>CM039445.1:48404657-50804657 GCA_022388445.1 Zophobas atratus | reverse complement strand
TGAGCGCATTTAGGAGTGGTAGATCAGTGGTAAATCAGATACTCACCCTATGGGAAATCCAACTTGAAAGTCAAGAATGTAAACTTGAAATCTTTGTAGCCTTTATTCACTTCCAACAAGCCTATGACAGAATAAAAAGTGAAGTGCTGTATAAAGCATTCGAAACATTTGGGAATAAAGGGAAAATTGCTGAAACTAACAAAAATGACCCTAGAAGGAACAACAGGTAGAACAAGAGTAAAACATATAGAGAGAAATTCGATGTAAACAACGGGTTGAGGCAGGGTGATCTCTTATTACCACTGTTTTTAAAATTTATTTATTTATTTAACGAAAAACTTCATTTTACAAACTTAAAATTATACCAATTTACAGAAAATTATACATTAATTAAATAAAAATAACTTAAATTCCTTGGTGTAAGTACTGCAACGTAACTTAATCTAGTGTAACTGTGTATTAAAAAAAGATATTATATGGCACTTCTTAATATTTAAAGGAAGCCAGTTTTCATCACACCATCTATACAATTTATCCACATCCAGCTGCAGTTGTTTCGAACCCTGAACAGAACGTATCATTGCAAATAATTTCAAGTCATCCGCATACAACAAATAATTGCAATATTGAAAACACCATGTCAAATCATTAATAAATAGTGTAAAAAGCACTGACCCACAATGTGAACCTTGAAGAACACCAGACGAAGCCCAAAACGAATCTGAAATATAATTATTAATACGAACCTGTTGCCATCTATCATAAAGAAATGAAGATAACCACTTCACTGTCAAATCTTTAAAACCCAGTTTTTGAAGTTTTATAATCAGTAACCGATGACTGACACCATCAAATGCCTTCGCAAAGTCCGTATAAATAGTATCTACCTGAATACGGTAGATAATGCATCGTTTAGAAATGACTGATATTCTACCAAATTAGACATTGCGGATCTCTTAGGATAAAAACCATGCCGTTGATAAGAAATGATCTGCGAGGATGCCCATTCAAGTTGACTTGATAATAGTGAATCCAGCAATTTAGGAATTGCGGACTGATTACATACGCCCCTGTAGTTTTCAATTTTATCATGTTGACCCGATTTAAAAATAGGAATGATGTAACTACTCTTCCATAGTTTAGGAACAATATCTTTGTCTAATGATGTTTTAAATAATATCAATAAAGGTGAACAAATAGAGTAGATACAGTTTTTTAAAACTACAGTTGGCACCCCATCGGGACCAGGATTACATGACGACTTTAAGTTTAATGTTTAATGTTTAATGTTTAATTTATTAACGGAAACTTCCAATTTACAAAAAAAAAGTTACATATAAGATTAAAAATATCTGAAACAGTAACATTCAAACCGATATTATTAACTTGATGTGATGAATCTATATTACAAACAAAATTCCTTTGATCATCAACTTCGTAAACAGAGAAAAAATACTGTGCAAAAAGGTTAACTATTTCATCTCCACCGCTTCTAGAGTGCTGATCAAGTATCATTTTAGAAGGTATACTAGCATCACTTTTCTTTTTACCTCGAATGAATTTCCAAAAAAACTTTGAATCATTTAAGATGGACGTATTAACCCTTGTGACATACGAAACATATAGATTAGCACTTACATCATTACTTCTAGATCTCAAAGATTTAAAAAATAAATAATCATCGAGTCTGCCATATCTTTTATAACTTAAATGTGCTAATTTTTTCTTCCAATAAAGATCTTTAAGTTCTTTGTTGTACCATACAGGGTAATTGCGCACATTATGTTTAACAATTTTGTATGGAATGAATTTCTCAAAGCCAGCAAATATTATATCATAGAAAAGTGCAACCATTTCATCTAAATCCTTGCCCACCAAATAAGAATCCCAACATACGGAAGCATAAAAGTCATTTAAAAGCGTATAATTTCCATTAGCAAAATCATAAATACGACTTTCCGAGCGTAATGACGGCATATTAACAGAAAAAATACCTCAAGAGCAAAGAACATGATGAATACTTTCAGGAAAAGTAGGATCTAGGGCGGAAGAAATTTCAATATTGCTAATGTTTGAAAACATAAGGTCTAGAAATTCATTTCTACTGTTAGAAATTGTATTTACTTGTTTTAGATTTAAAAATGAGCAAGTCGTGCTGACAACATTATGCAGCTCCTGCGATACAGATGATTGATAAATTTCATTACCGTCCTTAACAAAATTCGGGAAATTGAAATCACCAGCGATAATATATGAAGAATCTGATTCTAAATCAGAGCAAAAGTCCTCGTCAATATTTAAGGCAGAAGCAGGTGGAATATACACTCCCCCAACAATCAGGTCTAAGTCATTATATTTTAAGTGTACAAACATACTTTCAACCGACTGACCCCGTAGAACAACGTAAGAATCCAAATCTTTTTTTACTGTTATTGACACTCCACCACCACGATATTTAGCTGTAAGTTCAACATCACGATCTGTGCGAAAAATGTTATAATTATTTAAACACAATTCACCATTAGAAATATTACTGCACAACCATGATTCGGTAATAACAAGAACATCATAAACACAAGAACTGACGTTCAAAGAAAAATCTTTTAACTTAGTCTTAATACCGCCTATATTTTGATTATAAAAATTAATTAATTTTTTGGAAGATTGTTACGGGAAGTGCTCTTACTAGTAATATATGCCAGATTGTTTTTATACTTAACAGTTAGATCGGATTCACCTTTGGACAACCTAACTCTAAAATCGTTCAAAACAGATTGAACGTAGAACCCTGGTCAGATCAGGACGAACATGTTTATTTCGATTGGAATTGTTTTTATTAGAGCGAAGAATTTCTTTAGCCACATCTTCAATATTACAAACAATCTTTAAAGGACGAATGCTGTCAGGTTTGTAAGAGCCAATACGAATAACTATTTTGGGTTTAGGGAATGACCCTAACGGAGACAATATATCCATAACTCGACTAATATCATCATCGATTTTTTGTTGAGTTGAAAATGCTACAGATTCAGAAATATTATAAATTAATATATTAGAACTACAACGTTTCCGATCCTCCATTTCCAAGATAATAACATTTATGTCACCAGCAGCACCAGTAGTGTTTTGGACTCTATTTGGTACTGATTTTTTAAATACATTCCATTCCTCTTGAATTGTAGAAACCTTATTTTCTACCCCTGTTAGTCTGTCATTAATATTCTTAAAGTGATCATCTATAGTTGCTTTAATCTCTTGTTTCATAATAGTTAATTGTTTCTTGATAATGTCTTCAATTAATTCAGTGGATATCACATTAACAGACCTAAAACCAGAACAACATTTAGAAGATATCCATGGAGATCTTTTATTAATGATTTGCGCAATTTCGTCCTCACTAAGTTTTAAACATTTAACATGTGAACGCTCACTAAAATACGTAATAAAGAAGGTGAAAGGGGAAAGAAGTGGATTAATAGACCACAACCGAGACCAAATACTAGCGTTTGGGAGTGACAATATTGGCACATATACAGAGAGACCTCGAAATATGTGCAACACAGAAAATGTTGCACTGTGTAAATTTTAGCAATACCTAGAAAAAATTATTTGAAATTAAATATAAATAGATTTTGCTGAAAATTGTAGTTTGATTTCACCAGACGAAATTCAAATTGCCCATTTGCGACATTCTCAGGTTACACTGTTCATTTGTTGCATATGGCTTAAACACAAAGTTGACTCTTAAGAAGTTATCAATGATGAATTGAATCACTCAATATCACGAGAAATTTTAAAAAGCATTATGGCTGAGGTAAAAAAGCAAGGATCTAGACCTCATTTTTTGCAAATTTTATAAAAAAAATGTTTCCTGATTTTTGGTTATTTAAACTGAACTTCATAAAAAGTGTCACGTCCGTCCTAGTGATAAAAAAAATCAAATTTTGTAACAGATCTACAATTATTGCGTAAATGATGGCCTACATTAAAAGCAGACGCCTTGCTTTACCAGAACATAAACTTTTCTAAATGGGTACGACCCTTAAAATCGCAGAACTTTTTAACCAAAAAATGATACGTCAAATTTTTTTTTTCCGCATCCGCACGGTCGATAGTCATTCAAGGAACGAGATTGCTGCGGGAACTGTTGTAATGAAGTGATCCTTCTAATATCCCGTATGATTTTGATTACTTCCATTTGTTTCAAAACTAACCTGTCAACACAAAACACTTGCTTTTTTTCAATAAACGAATTTTGAGACTGCGCTAGCTAATTAAAGTTTTCAAAAGCTCTGCTACATTGTCAACGTTTTAACCAACATTTGAAAAACATTAAATTCTAGTTTCCTGTTGCTCTTTTGTTATCCAAGCACCCTTTGACCGCAAAGCAGAGCCAGTAGCGCCCCTCCGCCGCATTTTGCTTAAATTTCCTGTCGAAAAAAATCTAAAATAGCACACGGGGCGAATTTCGTTCTGCCTTATAATATCCCCGAAACCCATCCCTTAGCCGGGGGAAAGCAAACATTTCAGCCACGTGTAGGATTACTCCAGTAAAAAAGACAGCTCGCAGAGAGGATCTCTGATGCATTGTGATAACATAAAGTGGTTACAGGGGTTTGTTATGACTGTTGCGGATTAATTTTTGAATTATTAAATTTTCAAGCTGAGGGGATCTCCGCAAGCCCTTGCTCCGCCGCTGACCGTTCTCTTTTATGGCGACTTAAATGAAAAAGTCGTCCTCCCGCACAAAAGGATGGCGGTCGTTTTCGTCTTTTTAAAATTATTACGAAAATAAGGGCGCCGCCCCCGCGTATTGTTCACGTGTTCGAAATTAAATGGGCACGCGTGGCGGCAGGAAAACGGAGCTCTTCCTGCGGCTGATCAGCGTCAATATTAACAGACGCAGTCAAAACTAATGCCTTTGTTCACCCCCGGTATTATTATGGGCCTGAATTAAAAATCACTTTGGGTCGCTTGGAACTGAGATGATATCTTGATTGAAATATTAAAACACCCCTTGTTATGGTTTATGGGTTCAATTTTGTGCGAGACCTCGTGGCCGTTCGACCATGCATAAAAGGATCGAGAAGTGCAACTTTTACGACTTAATCATATGGCGTGGAGGCGGCGTTTGGGCCATTAAGTGCACTTAAAGTTAAGACGGTTCTGAGCGGTTTGAATGGCAGGAAGCGCCACTAGGACTCACGTGTTTTAAGCTGCCGAGCTTGTAGTGGATTTTGATTACTCCTAATATTATTGAATGTAAAAAAAACGCGAAAAATAGAAAAAATCAAAAATTGAAATGTCTAGGAATCGATAAATTGAAACATCGAAATACCTATCGATAAATAGGGAAACCAAAAAATTTTAAAAAACGAAAAATTGAAACATTGCAAAGTTGAAAAATCGAAAATGTAAAAAATCGCAAAACAGAAGAGTCGAAAAACTGAAAAATCGAGAATTTGAAAATTTTCAAAACGAAATCGAAAAATTGAAAAATCCAAATACCGAGATTGAAAAATCGATATATAGAAAATTCAAAAACTGAGACATCGAGAAATCGAAAAAAAAGGTCGAAAAATCAAAAAAATTAAGAATCGAAAAATTGAAAAATCGAGAAATCGAAACAGCAAACAATCGAAAAATAAAAAAATCGAAAAGATGAAAAAAAACGAGATATCGAAATGTAAAAAATCGGAAAATTTTAAAATCGAAAAACTGAATTTGAAAATTTTCAAAACCGAAATGGCGAAAGATGGGGAAATCGAAAACTTGAAAAATCGTACCATAAAATTGGAAGATCGAAATACCGAAAAGTCAAAAAATCGAAATACGTCAAGATCGAACAATTAGAAGGTTGACATTGGAAAAATTTGAAAAAAAAATCGATAAATCCAAAAATGCGGAGGTCGAAATAAGCCAAAATCGAAAAATCGAAAAGTAAAAAATTAAAATAAAAAAATCGATAAATTGAAAAATTTTAAAATCGAAATATGAAAAAATGGCCAAATCAAGAATTTTAAAAATCGTTAAATTGGAAAACTGAGAGATCGAGCAATCGAAACATCAAAAAAAGAACAAAATCTAATATTAAAAATTTGAAAAATTGAAATAGCTAACAACTAAAAAATCAAAACATCGAGAAAGAAAAAAATCGAAAAATTTAAAAATCGAAAATGTAAAAGATCAAGAAATTGGAGAATCGAAATGTTGAAAAACCGAAAAATTGAAGATCGAAATAGTGAAAGATCCTAAAACTGCAATATCGGAAAATTGAAAACTAGAAGAAAAATCGAGAAATCGAAAAATGGAGATATAAAGAAATTAGAATCTTGAAAAATCGAGAAACTGAAGAACGAAAAATTAGAAAATCTCAAGCCAGAAATATGGAAAAATTGGGTAATCAAAAAATTGAATAGTAAAAACAATCGAAAAATTAAAAAATTGAAAAGATGAAAAAACCGAGATATCGAAAATCAAAAGTTTAAAAAATCGGAAAATTGTAGACTCGAAAACTGAAAAATCGTAAAGTTGAAAAATCATTACTTAAAAATTGGAAAATCGGAAAACCGAAAATTTGAAAAATCAAAAATTGCGAAATTGAAAAATTCAAACATCATCAATCGAATAATTGAAAAATCGAAATGACGAAAAAAAACGAGATATCGAAAATCCAAAATGTAAAAAATCGGAAAATTGAAAAATCGAAAAACTGAATTTGAAAATTTTCAAACCCAAAATATCGAAAGATGGGAAAATCGAAAAATTGAGAAATCGAAATAGGTCAAGATCGAAAAGTTAGAAGGTTGAAATTCGAAAAATTTGGAAAAAAAATCGATAAATTCAAAAATTGGGAGGTCGAAATAAGCCAAAATCGAGAAATCGAAAAGTAAAAAATTAAAATTAAAAAATCGATAAATTGAAAAATTTTAAATTCGAAGTATGGAAAAATGGCCAAATCAACAATTTTAAAAATCGTTCAATTGGAAAACTGAAAGATCGAGCAATCGAAACATCAAAAAGAACAAAATCTAATATTTAAAAATTTGAAAAATTGAAATAGCTAACAACTAAAAAATCAAAACATCGAGAAAGAGAAAAATTGAAAAATTTAAAAATCGAAAATGTAAAAAAATCAAGAAATTGGAGAATCGAAATGTTGAAAAACCGAAAAATTAAAGATCGAAACATTGAAAGATTCCAAAACTGCAATATCGGAAAATTGAAAACTAGAAGAAAAATCGGGAAATCGATAAATGAAGAAATAAAGAAATTGGAATTTTGAAAAATCGAGAAACTGAACAACGAAAAATTAAAAAACTTCAAGCCAGGAATATGGAAAAATTGGGTAATCGAAAAATTGAAGAATAAAAACAATCGAAAACGAAAAATTAAAAAATTGAAAAGATGAAAAAACCGAAATATGGAAAATCAAAAGTTTAAAAAATCGGAAAATTGTAGACTCGAAAACTGAAAAATCGTAAAGTTGAAAAATCATTACTTAAAAATTGGAAAATCGGAAAACCGAAAATTTGAAAAATCAAAAATTGCGAAATTGAAAAATTCAAACATCATCAATCGAATAATTGAAAAATCGAAATGACGAAAAAAACGAGATATCGAAAATCCAAAATGTAAAAAATCGGAAAATTGAAAAATCGAAAAAACTGAATTTGAAAATTTTCAAACCCAAAATATCGAAAGATGGGAAAATCGAAAAATTGAGAAATCGAAATAGGTCAAGATCGAAAAGTTAGAAGGTTGAAATTCGAAAAATTTGGAAAAAAATCGATAAATTCAAAAATTGGGAGGTCGAAATAAGCCAAAATCGAGAAATCGAAAAGTAAAAAATTAAAATTAAAAAATCGATAAATTGAAAAATTTTGAATTCGAAATATGGAAAAATGGCCAAATCAAGAATTTTAAAAATCGTTAAATTGGAAAACTGAGAGATCGAGCAATCAGAACATCAAAAAAGAGCAAAATCTAATATTTAAAAATTTGAAAAATTGAAATATCTAAGAACTAAAAAATCAAAACTCGAGACAGAGAAAAATCAAAAAATTTAAAAATCGAAAATGTAAAAAAATCAAAACATTGGAGAATCGAAATGTTAAAAAACCGAAAAATTAAAAGATCGAAATATTGAAAAATCCCAAAACTGCAATATCGGAAAATTGAAAACTAGAAGAAAAATCGAGAAATCGAAAAATGAAGAGATCAAGAAATTAGAATTTTGAAAAATCGAGAAATATGGAAGAATTTGGTAATCGAAAAATTGAAGAATAAATACAACTGAAAACTCTCAATATACATATGTCGAAATAATATGGAAAAATTGAGGAATTGAAAGTTGAAAAATTGAGAAATCGAAAAGCCGAAAACTCGAAAATTCGAAAAATCGAAAAATGCAGTAGGTACACACAATTTTGATTTTTTTTTTTCAAAAATCTCGAACTGTATAAAATTTAAAGAACATATAGGTAGTTCCGGTTTATAGAAAATGACACTTTTAATAAGAAATATTTAAAGGTGTCAGGTCAGGTAGTACTTTTATCAAATTACACTGTACAAAAAATGAAAAAAAGCTAATAATTATTATCAACCGAAAATTTTCTGTAATAACAACCATTCGTCACGTCCTAAAGATAGCCCCAAATCCCACCGCTCTGCATTTTTTCAAGTGAGCGAAAACAAATTTAATTTCGACTGTGTTAGAGACGCAGGAATGAAATGCCATTAAAGTAAACTCTCTTATACGACTTAAAAATATATAGCCATTGTAAAGCACCCTCATCTTGGGTATAGCGCGCGTATATGCTCCAACACAGCCCCTTGCTTTAAGCATCCCCGGAAAATTACTGCAATTGTCTCGATCATTGCCGTCGGTTTAAACTAACTCCGGGACCGAGAGAGAACGTCTAGCTTTTGAGGACACACAGAAACGCCCCCACCCAAAGGCTATATATTTTTATTTCCCCATTGCCTACTTAAAGAACTGATTAAAATAGGGGATATGTTAAAGCCAATATTAGGACGGTGCACGGGGCGAGGCGTTTCACTTTTTTTATCAGTAATTTAGCCTTAAATGGGACGAGGCCTGGGCACCGCGTCAAATTGGCGCTCTAACTCAGGGGGGTTTAATTGGGTTCGGAGACTTATGATTTATAAATTACACGTAATGGTTTGAGCACTGCTGATGCTTTTCATGATTATCATCATCTTTAAACTAATGACTATGAATATTTAGTCTAACGACGACAATTAACTCATGTGTGGATCTTTTCAATTTTTTTCTCAACATTTTCCTTTCCCATTTGCTTAGTGGATTCTG
The DNA here is from genome assembly GCA_022388445.1 of Zophobas atratus. Lineage (NCBI taxonomy): Eukaryota > Metazoa > Arthropoda > Insecta > Coleoptera > Tenebrionidae > Zophobas > Zophobas atratus. The sequence goes on along the minus strand of CM039445.1, from coordinate 50,795,323 downwards.
TTTCAAGTCATTGATGATAATTGATGATAAATAATTTTGTATCTACTGATTTTGATGAAATAGATTATTACCGATGACTGCAAAACCTCTGCAACATTGGTTTCACAAATCCGTTATTGAAACTTCTAATTTCTTACTTGTGGAATACTACAATGTTAGTTGTAAACCATTCATTCTATATTCTGGAGTTACACAAGGATCGAGCTTAGGCCCCTTGTTATTTTTGTTTTTTATCAATGATCTTCCTGCTAAAAAGGGATCACATTTGAAAAACTTGTATGGTCTCATTTATCGTAATTGTGGAGACCTTGTGACTGCATTTAAGAGAGATTTGATGAAACCATCCATGATTTACAGTATACCCGTTTGCCTACTTAGTTTCAGAAAATAATTACCCTCTGTTATAAATAAATGGCAAATAATAATTCCAAGGCAGGCTTACTCCATTTATATTATTGATTGTCCACCCCTTAGTAGAAAAGGCCAAAGTCAACTCGCTTTACTATACTTCCAGATTTTTTAAATGTAATATAAATGACTTTGTAAATGTTTAAATAAAATTAACCTTCAGGCAACCAATTATGAGGTTTAATTTTACCCTAGTAGTAGTACCATAGGATCAACCCTAAATAACCCCTGCGATTCTCTGTTACGGTCAAGAAATACAGCACTCACTTGACGCATTGTCTTCACAGCAGAATTCGGTCACACCTGACGACTGCGAAGTAGCAAGTCGTTTCCCAACCTAAAACAATTATTACGTTCCTGCGTCTAATGGGAACCCCAAAAATGCTGATTGTACACTTTTAATTAACCATAATGCATTCAGAGCGAGCGAGCATTTACGCTACACGAAAACACATTTATAATTATGAATATAATGCACTTTGGACGTAATAAGAGAGAATCTCGCGGCCGAAAATGAGAATTGGATTTCGTCAAGACGAAGGGAAATAACAGTTGAAACTGCGGAATTTTAGGAAGCCTGGGGAGAGCTCTTAATAAAAGCGATTAATTAACGGGTTAAGAAGAATTCCCCGGATCATGCGAGTTATGTTTGTTGGTTTAATTCGTTGTAATTAGTGAAAAGCTGAGGAGTTTTTGCTCAGGCGGTTGATCCCCGAACCAACGAGCCGTGACTGAACGTGACTTTTGGATTAGTGGCTTTCGCTGCCACGGATCCCGAGGAAGATGAGGATTATACTTTTGGGGACTTGGAGTTTTAATTGCGGCCTAATAATCAGCCGAAATGCAGGAGATCTAAACATATTGCAGGAGGAGGCGGGTGGTGCTTTTCGGCGGAAGAGTGAATCGACTGAATTTGGCCTAGTGGCAAAGGCTACCTTCCACAACAGTATTCTGGTGAACAGAAATTGTAAATTTCGTGTGTTACTTTTAATTTAATTTTTTATTATTTTCTGGGCATACGCTAAGGGAGCATAGTAATCGAGTCCACTGGGCGCAATGCTACTTGCATGTTTTCTTGAAGTTTCATAAGCATAGTAAATTTCTAAGCAAAATATAATGTCTCAAAATTTTCCCGAATAAATCCTACTTAAAATGTGCAAAATGTGGCGAGTCTACACTTTACTTTTATCATTGCATTTATATTTTTCAGAATTATTTATACGGAGATTCTCAAAAAAAAATAATTAATGAGTCAATATATATTATGGATTAAATCAGAAACAATTCACTCCATTTTCTCGAAAATGTGTTAGTATTACACTGCACTTATACGTTTGCTTGCAAATGTTGATGACGTTATCACTTTCACTTTAAGAAAAAAATTAAAATTTGCAAGATTAAATCTTATAGTTATTCGAAAAAACTGGATTGTACTGTGCCCTGTACGAGGAAAGTTCCGTCTAAATAACTTCAGAACAATTTTTCAATTTTGTAATTTTTTGATTTTTCAGTTTTATATTTTTGCAATTCTTCGATTTTTCAATTTTTCTACTTATCACTTTTCAACCGTTTGATTTTATAATTTTTTTCATTTAACATTTTTTAGATTTTGCAGTTATCAGATGTTTCAATTTCTTGACTTTTCAACTTAATGATGCTTCAATTTTATGATTTTACCATTATTCGATTTTTCAATTTTATAACATTGGGGTTTTCCATTTTTACGGTTTAATAATAATTTTCGACTTCACAATTATGCAATTTTTTCAATTTTCAAATTATACAAAGTTTCAGTATTTTGATTTTTAATTTTTTAAAATTTCTATTATATTTTTTCAAGTTTTTGATTTTTCGGTTTAATTATTTTACAATGGTCCGTTTTTAAAGGTATCCGCATTTACAGTTTTTGTTTTTTATACTTATTTCAAAATTTCAATTTTCCAAGTTTTTGGTTTTTTCGATTTTACACTTTTTTGATTATTCAGTTTTTCTACAAATTTTGGATGTCTTAATTATTTAGTTTTTATGGATTCAGTAATTTCTCAGTTCGTAGTTTGATAATCCTTTTTTAAATTTTTTTCACCTAATTATTCAATTTTTGATTTTTCAATTATTATTCGAATTTCATTATTTCGATTTTGCAATGTTTTGATATTTTATTTATCAAAATCCGGATTTTCAATTTCCAAGTTTATATTTTTTTAATTTCATAGCACAAAACTTTTTTCGAGTTTTAAATGTTTTCTACAAATACCTCTTTTTTCAAATTATTCGATTTTCAGTTTTATATTTTTTTGGCGGTTTTTCAGATTTACAGTTTAATAATTTTTCAATTTTACAATGATCCAATTCGTCAATTTTCTGTTTTTGCAATTTTTTTATTTTTCGGTTATGTATTTTTACAATTTTTCATTCTCTCAATTGCCCGGTTTTTAATGAATCAATGTTTCAATTTTCATTTTGATAATTTTTCGTTGCTCATTTATTCAGTTTTTGATTTTGTAATTATCCGAGTTTCATTGATTTGATTTTTAACTTCACAAAATTTCGATTTTCAATTTTTAAATTTTTTGTTTTTTCAGGTTCATAATTTTGCAGTTTTTCATTTTTACACTTTAATAAAACTTGGAGTTTACAATTATCCAATTTTTAATGTTGTGATTCTTTTTTTATTAAAAAACTTTCAATTTCAGTTTTTCGAGTTTTTGTTTTTCCATTTTAAGAATTTTACAGTTTTTCGTTTCTTAAGGTCCGATTTTTGAATTTTTCTATTTTACACTTTTTTTAATATTCGGTTTTATTTTGTACAAACTTTCAATGTCGTAATTATTCGGTTGCTATGCATTAATTTCCCAATCTTCAATTTTATAATATTCGTTTTTAAAATTTTTGGTTTTTTCAATAATTCAATTTCTGGATTTTCAAGTATCCGAATTTGATTATTTTTACAGTTTTGTAATTTTTGGATTTTTAAATGTTATAATTTTTCGTTTTAACAACTACCTCATTTTTAAAATTTTTCGATTTTAAATTATTCCATTTTCAATTTTATATTTTTTCGGTTTTTTAGATTTACATTCAATATTTCAATTTTTGGATTTTTGTAATTTTTTCATTTTTCATTTATGTATTTTTACAATTTCTCAATTGTCCGGTTTTTAATAAAACAGTTTTTCAATTATCATTTTTATAATTTTTCGTTTTAAAAATTTTTCTTTTTGCAATTATTCAGTTTTGGATTTTGTAATTATCCGAGTTTCATTGTTTTGATTTTTAATTTCAAAAAATTTCGATTTTTAATTTTTCAAGTTTCTTATTTTTCAGTTTTAAAGTTTCTCAATTTTCATAATTATTAATTTTTCGATTTTAAATTTGCTTGATTTTCAATTTTATATTTACACAATTTTTCGAGTTCTCAATTGTCTAGTTTTTCATAAATCAATTTTTTAGCTTTTGATTGTTAATAATTTTGCAATTTTTTCATTTTTATTTTTTGTTTTTCAAGATTTTGGTATTTAAATTTAATCATATTACAGTTCTTCGTTTTGAAAGGTATCCGACATTTCAATTTTTCAATTTTACATTTTTACAATTTTTGGATGTCTCAATTATTATTCGGTTTTTATTAATCAATTTTTCAATTTTCAATTTCATATTTTTCGTTTTAAAATTTTTCGTTCTTCAGTTATTCAATTATTGATTTTGCAGTGATCCGAATGTCATTGTTTCGTTTTCACAATTTTTTTAATTTTTAGTTTTTCAAAATTTCGAATTTCAATTTTCTAAGTTTTTGATTTTTTAATTTCATAATTTAGTAATTTTTCGATTTTAATTGATTCGATATTCAATTTTATAATTTTGCAATTTTTCAGATTTACAGTTTAATTTTTTGATTTTTTAGTTTTATATTTTTATATTGTTTAATTTCTGTTTTTTCTCGGTTAAATAAACAATTTTTCAATTTATAATTTTATAATTTTTCGTTTTTATTAATCAATTTTTTAATTCTTTCTTATTAAATTTTTTGGTTTTTCAATTATTCAGTTTTTGATTTTGCAATTATCTGAATGTCATTCTTTCGTTTCCACAATTTTTTTATTTTAAATTTTCAAAATTACTATTTTCAGTTCCCCAAATTTTTAAATTTTTAATTTCATAATTTCGCAACTTTTCTTTGAATTATTCGATTTTCAATCATATATTGTTCAATTTTTCAGATTTAATGTTTAATTGTTCTTCGATTTTACAATAATTAATTATCTAATTTTTCAATTTTATAATTTTGCATTGTTTTGAATTTTCAGATTTGAATTTTTATAATTTTAGGATTTCTCAATTTTTCGGTTATAGTGAATCCAATTGTCAATTTTATAATTCTTAAGTTAAAGTTAGTTTTTAAAATTTGTCGCTTTTCAATTATTCAGTTTTTGATTTTTCAATTACGGGGATTTCATTGTTCCGATTTTCCAATCTTTTGATTTTTAATTTTTTCAAAATTTCGATTTTCAATTTTTCAGGTTCTTGATTTTTCAATTTTATAGTTTTTTAATTTTTCAATTTTTCAATTTTCCAATTTTCCAATTTTAAAATTATTCGGTTTTCAATTTTATATTTATGCAATTTTTCAGTTTTACAGTTTAATAATTTTTAAATTTTACCAATATCCAGTTTTTGAATTTTGTTAATGTTACAGTTTCCCTAGTTCTCAATTGTCCAGTTTTGAAATTTTTCATTTTTTCAGTTTAATAAATCTTTGAGTTTACAATTATCCAATTTTTAATGTTGTAATTTCACAATTTTTCAAATTTTTTTTATTTTTAATTATCCAAAATTTCAATTTTAATTTTTTAAGATTTTGATTTTTCATTTTAATCATTTCAATAATCTTTTTAAAGCTATCCGATTTTTCAGTATTTAGATTTTACACTTTTTTGGATTTTCAATTTTGGATATCTCAATTATTCGGTTTTTATTAATTAATTTTACAATTTCGTTTTTAAAATTCTTCGTTTTTTAATTATTCCAGTTTTTTTTTTCAGTTATCTGAGTTTCATTGTTTCGATTTTCCAATTTAAATTTTTTTTTTTTCAAAATCTGAGTTTCAAAATTTCGATTTTCAATTCTCCCAGTTTTTGATTTTTCAATTTTATAGTTTTTCAGTTTTTGGATTTTTCAAATTTTCAATTATAAAATTTTTCAATTTTATATTTATGCAATTTTCAGGTTACAACGGTCTAGATTTTAATAAATCAGTTTTTCAGCTTTTGATTCTTCATTATCACATTTTCCAATTTAATAATTTTGCAATTTTTCATTTTTACGGTTTAATAAATCTTCCAGTCTACAATTACCCAATTTTTATTTTGTAATTTCACAATTTTAAACATTTTTTCTATTTTAATTTCCCAAGATTTAGATTTTTCATTTTAATCATTTCACAGTTTTTCGGTTTTAAAGGAATTTTCACAATTTTTGGATGTCCCAATTATTCGGTTTGTATTAATCAGTTTTCGATTAATATTGAATATAAAGTATTAAATTGTTGATTTTGCAATTATCCGAATGTTATAGTTTAGATTTTCCAATTTTTTGATTTTTAATTTTCAAGTTTTTTTCGGTCGTAGACAAACGCAAAAAAAAGATAGGGTGTCCAAAAGTCATTCAATTTCTTACACTGTTACACTTATTATCTATATTTGTTTCAATGTATACAGCTTATCATAAAGTTTGCAAAATCAATCGTAAAAAAAATTTTCAAAAGTCGAAATAACCGCCGAACAAAATTTTTTTTAAGTGTAATTTCTTCATGTGCTCCCAAAAATACCAACTCTGAAATTGTTCGTGTTGTGCAGTAATTTACTCACTTAGTTGTTTTCTTGAATACAATTAATTTCATTAACATACATTGTAAAGCGAAACAGTAAATAAATCATAGCTGAAGACTGCAACAGATGTGAAAGAAAAAAGAGTTACGTAGGTGTTACGTACAAAATAATAATTATTCTTTGTCGTTTAAGAATTTAATTTGCGTTGAAAGAATGGGCTCATTGCCTATTCATTAATTTATTGCGTTTCTGTTTCTAATTAATTTAAAGCTGCTCTGATTTTATCACGGTAATAAAACCCTTGTTGGTTTTTGCATATCTTTATTTTGTTGAAAGTTTTAAATTCCTTGCAACAAAGAGAAAAAGAACTATCGATTACTTTAAACTACTTCACGAAGTTTAGTTACCTCATCAAAAAACGAATTTTAAACGCTTTTAACACAATTTACGTACATTTTTCACCACTATCCCTTTAACATTGTTGTTGTGACGATTGTTTATAAGTTCCTTAACCAAAATGCCGCCAGCCCTCCAGTTCATTCTCACTTCCAGCCGAAAATTTTAAAATTCCATCAAAACTTTCGAAACTTCGAACCCGCCAAAGCCTCCTCCGCCTTCCCCCGGAAGCGCACTCCTCGAACTCCGGAACTGGAACATTCTCAAAACAGAACGATCGTTCTCCTTCAAAACAAAACATTCGTCGACGGCGTCGCGGCGTTCAATGTCGCGCATTCCGATCACGTAGTCTGCGAGAAAAATTGCGACTCACTACCGTAACCCCAGGCCATGGGGGTGCGTCCGGGGCGGGGGAGCGCGGGTTTTATCGAAGAGCTATTCCTGGGGTGGAAATATATATGTAGAAGCGGGGAGGGAAGGTTAAAAAGATTTCATTTTTCCGAAACTGAACATGTTGCGGTTAGGAGCTTTATTGATGTTTTTAGATCGAGCCTTCGAATCCCAGAAGGTGTGCGGAGGACGCCGCTGGATCGGTTACATAATTATTGAGTTATATGGGACGAATTGAATTAGGGAAAAATTGCCGACGCCCGGCACGAAACGGTATTTAATTAAGTATGGCATCCATGGTATGTATTGAGCGTCTTGAGGTGAGCCGAGTCCTTATGGGGATGAGGGAGAGCCGGACGTGACCAAATCAAAGTAAAAGCTCCGATGCAACGGGATGGACTAAATCATACCCGCAGTCGTCCTACTGGCCCCAAGACAAGCTAGCTCGATGGAGTCGGGGCAATTAACTTGAAATGGATGGAGTCCTTCGGAGGAAAAGGATGTGCGTTTTAAAACTTGCAAACACTGACTTTAAGGATTTTGCTGCTATCCATCTAATGTATTATTGCTTGAAGGACATTTGGAAATCATATTTTTTAATCGAGTTTTACCGAAAAACTGGATACTAATTCACACCAATCAACTGCCAGCAAAATTTGATTTACTGTCTCCCAACCGGTGAACATTTCTTTAGAAATACTAGTTCTACATTGTGATGTGGAACAAAACTGGAGATCAGCTTTAAGCGTTATGTGATCAGATTTCCCAATAAGGTCAAGATATTCTAAATTCGTAAGAGAGTTGTTGTCAGATGTTAATAAATATTAAGTCAAGAATTGATGACTGTTGATTGATTGGTTAACGAGCTGGTTAAGTAATAACCTGATTTAAGTGGGTTCCCAATTTCGTGTCTATTAACATCTGATAAGGTACACATATTTTATTTTATTTCTTCTCCTTGACCTAATAATTATACTGCAATTTTCCTAAAAATATATCATTTCTTCTTCTTTTTCTTCTTCTACTTATTATTGTTATTATTGGAAAAACTGACTATAGTAGACCCAATTACAGACCAGGTTACTTACACGCAATTTCCCTCGCCCTTGAGATGTCGGCGAACAAATACAGAGTTTAACTTTGTCTAGATAATGCCAACGTGGTTGGCGAAACGCGTCGACAAATACTTTGTTTGTTTTCGGTGTTGTGGGAATAAACGTTATATCAAATACAAATGTTCGAAAAATTATACAACTTAATTTTGCGAATTTTATTTTTACTTCCTGGGGATAAGCAAAGAAAGAATTGTACTCGAGTCTAAAGGGGACGACTATGACCAATAGAGTATGAAAAATTAGGTCTCCTGGTTCAGTCTGTGTGCCGTCTGTACAGATTTTTACTAGGCAGATAATCTCCAAAACTACCGGACCGATTATTGTCAAGAAGAATCCATTATTTTCTTAGCAATTGTTTTCGTTTTTTTTTTCTACATATCCCTCTGCAACGTTATCACCCTCCTGACATTTGAGAGTATGAATGTCTGGCTCCGCATTTGCAATAATAATGTTGATGATCTCCGAAAACAATAACCTGTATAGTTAGCTGGTTCAAATACCCCTAATGAACACCGATTTTCTTCGGAATTTTTCTCGAATCTATTCCTTGGAAATGTTCTTCTTTTATGACAAATTTCCGCATAATTTTAATTCTTGAATTGGCAAAGGTGATTCTGATAAATTCTTCTTCGTTTTTAACGTCCCGTCTTTTCAAATTTATGATCTCCTCGCGTCGACAAATACTAAAAGCTCAATTCATTTCCTTAAAAAATTGTACGATTTTTTAGGACTGTAGTCTTCTGATTTCTGATGCAAGAAAACCATAATTTATTGATATTCTTCAGAATAACGGTACACAATTTCGTAACGCTTTTTCAATTTAGCTGGAATGAATGTATTGATAGCAGATTGAAAAGTCACGTTAATATCTGAAGGTAAATTTTCCTCTGCCTTCACTAGAATGCTTGTGAAAAACATAAAAAAAACCAGTGACTACGGTTACTAAACCAGCCGCCATATTATTTTTTCATAAATGGATATTAAAGAATAAAGGTCCAGTAACCGAGCCTTGAGGCACACGTGAAAATTTTTCATACCATTTAGACCGATAATAATCATTCAAGGAATCAAGAGAGGAATTTATTAAAGTTGTCAAGACAATTGACAGACCAAAATTTATAACACGATGATCTATAGAGTCAAGGGCTTTTGAAAAATTAGTACAATCTACCTAACCCCTTTTGTCTAAAACCTGGGATACATTTTGCGTCTTTAGTACCAAATTAGTGCCCACTGACCCACTCGTCCTGAAACCATGCTGATTGTTATTTCTGAACATATTCGAAATATGTGGATAGATTAAAAAAGGAAGGGCATGTTCAAAGACTGGCCAAATTATTAACTATCGTTATGGGTGGGTAGTTAGTAAATTTAGATGTATCACTACTTTTATGAATCGACTATTTCCACATATCTAGAAATATCTGTATTCATTGAAAGACAAACCCCATTTTCATACTCTACTTTAGTTTTTGAAGCCATATATTCCATGTTGTCTTTGTTTTGAGCAAAGAGTACCTGGTGGTCACCAAATTGGTATGTAAATACAGAAGCATCATTTAGTTGGAGTGTTAATTTTCTACATTATTTTTTCAGATATTTCAGAGGTTTTCCCGGTACAACGCCTGTGGGTCTTCTAGTATGTATGTGTTTCTTCTAGTATGTAGTATGAGTCATCGACCGGTCGAAGCGGCGTTCGCTAAAGAAAGGCATGGAAGCGGAAGTCGCGATGTATTCGAGAAAGACCTCGATTTCGAAACATCGAGAAAGGAATATGGGTTTAAAAGGAGGCCACCTTCGGAAACGAGATTATTCAGTCGAGAGGAGTTCAACGAGTGTTAAGAAAATCCTGTAAATTCGAGTTGTTAAGAAATAAATTGCTGAGTTTTACCCACGCCGATTTTTAATTTACCAATCAACGCAACGGTATGAAAGGGGTCGTAGTTTCTTCGACAATAAAAATTCGGAGGTATTTTATTTGTTGTTAATTTTTGTTTCACAACCTTTATCAATTTCTCGCTGTGCTGTATTCGAAGTTCTGGTAAAAATCGTTCCAAAGCGTAATTTTCGAAATTTTATCAAACGGTTTTTTAAAATCTATAATCGTCAAATCGAGATTTCTATTGGTATCAGTATTCTGTTCAATAATCTGTTAATATTCTATGTAAGACCTGCTGATGCAAAATTCTCTTTATTCTTCGGTTTTTTTTCTTCATATTCTTGCTCTATGAAATCACTTAAAACCTATCTCCATTTTATTCTCGGATTGGTTCTCTATTTATTATGCGCTTTGTAAACGGCTATATCTTCATTCTAAATAGTTTTTTGTTCCTAATTCTCAGCTATAGTGCCTCCTGAAACACATGCTTTCCTGTTCTATAAAATCTTGACTAATTTCTTTACATCTTCTCTAAATTTTCTTACTTTTCTTCTGTTTCTCGTGTATATTTTTACTGTTAATCAGATTGCATGCTTATTTTCGTTCATTTCATATTCTAGGTTTTTGACCTCCCTCGGCTTTTTCTTTTATTTCCAATTCTTCAGGTGTGACTTGGTGTGTTTATAGCTTGTTTTATATGTTGATGTACTTCATGAATGTGATCTTTGTTGATACAGCTTTCTTACACTTTCTTCATCAAGTTTTTGTACATTATATCTAGAAAGCTATAAAAACACAATAAAAAACAGCCAAGGATTTTTGAAAACTTGCCTTTGATCAAACTTTCATCTTGCCAGATTACCCTCAGTTTGAAAGTTTGCGTTGAAAATGCGATAACCAAAGACAAACTTTCATATTTGTCCTTGATCATATTTTTTATTGCTCTCTCGGTATGCTTGTAATTTTACTTCGGTTATTTTAGTTTTTTCATTTCAAGTCATTTTATATTATTATGAGAAAAAAATTAACTAATAAAACTAAGAGTGATAAAGTATGTGGATAATGTATGTTGCTTATAGAAAGAGGTAAGTGTACCTATATATACGAAAATTTTTAATTAACCATTTTACCACCACCGAGTCTAAAACATTCTGGTGATATATTCTGGCAAAAAGGGTACATGTATTATCAAGAATTCCAAGCCTGATGAAATATATTATTTCTATAACCTATCAGATATCTTGAAAGCTTTTGGGGATTATTTCTATAGTGTATTCAAGTATTGTTACGAAATAAACCCAGATGCGGCCCCGATACGACGCCTATGGGTTTTCTAGTATGTGCGGCGATGATGGATGACTCATTAGAAAAACCTCGAAACGGCACTTGCGATCCATCCAAAGGGAAGTATGGGTTTAAAAAAAGGCCATCTTCGGGAACGATTCCTTCAGTCGACTCGAGTTCTGTGAATGTTGAGAAAAACCAGTCAAGTTGCGCCGGAATTATTTGGTACATAATTGCTGTGTAATTAGTCGTGTAAATTTGAGTTAGTAAGAAATAAATTATTGAGTTTTACCCACGCCGATTTTAATTACCCATCAACGTTACAGTAACCGTATTAACTCTATCATAGTTTTTGTATCGCCATTAAAGCCGACGATGTTCTATCATTTATTTTAAACGATTGTGCCCCAATGTTTTTCCAGCCTTTGTGTGTAATATATAACTTTCTAGTAAAACATTCCGTCTTCCTTTCTAAGGGTAAGAACGCCATCACGAATTAAAGAGGAATTTTTTTTCATATAACTTCGCCAAAGTACTAGAAACCATTCTAGTTATATAATGATAGTTATAATTTCATGAAACATAATATCGCCATACCAACACGGTTTCGTACCAACATGAAGACCAGTATGACGTTGAATATACTGAATTCTTGCAAGGCTTTCAATCTGATTCGTTATTTAAACTTTTCGTTTCGTATCTACGAGAGACTTTCCGGTCAGATATGGAAATTTTACGTCCAGGTTCTTATTCCGTTTTTAAGCGTGCCTCAGGGTTCGAACCAGAGTCCACTATTGTTTTCGTTTTAAGAAACTATTGATGATTTCAAATTATATATCGCAGTAAATTCCATTAGATTGGTTCCTTATGAAAACAACAAACTTGAATTAAAATTTCGTCATTTGATTTTTAATATTGATGAAAAAATTAAGGATGATCTGTTAGGTACCTCACAGAAAATCGTCGTCATTAATTTTGTTGGAAGCATCACTTCCGATTGGCACCCCATAGAAATCTGAAGGTGTACCATTTTCAAATTCTTCTATTATAGGCTGGATTTTTTTTTCTGTAACATGTATCGAAATTATATAATTTTATTTTACTGCTTCAGAAGTGTGTTTTCAGTAATATAACTGTTTTATCTGAACAAGTCATCAATGCTTGGTGGACTACTGAAACGTTGTTATAATTTCTTGATTTTGATGATTTTCAGTCGTTCGAGTGTGCACACTATTGATCTGAGAGGGTTGATTTTTTTCAAGAATTTAGTACTTGTACAATACAAAATGTAACGGAAGTTTTGAGTTCCTGAATGATCATTTTCTTGAAGAAAAAAAATTGCTTGAAATCGTTATCTTGAGGAAACAATACAAATTTGTAACTTACAGGAAATGTGGTCCCTTTCTACGCCAGAAAGTCTCGTTTTGTTATTTTCGCGTTACTAAGAGAAATAATTTTTTTAAAAGGTAGTCTTAGGAGATATTAGAAAAAGGTTCTGTGACACACCTGTGAATATTATTTGTACATACACGTAGTTTTTCAAGACGTATAAGAAAATTTGAAAACAATCATTTTATTACATGTAGTAAAATGTAAAACAAAAATTGGTCCAAGCTTACTTCGGCAGAACTTCCCTCACCCTTGAAAAATATCCAACTCGAGAGCGGAAAATATGCAGCAAAATTTTGGGAAATATGATCATATGATATGCATCAAATTTATGCAAATATGCAGTAACTTTCTTAATATATGCAGAGATATGCGGTTGCATATGCTCCAAAAATTAAAAAAAAAACTAATAACCGAACTAAATTTATTTACAAATTATAAAAACAGGTTTCCCTTGGTTATCTTTTATTACAAAAAATGCATAAATCACATTGCAAAGTGTTTAATTAGATCTCGCTAACACATAAATCACATTTCTCAAGATAATGTTCTTATAGTAAAAAATAAATATAGATAAACCGAACGAATTAAAAAATAGTAGTAATCTATTAAATTACTATTTTGGTAAGTTTATTTTTAAATAAGTTTTGAAAAATTCTAACAAAAAGTTTTTCCAATGATTCTAAACTATGTATTTGTAAATAGAAAACTGCCTACTACGTCCACCGATGTAAAAATACTTACCCGTTTAGAGCAGGCGCGACAAAACACAGTTTCTTCTTGAAGAACAAGTTCAGGAAAAGGTTTAATCCATAAATTAAATTGACTTATCTTCGACATATTGACACATCTGTATCGCTTTAAATGTTTTCAATGAAAACTCAGGATGAAAAATAATAGGATAACGTCCCTTCAACAACCAAAATACATACCGTTAATACACTTAAGTAAGGAACAAAAATATTGGGAATAAACGGTATTTCCAAAAGTTTAGTAAACTCACTTGAGATACACCTAGTAAAACTTTTGACTTAAGCGGCTTAAGCCAAACCATCCTCATAAGTCAAACTGGCTATTGTAAGCTTTATGGACCCAAACCGCAAGGATTATTACGGTCTATTCTTGCCATAATGGAGCTGTAAAGTTTTACTAGGTGTATGTCAACCGAGTTAAGTTATACAATAGCCAGTTTGACTAATAAGGGTGGTTTTGCTTAAGCCGATTAAGCCATAAAAGTTTTACTAGGTGTATGTCAAATGAGTTTAGTATAATTAGGGCCCGAATTTACCTGGAAGGATGGTTTAACACCCAGTGGTTTCTCCAAACTACCATAAATCCCAAATCTTTCCTAGTTATTTGAAGCTCAGGACATTGATCAGGACAATATTTGAAATATGATTCATGAAATTTCGTCTTTCTAGATAAATGATGATAGAATGGCAATCATTTTTTTTTCAAATTAGCACAAAAATTGTAAAAAATGCAAAATATGCACCCATTACGTGAAATATGCAGCAGAAGGCAATTATATGCAAATATGCAATTTTTTTATAGCTGTATTCATTTTTAATTAGCATGATTCGTTTACATATTAAATATCAAGACTTATATGCAAAAAATAACGGATATGCAAATTTCATAAAATCCGCTCTCTACATCCAACAAATGCCACTTTGAAAAATTATAAAAAAATTGTTTTCTGATAACCTTTATATAGTAAAAAGCAGTGGTGTAAATGATACCTGGAACCCCCTGCAACGCCGGGGCGCAAATTCCAACGGAAAAGAGTGTACATGCTTAACTTCGATTGTTTATGTTCATACATCGAAAGAATGTCACGTAGAAATTTGTTTAATTTGAATGAGTTGTCTCCTCAAAACAGAGGACTAGAATTATTAATTAAACCACAATGGAACAAAATATTTTAATAATTATTATTATTTTTATTTGATCATAATTAAATTAAAGACGTGGATTTTCCCACATTTTCTAGAAAATGAGGTTCGAAAGGCTGTAAGTATATATAATCCGATAAATCCAGCTCTTCAAAAAAATGACAAAACTTGATTTTACGATTTTCGTTTCGTGTAAACCTTTGTAAAGTAAAAAACAGCGGCGTAAATAACACCCCCACAGCCCCTGCGCCGTACGAACAATGTCAAATATATTTAAAGCACATAACTGACGGGATAAAATGGCCTTCAGCACTAGGTAGTAGCAATCTGGAGCTAAAGTGTTTATCTATGTTTATACATCGAAAGAATGTCACGTAGAAATTTGTTTAATTTGAATGAGTTGTCTCCTCAAAACAGAGGACTACAATTATTAATTAAACCACAATCGAACAAAATATCATATATATAAAGATGTGCGTATTCTCACATTTTAGAGGAAATACGGTGACTCGTTCTTAATTTGACCAATAAAAAATTTGTGATGACGTTATCAAGCCAAGTTCGGCTCGAACCCATGACCGCATGTCACCGTTCTTCCCGTTATTATACCTTGCAAATGTTATTGCGAAAATTTGAGCGTTTAGCGAAAAACTGGAAACGTATTCGTACACTACAAATATAAGAGTATCCTTTGTATAATATTCAAATCATTTTAAAATACAATTCATTGAAATGACATCATCAAATTTTTGGTGGAGACGATTAGCCGAATTTTGGTTAGCATTTAATCATCTACATGATATTTCTCATAAACACATACAAAATTTGCCACCAATTGAACCAGCAGTTTGGAGAATACGTGTCTAATAAAATGGATATAGACACCAGACAGTCAGACAGACAGACGGACAGAAACGGGAGACTACTTTTTGCGCACTGTAGGGTCAGGAAACATCAAGAAAACATAAAAGTGACCATTTGTCCGACTGCTTCAGTTACTATACTTCCTTAGCTTATACGCTCGGGAAGTAAAAAATGTAACTCATGTCATAATGTTATTTTATTAGTGACATTGCCACAATTTAGAATCTAAATAAAGAACATTTTTTAAGCTCCTACCTAGCCTTTATGCAAGATAGAACTTATCCTTTTCGAGGTATTGACCATTTGATCTTACCATCAAGCTTTAACGTTAGATCATTTGGCGTTCGACCAAATATTATAATCATTGTTTTCTCATATACATAGTTTGCTCAATAACAAGATTGACTGCCCGGAGCTTTTAAAAATTAAATTTTCTAATTCCATCCGCAAACGTAGGCTAGCATTTATTTTACGCAGTGAATCTTAAAACAAATGTTTTTGTTAGGTCTCCGATAGCATTAAAACAATTATAGAATAGCAGATGACATTCACTTCGACTTGTTTTCCAGACCGACTCTACGAAAACGTGAGATCGCGCCTTAAGTAACACACATTCGAAAGTTCGTCGATCGCTCATTCGCGCGTTAAGATTCACTTTTCTCGCTGCCACCAATATGCATATCTAATGACCAATCTCCGGCCTACAATTTAAAACCAATTAATCCATGTAAATCGATCCCGACACCACGAAAAGCTTGTCACCCATCGATCATAACATTAGTAGCACACATCTGCGGGTCCGAGATTACGATTAGTCGTCACAAAGCTCCCGCGCAAAAAGCCTTATTAATAACAGCAATATGTGGCGGCACTTTTTTCCTGTCCACAAAAAGCTCGACTTTGTAGCAATTAAAGCTCGTAAATTCGCCGTGCGACAAGCCTCTATAACAGTTATTTAACGAGCGTTGACAGTAACATCCCTAGCGTAGAAACGATGACACCGACGAACAAACCGAACGGACACGGCTGTTTTCCTGGGGCGGCAGGTGGAGGACTACACGCTCGTCATAAAGTATGCGATGCAAGCACAGATATCAAA
This sequence comes from Zophobas atratus, assembly GCA_022388445.1. Lineage (NCBI taxonomy): Eukaryota > Metazoa > Arthropoda > Insecta > Coleoptera > Tenebrionidae > Zophobas > Zophobas atratus. Next base: position 50,778,779 of record CM039445.1, on the reverse strand, counting down.
TAATGTGTAGGTTCCTACTGGCCGGCGGGCCAGCGGAGTCTTAGGTCGCCGGCGTGCGGGCGAGCGGCCAGGAGTGAGATGGGCGGCTGGGGCACAAGGTGCACCTCGACGCAAGGTGCACTTCCTCGGCGGAGACGTGTAAGTACCGTGAAGGAAACTTCACGCCGGTGCACAGAACTAGGAGCATGTGCGGCCACCGGCTGACCACAGTTTGATTTAGTGGCTGGCGGAAATGCCGGTGGAAAAATGGAGTGCTGGTTGGGGGTAGGATGTGATAGGGAGTGGAGAAGGAATGTGACAATTGTGGGTTTGTGATTTCATTGGGATGGACGTATGCGGGCTGGGAAATGTCAACGGGATTGAGCATTTGGAATATGCAATCGGACTTGATTAACGAAGTCGACACTGTCTTGAAATTTTTCTAAAATTATTTTGCAATTTTGCTTGTTACACATGTAGGTATGCTCGAAATTTCTGCACCGGAAATATTGTTGATTAATTTTTTATCGACGTTTCATGGCTACTAGAGTACGAAAAAAGTGGTCTCCTGTTTCCGTCTGCCTGTCGTCTCTGCCAGTTTTTTCAGAAAGATAATCTACAAAACTACTAGACCGATTATTGTCAATCTTTATACGTGTCTTATGGATACGGTGTGGATGGTAAAACACTAACCAAACTTTTTCTAATCATCCCCACCAACAATGTGATAACATCACGTCAAAATTATACATAGCAAATGGGTTTTAAATTTTATAAAATAACATACTCCTACACGTGTAGTTTAGGAATTCCTGCTGAAGTTTTAGCCAAGACATCCAAATTTTTGGAAAAAAATGAAACTGTAAATTTTTAACCAAAATATATATGTTTACCCCCCCAAAAATTGTATGACGCCTTCTCAAAATATAATGAGTCTATGATGGCAAAAATGTTGACGATGTCATCACAAAATTTTGTAATTGAAACGTTCGCTGCAGACAAACACATAGGGGTTATCAAAAAAAAATACAAAATTAAATCTTACTCCTATAATTTTTCGAAAAAGCTGGATTTGCTGTATTCTACTCCGGGCGAGGGAAGTTTTTTTTAAATAATTTTACAATTTTCTGATTTTTGAATCACTCGTTTTTAATGAATCAATTTTTCAATTACCAATTATTCGATTTTTCATTTTTTAGTTGTTTGGTATTTGAATTTTATAATTTTTCGTTTAAAATTTTTAGATTTTTTTATTTTTGATTTTACACATGACAGAGTTTTCAATTTCTTGGATTTTCAACTCAAGGATGTCTTAGTCAATTTTATAATATTGCAATTCTTACAGTTTAATAATTTTCGATTTTACAATTATCCAGGTTTGTAATTTGACAAATTTTCAATTTTTTGATTTTTAATGTTTCAAAATTTCAGCTTCAATTTTTCAAGTTTTTGATTGTTCAGTTTAGTTCGTTTAAATTTTCTGTTTTTAAAAGTATCCGAATTTTCAACTTTTGATTTATCAATTATCCGAATTTTGTTGTTTCGATTTTGTAATTTTTTGATTTTTAATATGTAATTCAAATTTTCGAAGTTTTTGATTTTTCAATTCCATAATTTTGCAATTTTTCGATTTTGTTATTTTTCTATTTCACATTTGTCTGATTTTCCAACTAAATAATTTTATACGACTTTCCAGTTTCGTAATTTTCAATTTGTTGATTCTCTCTTGTCTAGTTTTTAGTGAAATAGTTTTAAATTTTCGATTTTCCAATTTTTCCCTTTTGAAATTCTTCAATTTTTCTATTTTTCAAGGTTAATTTTTCAATTTTAATAATTTTGCAGTTTTTCAATTTTACAGTTTAATAAGCAAATTTTCGAGCTTACAGATATCCAATTTTTAATTTTCTAGTTTGCAATTTTTTAATTTTTTGGTTTTTTATCGTTCAAAATTTTAGTTTAAATTTGTCAAGTTTTTGATTTTTCGGTTTAAATGAGCTGTAAGGTTATGGTATCAGAGGACACTCGCTGGAGTGGCTAAAATATTATTATTAAATCGTGCCATGAACACCAAAATGACACAAAAACTGGCATTTATTTTTCTAATAACGTAACAATTAATGTAGGCGTTCCCTCATAATGGTAAAATAAGAACTTATAAAAAGTTATCCTTATTAGTTAATATTTCTTTGAAAGGAACTAAGCTCCGATTTTTCAAATTTTCAAGGTTAATTTTTCAATTGTTCGAATCTTCAGTTTAATAATTTCGCAGTTTTTCAATTTTACAGTTTAATAAATGAATTTTCGAGCTTACAGATATCCAATTTTTAATTTTCTAGTTTGCAATTTTTTAATTTTTGATTTCTTAATCGTTCAAAACTTTAGTTTAAAATTGTCAGGTTTTTGATTTTTCGGTTTAAATGGCTGTAAGGTTATGGTATCAGAGGACACTCACTGGAGTGGCTAAAATATTATTTATTAAATCGTGCTATGAAAACCAAAATGACACAAAAAGTGGCATTTATTTTTCTAATATCGTAACAACTAATGTAGGCGTTCCCTCATAATGGTAAAATAAGAACTTTAAATAGTTGTCCTTATTAAGTTAATGAATTCTTTGAAAGCGAATAGCTTCGATTTGTCTATTTTTCAAGGTTAATTTTTCAATTGCTTCGATTTTTCAGTTTAATAATTTTGCAGTTTTTCAATTTTCCAGTTTAATAAGTAAATTTTCGAGCTTACAGACATCCAATTTTTAATTTTCTAGTTTACAATTTTTTAATTTTTTGGTTTTTTATCGTTCAAAATTTTAATTTAAATTTGTCAGGTTTTTAATTTTTCGGTTTAAATGAGCTGTAAAGTTATGGTATCAGAGGACACTCACTGGAGTGGCTAAAATATTATTTATTAAATCGTGCTATGAAAACCAAAATGACAAAAAATGGCATTTATTTTTTTTAATATCGTAACAACTAATGTAGGCGTTCCCTCATAATGATAAAATAAGAACTTATAAATAGTTGTCCTTATTAAGTTAATGAATTCTTTGAAAGCGAATAAGCTCCGATTTTTCTATTTTTCAAGGTTAATTTTTCAATTGTTCGATCTTTCAGTTTAATAATTTTGCAGTTTTTCAATTTCACAGTTTAATAAGTAAATTTTCAGCTTACAGATATCCAATTTTTAATTTTCTAGTTTGCAATTTTTAATTTTTGGTTTTTTATCGTTCAAAAATTTTAGTTTAAATTTGTCAGGTTTTTGATTTTTCGGTTTAAATGAGCTGTAAGGTTATGGCATCAGAGGACACTCACTGGAGTGGCTAAAATATTATTGATTAAATCGTGCTATGAAAACCAAAATGACACAAAAAGTGGCATTTATTTTTTTAATATCGTAACAACTAATGTAGGCGTTCCCTCATAATGGTAAAATAAGAACTTATAAAGAGTTGTCCTTATTAGGTTAATTTATTCTTTGAAAGCGAATAAGCTCCGATTTTTCTATTTTTCAAGGTTAATTTTTCAATTGTTCGAATTTGCAGTTTAATAATTTCGCAGTTTTTCAATTTTACAGGTTAAAAAGTAAATTTTCGAGCATACAGATATCCAATTTTTAATTTTCTAGTTTGCAATTTTTTAATTTTTTGATATTTAATCGTTCAAAATTTTTGTTTAAATTTGTCGGGTTTTTGATTTTTCGGTTTAAATGAGCTCAAAGGTTATGGTATCAGAGGACACTCACTGAAGTGGCTAAAATATTATTTATGAAATCGTGCTATGAAAACCAAAATGACACAAAAAGTGGCATTTATTTGTTTAATATCGTAACAACTAATGTAGGCGTTCCCTCATAATGGTAAAATAACAACTTATAAATAGTTGTCCTTATTAAGTTAATGAATTCTTTGAAAGCGAGGAAGCTCCGATTTTTCTATTTTTCAAGGTTAATTTTTCAATTGTTCGATTTTTCAGTTTAATAATTTTGCAGTTTTTCAATTTTACGGTTTAATAAGTAAATTTTCGAGCTTACAGATATCCAATTTTTAATTTCCTAGTTTGCAATTTTTAATTTTTTGGTTTTTTATCGTTCAAAATTTTAATTTAAATTTGACAGGTTTTTGATTTTTCGGTTTAAATGAGCTGTAAGGTTATGATATCAGAGGACACTCACTGGAGTGGCTAAAATATTATTTATTAAATCGTGCTATGAAAACCAAAATGACAAAAAAAGTGTCATTTATTTTTTTAATATCGTAACAACTAATGTAGGCGTTCTCTCATAATGGTAAAATAAGAACTTATAAATAGTTGTCCTTATTAAGTTAATGAATTCTTTGAAAGCGGATAAGCTCCGATTTTTCTATTTTTCAAGGTTAATTTTTCAATTGTTCGATTTTTCACTTTAATAATTTTGCAGTTTCTCAATTTTACAGTTTAATAAGCAAATTTTCGAGCTTACAGATATCCAATTTTTAATTTTCTAGTTTGCAATTTTTAATTTTTTGGTTTTTTATCGTTCAAAATTTTTGTAAATTTGTCAGTTTTTGATTTTTCGGTTTAAATGAGCTGTAAGGTTATGGCATCAGAGGACACTCACTGGAGTGGCTAAAATATTATTGATTAAATCGTGCTATGAAAACCAAAATGACACAAAAAGTGGCATTTATTTTTTCAATATCGTAACAACTAATGTAGGCGTTCCCTCATAATGGTAAAATAAGAACTTATAAAGAGTTGTCCTTATTAGTTAATTTATTCTTTGAAAGCGAATAAGCTCCGATTTTTCTATTTTTCAAGGTTAATTTTTCAATTGTTCGAATTTGCAGTTTAATAATTTTCGCAGTTTTTCAATTTTACAGTTAAAAAGTAAATTTTCGAGCATACAGATATCCAATTTTTAATTTCTAGTTTGCAATTTTTTAATTTTTTGATATTTAATCGTTCAAAATTTTTGTTTAAATTTGTCGGGTTTTTGATTTTTCGGTTTAAATGAGCTCAAAGGTTATGTATCAGAGGACACTCACTGAAGTGGCTAAAATATTATTTATGAAATCGTGCTATGAAAACCAAAATGACACAAAAAGTGGCATTTATTTTTTAATATCGTAACAACTAATGTAGGCGTTCCCTCATAATGGTAAAATAAAACTTATAAATAGTTTGCCTTAGTTAAGTTAATGAATTCTTGAAAGCGAGAAGCACCGATTTTTCTATTTTTCAAGGTTAATTTTTCAATTGTTCGATTTTTCAGTTTAATAATTTTGCAGTTTTTCAATTTTACGGTTTAATAAGTAAATTTTCGAGCTTACAGATATCCAATTTTTAATTTCCTAGTTTGCAATTTTTAATTTTTTGGTTTTTTATCGTTCAAAATTTTAATTTAAATTTGACAGGTTTTTTTGATTTTTCGGTTTAAATGAGCTGTAAGGTTATGATATCAGAGGACACTCACTGGAGTGGCTAAAATATTATTTATTAAATCGTGCTATGAAAACCAAAATGACAAAAAAAGTGTCATTTATTTTTTTAATATCGTAACAACTAATGTAGGCGTTCTCTCATAATGGTAAAATAAGAACTTATAAATAGTTGTCCTTATTAAGTTAATGAATTCTTTGAAAGCGGATAAGCTCCGATTTTTCTATTTTTCAAGGTTAATTTTTCAATTGTTCGATTTTTCACTTTAATAATTTTGCAGTTTCTCAATTTTACAGTTTAATAAGCAAATTTTCGAGCTTACAGATATCCAATTTTTAATTTTCTAGTTTGCAATTTTTAATTTTTTGGTTTTTTATCGTTCAAAATTTGAATTTAAATTTGACATGTTTTTGATTTTTCGGATTAAATGAGCTGTAAGGTTATGGTATCAGAGGACACTCACTGGAGTGGCATAAATATTATTTATTAAATCGTGCTATGAAAATCAAAATGACACAAAAAGTGGCATTTATTTTTCCAATATCGTAACAACTAATGTAGGCGTTCCCTCATAATGGTAAAATAAGAACTTATAAATAGTTGTCCTTATTAAGCTAATGAATTCTTTGAAAGCGAATAAGCTCCGATTTTTCTATTTTTCAAGTTTAATTTTTCAATTGTTCGATTTTTCAGTTTAATAATTTTGCAGTTTTTCAATTTTACAATTTAATAAGTAAATTTTTGAGCTTACAGATATCCAGTTTTTAATTTGCTAGTTTGCATTTTTTTATTTTTTGGTTTTTTATGGTTCAAAATTTTAATTTAAATTTGACAGGTTTTTGATTTTTCGGTTTAAATGAGCTGTAAGGTTATGATATCAGAGGACACTCACTGGAGTGGCTAAAATATTATTTATTAAATCGTGCTATGAAAACCAAAATGACACAAAAAGTGTCATTTATTTTTTTAATATCGTAACAACTAATGTAGGCGTTCTCTCATAATGGTAAAATAAATAGTGCTTATTCAGTTAATGACGCTACTACCTAGTTAGATAAGAAAAAGTGTTCGGATGAGAAGACGTAGCACAATACGGTTCTTACAGTTCGCTCTCCTTGTGTTATTAATATGTTATTAAAAATTGCAAATGATCCAGGATTTAGACATGGATGCAGAAAATCCAAACCTTGGCTCTATAATTGATTTATATTTTTTTATTTGCAACAACTCTAACATGATAAAAATTAACAGAATTTTATTCGGATATTCTAACAAAGTACTCAAAAGTAGAATTTGTAAAAGCAAATTCTGATATCGTTTTGATAAAATACTTACTAATGTGGAGAGAAAAAATGAGTAAATGCCATTTTAACAATATTAGATAGATAGATATTTTTGATAGATAGATATTTTATTTGTGCTAAGATACATAGTATTTGCACATGTCATAATTACAAAATTAAAAAAAAAAAAAGTAAATTCATACAACATAAAACTGAACATAACAATTACTTAAATTAATCATTAAACATTAACCATTTCTAAAGCACTATTCAAAAATTCATCAAAATTGTAGTAACATTTCTGTAACAAATACCGTTTAATGGTGTTTAGAAACTGTTAGGCATTATTGTTTACCACCCACTGAATTACATATTTTCCTTTGCTTTATCTAAGTATAACATAAAATCGACCATACGGAAATGCTTTATTTATATGATATCCCCCAAATTTTTAATAAATATTTTCAAAAATGTTCGCTGTTTTATATTTTTCGTTTCAGCAATTTTCTACATCATTTAGTGTCTGGGTTAGATTTAACCAAATACAGACTGACCGATGTGATAGATTAAAAGATATTGTGCAGGTCACACTCATGCCACTAACACAGTCGATGTATTGTTAATTTGTTTCTCTTTTTTTTGTTGTCAAAATTTTAACGCTCTTCATTCTTTGCTTAAAATATATTTCTTTTTCCCTTTATATAACTAACAACTATTTTTCATAAATGCAGCTGAAATTGCATAGTACAAAAAATGAATTCCTACCTTGGAACTTAAAACTAAGTGTTAAACACTATCGGAATTAAGGATAAAACTAAATTTCGTTAACTTTGTCCATTTCCATTACTGGCAAACGTTGTGATAAATAGTTTCATATATGTAGTGAGTATAAATTAAGTAATACTAACTTTTCCTCAATCAGCTTCATGTTAGTGTGTCACTTGTTCATTTCTAATTTATGAGTCCGCTGCTTGAAAGCACAACCGCCGAAGCTCCGAAAGTGTGTCAGTTTTTTCATCCATAGTAGACCACCCAGTATAAAGAAAATTAAATTATTTTAATTAACATCACAGACCGGATTAATAAGTAACCCGAGCCGTTAAAAATTCCATTCGCCGATAAATTGATTTTCGAACAGCTTACCTTCCACCGCAATATTATAATAAATAATTAACGGAATGAGAAGTCGTCGGTAATTGTTAATTTAATTACAATCTGTTCGTTACATAATTAAATAAATTAATTCCACACTTGTCAAAGGCAGCAAGTTGCTGTAGCAAAAATGAATGATGAATTTATCTCGGCGGTAATACATCATAACAGGTAGAGACTATAATTGACACTAACCAAACTGAAATCCACTTACTACAAGGCAACGTCGAGGAAGTATTCCATAATTAAAACGTAATTAATAAATGATTAAGTGGTCGGCGCGGTGCGAGGTGGTTATCTAGCAACTGTTAGAACTTCCTACTAGCCCGATTGTTTATGTGAAGGCGAGCTTTTTTGTGTTTACGTGCATATTTTATTGGTTTGCGTATACAGCGTGGACTCGGCCTGGTACACTATTCTGGTTTAGTGTAGTGCACGTCCTAAAATGGCAAAGAGGACCGTAAAAGAAGAGAAATACAAGCTCTGGGTATTACTTCTTGAGAGTCGTAATGAGCAATAAAGTTCGGAATTAACACTCTGTGGTCTAATAAATAAGCTTATCGTGCTTAATCCGGGTGCGAATGGTCGTTATTTAGCTATTGGTGGTTCACTTCGACGACAGCGTTGTTGTAGTATGCAGAGCAGCAAAGCTTTTGGAAAATAAGCGCTAGTGTTATGATTAAAAATTGGCCGAAGGTTATTTCGACAGAACCGCCGTCGCTCCTAAAGTACAATAAAACATATCCAGGTTTTTCGAAAAATAATAAACCAATGTTTTGCAAAAACATGTATATCAATTTGAACAGCTGTAGTGTACTGTTGTATTCCCAAATTTTCGGGAAAAAAGAGTGAGTCCATACAGATTTAATCAATAGTATAAATTAACTCATTCATAAATTTTTTGAGACAACCGGTATAAGCAATTCCAAAAAATGTGAGTGAAATCATTTTGGAGAGGATTTTTTTAATATATTTTTTTATTTACCATGCTAATGTTAACTTTAAAACATGTGCAAGATTTCAAAGCATTCGGTTTTCCAGATTCAAAATTAAGTTGCAAAATATTTTTATATAATTTTGATTTTTTTTTCAAAAATCTGAACGTATCGGGTAAAAATTCAACACAGATTCATAAACAACAAGTGACGTCACATTTTTAGTGGGCATGACTACACAAAGTTTGGTCAGCGTTTTACCATCTATATGATGATCATAATACACACATAAAATTTAACAACAATCGGTTCAGTAGTTTTGGAGATTATCTATGTAACAAAAATCGTGACGGATAGCGGACACACAGACAGACGGAAACAGGAAACGTAAAAATTAACAAAATTTTGTATATGGAAAAACCTTCCCTCGCCTTTGAAATACAGTCGAAGAAATCCCATGTCTTCAAAAAATTATTAAATTTGATTTGGCGAATTCTTATTTATTTTAGATAAACTCTACATAGAAACAAATATAGACAATACCAGTGATAGTGTAAGAAACTAAATGACAGCCTATAATTTTTTGTGTTTGGTTACGACCGAGAAGTTGAAAAATCGGGAAATTTGGAAACCGGGATTATTAAAAAATTTTGAGATTTAAATATTCTGCAATTGAAATATCGGATAATTGAAAAATAAGAAAAAAAAAAATTGGGAAATCTGTGAATTGAAAATTGAAAAATTGAAAATTGAAAATTGAAAATCGAAAAATTGAAAATCGGAAAATTGAAAATTGATTCATCAAAAACCGGATAATTGAGAAATCGAAAAAATGTAAAAATATCAAACTAAAAAATCAAAAAATTCCAAAATTACAAAATTTGGAAAATTGTAAAACTGCAACAATTGCATAAATATAAAATTGAAAATCGAATAATTTTAAAATCGAGAAATTTAAAAATGACGTAATTGTGGAACAAAAAAAATACAAAATTTTAAAATCGAAAAATTGCGAAATTGTGAATCTGAAAAAACTTTTTAAGAAAATCAAAAACTGGAAAATCAAAACAATGGAATTTGGATAATTGATAAAACGAAAAATAATTGAGACATCCAAAAATTGTAAAAATACGAAATTGAAAAATTGAAAAAATTGAAAAATTAAAAATTGAAAAATTGAAAATCGAAAAATTGAAAATCGAAAAATTGAAAATCAAAAAATTGAAAATTGATTCATTAAAAACCGGATAATTGAGAAATCGAAGAAATGTAAAAATATAAAATCAAAAATCAAAAGTTGCAAAATTACAAAATTGGAAAATTGTAAAACTGCATCAATTGCATAAATATAAAATTGAAAATCGAATAATTTTAAAATCGAGAAATTAAAAAATGAGGTAATTGTGGAACAGAAAACTTACAAAATTTAAAAATCGAAAAATTGCGAAATTATGAATCTGAAAATTTTTTTTAAAAATTGAAAATCAAAACAATGAAATTTGGATAATTGAAAAAAGGAGATTTCGACATCCAGAATTAATTTTCGGCCTTGTTTTTTTGGAAATTGTATAATAGTAATAACAAATAAGTTGCGACTAGCGCTTTTCTTTTTCACATCCTAGATTCGATTAGTTTCTAGTCTCAGTCCACAAAAGAACATAATTAGCCCTGCCCACCCGCCCTGAGGAACATAATTAGCCCCGCCCACCCACCCTGCCTCCATTTCAGTGACTGATTTTGTCCGCTCTGAATGAAATGAATGATATTATAATAAACAGAAATAAAATTAGTCGTTAGAATGAGAACAGTGGGGTGGGCGGGGCTAGTACTTGCGGCTAAGATAAGACTAATTTTGGCAAATGAAATACCTTTCAAGAAAATAGAGGGCGGGTGGGCGGGGCTAGTATTTGATAAGATAAGACTGATTTTCACACTTTCGACATTTTCGACCATTTTTCAACTATTATTTGGGACAATTGAGAAGTCAGGACAAGTCAGGTCAGACAAAACGACATAATTAACCCCGCCCACCCACCCTTTCTCCTGATTTTGAGTGATTTTGGCAAATGATATACTTTCCAAGAAAATAGAGGATGGGTGGGTGGGGCTAGTATTTCCTAATATAAGACTGGTTTTAGCAAATCACGTATCTTCCAAGAAAATAGAGGGCGGGTGGGCGGGGCTAGCGTATTATAAGATGTGACTGATTTTCACACATTTTCGAAAATTTTCTTGTAGATTTTGATTTTGAAATGCAAAACCGAATTCTCTGAAACCTTGTAAACTTATCGGAAACATGGTAAATCGTTAATGAAATTTTGTCTCTTTACGACCTCCTAAAAACTAATGACTAAGTGTGCATTTTAAGCTACAAAGGAGCCAAAATAGATGATAAAAACGGGGTGTTCAGGCCCGAAAAATGGCAAAATAGGCACCTTAGACGAGTTTTAAGAAAAATAAATTTTACGCAACATCTGGTTTTCTTTGAGATTTTGGCAAATCACATACCCCTTCAGAAAATAAGGGGCGATTGGGTGGGGCTAGTATTTACTAATATACGACTGATTTTGGCTGGTACTTGTAATCTGAACGTAATAATAGTCGAATTCGGTCGAAGTATAAACATAAACAGTCGAAGTTAAGCATATACTGAGAAATTGAGAATGTCTACTATCTTTTCCCGTTAGTGATCTATTTTAAACATATTTCGTATTTGTCAGACTATAGTTCACTCTCAATACAACAAACAAAAATTTTTTCTAAATATAAAAGTACATATTTTTTTGTTGTTGCCATTAATAATCAAATGTTTTTCAAAATTTTTCATTGTAAAGTTCTAAATTTCAACTGTTGAAAACATTTCATCAGTTGAAATATGTAAATAACAATAATAACAATAATTATTAATGATTTTATCGATAAATTTGTTAAAGTTGTTTTTCCAATATCTAGTTACCAAGGAATTAGAAATATATTGTCAAATTATTCCCCATCTATACTTGCCAATATCAGATATAAAATATTGTATGCTCAGTCGACATGTACCTATTTAAACTTTTATGACTTCAGGCAAACCATTCTTGTAAATCAAACTAGGTATTGTAAAAAAAACATTTAATAAGACATTTAAAAATTATAAACAAAAACAAAACCAACAAAAGAAAAATCCATTAAAGCATAAGCAACTAAACACTTGAGACTTCCAAAAATTGTAAAAACACGAAATTGAAAAATTGAAAAATTTGTAGAATAATTAACAGCATTTAGTTGCTGATAGTATCGAATGCCTTACTTATGTCAAAAAAGACGCCTACTGTAATTAATTTGTTGTTCAAAAAATATAAATTAACTAGAGAGCCACGGTTAGAATTGTCTGCATCCATGTCTAGATCCTGGACCATTTAGAATTTTTAATAACATATTTCAGATTTGGAAAGAAAATGACCACAAAGAGAACGGACAGTAAGAACCGGATTGCGCCGCGTCTTCTCATCCGAACACTTTTTTTTTTATCGAACTAGGTAGTAAGTTCAGCTTATTGTACAACATAAGTATATATACAAAACTTCAACAAAAAATTTGTACATTAATTAATTAACCATAAGTAGGGAAAGTAAGGAAAGCTTATTCGCTTTCAAAGAATTCATTAACTGAATAAGGACAACTATTTATAAGTTTTCGTTTCACCATTATGAGGGAACGCCTACATTTGTTGTTAAGATTGTAGAAAAATAAATGCTACTTAATCGACGATTTACTATTAACTCTTGTCTTCCTGTGTCTTTTTTTTTTCATTTTCAGTGGGAAAGTACTTACAAAACCCAGTATTGCTGCAGATTTACTTTAAACTTGATGGCAATTGACAGGTTGGGGTGCCCAGAAATAGGAGATAAGGTCGTCGTTCAGATTAGTGATCACTTTAAAAATTGTGTGGGAACGAATACGTAGCATTACTACCTAATTAGTTAAAGAAAGAGTGTTCGGATGAGAAGATTAAACAAATCGCATTGAACGTAGTAAAATCGTTTGATCTGTTTAATTATTTAGTTGATTTTTTAACTACTTATTTAAATGGTCTGGTGTTACTGGACACCCTTTAATATGTTGAAAATAGTAATTCATATTTCTAAAGTTATTTAATTAATAATAATACATTTTCTGTGTCAAACTATTTATCATTTCCCGCCAATAACGAACGTCTGAAAAAATGTACACTAACGATTCTACTTTGTAACATACATCATGTTTTGTTTTCGCCAGCAAATATGAAACTAACTGATCACATGGCCTACAATCATTAATAAATGCAAACATTTATTAAAATAAACGTTAGAATAAACAGTTGCAATTAATACCGCCAGTTTTTGTACAAATAATTCCCGCAGGCAAACGACATAAAAAACAACAAAGTTACCAACGTAACAAGCTTATAACAGCACAACCTTCCCCAATTAGCCGATCACCGCCGATCTCTCAAGCGTACCACACGCAATGACAAATTCCAAAAAGCCCCAACAGTTACACGCTCAAATAATACCAACGATGATAATAGTAATAACGAAAAAACTGTGACTTGTAATTAGTGGTGAGTGTTTAAGGGTCAGGTGCTTCTAAAAGCCATTAGTTGGCCGTAACAGCTGATAGTGAATCTTCACAGCATTCACGTGCGTACTTCCGGTCCACACGGCCACTTCCTATCGCTCCATCTCTTAATGGCCACTCGAAACGACTCGATATACTTAGCTAAAGGTGTGCACATGCCGTTACACGCAATCAAACCCAAATTTATTTTAACACACTATATATTTTTTGCGCTGAGTCGCAAAAAGTCGGGGTCAATCGATGTAAATCAATTGGTAGGGCGAAGTGGACAAATAATCTATCTTATTTGTCAGGATGATGTGGAAATGAGGGTCGAGAACAAGAAAAATTGGACGGGAAACGGCAAGGAGGGTCTGTCTGGGTGTCCCCATAACCTAACTTGCAAGTAATTTGTTTCCTTCGGAGTGTCAAAGCATGGAAAATAAACTTTAATTAGCACTTTGCACGCGTTATTACGGTAAGTCGTGCTTTTAATTCGCTGCTGTTGGGGGTAATTGCTTGTGGACTTTGACAGATAAAAAGGTTTGTTTTGCCTAGAGGGGACGACATAAATGGAGCTAATACAACTGTGTAAAACATATTTTCTTGTAATGCAGTGTTAAAGAGATATTTTTTACAAACGCAGACGTCGAAAGAAAGACATGCATTAATTTTCCTGAGGTATGCACACAATTTTTTTGCCAACACCAGCAAAAGAAAAAACTAAAGCTGTCACGTAATTAAAGAAATTATGAAGTGACTGTACTTACCAGTCTTAGCACTCATTAATAGGCAAAATTTTTCTGAAGTTTTAAAGGGGGTAAGAGTTATTTGAAATAACTTGAAAATACACGGGCACCTAGAGTAATATTTGATTTCTGCCAGGATCCTAAAAACAACTAAATTTAACTCCCGGTCGTGGAAAAACTAATCTCCACTACATGATTTTACTAGAATCAGTTAATGCATGAATATTATACAAAGTGATTATTGATTTAAAATTTTATGATGGCATACCTGATTGTCAAAGTGACATTTATGGCAGCACGTTTGTCAGGCGTGCTCAGGTCAAAATTGACTACTGTGAACTCACGTACCAGCATGGATACCAATAATTCAGAACTGTCAACATTAAAAGCATTGTTTTCAAGTAACTGTTGAAGTAGATATCGCCTCCTACAAAAAACCCATTAGCATAGGGCACTGCCTAATAGGTTTAGATAGATGTTATATCTTTTGCGGTATTGATATTTTCCGGTGTTTCACTTGTAATGGTTTTAACCATTCATCCAGCTCTTGCAAAAGTAATGTTATCTGTCCTCGCTGTGCTGGGAACCATAGTGTTAAAGAGGGTTAAGCCGAGAAGCTGCGTTGTATAAATTGTACCAACATGAAATCGTCTGGTAATCATGATCAAATAAATGTTGATCATGCTGCTTGGAACCGAGATAACTGCCATTCATATAGTGGTGCTATTAACAAAATAAAACGTGATGTTTTTGGCTTATCTTCATAGCAATTATTCCTTGCAGATTCATTCCACTCCCTAAATTTATCATCTTTGCAGTCTCGTAGCGACATATCAATCGAGAATTCTGTTGTTGATGTCCCTCCTTCTGTAGTTAAAACTGTTGAGGATGCATTTATCACACTTTATTATCAAAATACTCGTGGTATTAACTCTAAATTTAATGAACTTTATCAATCTTTATTGTGTTGCGATTTTGATTTTATCTGCCTTACAGAAACTTGGCTTTCTAGTTCTGTCCTTAACTCCGAGTTTTGCCCTAACAATTATATAGTCCTCAGATCAGACAGAAATTTTGATAAAACTAATGTAACTAGGAGGAGGAGTTCATGCATCCAAGTTGCAATTTTCAACTATCCAACCTGACCTGGCGTCTAAAGGGTTTGACATGCTTATTTTCACAGACATTCTTGGGGCTAAATGTAGTGTTGGCTATTTCAGTTTCTATATCTTCATTGTTTATATTCCACCTAAATCTACGGTTGATGAATACATAGGTACTATTGTTCAATTTACTAGGTAATCTAGAAGAACTATTCAACCAACGTGTAATAATTATTGGTGATTTCAATATTCCTGATTATGACAAAGATTCTTTGTGTGATAAATCTGGCAATAGTAAATTATCCTCGTTGATGTCTTTTTTGAACTTTTTTGAACTTAATCAATATAATAATATCGCTAATAAGTCTGGGAGATATCTTGATCTGGTTCTGTCTAACTTTCATTGTTTTATTAGCTCTTGTGAAGATCCTCTTCTGGAAGAGGATTCTCATCACCCAACGTTGTTAGCTTCTTTTAAAAATCGAGAATCTAAAGCTAAAACCATTAACGGTCATCCCTCCTTGCAGCGTTGGAATTTTCGTAGAGCGGATGTTATTGGATTGTATGAGCATCTATTATGTATTGACTGGTCCTTTCTTAAAAGCATCACTGATGTTAACTTAGCATGTTCCTGTTTTTATAGTAAATTAAACAACATTTTGGATGTACATGTTCCCAAGTCTCGTTCATCTCGTTTAAGCTCGTATGCACTTTGGTTCTCCTATGACATTAGAAACAAACTTAAATTGAAGTCCAAATTATGGCGTTTGTCTAGAACCAACACATCTGAATATAGCGTTCGCAATTTTAAGACTATTCGCTCTTCATTATAGAATGACATCAAGTTGGCACATCGCAGATATCTTGAGAATCTTGAAACTGATATTAAAGAAAATTCTAATAAATTTTGGAGTCACATTAGCAACTTAAAGAAACAATCTGGAATACCTTTGCAGATGAATTACTTAAATCGATTAATTGATAATCCAAAAGATATCCTTAATGCTTTTGTTGACCACTTTAGTTCAGGGTTCACTAGCGCTGCCAATGTCAATTCGAATAAGTTTGTTGATGGGTCCGTGAATACTACTATTCATCTATCCTTTGTAAATGAGTCAGACACTTATGCGGCGTTGAAAAAATTAAGCCTAACTTAACTTCTGGTTATGATAATATTCCTGGTTTTTTACTTAATGATTGTGCGGCCGTTTTTGCTTATCCGTTATCTATTATCTTTAACTTAATAATTAAAACTTTATCATTTCCTGATATGTGGAAATATTCTATTATTACACCTGTATTTAAAAAGGGTAAACGTGATGATATTGTTAACTATCGTCCCATTTCACTCATATCTAATTTTTCAAAAATTTTTGAAATTTTTCTTCATAAGTTCTTATTCTTTCATGCTTAACTGCTTAAGTAATTCACAACATGGGTTTATTATTATTATTATTATTATTATTATTATTATTATTATTATTATTAAGTGAATATTCTACAGGGTGAGACCCCAATTATAGAATATTTTATAGTCTAACCAAAGTATCCTAAAGTTTACTGTAATCAAAACCACGTACTTCTCTAAGCGATGATGAAAAGAGATCTACTTCACGATGGAACACATTACCGATTCTGCACATGGTAAACATCGGTGAAAACTTAGCAATATCCGTTCTTGGGACTGGCAAATAAAACAGATCATAATAACGGGACAGGGCACTGCGCGAACTCACATTAAATGTAATTTGTGATAATAGGATGGGACAATCTACACCATTATGAAGAAGTTTAAATAGAAAAACCATGTAAAATCTTTTACACGTATTCAAAAAGCTGGTAAAATTATATCTATTTAATAAATTCTGCTGAGGCATACCAATTGGAGGATACACTCCGTCTTCCCGATAAGACAAATACTTCAAAAATTTGCGGATGATACGTTCCAAATTAGTGACATAAATGTTATGATGGGGGCACCAGATTAAACATGCATAATATAATTTGCTTTCCAAAAAGGATTTAAAAAGTCGTGTGATGGTGTGAGCATTTTGAAAATCTCTAGCATTTCTTATTATAAAACCCATCGTTTTCATGCAATCAGAGATAAGTTTATTAATGTGGCTTGCAAATGACAATTTGGGATCAAAAATAACACCAAGGTCAGAAATTGTTTCCGGTCTGCACAATATAATTGCATCTAACGCATAGTTAAAAAAAATTATCTTCTTTTTCAAAGAATATGACATCGCACGACACTTGTCTTTAGTTAAAACTAGCTTATTCAAATCACACCATGTTGTAATTTTATTCAGATTTAACTGGAGTTTAATGCAGTCTTCTACTGTAGCAATTTTGTTAAATATTTTAACATCGTCTGCATAAAGAGAATAGCTTACATTCAAGCCAGCAGTTATGTCATCAATAAACAGTAAGAAAAGAAGTGGGCCCAGAACAGAACCCTGCGGCACACCTGATGTAACATTTATACAGCCAGAATTATGTCCAAAACAATGAACATATTGTTTCCTATTTTGCAGATACGAGGCAAACAAGTGAATCAAATTAGGTGTAAAACCACGCGAATATAACTTTTTAATCAAAACACCATGGTCCAGCCTATCAAAAGCCCGACTGAAATCAAGATATATAACATCAGTTTGTAACTCGTTGTCAATGGAATTTGCAATAAAACCTGTGATATCAAAAAGATTTGTAGTCGTAGACCGACCTTGGATGAACCCATGTTGATGCTGTGAAATGGAATGTGATACTTGAGGATATAACTGATTGTAAATAATTGTTTCAAAAACTTTACTAAAGTTATTTATGATTGAAATAGGTCGATAGTTTTCAACAGCACTACGACTCTTGCCCTTATAAACTGGAATTATCTTAGAAACCTTCAATTGTTTTTCAAAGTTTATCAAAGGAAGGTCGTCAATTACCAACTTAGTTTGTTTCACCCAATATGTATCTGAGTCGTTTGAATTTAAACAGCAAGTGGATGTGGTGTATACTGACTTTTCAAAGGCGTTTGACAGGATTGATCATTCTATCTTATTAATTAAGCTACGCAACTTTGGATTTTCTGATAGCTTAGTGAAGCTGATTAAATCGTATTTAACGGGAAGAATGCAATGTGTTAAGTACCTTGGTCATGTTTCTGACAAAGTTCCTGTCTTATCTGGCGTTCCACATGGTTCTGTTTTAGGACCATTGTTTTTTGCCATCTTCATTAATGATGTAGTAAAAAGAATCGGTTCTGAAGTATTACTGCTTGCTGATGATCTAAAAATATTTAAGCCCGTATCTTCCAACTATGACTGCTATTTACTTCAAAAAGATATCAATGAATTCTATAACTCGAGTGCTTGTAATAACCTTCCCATTAATTTGGATAAATGCCATGTAATGACCTTTGCAAACAAAAACTTTGTTATAACCAGTAACTATACCATCAGCAGTACAGTCTTAAAACGCGTTCATTACTTCAAAGATTTGGGCATTATGATAATTTTGATCCCAAACTTACATTCTCGTTGCACTATGATGCTGTTGTTAATGAATCTCTCAAGAACTTAGGATTCATCATTAGCCACCCTATAATAAAACACAGCATCTTACGTAGATACATTCAGAATGTTCCAGGTTCCAGGTTGGTCAAATATTTCGGGGAAGAGTCAAAATTCAGGAGACAGGTAAGGACAGGTGCGGTCAGGTCAGGTCAAGTCAAATCAAGTCAAGTCAAGTAAGGCAGGTCAGGTCAGGTTAGGTCAGGTTTCTTCATCCTAAAGAAAAAATAAGTAAAATTTATGAAACATTTTTTATATATCCAAAGAACCCAAGAAAACCATTTTTACTTTCTGACCGTAGACTAGGAAACCATTGGCTAACGGATATTTTCGTGTTTTCTGGAAGTTTCATGGCTGGTAGAAAATGAGAAAATACGTGTTCTATTTCCATCTGTCTGTCTGCATCTGTTGTGTATCTTTATTAGATGGATAATCTCCGAAAGCTACTGGATTGATTCCATTTTTAGTGGTATTTAAGAGTAAACATCTATAATAAATTTCAATAAAATATTCCTACGCTTGTCATTTATGAATCTGTCTTGATATTGAGTTCTTGACTTCCAAATTTTTGCAAATTTAAAAATTTTAGAGGGATGCTGACCAACAGTCGCGGGGTGAATTCTCCCATGGATCTTTTTTTCTTACACTGTGATTGGTACTATCTATATTTTTTCTAAAAAACTGAATCTGTTTGATTGTACTCAGGGACGAGGAAAGTTAACTGTAACAAAATAAGACCAGTTTTTTTTATTTAATTTCCGTTTGATGCATATTTTTAGGATCATTTTACATTACTGAACCCTCTGTACTTCTTTATTTTTTCGTTTTCTCTTATTCGGTTGGAATCTGTGCTTCCTGTCGTCATTATCTTTATATTATTCCCTTGTCTATTTATTTCTTTTCTATATAATGACGATTTCACATTTAATTTCGAGTGATTGTTTAAATGGTGAATTTGTCTCCAATCTTTTTCTTCAAAATAATTGGGAAATGTTAATTAAAAAATTATTTGGAAGACAAATCTGTTGGTTTACTCCATCCGTACTTAGCAGTTCTACTGTAATTTTCAGAAAAAAAAAAGCAAATTCGTTGACGTTTTATATGTTTGTGTTGGTTCTTATCCAAATTATATCAATTTTGTTTTATCTCAAATGGAATTAAATTCTTGAAGTAATTAGATGATGGGGGTTCTAGACCATTCTTATGTGAAATTAAAATAGAAAATCGAAGAAAACCACAAAAATTCTGAACATTTTGGTGTGAGTTTTCTGGTTGATCACCGTCACGGTCAATTCATTAAAACGTTTTAGGGGGTGAGTTTTCGGACTTTTTGTTGCAAGTTAAAATCCGATTTTTGTCTTTAAGGATGAGTTTTCAGTTTGATTGCGGCCAGATCGGTCCTTCAGAACGTTTTGGGGGGTGAGTTTTCAGGTTTTCTGACTCACTTCTGACACCAACATGCCTTAGGGGGTGTCTTTTTTGTGCAGATGGCGAGTGCTTCTTACATTAGGGGTGACTTTTCTGGCACACTTCGGTCGGTACATCTCACTGTTTTAGTGGGTGGCTTTTTTGCGTAGATGTCGACTGTTGTTTTCTTTAGGGGTAAATTTTTGGGCATGGTGAATCCATCAGAATGTTTTAGGGATGAGTTTTTGTCATATTTCTGGGAAGGTCGATATATTTGAACCGTTTAGGGCTTAGTTTTGTACCTTTCTTACGTAGATGATGGCTTTTTTGAGAAGTAGTTGAATTTTTCTCTAGGTCGGTCGGTCGATCTATGACATTCCTTTGAAAACAATATATAAAACGACTCCACAGTCTATTTCTCTGGTAAAAAATTATTTAGTCGTAGGTTATTTCGACAGAACTTCCCTCGCCCCTTAAAAATAGTCTAACAAATCTCGGTTCTTCAGAAAACTATAAAAACTGATTTTGCGAAATAATATTTTTCTGTGATAACCACTATAAATTAAGAAAATATATAGATTATACTGGACACGGTGTAAGGAAAAAAAAGTTTTACGAGTTTAACCATGACGCCAGTCGGTCTATGTTCAGAGTTCCTATAAAAGTTTGTTACAAAATTTGGACATTTTTGTAAGATTTTGGATGCCTATAGGAAAAGCTTAAAACGGATTCATAAACTACAAGTGTACTGAGTATTTTGTTTTATAAAACTGAAATAATGTTTAATGTCCAGCATTTTGAACTTGTTGGTGGGGATGTTTAGACAAATTTTGGTTATTGTTTTACCATCTACTTGACATACATCTAAAATTTGACAACAATCAGTCCAATAGTTTCAGAGATTATGTGTCCAATAAAAGACAGCGGACTGATGGTAGCCGGCAGAAAGACAGGCGGAAACGGAATACCCATTGTTTTGTCCTCCAGGGCTCACGAAATGTCTAGAAAACATGAAAATAGCAATTCGGCTGATAGATCATGATACAATATTTCTTTAGCTTACGTTAGAAAAATAAAAGTATATTAAATTAGTAAATATTTCTATAAATGTTATGTGCATCAATTAAAAAGTAAAAAAATATTACAAAAAATTGGTCGAACGTTGTTTCGACAGAACTTCCCTCGCTCCTGAAATAAAATGATATTTTTTTGTAGTCACCCTGTATACGCAAATCCAAAACATATTAATGGAATGATAAATCACAGCTACAGATGCAACGTATTTTGTACATTTTAGATGGGACTTATTCAGCAAAATTTTGGGGTGACGTCATCAATTTTTTAGGGGGATGAGCAAATACATTTTGATCAAAAATTTACATTAGTTATGATAACTTTAAAACATCTCCAAGATTTCAAAGCATTTGGTTTTGTAGTTCCTGATTAAATCAATAAAGTGCAATCATTAATTTTTTTGAGTCACCCTGTATATGCAAATCCAAAAAATATGAATGGAGTGATAAATAAAATCGAGAAAATGAAAAATAAAAAATTGATCGAAAGTACAGACTCATCATATTTTGTACATTTTAGATAGGATTTATTTGGCAAACTTTTGAGCTGACGTCTATATTTTGACTAAAAATTTATTATGCACTTAATGACCTTAAAACATCTGCTAGATCTCGAGGCATTTGGTTTAGCACATTCAAAATTAAATTGGAAAATGTTGTTTTATAATTTTGATTTTTTTTTCCAAAAATCTGGACGTTACGGGTAAAAACTCTATTCTATTTGGAGTCATAAACTACATATTTAGGACTATGTTATTTTATACAATTTAAAACCCATTTGATAGGTACAATTTTGAAGTGACGTCATCGCATCAGTGGTGGGGATGATTAGATAAATTTTGGTTAGTTAGATATTCCTAATATAAATACAAAATTTCACAACAATCGGTCCAGTACTTTCGGAGATTATCTGTCTAATAAAAATCCGGGACGGCAGACAGACGAACAGACGAACAGATGGACAGACGGACAGACAGACGGAAACGGAAGACCTATTTCTTCGTCTTCCAGGGGTCATGAAAGATCGATTACAATACTTCTTTTGCTTATGCTCGGGAAGTAAAAAAAGGACCCTTACAATATTTGATCAAAAAAATTGGTGTTATTTTAGAAAAAACCCAAGGTGATATAGGATTTACCGTTCCAAACTTGAAACTTTAAAAAATTGAGACTGTCATGTAACTGTTTTAAAACTTGACTTAATTAAGAAGCAATATTCTATTAAAAAAAAATAGGTCGAAAGTTCTTTCGACAGAAGTTCCCTCGCTCCTGAAGTACTATGAAAAATGATAAAATTTGATTTTGCGGATTTTATTTTATTTTTTTTATGAGAAATTCTATAACTTAGAATAAATATATAAGTATGTAAATGTAAAGAAACGTGCATCGCGTATGTTTCAAGTGAGTTTTTACTTTTATTTTTTGTAATGACGTCATCAACATTTTTGCAAAGAACGTATATTAATCACTTTGGATAGATGCAGTGTAATACTAATGATAACAGCATTGTATACACAAATTTTCAGGAAAACGGGGTGAGCCGTTCCCGATTTAATCAATAAAATAAATTGACTGATTCATTTTATTTTTGAGTCACCCTGTATAATAAATTTAAAAACGTTTAATGCAATGATAAATCACAAGTATAAACTCATGATATTTTGCACATTTTGGATATGATTTATTCGGCAAATTTTTTTGGGAGTGAATAAACGAATAAATTTGGTTAACGATTTACCATGATTACGATAACCTTAAAATATTTATAATATTTCAGAACAATCGGTTTTGTGGTTTCAAAGTTAGGTATATTGGAAAATAATTGTTCTTCAGTTTTGAAATTTTTCCAAAAATTCTGGTGGTCTAGGGTGAAAATTAGGCCCGGATTCACACACCACAAGTCCAGGAGTATCTTATTTTATAGAATTTAAAAAAACTTTTTATTAGAAATTTTGGAGATGACGTCATCCCATTGGTGGTGGGGATGACTGGCCAAATTTTATTTAGCGTTTAACCACGTATATGATATTTCTAATATACATACCAAATGTGGCAACAATCGGTCCGGTAGTTTCAGATACAGACACCAGACAGACAGACAGACAGACGGAAACGGGAGACCACTTTTTTCGTACTGTAGAGGTCATGACACGTCGAGAAAATATGAAATTTCCAAAAAAAAAACATATTTTCTCATCTATATTATTATCTACTTTTATATATTTCTTCCTATATTCTGAAATAACTAATATATTTCAGTGCAACAGGTAAACTGGAACCCCAGTATGTACCCTAAAATATGATTTCGCTATTTTTTCATTTCCATGGTAACACGTGAATCCGTTTTCCCTAATTCATTACCATAATCGATTAT
The DNA here is from genome assembly GCA_022388445.1 of Zophobas atratus. Taxonomy (NCBI): domain Eukaryota; kingdom Metazoa; phylum Arthropoda; class Insecta; order Coleoptera; family Tenebrionidae; genus Zophobas; species Zophobas atratus. The sequence continues at coordinate 50,755,154 of CM039445.1, read as the reverse complement.
CTAAAGTTTTCTCGCCTCTGATCTTTGGACTTCTTTTCTGACTCTTGGCCTTTTTTATCAAAATTTAACTGTATCTCTCTTTGCTTCTTGGTGAGGTCGTTGTTTATATAAAAGAGAGTGTATAAAAACAACTTTTGTGTGTTTTAAGTTGCCTATACAGGGTGATCAAAATTTTCAGTTATTGTCTTGACTTATTCTCTTTAAGGTTTTATATTACCAGTTTTCTTGTAATTATTGTTACAAAAAGAATTTGCTATAAAATACAGGTGTATGTATTGTTTAAAAAGAAGAAAAGAAAACTAACAATTCGGAAATTTAATCACCCTGTATATCGACGAATTTTATTGTCGAAAACAATGGTAATAGATTTACTCGGTGGCTTAAAGATTCATTCATCAAGGAACATTTGAGATTTAAAATTATTGTAATTTTATTGTGATTTGTAAGAGTACTGTATTTCATTTACATTCTATTAATTCAGTATACAAATGTTTACTGTATGATGGGATTCCAGTAAAAAATAAAATAAAATAAAATAAAAATAAAAAATGGTGGTTCCAGGAATTTTTTAAAAATGATCAGTTTTGGCAAGGAAATGTAGTTATATTTTGACAGCTATCATTCAAAAACTCAAACAATAAACAATCTTAGTCTGCAAAAATATTTAGATACTTTTAAGTTTGCGTATATTATTTTCTTTCCTAGTTGATAAATAGTCAGTGGGGCCAGTTGAGCCCACAAACAAATATTTCGGCAACTTTCTCGGTGTCTAGTGAATTTAAACGATTGAGCTTCTTAAAATGATGTGAAATAAATGTATAATTAAATAAATTAATTGTCTTATTAGGAAAATGTGTCTTTAGCATTAACAAGAAACTATTCGAAGACGACTTTCGCTTTCGAAATCGGATTCTTCCTTCTTAGTCCACTACGTAATGTAATTTTCTGTTACGTCAAATAACAAAATATTTCCAACGACGATTTTAAAAACTATGACACTTGATGCACGAAATAATCTGATTAAGACCTATTTTTAGCAAACCGATACGCCAAAAATACCATTTCGACTTTCAAAGGGTAATTTTGGACTGCAATAATTATCATCCGTTCCGAAATATTCATGAGGCCGGGTCAAAAGAGGACCGGAATCGGACCGAAAATATAGTGTCCGTCTGTTTGAAAGTACATAAGTAATATCCTGGACGTGATGGGATTAACCTCTGGCACGACATCCGGTCAAAGTTGACTCTAAAATATAGAGGAAATCCTTGACTTTACTATTGTTTCGACAAACTAATGGCTTTGGTGTTTTTCGTTTAGCATAAATGCGGCTGCATTTTGACACCGTTATAAATAACAGCCGGCAGGAAAGAATGCCGGGAATGCGACAGGACGATTTGTCCTTTTTTGTTTGTGTCATTGATAAATAATTAAATTTATGGCAAGTCGATGGACAGTCTCCCCCTCAGCGGCGTCTGAATGCGCTGTTTATTGCCTGCCGCAGCATTTCCAACTTCAAACAACCCTTGTCTTAGTCCGTTGTTCCGAGGGAAAAAAGCGCCTGGCGAACATCAACGTTTATGTAAATTTTAAGTCGCCACAATGAATTTTCTTAATTGCGGACTTGAACAGCCACGATCGTTGCAATTATTGTCCAATATCAGGGTGATTGCGATTCAGTTATTCTATTTTAATACAAATTTTTTGCAGTTTAATGGCATTGTTGTACATTATTCAGGCACCTGGTACAAGGTGCTTTTTAAAACGAAATTTTAAGTAAATTGGTAGCTGCGTTCAAATTTAACAGCGCCAGCATACCTTGTGCATTTGTTAACATAAAGCGCTTTTTTAGGTGGAGTTGATGGCGACGGTATGAAAAATCTTAGGATGAGGGTTATTACACAGTTTGTGGTTGTAATTGCCACACAAATGTTCGTTTTTGCTGCGAAGAATTTTTGTGAAGTGGTTAGTGTGTTGGAAAAGGAAATGTGCTGAATTTAATCGGTATGTTAAAGTTATCCAGTAGCAAATGAAGTTATAAAAAATTACTAAATTCAGCAACTGAAATCTAAACGAGCCATTTCATGTTGGTACAAATGTTTTATATTACAGAAATTACACAAACACTTTCTGGAATTTTTTTGGAACACCCGTATAGATAGTAAAATCAGAAATAGTACATCAGTTCCCAGAATTTTGAGAAATGAATTTATGAATTAATAAAATCAACTCTTTTCTAAAACAAAAATGTCAAAACACATTTGTTAACAAAATGAATTAAACTTTTACTGTGGTTTTTTAATCATTGTTAATTTTGCTACATTTCCAAAATTTGCAAGAATTTCGTTTCGTAAAATTTTCAATTACAAGATTTATTTTTTTCAATAAGTCATTACTAATTTGGGTACTAACTTACATTATTATTTATTAATCTACAAATTAAGGATCCACCTTACGGTATAAATTTGAAAGAGATTACTTAAAAAAATCTTGACCTGACGTCATCACGCTTTTGAAAGGAATGAACAAATGAATTCTGATTAGCGATTTACCAGTTCATGATAACCTTGAAAGGTGTGTATAGTTTATTTGCTTTTGAGCAGGTTTTAAACGTCAAAAAAATGTACTTCATTCTGGTAATCCGCGACAAAATAGTTAATAAGACGCTTCAGAGCCAACCTTGATACCAGAATTATTGACGGACACGGTGTAGTTTCTAACTTACAAATTTTTTTTATTACTTTGGATATTTTTCAAAAAACCTCTACAAATAAGGTTAAAAATAAGAATGGATTAAGAAGTTATGGTATGGACCATCATGACAAAAGGAAACAAATGGCACGTTGGAACGCTATGCAGTAAAAACATGACAATAATGAAAGAAAAAATTGAAAGACAAGATAGACATAAATGATGACGACTAGATATGTAATTGTAGGTGGAGATTTAAATGCATGGATAAGAGGAAAGGGAGGCAGAATAGACAATATAGAAGATGATGGAAAAGGAAAATGCAAGGACAAATGTGAAAATAAAAAAGGAAGCTACTGTTGGAGTTAATTGAAGAGGGAGAATGGGAGATTTTGAGGAAAATAAAACTAGCCAAAATGAAAGGGAATTAACTTCGACTTCGAATATGTTCCACTGGAGGTTGAAATAGAAGAATGTGACAGAGAACAGGAAAAAGGAGGAGAAAACAGGAAAATATGTGAGAATAATATGAAGAGAAGTTAAAAACGTACACCTTTATTGAAGTTAATACTCAAGCTAATATTTGATAAGATAAGACTGACTTTGGCACTTTTGACATTTCGAAAATTTTTCAACAATGTCCGAAAATTAGCCACCCTCGCTTTTCTTAGAGGGTGTGTCATTTGTCAAAATCAGTCTTATCTTAACAGATTCTAGCCCCACCCACCCGCCCTCTCTTTTCTTCGAGGGTATCTCATTTGCCAAAATCAGTCTTTCCTTAGCAGATATTAGCCCCGCCCACCCACCCTCTCTTTTCTTAAAGGATATATCATCTGCCAAAATCGGTTTTATCTTAGCAGAATTTCTAGACGACTTTTTCTAAAATGAAATTTTGCACTATACAAATTTCGACCCACTTTCGACGATTTTTGAAATTTAACCAAACACATCTTCTTGTAGATTTCGCGCCCCAGAAGTCACTTCCCGGCTCATTTCTCTGATAACTCCAACTGATTTTCCAGAATCGTCCATTGAAATTTCGTAATTTTTAAAAATTTCAAAAAATTCGACAATTTTTAGGGAATTTTTTTTCAAAAATAAAATTTTCCAATACGTATACAAATAAAAGAAAAAAATATATCTAATCAATCCACCATAATTTTTTATTAAAAAAGTGGTCCAAGGTTATTTAGTCAGAACTTCCCTCGTCCCTTAAACTAAGTCGAACAAATTCAGTTTTTGAGAAAAATGATAAAATTTGATACTGGAAATTTAATTTATTTTATGATAACCCCTATAAGTAAAAAACTGTAGATAATACAAGTCGCAGTGAAAAACAAACTTCAGTAAGACTACCGGGTACATGAACTTCGTGGAAATATTGACAAAAAATTTCCAATACGGATTCATAAACCACGAGTACAGGAGTATATTATTTCAAAAATTTTAGGTAACTAACTACGCACAATAATCACGCAACGTCATCAAATTGTTGGTGGGGATAATTAGACGAATTTGAATTAGTGTTTTACAATGTACATAAATATAAAATTTGACAACAATCGGTCAGGTAGTTTGGGAGTTTTTTTGTTAAACAGCCGTCTTTTTATGGGAATACCATTTTGACATATGGCTCATTCAAGTCAATAAAGATTACATTATGTGTATCAATGGATTCTACAATAGAATATTAGAGACATAAGGGTCAATTCTGAATCAAACCTGTTAAATTTAAAGGGTGTTAAGTTGCAAATTTCCATAGTAACGAGTTAAATTCGTAAGTCTGATTGGCTGTTTATTTTTTAACAACCTTTAAATTTTAACATGTTTGATTCAGAATTGGTTCCATTATCTCCGAAACTTTTTGGAGGCTTTGTCATTTTCTAAAATCAATTTTATCTTAGCAGCTACTAACTCCGCCCACCCGCCCTCTATTTATCACCTCATACCGTCACATCCGAGAAAACTATAAAGATTAAAGAAAAATGTAAGGAGAAATGTTTTCTCAATTTATTAAAATTTGTGTCATAGTTAGAAATTTTAGACATGAGCAGGAGTTTTAGTTCCACCTATTGAATCGAAGTACGTAGCATATTCTGTAAAAACTAACATTTGAAGTAATATTAAAAACTGTTGTCAAATATATTGTCATCGTCTCATTTATTTGGTTCAAAAGTGAATCCATTAAAATTGTTCCGATATATAAAAAGACAACTTCAAACGTCAAAGTGAGAATTAAAATTTTGAAAATGCAAAAAAATGAAGTCCAAGATTTTGTAGCTTTGACTATAATGATAATAATAATTTGTTTATTTCCAAAAAGATTTTTTATTAATATAATTTATTTAATTTCATAATAACAGAATTCTAGAAAAGATTGATTTGCTTTTTTTTTTTATTTTGAAGTAAATATTGGTTTCATCAAAAGCCATCAGATTATTATTGTCTTCTTATTACACAGTATGTATTTGCATTTTCTCGTCGGTATTTTTTTTCAAAAAATGATGTCAATATCTGTCCCTATCGAGATTTGCCAGAAAACTTTCTTTAAAAACGGCAAATATGAGAGTGAGAACCATAGATGAGAGCCTGCAAGAATGTCAGACGAAAAAATTGAAAAGGATATGAGCGAAAACGAGAAGTCAAATGTTGGGATTGATGAACGTCAGAGTTCGCAATGAATTAAGAGCTGTCTTCTCGTCACGAGTGGAGTGGAAATGCGGCTCTCTGCGTGATCCGTTCGTTGTAAAAGGAATTGCGTCACAAGAACAATCTCAAGTTGCCTGGTCTCGTACCGGCAGCACCTTCCAAATATTACTAGTGGATTACTCTGGTACTAACGTATTCACGTTAGAGTACTTAATTTTCCCATTTACTAGCCCCTAAAAATGTTAAGAAAACAGACTTATCGACACTATTTTATCGTTAATATCGTATAAAATGTACAAAAGTGTTTAAGTAGTAAAAAAAAAACTAAAATTGTGAAGAAAATATTATTTTCATTAGGATCATGTTGTTTCTGTTCGAAAATTTATTGATGAAGACAGAAATAATCGGTCGTATACCAGTTGCGGTGTAAATTTTGCTCAAATATCAGGTACTCAGGTATATGGAAAATTTTGACCGAATTGCGGTAAAAATTTTGGTCAAGTATCAGGTAGTCAGGTACACATGACCGAACTGCGGTACATTATTTATTTACCAATCATTGGGAACAGCATAGATCAATAACAAATAAAGCTGCAATCGCTTTAATTTACTAACTAATAAACATTGACTAGTGATTATACTGTGGCGACAAAATAATAGCTAAGTAAGCGAAGTAAAGATAAGACGCTTTGTACCCTAGTGGTCAAGGCATCCGCCCGGCAAGCGGGAGATGTGTGGTTCGATTCCCACCGGGGCAGCGAACACTTTTTTCGCTTACCTACAATACAAATCTATGTAAGCATCTACAGGTCGTTTTTCAATAAATATTTAAAAAGAACGAAAGGTAAAAAAGTGAAGTTATTTGAAAATTGATATAAATAGCATGTCCATGTTATTTACTAAATTTTTATTCAGTTCTTGAAGTAGGTACAAAATTTTGCATCGCAATCCGGTCAGTGTCTATATGATACCAGGTAGTCAAAAAATTTTGAACCACAATTCGGCCAAGGATTAAAAATCCACCGCACTTCAGACAGGCCGAAATAATCGAGTGTGTCCAGGCAAAAAAGATTTTAAAATTCATAAAAAATCTTCACATACAATATAATGAAAAGCAGGCAAGGAAAATATAATACATCAACTAACTTTAGTTGATGTTGGGTGTCATCAATTACTTAATTGATGTCACAATGTCCTAACTATAAAGACAAATCGCTTGAAATTGCGACACTTGAAAGCAAATTTCCCAAACATTGTAAATGCACAAGTAAGGACAGATTACTTAAAGAGAAAAAACGATTGGTTAAAGTAACCAAAAGACAAGATATGAAAGTCCTTATTCCGGAATTAATTAAAAAATTGGAAAATTGGTGTCGCACGAAGAAGACATTTTTAATGTCAGAGACTTTTTCTTACAGTTAACACGTCATGGAATTAGTGTACCATTTTGGAACACCCTGTATAACAGTCTCTAATTAATTTCCCTGTTAAAGTTTTTTTTTTCGTTTTAAAATTGTGAATATCAGACTATAATGCTTACTATAAATGTCTCTGACACAATTAGTTCGTCTTTTCTATTTTAATAATTCACTGACGAATTTACGACAGAATTCATTATAATTTTAACACTTTTATTCTAATCAGTAATCACTTTATTAAAGTGGAACAAAATCGAAAAACGGCAATGAAAACTGTTTTCAATACCATGTTGATTAAATGACCTACATTTAACGAAAAATCACTTATCCTTCTTGTCATATTAAGCTAAAATATTTTAGAGAGGTTAGAATGCTAGATAAAAGACTTATCGGACCGTTGCTCTCATATTGTTCCGGGTCCCTTTTTTTAATGGAGGTGTTATTACAGCTAGATTTAATTGTTCCGGATATATTCCTTAATTTAATGAATTTTGAATTATATAACTTAATGGTGTGCACAGTTGCAAGGAACAAAAGTTAATGATACTGTTCGTAAAAAAACTTCATTTGGTGAAACAGATTTTATCAAATTCACAGTTGTTATTTTCAGAAATATTACTAAAATGACATGTACAAGATTGAATACTGTACAAGTATGTCATCTTTTGCAGACGGTTATACATTAGAACACTCTTCATTTAATCCTAATTCAAAACATAATCATTTTTTCGACTATGTATTCCACGCTTTCCAATGCAACAGTTTATTAGTATTTTTGTTGAATTTATTTTTTACTCTGACAATAATTCTTTTATGATCTGATTGTTGGTGTGGTACAACAATTTAACGTTGCAAAAAATAAAAAAATTGACGTATGATAGGATAACTGTTAGAAAATGACGAAACTTATACCATATCACAAAAACAAATCTATACAGAAATTAGTGCCCTTCGTGTTTTCTTTAAAATTTATATTCAAATCGTGTACTATGACCATTTTTACTTCCCGAACCTAGGCGAAATAAGTTTGTTTTTTCGCTAAACGTTCAAATTTTCGCAAAAACATTTGCAAGGTATAATAACGTTTTATTCCCGACATGATTTGAACGGTTACATTTCTAAAGTTGCATAAGAAAACGTGTCACCAACTTTATAGTAGGGGCAATTTCAGTGTAGCCAAGTGTAGTGTAATACTAACTAATTGCTATAGAGTTTAGTGTTAAAAGAGTTTCAAGAAAAATCCAGAAAATTGCCATATTCCATTGGGCGATGGAATTGGAAACGTGACTTTTCAGTTCCAAAATCTACAAGAAAATATCTTTGATAATTATGTTATAATTAGGTTTCCATAGGTGTTCATTGTTTTCAGACCTCCAGAAGTTTTTTCAATTCCAAAGTAATAATTTTTTTCCAAAACAATTTTGTAAATTTAAATATGATTTTGAAACCAAGAATTTCGAAAATATTGGTCGGAAACCATCAACGCGCAATGCTTTTTAATTCAGCTCATCGGGGCCCACATGTCAAAATTTTTTATAAAATTTTCGACTACTTCACCAAAAAAACAATTTTTCAAAAATCCTAAACATTACCATATTTCATTGGGCGATTCCGCAGAAAGGCTTTTCAAATAAATGAGCCCGAAAGTGACTTCTGAAGGTTTAAAATCTAGAAGAAAATGTCTTGAGGAAATTTTCAAAACAGGTGAAAATGGTAAAAATTTTCTTGAGGGAGGAGTATTGAAAATTTGAGCTTTTTGAAACGTTGTTTAAAAATTTTCAAAAACAAATCTGGGCTATAAATCTCGACGTGCTGATTCGAAAAATGTGACTCGGGGTGTAAAATTTTAGAAAGATTCGATTTGAAATCTTTTTTTTTTAATCCACAAAAACATCTAATACAGCCTGTTATTGAAAGGTACGTACAAAATAAAATCGCGAATTGGTCTCGAAGTATAGGTGCTAAAAGTTAAAAAAAGTTCAGGTAAAAGTGTTCTCCTTTTAGAGATAAAAATTATTAAAATTTGTCCAAATTCGTTGTACGCCTCTGATAAAAAGACCATATTTCGTTTCTATAGCAACATTTAGTCTTGACAAAAGTTTTATTGTTACAGTTGCTAGGATTTACTTAAATAAATTAATTTTACTTATTTATCCTTCAGTAGCGTCTAAAAAGGTTGGCTAAGGGTTAATTTTGCCCTTATAATTTTGATAACACAAAATAAGTTTTTCCGACTTCTTAGACTTCGCCAAGAACTGTCCATTTTGTTGTACGTACCTTTCAATAACACCCTGTATATATTCGTTTCGAAGTTCAATTTTTTTTTTGAATAGCCTAGAGATCGTTTACGTCATTTTTAAATTTTTCGATGTTTTAAATTTTTGATGTTTCGATTGCTCGATATATCGATTTTTTTTTCGATTCTCCAATTTTTTTGTTTTTCAGGTTATTTATTTTTTAATTCTTCTGTTTTTTAAATTTTCGGTTTCTCGACTTTTCGATTTCTCGATTTTTGAATTTTTCGTTTTGTTAATTTACGAATGTTACGAATTTGGGATTTTTCAGTGCTTCGAATCTTCAATTTTTCTTCGATTTTTCCACTTTTTGACTTTTTCTCGATTTTTACATTTTGGAATTTTCAGTTTTTATTAATTTAGATTAATTTTTTTTTCAATATCCTAAAAATCACCAATTTTATTGGGAGATCCTGAAAAAATGGTTGAAGTTTTCCAAAAAATGAGGCTAAAAGTGGCTTCTAAAGGTTGAAATCTACAAGGAAATGTCTTTGGGAAGTTTTAAAAATTGTTAGAAAAAAAGTGTAAATATTCTTATTGAAAAATTGAGCTTTTCGAAAAATTGTTTAAACATTCCCAAAAACAAATCTGGGTTATATAATCTCGACGTGCTGATCCGAAAAACATAGCGTGTTTATTGTTTATGAGTCCCTGGATAAGATTTTAGAAAGATTCGATTTGAAATCTATTTTTTTTTAATCATAAAATTTGCTGTATTTGGGCGATTTTGGAAAAATAGTGGAAATTTTCGAAAAAATGAGACTAAGAGTGTCATTTGGAGATCGAAATATACAAAAAAATCTCTTTGAGTAATTTTCAACATGGTCAAAAAAGGTCGAAATTTTCATCGTAATTTTCATATAATATCTTTGAATTCAGCTTATTGAAAAGCTGCGTACAAATCCACAAACAAATCTAAGATATGAATCTGGATGTGGTAATAAAAAAAACATTTGCAAGGTATAATAACGTTTTATTCCCGACATAGTTTGAACGTCTCCGTGGAGCAGTGGGTGTTTCTGAGATAATGGCAAGTTCCGGTACTGCGATTGTGGTTCGATGCCGAACTTGGCCCTTTCCTTTTTTTTTCTTGCATTGGTATAACGCTGTGACTAGTTTTCTTTTATGCTTTGACTAGAATTATTCATGTAACCCCACTTTCTCGAAAATGTGAAGAATACGCACGTCTTTAGGTCATAATGATAATATAATAATTATAATATGCAAAACATTTTGTTCGATTGTGGTTTAATTAATAATTTTAGTCCTGCTTTGAGAAGACAAGCTCATTTAAATCAAACTATCTTCTACGTGATATTCTTTCGATGTATAAACATACATAAAGACTTGAGCTTCCGATTGCTATTACCTACTGCTGAAGTACAAGGGGTGTTATTTATCCCAAATAGCTGGATTTGTCGGATTATACTTATAGCCTTCGACCAATTTTTTATTGATCAGTTGAAAAAAATTTAATGAATCAGTCAATTTATTTTATTGAATAAATCAAGAATTGCAAAACTGAATACTTTGAAATCGTGCCTCAAACTCACAATCGTGACCGTGATAGGACCGAAAGAATACTACAAGCTGAAGAACAAATTTTGGAACGCGTCGAAGAAGAGCCCGACATCAGCACTCGCCAACTTGCAGATGAGGTTGGAGTTTGATAGTTTGTAGTGCATCGTACTTTAAAAGAACAAGGCTTATATCCATACCACGTTCAAAAAGTGCAAGCTTTGGAGTCCGCTGATTTTCTACGTCGTGTAATTTACTGCGAATGGTTGTTACAGCAAGTTGTGAACGCCCTAATTCTGATGGTCTTACGTAACTTTATCTTTACAGACTAAAATCTGTAAAATCGCCCCATAGGTAGTCGAACACTCGTTGCGCTACAGCAAAAATGTTGACCTAATTTTACAGCAATCTACGTTTGCTTTTCGCAAGTCAGTCCAACATGTACCAATGCACTTTCCGTCGTTTTCTCCTCTTTATGACCAGCCCATTTAAACGTCCATGCAATAAAATTAAATGCACTTTAATTGATTTCCAACATTGCGAGAGCGCGTAGGTGCCAGCCCTGCCTCAATCCTTGACGTCCATGCCAGTCAAAATTTAAGCCTTCAGCGTCTGCCAACAACACCATCCATCTCACCGGGAGAAATCTAAAGTGGCCATAACGTTATGGGTACCTCAAGTAGCCGATGAGTATCAAACCTGGACGATGGCGTAAATCTCTCACACAGAATGGTAAGGCAGAGTAATTACAGTAAATTACAGACACATACATGTTAAGAAGTACAAACAAGCGCGCTTAGACCACGCTGATAACATGTATATAAATAATAAGGTCGCTACCTATGGCAATTACCAACAACATTAATTGCCCGGTTCAACTGGTCTGATATTAAGTGCTGATTTAACAACTCACACGCAATAATGCCACACCGAACGTCAATTATTCCGCGGCGAGGCCGACGTTTCGGATTTTTTTCGAAAGCAGAATCAGGCAGATGCGCGGACCAATAGGGAGGTTAATTGCGGTTCAGGTGCAAGTAATGAACAAATTGTGATTACTGGCTAGACGGCTTGTTACAACCATGTTGTAAGACAATTTATTGTGAATTAAGTGAATTGTTGGAGCGCGGAAGTGGAGTACAATATGCATAAAGATTACCCATATAGGCTCCAAATCGACTGGACACTTAAAGCACTAGGTACATACCAATATTACACAATTATTCTACCCTCATCATTAATGAAACTATAACATTTACGGCTGCTATGAAATTTTACAGGGGTCCCGATTATATCTCTACAGGTGCTACTCGAAACGGGGGCAAATACGAGTCGTATCAGTACGTCTCTGGTGCTTCATTTTACCTGCTACGGACACAGTGTTACTTAGGATTTACACTGTTAACTGTGTTTATTTTCACAGTTTCATTTGACGTTTGATTGAACACAACATTACAAACCTACCATCATCGGCTACAAGTATCTTTGATCAGCTGCCTGCAAAAACTAGACCATGTATATCCCATAAAAACCCAAATCACTAGATGGACATTGTTAAACGTAATAGCCCACATTGTAAACAAAAATTAACATACCTTAAATGGTTGTTCTGATACTTAGAATGCATCTTTTTAGTGTAAGTGTAGTGAGAATGCTGGTCATTTTAAATTCATGTAGCAAGTGTCAGCCTCACATACGTTGTAGGTTTCATTACAACAAAGTAATCATTGAATAATACGTAATACATATTAATGCGTTTGAACTTTCAATATTTTACTGTTTTATAGACGTATTTAGATTATTTGCACATAAGTAAGTTATTTAATGTTGCATATATACATACTGTTTAATCATTTGCCAGCTGAGTTAGATTTATTTATATTTCGACTAAAAACATATATACAGTTATACAGGCCACATATTTTTTTGAAAAGGTCACTTTTACACCTGTACGCATAATGTAACTTAAATCTCAAAAATCTACAGGCTGTCCCACATAAATTCAATGGCTTAATATCTTGAGAATTATTGCCATGTAAAATTAAGTAACAGCATTTTATTTAACAAAAAAAATTGTTAAAATCGAACTATCGTTCTTCACACCAATTTCCGTATCTATATCGGTTCTCAAGATATGAGAATTTCATCTGGGACACCTGTAGTATTACTATTGAAGACAATGACTGAAAAAAATACATAGTATTACAAATACCTACTTTGAATGCTTATTTATTCATTCACTAGATAATTTCGAATTCGATTTGCTACAAAATTTTTGTTACATTCTGATTTCATCGTACCACGTTAAGAAAATATCGACTTCTTCACAAAGTAAGACCAAAAATTACCACAGTATTTTGGAAGTAACTTTAACTTTCGAACGTAACTTAGGAAAGAACTTTAACTAGATATTTTGAAGTATGGTTAGTTTCATACTTTTCGAAATTTACAACCTGCAGAACACAAAAATGTGGATTTCCCGTTTCCATATGGGTTATCATTTTTATAATATAGATAATCCCCAAAACTACTGCAAAGTTGAAATTCACACTGTAACATCTTCATTTATCCGTGATTTAATAATATGTATATCGATATTTTTCATTTTGTATATATGCCAATTGTCATAAAAACACAATTTTTGAAATTTTAAAAAATGTAAACTGAAGAAAAGAAAAATTAAAGAATCGAAAAATTGAACAATTCAAGATTCGAAATTTGAAATTGAAAATAAGAAAAGCAAATTAGCTAAAAATAGAAAAATTGTAAAATCGAAAGTTTGTAAAATTGTTAAATTAATAAAGACTGAAATTTAAAGAAATGAAAAACTGAGAAGCTGTAAATCGAAAATGTATCAAAAAATTATAAAAACCAAAATTTCAAGTTAAAAATGAAAAAACTAAAAAAAACAACGAAGTAGAACAGCTCAAAACTTGGAAACTCGAAAAACTGAGAAATTTAAAGTTGAAAACCAGGAAAATGACACAGAAAAATTGAAATCAAAGAAATTTGAAAAACTGAAAAATTAAAATATCAAAAAATGGAAAAATTGTAAAATTGAAGATCGAAAAACTAAAAATCGAAAAAAAAAAACAAAAATTAAGATATCCAAAATTGTAAAATCAAAATTAAAAACCTAGAAGACTGAAAAATTGAAAAACTGACAAATCGGAAAAATAGCAGAAATTTAAAATTGAGCAATTCAAAAATTAAAAATCGGTAAATTATCGAAAAATAGCAGAATTGTAAATGTAAAGACAATTGGAAAAATCGTAAAACTGAAACGAAAATTTTAACAATTCAAGGTTCGAAATTTGAAATTAAAAATAAGAGAAGCTTCAAAACGATGAATAAAAAAAGGAAACTCGCAAAACAGCGAAATATTAATTTAGCTAAAAATTTCAAAAATGGTAAAATCGAAAGTCTGCAAAATTGTTAATTTAAAAAAGACTGAAATTTAAAGAAATGAAAAACTGAGAAGCCATAAATCGAAAACATATCAAAAAATTATGAAAACCAAAATTTCAAATTAAAAATGGAAAAACTAAAAAAACAAAAAAGTAGAACAACTCAAAACTTGGAAAATCAAAAAACTGAGAAATCTAAAGGTGAAAACCAGAAAAATGGCACATAGAAAAATTGAGACCAAATAAATTTGAAAAACTGAAAAATTAAAGTGTCAAAAAATGGAAAAAATTGTAAAATTGAAGATCGAGAAACTAAAAATCGAAAAAAAAACAAACATTAAGATATCCAAAATTGTAAAATCAAAATTAAAAACCTAAGGCACTGAAAAATTGAAAAACTGACAAATCGGAAAAATAGAACATTTTAAAATTGAGCAATTCAAAAATTAAAAATTGGTAAATTATCGAAAAATAGCAGAATTGTAAATGTAAAGACAATTGGAAAAATCGTAAAATTGAAACGAAAATTTGAACAATTCAAGGTTCGAAATTTGAAATTAAAAATAAGAAAAGCTCCAAACCGATGAATAAAAAAAAGGAAACTGGAACAATTGAGAAACAAAAACTCTCAAAACAGCGAAATACTAAATTAGCTAAAAATTGAAAAATTGTAAAATCGAAATTCTGCAAAATTGTTAAATTAAAAAAGTCTGAAATTTAAAGAAATGTAAAACTGAGAAGCTATAAATCGAAAATATATCAAAAAATTATAAAAACCAAAATTTCAAATTAAAAATGGAAAAACTAAAAAAACAAAGAAGTAGCACAACTCAAAACTTGGAAAATCGAAAAACTGAGAAATTTAAAGTTGAAAACCAGGAAAATGACACAGACAAATTGAAATCAAAGAAATTTGAAAAACTGAAAAATTAAAATGTTAAAAAATGGAAAAATTGTAAAATTGAAGATCGAGAAACTAAAAATTGAAAAAAAAAACAAAAATTAAAATGTCTAAAAATTATAAACACAAAGAATTTCAAAATAAAATCGAAAATGAAACTGAAAAATCGAAAAAATAGAAATTTCAAAATGGAGAAATTGAAAAAACTGAAAATCACGATATTGAAAAATTAAAAATCGAGAAGTTGAAAAATCGAAAATAACAAAATCGAAAATTTAAAGAAATGAAAAACTGAAAAATTAAAATCGAGAACCTGAAAATCGAAAAAGAAAAAGAATCAAAAATTAAAGTAACAAAAAATTATAAAAACGAAATTAAAAAATCTAATACAAAAAAATGAAAAAATAGAATAACTGAAATATCGCAAAAGTATAAATTTTTTAAGTCGCAAATTGAAAAATCGAAAAATTTGCAAAATTGTCAAATTAAAAAAAAAACGAAAATTAAAGGAACAAATTAAAAACTAAAAATTCAAAAGCTGAAAATTGAGAAAATATATAAAAATTGCAGAAGTGAAAAATTTCAAAATAAAAATTGAAAACCTAAACAAACTAAAAATTGGAGAAATAGAAAATCGAAAAATAGCGACACTGTCAAATTAAAAATTAAGAACATGAAAACTCGGATAATTGCGACATTGTAAAATAAAAAATCGAAAAATAAAAGGAACAAAACTTTCCAAATAAAAATCGAAAACTTAAATAATCCGAAAATGGAAAATTTAAAAATTGAGAATTGAAAAATTGAAGTCCATAGATTACAGGAATAAAAAATGAAGAATTAAAAATCCGGAAGTTAAAAATCGAAAATTGTACAATAGAAAAATTGAAAAGTTGCAAAAACTAACATGTACCTAGGTACTTAATTACAAATTGAAAAATATTAAAATTTGGGAAACGAAAAATTATGAAATCGAATAACTGAATAATTCAAATTTTGGAAAATCGAATAATTAAAAAAAAGTAAAAAAATATATTAGAAACTACGTACAGAACAAAGTAATTATAGTACATCATTTAAAATTTATATATTTATTGAATGAAGCAGGTGATTTTTGAAATGTCTACTCTAGTTGGCCATAACGCTTTCGACAGTCATTTCAGTTGCTGCTGACGTACGTGTCATGGTTAATTATAGCAAAAATTAAAGAAATCACACTGTACTTAGCATAATTAATGAAATTGATGGCTTTCACTGAAAAAATTAATAACAGAAAGACGATTTTCGGGTTTGGACCCTGTTAGTAATTGGACATTTAGAATTTATTGTGCTTCAGCAGCAAGGCAGGTTCGGCTTAAACAATATTAGACCAATTTTTTCTTCCGAAATGTAAGCTAAAGAAATATTGTAATAACGTTTATCCAACGTAGGACTGCTTTAATGTTTTTTCGAAGTTTCATGCTCCTAGGGCACGAAAAAGTAGGATCTGTCTGTTGTCTGACGTCTGCCGTTATCTTCTGTGACGATTTTCATTACATAGACAATCTCCGAAACTAACGGACCGATTATTGTCCAATTTTAAACATACTTTCCTTGAAATTTTTTTGCTAATTCAAGATTAAAAAAAATCAATTAATATGCTGGTCAAGAAACAACATCAGAAATAAGCGTAGTAAAAACGTCGCAGCACTGTACTCAGAAAAATATTAGGTGGCCCGTTTTTAATGCCGGTGAGTGTATAAAAAATTGAAGACAATTAGAATAACGAGTAGCATATAAACAGGTCTGACGTCAACGCTCATATCACCATTGGCTTGGGATGTGTATTGTTAGTTGCGGGCTAGCAGGCGTTTACAGGGTAGCGAAGGTTTGCGTCTACGCTGTGTTTTTGGTATTCGACGGTAGATGTCGTTCTTGCGGAATTTGAATTTTGACAGTAGATAAGGTTTTAGTAATTTAGGATGTTGGTAATTTGGATTAGGTATTAATTACAGTACACATTTTGAAGAAAAAAGTCAACTACAATGCCAGGTGCTGGATTCGAACCTGCGGTTGTTTTTCAAATCCAGATCTTGTGTCTAGCATCTTAGTCACTGGGCCAACCTAGCTTTCATTTCAAACGACGTAACCTAGGTATAAAGAAATATGCTCTTTGAATTTGTTTCCAATTTATAGTTTGGTAATTTTGTTGCTATAATCTGATATAATTTGAACAGTGTTAAAAATGATGTGTTCTAATCGTGGGCGTGTGCGATTTTTAAACTCTTAAATATAAAAATATATAGGGTGTTGTATTAAAAAAAAAACTAAGTTGTGTGCTATACTTCAAAAACCACGCACCCTGTATAGTAGTACATTTGCAGTTTTTACTATGTTATAAGTTATAAACAGTCTGAGGAGTTTCAAAGTCAAGTTGAAAGTGAACTTCTAAGTCGATTAATTCAGTCTACGAGTAAAGTAAACAATTACTTGTGATTTGAATCAACTAAAATAATATAACCATTACTCAAAATGCTCGCTAATTACTTCGTAACAATAACGAAAGCGTTGATGTATTTAATTTTGCTAGAGTCATCAATTCATCGTGTTTCAACCAATTTCTTATAAACGAACTGGCTATCATTAGACGAATGTAGATCTAGTGAACGGTACGCCTAAATCTGTCCAGATAAAAGTTTGTCAAAATTTTTTATCAGCAGTCTAACGGAAAATGATATATAACTCGTACGTGATAGAAATAAATAGTACACCACTCGTTTTTTTGAACATTTTATTTTTGATGGCATTAAGTTTTAAAAACCTTACCTGATTAGCCACCAAGACAAAAAAATCAGATAATTTTAACATCCACGACGTTTTTTATCTCAAAACCTATTAACAAAAACCTTGACACATAACAAACTTTTACAAGAATAATATCGTTTAGCTTTGAGAACGAAGATGTGTTAAATAGATAAACTTTAAGATAAGCCAAGTACCACGGCATTCTCATGCTCCAAAGATTGTCATCGATGGTTTTCATAACCTTGTATAAAAGAAATAACGAAATGAGTTTTTCTGAATGCGTATGAATTTTTGCAGACACTGTGTTACTTTCAAGCTCTTCAGAGCTCCCGATATCCTTAATAAAATTAAGTGGCGCACTTTCTAAACCCACCAAATCCAGAATTTGTCACATAAGTCAAGCAAAAAGACAACCTCCTCGATTAAATTTATAAAGTTCCCGTCCAGTCCTTTTATTTCGCTCCGGCAGTCGTAGTTTATGA
This sequence comes from Zophobas atratus, assembly GCA_022388445.1. Lineage (NCBI taxonomy): Eukaryota > Metazoa > Arthropoda > Insecta > Coleoptera > Tenebrionidae > Zophobas > Zophobas atratus. The sequence continues at coordinate 50,737,010 of CM039445.1, read as the reverse complement.
TGAGAACCTGAAACCGCAGTGCTGAAAGTATAACCCACACAATGCAGAAACGGCCTCTACATAAATAATAATTAGTTATAGCGTATATGTTGAGGCAGCTTTATGTTAGGAGCATCCACCTCTGATTGGCCATGGTTTACGACGTCTTTCCACTAACATCTTCTCTTACCATCTCTTTGATTAATTGGTCTTTTTTGATCAGATAAATTCGATGTATGAGTTATATCGGACAGGACGCGCCTGTTCACTATTCAAATCGTAGAACAAGTTGGAAGAAGACGCGAAGAGCAATTATTGATTCAAGTTTTGCCTGCCGGTATTACGCGAACACTTACAGCAGCAATTGAATTTAATCTCGAGGAACATTTTTTCTTTTTCTCGGCTAAATCGCTGCGGAAGAAGAGAGATGGGCGCGGGATGTGTGAGACAGGAAATGCAATTTCATTATCGTTTTCATTTTTTTAAGTCTAAATCATTTCTAGCTGAATTATGGAGTGCGACTATTGTCTAGACTCGGCTAAGTTAACCTTGTATCCATGAGGCAACAGCGAGTGAAGTGGTCGGTGTAATGAGCAATAGAGGAAGTGTCACACATTGCTGTGTAATTAGCTAAGAATTTATTCATAGTTTTAAATAAAACGACACAGTGTAAATTGTTCTATAATAGTAATTATCGTTATTAATGGAAAGAAAAAAGGGATTATTCGTTGCTATTATTAGAAATGAAAAATTGTATCGATTAGAGAGAAACGGTTTCGAAATGTCAAGCGTTACAAAAGCGTGAAAGATTTTTTGTTTGATTGTTATCTACTTAACTGTTAATTACTTGTATGTTCTTCGTTGCTTCAAAATTACTGACCGGAGCAGATGTGTTTTTAGCGTCAGCTGCAATTAGATTCGTGTAATTACACAATTTGTTTTGTTATTTATTGCACCTTTTTCTTATGATATTTTTTTATCTTGATGGAGTGGAATGTTGGTAATTATTGTTTCGTTTTCTTTGTGTGTCTGTCAAACAAGTGAAACCCTTCTGAGCTGACTTTGCGTGGGCGTAGAAATATAATTTGTTCATTAAATTGAAAGTCTAGAAAGCAAAAAGGGTTCGAGTTAGCGGCCTAACAATTTTTTAATTACTCTGTAAGTTCTTTATTTTGTTATACTTATGATTGAAAATAAAATATTTTTTATCGAATTGTGGTTGATTTTAATCTCTGCAATGCAGAAGGCAATTTCCTTGATTGCGTTTATTAATAGAAATTTGCTCTTAAACTATCTAGATGGAGTTCCTGATTGTTTAAATGTATACATAGGATTTTGTAAGATAAACAATACAGTTGAATGCTGAAAAAGAATCCTTAAAAATCTAATGTCATCAACGTTTTGAACCTAAGTATTCAATAAAATTCTGTTAAGGTTTTGTAGACCCGTCTATGAGTGTCCTTACCAAAATTGTATAAAAAAATCCATTATGTAATTTTTTGTATAAAATTTGACTTTTTAACAACGCTAAAATGAAAAGCAACTGAATTATTAAATCACAAATATATAAGAACGTACCTCCTTCTAACAAATAAAATTTTGAAATCTACTCAGTTTCTACCCTATATTTGATGTAGATCTAAAGAATTAGGCTCAGAATTTAACTCAGAGAACAGGCAGTTAAACAGGAACATGAAGCCGTTTTTGATTTAATCATTAATCAGTAAAAAACGGTGTAAACGCATACTATTTTGCATATTTCACATAAGAACACGTCATCAAATTTTTGGTGGAAATGGTTAGATAAATTTTGGTCAGGTCAAATCAGGTCAGATTTTACTGTCTTCCTAAAATTCACCTAGAATCCCCCCTTGATCCAGAATTTTTTTGTGGTTTTTAGGGTTGTTTCTCCCATGTTGACTCATTTTCCCATTTTGACTCTTGTACTGTAAACTGAGTAGAGTTTGCTGGCTAGAACCATTTGTTTCTATTTTTCTATTGGGCGAGTGCTTACTTTCATGTTTTCTCGATGTTTCATGACCTGTAGGCTACAAAAATTGTGGTCTCCATGTTTCCGTCTCTTTGTCGTCTGAGTTTATTTGTATTAAACAGATAATCTTCGAAAATACTAGACTGATTGTCTTCAAATTATATATATATACGTATTTTAGGAGTACTGTGTAGATGGCTGGTTTTTAGTAAAGGTCATTAAAATTTTATAAAATAGCATACTCCAGTACTTGTGGTTTATGAATATACCTGGATTTTTTATTATTATTAACTTTTATTATTATTATTATTTATTATAGCTTTATTTAAGCCTAAAGAGGTTTTCATGAAAAAATGAAATTCTCAAAATTAAATTTTATAATTTTTCGAAGCTGCATTTGTTTGATTGTACTTCAGGAATGATGGAAGTAGAGCAATTTTTTAGAGTTTGTTGTAGAGCTAGTTTTCCTGGATTCGAACGCATTTTGTGACCAAAATATACTTTGTTGGTTTGTTTATATTTGGTCTGGCGCGGAGCGCCGGAACATCGGGTGAATGTCCCATTGTTCATGAGTAAAAAATGAATTTATCTGTGACATAAAGCAAATTGTTCTTATGAAGGAAAACTGTATTAATGATGAAAATTGATGATGTCAATGAGAAAGATACAAGGTGAAACTCTGCATAAGATTCGCTTGAATAAACTAGTACTAAACCAGTGGATAAGCGACTCAAAGAAAATGGAAAAGGTTTTCTTTCCAGGTAATGAAATATAGTGGAATACAGTCGGTTCAGCAAGTTTATTTTTTAGATAATAATTAATTATGATCAGTTAAAATAAAATAGGGTTCGGAAGTCCAGGTAAAGTTCTACACTATTTTTTGCAATTTTTCAATTTTTCTATGTTTTAATAATGTGAAATGAAATAAAATTTTATCATCGATAGAAATTTACATAAGATCTTAAAAATGTTACATTTTTCGATTTTTCAATTCTTCTATTTTACAATTTTTCGTTTTTTTGATGTTTGTATGTTCCAATTTTCTCATTTTTCGATTATTTAGTTTCCAATTTTTACTTTAAAATTTTTCGATTTGCAATTTTTCGAGCTTTCATTTTTTTATTTTGTAATTTTTAGATTTTTCAATTTTTCGAGTCTTTACTTTTCCTAGCTGGAATTCTTCGACGTTGTAATTTCTGCGTATGTAATTTTTCGATCTTTCGATTATTCAATTTTTAATTTTGCAATTTTCGTTTTTCCAATGTTTCTATTTTACAATTTTTCGTTTTTTTGATGTTCCGATGTTTAAATTTTTGAGATTTCAATTTTCTCATTTTTCGATTATTTAGTTTTCGATTTTTACTTTGAAATTTTTCGATTCGTAATTTTTCGAGTTTTTATTTTTAATTTTTTAATTGTTGGATTTTTCAATTTTTCGGGTCTACTTTTCCTAGTTGCAATTCTTCCATGTTTTAATTTCGATGTACCTATGTAATTTTTCCATATTTCAATTTCCCAATTTTCAATTTCTCAATTTTTAATTTTTCTTAAACATTCTATTTACACTTTACATACTTAAAATTCAATTATTATTTTTCAATTTCTCGAGATTCATTTTTTAATTGTTCAAAAAATAGTTCATATATTTACCTATCAATTTCTTAATTTTTAATTATTCGTTTTCGAAATTATTAATTTGCAGTTTTTAAATAATCTTTAATATTATTATTGTTATTATTAAATTTTACAATTTCTCAATTTTTAATTATTCAATTTTTCGATATTTTGATTTTTTATATCAATTTATCGATTTTTCCATTTTTTAGTTTTTCGATTTTTATTTTGAAATCTTTAGAATTTACAGTTTTACAATCTCGAATTTTTGGTTATTTCCCAATGTTTCAATTTTACAATATTTATTTTTTTTTATTTTTCGATTTTTGAATTTTTGATAGTGTTTAAATTTTTCGATTTTTTGATTTTTTAGTTTTTGGATTTTTATGTTGAAACTTTTCGATTTGAAACTGTTGTTTTCACTATTAACTTTTTCAATTTTCTGACTTCTTGATTTTTAATTTATCAGTTTTTATCTCAATGTTCCAATTTTTTTATTTTCCAGAGTTTCGTTTTTTCGATGTTTCGATTGTTCCCCGATTTTTTAATGCTTCGATTTTTATTTTGATTTTTCGAGTCTACAGATTTTCTATTTACAAAATTTCAATTTTTAGTTTTTCAATTTCTCAATCTTTCAATTTTGAATATTACAATTCTGAAAATTTTCGATTTCGATTATTAGGTAATTATGGTGAGTTAAAATAAAAATAGGGTCTATATAGTCATCTACTTTTAAATAGTAATTTTAAGATCTATGTGTAAAATTATATAAACCGCTTCTAATTTAACCAAGAAAACAACTTTTTCACTTATTGCTTTCCAAAAACTTTAAATTCTATCAAAGTTGTAAATTTTTGTAAACATATAGGATTATGCAATTACGCTTCGCCCCACAAACTGACAAGGAAAAAAAAATCATTAGAATTGAGACGAGGGCGGGTGGGCGGGGTTTACATTTTGCCTTTTTTTTAAATTATTTTTCTACGAAAATTTACCATTTTTGCCAACTTCTTGTTGTGGAAACCAGATTACGAATATTAAGAAAGAAACAAAGCCAAAAAATAAGCCCCGCCCATCCACCCCATATCAATTCTGATAATTTTTTTTATTCGTTGTGAGCCAGACAATGGAGCTTAATTCCAAAATTCGTATTTCCCTACAGAAAATTACCATTTTGAAATTGTTTTCCATTTCTCTTTATAAAAAGAAAATTACGTATACTTCAAAAATGGCAAAATGTAAGCCCCGCCCATGCATAAAAAAACATCTTACTTGAGATAGGGCGGGTGGGCGGGGATTACATTTTGCTCTGTTTTTTTTTACTATACGTACTCTTATGTTCATAACCAAAGACTTAAAACTTTATCAAAGTAGTAAATTTTTGTAAGCACATAGGATTTTGCAATTACTCTCCGCCCCTCGGACTGAGGGAATGAAAAATTCATCGGAATTGAGACGACGGTGGGTGGGCATTGCCTATAGTTTGCCTTTTTTAAAATATAGTTTTCTAGGAAAATTTACCATTTTTGCCATGTTTTAAACTTCTTATTGTGGAAAGAAGATTACAAATATTAAGAAAGAAACAAAAACCAAAAGGTAAGCCCCGCCCACCCACCCCACGTCATTTGTGATTATGTTTGTTATTCATTGTGAGCCAGAGAACGGAGCTTAATTGCAAAATCCGTATTTCTCTACAAAAATTTATCATTTTCAACTTCTTTTCCGTTTCTTGTTATGAAAAAAAAAAGTATACTTTAAAAATAGGCAAAATATAATTCCCGCCTATACGTAAAAAATTATCTTAGTCGAGACAGGGCGGGTGGGCGGGGCTTACATTTTGCCTTGTTTTTCTGATTGTACGTAGTCTTTTTTTCACAACCAAAGACTTGATACTTTATCAAAATAGTAAATTTTTGTAAACAAATATGGATTTTGCAATTACACTCTGCCCTTCGGACTGACAAGGAATGAAAAATTCATCGGAATTGAGATGAGGGTGGGTGGGCAAGGCGTATATTTTGGCTCTTTTTTTATTATATTTTTCTACGAAAATTCACCATTTTTACCATGTTTTTAACTTCTTATTGTGGAAAGAAGATTACGAATATTAAGAAAGAAACAAAGCCAAAAGATAAGCCCCGCCCACCCACCCTACCAAAATTGTGATGATGATTTTTTTATTCGTTGTGAGCCAGGGAGCGGATCTTAATTGCAAAATCCGCATTTTCCTACAAAAATTTACCATTTTGAACCTGTTTTTCATTTCTTGTTATGCTTAAAAAAAATCATCTCGGTTGAGAGAGGGCGGGTGGGCGGGGATTGCATAATGCTCTGTTTTTCTTACTATACGTAGTGTTATGTTCACAATCAAGGACTTAAAACTTTATGAAAGTAGTAAATTTTTTGTAAGCAAATACGGATTTTGCAATTACTTTCCGCCCTTCGGACTGACAACAAATGAAAAATTAATCGGAATTGGGATGAGGGCGGGTAGGCGGGGTTTATATTATACCTGATTTTTAATATATTCTTCTACAAATATTTACCATTTTTACCATGTTTTAAACTTCTTATTGTGGAAAGAAAATTACGAATATTAAGAAAGAATCAAAGCCAAAAGTTAAGCCCCGCCCACCCACCCCAGTTCAATTGTGATGATTTTTTTTATTCGTCGTGAGCCAAAGAGCAGAACTTAATTGCAAAAACCCGTATTTCCCTACAGAAATTTACCATTTTGAACTTGTTTTCCGTTTCTTTTTATGAAAAGAAAATTACGTATACTGCAAAAAAGGCAAAATATAAGCCTCGCCCATGCTTAAAAAAATCATCTCGGTTGAGATAGGGCGGGTGGGCGGGGATTGCATTTTGCTCTGTTTATCTTACTGTACGTAGTCTTATGTTCACAATCAAAGACTTAAGACTTTATCAAAGTAATAAATTTTTCTAAGCACATAGGATTTTCAATTAATTACTCTTCGACCCTCGGACTGACAAGGAATGAAAAATGAATCGGAATTGAGACGAGGGCGGTTGGGCGGGGCTTATATTTTGACTTTGTTTTAAATATATTTTTCTACAAAAATTTACCATTTTTGCCATGTTTTCAACTTCTTGTTGTGGAAACCAGATTACGAATATTAAGAAAGAAACAAAGCCAAAAAATAAGCCCCGCCCACCCACCCTACCTCAATTGTGATGATTTTTTTTTATTCGTCGAGAGCCAGGGAGCTGCAAAATCCGTATTTCCCTACAAAAAATTACCATTTTGAACTTGTCTTTCGCTTCTTGTTACGAAAAAAAAATTACGTATACTTAAAAAAGAGACAAAATATAAGCCCCGCCCATGCATAAAAAAATCATCTCGATTGAGATAGGGCGAGTGGGAGGGATTGCATTTTGTTCTGTTTTTCTTACTATACGTAGTCTTATGTTCACAACCAAAGACTTAAAGCTTTATCAATGTAGTAAATTTTTGTAAGCACATAGAATTTTGCAATTACTCTCCGCCTCACGGACTGACAAGGAATGAAAAACTCATCGGAATTAGGATTAGGGCGGGTGGGCGGGGCTTTTGTTGTGCTTGTTTTTAATATATTTTTCTACGAAAATTTACCATTTTTACCGTGTTCTAAACTTCTTATTGTAGAAAGAAGATTACGAATATTAAGAAAAATAAAGAAAAGTCAAAAAATAAGCCCCGCCCACCCACCCCATCTCAATTGTGATAATTTTTTTTATTCGTCGTGAGCCAGAGAGCGGAGCTTAATCGCAAAATCCGTATTTCCCTACAAAAGTTTACCATTTTGAACTTGTTTTCCGTTTCTTGTTATGAAAAGAAAATTACCTTACTTAAAAAAGGCAAAATATAAGCCCCGCCCATGCATACAAAAATCATCTCAGCTGAGATAGAACGGATGGGCGGGGCTTGCATTATGCATTGTTTTTCTTACTTAACGTAGTTTTCTTTCTACAACCAAAGGCTTAAAACTTTATCAAAGTAGTAAATTTTTGTAAGCAAATACGGATTTTCTAATTACACTCCGCCCCTCGGACTGACAACGAATTAAAAATTAATCGGAAGTGGGATGCGGGCGGGTGGGCGGGGCTTATATTGTGGTTCATTTTTAATACGAAAAAAATAAAAATAAAACAAGCGGAAAAGCCACTTTTCTATATTCTATGAGCTGCGAAATGTCGAGAAAACATGAAATTAAGATTCGTTAGATGTACCTACCTTCGCTACCTTAAGCTCATGACGTAAAAACAAAAGCGTATGTTAAACTTAAAAGAAAAACTAGTGTGCTCTTTAATACTTAACAATATTTTACGTTTGTAAATGATATAGGGTTTCTATCAATGATTACAGGGTCGAAACAGGTCATGAACACGTGCCGCCTCTCAGTTTTAGGCCTTACTAAATGCCCAAGGTGAGTGATGAAGCATCGTTTCATGTCAATGCATACATGGACTCACAAAATATGAGAATTTGGAGTCATGAAAACCCACATGAATTGATTGAGGAACCATTGCGGCCTCAAAGAATTGATGTATGGCTAGCAAACTATAAAAGAATTATCTACAACGGTTTTAGCTCTCTGAAATTTTAGAACACTTTATCCACCAGTTACACGAAGAACAAAAATGCCTAAATTTGAATTTCAGCGCAGACATACTTGAAAAAAAAACAGCAACTTGTTAAATTTCTTAAATGAACACCCGTGCGTTATCTGGGTTATTGTGACTTTTATTCTTAGTTTTATGACTATAACACTGTACGAATCATTTTCACGGTTGCTGGTACCAAGTTCAGACTTCTTCATTTTTCACGACCTCATCAATCCCCCACGTCCTCGTCCACTCCGCCACTGCTCTTGATAAACTACACCCGTTCGACAAACTCCTTGTAAACGCAGTGTGTCTCCAGGTATCTATGCATGTTAGTGGCCCGAAGAGCACAGCTTCTGTATTACCCGGTATGCTAATGTCGCGGTCTAATCTGTCCACCATCCGCTGCGGTAGCTGTCGCAAGTTCCTCCAGCATCAGTCAGCGTCTCGTTACGCGCCAGGAAAGCTCTATTGATAAATTTTTCAATGCCAAGGATGGCACAAAAATCGTAAAATACCGACTCAATCCGGTCGCATTTGCAATTATAATATTATGAAACATGGCTAATCCAGTTTGCGACGCGGCCGCTAGACACACTGTCAATTAATCCAGAAGGAACGATAATTTCAGCTTTTGCCATTTTTAAGACGGGTGTCGGCTGACAGTCGGCGGCAAAACAAATAGGGCAAAACGTAGACATGATGTGACTTTTCGCGGTGACAGAACAGTGGCAGCGCGTAAGAAGGATACGTATCTATTATCAACATTATTATTATTATTATTTATCACCGACTTGACTTTAAATGTCTTCCGGATGCAATGCGGACAAATTATCTAAATTCATTGTTAAGTACAACAACTTACAATTTTTATAACCCGCTCTGTCATTATGACCAGCCGCCACTGGACACATCGCAGCACCGGATATAAAATGGATTCCCGCTTTCCTTTTATATCGTAAATAATGACAAGCGCAATTTCTGGCTCCATTGGTGGATCGTTAATTGGGTGTGTAGGAGAGATAATTGCCTGATTAGCGGCAGCGGTAAGCACTCGGTCAGAAAAATAGCCGCGTTCGAATTTAGACGAGAAAATGACAGACGCGGAAAAAACTAGTACAATAATTTTAATTCAATAATTGCCATAATAAACGCAACGGTTGACAAGCTATTAAATATATTACTTTTAATTATAAGCGTACGGCGAACACTTTGAAGCAGAGCGTGACAAATTAGATGCAGAACGACTGTATATTGTTTGAAAAAATTAAGTTTGTTGGAGCGAATTTTATGTGTGAGCTTTTACTGGTAATTGGACACGACACAGCCAAAGCATGTCTGTAGAACAAAAATGTCTGGATATACAGGGTGTTTTCAAAATGCGCCAGCAAAAAAGATTGGAAATTGGTATTGATAAGTAGATGCCAGTGAGAAAAAACGTTGTAATGAAAAAATGTTTTTTTGAGATAAATTGATTATTTTGTCAAAATGGCATGTGAGCTAGTGAGTTAAAAAGGTCTTATGGTTTATGAAATAAGAATTTTAATTCAAAGAGACAAAAATGTGTTAAAATTTGGAGCAGGTATTGAATTTTATACCCACTCGTAGGAAGATGAAATGTAAGGAAATTAAAAGATATAAAATAAAATTAATAGCCTTAGAAGAAACACATCTGACAGGTAGCGGAATACAAGAAATTGATAAGTACAATCTGTTTGAAAGTGGAGGCGCAACTAGACAGTTTGGGACAGGTCAGGTCATGTCAGGTCAGCCAGAGACTTAAAGGAAAAATAATAGCTTTTATGCTGATATCAGATAAGAACTGTGGAATAAGGGTAAAAGGACAAAACCAAAATTTATTCGTTCTAAATATACATGCACCAACAGAAGAAAAAGAAGATGATGCAAAGGTTGTATTCTATGAAGACAGACAGAGTTCTCGACAAAATACCAAAAAGAGATATAATTATAATGGGACACCCAAACGCAAAAGTAGGGAGAGAAAAATATATAAAGAAATAGTAGGAAAACACAGCAAGCATGAAGAATCAAACAACAATGATCTACGATTAATCGAACTGTCTTTAGAAAGAAATATGAAAATAAAAGAACGCAATTTCAACGAAAAGATAAACACAAGGGAACGTGGATCGTCCCAGGAAGACAAGAAACAAACCAGATTGATCACGTACTGATCCAAGAAAAATACTCTAGGTTAATAATAATAAGATCAGTGAAAACCTGTCGAGGGGCAGACACAGAACATAGGAGGAATCACGAAGTAAGGTATAATACAGAAGAATTGGAAGCACAGGAAACCAAAACAAAATAAATAGCAAATGGAACAATATAGAACGAATGGTAACAGAAGCGACAAAAAGACATGTGAGTAAAACAAAAGCAAGAGAAACTAAAGAATGGTTAGACGCAGAATTCGAAGCAGACATAAACATAAAAAGTTACTCAAAATGAAAATGCTGCAGATAAGAAACGAAGAAAATACAAGGAATTATAACAGTCAAAAAAGATGGTTAAGCAAATATGTCACAGGAAAAAAAGGGATTTTTTAGAAAGACAAATAAAAACTATAGAGGAAGCATACCAGAAGGAAGACATAAGAAACTTTTATAAAGACACAAAACGTAAAGTCAACAAAAGACGAATCTACGCAATTTATAAAAGATATAGAACTTAATAGGCGACGATGAAGGCAAATTAAGAAGATGGAAAGAGTACTTCGAACAAATATTAAATAGCGAAAGCAGAGGAGGTCAGAGAGACGAGAAAAAACAAGTACCAAAAAAAAAACTTTAAATAATGAAAGTATAACAATGGCAACAAGAGAAAAGATAGAGGAGATCATAAACCAGATGAGGAATAACAAAAGCCCAGGGAGGAATCGAATTACAAAAGAAAACCTAAAATATGGAGGTGAAAAACTGAAAGACGATATCCACCTGGTAATAAAGCCAATTTGGGAAACGGAAGAAATGCCGGATAGCTGGATAGAAGCACTAATACCGTCGCGGTATTAGACGTTACGTACTGCCATCGATAATAAAAAGAACACTTGAAGGATAGATGGAAGAAACTCTAGGAGAATGTCAAGGAGGCTTTAGAAAAGAAAGAGAGACAATCGATCAAATATTTATGTTGAAACAAATCATTCAAATTCCTACTCATTTACTCTTCGTGGACAAAAATGCTTACGATATGGTGGACATGACGAAGCTAATAAACATATTGAGAGAACTAGATATTCCCGAAAAACTAATAAATCTAATAACAATGACATTGAAAAACATAATAAGCAGAGTACAAGGACAAGGTAATCTCAACGATAAGAAATCAGCTGGATTGAAAGCAAAAAAATCCAAACAAACAAATAGTTCCCAACACCATCCAAATAAAGAAAATGAGCGTAATAAATCTGGTGACAAAAAGCATAATGTGAGAAAAGGGAGTAGTGATGTATCCAAACCAGAGAGTATGGAGCACAGCTATAATATTGAAAATCGATTTTTTGTTGCATTTACAAGTTAATGAAATTCCAAATAATAGAAACGTTTTCTTGGATCTAATCTTTACAAATATCACAGATATAAAAGTCTGCGCCGCCATTGATTCGATTCTTCCGGAAACTTATCATCATATCCCATATCATTCGTCAGTCTACTCATCATATGATTTTAAGAATGTTACTTCTGAATATGTAATTTTTGATTTTGCAAATGGTAATTATCATCTTCTCAATGAATTTATTGCTTCTGTGGATTGGAAATTTCTTTTTGACGGTCTTGAATTCGAGGTGATGGTTTCTACCTTTTATAATATTATTTTCACTGGCATTGAAAAATACATTCCTAAAAAAACTATTAAATATTGTTCTAGGTTTTTTCCTAAATGGTTTAATAAAGAATTAATAGATTTGTGTCGAGATAAAAAGGTTGCTCATTCAACCTACATTAAATCTGGAAATTATGCGGACCATTTACATTTTAAAGCGTTAAGAAGTCGATGTAAAGATCTTAGCGTATGTCTTTATAATTTGTATCTGGTAAATGTAAATAATAGTATTACAGATAATCCGAAATATTTTTGGAAATTCGTTAATGATAGGAAAAAGTCTCGTGGCATCCCGAATGAAATGAGTCTTTTTCATACGTTTGCCAATGGTGGAGAAAATATCTCTAACTTATTCGCTAAATTCTTTTCATCAGTGTATGTTATTGATGACAATAGCAACTCAGACTTTAACTTCAGCCTTGATGGAGAAGTATGCGATAGTAGATTAAATGTAAATCTTGCTGAAATATTTGAATATATCTCTCAATTAAAGTCTTCTTGCAATCCTGGTCCAGACGGAATGCCTAGTATTCTGCTAAAAAACTGTGTTTTTTCAATCTCATTACCATTGTTTTTGTTATTTAAGACTTCCTTATCTTTAGGGAGCTTTCCAACAATTTGGAAAAACAGCTATGTAACTCCCATCTTCAAATCAGGCAATCGGAATAAAATTGATAATTATAGGGGGGTATGTAATCAGTCAATAATACCAAAAATATTAGATTTTATTGTGGCCAAACAATTACAGTGGATTTCTTCGTCTCTTATTTCTGAGAAACAAAATGGTTTTTATAAAAACAGGTCAAGATTAACTAATTTGATGGAATACTACTGTTATCTTAATGATGCTTTCTCTCAAAAAAGACAAATAGATTCTTTATACGCTGATTTCTCAAAAGCGTTTGATAAAGTCAATCATAGGTTACTTATTTTTAAGATGACTAAATTAGGTTTCAGTGGGAAGACTATCAAGTAGCTAACATCGTTTTTATTTAATAGATCTCAGCAAGTTAAAATTGGTAATCATTTATCTTCTCAATACTCTGCATTTTCTGGTGTACCACAAGGTTCACATTGTGGACCTATATTGTTTCAAATTTTCGTTAACGATTTGACAATTGGATTTCAGCACCCTAAATTCTTACTATATGCTGATGATCTGAAATTATTCAGAACTATTCAATCTGTTGATGATGCTTCAGATTGTCAACTAGACCTAAATACTCTGCATAAATGGACAGTGAGCAATTTACTTCCGTTGAATTTGAAAAAATGTTGTATAATTTCTTTTTTTAATATCAAATCAGTGTTGTATTTTGATTACCATTTAGGGAAATCGTCAGTAGTTCGTGTAAAGGAAGTCAAAGATTTAGGAATCATTCTAGACTCCAAACTTACGTTCAAGGAGCATTTTCATTATATATTCAATAAATCAATAAGTATGCTGGGGCTCATTTAGCGTCACTGTCGTACATTATCTGTCTCTGCTCTTAAAACCTTGTATTTTTCTTTGGTGCAGTCAAATCTTCAATATTGCTCTCCTGTATGCTCGCCATTTTATAGGAAGGATATCGACCTTTTAGAAAGAGTCCAGAAAAAATTTCTACGACTGTTGGAATTCAAACTTAATCGGGTCCATCAAAGAGGGGATTATACGTGGATTATGTGTAATTTGAAAATACATATTGTCATTAGAGGATCAACGTAAAATGTACGATGTTTGTTTTCTTCATGGGCTAGTTAATGGTTACATAGACAATCCTAGTTTGTTGCGTCAACTAACATTTCTAATACCTCCTTCAAATAGTAGAAAAACTCGGAGCACAGTGATATTTAGGGTACCTGTGTCCAAGACTTACAAATCGCAAAATCATCCGATCAAACGTATGATGGAAACGGCTAATAGAATGGCGGAAAAGTCAACATTTTTATTATTTGATTGTGACAGATCAAAATTCAAATCTAGAATTAAGTGTATTTTAGGTCTGTAAATTAATGTGTATGATAGAATGTTAGTATTTAAGTTTAACTCATTTTCAATTCTTTAGGAAAATTATTAGTGAAGGGTTTATAAGTATATAGATTTTATTTAATTAATTAGTTTTTTTTTTCTGTATTTTCTAAGATAATTTCAATTTGTATAGTTTATAGTATTGTAAATTGGGGTTTTCCCGTCAAATTAAATTAAATTAAATCTACCTCTACAAGAAGAAGTTTGTGATGATTGGAAACAAGTCACACGAAGAAAGTCACCGAGGCAATGCGTCATAGGCAACGTCGAAAAGTCCTTAAATATTAAAGCTATTCCCAAAAAAGCATTCTTGTATGTTTCAAGACTGCATCCCTCAACGAAACAGAATGATGTCGAATTGTTTTTAAAGCAGGTCATACCAGAAGCGGTATGCGAACAAGTGGAATCAAAGTTTCCACAATATTATGCCTCATTTAAAGTTATGGTAAATCTGAATAACTTCAACAAGGCGATGGACCCCAATATTTGGCCGAGTGGTGCTTTTGTATCACGGTTTTTTCATCCCCAAACTGCAAAGAAAACTCCAACTTGAACAATAACTTCGACATATTACTTATGAACTGTCAATCATTAAATGAAGAGGCAGGGAATTATATAACTATCAACTACTTACATCCAGGTTTAGATCTACTATGCTTCACTGAAACATGGTCTCACGAAGGCTCCGGATCGTATACTCGCTTTCCGGGGTTCACAATTATCGCGGAATTCTGTAGGAGTCAACACAGAGGGGGAGGCGTAGCAATCTGGGGAAAATGCGGATACGACATGGAACCCATTAATTTACAAAAGTATTGTGATGAAAAACACTTTGAAATTTGTGGTCTAAGGTGGAAACTTGAAGCCGGAAACCCTGTCTGTGTTCTAGTGTGCTATCGTTCACCAGACGGAGACCTTCGTATCTTCTGTAACTGATTTTTGGAAGTGTTAAACCATGTCTATCACCCAGGTTTCACAATGTATGTGATGGGTGACTTTAATGTTGATCCCGTACGTGATTACCGGGAGTACTTCACTCTATGTAATATTTTACAAACTTTTTATCTTGACAACATAGTAAAACAACCCACTAGAGGTATACCATTGACCACATCTTTACAAATAATGTATCAAATGACCATGAATGTTTTAGTATCAAGAACCATACCTCTGATCATAATACAGTAATAACAAATACAAATCTCTCTTGCAAAAGTAGTAATAAAAAATCTTATATGTTTAAAAGAATGTTTAACACAAAGAATATAGAATCATTTATAAATGTTATGTCAAGTGAATCATGGTTATCTCTATATGATAGCAATGATATGGACTGTGCATTTGATATATTCCATAATGTATTTATCTCGCATTTTAATGACTGTTTTCCTGTTAAGAAAATCCCTCTTAAAAAAAAAAGAACAAAAATTGGGTGAACAATAGTATTCGTCAATCGATTTATATCAGTTAAAAAAACATAACCCACATTTGTCAAAAAATTATCAAGAATCTAAATGCTTACACCTAGCACTTGTGAAAAGCACAAAAAAGGATTATTATCAAAGAAAAAATTTTAACTCGGCTAATCCTTAAAAAGGAGCCTGGAAAATAATTAATGAATTAAGTAACAAAATTTCGAAAGCAACTACTATTAAATTGAAAAACAACACAAATAATACAATCGATGACCCATTGTCGGTAGCAGAATCCTTTAATTTGTTTTTCAGAGAACCTGCATGTAAGACTGTCAAGCACTTACGCAAAAGTTACAATTTTAATAAGATGTTATATTGTACAAATAATCTGTTCTTACAACCAGTTACGGAAAAGGAAGTGCCTGAAGTAATACAGAACAAAGTTAGTAACAAAATGAGTGCTGGTCCAGATGAAATTCCAAATTTCTTTCTGAAGAAAGTCCTAGTGGCTGTAGTGAAACCATTGGTTTTTCTCATTAACCTTTCCTTTTCTAATGGCCATTTTCCAAGCAAACTTAAGTTATCAAAAATAATTCCTATTCACAAGAAAAATGATAAAGACCTTATAGACAACTATAGACCGATAGCGTTAACCTCAGTTTTCTCAAAAATTTTTGAGTACTGATTTATTTTAAGATTAGATACATTTATCAATAAATATAAACTTTTATCTGAAAATCAGTTCAGATTTAGAGCCAATCGATCAACATCTCTGGCACTTCACAAATTTTATGAGGAAGTTATAGAATGCCTTGAACGTGGCGAATGCCCTGCTGTGATCTCAGCAGGGCCTTTGATTGTGTCAATCATGATTTGCTATTAAACAAGATCTATGATTACGGTGTAAGAGGCATCACTCATAGATGGATATCGAGCTTTCTGCGGGGTCGACTCCAATATGTTTCCATTCCTCACACAGACGATTTCGGCAATAAGGGATCTATCCACTGCGGTACCATTAATATTGACTTAGGAGTTCCTCAGGGGTCAATATTGGGACCGATCCTGTTCATTATGGATATCAACGATCTGGAGTATGGTCTAGATACAAATTCCAACGCTACAATATACGCCGACGATACCTCACTTATTATATCGGGCAGTAATAACATAATATTAGAGGATCGGTGTAATACCAATATGAGACAACTGCAGAAATGGTTCAATAACAACAGACTTTACCTAAACAATAATAAAACAAATTATTTAAGACTTCACTGCTACCAAAACAGATTTAATCTAGATCTGGGTATTGGAGTGAATGGTTCCCAAATTGCTAGAGCTACCTCTGTAAGATTCTTGGGTGTTTGGATTGACGAATGTTTAAACTGGAAGGAACATTGCATGTACCTTATTTCGAAAGTGAATATTCAATGTTACATAATGAGAAATTTAAAAAATATTCTAACTTTACAACAACTAATTACTTATTATCATGCTCATATTACATCCAGGCTTACATATGGGATCTGCTTCTGGGGCTCTACTTCTCAGTCATCGGATGTATTTATCGCGCAAAAAAGAATAATTAGATGTATTACCGGAGTAAATAGTTCGTTTTCCTGTAAGAAACTTTTTAAGGACTACAAAATTCTATCTTTAGTCTGTCTGTTTATATTTGAAATGTGGTTATATATTTTCAAGAATAAGCATAAATTTAACAAACATTCAAGTACTCATAATCGTAATACGCGCTTTAAAGAACTTTTTCGCCTACCTACATACAGGTTAGAATTAAGTAAACGTGCTCCTAATTACTGGGCATTACAACTATTCGATCACCTACCTGAAAGAATAAAAGCTTCTCCTTCGACAGGTAAATTTAAAACGAATTTAAAGTGTATGCTACTAGAGAAAAGCTTTTACTCACTTGACGAATACTTTTGTGCCCAGATTACGTAAATCGAAATGTTTATTAATGTATGTTTATGCTGTATAACTTGTTACTTCGTTGTTTTATGTTTTTATGATTATTGTTACTATGTTCTACATTTTTAATGACATACCACAATATACATTACTGTATCTACTTGGTGAATAAACTAATTATTAAATTATTAAAAGTAAAAGGAAAAACTAGCGACAGTTTCAATGCTATACAAGGACTCAGACAAGGTGATCCGTTGTCAACAAACCTATTCAATCTGGTTCTAGTGAGTATTATAAGGAAAAATGATATACACAGGAAGGGTCTACTATTCAACAGAAGCCATCAATATCTAGGCTACGCAGACGATTTAGTGCTACTGGCTAGGAACATAAAGGAATTAGAAAGGATAACAGCAAAACTAATGAAAAGCAGAAGAGGTAGGCTTAGAATTTAATATAGAAAGAACAAAATATATGGAACTAAAGAATAACTGTGGGAGTAGAAACATAAACAACCACAAATAGACAGACAAGAAGGAATAAAAGTAGAATTTTGAAGAAGTAGAAATGTTTATGTACTTAGGGGTGTTGATAACCAACAAATGCCAAGAAGACAAGAGAAATAGAACTGAGAATCGCTAAAAGTAACAACTGTGCTGGAGGATTAAGAAAAATTACGAAAAGTAAAGACATATCATTGCAAACAAAACTAAGAATATATAAAACCATAGTGAGGCCAACTCTAACATACGCGTGCGAGCCATGGATTATGACAAATAAAATGAAACAAAGACTGGAAATTTGGGAAAGGAACATACTTAGAAGAATCTTTGGAGAGAAACAAGCAAAAGGAGGATGGGAAAGAAGATCTAATGAGCAAAGATGTGATTTATATAATGACACAGTTGTAAGCAATTTCATAAATATAAAAAGATTGCAATGCACACCTAGAAAGAATGACAAGAAAGAGAAGTTAAGATGGTGGCGTCGAAAATTCCGGAGGGCAAAAGGGAAAGAGGCAGACCAAGGAAGAAGTGGAAAGAAGCGATAGAGGAAGACCTATCAGAAAAACAAATAAGTACAGGTTTGGAGGAAGAACGCAAAAAACCAAAGGGAATGGAGACGCATCTCAAAGCTATGGGCCTAAATGACCAGCGAGAAGCTTAAATCTGACGTAAGCAAATACAATAATTTCACAATGTAAATATCCTGAAATTATTTGAAGTTGCGGATAACAAATCCCAAGGATATGTTCAGGACAATTTAATTTTGAGTCAAAAGTAACTCCAAAGTTTCGAATGAATTCAGGCTGTTGTAACAAAAGTCCATCGAGGTAGATTTATTTAATGGCATTTGGTAATATCATATAATAAATCCATACTTTGCTGAAGGACGTCGCAATCATCAGTAGATCTAATTTAATAAAACATCTTAATATCGTCTGCATCTAACAAGCATTCTCTGTTAACCTTTTACACTACATATCGAAAAGCAGGGGGCCTAGAACTGAACCCTGTGGGACTCCCGATATTTGGACAAACCTGTCAGACGAAACACAACTAGTAACTGCGTGAAAGATATTAATCAAAAAGTAGTATTAGTGATTTAGATTTAGCTAAAGAATCAATCACTCTGTATATGAAATATCAACAGCATTATAACATCAAACCCTAAAAAAATCTGGGACTTCCTTAGAGTGAAAAACAATCAAATGTCGATTACATCTTATGTGACACTTGATGACAACTCCTGAGAAATTACCAATTCTTTTGCAGATTTCTTTATGAAGCCATTCACCGATACATCGAATACAAAATAAGTATGATGATACTGAATTGCCTGACTTGAATATTAATATTCTACAGGTATTTCAGTTTAATGAAACTGATATAGAGAAAGCTTTTAAAAAACTGAAACCTACAATGACAGTTAATTTGGGTTATGTCTTAATTTCTTTCAGTAAAACTCTGTGTTATAATATTCATAACACTATCAATTTCAATTAAATCTTAATTATTTTGACTTTGCAACACTACTGAAACAATGGCCAGTATATTGTAACTTATTTTGATTTTATCACTCTATTAATTATTATATTCAATAAAACAACTACACCCAGTGAAGAAGTAGTAACAAACCCAGGAACAGAACAAATAGTTGAAATCTAAGGATTAGTCTCAGAGAAGAAGAAAAAGAAAAGTCTCTTCTATGTTGCAAGTATTAGACATTGTATTTAACGACTATGTCACCAAGCTACTGATGACCTTTGTTTAGCAGAAAAACCAAGATTATCATGCTACGGAATCAAAGAACAGATGTAGGCATTTTTAAGTATCATTCCCCATGAAAATGACCTCATAATGAGGGTAGATATCACCATGTACTGATTAAATTTTGCCACAATAAAGTGGTTCTTGTGGCAGGTAATTATTATAATAAGTGTGGCAGATGCATGTCGCAAGCATTTTACTTACCGCCCCTAAAAACAGCGTCAGTAAAACTGTCTAATTCGACTATAAATAATGAGCAGGTAATTATCTACTGATGCATTCAGTGTCTCCATATTAGAAAATTATTCGGTCTACTTTTATATATATTTCATTTTACTCGACTAATTTCGATAACCCCAAAACCAAGAAGTTTCTCCAATTTTATTGCAGGTATAACAGAGGTATCTATCAAAATCAATTTATTCAGATCGTCGATTTAGATAACAACACGACCAGCATTTATTTTGTTACGAGCCATAACTTCGACGTATTTCCCTACCACGAACTTCAATGTACATACCCGAAACAAAGAAAACCTCCATATTCATAGCAGCGCCGTTTATTGCCCTTAGAAGAACCATTAAACCGAAGATGTCGCCTGTGCAGTAACGTGTTAGTATTAAAGCGTTATTATTATTGGTAAAACGTATTTAAGTTCGGATCCAGGAAAAGGAATAAAGTGTACCTAATTTTTATAGTGGCTGGGAAGAGTTGAAAGGAACTCGTACAAACCAACTATAAAATCGTCATAAACGTCTCTATTAAAGACCTTTAGTGGCATACTAACTACCGCCAACTATTTCCACGAATACATTTATTAACTGATGTTATGTTCTTGCCATATCTGTGAACTGAATATTGATCAATAGTGTTGTATTGAACTGTTTATTTATTGCAGTTGGCTGCCAGCCAGAGCCACCATTTCCAATGGGAACGCTCACGGATTTAGCGAAAGAAGGAAAACGTGCGCACACACACACGCACACAAATTCGACGAATGGAAAGGCCGACGATGGTAGAAATTTAACCCGGAAAAGAGAAGAGGGAAAAGCTAATCGTTCCTGTAGTTTTTCTCAAACTGGAAGAACAAAAATTCACTAGTGGATTTTAACCATTAAAGGTCACTGATCGATTTACCCACTTCAGCTCAACTCAACCATAAAACTTTTTTTATTGCTAAAATTTCACACACCAATAACCCGGTGACAATTTGTAATTAATACCTTTCAATTGTTCGTTTTTTATCGATAGTGATACATATCATATTAGCATATTATGATATGATTTAACTCTTCCACAAGTTGAATAGTACGAATTGAATTAAAAAATGTGCCCTCAGTTCATTTTACTTATTTATCAAACTTCGTGTTAGTATGAACTGCGCCCTAACATGAAAACTAGTCATTCTGATACCCCGCTCGATTATTGTAGTAATACGTACGTGAAGCTATAAGGAAACGAACTTTTCAGATGTCAATAAAGATTACTAAAGTGCATATCAAGCCGGAAGTGGAATATCATAGTCAAAATCAGAATTTCAACTTTAAAAGCCGCGATTTAAAACTAAATTATAGCTTGACCTTTACGTTTTCCTACGTCGGCGAAATTATCAAAATTTTGCTCGAGATGTATTATTTTTGTATAAAGTGCTAAAGTGAAAATAGTCACTAATACCAAAGTATTTTTTTATAATTTTAATTTCCACACTAGTGTATTCGAAATAATGAAGTAATTTCTCATCTTTCTCCACTTTTCAGAAACTCATGTTCATAGGTATTATAATTTTTGACACTACGAAATTTCAAACTAAATATAATGCTACTGTATGAGTATTAGAAGTCAAAAAAAATCGTCTTAAAAACATCTTAAATTTTTTTGTATCTAAGATAAGTTGCATTTATCCTAAATTTGATTTTTGTTCTAATTATTTTACTAGGAGAATAAACTTCCGAAACTGCTTAGTCACTTATAGTTTATTTTGGAATTTTAATCCCAATCAAAATTTTAACCATTTTTTTGGGAAAACTTTTAAAAATTTTGAAATCACTTTTTGTAACTGGCGGAAGATTATCTACAATTTGGCACCAATTTTCGGTGGATTTGGATTCAATTTTAACCACTTTTTTTTATTTTGAAAATTTTGGAATAATATTTCACTTTTATTTCAATAGATGTCGTGAAGACAATTTAGGATTTGTAATTGGCAGAAGAGTCTCTACAATTCAACACCAATTTTTAGTCAATTGAACCCATTTTTTGGAAAATTTTGTAAAATTTTGAATTCACTTTTCGTTTTTAATGAAACATATGGTGACGACGATTTCGAATTTGTAATTGGCGGAACATTATTATCTACAATTTGACACCAATTTTCGGTGGATTGAACATATTTTAAAAAATTGAAAAATCGATAAACTAAAAGATTGGAAAAATTTGAAGAATCGAAAAACTGAAGAAAAGAAAAATAGCAAAATCGAAAAATTGTAAATGGAAGAACCGAAGAAACCAAAAATTGCAACATTGAAAAACTATAAATAGAGAATGTCAAAAATCGAAAAAAATTATGAAATCAAAAAATTAGAAACAAGAGAAAATGAACCGAATCGAAAAATGAGAAAACTCAAAAATTCTAAATTCGGAAAATTATACAATCGTCAAAGTTGTAAGGTCGAAAAACATGAAATGAACAATTATTATATCGAGAAATTGAAAAATTAACTTGAATTAATGAAAAAGTTTTAAAATACAATAGGTAATTGAAAAATTGAAAAAGTGATAAATTTGAAAAATTATTAATATTGTTACATATTATTTAAAGCGAAAACTAGACAAGCTGCAAATTAAAAATTAAAGCAATGAAAAATTCAAAAATCTAGAAACTGAAAAATCTAAAATTGAAAAAACGAAAAATTGCAAATCGAAAATTTGAAGAAAGGAAAAATTACTTAAGTCAAGTTATAACGATAAATTCCTTCAAAAGATTTCTAGGTAAGCGAAGAAAAATGTTTGTTTCCCGGGTGGGATTCGAACCACATATCTACCACTTGCCGGGCGGGTGCCTTGACCACTAGGCTACAGAGCGGCTTATGTTTATTTAGCTTACGTAGCTATTATTGTGCCGCCACAGATTGGTAACTTTTGTCAAAGATTTCAGATATTTTATGTAAATTATATGTTATATATATATTTATAATTACTGTTACTTTGTACATGAGTTAAGTTATATAATATCCAGTTTGATTTATAAGGGCGCTTTGGCTTAAGCCGCTTAAGTCATGAAAGTTTTACAAGGTGTATGTCAAGTAAGTTTTGTATACAAAACAGGACAGAATTTTATTGTAAAATACTTATGAATTGAAAATTTTTTGAGTTATTACAAAATGTTTTTTGCTTATATTTTATTGAAATTAATCATATTTTGATTGTTATACTCTACAAACTTTAGGATTTTATCATATATTCGACATGTCATGTGAATATTTCTGATTATTATAACTCCAAAATACAAACAGTTTTCAAAAAAAATATTTTTAAAGTTTCAAAAAGTCAATTCTAGGGTTGTTTGAAAACACCAATACCTACTGTATTTTAAATTTAAATTTCGCGCTGAAAAAAAAACAACATATTGAATCACCCATGCATGTTCTAGAGCGTTTAGGAAATTGTAAGATGGTAACCTTTAGGTTGGTAGTGTTTAGGGGTTGGTGACTCAGGCAGAATTATAATTGGAATTTTGAAAGTACGCTCACCAGAGACTTTAAATACATAGACTGGCTGTTAGTAACATTTCTAATGCATTTTGGTGAAGCCACGGCACATGGTAGTATGGACGCCATTGCTATAACTTTTATGTCAAATTAAGTGAGGTTGTGGTGGTTAGCAGCAGTAGTTTCTAGCACAGAACGTTTCTAGACCTCGAAATAAAAGTGGTTGTGTGTCGGGACTTACGAGATTGTTTGTAAATATGGCCATTAAAAATGATTTGGTAACTAAAATGTTTGCCTTAACTTTGCAAAGTAGGACCATACATTTTTTTTCTACATAATGAACATTTGTTTAGTATGGATTAGTTGGACTTAAATAATTCTTATTTTAAATTATTGCTTAAATTAATTTTGAGAAATTATTTGACTCTCGGAATAGGTTATGAGTGCCGCTTAAGTACTGAGCCTGAAAAAGCTATCTCTTTAAGACAAAAATTCACGAAATTAATTTTGTTTCAAGGACATTAATATTTTTAAAGAAATTTACATATACATACCTATAGATATTTTTATCTAAATAAATAATTACAATTTGTTGTCTTTTTTATTTAACATTTTAAATTGCATTTTGTGACCGGAAAATTCAAATTTCCCGCACTTACGGTTATAAGCAATATGGTGGTCGAAAAACTTCACGTTTTTCCTGACACAGCCAGTCTATGTATTAAAGTCGCTGACGCTCACTTCCTGTTTTTGCAGCGCCACGTGGTAAAATTGATCTGTCCAATTTTTTTTTGAAATTCCATTGAAGTGTAACTGTTTAAACAAAATGAATCGCATTCGACACTACTGTCTCCCCCTAAATGAGCACAATTAGTGTAGGACAAATTAATTAATGATTTTCTAATCTGAAATGTGTAAAACTTTGACTATTGCATCAACATCTGTGATTCTTGTTTGTAAATTCGGAATTCATATTAAGATTTTTAACTGTTCATGGTTCTAATACAATTTTTCTACAATGTCTATATAAAACACGGAAAAGGAAATTCCCTTATTAACTTTTTTACTAACGATGTTTCAAATTCTGGATGAAAATTTCGGTCTAGATATGTAAATTTATGGCATTTTAAACTATTTTTAAATGTTGATCGACTTTGAGAGAAAGGACCTTGAATATTTTCATCAGTTAGATTAATAATGCCGTGGAACAGGGGATGTGGAGTTTAATTTGTGCTTGTTTTTACTTCCCGAGCGTAAACTAAGAAAGTATTGTAATCGAGTCCACCGGACGACTGGCTACTTTTATGTTTCCCAACTTTTCATGACCCAGGGTTCGAAAAAATAGGTTTCTCATTTCCGTCTGTCCGAAGTTTTATTAAACAGATGATCTTCGAACTACTGGATCGATTGTTGTCAAACGTTAATCAAAATTTGGCTAATCATCCCCACCAACAATAGGGTGACGTCATCTCGAAAATTCATACTAGTAAATGTTGTTTATTTTTTATTTTAATAAAATACTTGGGATTTATGAATCCCTGTTCAATTTTTACCTTAAACCTGTAGATTTTTGGAAAAAAAATATCAACATTGTATAACATTTTGCAATCTAAGTTTGAAAGTAGGACATTCTAATTTATTAAAGGTTTTTGCAATTAAAAAAATATCAGTAATAATAATAATCAGTGACTATACTTTATTTTCCAATTTAAGGCAAAGTAAAAGGCCTGATTTTCAAAAACTATCGAATAAACGATTGAAACAAAACACACGAAAAACGAGAGGAAATTGATAACAAGCTCC
Source organism: Zophobas atratus (assembly GCA_022388445.1). Lineage (NCBI taxonomy): Eukaryota > Metazoa > Arthropoda > Insecta > Coleoptera > Tenebrionidae > Zophobas > Zophobas atratus. The sequence goes on along the minus strand of CM039445.1, from coordinate 50,711,841 downwards.
ATCTGTTCGGTAAACGGAGTAGTAATTTTTAAAACACTGAAAAAGCTTTCCTTGTATTATTTACCAATTCTTTGCCAAGCAGTCTGCACAAACCAGCGTTAAAATCACAGTGGTCCGCATATGTACGTGTACGTGGTAGCCCATGTGGGCAGAACCAGGCAGCAAGTACATCAGGGTTGGCCGGTGCATTAGCCGCTATCACGGTATCACGCTCCCGGCGGCCTGAACGCTGATTACATCCAGATAGCACGGCATAGCCACCTCAGCATCCTTTGTTACTCAACGGAGACGACCATCTAACCAACCTTTTGCTACACCTTCCCACGGGCAGACCATTCTGCCTCACATCGACAATTGAATCATCACGAGTCTGGGATGTGAATGAATATACCTGTAGATGGGACATTTCTCGGAATTTTTTTCGGGTTTGGACGTGCCAAGGGTACACAGAAGAAAACTCTGACTTAAACTTATTGATGACGTCATCTCAGGATTTTGCTAAGTACAACAATTACTTGGCATCCTTTTGACCTCGTAACAAGCAACTGCACTAAACAATCAAGTACCTTATGTAAATAATCTTGACAAACATCGATAGTTGTTTAAAAAAAAAATGCAATTCTTGTCACTGAGTCGATTATTCAACACCAGCTGCATCTGGTCCACGAACACACCCTTAACCCAACACCTGTAATGTCCACTCACCTACAAGATAAAAAATAGCAATTACCTCCTTTTATCCATCTATTTAGCATTAATTTTTAATTAGAGCACGTGTTCCGGAGCGTGTTGGTAACGAAGTTCGGCAGCCGGTTCTAGCTCCCGTCCTGTGCCTATTTAGATCGGTTATAAATTTAAAATAAATTTTATGTCAAAGCCGTTATCGCGACGGATCGGATTAGATCAGTGAGCGTCCGAGTTTTTTGACCTCCCTCATTAAATTATGCATCGAGCATCACATCGGTCGCCACCGAACTATAAAACTCATTTCAGTCATTACACCCGAAAAAACCCAAGTAGCCGGGCTCTTATCGCGGACCCTGTTTATTCAAATTGATACCACGTCCGGAGTAATTAGCGCCACTCTTCCAAATTGGTCAACAGGTAGTAGACACCCAGGATGAATGAAATTGTCCAAATCTATCACGGGCAGTGGCCTGGCTACTTAGCATTTTGTTGTATGGGCCACCGTTGACTGTAAATGGCACGGGACGCCTATGACACCAAGTGGATAGAGGTCTCAAGTTGGCATATTCAGTTTTTTTTTTTTTAATGATTTATAGCGTTATATTTATTTAATTGAAAACACGTTCGTTGCCTAAAGATAGATTGGCATGTACTTTGCACTCTGAGGTCTGAAAAACGCCCTAAATTGTAAACTAGAAGTAAGTGGAACAGATGTGCCCAATGATCGCTAGCTCTAACTTAATACGCTATGGACCGAAATTGTCAGTTTGACAGACTTAGGTAGCAAAAACCAATAGGTAAACCTGGGTAAAATGTATTCGTCCAATTGGCGAAATTAAATTAAAGTTGAATTTAATTCAAGATTTTAAAAATGAAAAATATATAATTGAAAAGGTTCCTAATTCCGTTGTCTAAAGTTAGTGAATGGCAAAAAGGTAAAAAATGGCAACCAAGGAAGAAAAATAGAACTACAGATTTAAGTCCAGCAGAGAAACATGGAATTAGGAACACGATACCTATACAAAATAAAGGAATCTAATAAATGGGAAATAAAACATTTAGAAATTTGGTTATGTGCTCACTGCTCATCCTAGATTAAACTCTTGTCAAGGTAAACACCTTGATAATTTAAGGCTCTTTCAAATGTCAAAAGATGGTAAATGTTTCAGGGAAAAGAAAAACTGCAAGGTTTTTTCATTATTTAAAGTAAGACAATTTGAATAAATAGATGTTTTTGTTTTAACTGAAAGGAATTTAAGGTAGATTTCAAAGTGTTTAGAGCTGTCTGTACGATCGTTTGTGAACTAGGAATATTCAATGATGTCAATCTAAAAATTAAACATGATAGGTCCGAAAATTGAACCTTGAGGTACTCCCGAATGCCACGAGGAATTCTTTGCATGTACAGAGACCACCCGTTGCCCATAAAAAGAATCTGAAGTTGCGGCGTCTAAAATAAATGAAAAAAGGTTTGAGTATAAAGTAATGGTTCTTAGATTTAAAAACAAGATGGCTAATAAGAAAGGTGAGGAAATTTAATGGATTGTGACTTAACACTAAAGGAACAAAAAACGTAAAAGACTCTAAGTTAATAAAAAGGGGATACAACTTCTTAATTATAAACAATAAGAAGTGGCAATGGGATAAAAAACAAACAGCGTACTAAAGCAAGAAAAATAGGCACCAAAAACTAACAATTGTCTCGTTATGGACATGTAAGTATATACAAATCATGGAATTTAGAAAAAAATAAGCGAATAGAAGCAAACACAACTAAAAGAAAGAGGAGCTACTATATAAAGACTTGAAAACGGAAAACAATAATAACAACCAAGCTAAAAGAAATTCTAGAAAAAGAAATGGAGGCGATTAAAATAGCAAGTTACAATATGGATACGCTATATCAAGCTGAGAAACCAAATAAGCAATATAGATACGAGAAAGATCCTCACTGGATATTACAGGCATAAGCGAAATTAGATGGGCAAAAAGTGGTGAAATAAAAATGAATGGATACAAAATTATTTATCTTGGAAAAAAAGAAACAAATATGCAACAAATTGGAGTAATTATCCTAAACAGTGAGGAATTAATGAGTTAGAATCTGATTGATGACAATCATACAATGTTACGCACCAACAGATGTGGCAGAATACGATGAGAAGGAAAGCTTTTATACGACAGTTTTTAAAAAATATACCCGAAGAAGCACAAAAAGTAGCAGATCTGGACAATAAAATACTTCAAGAAACATTAGAAAAATCGGTGGCAAAGACGAAAATGCAATATCGTTAACGATAAAAATGGGCAAATATTGGCCACGATTAAAGAACAATTAAAAAAGCAGCTAGAACACATCAGAGACATAATGAATGTGGAAAGAGAGAACATAGAGATACTAAATACTAGAGATGTATCAGGATTAGAAATTGAGGTAGAACGCTCAAGTAGAGAAGAAGGCGATTAAAAACTATAGAAGAGTAACCCTACTTAATGTGGTCAGCAAGATATTCTACAAAATAAAATCTAGTCAATGTGTTACTAACATAACTGGAAGGGTAAAGCTAAATGGGGAACAAATAGAACGCGACCACCAGTTTACATACTTAGGTAGTATAATCGCAGAGGAAAAGGGAGTACTCAAGGACAAAGAAGTAGCCAAAGATAGAGGTATATTTTATTTATACATAAACAATGACAAATAGGGTAGGGTAAAAGTACAAGCACTTGTTACTAGATGCCTAAGAAATATTATGAAGATATGGTGGCCTGAAACTATTACAAACAAAAAATTATGGAAACGAATGATGAAAAAGCAAAAGATGTCCAGAAAAGTAGTAAGAAGTGTGCTTGGATTGCTCATACGTTAAGAAAAGACGGAGTTTTAAAATAAAGCAAAAATAGCTACAAACAGAATGCTTTATATAGCACGAGATAGGACAGAATGGAAGCAGTTTGTAACCTCCTTGTATTCGGGAAGATTATAAAGTGATAACTAAATCCTACTATTTTAATTTGTTGGCTATTATTATGCAAAAAGGAACCAACTAATTTTGAACTATAGGGATGGAAAATTATATAATAAGCGAAGATTTTTGAAAAGCCTGTCCTGACATATTAATGCAGTCCAAAGCTATGAAAATATCACAAAAAATGGCTTCAAGTGTAATACTTTAACAAACGATTCAGTTGTTATAGTTTGAATTGTTTTAAGTACGGCCATTGAAGTAGATTTTCTTGCTCTGAATCCAAACTGATAGTGGTTCTGTAGGGTTCTGTCAAATATTTTAGAACTGCAACCACCATTTTTTTTTGTTTTTTTTCTTAAAGGGGGGAATAACTCTAGAAATTAGATAAGGATATACAAGTTTTTCTCCAAACGTCATAAAAACACGACATTTAATGTCTCGATAGAACCATCTAAAGTCTTACTTTTTGGCTTTTTTTCTTCCCGAGTGTAAGCTAAGGAAGTATAGTAATCAAGTCCATATGACGAATTGCCACTTTTATGTTTTCTCGACGTTTCATGTTCCCTACAGTACGAAAAAAGGAGTCTCCCGATGGTTCGATGTCAAACTTGTCTGTGACTAGTATTATCCATATTGATGACGTCATCACAAATTTTTTATTGGTCAAATTAAGAACGAGTCACCCCATCGAAAGTGTGAAGAATACGCACGTCTCTATATAATACTGATAAAATAATAAGAATTATAATATTCAGAACATTTTGTTCGATTGTGCTTTCATTAATAATTTTAGTCCTGTTCTGAGAAGACAAACTCATCAAACTAATTTCTACGTGACATTCTTCCGATCTATAAACATAAATAAACCCTTGAGCTTCAGATTGCTATTAGATTACCTAGTACTGAAGGAAGGGGATGTTATATATGCCTCTGGTTTTTACTTTGCAGCGACTATCACCAAACGAAAATCGTAAAATTTTATATACCTTTTTTTTAAAGAGCTGGATTTGTCGGAGTGTGCTGATAGCCTTCGACCAATTTTTTATTGATCAAATTAAGAATCTCATTTTTTATATTTGCTTATACAGGGTCACACAAAAAAATTAATGAATCAGTCAAATTAGTTTATTGAATAAATCAAGAATTGCAAAACTGAATACATTGAAATCTCGCAGACGTTTTAACGTTATTGTAAGCATGGTAAATTGTTAATCAAAATCTGTTTGTTACCCCAAAAGATGATGAGTTTTTATATGCAATTTATCATTGCAATAATATTTTTTAGATTTTCGTAAACAAATGGCTCAAAAAATTATTGAATGGGTCATCGATTGATTTTATTGATTAAATCAGAAACGCCTCACTCCATTTTCCCAGAAAATTTTGGGAATACACTACTGTTATTTTTAGTATTACAGTGCACCAATCCAAGTTGATATACGTGTCCTTGCAAAAATGTTGATGACGGAATCTCAAAATTGTGTAAAGAAAATGCTGGATATGTTTCATTGTACTTCAGGAGCGAGGAAAGTTCTCTCGAAATAACTTTCGGCCAATTTTTACTTTTCGTGCCGGCGCCGGCGGCGCTAAAAGTATTTTTTACTCCGCCGGCACTGAAAGTAATTAACGAGGTAATTTTGTTGATACCACAAACCATAGTAACGTTTTGTTTTTAATAAAACAATGTTCTATTCTTAGATGTTTGATAATTTTAGGAGTTAATTATTCATGAATGTCCATGGTATTTGAGGCAGCCAACTTAAATATAATAACTTATCTCTGACTTCTGTGTAGCTAAGCTCTTAAACATTTTTTTCGCAATCAAAAGATGACTTTTGGTTTTTCACTTACAAATGAAGAAGGAAATAAATGAATAAAACTAAGAACAAGAAGATCACATCTTTGACATGAGATTGTGTATTACGTTTTTACTAAAATCCTTATATTTTTCAATATGTTTGTTCAAAATACATCCAACTACTATTTCTATACATTTTAACATCCATAAGGTAAACATTTATAATAACTAAACAAAAGGCTTTTAATCTTTTGTCCTATTTTATGTAGCAAAAGTAACAAATTAGCAATTATTATTATCAAAATTATTGTCATATACTGTTTGATTTTTTGGTTTGTGATCTACTTTCGCTATGGATGACAAACCCACATACATCTTTAAGAAAGTTTTCGCAACAAGTCAACTAGTGAAATTCAACTTGTCAGACATTTTTTAAAAACGATCTGATGTTTTCTTACAAAATGCAGTAGTTTAAGAACTGAAACACTTGATATAACGAAAAGAGAACGATTTATTGTAACTGGTTTAATCAAAAAATTGGAGCTTGATGTGCTATTTCTCAGTGACGACTATTTGAGTCCATTTTCTTCTGGAAGTCAGTTATAATTTCCAGATATCAGATCATGCTGCAGGAATTTATTGAAAAGCTTGATCCTGAAGGATTGCAGAACTGATATTTTCAGCATGACGGCGCAACAGCTCATAAAGCCCAAACAAATTTCAACTTTCTAAGGGAATTTTATTATGACCTTTTAATTAGTTCCAAAGCAGACCTAACCAGTCTACCCACCTCAATTACCTGATTTTGAGATTATTTTATGTTTCCGACTTTCAAAAGGTTTAATTCTTGTTGACATAACTTAACCTAGCTTTTTAGGTTCAGCCAGAAACAACCCATATTTAGGGTAGATTATGTTGTGAAATTGCGTAGTCATCACAAAAATAAATTTTTTTTATATAATTTGCAAATTGGTATCATACAATATTGCCGCTGCCAAATAAGTAAACTGTCTCGTATAATAACTAGTTCAGACGGAAATTGTGTTTCAGCCAATTTTCCTCGATACAATTGATTTCTTAATGAACACTGAAAAAAACATTACTAATGAGGCCGTTTACGTTAGGAAATTTATATTTAATTTCCTCTGCTACTAGATTAAATCTATTTGCTAAACAATTTACATGAACTAAATTAGGATAAATCAGTTCAGGACACGTTGTAATTATCTAATTCTAATGGCACCTCTGAATCCATTATTGTCATAGGTTTTTTTGAATAGATAGGCAATGACAGGAGCTGCTGCCCTTGAAGCTAAATTTGGTAACCCAACGTTTTTTAACAAACATGTTGGCATGTTGCTATGTAATTGTTTTTATTTTTAAGAGTAATTTTCGATTTTTGAAAAACCGTCAAGGATGTCGTTGAGACCTATAATTTACCTAAAGTGAAAAATCTACAACTTGAAGCATTTTTGGTTGTTTTTTCGATCCCGGGCCAAAACTGTCAGCTCCGCCTCTGATCGTGACGCTGGATTTTCGTTCAAGGGCGTTCAACCCGCGCCGATATTTTGAAAAATCGGGCAGTTTGTCCCCGGCTTGGAAAAATGTCTAATGGTTTCCTGCCTGACTACTGCCGTTAGAACTATTCAACATTCCAGACTAGGGGGAGGCGCTCTACCTGTAATTGATTACTATAATATTGCCGTATAAGTAATTAACTGGTCTGCTACCGAGTGACGCCCATCAATATACCCATGTATGCAAGATTAGGATTCTTCGCCGGACCAACCTTCTACACCAATAAATTAACGGAGTGGGCGAACGTGGAATTTGTGTAACGTGTTATTACAATTAAAATACACAGTAGCTGATAGGGATAGCTACAGTGAAATATTACACCCGATTTTTTTCCAACTATTAATTTTCGAAGAATCTAAGAAGCGTCCCGGTCTAACCGTAACACTTTTTCTATCTACGCTTCTATCTTCCACAGCTACCAATTAAGAAGAGTCCGTCTCGGTAAAAAGTAAAAGCTCTGTAACTTATCAAAGTCCGTTGTAAAATTTCGGGAGCCATTACCTGCCGCTTCACGTACTGCTAAGTGGATGTCACCGTCGATAACGAAACCTTACAAAGTTAATACTTCAAATTTCCTTAATTAGCAGCCGAGCCGAGTCCTGATTAACTCGGATTTAAATCGTATACCTGCGACATAATTAGAGGAGCTGAGTCCAATACGATAACATCGACACGTTATTGGAGGCAAGTGATCGCAATCACACCTGAACCCATCCAGGTAATGGACATCATCCGTCTTTTACGCCTTAATCAACACAAACATTGACCATCCCCGAGTCAAATTAAAATCTGGAGAATGGGCGATAATCAAACTTGAATAAAACCGTATTTAGTGGTCAGCTGATAAGCATCTAATGAAGATGTAGGTGTGTGTTTCCTAAGGTAGGTAGTTCACATTGGAGAAAAAGAGTACTTTTTATTCCTGTGACAAAATTAGACCATTATTTTTGTAGACAATTCTACGATAAAACACTGGTTTTCGAAGCATTAGTACTCTTCCAAAAAAACGCAAGATCTACGAAGAGTAGTATCCTGAGTAATCTGAGGCATCCTGCAAAGAAAGAAATTATCCTTACCGGATCGTTGATTGTCTACAGAACCTGTTCTGACAAGAGGCGGTTCATGAATTCACATGAAAAATTATGTAAACAGAACACTACAAACTTCATTACAAACCAACTTTCAAAACCTAGTTAAGTGATGTCAGTGATATTATGTTATTTTTAATAAACTGAAAATTTTACACATCTGATTTTTGTAGTGCGTTACTACCTAGCTTCGCATCTCGGGCTCTAATCTGCGTTCGGTCGATAATGATTGTCTTCACTACCTTGGCGTATAATATAATATTATTCGTGTTTCCACTTTTAACAAACTGATGCAATTTATCGTTTGCATATTCCACTTTATACAATTCGTCTGATGAATATTTTTATCTTTTTATCAGCGAACTTAATTCATGTTGCGATGGAATAAACAAATAAATCGTCTTTGTCAATAATTGATTGTCTTCTTCAGAAACAACGTTTCATTTGAGAAAAACTGCCAGCCTATCTCCAGCAACATCTTCTCCCAGCCAACACTTTTCTCATCGACAATGAATTTTTGCATTTCGTGTCGCCACGACAGGACAGGACACGACACGCTCTTATCTCGAAATCGTCGATCTTAATTCAGTCGAGCGGGGTGGCTGGGCACGGGCAGGGAAGAGGGACGCCCTGTGAGTGATAAGTGATTGGAGTGGTAACGCCGCCGCGCCACGGCCGCCAGGGCCGCCACTGTGCTGCGGTTTACTAATTAACGTGTGCGCTTATCTGCACAGATATCGTCTGATGTATGGACACGCGCGTCCAGCCCTCATTAAGACGCCAACCAGACACGATCTTGGCCTAGTGGATGTCAAAGACCACCTTAAAAGGCGATTACACCGTCCAATTTGAATAATTTTAAAGTAAACCACTGTCGGAGGTAGCACGTTAGGTCGTCGAGGAAGAGTGCATAATTCGCCGGTTTTTATTCCGAATGCTTTGTTCGAGGAGGTGGTGGGAATGGCATATGGTGTTTCTGAAGCTAAGAGTGGAAATTTTGAGTGACTTAAAAAAATATTTGGATACGAGTCAAATGCTTGTCAAGCGTCTTTCTTGAAGAGCAGAAGAGTAATCCTCAGTCAGCTATGGGCTAGGGCTTTATAGTTAAAAACTCGTAAATTGATGCTATTAAGAATCTCCAAAACCAAGTACCTAAATCTACCTGAATATGAAAAATAGTATCAGGGTAAATAATGTTTTTACACCTACACAGAGGGAGAAATTAAAACAACCAAGAGCTGAGCTAGAGGACAGACTATATGAAAAGAACACCTAACATAACTGTTACAAGTAATACTCAATAAAAAACTGAAAAAAGACTTCTCTAAAGCGTTTGATAGAGTTGACTATAAGATTTTAACATACAAAGTAAAAGCAATGAACTTTGATAGCATGATGATTGGGTGATTGAAAGCTTTATAACAAACAGATCGTAACTGATAAAGTTTGGGAATCACACTCCAGATCCAATTGAAGTTAAATCTGGAATTCCTCAGGGATCCCACTATGGACCACTCTTGTTTAATCTCTTCATCAAGGACATTAACTTGCGCGTGCATTCTTCGAAACTACTCTTCTTTGTTGACGAATTAAAAGTGTGTATATACATAAGATTAATAACATTCTAGTACAAACGGTGTCAGAAATTCGGATCTTAGGAGTTATTTTCGATTCTAAACTATGTTTCACACCGCATATTAGGCATATACGAATAGTTAAAGTCCTATAAAATAAAATACTTGCTTTGGTTAGTAGGTCATTAAAATTATTTCCATATAAACTGGTTTAATTTGTGTTTAATTGTAAGATTTGTGTTAGAATATACTAGTATTATATGGTCACCTATGTACTTAATACATATTAAGAATGTTGAAAAAATCCAAATTCTTTCCTTCGGACATGTGCGTTGGGGTTTGGGGTACAGAAAGGGGACTATCAACATAATCAAATAAGAGCTACTTTGAGAGTGGAAACTCTTAAAACTAAAAGGTTAAAAAATGATGTAGTTTTTTTTAGCTTATGAATCTTAATATACAGGGTCATCATAAAATACTATAGTCAACTCACCTATGAAAAACAACTGAAATTTTTCTCGTGCCGCTAATCACCAAAATGATTTGAATTCTTTTGAAATGTCACGAACGTCAAAACAAATCTGACATGTGTCAAAAATTGACCTTTAAAAATTGTAAATTATCTGTAGGCTTAAGTAAATTTATATATTTATCCGAATTTAAAAAAATCTGTTTATTTAACGCCCATTTATTACTACCTAAAATATCTAGTTTACCGTTAAGAGACCTAAAGCGTTAATTAAACGACCTAATTGTAAAAGACTTAAATTAGGATTCCACGACCAACGAAGCGGACGTGCTTGCACAATAGAGATTTTCCCTGAATTCATTGCTTTGGCTGGCAGATTCTTTAAAAATGGGTTGTAAACAACGCCCTTGAGTTTAATGGTACGGGTTGGTGTCGCCAACTGACAACCCTGGCCTGCATTGCATTTAGATTATAGCCGGAAGGAGGTGAATCTCTGAAAAAGCATTTTATTTTAGAAGTTTATTGTTAGTGATACTGAGTGTCTTTGCGTGTTAGTGAGTGTGCTGGGGCCGGTTTTGATTTTTGTGCATACAGTAAAGAATCCTCAAAATGCCTAAGGTAAAATCATCCATGAAAGATAAAATCAATTTATGGTCAGGGAATAATTTGGACACTAATTTTCAATTTCCTTCTTCAACCAAAGACAATGAGTTATTCTGCAAAGTGTGTGGAAAAGTTGTGAGTAAACATTTAAAATATTGAAGCTTGAATTATGTTCACATTTTTGTTTCCTAGTTTAAGTGCGAAAAAAAATCACATTTTGAACAACACTGCAGTGGCGATGCACATAAAAAGAACGAGAATAAATCCAGTAAACAGACTTTATTAAACATTAGTTGCGACAATGATTTTAAGCAATTTTGAACCGATTTATGTAGGGCATTTACCGCAGCAAATATTCCATGGAATAAAGTTAGTTGTCCAGAGTTTAAAAATTTTATGCATAAATATACAGGAAGGCATTTACCCTCAGAAAACACTCTGAGAAAAAAATATTTACCAAAAGATTACGATATGGTGAGCACTAGAATTTTTATTTAAAAACGTTTTAACATGAATTTTATAATTTACAGGTAATTAAACAAATTACAAATTCTATTGGCAATAATAATATTCGGATAGATACATAGCCCATTTAGTAATTGGAAAGTTATCTTCTGAAAAAGCTGGCCGTCCATTTCTACTAGCTTTGAAGCAACTTGATGAAACTAATAGCAACACAATCTCGAGATTTATAAACGAATCATTGGGTATCCTATTGATAATTTTAAGGATTGAAATTATTATAATTTATTTAATTGTTAATTTGTAGCTTTATTGTGGCCAAAAGGAACTGAACACAAAAAAGTTAAACGGTTTGTATCAGATGGTGCTTCATGCATGATCAAAACTGGTACTAATTTGAAGGTGTTTTATGAAAATATAACACACTTAATATGTATGGCAGATGGGTTATATTTAGTGTCTGAAACAATTAGACTGAATTATCCAGATGTCAATGGGATAATTATCAATGTTAAGAAAATCTTTTTAAAAGCACCAATAAGAGTACAGTTTTATAAAAACAGTTTACCAAATACACCTCTCCCACCTGAACCTGTATTAACCAGGTGGGGCACTTGGATTTAAGCACCATTGTTTTATGCAGAACACTTTGATGTTTTAAAACAAGTCAGTAAATATAAAATGGTTTTTTTACTATCATTCTTATATTGAATATTTTTAGGTTGTAATGTCATTTGAAGCCACAGATGCACAAAGCATTAAAAAAGCTCAAGAATTCCTGAATAAAGCAAACATTAAAAATTAACTCTTGTACATTAAAACTATTGCTGATGCAATAGCACAATTAGAAACTATAGGTTTAAAATTAAACCAAAGTATGGAAATTGTGGAAAAAGTGTATACATCTTTAAAAAACACACCAGGAAACGTGGGGAAATGGCGTTCCAAAAATTATGTTCTCTATTAAAAAAGAATCCAGGATACGATTTTATATGTTCACTAAATAACGTAATTTACGGTAATAGAAATGCTACCAGCAATACATAGGTACATAAATGAAAACGTAGATTGTTCAATATTTAATTTTGCACCCATCACTTCTTGTGATGTGGAACGCACGTTTTCAAAACTGTGTTTTAAGCGATCAAAGGTGTAAATTTACAATCGAAAATTTAGAGAAATATATAGTTTGCTTTTGTAACTCATTTTAAATACCTGAATTAATATTTTATTTTTTGTTAAATGCAACTTGTTTTAATTTGATCACCACTTTTTTGCGATAACTTAGAATTAGTGAACGTAAGTATAGATCGTTTATTTATTTAATCATTTTTTTGTTTGTTACACAAAATATTTGTTTATATAATGTTTTGTTTAATGTTTTTTTTTTAATATATATTTTTTTGATGTATGCTTTTTCATTGAGCAAATATTTTTTCCTCCAGGTTTTTAACCTAAACTAAGATTTTTATAACCTAATTCGTCAATTTTGGGACCTAAAAATGTCTCCTTTTATTCATTTTTTAACGACCTAAAATCCGAGGCCTAATTATCAGAAAAGTATTTAAGGGCTTTGTCAAGAATTACACCTTGGAAAGGCGATTAGAGTTGAACCGGTCTGTTTTGCAAAGAAACAGTAATTTTTCAAATAATGAAAACCAAAAAGTGAGGATAAATTTGTCGAAACCAACGAACGCGATAATTAATTAAAAAATTACATTTTTTAGGTTCTCTATAAAAAGGCCAACATAAATAACCCGTCTAATTTCAGTCCCATTGCAATTCTACCGATATTTTCTAGAGGATTAGAAAAAATACTGTTCGAAATAATCTCTTCTTCGATTCACAATTTAGCTTCAGGAAAAATCGTGGTACTGTGGATGCAGTACTTCAGTTCACCGATTTCACATATGTTATGAAGAAGGCAAGATGGGAGTGACATCATTTCTAGACCTCTCCAGGGCATTCGACTGTGTCAATCATGAAATACTGCTAAAAAATTATAGTTTTACAAAGTACATTATAATAGTTGCAGTTTATTAGAAAATTACTTAAAAAATATAACGCAATTGGTCAAATTTAATGGAAAAGTATCCAAAAGACTTCCAGTAAATTTAGGAGTCCCCCAAGGATCAATGCTGGGTCCGATTCTGTTTTTAATCTACGTGACTGATTTGTCCTCTGCCTTAACAAAGCATTCAATTTTATATGCAGTTGATACCACCATGGTAAATAAAGCACCATCGGCACAAACTGCTTACACAATCAATGCAACCGCACAGTCCACAGTCCTTGTAATGGTTTACTGCCAACAACTTAACTCTAAACATCAATAAAACTGTCAATACGTTATTTTCACACAAAAATGATGTTGCTCCTCCAAACTTTGACCAAAAAGTGTAATTTTTGGGCTTGCATCTAGACCCCAAATTAAGATGGAATATGCATGTCGAAAATGTAGCAAATAAAATTAGCAAAAATATATTTCTTCTAAGTAGCCTTAAGAATCAGTTATTAATACACGATCTCCGTACTTGTTATTTTTCCTTATGCCAATCACATCTCCAATATGGCCTTTTCTTATGGGGTCATACCACTGTAAGACATCGTCTGTTTGCTTTACAACAAAGGGCATTGAGAATCTTAGCAGGCATTGGACATCGAGAGGACTCCAGGGCAGGCGCGGGTACAGGATTTCGTTCAGGGGGGGGGGGGCAATTTTTGTGCAATTTTACCTATCTACCAGAAATTCGTTCTAAACAAAAAAAAAATATATATAAAATTTTAGCTAGTATACTCTTTTTCACATAACATGGGTGACATTTGGTTCTTTTGATTACACGTATAGTGTATAGCAGAACCTCGATAATCCTAATTAAATGGGAAAAAGGCGTGTTCTGATTAACGATTTGTTCGGATCAGCAATTTTCCCAAAAATCTGAAAGGGAATTGAATAACAACTTCATACACAACTGAAAACAAACTTCAAGAAATAAATCTAAATTTTATTAAACAAAAATTAAAGAATTCTTAAGCAACAATGGATAATAGATACATTCTAAAAAAATATTACTCCGTGACCATAAACACGCTATCTTTTGGACTAAACACCCCGGGATCTATACCCTGAAATTTTTCAGAATTTTTAGATAAATTTTTCAAAAATGAAATTTTCCATTATGTATTCGTATTACCTCCATTATGCAAATTTCGACCCATTCTCGACGATTTTCGAAATTTAACTAAATATATTTTCTTGTAGATTTTGGACCTCAGAAGTCACTTCTGGCTTCATTTCGTTGATAACTTAAACCATTTTTCCAGAATCGTTGAAATATCGCAATTTTTAAAAATTTCGAAAAATTCGAATTTCACAGCGAATTTTCCGAAAATATTGCTCCGTTACTATAAACATGGTATATTTTTGGAATCAGCACGTCGGGATATATATCTCTGAATTTATTCAAAATTTTTAGGAAATTTTTTCGAAAATGAAATTTTTCTCATGCAAATTTCGACCCATTTTCTACGATTTTCCAAATTTAATAAAATACTTTCTCTTGTAGATTTCGGGTCTCCGATAACTTCATCCGTTTTTCCAGAATTAGTTAATTAATTCAGTGCTTTGAAATATCGCAATTTTTAAAAAATTCAAAATATTCCATACAACATATGCAGAAAGATCTTGCGTCATTTTTGGAAGTAAATCAAGTTCAGATCGGATTGCAGAGTTTTTGTTCGGATTAAAGAGGCATCGACTTCAAATAGCCTCTGTTCGGATTACTGGATGTTGAGACAATCGTGAGTTCGGATTATAGAGGTTGTACTGTATTTACAAAATGAAATATGATTTCAAAATTTTGAAATTGGTCAAAATAAAGTACCTCGGTCGTGTGTCAGCGGGGGGCAATTGCACTCATTTCCCCCCCCCCCCCTGGATCCGCGCCTACTCCAGGGATGATTTTAGACAGTTAGCTATTTTAACGCTGCCCTCAAACACATATACATCATCTCTTCTACAGAGATCACACTACATCAGTTTTCCTTGACTTTCACGATTTTTACAGTTGTTGCCATTACTGTGATTAAGTTTAAGTCCCAATACGCTATTCTCGTTTATTCTGTGCTAAATATTCAGATGCCAAAGCTCTTTCAAAATAACTTGATATCAGACAATCTAAATCAGACGAAGGAAGATGATATTTTTTTCATATCAACGTAAACTCCAAATTGTCAAGACCACCCGCGATGCAGATTCATATAAAATAAAATCAATTATTATATATCCAAGTCCAAAATAAACAAATTGCAAAGGATTGTGAAAACCATACGTGTACGGACAATGTAAAATATAGAGAAAATGGCCTCTCAGCAATAACAAAGTTCAAGTGTTTATGTATACAGGGAGTGTATGGAAACGGTTAAACATCTTGAGAACCAATTGTACAAATGAATTGAAATTAGGCACAGGGATACAAAAAGAAGATTGGGTATAGCAGTACAAGAAACTGCTCTAATTATATTTTTCAAAGAACTATTGGTTAAAACTCTAACAAGGATTACAGATATTCACAAAAAATGCTTAACGAAAATAATTTCTTATAATTTTTCAATTTTAGAAGCGATTACTTGACCTATATTGTCGTTTGTGTATTGTGTTATTAATTACTCCTTATTAATGTTGGCAAAACCAGTCTTATTATTTTGACAAATGATGGCTCCGTCCACCTGCTCTTTATTTTCTTAGAGAGTACGTCATTTACTAAAGTCAGTCCTATTTTGTCAAGTACTAGCCCTATCCGCCTCCTTTAATTTCTTAGAGGGTATGTTATTTGGCAAGACTAACTCTAATAATAACGTTAATGTTGACCGTATAAAAAAATGAACTGTCATGTCACATTTTATTCCTTAGCCTACTACTAAACATGCAAAAAAATTAACTCAAGCAAATTGGTTGTTACCCAGTGTTATTCGTCAAAAAAAAAATTATTTTCTCAGATACAGTTTCATTTATATACAACTTTCATGCATTTGCCTACAGCCAAATTGAAAAGGAATTTGCCCCAGAGTCCGCTCTTAAGTAATGGCAAATATCAGTTCTTTTCGTGCTAATCAAATAATAGTTTTTATTAAATCACGAGAAACCTTCTGGTGTTTATTAATTATCTCTTAATTAACTTAGAAAGTGAGTATGAAGCTAATTGTATTTATGTCGATTTATCAAAGGCATTTGATCGTGGAATAATAATTAATAGTATTAAATCAGGTCTAATCTGTGCTCCATCAGAAGAACCTTAGGGCACTCATGTTGGCCCAATTTTATCCTTATTATACCTTAGTGAGTTCGTAAACCTAACAAAAAATCGTAAAATATCGACGATTTGAAACTACATATTTAGAAAATTTTCAAAACTTAATTAGTATAAACTCATTCAAGAAGATTTAATTTTAATTTTAATATTATGGTTCATCGGTTTAGAATTGTTTCTCGTACATATTCCAGATCGTTGTTAGATCCGTTCACGATCTTTATATAGTAGGGTTTGCCATGAAAATCTAGTGAGTTTGTTGGTATTCGATGCAGAAGAATCAAGATTCCCTGAACTTTTTTCGTTAGGTTATGTTTTATTAAATTAAAAGCTAAAAAATGCCAGAAATATAAATATTGTTGCCGATACTTTCAGTTTTCAGTAGCTATGACCAAGTTAACGGTACCTATCCATTTCTTAGAAAGCATAAAACTTTACGCTATTTAAAACAGTTATTAGGCTTTTTGTAAGTGTTTATTTCATATGTAAGGAACAAGCACTAAAATTTCACTTAAACATTGTTTTTAGATGAATGGGGGTTCTACATACGACTATTGTCGCATGCCACATTTAGCATCTCATCTTTAATTCTCAATCATCAGTTCGTTCTGCTCGCCCACTCTTCTTAAAAATGGAAATTTCGACCTTTGTGAACAGCCTATTTCCCTATCTTCCAACTTCTTTTTTCACTTTTCTAAGATTACTAAAAGGGTTGGTAAAAGACAACAACTTTGCTTTAGTGCTTTGATGGGTTTAGCTCTTCTGAAACATTTTTCCGGCCTTAAATTGAATGATTTATCTATATAGCTATTACTAATGCTTACGTAAGTGCTCTTTATTTGCTTTTACTAAGTATTTCCAAACGCTTATTAATAAAAACGTTACTATACGCCTTCTCCAGGTCCATGAAGAGTTACAAAAAAAATGAAAATGCTTAAAAGTTGGTGCAAAGTAACAACGTGGACGATCTAACTAAAATTATACTCATTTTGTTGTACGTCAGGTCGGTTTTCACATACTACCTTGGTAAATTTATAACGAAAGATGCATAAAAATATCACCCCCCGATAAGCTACAATTCACTCCATTTCCATTATTTCGCTATGAAAATCTGTATCATCACCGTCACTTTCAAATTCAGATTCTGAATCAGATTCACCTAGCGAAATAATGAAAGAAGGTATAGATTCGTACGAAAGATTTCCCATATTTTTTCCCAATCTGCCAAAATAAGTTTTTCACAATGTTTACAAAAATTTTGTCACATGCTTGGAGTACATTTAGAAAGCGCCTCAACCCATAAATTCTCCACCCTATTTTTAATGAAGGTTGAGAATTTATATGCTTGTTGTAATAGTTCTTACAAAATCCCCACGCCATCTCAATTGGATTATATTGACAATGGTACGGAGGTAATCTTAGAACTTCATGGCCACTTTCTCTTAATGTCTCGTCTACCAAATATCTTTTTTTTCTTTTGTTTCTGAAGGGTTTAATTAAATCCCACAACTGTTTCTTCGAAAATTTTTTGTCAAATTCAACACTATGTTTAAAGAGCCATTCCTGCATTTCACATTTTTTACTAGAAAAAGTGGGTAGTTTACCCAACTGAACCGAATGATACGGTGCATTGTCTAAAACCACCACACATTTTGGTTCAACGTTGCCAAAGCAGGAATGAGCTGACTAACCACCCAATTTTGAAAAATTGTCCCGTCCATCGTTTTATGATAGTCTCTATTGTTATTTTTTGAATTTAAAAAATTGTTACAACCATCCAAGAACCCCGTTGATCAACCCGCGTGGAGAATAGTAAACCTTGATCCTTCACTTTTAATTTTGGTGGGCTCGTATGTTCTCAAAAAAGTAATTTTGGCTGCAACGACATGTTTTTGTTCACATAGAATTTTGCGACCATTTACTTCCCTGTGTTTATAACCCATTGACTTAAGAATTTTGTATAATGTAGTTCGCCTCCCTTTAAATTCCAACTGTTCTCTAGAATATGCCAAAAGAGTATCTAGAGTGAAATATTCGTTTTTTTCATTAAGTTGCCAAATTTGTCGTTGCAGGTCTTTCCGAAACATATAATTTGTAAATAAATCCGTTGGTTTTCGCTTGCCAGATAGTGATTTTTTTAAATTTTGGTCCCCTGTTGATAAAATTTTCGCCACAGTTGATGTTCCCACCTATGAGAAAAAAAATTAAAAAATATTTTACAGCGTATTTTTACATTACAGAAAATATGTTCGAGATTTACACCGCTACCTAAGATGCATTATCTTGTTTGCTCATATTTGAAAAATGTCCAACCGGTTCCAGCTCAGAAGATGTTCCTCTTGACTTTTCTGTTTCATTTTCTAGTAAACATTAAAACTATTTAGATCACTACACATTAAACCCCGCTTTTCGCTCTCCTCTCCATGAACTGGTTCCCCGTTTATGCACCCCATGAATCACCAATATCTATTATAAAATACGGCGTTCCGTCGAAGATTTGTGCTGTCTGGTAGCCAAATATTAATAAACGCCACTTCCATCGAGTTTACGACGTCGTCCCAGAGCACGCTGCCGCTCCAGCGCCCATCTTCTGGTCCCATATCTGCGATAAATTTCAGCTGAATGGCGAGTAGAAAATATAATGGGCTGGGTTTATTGAGAAGCCATCGAATGTAGCACCTAATCTGCTGGTCCGGTTTTTCAAGCGAACTCAAATTCCGCCGGAGAAAAACTCTCGTAATCCGGGCAAAACACAGATGACTTATTGAAGTTCTCGGAAGGCGCAGTAAATATCTCGTAAATGAATGGAACGTACGTTATTACGTGTGACGTGCGATGATGCAAGAACAGAATGGAGATGAAGCAGGGTTTGTGTTTCTTTTATAATTAATCATTATCTTTCGGGTGTATCTACGGTGGGCTTGGCTTGACGCACTGTTCTCGTACCTTAAGTATCGCGTGTACGGTAGCTCATTAGTAAACGTCCTAAGCACCTCTAAATTAAGACACAAAACACGACAACATCATAAAGTACCAAGCGCCACCCACTTATTAAGCACTACCGTATCATTACTCAATAATAGAATTTTGACGAGTTGGAGATATTGCAGCTGCAGAAGGCTGGAAATGTTGCTAGTGTGCAGGTGGGTTGTGGTGGGTGCATATGGAGGAATACGCCGATCACTTATTTGTACCACGGTCTAGCAACCTACGCAAAGACAATAAATGTAGTGGAAAAGACAAAATAGGAGGATATTTTGAAAAATTCCTAGATATGTTGGAAATGACTTCAATCCGGTATTGGTGGTAAACCTAATTTTATCTTAAATTTACTTACTTTAGTTTTTAGATTTGCAATTTTTCGAGTTTTCAAGTTTAAATTTTTCAGGTTTTCAGTTTTTCAACTTTGGAATTTTTCAATTTTTAGATTTAGCAATCTCTTGATTTGAGTTTCTAGGGTTTCCAATTTTCCAATTTTTCGATTTGCAATTTTTCATTCTTTTGTTTCTTTATTATCTAGATTTTTCAATTTTTCTATCTTTTATTTTTTTTATTTTTTAAATTTTTCGGTTTTTTAATGTTGGCATTTATAATTTTTATTCTTTTCAATGTGAAATTTTTCATTTTTTGGACTTTTGCATTTTTCGATGTGTAACTTTTCATTTTTCAATGTTTCGATGTTTTAACATTTGTTTTTTTTTACATTTTCGTATTTTTCGGTTTCAGATTTTTCAGCTTCTCGATTTCATTAATGCATATAGGTATGTAATAATAAATATAATTAAAAAAAATCCCTTTATCAATTTTCTAATTTTCGAATTTTTCAATTTTTCATTTATATTGAATTTTAAAACTTTCTCATTTATTCGACTTTTCGATTTTTGGATTTTTAATTTCTCTATTTTTCGAATGTTCAGCTTCCCGATTCTTTAAATTTTCTATTTCCTATTTCTCCTTTCGATTTTACAATATTCCGATTTTATAAAATTTTGTTTTTTCAATTTCCAGTTTTCCATTTGCAATTTTTCACTTTTTCATTTTTTTTGCTTCAATTTTACGACTTGCAACCCTTGGAGTTCTCATTTTAAAATTTTTCAGTTTTTCGGTTTTTGCAACTTCATGATCATGAGTTATCAATTTTTAAGTTTTCAGATTTTCTATTTCAAATTTTTCACTTTTTCGATTTGAAAGTTGTCGGTTCGGTTTTTTATTTTTCTTTATTTTTTCAATGTATATCTCTTTTTCAATATTCTGAGTACCTATATAATTTTTCTTTGTTCAATGTGAAATTTTTTAATTTTTCGATTTTTCAACTTCTACAATTTCTAATTTTACGTTTTTTGAATTTCAAAATTTTTATTTTCTCAATTTCTCTTCTTTTTCCATAATTTTTGTTTCGGAATTATTTAGATTTCATTTAAATATCTTTTCATTTATTCGACTTTTCAATATTCTGATTTTTAATTTTTCAATTTCTCAATATTTAATTTTTGTCTTTTAAATCCTTTATTGTTATAGTTTTTCGACTTCACAATTTTGACCATTCTATATTTTTTCGATTTCAGAATTTTTTAGTTTTCTAATTTTCTGATTCGATTCGTCTCTTCTTCTTTCTGATTTTTCAATTTTCCACTTTTTCAATTTTTTTCGATTTCTTAGATTTTCGATATTTAATTGCTCGATTTCTAAATTTTCGATTTTTTTTATTTTTTCAATTTTTCTCTTTTTCTGTGCTATAATTTTATATATGTATGTGTAGGTATATTTTTCAATATGAAATTTTTCAATTTTTGAATTTTTCAATTTCACAATTTGCAATTTTTTTTTTTGGTTTCTCCAATTTTCAGCTTTTCATTTTATAAATTTATCGATTTTTGAATTTTTATATTTTTCATTTATTTGATTTTAAAACATTCGTTTATTCAATTTTCAATTTTCTGATTTCTAATTTTTTAATTTGTCGATACTTAATTTTTTTTCGTTTTTACAATTTTTGGGTTTTTCAATTTTTCGATTCGATTCGTTTTTCTTCTTTCCAATTTTTGGATGTTTTATTTTCTGGATTTTGCAATTTTCCGTTTTTTCAGTTTTTAGATTTTTTTGATTTTAGATTTTCAATTGTTCTATTTTTCAATTTTTAGATTTTGCAATCTCTTGATTTGAGTTTCAGTTTTTTATTTTTCGATTTTTATAATTTTTTGTTGTTTCAATTTTAAGTGTTTCGTTTTTTCGATTTGCAATTTTTCAATTTTTTATTTTTTTGTTTCTTTATTATCTAGATTTTACAATTTTTCTATGTTTTATTTTCTTTATTTTTTCGATTTTTCGGTTTTTTAATCTTGGGATTTATAATTTTTCTTCTTTTCAATGTGAAATTTTTCAATTTTTGGATTTTTCAATTTGTCAATTTGTAATTTTTCGTTTTTCAATTTTTCGATGTTTGAACATTTGTTTTTTTTTTAATTTTTCGTATTTTACAATTTCAGACTTTTTAGTTTCTCGATTTTCCAATTTTTCGTTTCTTCAGTTTTTGCTTCGTAATTTTTCTAGTTTTCATTAATATAGGTAAGTATGTAACAATAAATAAGTATAATTTGAAAAAAGTTTTCACTTTTTCAATTTTATGATTTTCGAATTTTTCCATTTTTCGTTTATATTAAATTTTAAAACTTTCTCATTTATTCGACTTTTCGATTTTTGGATTTTTAATTTTTCAATTTTTCGATTGTTCAGATTTCCGTTTTTTAAATTTTCTATTTGCGATTTCTTCTTTCGATTCTTCATTATTCCGAATTTATAATATTTCGTTTCCAGTTATCGATTGGCAGCTTTTCAAATTTTAATTTTTTTGTGCTACAATTTTACAACTCTCGGAATTTTCATTTTAAAATTTTTCAGTTTTTCAATTTTTGAAACTTCGTGAGTTATCAATTAAGTTTTCAGTTTTTTTATTCGAAAGTTGTCGGTTCGGGTTTTTAATTTGTTTATTTTTTCAATTTATCTCTTTTTCAATGTTCTGAGTACCTATATAATTTTCATTTTTTTAATAACAAATTTAATATTTTTAATTTTTCGTTTTTTGAATTTTAAAATTTTCATCTTCTCAATTCCTCAATTTTTCGTTTTTTTAATTTTTGTTTTGGAATTTTTTTAGCTTTCATTTAAATAACTTTTTCAATTATTTGATTTTAAAACTTTCATTTATTCGACTTTTCAATATTCCGATTTTGAATTTTTCACGATTCCATATTTTTCCGATTTCACAATTTTTTGATTTTCTAATTTTCCGATTCGATTCGTTTTTTTTTGTTTCTAATTTTTCAATTTTCTTCAACTTTTTCAATATGTTTCGATTTCTTAGATTTTTGATATTTAATTGTTCGATTTCCATTTTTTCGTTTGAGTTTTTTATTTTTATTCAATTTTTCACTTTTCCTGTGCTATAATTCTAACTATATATGTGTAGGTATATTTTTCATAATGAAATTTTTCAATTTTCGAAATTTTCAATTTCACAATTTGCAATTTTTCGGTTTTCAATTTTTTGATTTTACAACTTTTAGATTTTTTAAATTTTGGTTTTTTCAGTTTTAAATTTTTCGGTTTCTCAGCTTTTCATTTTATGAATTTTGGGATTTCAGAATTTTTATATTTTTCACATATTTGATTTTAAAACATTCGTTTATTCAATTTTCAATTTTTTGATTTTTAATTTTTTAATTTCTCGTTACTTAATTTTTGCGTTTTCACAATTTTTCGGTTTTTCAATTTTTCAATTCGATTCGTTTTTTCTTCTTTTCAATTTTTCGATGTTCTATTTTTTCGATTTTGCAATTTTCCGTTTTTTCAGTTTTTCGATTTTTTGATTTTAGATTTTCAGTTGTTCTATTTTTCAATTTTTCAACTTGTCAACTTTTTGAATAAACAAAACCGAAAAACACCAAAAACGTAACATTGAAAATTTAAAAATGAAAAAACGTAATAGTCTAAAACGAATGTTTTCAAAAATGTAAAAACTGGAAATAAAGAACTTGAAAAATTCAAGAAACAAAAAATTGTAAAATCGAAAGATTAAAAATTGGGAAACTTGAAAATCGAAAAAGTACAAAATGGAAAAAAAACGAAATTTTACCAAATCAAAATGCTGAAAATGAAAGAAATTGGAAAATCGAAGATCAGAAATTTCAAAATTGAATAAACGAATCATAATAAACCGACAAGAACATTGAAAAAATAAAGGGAATAAAAAACGAAAAATTGTCATATAAAATCGTGAAAATGAAAAATCAAAATCGAGAACTTGAAAAACTGAGAAAGCGAAAAATTGAAGATATTAAAGTTGAAACACAAAAAATTATAAAACCGAAACATTGCAAAATGGAAAAATTTAATAAAAGAAGAAAACGAAAAAACGAAAAATTTATTGATATCAAAATATTGGTTGAAGGTATCCAGATTTTTTGAAAAATTATAAATATTGATTCTGCGAATTTATTATTTTTCCGAGTCACTCTGTATAAGCCATTCTTAAATCTATTAGTGCATTGATAACCCACAATTATAGAGTTATAATATTTTGTATATTGCAGCCAGGATTTATTCGACAAAATTTTGAGATGACGTCATCAATTTTTTGGAAGACGATAAACGAATAAATTTTGATTATCGATTTACCATGAGTACGATAACCTAAAACGTTTGCAATTTTTCAGACCGTTCGGTTTTGCATTTTAAATTGCAAAATCTTTAAATTTTTGAATTTTAATTTTTTTTCAAAGAATCATGGATGGATGTCTAGGGTAAAAACTCAACATGGATGCATATACTACAAGTGCAGATACAAAATTTGACAACAATCGGTCCAATAGTTTCGGAGATTATCTGTCTAATAAACATTCGGACAGGCGGTAGACAGACAGACAGACGGAAACGGGAGATCTAGTTTTTCGTAGTCTAAGGGTCACGAAACGTCGAAAAAACAAATCTAGGGAGTCGTCCAATGGACTCGATTACAATAGTTCCTTAGCTTACGGTCAGGAAGTAAAAAAAAACCCATTTCAGATTTCAAATAAGTACAGTTTGACATTTAATTCTGTAAGTGCCACTTCAAATTTGGCTTTTATTACTGACAAGTTAGAGCCTTTCTCTAATCCCAAACAGGCTCGAAAAAAGCACCAAAACAGAATGTTTCTATACCGCTTTAATTCCGTGATTCCGGCGCTAGTTTAATTATTTAGTTTGCAACTCCGGCCAACTTCCCAAATCCACTCACAAAAAACTTCCGCGAAACTAATTAGAACGTATTCTCCCAGCATCCATCTGTCACTTTCCAGCGGCGCCCCCTCGGCCCCCTAATTACGGCCCATCCGATAATTTTTTCGCCGTCCGAATTTTCGCTCTCGTCCTCGCGTCTCGGCCTCTAATGACCGGTCTCGGCATCACCAAAAACAACAAAACGCCGGATCTAGCAGTGCATTTATCGGATCAGAGTAGGCGGGGTGGCACACGGTAGCCGCTCGGTAGCAACGTGTGTGT
This sequence comes from Zophobas atratus, assembly GCA_022388445.1. Classification (NCBI taxonomy): domain Eukaryota; kingdom Metazoa; phylum Arthropoda; class Insecta; order Coleoptera; family Tenebrionidae; genus Zophobas; species Zophobas atratus. The sequence continues at coordinate 50,686,769 of CM039445.1, read as the reverse complement.
ACGCGTTCAGAATCCCAATCGAAAGGCCCTGATCTGGCTCAGGCCCGCTGATGCCGCTCGCCACCGGAAACCCTAATGGGCTACACGTGATCTGGAATCTGGAAACTCTGGACACTAATATGCTTACAATACAATGACCAGTTTACTTTGAATTATTTCGATGTCGCGAGACGTGCCGCTGGCAGGATGGACACATGCCAGCGGCCGCTGGAAAAAAGGACTTTGAATTCCCGGACGGAAAAAATTATGGATTCATTGCGGTGATGGGCTTTTTCGAGGTGTGCCGATGGGCGAATGCGGTCGGGAGGGATTGCTGAGATGTTTTGCTGTCATTCAGTGTCAATCAGATCTTGCGACTGATGCTACAGCCATTAACGGGGTCTTACACGACCAAGAAGCTTTTTTTGTAAAGTGTGTTCGAAGGTATCTATATCACATTGGAAATTACAGAGAATAGTAAGAATATATTTTCTATTTTCTTTTTCTGATTTAAAGTCAGCGTAACGAATATATGGCTTTATTTATACAGAGTTATGATAAAGTAAAGCACAAAATTCATAAAAAGTGCAGCATTCGTTTATGAAAAACATGCATAAACATGTCAAGCTTTTTATTTTACTCTCCATCTTTTGACGAATGTCAAAGACATTTTTAATCAAATTTGTAAAAGATATGACGTCATCAATGATTTTTTAAATATAAAGGTATAATTTTGATTGCATTATTTCATAAAGCTTATTTTTCTGCATAACAAAAAAAAATTGAAAATTAATAACAAACAAAATAAACTTGATTTCAATGATAAATATTAAATTAACAGAACAATACGTTGAAGTAAAAATTTATGCTATAGAAATTGTTCAAACTGTTCACTCCTTGACACAAACCCAGATGATGGTAGACCTGACTGACGGAATGTTCAATATTCTGGGGACTTACACGAGTCATTTCATGACGAATTCGTGCTTTCAAGTCGTCTAAATTATCGGGTATGTTCATGTAAAGACGACTTTTACAATGCCCCTATAAAAAAAATTAAGGGGTGTCATATCGGGAGACCTAGGTGGCCACTGTATTGGTCCACGCTTTCCAATCCACCTTCCATCAAGTTGATTATCCAAAAAAAACCCTTACATTTACAACATAATGTGGTAGTGCCCCATCCTGTTGGAACCAAATCCTGCGACCTAAATTTTGTGAATTATCTGAATCAAGAGACGTAGCAATACATCCAAAAGCAATGCGGTTCTATGATGATCCAAATATCGATCTGCTGCTAAATTTTTGGGGACGTTGGGTGTGTGCGGCTTGAACCCAGTGAGGTTGTTTCGAGCCCAGTTACGACAATTGTTTTGCTTCACGGTACCATTTAAGTAAAATCTTGCTTCATCCAAAATTACGACACTATTTAAAAAAAAGGGATTGTTGTCACAATGTCTCATGAAGCTTTCACAAAATTTCAATTGTCTGTCAGGATCATCTTCTTATGATGGATGAGTTGAACTTTATATGCATGTAGTTTCTCTCTTTTTAAAAACTTTACCACAAAAGACTGGCTAACATTTTCTTGTAAAGCCATCTCCGCTCATGGGGGTTGTCTTCCAATGATAACAAGAGATTCAACTTGTTGTTATTTTTAGTCTTCCAAATCTTGGTACACGTTTCCTGTTTGAAGAAATTCTGCAACAATTCTACTAACTGTGCTTCTAGCTATTGGAGGTCGTACAAAATTTACTTCATTTAACAAAACACACACTTCTTCGATAATTTAAAATGAGTTGAATGTTATACAAAAATATACTCCTATACTTGTAGTATACGAATCCTGTTTCAGTTTTTCCGCTAAACATTCAAATTTTCGCAAAAACAATTGCCCGGTATAATAGCGTTATATTACCACAACGAGATATATGAGGTCGTGGCTCAGTGGATCAGCAGCATTCTCGGCAAACCGGCAGCATTCCGTCGTGGGTTCGATGCCGAACTTGGCGCTCTCCGTTTTTTTTTCTTACACTGGTAATGCGCTGTGACTACTTTTCTTTTGTGCTGTGACTAGAATTGTTCATGTTAATGACGTCCTCACAAATTTCATATTGGTCAAATTAAGAACAAGTCACCCAATTTTCTCGAAAATGTCGCACGTTTTTGTATAATAATGATAAAATAAGAATTATAATATTCAGAACATTTTGTTCGATTGTGGTTTAATTAATAATTTTAGTCCTGTTTTGAGAAGACGAACTCATGCAAATCAAAATAATTTCTACTTGATGTTCTTTAAGAATGCTATTACCTAGTACTGAAGGACAAGGGGTGTTACTTATGCTTCTGATTTTTACTTTGCAGCGGTTATCGCAAAATGAAAATCGTAAAATCAAATTTTATAATTTTTTTTTAATGAGCTGGAATTGTCGGATTCTTCTTAGGTATAGACTTCGACCAATTTTTATAATAATAATCATGTTTAAATCATTTTATTCCATTGTGGCTTAATTAATAATTTTAGTCTTCTACTTTGGGAACACAACTCATTCAAATTAAACAAATTTCTACTTCTTTTTTAGATTTGCTGTTACAGGATGACTCAAAGAAATTAATGAATCAGTCAATTTGTTTTATTGAATAAATCAAGAATTCCAAAACTGAATACTTTGAAATCTTGCAGACGTGTTAAAGTTGTAAGTACGGTAAATTGTTAATCAAAATATATCTGTTTATTTCCCCCAAAAATTTGATGACGTGAACTAAAAATTTTGCCGAATAAATTATACCCAAAATGTACAAAATATGATGAATTTTGACTTGTGATTTATCATTGCATTCATATTTTTTAGATTTGTTTAAACAGGTGGCTTAAAACAATTAATGGATGAGTCGATTTATTTTATTAATTAAATCAGGCGTTCCTGATTTCCTTAAGCAATAATCCGTTGATCATTCCATTTTCCCAAAAAAATTTGGGAATACAATACTGTTATTTTTAGTACACATTACACTGCACCAATCCAAGTTCATATAGGTAGGTGTCCTTCCAAAAATGTTGATGTCGTCAACACAAAATTGTGTAAGGACAAAACTCAACTCGAAAATCCTGGAAGTTTTTACATTTTTAAAAGATTCGTTGTTTCGAAGGAACTTGCCTAGCTCCTGGACTGCAACGAAATCTGCTTCAGGAGCGGGGGAAGTTCCGTCGAAACAACCAATCTTTTAAAAATAAAAAACATCTCGGGGGCGAAAACTGTCTTATTTTAAGAATATGAGACCTTTTCAGGGGTCCCAACTGTCTTGTTTAAAAATGTAAAGCCTTCTCGAGGGTGTCAAATGTATCTTTTTTAATGAGAAACCTTATCAGGGGTAACAACTGTCTTAAAAAAATGTAACATCTTCTCGGGGGTACCAATTGTCATTCTTAAAAATGTAAAACCTTCTCGAGGGCGTCAAATGTATTTTTTGCATTCTGAAACCTTCTCGGGGCCCCAAATGTCATTATTTTTATTGTGAAAATTTCTCGGGGTCGCAACTGTCTTTTTTAAAAATCTAAAACGAAACCTTCTTGGGCTACCCAAGTGATTTTTTTTTACACATTAAACCTTCTTGGAGCCTCCAACTGTTTTTTAAAAATCTAAAACTTTCTCGGGGACCCCAAATGTCTTTATTTTTAATGCGAAACCTTCTCGGGGGTAGCAACTGTCTTTTTGAAAATGTAAAACCTTCCCAGGGGTCCCAACTGTCTTTTTTAAAAATGTAAAACCTTCTCGGGGTCCCAAGTGTCTTTTTAAAAATGTAAAACATTCTCGGGGGAGCCAAATTCTTTTATGTGAAATCTTCTCGGGGGTCCCAAGTGTCCTTTTTAAAAATGTAAAACCTTCTCTGGGGTGCCAAATGTTTTTTTTAAGGTAAAACCTTCGCGGGGGGTCAAAGTGATTTTTTAAGAATATTAAACCTTCTCGGGGCTTCCAACTATCTTTTTTAAAAATGTAAAACCTTCTCGGAGGCGTCAAATGAATTTTTTTACATTGTGAAGCCTTCTCAGAGACCCCAATTGTCATTATTTTTAATGCGAAAACTTCTCGAGGGTCGCAACTGTCTTTCTTAAAAATGCAGAACCTTCTCGGGGGTGCCAAATGTCTTTTTTCTTAAGGTAAAACCTTTTCGGGGGCCCCAAATGTCTTTATTTTTAATGCGAAACCTTCTCGGGGGTCGCAACCGTCTTTTCTTAAAAATGTAAGACCTTCTCGGGGGATCAAACGTCTTTTTCTTTAATGTGAAACCTTCTCGGGGGTTCCAACTGTATTTTCTAAAAATGTAGCACTTTCTCGGGGACCCCAAATGTCTTTAATTTTAATATGACACCTTCTCGGGGATCCCAACTGTCTTTTCTAAAAATGTAGAACTTTCTCAGGGACCCCAAATGTCTTTATTTTTAATGTTAAAGCTTCTCTGGGGTCGCAACTGTCTTTCTTTAAAATATAAAACCTTCTCGGGGGTCCCAACTGTCTTTCTAAAAATATAGAACTTTCTCGGGGACCCCAAATGTTTTTTTTTTAAATGTAAAATCTTCTCTGTGGCGCCAAATATCTTTTATTTATGTAAAACCTTCTCGGGGGTCCCGACTGTCTTTTGTAAAAATGTAAAACCTTCTCGGTGGCACCAAATGTCTCTTTTTTAACGTGAAACCTTCCCGGGGGTCCTAACTGGTTTTTTTAAAAATGGAAAACCTTCTCGGGGGCCCAAATGTGTTTTTTTTATGCGAAAGCTTCTCGGGGGTCCCAACTGCCTTTTCTAAAAATGTAAAACCTTCTCTGGGGCGCCGAATGTTTTTTTTTTTAATGTGTAACCTTCTCTGGGGTCCCAATCGTCTTTTCTAAAAATGTAAAACCTTCTCGGGGGTCGCAACTGTCTTTTTTAAAAATATAAAACCTTCTCGGAGGCGCTAAATGTCTTTTTTTATGTAAAACTTTCTCGGGGGTTCCAACTGTCTTTTCTAAAAATGTAGAACCTTCTCGGGGGCACCAAATGTATTTTTTTTTAATGCGTAACCTTCTCGGAGGTCCCAACTGTCTTTTCTAAAAATGTAGCACTTTCTCGGGGACCCCAAATGTCTTTATTTTTAATGCTAAACCTTCTCTGGGGTCGCAACTGTGTTTCCTAAAAATGTAAAACCTTCTCGGGGGCGCCAAATGTTTTTTTTTAATATGAAACCTTCTCGGGGGCGCCAAATGTCTTTTTTTTTAATATGAAACCTTCTCGGGGGTCCCAACTGTCCTTTTTAAAAATGTAAAACCTTCTCGGGGGTCGCAGTTGTCATTTTTAAAAATGTAAAACCTACCCAGTGGCGCCAAATGTCTTTTATTTTAATGCGAATCTTTTCGGGGGTCCCAACTGTTTTTCTAAAAATGTAGGACTTTCTCGGGAACACCAAATGTCTATTTTTGATGTGAAACCTTCTCGGGGGTCGCAACTGTCCTTTCTAAAGAAGGCGAAACCTTCTCAAGGGCCCCAAGTGTGTTTTTTTAAGAATATTAAATCATCTCGGGATTCCCAACTGTCATTTTTTAAGAAGGTGGAACCTGCTTTTTTCTATTACAGTGTGACTAGTACCTTCTATATTGTTTGTTTTTACTCCATAAAGGTTATTACGAAAAATTAAAATTCCACAAAATCAAATTTTATACTTTTTTTTTTATTTTAGAGAAGCAGTATTTTTTGAACTGTACTTCAGAAGCGAGGGAAATTCTGTCTAAATCACTTTGGATCAATTTTATAGGTATGGATTTGTATATTCCGAAAAACATATTCAAGTTAATAGATCTTCCTTTCCTACATGGTTCAATAGAGAATTGAAAAATGTATGTCTCAAAAAAAGAAGCTCATTTAGCTTACAAAAAATCGGGTAGATTTGGAGATTACCAGTATTTCAAAACTTTACGTGGTCGCTAAGAAATTGTGTCTTTGCTATATCGTTACCTATTTTTCTTTTATTTAAAGCGTCCTTGTCTAAATGTCGGTTTCCAAAGTTTTGACCAAATAGTTAGATTCCTCCCATATTTAAATCCGGTGATCGTAACAAAATTATGGATCTTATAGTGTCTGAACAGCTTCGGTGGATGAGTTCTTCTATTATTCCTTCCGAATAGCATGGGTTTTTCAAAAACAGGTCCACTTTAATTCATTAGAGTATTATAGTTATCTTAATGATGCTTTCGCCCATAAGTTATAAGTTGATTTGGTATACACCGATTTTTCCCGTTAAGGTAAACCATAAGTTGCTTATATTCAAGTTGAAAAATTTCGGTTTTTACAATAAAACTTTCTTCGTATCTTTCTGGCAGGTCTCAGCAAGTTTGTATTGGTGATTATCGTTGTTCTCCTGTTTCATCCGATGTGCCGCAAGGTTCTCATTGTGGGCCTATTTTGTTCTTATTATTTATAAATTATTTATCATCTTGTCTCAGATACTATAATTTCTTATTCTATACATATGACCTGAAGATCTTTAAAACAATTCAGCCTGTTAACGATGCATTGGAGTTATAACTGGATCTGGACACCTTGTATGATTGGATAGACAATAACTTACTTCCTTTAAATGTAAAAAAGATTGTAGATCACCTCAATAGTTTGCTAAATAAAACCTACTTAGAATGTGCAAAATAATGTTTCTGCGTCCCTGTTTATGAATATATTCTTATTTTTTCTGTATACATGCAAGCTTTTAAAAAAAAAATATTTTTTTTTAGTTTAGAAAAATAAAATTTTCAAAAATCAAATGTAAGTTTGTCTAAAAACTGGACTTGTCCAATGGATTGTCCTTTCGAAGCAAGGAAAATTCAGTTTAAATGAATTCAGACAATTTTTATTTGCATTTTTAGTGTCGTTGCTGGCTTTTACAAAACGATACAAATGGAAACAAAAATTCAAGTGTTCTTTCGATTTGCTCTAGTTCTCTGTTCTCATGATTTCACAGTTTACAGCTTTTTACACCTAAATTTTAAAAAATAAATGGCTTCCGCAAGACTGACTTTTACTTTATGAAGTTTTTAGACGTCTGGCAAATCCAGTAAATTAATAAATAGTTGGTTTTTATTTTAACTGAATGTTGTTGGTCTAGAAATGCATCAGGATTTTTTATCAACTGTAACGTCCTCTGCATGGTCTGTTTCAAAACTGAAAGGAACTGATTTTGTTAGCAATTAATAATGAAAATGTCAAATTTGTCAAACAAAACACTTTACAATGTATCAAATGTAAAGAGCCATGAGTTCTGAATAGTAACCGGGTAATCTTGAATAAACAACTTCATTTTTTAACACAGGCATTTTACTTTTTTGATTTTCGGTTTTTAAAACCGCGTTTCTGCATTTCAGTATTCGATCGCTTAATGAAATTCATAAATTTGCATAGATAGATATCTCGGAGAAGCATCCAAAGCCGATCTAAATGATCATTTGATCACATAATTAGACAGATTTTTATTTATTATGACTAATGTTTCATTTAAATACTTAATTGTTAGATATACAAGATAATTTTTTGTAGTTAACACAGTAGCAGCAATCTTGGTAATTTTTTGTTGTTGTTTTGATGGTATACGCGTCCAATCCAGTTTTTTCAAGTCCGATTCCCATATTTCTTGGTACCACACACGTCCATAAACATTTTTAACTTCAAAGTTTCGGTAAATATGAAAAAAATATATTTTGAGTAGTACTATGGAATAAAGTAGGAAAAAAATACACACTTAGAAAGTTAACATTTTTCTTGTGACGCCACTGGTTCACCTACCATCAAGTATGTGGTAAAAAACGAGAGCCAAGCTTTAATTTGATTGTGGAGCAGACTGGAAGCGGTTCTCTGTGTGCCCACCACTATAAGCTTGATATCTTTTGATCAGGCCCCCAGGCCTAATACATCGCTAGGGTTCCAAACTAACTTTCCGATACGATTTTGTGTATCGGAAAACAATAAGAAGAGTACGACCGACAAAACTGGTCCGGATTCATGAGAACAAGGACCAAAGAGCTTCTGTTTGAGCGTAATAAAATACCGTTAAGTAAGTATAGGCAGGATTCCAAAGTTCTATTCGCCGAAATGACTGGGAACTCGTTATGTATTTATGAAATGCTGTTCAAGTGACAGTTTGCGCAACGAAAAAATTTTGTATCATCGTATGCCTTTAAAATATATGTCGCAGTCCACGACGAGCGTTTACATTTTCGTCTGCATGAAAGTGTCCATCTAACCTCTAATAAATCTCTTGATCAATTGCGACCCCTCCCTGCAAAAACTCGCAAAGCATCGAAACGACCACTAATCCAGCATGGTATTATTTGTCTATTGTGAGATGACGTCAGTCTGGGCGTCCACCACCGTTAAAAATAACAAAATGTAGAAAACGACCACGGCTAACTATGTGAATGGGACAGTTAAACAGCGATCAGCAGCGTCCGAACGCGGGGGCCAATCAAATTGCCCGGCTTTTTCTGCAAAACGTGATGCGAAACATAAGCAGAGACATACATTTCGCTGTATTCGCCAAGTTCGAATTTAAAATTCGTAATAGGTTTTTTTATGGCCACCAATCTTTACTGGACTCGTGATTGTTGGCTTTTGCTTAATTGATTTTGCTGCTGTGGAATTGAAAAGATAAAGGGAAATGAAATCTTGTGGAGTCGGGGTTGTCGTAACTGATTTTTTTCTTATAGAAAAACTGGATCAAAATAACTTTAACATAATAATAATTTAATAATCCTTGGTCATAACGTTCTTAACTCTCTTTTGCAAATTCCACTATAATTACATCATCGCTAATTTTAAAATTTCGCCTAGAAATTTAAAACCATAAGTGACACACCGCAAGAGCGTCTTTTTTTTCCCGAGTACCGCACACTCAGCTACATCCATGATTTATTATCGACAAGTACCTACAACAAAAAACCCAATGGAAATCATCCGTTTAACCCAATTAATGCGCACCTTTGACACCGAGTTCCGTTAAAAATAGTGGAGAAACATTAGCGAACTTTCACAACGTAGCGACATTTTTATTGGGTATAAACTTTGATCCTAGAAATTTTGTGATATACTATTATTATTATTTCGGCTAGCTCTCCGGTTATTTATTTTTGTAACAGAAACCGAGTGATCTCTATCAGCGCTGCTTAAAGGACTCTAATGGAATCACTTTTCCCGGACTTTTCAAGCAGATTACGATGACGCCGGAGGTGAGAAAGCTGCAATCGCACGAAACGCTGAAATTTGATCCCGGGTATCGGTTACCCGAGGATGGGTGCAACGTTGTGGGTAATAGCTTGTGGTATTTTTTCTTTTTCGAGTAAATGACACGGAGGAGAGAATTTAGCAATTTTATTTTTCGCCAAACGAAGAGTAAAACGAGAGAGTTAAGGCTTGTCTGAGAAAGTTTCGCACCGTGTTCACCCTGTATAAAATTGCTCACTATCAACGTACGTAGCATTAGATTACCTTGACGTATTATGTCATTTTTAAGAGTGTGGACACGAAATGACAAATTCATCATGAACATTCGTCTCTTGCAGCAATCCACCTATGTGTATTTTATTGTAATTTGTTATTTTTGCACTAAAAACTCAAAGTTAAAAATATATTTTTTTCAAAGCACTACAGTTTAATTAACTGTAATAATAACGCAAACCTTGGAATATAGCCACTCATTCTTTAGTTATCAATGTTATCATGATAGTGAAAACAAGTAAAGTCGTTTTATTTTACAGGAAACTGCACAAGTGGACAGTCACTGAAGAATTAATAATTTTAGCCAAAAAAACGCATTTAAATATTGAAAATATCACAACAGAAGGCAATGCGGAAATATTTTGGCATTAAATCTACGAATACGAATAAGTTTATTGCTAACTAAAATAGCGTGCAAAGAGTTAGAATGCAGGCTAACCCTGATACGAATTACGATTCTAACTCATGCCTACATATATTAAACATACAATATACAATTAAGATATGTAAATAAATAAAACAGCCTAACAAACACAGTCAAATTTAAAATCGACGAACATTAACATTGATGTCGTGACCATTTAAAATATCAGACTTCATTCTCTCTTTGATACAAGAATTGGATGCATTTAAATATATCAAAAAATTATTGTTCATATATTATGTGGTGCTAAGTAGGAGAAAGAATACTGAAATTTTGCAGTTCTCTGAACAGGAATTTCCGAAGAAATGAAGCCGAAAATGATTTCTGGATATCGAAATCTACAAGAAAATGACTTCAACTATTTCAAAAATTGGTCGAAAATGTCAACAAGACTAAAATGTGTTTTATCTTATCAAATACTAGCCCCGCCCACCCACCCTCTCTTTTCTTGGAGGGTATGTGATTTGCCAAAATCAGTCTTATCTTAGCAAGTACTAGCTAGATAAGATAAAACTGATTCTGAATGACTTATCCTTTAAGAAATTCAATTAAATTATTATAAGAAAAGACACTAGAGGTTCCAAAACAGTTTCAAATTCTTTCCGAACAGGAATCCGTAGAACCTCAAAATTGTTTTCAATTTTTCAAAAAAAAAACGGGGTCCCAAAATCAACTCAAAAACTGGATACTAAAATCTACAAGAAAATGAGGTGAACTATTTCGAAAATGGTTGAAAAATGGTCCAAAATTGTTAAAAGTGCTAAAATTAGTTGTATCATATCAAATTCAGTCGTTGATCAACATATCTTAAGGCTCTTACATTTATTTGACTTCTTTTAATCGTTTTAACAAAAAGATATTCAGGAACATGAGTTTCTAAAATCTTTTTTATGAAATTTACGTAATGTAAGAAAGGCTGTTCATTTAGCTTAAGATCTTTTAAAATTTTATATAAGGTGAAATATGTTGAAATCTTAGTACGTTAATAATAAATCTTAGACAACTATTTTGACTTGTTTGTAATTTGATTTTGTCATACTCCAACAGACACGAACCATAGACTTGAATACAATAATCTAAGTTAAACAATACTATTGATTTCGCTAAAATCAGTTTAGTGTTCTGATCTAAAGATTGTCTGAGGGGAGCAAGTTGCGTTAGTTTAAAATAACTCGAACGGTATAACATAGAAACATGCTGTTTAACATTTAGACATGAATTAAGGATAACACCTAAATTTCTAAGAACACCTTCACAGGGAGTTTGTTGTTTGTTAATGACTAAATTAAGATGAATGTTTGCCATTAAGGTAGAGGAACCGTTTTTACATTTTTTAGTGTCTAAATAGAAAGAATTGCAAGCAGTCCATTGGAAAATTAATTGAATATCATCAAAGTACAATATTTAGGCACAAACTGAATATCGGATATAAACACTGAAAACAAGAGAGGGCCTAAAATAGTCCCCTGTGGAAATCCTCTTTTAATGTCACGAGCGGCAGAAGTATCTTGACCTGTGACAGAATTAATGCAACAAACCTATTTTCTATTGGGCAAATAATTATTAAACCAATTTAAGGTAGAATTAGTTACACCGTCATAAGATAATTTTTCCAACAAGCAATTAATATAAAAAGAAGAAAAATGTTTTATACCTCTAGCCGATAGAACCATTTATAGTTTATAATTCGCAGAAGACAAGGAAGAACTGGAATATATGACTCGCAAGCTAAAAGAGACTTACTCAGAATGGGGAATAACAATGAACATTCAAAAGACCAAATATCTATAAAAATTGGAGATGGAAAAAAACTTACACATAGATACCATAGAAGAAATAGAATCACGTAACGAATACAAGTATTTAGGCGTAATTTTTGTTAAAAGCAGTATAGACGATAAAGAAATAAGGATTAGAATTATACAGGCCAGAAGAGCAATAGGGTGTCTCAATGGAATCCTCTGGAGTAAGCACATAACGAAAAAAAAGAAGTACAACATCTACAGCGCAATAATCAAAAGTAGTTTAATATATGGGTCGGAAACATGGTGAATGTCTGTAAAATATATATGAACAATAGAAGCAACAGAAATAGACGCACTGAGAACATCAGCAAGAATCTCCCGAATGGATTGAATAAGAAATAAGGAGATTAGAAGACAGATGAAACAAGAAGGGACGGTCATGTGAAACGTATGAACAGCTACAGATTACCCAAACAAACAGTGAATTGGATACCCCAGTATAAAAAAGAGAGGTAGACCCAAAAAAACTTGGATGGAAGGAATTAGGAAATCAATGAGTCTGAGAAATCTACGGTTTTAACTTGAGAACTATATCTCTGACAGGATCCTGATCTACATTCAAATTTGTGGTTTTCAGAAACGTTTGCACGATGAAGATATTCACGAAAAGAAAATGAAGCAGAAGTTTTTGGCACAGGGTCAACAAAGAAATTGTCTATAACATTAACATCCGAAAATTCAGGTGGAATAGAATTTTTAAGCTGTTAACAACATTACAGTTTCTCAAATTCGGCTAAAAGAGCTTGGAATTTTTCGAGCAATTCTTCCTGAAATTGAACATTAAAAAATGTCGTTTATTTTACTTAAGAACAAAATTATAGTAGCTCCTAATCTGACAGTAGTATTTTCTAGCTACAATTGACCGAGATTGACAAAACCGACTCCACGCTCTTTGTTTTAATTGTTTTAAGCGTCTTATGTTGGGTGTAAACCATGGTCGATATCTTTCATGAGATTTTTTATTAAGAATTGTTAAAGGAGCATGAGTAATATCAAATAAGTTTAAAAGGCAGCAGTTAAAATAGTTGACTTTGTCATCTATATTGTCAATGTTTTTAGCATCATCATAGAATGTAGCTAGATCGAGATGTAACGATTTTAACATGTGACAGAGAATTATTACCTTTTCATCTTGACTCTCCTGCTTTTTAGGACTCTGTTTATGTTTGTGTGTTACAAGAACAAAATTGTTGTCATGTGGAGTGTTGTCTTTTCGGCATTATCATTACATTACTATCATATATATAGAGAAATTGTTCTTCAAAATTTCTTTTCTAATAAGATGAATAAAAAAATATATATTTCGTGGCAGATCCTTCTCACATTTAAATAGCTATTTATGGTATAAGTGAATAAAAGTGAATTTTATCCAACGAAAAAACAGTTTAGCACACGAGGCGAAGCCGAGTGTGATAATGCTTTTGAGAGTACAAGATTTTTTTCAATTTCGCAAAATTTTTCAAAAAATGTATTGTTTAGGTAATCCATATACGTACATAAGTATTAATTGTACTATTACTAATATGATGAACATTTAAAGAAAGTAAATTCCCTAAGCTGCCTGTACTTTCGTCACGGTCAAATTCAAAGGATGTTCCTGGACTTTCATTAGGATTGTTTTACAGGTGGTCTATCAAGCGTTGCAAATTTTGGTTGAATATCCACACATCCATAGCAACGAAAATTTCAGTGGTAGTGTGAATTTTTAGATTTTTTACTTTATTCGTGTTGTCAATGACAGTGTGAATAAAGTGTTGCTATAAACATTTTATTCATCCTTTCGATTAAACTGTTGTTTTAATAGCGAGATTTAACATACAAAATGAGCATTTTATTAGTAGAAATTGGAAAAACAATATTAGATCTGCCTTGGTAAATAAGAAAATTATAATAATTTAGACGAATTCGTTAATAAATAGGATGCATTACCAAGCAATGAGGTTAACATTAAATACATTGAGGTTTTTTATTGATCAGGAAAATTAAGTCGTGATTTGTACAATCTTAATCATTTTAATAAAATGAAAATCTCTTTGGCATGTAATTTAATAAATTTTGATTAAATGTGGGGCTTGAATTTTTGTGTGACTCAGACGTAGCTTTTGTAGACCGTGATGCTTATACTACTGCTAGGTTTATCAAAATTTTAATAATAATAAAAATAAATTTATTTTCTACAGGTGTTTCCACCCAGTTACATATTTCTAAGAATAAAGTAAACTTAAAATAAAGAATAGGAATGAAAAAAAACGCCCACCATTTTAACACATTCTACCCTAATTATAATCCAAAAACCCACATAACCTTCTTTTATGAAATTAATTTTGTCAAAATTTCAGTCAGACTAAACTGATATTTTATTGAATGTTTCGCACATGACTACGATTGGAGATTCTACTAAAGTGTCAGTCCCGCTGGTGTCACAATAAAAATACGTTTTGTATATATTTGTAAGTGTTAAAGCTTAGGACAGAGTATGAAGTTTTATTATTAATATACCTAGATACAGTCAATTTTGTTGTTGTGCAAAAGAGTAAACAAAAAGACAACGCCCTGGAGCATAATTTTTCCTAATTTGATAAAATGCCGGCCTGTAAACTGTGTGAAGTAAATATTAAAAACTTTGATAAAGCTCAAAAGTGCTTTTCTTGTGGAAATAGATCTCACAATAAGTGCTTAAAAATAGATGAAGCCGATGTCAAGATTTTTAGTAAATATGCCAATTTCAGTTTTATATGTGATTATGTGATGAGTCAGTGTCTTATCTTGGAAGGAACCTCTGAAAGAATCTGTTGAAAAATGTCTAACTTTTATTGAAAAACAAAATTACCTTAATTTAATTTCAAACCAAGCGCAACATACGTCATTCTCTGGAAATATACCAAAAACTGCCACTTCCTGTGCTAACATTGTTCGTAATAAAAAATCATCAGTGATTCTTCAACCCAAAAATAACAACAAGTCTGTAGCTGTTACAAACAAAGATTTATTAACTAATGTTGATCCGGTAATGTCTTATATTGAAATTTCCTCTGTCAAGGGTGCTAAACATGGAAGTGTTATCATCAGCTGTAATAACACTGTTGACTCAGAGGAAGTAAAAAATTTATTTTAAATTTTGAATCCACGATTAAGAATTTCGGGCATTGATAAAGACATTCCTGAGGAAGCAGTAATTGATTATATTGTGTGTAGAAATGAATATACTTGTGTTTTAAACAATATAATCTTTTTAGAAATCATGACAAACTGATGCAAGGTGTTATTGAAGTAGATGTAGCTTCTTATAATACCGTTATTACTGCTGGTAAATTTCTTGTGGTGTATAACTACTGCAAGGTACAAATATCCGGTATATCAAAATCAACTCCTGAAATTAAGGCTTGTATATTTGGTACTACATTGCAACCACAGAATTCGAAGATATCACAGTTTTCCACTCTCTCAATTCTCTATCAAAATGTTAGAGGCCTTAATTCTAAAATTGATAATTTTTATGTAATTCTTGTATTTTTAATTTTGATGTCATTCTGTTAAGTGAAACAAGTCTTAATAGTTCTGTTTTTAATAATGAATTGTTTCCTGGACGGTACAGTATAGCACGTTATGATCGCAAATTTTCGCGTGTGGGGAAATCTAAAGCTGGTGGTGGTGTAGTATAAATTTAAAATAACTCCTTTAGACACTTCTGAGCTCTTATTGACATTGTATTATGCAGGTGTTTTATGGGATCCTTAAATGTCATTTTAGGTGTACTTCACATTCCTCCAGGATTGATAATTTAGATACATTTACCTCCGCACTGGAACAACTTCTTATTGATCATCAGTTCATTTTTGATGCAATTTATGAACACTCTTAATATTACTGAGCACAGCATTCTCATAACTCTTTGAACTTAATGCAATCTTATTTACAGAACAGAGTATGTTATTTATATTATAACGGATTTACATCAAAAGAATTTTTAGCTATTTCGGGTGTACCACAAGGTTCCCACTTGGGTCCTTTTTTATTTATACTTTTCATTAAAGGTCTTCTCTCTACACGATCCTGTCCTGTTCTAGCATATGCTGATGACAGCAAATTATAATTGTCAATCACATCCAAAAATGATATGTTACTACTACAAAAAATTGAGATGTACTTGTAAAGTGGTGTGCCAGGTAGAAATTAATTCTTTAATTATGAAAAATGTTGTTTTGCTACTTTCACTAGAACTTTTGATTTTGTGGACACTTATTATTCAATTGATGACTATTTAATTAATAAGAAGGATGTAATGAAGGATCTTGGAGTTATTTTTGATTCATGTTTGACTTTTCTGCAGCACCTTAATAGTGTTTGTTCTTCGGCAACCAAATCCTTAGGTTTTGTAATGCGTGTTAGTCGAAACTTTACTGATGTCAACGTGATGAAATAACTTTTATTTGCATATGTTTTAAGTAAATTAGAATACGGTATTTTGGTTTGGTTTCCGTTGTACCCATCACATGCATTAAAACTGGAAAAACGTTTTATGAAGTACCTATCCTATAGACTTGATGGTATTTATCCGGAAGTAGGTATCAGCCACGATTTGCTTCTTGAAGGACATCAAATGGTCTCTATGGCAGATCGAAGAATACACCAATTTGCCGCTAAACTTGTACACTATCAAGTTGATTGCCCATTTGTTTTAGCTAGAATGACGTTTAATCTGCCGAGAATTTCATCGAGATTTGCTGCTACTTTCCAGCTTCCTGCAACAATAACTAACGTTTTGCGACGATCACCTATTTATGTATTGTGCAAGTCTGCAGATACAAAAATTGAAGATATTTTTTATTTATGAAAAATTTTATATTTACACATTTATTATTATTATTATTATTTTATTTTGATATTAGTATTAAACTTGTTTTCTATTGTATTATATAGTTTTAGGTTTGTGTTGTAATTAGGGTTACCCTGTTGGACAAATAAAGGTATTATGTATTATTATTATTATAAAAAGATGACCAGATAATGGTGCAATATTCTAGTTTTGAGCCCACAGAAACTAGTGGTATTTTTTCGTTTCTAAAAACTACACAGTCTTTTAGTATGAAACTTGGAATTCCATCAGCTTCGGATGTAAAACTACTTTTGGATTGCTTCAAAGCTTAGAAGACCCATCATTTGTAACATTGGTAACAGCAATATCAATGTTTATGTTACTATCTATTGAAATTTCGTTAGGTGGAAAGTACATTATTATGTGATGCATAAACAGATTTGAAATATTCACTAAATCCATTGACAATTTCTGAATAAATAAATGAGTAAATAAATAAATAAATAAATAAATAAATAAATAAATAAATTTATTGCCCAACAGACTTTATCCATTTATAAGACAATATATAGGTAAAGTAAAATAAGATATAGCTTGAGGATATACAGAATTAAAACAAAAACTAATAATTAACACAAAGAAACAACAATGTAAATATAAACAGCGCAAATCGTAAACATTACATTAAGGTTAAATAACTAACTAATATGGAATCTGACAATGACAAGAAGAATTAAATTATGTTATCTTATATCGTAAATTATCAATATATTTTAGTATTGTATTGAAACTATCAAAGTGTTTCTTCTGTCGGTGAGAATCCTATCCTTGTACTGCATGATTCCAGGAATTCGACTACATTCCTTCTTATACTGAATGAAGCTACAAATTTTTTTTGGTCAACTGATAACATACTCGTATTTTGCATGTTATTAATGAAACTGAAACTCGTGTCAGTTGAGACTTTTGATCTGGCACGGTATTACTTAAATATATTATAGAACTAATTAGTGCCACATTTTTTTGTACTTTTTAAATTAATCAATATTTCATAAAATTTGTTGCAGGCGATTTCAACAGACGAAACTTCGTTCAGTGGGATCCAGTTTATAAGTAGATGGAATCAGATTATACAATAATGGAAAATTAGCCTTTCTGAAGTTACAGGGTTGTGTATTCTTGCAGAAAAAGAAATATTTAACATTTCGGCTGTTAGCAAATCTAAGTTACGTGGATACAAAAACACCCTGAAATTTTTGCAAGAACTTATTGTTTTATTTAAAAATATCAGTACTGGAAGTCAGACAAACAAGTTTATTTTTTTTAACAAAAACTATTTAAATCTGTGGGATGATCAGGTGATTGAAACAGTACTTGCGTTTTGGCGTATTTATTTTGATGTTGTCGGTTCAGCAGATGAGGGGAGAGTCGTGGAGTTTGTGAAATTGAAATGAAAAGAAAGGTCGGTAGAAAGCGGTGAAAACGGTTGTATCAAAAGAGTTGGAAGGTATTCGAAATCTTGGAAGGATATTACTGAGAAGGGTGAACAAAAGATAGGTTTTACGACATGCAGGTGGACGAAGAGAATGTTTCAGGGTGATACTGATTGGAAGTAATTAAATCTGGTGATCTGAATTTCTGGGGTAAGCCCAAGAAATGCTACTGAAACATGTGCAACTACTAATGAAAATAATGAGACGTAATGTCAAATACAGATTATATACAAATATACAAATGCTATGCAATTTTGGGGGACTTGCGAGCCCCCACGGATCTTTAGGAGTACTTTTTAAACGTTAGAGGTTATAAATTTTTATATGCATTAAGATTCTCAGAAGATGCGTTAGAAAATATTTTCAGTCAAATAAGATTGAGACAAAAAATACCAAACGCACTTCAGACTAGGTCACTTTTTTTTTAATTTATGTGTAATTTAATGCTTACGCACAGTAAGGGAAGTAGCAAATGATCAAAATTTATTACCACCTTCAAGTAATATCGTTTCTTCTGCATTCTTGACTGTTTCTCTTCCTAGTGGCTGGAACTACACATTTTGTGCCGTCACGCACAATTGTTTATACAATGTTGTGGGCTATATTTTATATCAAGCACTAGACGCAAATTAAAGTGTGTTAATTATCTACAATCAATTATTACCAAAAAATTGTCTAGCCCTCATACGAAATTCGTGTGTTTAAGAGAATTTTTAAAGTTAATTCACTAGCAAGTTTCCAACTATGGGACAAAATTTTGAAAATTTGAAAAAAGTAATTCCTGCAAAAACTCTATATTGACATGAAATGAAACGTGATCACCAAATTGTAAGTTTTAAATCGCTAGTCTTAAAAATGTTTTTTTTTTTAATTCGGGTTAAGATACTCTCTTAAGGGTGGAGTCTGGTTCGGTTTCGCCCAATACTAAATACATTGAAAACATCGTCGTAGTTTCCGGAATTGCATTTTTAAAATACTGAAATCTCCAACCAAGTCAGAATCTAGGTAAACTTGCGTTCTGGTACCGCATCACAGCTCGTTTAATGCCGATTTCTCGTTTCAATAGATTTTGACTTTTCGCGAGTTATTTACCTCAGTCGTGGATTTTTTAATATTATAAATGGTATCAAAAGAAAGCTGACACTTTTCCCCAGGGGACCTCCTATCTCAGAATGCAAAAAACTTCAGCACTTCGTCAAAAAATGCATCAATGTGCCGGTTAAAATGTGACGTAAAAGTTGTTCAACTTTATAATTTTTTTTTGTAAAAACTGGATACTAGATATGAATATAAATATGGAGGTCCCCTGGACTAAAGTTTGTTAATTCGAAATATAATTTTTTTAAAGCGATATATCTCGTATTTTTAAAATGCAACTCCGGAAACCGCGACGATGTTTTCAATGTATTTAGTATAGGGCTAAACCGAACCAGACGCTAGCCTTAACCTCTACCTAAACTGGAGGCAGTGTCAAAATAACGCATTTCAATGTCATCAGAGAAATATTAGATCTGCCTTGGTAAATAACAAAATTAAGAATGATAATTTCAGACGAATTCGTTAATAAATATTACCAAGTAATAAGGTTAATATTATATACATTGAGGATTTTGTGGAATCTCAAGAAAATTTCGAATTAAAAATGGCACCAAAATTAAGTAGCGATCTGTAAAATCTGAATCATTTTAACAAAATGAAAATCTCTTTGGCATGTAATTTAATAAGTTTTAAGACGTAGTTTTTGTAGACCGTGATGTTAATACTACTGCTAGGTTTACCAAAATTTTAAAAATAATAAAAATAAATTCTATTTTCTACAGGTGTTTCCACCAAGTTACATATTTCTAAAAATAAAGTAAACTTAAAATAAAGAATAGGAATGAAAAGAAACGCCTACCATTTTGATACACTTGTACCCTAATTATAATCCAAAAACACGGATAATCTCATTTTATAAAATTAATTTTGTCAAAATTTAATCACACCAAATTGATATTTTATTGAGTGTTTCGCACATGACTACGATTCGAGATTTTACTAACATAATAAAAATACTTTCTGAATCAAGAGCTAAACCTTGGAACAGCGTATGAAATTTTCTTATTAATATACCAAGTCTTTGTTTTGTTTGATACAGCCCCTGTAACTTTTTTATTTATAAAAATAAACATATAATTCTTTCAGCAAATTTGTATCATTTTAAAAGATTACTTATGTGAATAAATGAGATGAGTGTCAATTTTTCAAGCTAATAGATTGTCATCAATAAATATGAATTTTTCGTCTATTTTATTAAATAACTATTTGAAGCTGATTTTAGAATATTGGTTGCTTTCGATTTTTTAGAAGAAATCAATCTTTCTATTTATGAAAAATATACCTAGTGTTTCATAAAAAAATAAGTTAACATCATTTCCGGTTCTACTGGAAGTTATAATAAAAATGTGAGTTTACCATCACATAAATTTTTTTAAATTATACCAATTTTCGCAAAGAACTACAGGTTCATCTTTAAAAATAAAAACTTACAGTTACTTTCTATTTATGAAAAATATACCTAGTGTTTCATAAAAAAATAAGTTAACGTCATTTCCGGTTCTACCGGAAGTTATAAAAAAAATGTGAGTTTACCATCACATACATTTTTTAAAATGATACCAATTGTTTCAAAGAACTACAGGTTTATTTTTAAATCATTCATAAACAACAATAACAGCAATGGTTCAAAATTCGATCCCTGTGGAACTCCAGAGGTGGGAATGAATGATTCAGATCAACAATTACGATATCTTACCGTCTATCAAACATGATCGAAACAGTGATAACACTGGGCCAGAGCATCCATAGAGACGCATTTTTTCGAGACGTATCTCGTGATTGATGATATCAAACGCCTTTTGGAGATCTGTCTATATAGCATCCATTTGGCCGTTATTTTCAATTGTCCCTGAAACGTCTTGGGTAATGCATAACAAATTGTTAAAGTTGGTCGATTCTTTATGAAGCCATGCTGCACTAATTAAATGGTTACAAAGAATGGTTATTGGGCGATAGTTTTCAAAATTTGACGCATACCCTTTTTTAAGAACTAGACAAATGACAGATCTTTTCCATTAGTAAGAACTAAATTAAACAAATACGTTAAAGGTTCAGTCAATGCTGCTTCGCAGTCTGTTAGTATGAAACTCCGGATGTAAAACTACTTTTGGATTGCTTCAGAGCTTGGAAGACCTCATCATTTGTGACTGTTAACAGCAATATCAATGTTTATGTTAGTATCTATTGAAATCTCATTAGAAAGTATATTATTCTGTGGTGCATAAACAAATTTGAAATATTCACTAAATCCATTGACAATTTCTCTCGATGTGCTTAGAATGCTATCCCTGTACTGCATGATCCCAGGAATTCGAGTACATCCCTTCTTATGATAAATGAAACTCCAAATTTTTTTTGAGTCAACTGATAATATACTCGTATTTTGCATGTTATTAATGTAGGTTCTAAAACCCGCGTTAGTTAAGACTTTTGATCTGCCACGGTATTGCTTAAACATATCGTAGAATTAATTGGTGCCATACTTTATGTACTTTTTAAAATAAAGGAATTTCGTACGTAGACATCTTATAACTTCTGTATTAAACTAAGGTAGATATGAATGTGAATTTTTGCTACTATGATATTTCGTAACTGTTAATCAATATTTCATAAGATTTGTTACAGGCGATTTCAGTTGACGGAACTTCGTCCAGCGGGATCCAGTTTATAAGTAGATAGAATCAGATTATACAATAAAGGAAAATTAGCCTTTCTGAAGTTAAAGCGTTGTGTGTTATTGCAGAAAGTAAAACTTTTAAGAGAAATATTTGTCACCCTGAAATTTTTGCAAGAAATTATTGTTTTTGGAAACCAATACAAACAGATTTAATTTTGTCAACAAAAACTATTTTAGATCTTTAGAAATACTTTTTAACCGTTAGAGGTTATAAATTTTGGTATACATTAAGATTCTCACAAGATGCGTTAGAAAATATTTTCAGTCAAATATGATTGAGACAAGAAATACCAAATGCACTTCAGTAAAGAGCAACGTAAACTAAAAAAGAAAATTTTAGAAGATCGGGGTGCGTCTAGAGAAAGTCGGAGTTTAGGAATGGGAGATGATTTGTTCGTGAATCGTTAATTGCCTAATTCTTATTAGTTTGTAATTTCGTGATATCATTGTAAATATAATTAAATAAATTTTACTTTTGTTCAAATATAGTTTCATTTTTAATCAACAGTGATGTTTTATTCAATGAATGTTTAATGAGGGGTATTTTGTAGACTGATTTCTTCTATAGCTCAAGATTTCCCTTGTTGAATTTTCTTCTATTTTCCTGGGCCATTATCAAAATATTCCCATAGTTTGAAGACAAGTTATAATACAAAAAATTGCGGCATAATGATTTCCATATAGAATTTTCAACTTTCTAAAACTTCTTCGTGAATGTGTAACATAATTTTCGCAGCGATTTACCACTAAATGTTTAACTAAAACTTGAAAATTGATGGATAATTTGTTTCTCAATAATACCTACTGGTTCTAAGCTTAAAACATAGAATTGGAGAACATCTCTTACCATTCATTCGCAGCTTCAAGCTATTTTAGTTACAAAGTAATCCCCAATCATTTTCATTGCCGTTCTACACTCTTAAAAATAACCTAATACGTCAACACTCTCTACATACCATAAGCTTCATTGCCCACAGCTTGCGCACCCGTCCCACAAATTCACAATTTCCGTTTATTTTTGGAAATATTTAATACGCGCGTTCGAATTACGAATCTGTTTGGTCTTAACAAGTGTTGCCTTTTTATTCTTTTAATCCACGTGGTAATTAAAATCTAATCTGTGCGGTGTACACGCCGCCATAGCCACTACCTCCAGTCATTAGCTCCTAATACAACTTTGATTGTAAAGCCGCCTTCACCATAACTCATCCCGCATCCGATTTTTTGTGGTTATTGTGTCAATTTATCTTCTATAGATGGCCAGAGATATATTCGAGGTTGTCCATAAATATGGTTCTTCTGCGTTCTTCAATAAGCCTGCATGTTTGCCGTCACCAGCTAATGAATGCGGACCTGCACTTGCGAAAACAAGAAGTAAAAAGACGAGAGTGCTGAAACTGTGGACGGTTTCGAGAAATCGGGTGGTCGTGTGGAAGCATATTCAAAAATAATCTTTTTATTATCTCTAGGAACAAGCGAAACGTTTATAACTAATTAAAAAAAAGTGTTATAATTATCAGCTCCACTTCTTTATCTAACCACCTTAAAATATCTATGTCGCGCCGCACACTTGCCCCGCTTTACCACACGGAAAATATTTTATCACTCACCTGTCATATTGTTGTTTATCAGCCGGTCAGAAACCTTATAGAAAGTAAACGCGTGCAGCTAATTAAGCCGCCTGCAACGTAATTACAACAAACTGAGACACTTTTTGTTATCTTTTATTGCAACAGAAACGAAAAAATAACTGCGCTTTCGTTTTTGGCGCGACTTGCATCGGAGAGGCTGTTTTCGTCATATAGTGCGTATCATCGTTGAGGATTCAATAATGAATCGGCGTTTCTATATCGCTTTAATCAATCATTTGCTGTAAAATAAATTGATTAGTGAGCAAAGCCCCCTTGCCTCCCGCACTCATATGTCTGTCAAACCAATTTCAATTTAACAAGTCAATTATATTTTCAATCAGCAATCCTGGGAGGCTGTGGGAGGCAGTGGCGTAGGCAAACGATCGCGTTTTTGTCACTTTCATGGTGATTGAGTGGATGCTAGGTATGGAATAGATGGATTAGCGTTATAAAAGTAATTAAAAAGTGAGATCTCAGACATTATTATTAATAATGTACAGTTACACAAAGCACCAACTTCTAATTCCAAAAAACAGAGTAAAAATTTTGTAAAAATACACTATTATAGGCGGTAGACTATACATATGACATTATTTATAGACGGTTGTTAAAAAAGAAATAGAACTTAAGTATTCGTAAAGATACTCCAAATTTCAAAAAGATTCAGCAAACCGTTTTCGTGATTTAAACTGCCTCGATACTTTTTAACGACCCTGTATATAAGTTTACGTTTTACTTCACCACCTGGTATATTTTTCATACTTCCGTACATCACACTACTAGTTCGTTAAATGAATGATATTAGTTGTATACCCTAGAAATAACGCTCTGATATATTTACAACAATACATATCCTTGACTAATTGGCCAATTTGTTAACAACTATATGTCAACTTTCCCCTTCATCAATCACACTTCTCATTCGCTTTCGCATCCGACAAGTCGAAACACGCATTACTCACTATCGCATTTTTGTAACAAAATCGCCCCGTTATAACTAGTCTCCAAAGATTTCTTATCACAAAACTCGTTACTATATTTGGAGAGAAAGTCCGGACTATAAAGAGCGGAATTAGGAACACGAAGCTCGAATTCCGAGACACGGGCATCTATAAGCAGCTCCGAATGTTTCCTGAATCGAAAAAAACCGACAGAGGCACTATTAACCGTTTACGACTTACAAAAAATGCTGTTAATAGTCGTCAATTTGGCGAAAAAAAAAATCAACTCGATGCTCACGATCAACGGAAATTTAAAACTGTAAAAGGAAATTAGGAGATAGTGGACACACCCAAAGTCATTCTGTATCAAATCGGGTCGTAAAACATTATCTGATTATCTAAAGCTGTGTGGCTCGAGTGTGACCATTTGAGAGATTTTCAGGTGAACGAGCATAACTGTAAAATTTTCTCGAAGCGTGGAGGGAAAGAGGTGTTGGTGCTGGGTTTGGGAAGACAGGTCTTATACTTGTAGAAAATGAAAGTGTTAGCTTGATGCAGTCAGCAAAAATGGCGAAGAAGTAACTAAACTGTGAACAAAAGCACACAAAGTTGTTTCAATTTTTCTTATCACTCCGAATTTACTTTAAGTTAGATAAAAATACTTTACCTCTGATACATTTATTTTTGTCATTGTAAATTCTAACGTAAACCTCATCTCCCTCTAAAAATGTTACATTCCTGTCCCCTTTAAAATTGTTTTTGTACAGAATTTTTTCAATAATTGGACATTAAAACACTAAATTTGTCTTTTAATTTGCAAAATGGGGAGTCGCCCTGGATGCAAGTAAATATCTATTAATTAAGTAGAACACGGAAAATTTCTGTTTTTACTATCAGTCTTTTTTGATGAATTTTTTAATGATTTAACGCCATTTTTTGCGAAACCATTGGATGAGGTGGACTAAAAACTTGCTTAATATTATTTTTATTACAAAATATTTTAAATTCTGATGAAGTAGAACTATTATCTACTATTATCACCCACTAGTTTTTTTGGAATACCAAATCTTGCAAAAACTTCTCGTAATTTTTGAACTGTTTCTTGACAATTTACAGATTTTACCTCAAATATTTCAGACCATTTAGTGTAAGAATCAACAACAATTAAAAAAATTTTATTTTGAAAAGAACTTTAATTTAAGATGTCAAAATACAATTAATTATCTAACATAAAATAACTTGGTCCTGTACTTGTAGTTTATGAATCCGCCTTGATTTTTATGTTTGGCATTAAGACCTTTGCAAAAAATCAAAATTCATGACAACTTTAAGAAAATAATCCAGAAGTTGTCGATCTCATACTTTTACCACCTCGAGGACCCATACATCCACCCAAGACTGATGTTGGCCTTCTCACGCGACACCCGTGATTGATATTCTACATAAACGTCCAGAAAGTGGTCAGGTGGATAACTAGGTGGTCGCCCACCTCGCCAGCCAGCCCAGCCCGATGTCCATCTGACTCGAGCTGGCTCTCTTCATTCACTAACTGTAATGCAGAGATTAATACAATTTGATAACGTCAGATGAGAGCGTCAGTCTTTTAATGGAAAAATAACTCGCGATTAGGTGGAGTCTAACAAATCCATTACTTACGCACATCGGATATAGGAAGAGGAAGTGTGTGCCTTGTTTTTATTTGTTTGAAGTTTACGGTCGTATTTACATCGACAAATATACATAAAGACGGTTTTACGGCAGACGCTGAAAGAGCATCTATCATCTTTAAATGGGCATATCAATCGGATCTATTTACAACCGACATAAAATGCTGCATCACTTGCCAAGTGAAATAAATTTGCGCCAGATCTAACGTTTATGGTTACGGTGGGGTATGTATGGATGTGTGTGGCGACACAAAAACGGTTATGTTTTTATTAAGCTTTTGTTTGAGTTAAGCTCTAAAAACTGAGTTGGTTTATTCGGTTGCTTGGAGACTCGGTGGTTGGACCTCGGTGTGCAAAATGCACTCGTCTCAGTTGAACATGTACAAATATTTATTTATGAGTAAAGAGCGAATTCTAGAGAAAATGCATTTTCATTTTTGTAGGCAAACAGACGAATTTTTGGTAAGCTTGAAGTTTGAAGTTTAGTTTATTTCCATCAATAATTACATGGACCATCGTGATGATCAAATGAATATAACAATCTAACTTTATTGTGATGAAACCCAAGATGATGCAATTTAGAAATCAAAATATCATGGTCGACCCTGTCAAAGGCTTTAGCGAAATCAGAATATATAGAATTCACCTGGGCTTTATTTTCAAATGCTTCTTTGATAAAAACATAGTATTATAATAAATTCGAAAGGGTTGATTTAACTCTAATAAATACATGCTGATGTGATGATAAGACTGAAGATGATTTCCACTGCAGCTGTTTGGAAACAAAATCATCCAAGATTTTTGGAACCAGTGATTGATTGCACACCCCTGTACTTTTAGATAGAAGTTGGCGAACGAGATATAAATATTGGTAAAACAATTGTTTTTCCAGAAATCAGGAAATACACAATCACTAAGGGACGACTCAAATAGGAGAAACAAAGGAAGAGACAAAGTAAATATACATTTCTTCAGTACTACACGAACTCTTGAGATTACTGAGTCACATACCACCG
The DNA here is from genome assembly GCA_022388445.1 of Zophobas atratus. NCBI lineage: Eukaryota > Metazoa > Arthropoda > Insecta > Coleoptera > Tenebrionidae > Zophobas > Zophobas atratus. The sequence goes on along the minus strand of CM039445.1, from coordinate 50,659,709 downwards.
AAAGTGAGACCTTCAAACCAAAATCGAACACTTTTTTATCAATGGGAAAGTCACAAACATAATTCACAGCAAAGGAGTTGAAGTAAACAGAGGAAAAATATTCCGCACACAAGTTCGATATGTCATTATCGTTGTCTGCTGTGCTATCCCTAAACGACATGTGATTAGGAATTTCGCGATCATTACTTTTACTAAGAATAAATTTCCACGTCTTTGTGTTTCTCGTTGTTCATCATCAATTTGTTCGCCGCAAACCACGTGTGATGCTATCTATATTTCTCCTGTTTTTTTCTTTTACTTCTTCTATTGTTTTAATAAAGTAAAGTAAAGATGTGTCTTCACAGTAGAGATTCGAGGAACTTTTCTTCACTTTTAAGTCATATGATAAAAAGAATTGGTCCCAGCCCGAAGCCCTGCGGAACTCCATAATTGATTTCAAATTCTGTCGATGATTCATCCTTCCAGAAAACTCTTTGACTTCTATTGTCAAGATACGCCTGTATTAATTTGTTCACTGTTCCTCTGAAGCAGTAATGTTGCAGTTTATTAAGCAGGATGTCATGCAGGACAGAATCAAATGCTTTGCTAAGATCAAAGTTTAGTACATCAATAATCTCGTTGTTATCTAGCGCATCTGTTTATTTTTTCCATAAAACTGACAATTCTATTCTTTACTGCGATTTAAAAAAATATTCAAAGGGACGGCAATATGGATATAGTTATCTGAGTTGTCTATGCTATCTTTTCCTTTATAAATTAGTATGGCTGTAGAGATCTTCAGTTCATCAGGAAAGTATCAATTATTGAAACATTTGTTGATTATAAAACTTGGCAACTTTACCAATTCTTCTGAAGACTGTTTGAGAAGTTTCGTTGATATTTCAAAAGTATCTTTGGTTGTTTAGGTTTTATTTGACTGAAAATCTTTCGGATTTCATCTTCAGTAGTGTCGAAAAGAAAACAAGATTTATGACATGGCAATTATCTTGTTGCAGCAGTTATTCTGCTATGATGTTTACATTTAATGGGATACTTGTACTAGTTTTTCTAACAGCTGCAAAAATTTGTTTAAATTTTCAGCTATTAAATTTGAGTTTTCCTCCTTCTTGATTTTTCTTTTTCTTGTGATATTAACTCCCACATGGCCTTCTGTTTATTTACTGCATTATTCACAAAAACCGCATTTCTTTTCTTGATTGAATTTTAAACTATTTTTTGGAACAGTGTCTTGTAGTCTTTATAGTAGTAAGTGTTTATTTTTACCCTACGGGCTTAAAAGATTCTTGATTTACACTACAATTTTTTCCTAATTAACAAAAACCAAATAAAACATTTTAAAAACCAAATAACTCATTTTTTTCCTTTATCCCACCCTCCCTTGCCCCAGCCTTACTCTTGTCCTCTCCACTTCTTTCATCCATTCCACCCCTCTTCCGTCTTCATTCAATAGCTCTGTCACACTCGCCTCTCTTTCTTTGCTCTTTTCACAGTCATGCAGCATGTGCTCTACCGTCTCTCGCCCTTCTCCACACATCCTACACATTCTTTCACCTTCGCTTACCCAAAACTTATTATTTCTTTCTTCATTTCCACACCTAAATCTCGCAATTATTTTTTTTCTTTCGCGTTTTCTCTGTCTAGGTACTTTGGTACTGCGTCTGTTATTATCTTTCTATAGTCTACATTGTACCTAAATTTACTTACACTCGCTCTTCTCTCTTGTTTACCTATGTCTCTGTCACGCATACACATACTCTTCTCTCATACTCACCCCCATTTCCCTTTTTCTCTCTATTTCCATCCATGTGTATCCCACTCTTTCCTAATATCCTTGCCTATCCTTGTAATGTTCTTTCCCTGCTTCCCTTTTTTTCCGTCCAGCATTCATACAGTATCCTACATTCCTCTCTTTCTTTCAACCTTTCATCATGCTTTACAGTTCTTTTCTCAGTGTATACTCTTAATTTCTCTCTTTTATATTCGTCTCCTAATATATAGCCTGGCGTCTCTTTAGGTAGCCCTAACATCCACCTCAAATATTTTTCGTATACTGCTTCAATCTCTGCATATTCCTTCCATCCCCATATCTCTACTCCATACAATAATACACTCCTAACTAAACGATCAAACATTTTCATCCTTCTTCTTACGTCATGTCCAAATATTCTCTCACCTATACTCCACACCATTATCATTATCTGCATTGCTTTGACCTTTCTATCTCTTATATGTGCTTTTACCGTGTTCGTTGTTCTAAACTTAAATCCTAAATATTTAAACTCCTTTACCGTGTCTATGATTCGATCTTCCCAACGCCACACTTTTTCCTCTCCTTTTCTTCCTTTTTTTCTAAACACCATCATTTTTGTTTTTTCTACATTTACCTCCAGTTTCTTTCTTTTCAAGTATCTTTGCAGATTTTTTTTTCATCTCATTCATTCCACATTCATCCTTCGCCAATATTACCAAATCATCTGCAAATGCCAAACACCATATCTTTTCTCTCCCCACCACAATATCTCCCGCTTGTACTCCTCTAAATATTTCCTCGATATCGCTTATGTAACAAGCAAACAGACTGGGACTTAATGGGCATCTTTGTCTCAATCCTTTCGTCGTCCAAAACATTTCACTTTCTACTTCTTCCACTCTCACACTAGTCACTGTCTCTCTATAGATCTCTCTTGTGCTGCTGCAATTAACTTTTCACTCAGTCCTCTTCTCTCCATGCATTCCCACAAACACTCTCTGTCCACCGTATCAAACCTGGCTCTTAGGTCTACAAACAGTGCATATACCCGACGTCCTTCCTTTAGCAACTCTTTTTCTATTAGATGATGCAGGATATATACATTATCCATAGCCCCTCTACCTCTTCTAAATCCCGCTTGACTTTCCGGTAATATCCTCTTTTCGTTCATCTCTGTCACCAACCTTTCATTTAACACCATTGCGTACAGTTTATATGCCGTATTTAGGAGAGTTATTCCCCCCTAATTCTCTACTTTTTCTTTACTACCCTTTTTATGAATTGGGCATATTTGCCCTACTCTCCATTCCCGGGGAAAACCTTTACACGTCCACACATCATTCATTAACTCGCTCAATCATCCCATCCATCCCAAATATCCACACTTCGTTTACCAACCCATCCCTCCCCGATGGTTTTCCTCTTTTCAGTCTTCCTGCTTGTTTTCCTACTTCCTCCTCTACTCGAATCTCAGCCTTCCTTTCTCTACCACCATTCCCGGTTTTACTATCTTGCGCTACAATTCTCTCTTCCTTTCCATTCAACAGTTCCATAAAATGCTTCTTCCACTGTATTATAGGTATGTCTTCACTAATCCTGATTTTGTTCTTCCGTTCTTTATTTATATACTGCCATGTCTCTTGCTCAGTTCTTATGGCTTTAATTTTTTCTTCTTCTTCTTGCTGTATCTCTTCTTTCTTTTCTTTGCATCGTTTTCTATAATTATTTTTTGCTTGCCAGTACTCTTCTCTTATACCTTTCCCCTTTTTCCACCTTCGTAAACATTTCCTTGCTTCTGTTTTTAAATCTCTGCATCTGCTATCCCACCATCTGTTTCTCTTTTCCAAATTTCTCGTTACAATTTCTTTTCTTATGGCTGCTTTTTCAATTTCTCTTTTTAATTCTTCCATTTTCTTTTCAGTTCCTTTTTCTTTAAATTCCACTTCCAACATTTTTTTTTTATAATGCTCAATTCCGTTTTCATTCCATACCCATATCTTCTTCTCTTTTCCTACTTCATTACTTAAGCATCCGCTCCTTCTACTTATGCCCCTCAATTTTACTTCTAGTGGTATGTGATCGGAGTCCACTCTTTCTCCTATTTTGAATGTTTCTACCTCTTCTTCGGCTAATCCGTTTATTATTCCGTAGTCTATCACCGATTCCCCTCTTTTACCTATCCAGGTAAATTCCCCCTCCTCGTTCCCTTCCTTCACCCCATTCAAGATTTTCCAACCTCTTTCTTCAATTAATTCCCATAGCATTTTTCCGTCTTTGTTTTCTACTTTATCTTTCGATTTTCGTGTGTTTTCCCCGTCTTCTTCCCTGCTTTTGTTCCCTATTCTGGCATTAAAATCCCCTCCTAACAGTAGAAATTCTTCTTCGGACTCTTCGATTTTTTCTTGTATTTCTTGTTTCGTGTTACATCATTCCTCTATTATATATTGTGCAGATTCTCCATCTTTTTTTATTTACAGTCAGTTTTCTTTCAACCATGCCTTCCATTTCTATCGCCCCCTCTTCTATTTCTTTTATATCTTTCTTCACTCCTGTTATGACTCCACCTTCTGCTCTACCCTTGCGTTTTTGTTTTTTTGCCCCTTGCAATTTCCACTTAAATTCCTTTGGCATCCCGTCTTTCAGTTTGTTCCAGTCTCTCTCTAGTATCCATGTTTCTGTTAGTCCCAGAAAATCAAAATTTTTCACGTAGTCCCAAAATAAATTATCTTTCTTTTTCAGACCCGCAATATTCCAAAAGAGTAATTTTAAACCGCGTTTATCTTCCCCATTCTTCTTTCCCATTCCCCTATTATGTACAAAATCTATATTCTTAAACCTAAAATCTTTATTTGTCCTATCATTACTACCCGTCCCCTTTGTGCTTCTTTCTTCGGTTAGTGCTGACTTGATTTGCGAAATTTTTCTTCCAATTTTCCATTATTGTCATTCCATGTATACATTTTGTCCCCTACTTCAAGCTTCATATATCCCACCCTTGTTGTGTATCCTTTTTTTCTTTCCTCTTTAGCTACCTCCCTAATTCCTTTTTGAATTTTTTGCTCTTGTACTGTCCGATCATTATCAATATATATTCTCTTTCCTCTCAGTTTATTTTTATTCTTCATCACCTCTTGTTTTTCCTCCCAAAGCGTCTTAACCAGTATTTTCTTGCTTTCCTCTTTCCCTATAATTATTCTTTCCAACACTTTTACTTCTAACTCAATTTCTTTTTTCAAAAATTCCTCTACATCTTTTGCATCTGTTTTTTCCCTTAGGTCCATACCCGTAATTATGAAATTGTTTGTTCTTTCTTGCCTCTTTTTTTTTTAACTTCTTCTCTAAATTATTGACTCTTTCTTCGAAGCTTCTCTCCTTTTCTTTCCATTCTTCTCTTTCTCTTTCCAGTATTCCACTTATTGTCTGTAATTCTTTTTTTACCCCTTTATCATTTTCCTTGGCGATAAGGCAAATTTACTTTTTTTTCGCAAATTTCTTCACACAGTTTTTTGTTTTCTTGTATTACTGAATCCAATTTTTTTTGGACTTCGTCCGTTGAAGTTGTTAATTTCTTTACTAACTAGAGCAATTCTGTGAAGATGTCAATGGTTTTATTTTCAACGTAAAAAAAGTATTTCCTAAAGCTCATTTGAGGATCCAAGCGTTCCGGGAAGCCTTAACGGATTGCCTCCAGAACCTGTTCTGACAAGATAGGGTTCATGGTTTGAAGCGGCAATTTATTTTTTTACGATCATTTTTACGATTTAGAAAAGGTTTGTTTATTCCTGTTCATAATTTTGTTGTGTAATTCTAAATTAAATTAAATATTTTTGGCTTATTATGGAATTTGACTCTAAAAACTCATTTTACCATCTTAAAAACAAATGTAACTATGTAGATTAGAGAGCATTGGGGTGATCTTAAGTCAGTCTGTGGATATAGTGGAGCAATTGTATAAACGATTGGAAGATACCCGGTTCGAGTAGGTTAAATGACATTTAAAAAGCTCCAAGATACTTTACAAAAACATATCGGGTACCAAGAGCTTAAACTTATCAGCAAAGTAGAAAACTAAAACTAAAAATAAAATCCACTGAAAATTTTAATTTAAAATATAATTTGTTACGTAAATTTCAACGAAGATTAGGATCGCTAATTATGTAAAATAATAAAATAAATGTAGATATCAAAGGAAAGCAGACGTTGCGTAAAATTTATTTTTCCTAAAACTTGCCTAAATCTCCTATTTTGCCATTTTTCGGGCCTTGATCCCCCATAAATATCGCCGATTTCTGTGCACATTTTTTTTTTGGCCTAAAATCCGTTCTTTATTTATGGACACCCGAAGGCGACAAAGAAGTATTTTTAATCTTGTAAACAAATGAGTGTTCTAGACAGTTAACAATAATCGACAGATTAACTTCACATAGTACTTGAACTTTGCATTGTAAAAAGTGATTTGTTTGTATGAAAGGAAACTCGCGTCGGCTTGTTTTTTCAAGCGAATCCGTCGGCGGCAATTAAATAAATCCGATTGGATATAATAAAGTTAAGAGTAATTAATTTAATTAAAAATAATTTGCGGCAGGTAATAAAACAAACATTACGTAACCCCAGCATCATCGATGACACGTGTTTCGGAAGGCAACGTCGAAAGAAATACGGAAACGTCAGCGCGGAATAAAATTAAGAACTGGTCCAAATAAAGTCATTTCGATTCATTGTTATGAAAATAATTTAATAGCCGACCGAATTTTATGTTCGTCCTTCTTAAATATTTATGAAGATATTACTAAAACAAACATTGATTTAAAATGCAGACCCGACCGTTTTCCATATTAATAATTATCGGACCGCTTTCGAGAAATTCATAATTGTGTACAGTATGCAAAAATGAAAAAAATGTCGTTCGACTGGTTGTAATTACCGGAAAAGTGAGCGTAGAAACCTAGACTTAATCAACTAGAAATATTATTCAAGAAGTGAAAAAACGGCCTGCAAAAATCGCAGAATGTGGCGCGACACTGCGTAAAACGACGCAATTAAAGCTGGAACTGGTCTATTAATAGAACGATCTGGAAATTTATTTGAAAATCTGCTGCGATTTGGACGCTGATAAAAGCCAAAATTTTTAATGAGGGATTGCGGAACAGAAACTGGTTGGATAAGAGAGAAAAAACTTGCCGGTTGCTAACAAAAATCTATTAATCAACAGTTAGGTTGGTTGGAATGACTTTTGTCTAGAGGACAAGTTTCATACGGTGGTATTAAAGCCGACAAGATTGATAGTACTGACCCAATCGATAGGTTATTCACAATGTCCACGGTTGTTTTGATGGATTTTTAATTTGATCGGTTTTAGTACTGCTTAAAAGAAAAACGATGAAAGGTAGTTGGACAAGGTCTAACGAGAAATTACAGCTAGGTACTACGTGCTGTGACTGTAGAGAGTAAGAATTAATTTGTTACTAATTTTTACATAATAATTTTCCTTATGTTTTTTTTTCCAATGACAAAGATTTTTGCTGAAATATTTGAACATTCGAACAATATCACCGTTTATCGGGCTAAACTGACACATATTTTTAATTTTAAGCTCGTTGTTTTGTCCTCGTCGACGAGTTCACTTCAGTTCCTTAGGGATGTACTCAATCACAAAACGAATTTTTGGAAATAAGGGATTGTTAACGGACAATGGAGACAATCAAAAGTCCCAAACACAAATCCCCTAACAAACAAACAAATGAAGCTTATATCCATGTACAACTGTCCAATTTCGATCAATTCACTTAAAAGGAAAATTCTTCAGACTCTTGGAAATATTAAGAAAAAAAAAATTGCAGGTTCTGTAAGGTTAATTAAAAAGAACTTTTTTTGTGTTGTAGCTGTGTTAATTTAGTTTGGAATATATCGAACAAAAAGTTACCATTTCTGTTTGAATTTTTTTTGCAAAAATTATATTTATCAAATATACGTTAAAATTTTAATGTTATCACAAATTTCTTGTAAACGTGATGCATGGAACTTATTTCTAAATTTTTCCAATGAAATTTGCTAAAAACAACAATTTTCTGGAGAACTAAAAGATATAGGTAGGACTTAGACGTAAAAATAACACACATTTCTTTCATATCTTTTCCACGTTTCGTGATCCCTAGAAATGAAAAAGTAGGTTCCCCGTTTCCGTCTGTCGGTCTGTATGTGTCTGCCGACTGTCGTCTGTGTCGATATTTATGAGATCTTTGAAACTCTAGGTCTGATTGTTATCAAATTCTATATGTGTGTTAGGAATATCGTGTAGATGGTAAAAAGTTAACCAAAATGTGTCTAGTCATCGCCACTGATAATGTGACAACGTCCCATCAAAGTTTTTATAGTAAGAAGGATTTAAATTTTATAAAATAAACTCTTATATTTTCAGTCTATGAATCTGCTATAAGATTTATATTAATATAAAGAGAGCTCGCACCAGGATATTCAATAACTCATTGCTTATCTATTTTTTACAGGTTTAGATAAATACTTAATAAACAAAGAGAAAAATTGCTCAAACGTTTTCAACACATTTTTAAGTAAAATTAAAGAAACAAACTCATGAAATTTTGTATGTGATATTTTAGTTACCTTACATTGGAACAGTATTAAAATTTGAACCGCGTTTTAAGCTGTTTAAAGATTGAAGTGGAAAATTGTCAGTTTGCTCATATTTTTTAAAATGGGACAGCCTGTATTTTATATTGGTTTTGAGCTAGCACACCTGGTACTAACTAACATAAATCAAAGTTTCAGAAGCATGAGAATGTTAGTATAATCACCCTGTATAAAGAAGTCTAAAACTTGTTGGATTTTTATTTCCCAAGCTAAGCTAAGGAAGTATTCTAATAGGGTTCATACGACGAATGGCTTCTTTCATGGCCTCTAAAGTATGGAAAAGTAGGTCTTCCATTTCCGTCTGTCTGTTGTCTTTCGTCTGTCGCCTGTCTATGTATGTCTATCTGTCTGACTGTAACTGTGGGGCTGAAAATAAAGAATCGAAGAATGGAAAAATTGAAGAATCCAAAAAATTAAAAAGTCGAAAACTAAATCCAAAAACTGTAGAATCGAAAAATTCTAAAACTGAAATGTCGAAAAATCGAAAAATGGAAAAATAGATAAAATGAAACAATCAAAAATCAAAAATGCGATGGTGGAATAACTGAAACATTGAAAAACGAAAAATTGAAAAACTGATGAATCGAAAAATTAAAAAATAGGAAACATAATAAAAAAAATTAAATAATTGGAAAATGGCTAAATCGAAGAACTGAAAATCGAAAAGTACTGATACAGTCGAAAAGTTAAAAAATTCAAAACTGAAAAATCGAAAAACTGAAAGATCTAAAAACTGAAAAATCAAAAACTGAATAAGTGAAAAGTTGAAAATGGAAACACTTAAAAATTGAAATATTGAAGAACAGAAAAACTGAAAAATTAAAAAGTGAATAACTGAAAAATTAAAGAAATCGAAAACTTGAAAATTCCAAAAAGTTGAAGAATCCCAAAAATTCAAAAACTGAAGTGTTTACGAGAACGGAAAATCGAAAAATATACAAATGGAAATATTCAAAAATTTAAAAACGAAGAAATGAAACATTAAAAAATGAAAAAAATTGATGAATCCAAAATCTGAGGAATCAAAAAATTTACCAAATGGAAAAATAGACAAATTGAAACAGTGAAAAGTAAAATAAGCGGGAAATCGAAAAAATCAAAAATCAAAAAATCCATCAATCGAAAAATTAAAATTATTGCATTATCGAAAAACTCAAAAATGAAAAATTGTAGCTCTAAAAATTTCAACATTGAAACATTGAAAAACAAAAAAAAATTAAAAAATCGTGAATAATTAAAAAATTAAAAAGTTAGAAACTGGAAAATTCAAAAAATGAAGAATCGGTCGCCCATGTGTAATATTTTAAAAAGTTGGGGTGTCAGTATCTAAAAGTGGAGTCACTGAGTCATCGAAAAACCCAAAAAACAAAAAACCGATGAGTCGAAAAATTGAAAACTGAAGAATAATTGCAAAATCGAAAAGCCGAAAATCGTGTACCGAAAAATGTAAAGAATGAGAAATTTTAAAACAGAAGAATTGAAAATTTTGAAAATTAAATAACAGTAAGATTGTAAAATCGAAGAATTGAAAACCAAGAGCTATAAAATCAAAAAGTTGAAAAATCCAAAATTGAAAAATCGAAAGCTGAATAATTTAAAATTTGAAAAATCGAAAAATTCAAGAATAGAAAAATAGAGAAATCTAAAAATTGTGGAATTGAAAAATTGACCAGTTGGAAAAACAAACAAACCGAAACAGTGAAAAGTATAAAAATCGAAAAATTGAAAAGTGGAATAACTCAAAAATCTAAAAACCAAAAAATTGATGAATCGGAAAATCGAAGACTTAATGATTGTATTATTACATAATCGAAAAGCTCAAAAATCGAAAACTAAATATCTAAAAATTGAATAATCTGAAAATTCAAGAATCGAAAAATTTGAAAATCCAAATATTGAAAAATAAAAAAATCCAAAAACTGAACGTTTATGAAAACGGAAAATCGAAAAATATACATATCAAAATTTTCAAGAAACGAAACATTCAAAAATGAAAAAATCGATGAATCGAAAACTGGTATCATTCAAAAATCGAAAACTGAATACTTAATTAAAAATTAGAAAAATCGGAAAATTCAAGAAGAGAAAGATAGAAAAATCTAAAAACTGAGGAATTGAAAAATTGACCAGTTGGAAAAACAGACAAATCGTAACAGTGATAAGTATAAAAATCGAAGAATTGTAAAGTGGACAAACTAAAATATCGAAAAATCAAAAAAATAGATGAATCGGAAAATCGAAAACTTAATGATTGAATTATTACATAATCGAAAAGCTCAAAAATCGAAAACTAAAGATCTGAAAATTAAAGTACTGAAGAATAAAAAAATTCAAAATCCAAATATTAAAAAATAAAAGAATTGAAAAATCCTAAAGTCATTAAATTGAAAAATCGAAAAGTCAATAATTGAGAAATATTGAAATTTAGAAAAATCGAAAATCAAATAAATGGAAAATTAAAAAATCGAAAACTGGAAAATTCCAAAAATTTAAGAATCGAAAAATTCAAACACTGAAATGTTTACAAAAAGGGAAATTCGAAAAATATACAAATCAAAACATTAACAAATCAAAAAATCGGATAACCTAAGACTTAAGAAATCAAAGACGCGAAAAATTAAATAATGGAAAATTAAATAACGGTAAAATTATAAAATCGAAAAACTGGAAATCGCGAACAATAAAATCGAAAATTTGAAAACTCTAAATCAACAAATCGAAACGGTGAAAAGTATAAAAATCGAAGAATCGTAAAGTGCTAAGCGAAGAAAAATGTTGCTGTCTCGATGGGAATCGAACCACACGCCTTCCGCTTGCCGGGCAGGTATCCTGACCACTGGACCATGAGGCCGCTTATCTTTCTCCGCTTACCAACATGTTATTGTGCCGCCACAGTGGAATAACTCAAAACTCTAAAAATAAAAAAATTGAAAATTTAATGATTGAAATCGAAAACTAAAAATCTAAAAATTGAAGAATCTGAAAACTGAAGAATCGAATAATTTCGAAATCCAAATATGTACTGAAAAATAAAAATTGAAAAATCGAAGAACAGGTAGCACATGTGTAATCTTGTAAATTCAGGTTTCCGATTTTTTTGAGCACTTGGACAAATAGAAAAGCAGACAATAATCCAAAAGTAAAAAATCCAAGTATCCAAAAGCGGAGCCACTGAAGAATTGAAAAATCCAAAAAACAAAACACTAATAAATCGAAAATAAATGGAATAATTGAAAATTCGAAAAGCTGAAAATCGTAGACTGAAAAACCTAAAAACTGAAGAATGTACAAATTGAAAATTTTGAAGATCGAAATATTCAAAAACAAAAGAATCGGAGAATCTAAAATCTGAAGAAATTGGTCGCAGATATGAAACATTGTAGAAAGATAATCTCACAAACTACTGGACTGATTACTAGCAAAGTTTATATTTATGTTAAGAACACGGCGTAGATGGTTGAACGCTAACCTAAATTTGTCTGACCTTCCCCATCAACAATTTAAAAATAGACCTCTCCTCAAATTTTTTCAGTAAACTCCTTTAAAATTCCATGAAATAACATACTCTTTACTTACACATGTGGTTTTGTGGTTTGTGAATCCGTCTTGAATTTTTATCATTGGCATCCAAAATTTCACAAAAAAATTAAATTTTCTAATACACTTTTATAAGCTGCACGGGAGTTTATTTTATTAATTGTGACATATTATCTATATTTTCTTAGTTTATAAAGAACATTACAAAAAATAAAATGTTATAATTTTTTAATAAGTGGGATTAGTTAGATTATACTTCAGGGGGTAGGAAAGCTCTGTCTGAATAACCTTAGGCTCATTTTTTGTGTGTGTATTAAAGCAAGATAACCCAAAAAAAATCAAAATTACAAACTTTTATTTCTAACAATACTGTTTATTTTAATGAAGACAATTTTCCATAGAAATATCTGGAGATGTGTTGATTGAAAACGCGTAGATATTGTTGTTACCATTTATCATAACGACTCTAAATCCCCAAAAATTCAATTTAGTGTGTGACGTTGAAATGAAACAATATATACCTATTTGAAAATAGTTGTAAATTGTAGCCCTAAATGAGTACAGTATAAGTAGATAAATGTGGAAAGTTCGCCCACCAAATGGTTGGTTCAGAAATTGTTGAGAAATATAGCTTAGATTTACAAAGTGATACCCAATTTGGAAATCTTAACTTTGGTTTTCTTAAATAAAAAAAAATGGTAACCCTGCTTTTGTAATCCTATTCGGGTAAAAAAAAAGTGTACTTCACCTATACAGATCCAATGCTAACGTGTTAGGGTCATTGTATGTCTTTTTACTTCCCGAGCGTAAGCGTAAGCGCCTTGTCTCTAAAATGTAAAAATACAGTAATGTCGCGCTCGACTACATTCAGTAATGATATAATAATTATTATCATAACAACAGCTGGCCCAAACTTATATTCGGCCCGATTTGCTCCACTATAGCTTAAGTAAATCAATCAATTTCACTTTCTTTCAGAAAAACGCAGATGCTTGTTATTGGAACGTGCAAAATATAGAACTCTTTCAAAAAATCGCAAAATCAAATTTTATGATTTTTCAAAGAAGGGGAATTTGTTGGACCGTACTTCAAGAGTGAGGAAAGTTCGGATAAAATACACTTCGACATGGTGAGAAGGATCTCGATGTGACCAAAGAACATCTAAAAAACGCCTCCTGTATACACTAAGGTTAGCAAATTAGGTACTTCTTCGTTGTATCAGACGGCTTAAAAGACAATTTGCTATTTCTGTTCCTAGTAATATTACAGGTTTTAAAAATTCTTTGCGAAGTTATTTTTGTGTTTAGAAGTCTTATTTTGAAAATAGAAACAAAGAAAGACTGTTAAAAAAAAACCTTATAAATATGTTTAGAATTCAAGAAACGAAAAATGTCGCATATAAATTTTGCAGTTAGTTACTAATTTGGTTCCAATTCGAACTTTTTGAATTGGTAGTCCTTGTGGCCTTTGTGACACTTCATCATTTTTCCGCTTTTCCGAATTCAATAAATAACGATGATCAGTCGCAAAGAAAATGACTTCGCTTAGCCAACCTATCAAATCATCACCACTTATCAAACCCCGCCCGAGGCCAAACAACTTCGCGTTTCGCACTTACCGTTTTCCCAGCTTTTCTGCGTCAGGATGGATGTCGGCCATAATAAAAACAATTTATGGCGGCATATTACGTAAGTGGTATTCAGGTAGACGATAGAAATATTTATACGGTAATTATACGTTGTCTATATTCTTTGAAGCTGCAGACCATGACGTCGTTTTAATACGAAAATGATAAGTATCAAGCACCGCAAGAGCACCACAATGAAAGTTGGATGCTACCGTTTGACCACAGCACGCGCATTACATCCAAGAATATGAATCAGACACCGCTGAGGAATCGCTCGTAGGTGGTACTGACAATAAGAATACCGCAAATATTCAAAGGCTACCGTAATAAAGAGCGAAAAATTTACGGTTTCGTTGTTATTCATGTCGCACCACCCGCAACTGATAACGACGAAAATAGAAACACGAGTACTGGTTTTGCTACCACGTCATTGGATGTGACAAAGAGTTAAATGCGAGTTTTTTGTTTTGCTTTGTTCGGTTGTAACAAAGGAAATGCGAAGATGCAAAGTATGTGAAAAGTTTTGTATTTCGAGTTGCGTAGTCGGTTTTTTTTGGTGTGTTGGAAGAAATCATGTATCAATTCAATCAAACTGACAACTGGAACTAATGCGATAAATACCCCTGACGTAATTTTATTAATTCCTTCTTTTATTTTGGTGATTCGAACACCGTTAATTATGTAGAATGTCAGAGTTGTAAGGACTCATTGATTTTAATGATGGAATGTGCACAGCACTGAAAAGTTGAGATGATTTGTTTTCCAAGATTTGGCCTGGGGGCGTTGGATCCATTAACTGGAACAGAAAAAATGCACGATTTCGGCATTGTGTTATTATGTAATTTGTCAGTTCGTTAGAACCGCGTTTCAGTGTTATCGATAACGTGTAATCGGCAGGTGAAACTAATTTTCAATTTTTGTGGATTGTAAACAAGTGCTTTTTCGAAATAAATAAGGTACAAAACTACTTGAAAAAATTTAGTTCTACTTGCTAAAAAACGAGAAAAAGATATACGTAGTCAAGAAGTGCATCGAGAAAAAACGGCAGAAATTAATAATGATGTGGTTTCCAATGAAACAGAATCAAATATTAGTCCATATAAATGTCGTCAGAGCCTTGGAAGGGGGATTAATAAGGTTAGAAAAGCGTTAGCATCAAGCCCAGACAACAAAAAGCTGTAGTAAGACAATTGGCACTAGAAATTTTGAACAGTGATATTGTCACTAGCTGACCTAAACAAACTATAAGGAACGTAAAACCTGAAGTTGTAGAGAAAAATCAAAGAATTCTACAATTTAGATTCCGTAGGTCGCCAAGCATCTGGCAAACGAGACGTAAAGTCCGTAAAAAATTTAGAATCTGGAAAACGAGAGCACGTACAAATAAGGCATATGATAATGACCATTGGAGAAGCTTATGCGGAATTAAAAAAAAATCTAATGCAGTTGTTAAAATTTCGAAATCCACTTATTGTGACACGTCAAGTGAAATTTGCATGTGAAATATTTGCCAGCACTGTATCTATGACATGAGAGTTTTATTGAAAAAAAAGTGCAAATTTAGAAAAACTTATTAAATGGAAGCAGTGGGAATCCTCTGACAGCACATTTATTGTGAAAGAAAATTCGTCTAGTTTCGATGTCTGTGTTGAAAAAATTATTAGCTAGTTACGATATTTTAAGAAGCGCTGCTTGATAAAAGATGTTCAGGCGCAATATTTTGAAAAGTATAAACAACTGTCAGCAGATAATGAAGCAGCAATTCAGGTGGATTTTGTTGAAAACCATAGTTTGATTTCACAAGACGAAATTCAAAGTACCCATTGACGACATTTTCGGGTTACAATATTCACTTGTTGTATATGCCTTAAACACAGAGTTGATTCCTACGTAGTTATTGAATTAAATCACTCAAAATACTGGGCTTAGACTTTTTTAAAAAGCATTATGTGTAAGGTAAAGAGCAAACCTCAATTTTTGCCTTTTTTTTCGGACAATTGTGGGATATATTCTAAGAAAATTCACGGTTGACAATTTGTGCTATTTGCAAGACGATTTTCAAGTTGAAGGAGAATGAAATACTTTTGTACTCTACCTCGCATGGTAAAGGGCCTGTGGATGGATTAGGGGGCTCCATGCAACGCCTGATTTGAAGAGCTGTTAAGTCCCGTCAAGTCATAAACACCCCAGAAGAATTTTATTCCGTCGCCAAAACCAAGTCTAAAGCGAATATGACTCTACGTATTGACAACTAAAGTTAAAATTCATGTGAGGTTGCTGGACAACAGATGAAAGGAAATAAACTCCTTCAAAAACCTGCAAATTTATCATTTTTTCAAATCAACAGGTAAACTGTGTGTTGCATTAGCTACAACTGCTAGCTCCACGAAAATAGTCCGCGTATTGTCCAAAAAAAGACCAGGTAAAAAAATGCATTTTCTAGTGAGTGGTCAGATGTAGAAAATGTTATTTAATTTGTTAATATGAATTATTTACAAATTATATTTAAAAATAAACGTTGTTGCTGCTCCTTGATTTTCCTCTTGGTCTAGTCTCGGTCGGTTTCCATTCCTTCACTACAACTCTTCTTATCACTCCCGTTAAAATAAACATTGATGGTGAAATCTTTCAAACCAGAAATCGCAACTCCCCGCATTTGCAATTAGAAGTTACCATCGATGAAAATGTATTTTGCTGTACAACTTCTGATGTATATTTTATATAATAAACTCATACGCCGCCCCGGTATGACGCCTATGGGTCTTCTAGTATATATGAGTTTCTTTTAGTATGTAGTATGACTCATCAGCCGGGCGGCGCGGCGTTCGCTAAAGGAAAGCCTGGAAGCGGATGTCGCGACGGGCCCAGAAAACCCTCGAAGCGGCGTTCTCGACCCATCGAGAGTGACATATAGGTTTAAATAGAGGCCACCGTCGAGAACTAGGATTATTCAGTCAATTCAGTCCACGAGAGTACAGTGAAGTTGCACCGGAATTATTTTATATATAATCGCCGATTTTTATTCACCGATCAACGTAACAATAGGTTAAAATTTATTACCTTTTTTATATACCAAAATTTAGAGGTACCTTGGCTAACAAATATTTTTCATTACATGTTTCTACTGTTTTTTATATGATTTGCACAAGACATATGGAACATTGCATTTAGAAAATGTATGTAACTACAGACGTCAATACGATGCTGCTATCAAGCAAGCTAGAACTAATGCTAATGATAATTTTATTAGAAATAATTGCAACAATACAAAAGCAATGTGGTCCCTTATAAATAGAAACAAACAACGTAAGATTCATGAAACATCCAAGATAACGCCATCTAAGTATAATACATTTTTTGTAAATATTGCGAAAGACATTGTAAACTCCTTGCCTAATCCTAATGTAGATACTATTAATCGTATGTGTTCATTAGTCAGTTAAGGACATACTAATTCCACTACTAACTAAATTAATTGATGCATTGATAGTTCTAATTTTTCGGATTGCTTAAAGATTGCCTCGGTCATTCCCCTACATAAACAAGGTGATCTTAATGATATAAATAATTATCGACCAATATCTTTGCTTCCTGTCTTCTCAAAAGTTTTTGAATCATTAATGTTTGATCAAATATTAAAATATTTTGATAATAATAAGTCATTTTTTAATAATCAATATGGATTTCGTAAATGTTTATCAACAGAAAAAGCTGTTATTTCTCTTATTGACAACGTGATTAAATCTTTACAATATGGTGAATACTTTTTGGCTACATTTCTGACCTTAGTAAAGCTTTTGACTGTGTATCATATGAAATATTATTATGAAAACTTTTTTTTATAATTTTGATCCAACTGCTACTAAATTAGTACTTTCCTATCTCTCCAATAGATATCAAGTAGTTAGTGTAGATGGAAAATTGTCTAACAAAAATAAAGTTATGTATGGAGTGCCACAGTGTTCTATCTTAGGGCCATTGTTATTTTTGATTTATGTTAATGACGTACCTAATTATTTATCCCACTTTTCAACAGTATTGTAGGCAGTGACACAACAATTGGCAAAAGAGTGACATCACCCCAGTCAATAACAACATCTTTAAATAACATCTATGCGGAAGCGACTCAATGGTTTTTATGCAATAAACTTTGTTTAAATAAAACTAAATCAAAAAACATGGTGTTTACTCTAAAAAAATGACTTATCCGTCAATACTGAATCTTCCATCAAATTTCTTGACATAATATTGGATTCAAAATTATTGTGGGATCATGTAACTCATACCATAAACACAATTTCCAAAAATATATACTTATTTATTGAAAAACTTGTCTAATTACTTATCTCGAGAGGTTTTGAAAATTGCTTATTATGGTCTTGTACAATCGCGTTTAATGTATGGAATACTAATTTGGGGTCACTGTTCATCATTTCAGAAGCTTCTTAGATTACAGAGAAGAGTAGTAAGAATTATTGCAAATATTGGATATAGGATGTATTTTAGCTCCTTAAAAATTCTGACACTACCGTGCTTATATATTTACTATTCTTTAAAATATGTGCTTAATAAATTAAATTGTTTTCCTACTTTAAACTCATTCCATGAATAAAATACCAGGTCTGTTGATTTATCAATTGCAAATTTAAGAATCTCACGTTGCAAAAATGCTGTTAATTATTTTTGTATTTTATTTTTTAATAAATTGCCTAGAAGTGTACGATGCCTTCCGCCACGTGAGTTATTGCAAAGAGCTAAAATATTTTTAATTAAACAGAGTTTTTATACTGTTCAGGAATATCTGGATTGCAATTGTACATCTTTAAATATGTGAATTGTTATGTATATTGTATATTGTGATTATGTACTCGTATATCCTGATTTAGAGTTTGGTATGGATATTTTGATTTTGTATTTTGACGAGTGTATGGATTTAACCTCCTTAGCACAATAACTGTTACTTACTTACTTACTTACTTACTTACTTACTTACTTACTTACTAAAATCTTTTTGAATTCTTTCTTTTCTTTTGTAAAAATATTTTATATCTATATTTTCATTGATGTTAAACATAATTCGCAACATGAGTAATATATCCATAATTAATATCTAACAATCATATTTAATTTAATATTAAGTAAAGGATCTTTTCCTGATGTTTGGCAACTCTCAATTATCGCGCCTATTTTCAAAAAAGATAGAAGAGACGGAATTGATAATTATCGACCCATCTTAGATAAAATTCCCGCATTTAATCTACATATCCGAATCACAACACGGATTTTTTAGTGACCGTTCTACGGTAACAAATTTATGTTGTTTCCCTCAGTATGTTTCGAATAGTTTCGACAATAAGGAACAAGTTGACGTAATCTTCACAGATTTTTCCAAAGCGTTTGACAAGGTTAACCATGACATTCTGCTGATGAAGTTTCATAATTACGGTTTATCTCGTCACTTAGTAAAATTAGTTGAATTTGTCACCTAGATTTCAATGTTTTAAATACCATGGATTTGAATCTGGTAAATTCCCCATTTATTCGGGTGTTCCCCAAGGCTCAGTCTTAGGTCCGTTTTTCTTTGTAATTTTTATTGATGATATTATTAAGAACTTAGATTCTGAGGTATTGATATATGCTGATGACCTGAAGATTTTCAAACGCGTTTCTAATATAAGTGACTGTGCAGAATTACAAAAGGACATTGATAGCTTCCTTACTTGGAATACATCTAACTACTTGCCAGTAAACTTTGACAAACGTCGTATCATGTCAATGACGAACAAAAATCATAAAATAATGTACGATTACACCATTAACTCCTCGCCGGTGTTTAGAGTTGCGTCCTTTTGCGACCTAGGGATTACTTTTGACTACAAATCAGTTTCTCTTCTGCCTGAAGACGGTACTGTATACCGAAACACGTGTAGCAGTGACTACAAATATATTTTTTAAACTCTGAAAGTTTTTTCATTATTATTAAAAATAAAAAAAAAAATACAAATTAACATTCGCTGATTATATTGGCAACCTATCTTTGGAAGCTTATAAGTGTCTTGGTTTTATTATCGATCGAGTGGTTGTTTCAAGAATATAGACACTCTCAAAGCCTTATAGGTACTTTGCTTTCGTGAGGTCAAAGTTGGAATATGCAAGCATTGTGTTGGCCCCTTCTGCTCAAAGCCACACTTTAGCTCTCGAAAAAATCCAGAGGCGTTTTCTAAAATTTTTGGCGTTCAAGGTTGATGGTAAGTATCCTGTGAGAGGGACACCTCATTCGAATCTTTTACAAAGATTTAATTTTGTTGACTTGAAAGCGAGACGTGATAAAGCCTCACTTTTCTTTCTTAAGAAAATCATTCGGAATGATATTGAGTGTCCATCGGTTCTAGGTCAACTTTGCTTTGGTGTACCTTCTCCTAGGTCTCAACATCTTTTTTATTTACCAACTCCACGTATTGACGTTCTTAAATACTCGCCCATTTATGCGATGTGTTCGGAGTATCACAAACAGCAAGACGCTTTTGATTTACTAAGATAAGATTCATCTTCAATTTTCCAATCCCTTTTGGGGAAAGCAGTAATTATTGCAACTGTTCAAATTGTAGTTTTCCTTGTATTTTTCCATTCTGTTTTTGTTCTATTATGTTGATCTATAAATGGGCTAAACGCCTGTTGATCAACTAATCAATAATAATAATAATAATAATAATGATGGGTTCTGGTTTTTAGAGTACGAAAACGGGAGTCCAAAGAAATATATCAGAAAATATCATTTGAAATAACTTACCAGTATCTGAAAATATCTTAAACCATTTTGGTTTATCACTGAAACGCCGTTTTGTACCTAATTTTCGATTTTTCCGGAATTAAACTGTTTAATGCTTGATTGGCTGCATTTTTCACACTTTCGGGCAATATGTCGCCTAAAACCAATATTTTTCTAAATTTGTTCACAATTTTTTTTAATCAACAACAAAATGATAGGGAAACATCTCATGCAAACGCGGTCAGCTCAATTTTTTTCAAAGCAATTTGCCTGTTCAACTGTTTTCAATTTTTGTCTCAATGGACAAAACCTTGAATACACCACGGGCACGGATGTAATAAATGTCATAACAGCCTTAAATTCCTCAAAATCTTCACTCTCGCTCTTATTTGGAACTGATATTTGGGGCTGTTATGACATTTATTACATCCTAGGTAGGTTGGTATGTTAATAGCTATAAATTTACTCTGTAATAGTGTAAAAGACAATAGTGATTTGGATCTCCTACTCGTTAAGGTATTCATGGGTCATCGTGTAATTTGTGTACTTATCATCTATATACCGCCTAATACTTCTTGTAAGTATTATTCTATTCTGTTTGACCTACTTATTTATATCTATGCACTTTATATATGGTTTTTGGGGACTTTAATATTCAGGAATTTCTTAAGTGTGTTAGAGGTAACACTTACTCTCCAAAGTTTGTAGTTATAAATAACTTATTGAAACATTTTGGTCTACAGCAATATCATTATATTACTAATAATATGGCTAGAGTTCTTGATCTGCTAATTGCTAGCAGATTTTGTATAGTAAGTAGAATCTGGAATGTCTAGTACCATAATTGAGGATCAACATGACCTTGATTTTTTTTTTGGTTTGTGTGTACATGTATGATGATTTGATGAGTTAACACCAATTAACTGGAATATTTTAAAAACTTTTTCCGATAGTAATGAAAGAGTTTGTGCATTACAAGCAGTTAACAGCAGTTTTTCAACAGCATGTTCCCACAAAAAACGTTCTATAGGTACATATTCGGAATAGTACAACCAGAATATTATTTTCCGTTTAAAGCAAAAGTAGATACTTTGGAAAATATATAAAACCTGTGGTGATAGGAAGTCCTACGAAAGCTTCAAATAGTTAATATCATAGCTTAAAAAATATACTCGCCAAGCTTTTGATAAATATCTTCAAGAACTTAAGCAATATATTACATTAAGTCCAAAATCATTCTTCTCTTTTGCAAAATCTTTTAATTCGTTTTACATTAAAGAATTATAAGCATAATCTACTTATCAGCATGGTTTTATAGCTCACAGATCAACTATAGCCAATTTGGTTTCCTTAACGCAATATATTTGAACAAATTATATATTGGGGCTGGAGGTAATTACATGGATTTTGCGAAGGTTTTATTCAAAGTATCCCGTTAGATAAATTGAATTTTTTGGATTTTCGAACGGATTGACTGCACTCTTTAAATCATATTTGATATAATCTTATAGTGTTTCTCAGGGATCAATTTTGGGCCCACTCTTCTTCAGTATGTTCATTACATGTAGGCTAAGTGTTCAATATTTACTTTTTGCTGACACTTGAAAAATATTTTTAAATATAAATAGCATTGTGAAATGTGAAAAGTCTCCAAAATGACATTAACAATATTTGGCTCTGGTGCATGACAAATAATTTAAAGTCGTGGAAATATCTGCGTTCAAAACACTTAGACTGTGACTTTTTTTGTAAATTATATAAAGATTTTTCAGAAATTTTTAACATTTCAGTCTCCACTTCGGCTTTTCTTTTTTTCGTAAATTGCACAACATCATCATTTCTTATTTTGTTTGATCACTAAATTGTTTCATTGTTCAGAATTAAGTCGAGTAGTAAAACGTTAAAGAAAGCAAAGATTCTGTTTGACAAATAATTCTGATGATAAATCTCAAAATTTGACATACAACTTTTACGACACACTCAAAATTTGATAATTTTTTGTCTTACACAAAGTGCATAAGATGAAAAGAGAAAAAGTTTTACCTGGGTTATTTCCACCACTATACCACTGAACAAATGAAAATGTTGTGTAATGCCGTTTTCGAAATTAATGATACTCTAATGTTCAATTTTACCATGGATATAACACGGATTTGTTGAAACTGAAAACCCATAGTATCTAGGGGTCATTTTTTTTTCAATATTGTGCAACGCTGATTTGCTAAAACTGCATTTTGAGGATATTCTTTTGAATCGTTTAAATCTTTCAAGTTTAGCTGATAGGCGTTCATATTGTTCGGTACTTTTCTTACATAAGATGATGCACCATTTAATGAGCACTCCTGAGTTGATATCCAAAAGTACATTGGACCCTCTAGCATTTTTAATAACAGAAAACCTTGTGTTTTTTATAAATTCAAAGCTTACAGTCTGATTGTTGAAAATGATGCGGAATTATATATTTTACTTTACTTGTATTTTTTATTATTATTTTTTTTTAATAATAATAAAAACTTCAACTCAATTAAAACCCAAGGGAAGTAATAAAACCCACCAGCAATGTCTTAACATCGACACAACGTGACCGATCTCCGTCTGTGTTTCGACTTCCTGCATCCAGCGACCTCTCCCTGAACCGCATCCTCCCTCCGAAACAAAATCCTCGTTGTCTCCTCCGTCTTTTTGCTCTCTCGGCCAACACCACAACAACAAACCGTCTTCACCGAACAAGTCCAGCTCTGTCGACCTCCAGCTATATCACTTACACCCCAATTACTCAGTGCCCGATTTAATAACATGTCAACAACCAGCACCACGCTGGAGGTAATCCGAGCAGACTTGATACCCGATATGTCCAAAACGCCGGTTCATCGTCCTTGAGGCATGTTGGGCCGATTTCCGCAGACCTGTCTTCTTGGAGCGCTGCACTAGGAGTCGACCCACGCGTTTGACACCAGTCCAACAGGTTTAGACGCCTTCACTTTTTACATTGACTTGCCTTGCCTTACTTCACCTATGCCTAACATACCAGTTTACATCGGTGATTTTTTTCTTGTGTTTTTTTCCAAATCACTGATAATGTTACCAGCGCGTTATTAGCTCGGAGCGCCGCAGCAAAAACACGGATTATGGCGGAAGTCGACGACGCAGGACGGAGTCAACAAAATCGTTGAGGGAGACGCGGTGGCTTCTAATTAATGATTAAGGGAAAAACTGGTTCAGGCTTGAATGAAGTCGCATGGACGCAGATCGGGTCGGAGGGGTGGCTGGTAGTCCTGGCTGTGTGATTCCAATCAGGATGGGAGGTTGAGCTAAGTGGGTGGTAATAATTATTACGGAACGAGTTATTCTCATTGATGAATGACATGTTTTTAATATACGCTGATCGGCATGATGTCTGGTGTTTGTAAAACGTATAGGTAACTTGTTTTGGTCACATCTTCTGTGTATAACTGGCGATCGAAAAAAAACTTGTAGTTACTCGTTTGTCGTCTTTTATCACTTCGTTTGTTAATATATTTATTTAATTAATAAATTTACAATAAATTCTAATATATCCTGACCTGCGTTTTAATCACACTAAAAACAATCGGAAGCAATTGTGGAGTGTCATTAATTCCAATAATTTTCAGTTTGTTGTAAAAAGTTTGAATGTTTTAAAAAAGAGTAAAATTCTGACGTGTACAGTGAGCTGAAAGTAGCCATTTTCAACTGAATTTAAATGACAAAGTTAGTAGGTACTCTATTACGATTACTTACTTAAAAAAAAATATGGTTCAATTATTATTTTCCTATACCCATTTGTCCAGCTTATTTGGGTGACCTTTCTTAAAGAAAGAAATTAATCGTAATGCACCATAATGATTCAATTAATTCGAATATAGCAAAGATTTAAAGATAATGGTAAAATTATTATTAATAAAATACAATAAATGAAATGAAAATCAGTTACAATTTTTTTCTCTAAAGTTAGCAAAAAAATTATTGACCAGTTTTGAGAATGAACTTAGTTTAAGGTAACTACCTTGATTGTATTCAACCATGAAGTACCTTATAGCATCTCTAAAGCCATGTCTTTGTCAATTTGAAATTATTTTCAGATATAGGGGATGTTCCATTTGAAATTTACATCCTATGGTTGCATTTTTTTAACTTAGTACTCATACGTTTACCCATTCAGACTGCTTATTAAAAAAGCGAAAAAATAGGGCCCAAAAAAATTAATCACCAAGTGCATAAATTCGCCTTATTTAAAAATAGAGGTCATAACATTCTGGACATGATGAGATCCAAGTAAGCTTTTCTATAAAATCAAATGTGTCTAGTTTCACACCAATAATATTTTTGGAATCATTGTTGCTACAAACTTGGTATTAAAAAGGCTTATTTAGAGGATGATCCAAACACCGACACATATAATGACTTGGAACAAATAAGCTTTACCTTGTTCAAATTTCTGTAATATATATAGGGTGCTCAAAAAATGGCGCATCAAGTCTATGACACGCTGTTTAGGACTGACTGCTAATGAACAGGCAAAAAAAATAAAAACATTGTTGGGGCCAAATATCAAAATTTAATTTTCTTTTCGATCCCTTACCACAATTATTGTAAGTTTCTACTTTGTGTTGGATACGTGAAATGAAACGGACTTTCATTACGGAAAATAATTTTGGAGGTATCTTGTCATTTTTTTTATTTTATAATTATAACAAAAACGTAAAAATTGTTTGGTTCTTTGCTCTATCTATCTATCTAAATCGAAATGTTGTTTTCACACATGGACGTCAAATTGACGTAAGGATTTTTACTTTCCGAGCGTAGGCGAAGGAAGTATTGTAATCGACCCACTCTCTACTTTTACGTTTTCTCGTGTCTGTCTGTCCGTCTGTCTGTCTGTCTGTCCGGATTTGCAATTAACAATCAGATGTGTTTCCAAATTTTCCGTTGTTATCACAAAAAGGAAAATCGCAAATTCAAATTTTATTATATTATAAAGTAGCAGAAAAACGTTTTCGTCAATTAAAATAAGTTCAAAATAATTTTTTTTCCGTGAATTTATGACAGTTTCTTAGTTTTTTTTTTGCTCAAAAATATGTTTTACACGATAATTTCTTGCAGAGAAATGAAAATTTTAAGTTCCACCCTCTTGGCTCACGATGAATAAAGAAAGTCATCAGAATTGAGTAGGGGTGGGTGGGCGGGGCTTCTATTTTGCCTTTTTGTCTTAATATTGGGAGTGTTCTTTTCGCAACAAGAAACTTAAAATGTGTTTAAAACAAGAAATATGGATTTTGTAATTACGCTCCGCCCCTCAGTCTTACAATGAATGAAAAATTCATCACGATTGAGATCCAGACGGATGGGTAGAGCTTATCCTTTGTTTTTCTTTTTTTTTTACTTAATACATATAGTTTTCTCTGAGCAACACCATCACTGAAGAACATCTTTCACATGATAATTCTTGTAGAAAAATACGGATTTTGCAATTAAGCTCCGCCCCGCTCGACTAACAACGAATAAAGAAAAAGCGTCACAATTGAAACAGGGTGGGTGGGTGGGGCTTATGTTTTGCCTTTTTTTTTTTCTTCTTATTATATATTGTTTTCTTTCCATAACAAGAAACTGAAAACATGTTTAAATTGGTAAGTAATTTAACCCATATACTTCTCTACAAATTTACCCTTTTAAACATGTTTTCAGTTTCCTGTCGTGAAAAGAAAAGTAAGTACATATATTAAGAAAAATAAACGCAAAACACAAAGCCCGCCCACCCGCCCTCATCTCAATTGTGATAACGTTTTTATTCGTTGTGAGCCGAAGGGCGGAATTTAATTGCTTATTTCTCTACAAGAAACCACTATGTGAAACATGTTTGTAAACAACATGTTGTTGAAAGAAAACTATGTATGTTTAGAAAAAAAATCCAAAAAATAAGCCCCACCCATCCACCCCAATCCCAATTATGATGAATTTTTTATTCGTTGTCAGACCCAGGGGCGGAGTTTAAATGTAAAATGGATGTTTCCCGACAAAAATTTACCATTTTAAACGTTCTAAATACATTGTCGTGAAAAGATTCTATGTAAGTATATCCAGAAAAAATACAAAATTTAAGCTCCGCCTACCCACCGCCATTTCATTGTAATGATGTTATTCGTTGTGAATATTGAAATTCTAAAAAATTGTTATATTTCATGTTGTACATTGTGGAGAAATGGTGCGAAATGTTTTTAAAACTTTTTAAAAATTGGGGTAATCCAGTGAATTCTTAAATAATAATCGTATTAAAAAATTCTTATCAAAGTTATCAAAGAAATGAAAGCGGGAGTGACTTCTGCGGCACGAAATCTACAAGAAAATGTATTTCGTGAAATTTCGATAATTTCGTTGAAAATTGGTCGAAAATTGGTAGTATTTTGCATATTTTTGTATATTTCAAAGGACGATTGTGGAAGAACCATTGGAGATATCGAAGAAATGAAAGCGGATATGACTTCTGCGGCCCGAAATCTACAAGAAAATGTATTTAGTGAAATATCGAAAATTTCGTTGAAATTGGTCGAAAATTGGTCGTATTTTGCATATTTTTGTACATTTCAAAGCACAATTTTGGAAGAACTATTGGATTTATCAAAGAAATGAAAGCGGATATGACTTCTGCGGCCCGAAATTTACAAGAAAATATATTTAGTGAGATTTCGAAAATTTCGTTGAAAATTGGTCGAAAATTGGTCGTATTTTGCATATTTTTGTTTATTTCAAAAGATGATTCTGGAAGAACCATTGGATTTATCGAAGAAATGAAAGCGGATATGACTTCTGCGGCACGAAATCTGCAAGAAAATGTATTTAGAGAAATTTCGAAAATTTCGTTGAAAATTGGTGGTATTGTGCATATTTTTGTATATTTCAAAGGACGATTCTGGAAGAACCATTGGATTTATCAAAGAAATGAAAGCGGATATGGCTTCTGTGGCCCGAAATTTACAAGAAAATATATTTGGTGAGATTTCGAAAATTTCGTCGAAAATTGGTATTTTGCATATTTTTGTATATTTCAAAGGACGATTCAGGAAGAACCACTGGAGATATCGAAGAAATGAAAGCGGATATAACTTCTGAGACCCGAAATCTACAAGAAAATGTATTTAGTGAAATTTCGTAAATTTCGTTGAAAATTGGTCGAAAATTCGTCGTATTTTGCATATTTTTGTTTATTTCAAAAGATGATTCTGGAAGAACCATTGGATTTATCGAAGAAATGAAAGCGGATATGACTTCTGCGGCACGAAATCTGCAAGAAAATGTATTTAGAGAAATTTCGAAAATTTCGTTGAAAATTGGTGGTATTGTGCATATTTTTGTATATTTCAAAGGACGATTCTGGAAGAACCATTGGATTTATCAAAGAAATGAAAGCGGATATGGCTTCTGTGGCCCGAAATTTACAAGAAAATATATTTGGTGAGATTTCGAAAATTTCGTCGAAAATTGGACGAAAATTGGTGGTATCTTGCATATTTTTGTGTATTTCAAAGGACGGTTCTGGAAGAACCATTGAAGATATCGAATAAATGAAAGCGCATATGACTTCTGCGACCCGAAATCTGCAAGAACATGTATTTAGTGAACTTTCGTAAATTTCGTTGAAAATTGGTCGAAAATTGGTCGAAAATTGGTCGAAAATTGGTCGTATTTTGCATATTTATGTGTATTTCAAAGGGCGATTTCGTAGGAATGTAAATTCGTTAAAAAATTTACAATGCTTCATCTATAAATATACAATTCTTTTAACCATTAATAAATGAATATTTCAAAATAACTGTTTATTATCTGCTCCTAAATTAGACTATGTTACAGTAGTTATATCACTACATCGTTGGGACTTGTATATCAGTTTACAGGGTGAGTCATTAAGCTTTCGTTTATCAAAATCTCGTTAATTATTACTAAAAATACTAGTGACATACACTAAAATTATTTTTATGTATTCAGAGTGTCCCGTTTTTAAGTCGTAATATACAACTCAGTGATTTTAAGGAAAACAACCTATATATTTTTACGTTTCTGGTTGGTTTCTTCTTAGGATTTACAAAAAAAAAATAATTTTTATTAGAAATTCCTATGACATGTCGAATTATTCCAATTTTCTTGAAATTTAGAAATTAGAAATGCAAAAGTGAAAAAATAGAGATGAACAAAAATACGCGTTAATATAGAGAGTGTTTATATAAAAATCGAAAATATTATATTATTTATAAGTTATCTATCTTCTAGTTTTTTCAGATAGAATACCCTGTGTTTTCCTGTGTATATTTACCCTGTTTTTATTCCCTTTCCTATTTGTTAAGTATTTTCTATATCTAAAATTGATAGTCTACATACAGGTGTCCCCTATAAACGTCCGCCGCTTTATATCTTAAAAACGGCTAGAAATATTGAAGTTTTGTAAACGCCATTGTTTTTAGCTTGAAAGGGGAAGCTTGTAGTCCTAATTTAATGATTTATCGAAATCTGCTGAAGCAAACATACATTGCAATTTTTTTTTAATAGCCTGAAGTTACTTAGACAGAACGTTCCTAGCGCCTGAAGTTCAAACGAACAAATAGAGATTTTTTGAAGAGTTATAAAATTCAATTTTGCGAATTTAATTTTTTATTACCAATCTTGTAAATTAAAAAAGAATAGGTCTGGACTGTGTGTTTCAAGTAGTTTTTCCATAAAAAAATTATGTGATGACGTCATTTTTCAAAATTTGATCGGTCAAATAGATATCCTTATGTATTAATTTTTTTGAGTCACCCTGTATAAATAATTCTAAAAAAATATGAAAGCATTGATAAACCAAAAGTATAAACTGATACGATTTTGTATATTTTAGGTACGAGTTATTTGGCAAAAGTTTGAGATGAGTCCATCACTGTTTTTTTTTCGAGGGGATAAACAGATAAATTTTGATAGACTATTTACAATGTTGACGATGACCATAAAATGTTTACAAGATTTCAAAGCATTCGGTTCTATATTTTATTATTATTATTTTAAAGTCTGGATGTCTAAGGTAAAAACTCAACACGGATTCATAAACCACAATTGTAGGAGTATATTATTTTATAAAATGTAAATAACATTTACTAGTGCAAACTTTTAAGATGACGTCATTCCATCGGTGGTGGGGATGATCAGAAAATTTTTGATTATATTTGTACAATCTACATGATATTCCTAACGCACTTATTAAGTTTGACAACAATCGGTCCAATAGTTTCGGAAATTATCGTAAAAATTGACACAGATGACAGACAGATAGACAGGCAGACGGGAAGTAAAATTATAAGTTGGGGTCGCACTTTTTTAATTTTTAATTCTTAAAACCCAATATTCTTTTTACAAAGCTAATGAATATCCAACATTTTACTGTGTATTCTTTCCATTGAAACAGTGAATTTGTTTGAACTTTTTAACTGAAGCATGTTAAAATTGGGATCATCTATTTCTTCAACGATGATTAAATAATTTCAATCCGATTATAGCATTATTACTATATTATTATATATTTCTGCACTAAAACAAACTCTAGTAAAAAGTATACAAAAATATCCCGATTGACTTTCATTAAGTTCCGTTAAGTTAAATATACTGCCAGACCAAAAAACCCGGACACTTAAGTATTTGTGACGCTACGCAAATGTTATAATTTTTTTTAACTTTTTTCAGTTTCCACATTTTTTTTTAAGTTATGTTTTCTGTTAATGAATATATCAATGTCTTGTTTTTAGAATGTTTTTTACAAAAGTTCGACCAATTGCAGGAAATCCCAAAAAGTTCAAGTGTCCGGATTTTTTGTTTAGCAGTGTTTTTTGTAAACAATAAATTCGATTTTTTTATGATAATTTAATGCTGAAGTGACAGGACAGAATTATATTTTTTGAATTTGTGGTTTCTAGTTATATCGAACAGTCTTCAAATTTGAATTTTATTCAGACAGTAAGTGACCATATGTCAATCGTTCGAATTTAATTAATTAGTCAAATGTGCAAGTAAAAAGGAAATCGAACAGTCGAAAACTCATAAATATAGGTTTTTTCATTTAAGAAAAAAAAGTTATTAACAGTTAAATTCAACAAACATAACACTTTCTGAATAATTTAAAGTAAATTTGAAACAAATGTTTGATTTCTACGTATGTCAAATGGCGTCGACGAATATCACTTATCAGCATAATTTCTAGTCCTAGTATGCGCCAACAACATTCAAATGATTTCCATTCAATTAAAAAAAAAAAGTTTTAAGCGAACTAATTTGTCTGATTTTTTCAAAAATATTATTTGTTTTGCTTCAGATGATAAACGTATACCAATACATATAGAGTAAAAGCACGATTAGCATAACACACTCTTTCAATTAGGCAGAACGTCACTTTTATTTTACGCTTCATCTAGTCCAACCCTGTTTTCGCGCCGGTTACATAACGGAAAGACCAAGCCAGTCCTGAATAAATCGGTTTGCTTTCTTTATGAATACCAAATTAGTATCTTAATAGTTTAATAACGTGTTGTTCTTTATTTTAATGAAGTCCATGAATCAAACATCAAGGAGGGAATTAAAATATTACTTCGAGAACTATGTCAAAGGATCCAACCTACAGTTTCCTCTTCCTACTAAATGCAAAATATGATTCTCTTGTTATTGCAAAACGTTTTTAGTCATCTCGTTACGCCTTGAACACCCAACAAAGAATGCCTGAATAATGCAGGTGGGTCTAAAAGTGATCCTCGCTCTTTCTACGATTTCTTAATCGTTCACAAGATATCGTCGCAATGGAGGTGGCGATTTTTCCGTAGTTTACTCAAAGCACGGCTTCACAATTAAGCTGGTGTACATCTGGCCTCGGCTATCACACGCTGGACGATCTCTCCGAGCTTTATATTGTACATCCGAGGGGCGCAAAATGTATTGTGGCTTAATACCATGTTTGTTTTTGAGATTTTGTATACCCCGACATTGTTACCACGGAGCGTAGACTTAGAGTAAAGAGCTTTTATGGTCTAGTTTTGGACGCTAAGTCGGATCGGATTGATTGGCAGCAACGTGGAAAGCAGACCATAGTGGTGGCTGCAATGTTGACACAACGTATGATTGATTGGTACTGAAATTAATCTGCAGTTTGCTACGAAATTCACACAAGTTACTTTGTGCGGATCACATAGACGAGACTTGTTTATTTTTGAAAGCACTTTGCACCCCATAATGCACACAAAATTCAGATTATTGGAAAAAACAACACTACTGATAAAAATAATTATATTAGTATTATTATTATTGAAAAAATTATGCTGTAAAGGTGATAATAAGTTTTCGATAAACGATGTTATCTCCAAAATTATCAACGTTGAAATTACGTTATTGCGTGACGGGCAATAGTTAACGTTAATATAAAGTTGTATCGTCATAATTCGTGATCATGATCTGTAATAAGCTGCAGTTAATAAAAAAAATGTTTTAAAAATAAGCTCGAGACGTAGCCAAGTTTGGCAAAAATAGAACAAATTACCGCTCATTATGTAATTTTGAGATTTTACTCAGTCGGTAGAAGATATTGTAAAACAAAATGAGGCAAAAATAATAATGTCAAACACATATCTAATATTGGAAAGGTAACGTAATTAGAAAAAGTAGATCTGACAAAGTTAGTTTTAAATATGCGAGGTGCAGTTTGCAGGGAAAATAATATTAATGTTTAAGGGTCTGTATTAAAATTTAATATTCTCATTGAAATCCTCAAAAATTAAGCTGCACATTTTTAGTAATTATCAAAACAGCAGTTGTGCACAAGTTTAGAGTTTTTTTTAAGTAATATTTAAATTTCTTAATTTAGTTTTTTGTGAAAAACACCAAACTGCACCTAGAATTTCCTTACTCGAGCTTAAGCAAGTTTAAGAATATTTTTGAAGCTTAACTCGGATAGAAAACTTGGTAAAGTTGCAGAATTTATGAGCGTATCAGTAAATTTACATTTATGAAAGTTCAGTGCAAATTATTAGTTTATTTTAATTATTTCTGAAATTGTTCATACAACCATGTGTTAGAGAATTTACTTGTTCAGGACTCACTTTTTTCCTTGATGGTGTTTATACTTTTATATAGTTTGTTTCAGATCTCATTATTCTTCTGCAGGTTTAATAATTTTCTAGCGGCTTGAATTTGAACATTTATCTTCAAAGTACTTCGAGCTTTTCCGACACCAACTAATTTAATCATGTAAATTCTTCGTTATTTATAATTATTGATAAAGTGTGAAGTAATTTAACATTATGTAAATTCTTCATTGGCTGAGAGTCTTGAGTGTGATGTAATTAATTTAAATAATTTTAATATTAATTCAGTCATCGTTATCAGTTCAAGAGAGTTTGAACTTAATCGACAAAAAGTTAACACATCTTGGTCTAATAGCTGGGCTGTTTAGGAAAAACCGATTAGAGGGTATAATATGCGGCAGGTTTTTTGGGTATAAAAACGTGGAGTGTGTGTTACGCCTGTCTATGTAGTAGAATCACCGAGGAATTTAAATTCTGCTCTCGTTACATCGTCCTCTGTACCTCACTTGATGAGTTCTCGACTGCCATAATTTAAATTGGCGCCACATCATGGTTATAACTTGAGTATTTAGATCCAGTTACTTTCATTTACTTTCATTTTCTTTCTGTTTTTTCTTCTTTCTTTAAACACATTCCACCATAAAAAAAACACACACACAACGTAGAGTTTCGCTGTTGTTATTTTAGTTCAAGGCCAAATTTAAAATTTATCGCGGCTTTTATGGCTGGATGTTTGGGTTATCACAGCAATGCAAAAAAAATCTCAGTAACGGTGGTTTTAAGATCTGTATTGCAATACTTTATGGGGAAATAAAACGGAGCTACCCGCTTTGTTATGGTATCAATTAAATACAATTTTAATATACACGGTGTTTGTTTAAAATAAATTTTACGATTTTGACGTTATGTTACTCTATTTTTTGTTCTCTTTTCCGATATGTGAAAACAGTAAAAAATCACAATAACTATCAACTTTAAATACATATAGAAAATACTAAGCCAAAAAGACAGTTGTTAAAATTTGAAAAGTTTGCTGAATATTTTGAGTAATACAACCCTATTTAATTTATTTACCTCTACACAAAATATTGGAACCCAAGTTTTAAAAATAACCCTATGCCAAACCTTTCTTGCGAAACCTAAAAAGATTCAAGAAAATTAGAATAAAAAAAAATTTGAAAATTTTGACCTCACTTTTCACATTTATTTGAATAGATATGGTGACGGCGATTTCAGATTCTTAATTATCGGAGGATTATCTACAATTTAATATCAATTTTCAGACGATTGAACTCATTTTAAGTATTATTTTAGAAAATTTTTGAAAATTGTAAAGTCATTTTTCACGTTTATTTGAATAGATATCGTGAAGACCATTTCGGATTCGGAATTAGAGAAAGATTGTCTACAATTTGCCACCAATTTTCAGACGATTGAACTCATTTTGACAATTTTTTTGGAAAATGTTTGAAAATTTTGAACTCACTGTTCACGTTTATTTAAATAGATGTCGTGACGGTGATTTCGCATTCGCTGTTTGTGAAAGATTGTCTACAATCTACAATTCGCCACCAATTTTCGGACGATTGAACTCATTTTAACTATATGTTTGGAAAATTTTTGAAAATGTTAAATAATTTTTCACGTTTATTTGAATAGATCTCGTGACGGCGATTTTGGATTCGTAAATAGCAGAAGATTATTTACAATTTCCCATTGATCTTCAGGCGTGTGAATTCATTTTAACCACTTTTTCGGAAAAATTTTGAAAAGTTGGAACTGTCATTTCACGATTATTTAAATCGATATCATGATGTCGCAGCCAATTTTCAAACGATTGAAATCATTTTAACTATATTTTACTAAAATTTTTGAATATTTTAAAGTCACTTTTTTCACATTATTTGAATAGATTTTGTGATGGCGATTTCGGATTCGTAATTAACGGAAGATTGTCTACAGTTCGTCACCAATTTTCAGACGATTGAATTCACTTTAACTATACCTTTGGAAAATTTTTGAAAATTTGAAAGTCACGTTATTCACATTTACTTGAATAGATGTCGTGAGGACAATTTCGGATTCTTAATTATCGGAAGATTATCTACTATTTCACACCAATTTTGCAAATTTTAATTCATTTTTCACGTTTATTTGAATTGATATCGAGACGATGGTTTTGAATTCGCAATTATCTACAATTCGACAGCAATTTTCGGACGATTGAACACATTTTAACGATTTTTATGGAAAATTTTTGGAAATTTTAAAGTCGTTTTTTCACATTTATCTGAATAGATGGCGTGGGGACGATTTCGGATTCGTAATTAGCGCAAGATTATCTACAATTCGACATCGAATTTCAGATGATTGACGTCATTTTCACCATTATTTTGGAAACATTTTGAAAATTGTAAACTCACTTTGCAGGTTTATTTAAATAGATGTCATGACGGCGACTTTGGATTCGTAAGTAGGGGAAACTTATTCACAATGTGCCACTAATCTTCACACGACTGAACTCATTTTAACCATTTTTTCTAAAATTTTTGAAAATTTTGCACCCATTTTTCACGTTTGTTTAAATAAATGTCGCGACAGCTATTTCCAATTCGGAGTTAGCGGAAGATTGTGTACATTTCGCCATCAACTTTCAGACGATTAAACACATTTTAACCATTTTTTTGGGAATTTTTGAAAATTGTAAAGTAACTTTTCACGTTCATTTGGAGAGATATTGTGAAGATAATTTTGGATTCGTAATTAGCGGGTGATTGTTTACAATTCGCTACGAATTTTCAGACGATTGAACCCATTTTAACAATTTTTTTGGGAAATTTTTGAAAATTTTAAAGTCACTTTTTTCGCATTTATTTGAATAGATGGTGTGAGGGTGATTTCGGATTATTCGTAGTTAATGGAAAATTGTCTATAATTCGCCACCAATTTTCAGACGATTGAACTCACTTTATCAATACTTTTGGATTTTTTTTTTAAATTTGAAAGTCACGTTATTCACATTTACTTGAATAGATGTCGTAAGGGCACTTTCGGATTCTTAATTATTGGAAGATTATCTACAGCTTGACACCAATTTTTATACGGTTGAACTCATTTTTGCCATTTTTTTTAACAAAATTTTGCAAATTTTTATTCATTTTTCACGTTTATTTGAATTGATGTCGAGACGATGATTTTGAATTCGTAATTATCGAAACATTATCTACTATTCGACAGCAATTTTCGGACGATTGAACATTTTTTTACGATTTTTTTGGAAAATTTTTGGAAATTATAAAGTCGTTTTTTCACATTTGTCTGAATAGATGTCGTAGGGACGATTTCGGATTCGTAATCACCGCAAGATTGTCTACAATTCGACATCAATTTTTAGACGACTGAATTCATTTTTAAAATTTTTTTGGAAAATTTTTGAAAATACAAAGTCACTTTTGTTCACATTTTTTTGAATAGAGTCGTGAGCACGATTTCTGATTTATAATTAGCGGAAAATTGTCTACAATTCGACACCAATTTTCAGACAATTGAACTCATTTTAACCATTTTTTTCTAAAATTTTTGAAAATTGTAAAGTCCCTTCGCACATTTATTTAGATAGATGTCATGACGGCGATTTTGGATTTATAAGTAGGGGAAAATTATTCGCAATGTGACAGTAATCTTCAGATGATTGAATTCATTTTAACTATTTTTTGTAAAATTTTTGAAAATTCTGAACCCATTTTTCACGTTTGTTTAAATAGATGTTATGACGGCCATTCCCGATTCGGCGTTAGCGGAAGACTGTGTACATTTCGCCATCAATTTTCAGACGATTGAACTCATTTTAACCATTTTTTTGGAAAATTTTTGAAAATTGTAAAGTAACTTTTTACGTTTATTTGGAGAGATATCGTGAAGATAATTTTGGATTCGTAATTAGCAGAAGATTGTTTACAATTCGCCACCAATTTTCAGACGATTGAACTCATTTTAACAATTTTTTTGGGAAATTTTTGAAAATTTCAAAGTCACTTTTTTCGCATTTATTTGAATAGATGTTGTGAGGGCGATTTCGGATAATTCGTAGTTAACGGAAGATTGTTTACAATTCGCCACCAATGTTCAGGCGATTGAATTCACTTTAACAAATATTTTTGGAAAATTTTTGAAAATTTGAAAGTAACGTTATTCACATTTACTTGAATAGATGTCGTGAGCGCACTTTCGGATTCTTAATTATCGGAAGATTTTCGACAATTTAACACCAATTTTCAGACGATTGAACTCATTTTCACCATTATTTTGGAAACATTTTGAAAATTGTAAAACCACTTTTCACGCTTATTTGAATAGATATCGTGGAAATCATTTTGGATTCGTAATTAGCGGAAGATTGTCCACAATGTGTAACCAATTTTCAGACGATTAAACTCATTTTCACCATTTTTTTGGAAAAATTTTGAAAATTTTAAACTCACTTTTCAGATTTATTTAAATAGATGTCGTGACGGTGTTTTCGAATTTATGGTTAGCGGAAAATTGTGTACATTTCGCCATCAATTTTCAGACGATTGAAATCATTTTAACAATTTTTTCGGAAAATTTTTGAAAATTGTAAAGTTACTTTTCACGCTTATTTGAATAGATATCGTGGAAACGATTTTGGATTCGTAATTAGCGGAAGATTGTACACAATTTGCAACCAATTTTCAGTCGTTCAGTCATTAAATCGTGTTTCTAATTAATGGGATTTCCAAGAAAGCGCGCTTAGTGACTCTTTCTGTATATTTAATTAGTTGTTTCTGGATTTTTCGAGGAACTTTATGACGTTTCGGTGCAAGGATATTGGTACATATTTTCTACTAATTTTCTACTAATTTTCTTGTTAATAAGATCAACATTTAATGTTTTATGCAATATAGACTAAAAAATAGCGAAATATATAGATCGTAGAGTTCGAGACGAAGCACAAATCTGTAGATATCTAAATAAATTATAACAAATTTTACTGATTTTATTACACAATATAACACTGTGAGTGTCATTCTCATTTGTAAAAAAAAAATTACTAGATTTATAAAGCAACTAGTGTTAGTTGTTATATTTTTAGGTAAAAATACATTACAATGCAAACTACTGAAAGTAAGTAGCAGAATACTTAGTTACAAGGTTAGAACTCTTCATTACAATATTTATGTTGTTACCCGTTATAAGTAGTGGTGTCATCAGCATAACCTACTGTTTTACCATATTTACCACATACCCATAACGGATATATCATTCACAATTAATATGATAAATAAAACCAGTTCTAATAATAGCCCCTGGGCAACACCTATTTTTACAAATTTATTAATGTACCCCGGTAAATGCCTAATACAGTTGTTGGGAATTACAATTACGCTAAGTAATCTGTTTGAAATATTTAGCATAATTCTCTGCAAAGTGTTTATTTTTTTATGTACCATGATATTGAAATTCTGTAACCACCATTGTCTTTAGCTTAATTTATATATTTTATAATCAAGGTTCTCGACGGCAATCGAGATTTCACGCATATTTCAAAAAATACTGAAAAAAGTACAAAGAAACAAATGTGCATAAAAAATGTGCAATAAATTAATTTATTAATATATATAAATATTTCCACATAATATGGTGATAAACCATTTAATTGTAGAAGAAACTAAACACCCTGTAAGCTACTCCTACATCTCACCGATGTCTTCATTTTCAAGTGAAATTGTAGCAACAATTCTAATTTTACTAACCGTTAATTACTTAATACTAGGCCACAAGTATTTGTTACGTGAGCTTCCCACTAGTTATTTTTATATTTAATTCCTGCAATTGGTGTAATCTTGGTCTATATGGTCTGATCGTGTGGTTTTGTCACACCATATTGTGGCACACATTTAGGTCATTCAAAAAAGATAAGTGCATTAAACTGGCAATTAATCATACGTTCAGCAATTTATCGTTTGCTACCAGCGATAATAACTGTGTTCTAAAAAAAATGAGTAATACATGAACCGTCTGTTTATTGTTGTTTACAGTATTATTCCACAAAAACTGTGTTAAAAGTCGTTTTGTTATTCTAAAACTAGAATTTGTTTTAGTGCTTTTAAATACCGATAAAATATTGAAATTTGTGTAATCTTGTAGATTTTGCGTTTTAACGTGTGAACCGAGGCACGATTTGGCCGAACTCGTGTTCACATTCGAGCCACTGAAGCTTAAATTACCAGTTGCCGAATAACTCCCGTTCTGCACGAGACATTCTCTAGAAATTTTATACTTTTTATTTGTATAAGTTGTCATGCCTTGAACCACGTATGGAGAAAAACAAGTTAACGGTAGTTAGTAGAAATCCACGCAAAGCCAACACGGCAATAAATATTAGCAACAATAATTAATATCCGGAAATCGCATTCTTAAATGACAGGAATGTAGTCGGTACTAAACACACAACAATAAAAACCCAGCAGGAGTATGTTGCTATTATATTGTTCATATCTTTATAATCACAATAACGGGCAACCGAAGAAAACCCATCAGCGACGGAGACAGAAGAGGATGGACACGAGCAAAGTCGTGTTTCCTATATGGAAGTCGCGTCCATGCAATATAAAAATTAAGTGTTCTTTTTTTGGATCGTTAATTGACTTTACAACGTTTTATTGTTTAATTAAAAAATAACTGCGAGTTTGTCGTACAAGCTCCAAAACTATGTGGCTCGACGTTATTGTGTGTAGTGTTATTTTTTATTATTAATTAAACAAGCCCAATAAAGTTTATGTTTAAGTTTCGTAATTTCTCAGGACGTTAAACAATATTACATGGTAGGTGACTGGGCATGAAAGCATACCGAAGAAAAAATGTGGAGTTAATTAGGACTTTTTATGCCATTTTTCACTGTTCGTTAAGCATATTTAAGGATGTTGCACGTCTTTAAAACTGAATATTTTAGGTGGTGCTGTCATTCGGAGGCTCTCCGGCCGGAACAGGCACCGGCCAGAAGAAATCAAGATGGGCTTATTACGAGCAAAAACGAGAAAGAAGGCTTGGGAGGTTATCTCTGGGCTACAACAAAGTTGAGTACGGCTTGTTAAATTGTGTGATAGAGGATAATTTATTTGATTATGTAAAGTTTTCGATTGGAGATTACAACAATTTGGATGGATTTTTAATCTAGTGTTTGACAATTTTTATATCTAATTCTTTCCAGAATATATGGGGAAATTACCAGCAATAATTATTTGAGTGTTAGTATGAAGCTTTTAATCGCACAAATGCTATTACATATTTCATAATGAAACAAACATGATGAAATTTAAATTTTGTAATTTAAAAAAAGTTTACTTAGTAAGCTTTCAAGAAAACCTAGAATGGATTTGTAAGTATTTTATTCTTCGATTTCCAAATTCATTCATTATTAAATGGTCAATTTAAGGTTAAAATTATGCCCAGCTGCGTCACCAGTGTTGCCAGATTAATCAATTTACGCTACAGTTTTACAGAAAAGTCAAGTTGTGAATACTAAATTTTTATTTTTGTATAGTTTTTTCTTCTTTCGATTTCCTTTTGCTTTTGAGGGAATAAAAATTCTCAATTTTTTTTTTCAAAATAGTCTTATTTCTACTATACGATCATGCTTAAACATATAGATTTTGTAATTAAGCTCCGCCCCCCGTCTCACGACGAATAGAAAAAATAATCACAATTGAAGTAGGGCGAGTGGGTGGAGCTTATTTATCCATTGCCTTTTTTTTTTCATAATGTACAGAATCTTCGTTCAACAATAAAATACTTAAAATATAAAATGGTGAATTTGAGATTAGAATTATGTTTTAAGTATCGTGTTGTTGAAAGAAAACTATATACATTGAGAAAAGAAGGCAATAATTAAGCCCTACCCACCCGCCCCTGTCTTAATTGTGACGAATTTTTCATTTGTTGTTTTATTTAGGGGTGGAGCTTAATTGCAAAATCCATATTTGTCGACAAAAATTTGCTATTTTAAACATGTTTTAAGTTTCTTGTTGTGAAAAGAAGACTACATATATTAAGAAAAAAAGCAAAACATAAGCCCCGCCCACCTGATCCGTTCTCAATTATGAGCTGGGGGTGGAGTTTAATTGCAAAATCTTTTTTTTTTTTCTACAAGAAATTACAAAATGAAGCATGTTTTAGCTGCTGTGTTGTAAAGAGAAAAATGTAGATAGCCCCACCCACCCTCCCCGATGTTTTTCCATTTGTTGTCAGGTCAAGGGGCGGAGCTTAATGTCAAAGTCCATATTTATATACAAAAATTTACCGTTTTAAAACATTTTTGAAATATTTTGTTGTGAAAAAAGGGTTACGAATCTTAAGAAATAAAAGGCTAAATATAAGTAATCGGTAGATGTGGCAACCCTGGTGACTTTTCACATGTTAATTTCTTGTAAAGAAGTACGGATTGTGCAAATTAACGTCCGCTTCTCAGCCGACGACGAATAAAAAAATTCATCACAATTGAAACAGGGGCGGGTGGGTGGGGCTTATGTTTTACCTTGTTTTTCTTAATATGCGTCGTCATCTTTTCAAAACGAGAAACTTAAAACATGTTTAAATGTAATTATATACAATTGAAGTGGGGCGAGTGGGTAGTGCTTATTCATTGACTTTTTCATAATATATATAGTCTTCTTACGACAATAAAATACTTAAAATATCAAATGGTGAATTTGAGATTACAATTATGTTTTAAGTATCGTGTTGCTGAAAGAAAACTATATACATTAAGAAAAGAAGGGAATGATTAAGCCCCACCCACCCGCCCCTGTCTCAATTGTGATGTATTTTTCATTTGTTGTCAGACTGAGGGGCGGAGCTTAATTGCAAAATCCATATTTGTAGACAAAAATGTACCATTCTAGACACGTTTTAAGTTTCTTGTTGTGAAAAGAAAACTACGTACCTATATTAAGAAAAAAGACAAAACGTAAGCACCGCCCACCTGATCCGGTCTCAATTATGAGCTGGGGGAGGAGCTTAATGGTAAAATCGTTTTTTTTTTGCTATAAGAAATTACAAAATGAAGTATGTTTTAAGTGTTGTGTTGTCAAGAGAAAACTATACATATATCAAGAAAAAGAAGCCAATGATAAAGCCCCACCCACCCACCCCGATCTTTTTTCATTTGTTGACAAATCAAGGGGCGGAGCTTAATCTCAAACTCTACATTTGTCTACAAAAATTTACCGTTTTAAACATCTTTGAAATATTTTGTGGTGAAAAAAGTGTACGCATATTAAACAAAAAAGGTTACCGACCGCCCCAATATCAATTGTGATTATTTTATTCATTCGTCGTGAGTCGGGGGGCGGCGCTTATTTACAAATTTCATATTGTTGTATAAAAACTATCAAGTGAAACATGTTTGAGATCTGATCATATTGTTGAAAATAAACTATTTTGAGAAAAAATACGGAATAAATATTCTTATTTTTTCAAAACTACAAGGAGATATCGAAAGAGAAAGAAAAAACTACTGTACTGTAATCGGTAGATGTGGCAACCCTGGTGACTTTTTACATGTTAATTTCTTGTAAAGTAGTAGGGATTTTGCAATTAACGTCCGCCCTTCAGCTGAAGGCGAATAAAAAAATTCATCCCAATTGAGACACGGGTGGGTGGGTGGGGCTTATGTTTTACCTTATTTGTCTTAATATGCGTTGTCATTTTCTCACAACAAGGAACTTAAAACATGTTTAAATGCTAAATTCTTGTCTAGAAATATAGATTTAACAATATTAAGCTCCACTTCTTGATCTGACAACAAATGGAAAATTCATCACAATTGTAATGGGGTGGGTCTGTGGGGTCATCCATTAACTTTTTTTTCGTAATAAACATAATCTTCTTTGAACAATAAAATACTTAAAATATCAAATGGTGAATTTGAAAATAGAATTGTGTTTTAAGTGTCGTGTTGTTGAAAGAAAACTAGATACATTAAGAAAAGAAGGCAATGATTAAGCCCCACCCACCCACCCCTGTCTCAATTGTGATGAATTTTTCATTTGTTGTCAGAGTGAGGGGCGGAGCTTAATTGCAAAATCCATATTTGTGGACAAAAATTTACCATTCTAAAGACGTTTTAAGTTTCTTGTTGTGAAAAGAAGGCTACGTATATTAAGAAAAAAGACAAAACGTAAGCACCGCCCACCTGATCTAGTCTCAATTATGAGTTGGTGGAGGAGCTTAATTGCAAAATCCTTTTTTTCTACAAGAAATTACAAAATGAAGCATGTTTTAAGTGCTGTGTTGTCAAGAAGAAAACTATTTATATATCAAGAAAAAGAAGACAATGATAAAGCCCCACTCACCCGCCTCATCTTTTTTCATTTGTTGTTTGATCATGGGGCGGAGCTTAATCTCAAAGTAGATATTTGTCTACAAAAATTTACCATTTTAAACATGTTTGAAATATGTATTTTGTTGTAAAAAAAGGGTACGTATATTAAGAAAAAAAAGGCTAAATGTAAGCCACCCACGCCCGACCGCCGTCATATCAATTGTGATTATTTTTTTATTCGTCGTGAGTGGGAGGGGCGGAGCTTATTTACAGAGTTCATATTGTTGTACAAGAAACTACCAAGTGAAACATGTTTGAGATCTGATCCTGTCGTTGAAAATAGACTATTTTGAGAAAAAATAAGGAATAAATTTTATTATTTTTTCAAAAGTAC
The DNA here is from genome assembly GCA_022388445.1 of Zophobas atratus. NCBI lineage: Eukaryota > Metazoa > Arthropoda > Insecta > Coleoptera > Tenebrionidae > Zophobas > Zophobas atratus. Next base: position 50,616,541 of record CM039445.1, on the reverse strand, counting down.
ATGTTAATTTCTTGTAAAGAAGTGGGGATTTTACAATTAATGTCCGCCCCTCAGCTGACAATGAATAAAAAAAATCATTACAATTGAGATAGGGGCGGGTGGGTGGGGATTCTCTTTTGCCTTGTTTTTCTAAATATGCGTTTTCGTTTTTTTATAACAAGAAACTTAAAACATGGTTAAATGCAATTATATACAATTGGAGTGGGGCAAGTGGGTGGGGCTTATCCATTGACTTTCTTTCATAATATACTTAAAACAATAAAATACTTAATATATCAAATGGTGAATTTGAGATTATAATTATCTTTTAAGTATCGTGTTTTTGAAAGAAAACTGTATACATTAAGAAAAGAAGGCAATTGTAATGAATTTTTCATTTGTTGTACGAGTAAGGGGCGGTGCTTAATTGCAAAATCCATATTTGTCGATAAAAATGTACCATTCTAAACACATTTTAAGTTTCTTCTTGTGAAAAGAAGACTACGTATATTAAGAAAAAAGGCAAAACGTAAGCACCGCCCACCTGATCCGGTCTCAATTATGAGCTGGGGGCGGAGCTTAATTGCAGAATCTTTTTTTTTCTACAAGAAATTACAAAATGAAGTATGTTTTAAGTGCTGTGTTGTCAAGAAAAAACTAAATATATAGAAGAAGAAAACGAAGCCAACGATGAAGCCCCACCCGCCCGACCCCGATCTTTTTTCATTTGTTGTCAGATCAAGGGGCGGCGCTTAATCTCAAAGTCCATGTTTGTCTACAAAAAAATTCCGTTTTAAACATCTTTGAAATATTTTGTTATGAAAAAAGAGTACATATATTAAGAAAAAAAAAGGCTAAACATAAGCCACGCCCGACCGCCCCTATATCAATTGCGCTTATTTTTTTTATTCGTCGTGAGTCGGGAGGCGGAGCTTATTTACAAAGTTCATATTGTTGTTCAAAAAACTACCAAGTGAAACATGTTTGAGATCTGATGGTATTGTTGAAAATAGACTATTTTGAGAAAAAATAAGGAATAAATGTTCTTATTTTTTCAAAAGTACAAGGAGATATTAAAAGAGAAAGAAAAAATCGACTGTACTGTAATCTGTAGATGTGGCAACCATGGTGACTTTTCACATGTTAATTTCTTGTAAAGAAGTAGGAATTTTGCAATTAACGTCCGCCCTTCAGCTGACGGCGAATAAAAAATTCATCACAATTGAGATAGGGGTGGGTGGGTGGGGCTTATGTTTTACCTTGTTTTTCTAAATATGCGTGGTCATCTTCTCATAACAAGAAACTTAAAACATGTTTAAAATAATGCTAAATTTTTGTCGACAAATATAGATTTTAGAATATTAAGCTTAAGATATTAGCTTCAGCCATGACATACCATGGAATAATAGGGCTGTATTTTTTTTAACAAAATATTAATCAACACGCATATTTAAATATGTTGAAAAAATTTCTGAGTGAAGGCTTAACAGATTTACCTCTGAATTATCGCCAAAAGATGTATAGTTGTGGAAATTTTATTTCACCCTATAAAGTTTTATTAACAAGTAGTACAAGTGTAAGAAATATTTATGGCTCAGACCACTTCACCCGAATTTGTCGGAGAACATTTAGCAGGTAGTTGTCCTCATAAAATAATGGCCATTTTCGCTCGTGAGTAACGATGGTCCCTGTCAGGACCACCAATATTCTGCTTTCTAACATCTGAGGATTACCGGCACGCTACAACTTTAAGTTGTAAATATCTCTTGCTATAGTACTTTTGTCCGTCTCGTTTTTGTCAATAAAATTTTATAAGGCAGAATGAAATTTACAAAACTATACTTTCAACAAGACGGATGTCCAGCCCATTACGCGCGAATTGTTAAAAAGTGGCTTAACCAAAAATTTGGCTATAGGTGAATTGGCAGAAACGCGTCAGTTTTATGCCCCTAACTTAACAATTTCGGATTTTTACTTGTGGGAACAAATTGTTTATAAAGAAAATTTACCAAATGATGTGGAAATATTAAAACATCGCATTAGAAATACGGAAATTGAGAAAATTCGAAATAGCTATAAAGAACTACGCCACAGGTTGGAACTTTGCGTTCAAAATGGTGGCGGTTTAATATAATTTTATAATTTTAATAATCAAATTCGTGTTCAATTTCTTTCTGTTGTTGCTAAAATATAAAAAAAAATATTTTTCTTGTTTATTTAAACACCTGCTTATATTTTTGCATTTTTAGTTATGTTAAATGGACCAAAAAAAAATTATTCTTCTGACATTTTTTCTAAAAAATCACAAATAAAAAAGTGTTTCCTCTTGCTAACCCAATCCGGGGACATACTGTATAAGTATATTTGTTAGTCTTCATAGTTATTTCTTAAAAACCCTATAAAAACTAAATTTTGTTTTATCAGTATTTTGTTTTCGTCCTCAATTTTTTTTTTAATTTTAGAAAATTGGCACAAATTGGTTAAGGATTCTAAAGCTAGCGAAATTTTGATTTGATAACTGAATAAAAATAACGTGGGTGCTTTTGTGGAAACCGCGAAACTGATAACAGACACAAACTGGTGTTCTTCAAAGAAATCCACGTGTATCCATTTTACATAAAAATATCTATTTTTGGCTTTACCACAAGCACCTCTCCCTTCTGCGACCACGAACCTCCCACTCGACCTTGCCTCTTTCCTTAGAAAATTACCATCTTCCACTTCCCGTCCAACAGTAATCACAATTACTGCACAGAAATCCTTAACAATGATGCAAATTAGCTTTGGTTCAAATCGAGGGCGTACTCCGTGAATCATCCAAGCTCTTGGGAAGATGCACAGTTTCAACACTTCCTTTCTCACACCTTCATCGCCTAACGTGCTTCCAATCCCTTCGCCAATCCCTCACATCGCCTTTTTGGTGGCGCAACTCAAATGTCGTCGTGGGATAGGTCACATTTCTTCGCGAAAAAGAAGAACGTCATGAACGCCGATCGAAAGGTTTCACGTCGAGATGACCGTTCTCGAGGAGCGTGCTTGTGGAAAAAAATGGGATTCTTGAGCGACGGATCGACCAACATGAAGACGTGTAATAGATACGGGGACAGAGCGAAGTTGAACGTGAATGCTTACACTCACACATGATGGGTCAATGATCGCCCGTTGATAGTCGATGTGTTAACATGTACAGTTTTGAAAAAATACAACGCAACACGAGTAATCACATCCGATACTGGCCGGTTTAATAGCGACGAGATAATGGAGAGTGGAGACTGGCGTTAAATTAGAACCATTTGCCATCGCAAATGGGTACTTGACTTACTGGGACACGTGCTGTATGAGTACTTACTATTCTAGTTATTGTAGAGGCAAGGAGATTTACTTGCTTGCTTAATTGATTGATTCGTTTCAGAACTCGAAGACTTATCTACAGCTATATTTACTGTCAATACTTTCTCGTACCATCTGAAAGTAGTTGTCAGAAAAATGGTACAAAACTGAGTACTTGTATGTCACCTGGCAAAATCTAATTTTTATTTTAGTCCTAAAGTGTAGCAAATAGGAACTAGGAACTTCTGCAATATTTGTAAAATAATACAACCTTGTTATGGTTTTACTGTAGTTTTCATGAAAGTGGTACAAAACTGGGTACTCGTATCTTGACTGTAAAAGATGTTAAAAAAGACGTCTTTATGGCTCCATAAATTTGACAGATATTGAACAATTAACTTTTTGTGTCAATTTTAACCGGATGTCACTAATGCTTCAGTTTCTATCATTACATTTAGGTATTTTTTTTTACAATATGGATGAAATCGTCAACGACCAAAGTAAAAACTGTATCAGAAAAAAATATATCTAGCGTTATTTCGAGAGAACTTCCCTCTCCTCAGAAGTAAATTAAAAACACTTTTGGAATTTTCGTTTTCTAATATCCTCAATAATTTTTCAGTTCTTCGATGGCTCATTTTTCTTGTTTTTTCAGTTTTTCTGTTTGCAATTTTTCCAGTTTTCAAGTTTAAATTTTTCAGTTTTTAAATTTCAATTTTTCTGTTTCTCTATATTTCATTTTTCGTTTCTTCAGATCTTCGATTTGCAATTTTTCATTTCGACTTCTTATTTTCTTTACTTTTTCAATTTTCAGATTATTCAATGTTCTGATTTTATAATTTTACTTTTTTCAATGTGAATCTCTTCCATTTTCGTAGGTACTTTTCAATTTTTCGATTTGCAATTTTTCCGTTTTTTAACTTTTAGATTTTTTCACTTTTCGCTTTTTCAATTTTAGATTTTTCGGTTTCTCGATATTTCAGTTTATTGTTTCTTCATTTTTCGATTTGCAATTTTTCTAGTTGTCATTTTAAATATGTGATAATATTCATAATTTTTAAAATGTTTCAGTTTTTTAATTTCACAATTTAAAAATATTTCCATTTTTCAGTTACTTCTTCAACTTTTCGGATAAAACTGCAGAACTGTAATATTGAAAAAACAAAAGAGTATAGAACGAAAACATTGAAAAATCGAAAAAATTGGAAGCCAAGAACTTGAAAAATTTAACAAAAAAAAAAATTGAAAAATCGAAACATTATAAAATGACAAACTTAAAAATCAAAAAAAGTTCAAATCGAAAAAATGAAATACATATTCCAAAATTAAAATATTGACAATTAAAGAAACCGGAAAATCGAATAATTCAGGTAATCGAAAAATTTCAAAATTGAAAAATTAAAAATGGGAAAAACGAAGAAATGAAAAATCGAAAAATGAAAATTTGAAAAACTGAATATCCGACCTGCTACGATAAGACTGATTTTGGCAAATGACACACCCTCTACGAAAAGAGATGGCGGGTGGGTAGGACTCGTACCTGTTAAGACTGATTTTGGCAAATGACATATTCTCCAATAAAAGAGAGGGTGGGTGGGCGGGGCTAGTAACTGCTAAAATAAGACGGATTTTGGCAAATGACATACGCTCTTAAAAAAGCGGGGGAGGGTGGGTGGGGCGAGTACCTGCTAAGATAAAACTCAAAAAATTAAATTATTGTAAGAAACGACACTAGAGGCGCCAAAGCACTTTCAAATTCATCCCAAACAAGAGGTTTCAAAATTATTTTAAATTTTTCAAAAAAAAAAACTATGTCCCAAAATTAACTCAAAAACAGGTCAGGTCTGAATTTTCCAAAAATAGAACGCCAAAATCTCGCAACATCGTTTTAAATAATTTACAAAAAAAATCGCCATGATCTCCCAACATAATACACCATTGGGAGGTACCCAAGCACTGCGGCACTCTAGCGTTATTTCGAGAGAACTTCCCTCTCCTCTGAAGTCAATTAAAATTTTTTTTGGGAATTTCCGTTTTCTAATATCCTCAATAATAATTTTTTAGTTCTTCAGTTTCTCATTTTTCTTGTTTCTTCAGTTTTCCTTTTTGCAATTTTTCCAGTTTTCAAATTTACAATTTTCAGTTTTTAAATTTCAATTTTTCTATTTCTGTATCTTTACTTTTTCGTTTCTTCAAATCTTTGATGTACAATTTTTCGTTCCGGCTTCTTATTTTCTTTATTTTTTCAATTTTCAGATTATTCAATGAACTGATTTTATAATTTTACTTTTTTCAATGTGAATCTCTTCAATTTCATTAGGTCCTTTTCAATTTTTTGATTTGCAATTTTTCCGTTTTTTAACTCTTAGATTTTTTCACTTTTCGCTTTTTCAATTTTAGATTTTTCGGTTTCTGGATATTTCAGTTTATTGTTTCTTCATTTTTGGATTTTCAATTTTTCTAGTTGTCATTTTAAATATGTGATAATATTCATAATTTTTAAAATGTTTCACTTTTTTAATTTCACAATTTTAAAATATTTCCATTTTTCAGTTACTTCTCCAACTTTTTGGTTAAAAATTGCAGGACTGTAAAACTGAAACTCAAAAGTGAAAAAACAAAAGACTATAAAACGAAAACATTGAAAAATCTAAAAATTGGAAGCCAAGAACTTGAAAAATTGAACAAACAAAAAATTGAAAAATCGAAACATTATAAAATGAGAAACTTAAAAATCAAAAAAAGTTCAAATCGAAAAAACGAAATACATATTCTAAAATCAAAATATTGACAATTAAAGAAACCGGAAAATCGAATAATTCAGTAATCAAAAAATTTCAAAATTGAAAAATTAAAAATGGGGAAAACGAAGAAATGAAAAATCTAAGATTGAAAATTCGAAAAATTGAATAAACGAATACCTGCTACGATAAGACTGACTTTGGCAAATGACACATTCTCCAATAAAAGAGAGGGTGGGTGGGCGGGGCTAGTAGCTGCTAAGATAAGGCTTATTTTGGCAAATGACATATCCTATAAGAAAAGAGAGGGTGGGTGGGCGGGGCTACTACCTGATAAAATAAAACTGATTTTAGCAAATGAGGTATCCTCTAAGAAATTTAATTAAATTATTGTAAGAAAAGACACTAGAGGCTCCAAAGCGCTTTCAAGTTCATTCAAAACGAGAATACCTAGAACCTCAAGATTATTTAAAATTTTTCAAAAAAAAAAACTAGGTCTCAAAATTAACTCAAAAATAGGTCAAGTCAGAATTTTTCAAAAATAGAACACCAAAGTCTCCCAACATTGTTTTAAATATTAAAACACATAAAATACACCATGGGCACCTAAACACCGCAGCTCGCAAAACTTTTTCAAATTCTTAAAAATAAAACTCTAAAAGCTCAAAAGATTTTTTCAAGTTCATCCAGCAACGACCAAAGTAAAAACAGTATAAAAAAAAATTATCTAGCGTTATTTCGAAAGAACTTGCCTCTCCCCTGAAGTACAGTCCAATAGTACTCTCTTCTTTGAAAAATTAAAAATTTTTTTGGGATTTTCGTTTTCTAATATCCTCTATAATTTTTCAGTTCTTCGGTTTCTCATTCTCAGGTTTAATTAATTTTTCAGTTTTTAAATTTCAATTTTTCTTTTTTTCTACCTTTAATTTTTCGTTTCTTCAAATCTTCGATTTGCAATCTTTCGTTCCGGCTTCTTATTTTCTTTAATTTTTCAATTTGTAGAATATTCAGAGTTCTGATTTTATAATTTTACTTTTTTTCAAGGTGAACTAATTTTTTGTTTTTTAACTTTTAGATTTTTTCATTTTTCGCTTTTTCCGTTTTCGATTTTGTGGTTTCTCGTTATTTCAGTATTTTGTTTCTTCATTTATTGATTTGCAATTTCTCTAGTTTTCATTTTAAATATGTGATAATTAGAGTCCGGAATTTTATGCACGAAATTTGGGCAAAATATGTGCATATATATGCAGAAAAAATAAGAAAATATGTCTCAATTTTACGAAAATATGCAAACATTTTTGTAAAAATATGCACACATTTTATATTTTTTTATATTGAGCATACAATAAATTGGTAGTTTATCCATAAGTCTAATACTTTTAATTTAAAACAAAATTGTGCCATATTTTGAAAACTTTACTTTACAAAAAAAAAAACACAACTAAATAACAAATATTTGTAAAAAAAAAACGAGTACAATGATACATCAAAAAACACTTAAACGTCTGCATTGTAGGTAAGCTAAGAAAAATGTTGCTCTGCCTAGTACCTGCTAAAATCAGACCGAGTTTGGCGAATGTAACTTCCACCATTTTTCCAGAATCACCAATTGAAATGTGGCAAATTTTAGGATTATTAAAAAAAAATAAATTTCAAACCGGATATTTCTAAAATCTCGTTCCAGTATCATAAACACGCTACATTTTTCCAATTGGCATGTCAAAATGTATATCTCAGAATTGTTTGATAATAATAATAATAATAATAATTTTATTGTCCAACAGGTTACCCTAATTACAGGACAAATCTAAATAATTACTTACATGAATAACCAACACAAAAATTATAACAATAACAAAAACATAATTCCAAGCATAAACTTGAGATTTTTTAAGCAACTTTTTCAAAAACTCAAATTTTCAATACACCCCATTTTGAAATTTTCGATTGTTTTTGACAATTTTCGAAACTTAACCAGAGATTGTCTTCTAGATTTCGACCTTTAGAAGTTAAAAACGCCGACACTTGCAATAAAAAGTTCGCGGTATGCTTTAAAAATCTAAAAATTGTCAAAATATGTGAAAAAATGCAAAAGATACGAAAATATGCGAAAAATCTTGATGTATGCAAAATATGCAAAATTTAATATGCATCAATCAATTCCTATTTACCTAATTCGCCTAGATCCGAAAGGATTTAGTTGTAGTATGAACAGTCCGGACTCTAGTGGTAATAATCATTATTTATAAAATGTTTCACTTTTTTAATGTCCCAAATTTAAAATATTTCCATTTTTCAATAACTTCTTCAACTTTTTGAATCAAAAAAATGTAAAAATTGCAAGAAAAATCAAAAGTGAAAAAACACAAACGTATAAAACGAAAACATTGAAAAATCGAAAAATTGGAAGTCAAGAATTTGAAGAATTGAATAAAAAAAAAATTGAAAAATCGAAATATTATAAAATGAGAAACTTAAAAATCAAAAAAAGTTCAAATCGATAAGACGAAATACATATTCTAAAATCAAAATATTGACAATTAAAAAAACGGGAAAATCAAATAATTCAGTAATCGAAAAATTAGAAAAACGAAGAAATGAAAATTCGAAGATCGAAAATTTGAAAATTGAATAAACGAATAAATACCTGCTATGATAAAACTCTACTCGTAGATTATGAATCCGTGTGGAGTTTTTACCAAACCAACCTTATAAATCAAACTGGCTAATGTAAACTGCAAAAAACAAATTTTCAGGTACATTTATTTAGAAAAACGCCAGAAAAGAGAAAGTAAAACGTACACAAATATATATAGGTACTATATGGGTAAACCGGCAAAATATATACTGGGTCGTCAGAATATGCAAAATATGCAATAATGAATCTACATCAATCAATTTAGATAATATTTAACTCTCGTTAGTCTTGTTAACAGAACCACAAATTTTTTCGAACTTCCCACTTCTATTCAGTTCAACGGATTCTGCCCTCGCTCTCAGTCATTCATTGATGAACGAAATATGAAATATATTACTATTATATTCGTATACGGATGCCCACACGTCCACCAACATTACGTCGCCCTCTGGCATGCACCGTCCGCCGTATCCACTTATTTACGTATATTTATGACGGTATCCAATAACGCAATCTATTGTGATATTGTAGAAATCGGCCATAAACAAGGTCCGTTTTGGCAATGTCGCTAGGTGGATGAGGCAACCGGATATTTATCATCCTAATCTGTCGCTGTGGCGCAATCCTTTTCCACGTACCGAAACTGCCGTTTCACAGAAAATCTGCCCATCTAATTGTTGTGTTTAATAAAGGGTGCACACCCCCTTACTCTCCCGTAAAGCCACGTTCACGTTATACGCGTCCCGATTTGATCCGTTTAGAGGAAGCATTCAATAAAGTATACACATAAGGCACGGCTCTAATCAAATAGCGACAGCTGACCGCAAACCCTCTAACTGGATTACGTACAAGCCAAAAGAAAACATTCCCGTTTCCCGTCCCTCCAAGTCCAGACAGGAAATAAACACACACGTATATTCAATTAGGTTTAATTGATACTGGTTTGTGAGCAAAAAGCGTGATAATTGCTGCCGTAAATCGTAAATATTGTTAATTATTGTTATTAGTTGTATTATAGGGAAGAGGATGTGATGTTAATTTATAGTAGAAATCAGATACGGCGGATAAATTTATTCTGTCGATGGGGGTATTGATAGGTTGTGTTGTGGCGGGTATTTATAGTTCCGTTTATAAAACCTTTATAAATGCAAAATAACAATGTCTGCTATGAATCATACTTCAGCTCTATTTTAATGTGATATAACTCGCTTAGAAAAAAAAAAAGATAAAGCTTGATGGATTTGCGAAAGTTTGTAAGTTCAATGATCCTGAATGTACCATAGACTGTCACGCATGCACGAGGATCAGTGATGGTTTCAGGATGTTTTTATTAGATGAACTTTTATTTTGGGTAAGAGAAGTAATGCACTAACTCATTTTTTCTTTTAAATTATGATTTAATCTGCTTCACTAATTTAACCCACTCTCCTTTCAGTAGTCTTTATTTTGTTGATATCTTAGGTGTCAAAATTTCTATTAAAATAGTTAGTGTTATAATCTTTCTTATTTACTTTCCACCGTCTCTTTCAAATGTATATTTTCGATCTACTATTGATGCGTTAGGTTCCACTAACAACGGGTTATCAAAAAGTTTTTAGATTAGATTTTGCCACGGAAATATTTCTCATGTCTGTGATTAAACTGTAAATGTCAAAAAATCAAATTTTTGAATTACAAATGCAGTTGGATCAAAGACATGACAAATATTTCAATGGTCAACTCTAATCTGAAAACTTTTTGATCACCCGTTACCTTAATGTTCAGTTCTGATGTTGTGTCCCTGATTTTGTACAAGTGGCCGATTCTAAGCACATCTCAGCTAAAACTTCGTCTTTGGTACATTTAATGAATTTTCTGAACTTGCAACAATGTACCAAAGTGTACGAAGATTCTCACCATCCCTCCCTTTTTGTTTATGTTCCTTTTAGCAAATCTGACAGAAATTCGTCAATAGGACGTTCTGATGTCACTTGCTATAATTTTGTAAAGCACACTTTCCATAGAACTTGTGAGTTTTTCTATGATAGTTTACTTGGACTGCTGGATTCTTTTGTTCCTAAGTTTAAACCGAAGAAACATTGTTTTTTGTTTGGTCTACGACGTCATCTACTTAGATCTATCAAAAGCACTTGACAAGTTGGATCATGCTACCTTTATTAATAAACTTCATGCCATTGGTTTTTCTTCTATACTCATCAAACTATTCATCTCATATTTATTCTAAAAAAAAAACAAAAGTTTGTTCGTTGTTTTGGATACAATTCTAAAGAGTACTATGTCGGATCTGGAGTACCGCAGGGTTTTGTTCTGGGTCCTTTGTTCTTTAATCTATTTGTAACAATCGTGCAACCGTTTTAAACATTAATTTCAATATGTTTGCAGATGACGTAAAAATCTTTTGCAAAATCTTAAAAGAGACTGACTGCATGCGGTTGCAAAATGATCTTAAGATAGCCTTTAATTAGTGTCTTGAAAACAGGCTGGTTATCAACAACGACAAATCTGTGGTAATGACGTTTGGATTAATGAAAGAATCAATGTGTTTTGACTATCATTTAAAGGAAGACATTCTTCGAAGACCTGATACTGTGTCTGACTTGAGTGCTATTTTTCATCGTAAATTATCCTTCATTAATCATGTAAACTATATCAAGTCTCAGTCTTGTTCAGCTTTGGCTTATGTTATTAGATGTGTTTGTTAAATATAGACTATTATATAGATGAATTAAAACGTCTGCTTACATGTTTCGATACAATCGTATGCTCTTCAGAACTACATATATTAAACAGGAAAAACTGAGTATCAAAAACAAAATTAGTGAACACTTACCATTAGAGAAATATAAAATTTACATTATGTATTTTATGGATGACAGGTAATGGGTACCTACACCCTAATTAAGTGAAAGAGGAAATACACAGAACAAATAAAGAATAAACCTATAACAAGGCCATCTAGCTGATGGTTTAGTATGGTTGGAAAATGCTTCTAGAAAAGGGCGGTCCCATCTAGTGGTTGATATGGTATCAAAGGGTTGTAAATATCTTACAAAATTAATAGGAGAAAAAATATTGGTAACTAATGGTAGAGCACAAACTGGCAAGGGACCAGACTTTGGTACTAAATATAGAATGAGAAATTAAGAGTCTGAGAGAAGGGAGGACAAAATGGGAGTGTTGAAACAAATTATTCCTTAACGCACTTTAAACTTGGATTTTGACAGCTTTATAGATTTAAAATTTCGAACAAATTGGGGGCAGTGCTTTTATTTAGAAAGTGTAGGAGTACTTAGAAAACTCTTTACATTCATAATACATATAATCCTTTTTGTTCAAAACAGTTATCCAATTTCCTTTATCTGCGGAATTACTGAATTTATTATATGGATGTATCATTTGGTTTCCACGTTACGCTACTCACTGGTGTTTTGTTGCTGGATCAACTTGAAAAAATCTTTTGAGCTTTTAGTATTTTATTATAATGAATTTTAAAAAGTCTTGAGTGCCGCAGTGTTTGGGTACCCATGGTGTATTATTTTAGGAGTCCATTTTTTTTGCAAATTATTTAAAACAATGTTGGGAGACTTTAGTGTGTTATTTTTGGAAAATTCTGACATGACATATTTTTGACTTAATTTTGGAACCTTGTTTTTTTTTTGAAAAATTTAAAACAATTTTGAGGTTTTAGGTATGCTTGTTTGGAATGAATTTGAAAGTGCTTTGGAGCCTCTGTTGTCTTTTCTTATAATAATTTAATTAAAATCATTTGCTAAAATCAGTCTTATCTTAGCAGGTACTAGCCCCGCCCACCCACACTCTCTTTTTTTATAGGGTATGCCATTTGCCAAAATAAGCCTTATCTTAGCAGGTACTAGCCCCGCCCATCCACCCTCGCTTTTATTGGAGAATGTGTCATTTGCCAAAATCAGTCTTAACAGGTACTAGTCCTACCCACCCGCCATCTCTTTTCTTAGAGGATGTCTCATTTGCCCAAATTAGTGGAGAATTATGTTATTTTATAAAATTTAAATAACATTTACTATTGTAAAATTTGGACATGACGTCTTATTATCGTTGGTGGGGATGATTAGACAAATTTCGGTTAGTGTTTTACCATCTACATAATATTCCTAATATACATAAAAAATTATCAATATAATTGGTTTGGTAGTTTAGAAAATTGTTTGTCTAATAAAAATCGACACAGACTTAGACAGACGGCAGAGGGCAGACAGACAGACAGACGGACAGACCTATGTTTTCGTATTCTAGTGTCATGACACGTCTATAAAAAATATCTGAATGTCTTTCTTCCTGATGCTGTTTAGACAGAGAAAATTTTAGTTATGATATACCTACGATGTAGCGATATGGTTAAATCTGGTAAAAAATTTAAATTTTTATGTCCTAATTTGATTCAGCAACAATTTCCAGCTGTAATTTCTTTAATAAGTGATGTTAAAAAAATATATTTGTAAAGTCACTTTTGAGAGTGCAAATATATAAAAAAAAAAAGTTGCCAAATACTCCACTGCCCCCTGAACTCGTTATTACCCGATAGGGTACAGTGAATTAAAAATTTTCGAAGCAATTCTTTGATTATTTCAAGAAAAATAGGCGATTCTGTAAATAAAAAAGTAAAAGAGGTACTTAATAAAAATATTGGTTACAAGGTCCTAGAAAACATAAGTTTAATTTTAAGTGGCAAATAACTAGATTAATGTAGAATTAATTCCGGACAATATTAGTGCACATGTTGACGTAGAAGGAAGTTTGTACTTTTTGTAAAAAATTGTAAAAATATATTCTAGGTAATAAATGTAATTGTATACATTTCTCGTGTTTTTGGGTTGTAGTTTATTGTTCTATGTTTGCGGGTCGCCGGACGTAAATTGCATATATGCATAAAACTGTGACTATTTAGCAAAAATTGTGCATATTTAATATATTTTTGATGATGACAAAAATATGGTTCTAAAAATGTTCGATGTTTTCAACGAATTGGCAACACCGCGACAGAATCTTGGTGAGTTTTCGCTTGTAGCCACACAGTGCCAGCTACACACGAACCAGACTATAAACCTTGTGTCAACAGTCTTGTCGCGACCCTAAAAAATACCAAAAACCTCGCCAAAAGCAAGCATTTCTGTCTGAAAAACCTCCAAAGCATTCCCCACTTTCGTCTGACACATTCCGGCCGATTTTTCAGCATCGCCTCTTTTTGCGTCCCGGTTCAGCCTGTATATATCACGATGTTGGCGAACACGTCAGACGTTCCATCATCTGCAACACGCCGGAATGATGTCTTCTCCGCCCAAATGCGGGATGCTGGGGTGGGCTACATGCCGCAACTCGCACTGCTGTCACTAGCACTTGCCTGTGCTTGTATCGGTTGAGATATGCGGATAGCGGACAACCACATGCTGCCACTGTGCTGTATACCGCGACTTACCCACAATTAATTTATTAGTGCTTCTCTAGGATTGTTATTGCCGTAACCCCTTTATCCGTTCGAAAAATCTACGCCCAATTTCTAAAACGCGCAACAAACTAACCGGAATGTCATGGACCGTGCGCTTTTGGGTTGCCTCGAATTAAGTACGTATAAAAATTTAATTACTCGGGCTAGAACGCTAATTAGGTGGAGGCGATTCAGGTTCCGAGAGAAGAAGTTTGGAGGTTTGCTTGCGGATATCGTGGATTTGATGGGTACGGTTTGGTGCACTTGGAAAAGTGGATGTGTTTGAACATAGTGAACTAGATGGCGCTACGAGGGTCAAAATTTAATGTTTGTCCATGGTACCTATTACTTTTTCATATATTTAAACAATACTGGTACTAAGCGAATATACGTCAGACGCAACGAGTGCGCTACATGTTTATGTATAACATATAAATATGTCTTTGGTTAAATAATTTAAAATCGTAGTAATACTGATACCACAACACGGTTAAAATAATATTTTGATGTAGTTTTAGACTTTTGTAGCAGACTTTATTTGTTACAACGTGAAATAGCTTAATATCAAAATATACACTGACCGGCAAAAAAAACGGCCATCCTGAAAAATTTCGCAAAACCACTTTAAAAATTATTAATTTAACTAGTGATAGTTATTTTATTAAAGAACTATTCACTATTGACACATGGTGTACAAATTAGCAAAAAAAAGAAGACAAATAAACGCAGAATTAAATTTAATTTAACAAAAGAACAGAAACCGATCAAGTACGATATTTTCTTAAAAAAAAACAATAAGAGGCTTTTGTTGTAAACAGTGTTTTTCATCATGTGATTATAAGTTTGGCAATTAATAAACATTTTCACTCGAAAACGATTTCATTAACTCTTACAGACGTCTCTGAAATTGTTCTGTTTCTGTTATTTTTGTTAAATTAAAATTAACTCTGCGTTTATTTGTCTCATTTTTTTGCTAATTTATACGTCATGTGTCAATAGTGAATGGTTCTTTAACACTAGGAGGACGGCGTTTAGCGCATACCTCTACGGACGGCTTGCGGTCATTTGACCGCTGTACTTTTTTTTCAATAAAACATGGCCAATAGCGTAAATACTTTATTAAAATTAATTAAATAACTAAATTACAATAACATAAGCATTAGAAAGTGGAAATCATAAATGAAACTTATGATTCAAAGCAATTTGCATACAAGAAATTTGTAACTTTATTTCATTTTCCGCATAAATTGTTTTTGCATCTATGACGCGTTCGGTTTTCTTTTTTGCGGCATTTAGTTGCATGGCATTGTTTCCTTTTTTCCTGTAAACTTTTTCTTCAGCAGTAGATCATTTTTATTAGTTTGACCTGACCTGACCCAACATCACTTGCTGCGAGTTCTTTTCACAATTTCAAGAGGAATTTTCGTCTGCTTATTTTCTTCTTTATCACTTCCTGATATAAAATCCATGCATTTATTACAGCCAAGTTTAAAATGTTATAAATAACTTGCCCTTGATCCCGCTTTGGACGAATTTTTTCTAGCCACTTGGGCCACCGTATCGTCGCCATATTTTGTAAAGTTGCAATAAGCTATGGTGTCCAGAAGCTTTTTTCGATTATCTTGAATTATTATATCAGGATGCATAGTGCTCAAAGCAGAACATTTTTGTTTTTTACCCTTGATATACAGTCGGCGTGGTAGTATTATACTTCAGAACTCTTGTGCACATATACATTACCACTATCCGTCTTGAGGCGAATTATTCAATTCTTCGAGTAATTCCAAATCTGTCATATATTTCCTCACCGAATGTTACGACATTTTCAAAGCAAAAATCACCAAGAAAAAGCACACCCTTCACGAAAAAAACAAGATCCAAACCAAAGAATGTAATCAAGTGCAATGCCAAAATAAATTAAGTTACCACGAAAATTACCAACCATCTTAGTGGAAATTATGTCCAGATGTTGACAGTATGGGGTATCAGGTAATTTTAATTTTTTCGAGAATTTTTGAAGCGATTTTATTGCGGCGGTCAAATGACCGCACTCCGTCTTTCTAGGAAGACATTTCCCCACACAGGTGCCGAACAGTCCTATTGAATTGAGATTTTTTCCACATACAATCAAGAACAAATAAATAATTGTCACGAAGGATAATAACGAAATATTTTATAAAAACCAGAGATATCAAGAATAAAAAATTCAAAAGCGGTCAAATGACCGCCTCCGTCGTTCTAGTGTTAATAAAATAACGATCACTAGTCAAATTAATAATTTTTAAAGTTTGGTTTTGCGAAATTTTTCAAAGTGGCCGGTTTTTTTTACCGGTCAGTGTATATTGTTTAACATATTTCTATAATTTTACAAATAGCATTGTTCTAACTATTTTATTTATTATTTACTTTAAAATTGGCTCTAAAATTATTTCAACTGAGTTTCCCTCTCCAATGAACCATACAAAAGAAAGTTCGATTTTTCAAATAAATTAATATAAAAGTTAATTCTACAATTTTTTCCAAAAAAACGACTATACATGGTAAGTTAACTAAAAAGGGACGCTTCAAATAGGCATTTTTTGTATTTATGGGCTCAAAGTGATAATATTATGCAAGGTCCTTGATATCTCATTATATTAGAAATAGAAAGAAAACTCAAAGCCGAAGTTGTACGGTTCTTTGAGGACTATATTCTAAAATGTTTTTATTTTCAGGAATAACACATTTTTTTAAGTGAAACACCCTGTATATTATATTTTTAAAGTTTGTCTTACAAAATATTGTGGAAAGATAAATAAAGGTACGTTCTTTGTTGTGGTATCACTTAAATCAATTTTAATATACAGAGTGTTTGGAAAAATAAGTAAAATTTTACAATTCTCTGACATGAATATTTCATTTTTTTTAAATAGAACACGCTGTATTTTATTACTGTATCTTACTCTGTTTTTGTTTTCGTTGTTCTAGTATGTCGATCTGTCTCTTAACAAAGTAAAAAATCGCAGTAACTGTCAATTTTAAATATAGAATACTTAACAAAAAAGAAACAGGTAAAAAAATTTAATAAGATGCAGAATAAAATCTAGGGTGTTCTGTTTCAAAAAACTGAAATACCAATATTTGTATTTAATTATGAACACTCTGTATATGAAAATTTCTTTTCAGTTATACCACAACAAAGCGCCTACCTTATCTATTTCTCTACAAAATATTGTAACAGAGAATGTTAAAAATAACCCAACTGTGACTTTTTTGTGACTAAAAGATTTCAAGAAAATTGGGATAACGTGGCAACATCCCATCGAAATTTCAAAAATAAACTATGGTTATACAGCCTAAGAAGGGGTAATCAAAATATGTAAAACATATAGGGTGTTTTAATTAAAAAAACTAAGCTGAGTGAATACTCTGTATAGTACTCAAAAAACGTACAACTTTGGCCTTTGACTTTTTTTTCTATTTCTAATAATAATAATTAATATTTTTTGAATTTGCTTATACAGGCTGTCTCAGAGTTGTTAAAAAATAAGTATCCAATCAGATTTAGGAATTTAACTCGTTACTATGGAAATATGCAATTTAACATCTTTTAAATTTAACAAATTTTTATGAGTTTAGTAGGGGCAAAATCAGTCTTATGTGAGCAAGTGCTAGCTCCGCCCACCCGCCCTTATTTTCTCAGAGGATGTCATTTGCCAAAATATGACTTATCTTACCAAGTACTAGCAAGTACTACCCTCTGAGAAAATAAAGAAAGGGCAAATTTGGCAAATGACATACCCCCTAAGAAAATAAAGGGTGGGTGGGTGGGGTTAGTACTTGGTAAGATAAGACTGATTTTGGCAAATAACATACGACGATTGAAAAGATGTAGAAGAATTTTCCTGAAAAGAAGACCATTATAAGAAATTGAAATATTGTAGATGATCAATATAGGGACTTTCGAAAGATTTCTATTGCAAAAAAATCGAAACTGACTTTCGAGAAGAATTCTTATCTAACACAGGAAAAGTAATAGCTTTTGTTAGAGACGATTGAAGAAAGGCAGAAGATTCTTCCCGAAAAGAAGATCATTCTAAAGAATTTCGATATTGTAAACGATCCAGATAAGGATTTTAGAGCAAAAGAAAATCCATACTGCTGTTCGAGAAGAATTCTAATCTAAAACGGAAAGTGCAATAGATATTGAGCGAAAAGACTGAAGAGAGTAGAAGATTCTTTTAGAAAAGTTCATTCTAAGAAATTGCGATATTGTAGGCGGTCAATATAGGGATTTTCTAGGATGTTTTAGAGGAAAACTAAATCTAAATAAAATTATCATAATATGGTAAATTTTTGATCAAAATGTATTTGCTCATCCCCCTTAAAAAATGATGACGTCACCTCAAAATATTGCTAAATAATATACCCTATCTTAAATGTGCAAAATATGATTGAGTCTATACTTGTGATTTATTTTGAATAGATAATAATTAATGAGATATCGGGAAACGCACGTTAAATGACTCACCTTGTATATAATATAATATAAAAATACCATAGAATTTTTTTCTTTTCAGATTTTGAGGGTTTTTCATGTGAAAAAATTGGTGTAATGTTAATTAAACATTAAATGAAATAATTTCATCAATTTCCAAAATAATAATTTTTTGATTATTTTTGCAGAATTAACGCAGTCCCATGGTCATTGCTGTTTTGCCAGAAATTCTGTAAAAATGTGACTTTAAACAAAACCAAATAGAACGTATCAATATTATCACGTTTGATCGGTGAATAAAATCGGCGTGTGTTAAACTCAACAATTTATTTCTTACTAACTCTAATTTACACGACCATTACACAGCGATTATGTACAAAATAATTCGGGCACAAATTGACTGTACTCTCATGGACTGGATTGACTGAATAATCGTCGTTCCCGACGGTGGCCTCTATTTAAACCTATACGTTCGTCTCTCCGAAAAACTTAGTATGTAATTAATAAATTATTTACAAGATGTAACACATAAACGTCCAAATATTTTCTGATACAACAAATTCCTAATCCAAAAATAATAAAAGTTCCAGCAATGTTTCACAATAACACTCGTCAGTTTAGGGATTGACGTCTACCGTTTACCTACGCATAACTCGGTTCTAATCGGTCATTTCAACTCTATTTGATAGATTAGCATTGCGAAAAATAAAACACCACAGTTCGGATACTGTTATTAAAAAAAAAAACACTAACTAAGAATTTGAAAAATAATGAAAATTTGTGCTGACGGTAAATTCGTCATTTAAACTTTCACATTTTAAAGTTGAAAGTCTTCTATAGTTTAAGAGTTAATGACATAAAAACAATCAAGATTTGTGTGTGAGGTCATCACAGCGCTACTGAACTTCTAAAAAAAATGCTTTTAAGAAGATTTAACATCTTTGACATTAACACAAGAAATGATTAATCCCTCATTCTTTTTCTATAATTATGATTGCAAGATTTTTCACCTAAATGATGCTCTATTAATGTTGCATACACAGGTTGCTCTTAAAAAATGATTCGCGTGCACGTTCCGGAATCTCTCAATGCTTTGTCCTTCAGGATCATGCACTTCTCTAAGTAACAACCAATGTTCGGTTGCGTCCTACTTTTATAGTTAGACTGGTCATCAGTGTGTCATGTTTCCTTCTTCGTACGGTTTTACGTCAGCCAGAATTTCTCAGCACTTAATTATACGACCGATTTCCTTACCTCACCAAACGGTAGCGTGAAACACTGCACGCATTTAATTAACGTCGTAAACAGGATAATCGAATGAATTTTCGGAATTTTACAACTGCTCATTTTTATGTGAGGACACAAATCGGGCAGATTATTATGTTGTATTACACAAAAAGTAAAAAAATAATGGTCGAAGCTTATTTCCAGAAATTTTATAATTTTTTTTGGAATTTTTGTTTTCTTATAGCTTCTACATATAAAGTTGAATCCATTGGCAAAAAAAAACATTCCATTAGCTTTTTTCACTTCAATATTTAATTTTTTTAATTATTCAGTTTTTCGGTTTGAAATTTTTCGAATTTTCAAGTTTAAATTTGTCAGTTTTTCTGTTTCCCAACAACTGAATTTTTCAATTTTAAGATTCTGCAATTTTTAGATTTAAAATCTCTCAAGTTTTCAATTTTTAATTTTTCAATTTTTCGATTCTTTAATTTTTCATTTCTACAAATTTTAGATTTGCAATTTCTTGTTTGGATTTTTTATTTTCTTCATGTTTACAACCTTAATAACAGTTTTTTCAGTTTTTCATTTTTATTTTGTTTCTTCAATTTTTGCGACATATGAACGTCTTCGAATTTTCATTCTTAAATTTTCAGTTTTCCCATTTTCTAACTTTCGGATGTTTCAATTTTTCGATTTGCAATTTCGCGTGTTTTGAATTTTAATTTTTTCAATTTTTCGATTTTTCAATTTTTCATTTGTTTAATTTTTTAATATGAAGTTTTGATTTTTTTGTGATTTTCTAGGTTTTCTTTATTTCGATGTAACATTTTAAAATTTTACGATTTTTCACCATTTAAATTTTTTAATTTTTCGTTTCTTCAAATTTCTTATTTTTCGGTTTCTCGATTTTTCAATTTTTTTCCCTCAAATTTTGATTTGCAATTTTTCTATATATTTTTTATTTTAAATATGTAATAATTAATAATAATTGGTATAATTTCAAAAATTTTTGATATTAAAACTTTTTGATTTATTAAATTTTTCGAGTTTTGATTTTTCTAATTTTCGATACTTAATTTTGAAATTTTTTCGATCTTCAGTATTACAGCTTTTCGACTTTACAATTTTAACGATTCTATGATTTTTCGATTTTAAAATGTTTGGGTATCCCAATTTTTCAATTTGATTCGTTTTTTCTTTTTTTTTTTAATTTTTCGATTCATTAATTTTTCTAGATTTTTAAATTTTGTGATATTTAGTTTTTCCATATTTCAATTTTTCGTTTCTTCAGTTCTTCGATTTGTACTTTTTCGACTTCCCACTTTCTTAATTTTTTAATTTCCCGTTTTTTTTTGATTTTTCGATTTCAATTGCTTCCTATTTTTGATTTTTGGTTTTTCAATTTTTCGATTTTTCAACTTTTTGTATAAATTGGAAATCAAGTAGTTTAAAAATCGAAAGAAAAAATGCAAAATCGAAAAAAACGAAATATTGTAAAATCGAAATATTGAAAATCGGATAAATGAGAAATCCAAAAACTGTAAAATTAAAAAATTTAAAAACTGGAAAATCGAGGAAATGAGAAATCAAAGATTGAAAATTTCAAAAATTTAATAGACAGACAATTATAAAATGAAAATAAATTTGAAAAAATATATACACTCGAGAAAACAAAAATTAAAAATTGGGGAAATTAAAAACAAAGAACTTGAATAACTATTGAGGAAACAAAAAATTGAAAAATCCAAAAATTAAGGAATTAGAAACTGAAAAATTGAAAAATTGTGATATCAAGAAATTGCAAATTTGAAAAGTTGCAAATCGAAAAACTGGTAAAACGAAAAACCAAAAATTGTGATATCAAAAGTTTTGTCGAAAATAAAAAAGTTTAGATTTTTCGAAAAATTATAAGAATTGATTTTTCCAGTTTTATTTTGTTTTTCAGTGTTCTGATTTTATAGTTTTTCTTTATTTCAACGTGAAATTTTTCAATTTTAGGATTTTTCAACATTTAGGTTTTTTAATTTTTCGCTTTTTTTTAATTTTAGATTTTTCAGATTCCTTATTTTTCAATTTTTTGTTTCCTCAATTTTTAATTTGCAATTTTAGTTTTCGTTATAAATACGTACCTAATGGAGTTATTAATAACAATTATTATATTTAAAAAAATGCACTTTTTCAATTTCATGATTTTAGAATTTTTCCATTTTTGAATTATGTATTCGATCTTAAAACTTTTTCATTTATTCAATTTTTCAATTTCTCAATTTTTGTTTCTCGACTTTGCAATTTTAACGATTCTACAATACTTCGATTTTACAATTTTTGGGTTTCCCAATTTTTGAATTTAATCCGTTTTATCTTCTTCCAATTTTTCGATTCATTAATTGTTTTAGATTTTTAAATTCCTTGATTTGTAGTTTTTGAATGTTTCAATTTTTCGTCCTTCGATTTGCACTTTTCCGACTTTCCATTTTTTCCATTTTTTAAATTGTCGTCTTCTGTTTTTGGGTTTTTCAAATGTTTCCAATTTTTTATTTTTTCGATTTTTCAACATTTCGAATAAAAAAAATTGAAAAATTGCTAAATTATAAAACCGAAATATCCAAAATAAAAACTAAAAATTATAAAATGAAAACTTTGAAAAATGTAAAAACTGGAAATCAAAAACTTGAAAAATTAAAGAAACACAAAATTCAAAAATCGAAAGATAAAAAAGTGGGTAATTTTAAAAGTGCAAAATGTCGAAATATTGAAAATTCAAGAAATCGGAAAGTCAGATAAATGAGAATTCAAAAACTTTAAAAATTTAAAAATTGAAAAATGGAAAAATGTAAGATTGAAATTTTGAAAAATTGGATAGGCAAGCAATTATAAAATCAAAAGAAATATTAAAAAATTAAGAAATAAAAAAACGAAAAATTGTGATATACAATCGACAAAATAAAAATAAAAATTCGGGGAAATTAAGATTAAAATAAGATTCAAGAAATTGAAAAATTGATGAAACGAAAAATTGAAAAATCCAAAAATTAAGAAATTAGAAACTGAAAAATTGAAAAATTGTAATATCAAAAAATGCAAAAACGAAAAACCAGAAATTGTGATATCAAAAGTTTTGTCGAAATTAAATAAACCTAGATTTTTCGAAAAATTTTAAGAGTTGATTTTTCGAATTTTATTTTGTTTTACAGTGTTCTGATTTTATAGCTTTTCTCTACTTCAACGTGAAACTTTTCAATTTTAGAAGTTCTCAACATTTAGATTTTTTAAATTTTTTGTTGTTTTTCAATTTTAGTTTTTTGATTTTTCAATTATTTGTTCCCTCAATTTTTGATTTGCAATTTTTCTAGTTTTCATTTTAAATATGTAATAATCACACAATAATTATTATAATTTTTGAAATTTTTCACTTTTTCAATTTTAAGATTTTAGAATTATTCCATTTTTCAATTATTCGATTTTAAAACTTCTTCATTTATTCAATTTTTCAATTTTTCGATTTTTAATTTTTCAAATTCTTTCTATTTGATTTTTCAGTTTTTTCGATCAGTTTTTTCGATGTTTCTAATAAGTTTTTCGATTTTACAATTTTAACGATTCTATAATTACAATTTTTGTGTACCTCAATTTTTGCATTTAGTCCGTTTTATCTTTTTTTCAATTTTTCGATTCATTAATTTTTCTGGATTTTTAAATTTCTTGATTTGCAGTTTTTCAGTGTTTCAATTTTTCGATTTTCCACTTTTTCCATTTTTCAATTTCTCGTTTTCTTTTTTTCGATTTTTCAAATGCTTCCTGTTTTTTTTCCATTTTTTATTTTTCCTTTTTCAATTTTTCGATTTTTCAACTTTTCGAATCAGAAAAATGGAAAAATTGCTAAATTGTAAAACTAAAAAATCAAAAATAAAAAACCAAACGCAAAATTCAAAAATCGAAAGATTAAATTTTAGGAACTTAAAAATCGAAAAAGTCCAAAATGTCGAAATATTGAATATTCAAGAAATCGGAAAATCGGATAAATGAGAATTCAAAAACTTTTAAAATTGAAAAATTTAAAAATTGAAAAATGCAAGATTTAAAATTTGAAAAATTCAATAGACAAGCAATTATAAAATCATAAGAAATATTGAGAAATTAAAGGAAAAAAAAACGAAAAATATTGATATAAAATCGAGAAAATGAAAATAAAAAACATCGGGAAAATGAAAAATAAAAACCAAGAACTTAAAAAATTGAAAAATCCAAATATTAAAAAATGATAAACTGAAAAATCGAAAAATTGTATTATTAAGAAATTGGAAACTTGTAAAACTGCAAAAAGAGAAAATGAAAAAACAAAAAAAACAATAATTGTAATATCAAAAATTTTGACGAACGTAAATAAATATAAATTCTCCGAAAAATTCTACGAATTTTATTTCGTTATTATAACCCTCATAAGTTAAAATAAAGATAATTATTTTCCGTCTTTCGGGATTTATTCGGCAAAATTTTGAGATGACGTCATCAATTTTTTGGAAAGGCATAAACGAATAAATTTTGATTAACGATTTACCATGATTTTAAATCGCTTATTCGCTTTTGCAGTTTCAAGGTAAAATTACAAAAGGTTGCTATACAAATTTCATGATTTTTTCCCAAAAATCTGGTTGTCTTGTGTAAAAACTGAACATGGATTCATAAACCACATATAAAGGATGGCGTAATCCTGTCATTGGTGGGATGTTCATCCAAATTTTGGTAAGCGTTTTACCATCTACACGATAATCTTAATAATCGTTCCAGAGTTTTGCAGATTATCTATCTAATGAAAATTCAAGCAGACGGCAGACAGATAGACAGACGGAAACGGGACACCTATTTTTTCGTACGCGTCATGAAATTTTTAGAAAACATAAAACTATTGAACGTAGACTGGAATAAATTTATTAGACTCTGTTCGTTCATTTTGTGAGTTCTTTAGGTGCCAAAATAATTTTCATATCGTATGTGATTTCCATCAGCTTGGGCTCTTGTAGAAAAACTGGAGTTCTTCCGAATAAGTCAAAATTGTTCCCGAAACTCTGTGAATTTGACATCTTTTCCTTTTGGAACGAGGTTCTCGAAAAATGTTCAACTCGCTAGTTCACCTTTTGTTCCACTGTCAAGTTTTTCCTCTTCGCTCGAGCCGTCCCATTAAAAGTCCACACACAAAACCAAAGGGAAGTCGAAGTCGCTTCTTCAAGTCGTTTGATTCGCACGTGCGTTTCGGAATCGCTCGACGCCATATCCTCCAGGATCACGCTCCTCTCTAAGCACCAGCCGACGTCGTCCTGTTTCGGCGTAGATTTGGTCATCCTTGCGTCGCGTTTTCCTTGTTGGCGCGATTTGCGTCAACCAGGATTCCTCAGCACTCGCCAAACGGTAGTGTCAAACGCTCGACACATTCAAGTAACATTCTGTACAGGTTAATCGAAGTATGTAAGGAGTGTCCATCACGTATTTGGTGACATTGCGGGGAGTTTCAGGACACACATTCGTGATACTTTGCATATTAAGCAGATCACGCACACATTGACCAAACTGCATCTGAAGGTCACGATGGATAGGTGGATTTTTTAATGCGCCTGGTGACAAGAATTGTGGGAAGAATATGTTGGGAAATCTGCCATAAAGCGACCAGGTTATGAGAGGTTTGAAGTGCAGATAAATAAAGTGCAGGTCGTGACGAAAATCTTGGGAATTGTATCGATATCCTTGGTAAATAAAAATATGAATACCGAACGGAGTTTTGTAATCACTGCCAGACAAATAAATGGCTCCGGATTTTGTGATAAATAATAAGTGGCATAAATTTACTAATTTAGTCATAAATTTTGTGCGTATTTATAAATTATTTTCTCGGGCTGGTTTTGATTTATTAACGGGAGAGTTGAAAGTTTAACGGGTCTATCCAGGTTTACGTAACAGTCGTGTTCCGACCATAAATAACATTTTTTAGTAATTAAAAAAACTACGAAGAAAAGGCGACTTTTTCAAAATTCTCTCAATACGTGTCGCTCAGTTTTATCTTAAGTATGTAAAACTGTACTAATGCACTATTAAAGTCATTTCCATATTATCTAACAAGCGAAGACCAGAAGAATAAATAATGCTATTAAATTAATTCTTTCGAAGTAGTTTCAGAATAACATCATTTTAAACATTTTAACTAACTTCGGAACGGCTTCTGTGTTAGTATTCACATAATTAATTCGAACGGTGATCGCATAAATATTGTTTAAATTTGCATAATATTGTTGAGTTTTGAGATCACCGTTGGACAAAATGTTTTCATTTAATATGCGGTGCTGTGCGTATAAATTTTCAGTTACAGTGGAAACTCATGTTTAATTATAAAAAAAAAATTGTAGTCAAATTTCAAAATCGCAGAAAATGTAGAAAATTTAAAATTATGTAAAAAATACTCAAAGCTTACAGTTTGTCGTGAGAAAATTTGCACATTCCTTAACCTTGTTTGTTGCTGGCATTTCACTAGTTCATATGTAATCTACTGGAGTCAGGTATTTATTTATAATTTATGAGCTTTAACATTGTAAATCTAGATACAGCAATAATGGTTAGTTGGTTTAGTGTGTATAATAAAAAAATGATGAAATATTTTAAAATAGGTACCTATTTCATGGATCTTCGACTATAAATTGTAAGAAAATATAGCCGACAGTGAACGTACTGATTAAAGCCTTCAGATAATTCGACCCTGTTTTGCAAAATTTGAAAACATTCTACCTCTGTCAATTTTATTAATTCTCCTGAAAGTTTTTGCTTTTTTATTTTTTTTTTGTCTATTCTATACTACAATAAAAATAAACACTTTTACAAAAGTGTTACTAGAAACTTCTTGCGCAATTCGTATTAGTTTCGTCGCTGGAATCCATTAGAAATAGAGTTCTTACTTCTTACTTCTAGATATTTTCTTTCCATCAAAGACTTATTTAGTCAGCACTGATAAGTTCTTTGTTTTCTTATACGTAACCCTTGTAAATGTTGTGTTTCTATTATTCCCAGTGATATTTATTGGACGAATCACAATAATAGTGGGAATAATGAAAAAAATAATGAGTAGAAAAAAATCTAAAAAAAAATTAATTAAGTATAAAAAAATAAACCAAATTCTAACAACAATTTTAACGCAAACGTAAAATTAATAAAAAAAAATTATGAAATTATTCAAGACAGAACAAATGAAATTTTTTCTATTATCATTATTATTGTTTTATTATTCAATAGAAGGTAAAAATAGTTTATAACTAAGTAAAAAAAACTTTTAATTTATTATATTCCAAATATTGTCATCTACATGCATTTAAAAAAATGTCCAAAATCATCACTGTTGGCATTTTTATCAACTATATTTTTATCTAAAGAAAGAACACTTATTAGTTAATCTACTGATGAAATTTAAGCTTTCAGGTTCTAAAACTTAATTTGTGAAAAAAATTCCCATTCACTCCTACTCGCTTAAATGCGTTTCTTTATTCATCGTGAAACTAGAGGCGGAGCTTAAATATAAATGAGGAATTTTTATAGAAATATCCTTATTTTGAACGCGTTTCAAGTATCTCTTCATTGAAAATTAATAATTTTAGGAAAAAAAAGATGTGCCCGTTTATTGATTTCTACAAAAAAGGCTAAACACCCACCCATCCACTCTAAACTCCGCCTTAATAATCCTTTTCATTCGTCATGAGCCCAAAGCACAGCTTAAATACAAACAAATCATTTCTGTACAAGAAAGTGTCTTTTGAAACGCATTTTAAATAATGCATTGTTGAAAACAAACTATTCTGAGAAAAACATTTAGGAATAGGCCCCACCCTCCCACCCCTACTCTCTTAAATGAGTTTCTTTATTCGTCGTGAAATGAGAGGCGGAGTTTAATTTCAAATGTAGATTTTTTGTAGAAATACCCTTATTTTTGAATAAGTTTCAAGTTTCTGTTTTTTGAAAACTAGTGATTTTAAGAAAAAAGAAATATTTTTGCCAAATGATATACCCTCTACCCTTTGTTCAAATCAGTCTTATGTTGGCAAGTACTATCATCGCCCACCCACCACTTATTTTCTCAGAGAATATGCCATTTGGCAATATCAGTTTTAACTCAGCAAGTACAAGCCCCGCCCACCCGCCCTTTATCTTCTTTTATGTCATTTGGGATAAAAAAAAACAGAATTTATAAAATCAAATCTTACAATTTTTGTAAAAATCGGAATTTATTTACTTTCAATCTGTTTTTTTTTTATCATAATTGGTCACTTTTCTTTTTATAATATTTTGTTTTTTCATTTTCTTTCATTTAAATATTTCCTTTTTTCAGTGTTTGGGGTTAATAATTTTTCGTTTCCTCAATTTCAATTTTAAATTTTTTTGATATTACGATTTTTAATTTTTCGGTTTTTGTTTCTCAATTTTTAATTTTTCAATTTTCCAAGTTCTTGATTTTACACAATTTTTGGTTTTTCATATTTTTCTATGTTTCAATGTTTCTTTCTATTTTATAATTTTTCGTTCATTCAATTTTTCAAATGTTCAATCTTTGATTTTTCAATTCTTCGATTTTCCAATACAACAGGTATTCCATTTTTTCGATTTTGCACTTTTCAGTTTTTAAGTTCCTCAATTCTTAATTTTTCGATTTTCCAGTTTTTTGTTCCTCAGTTAAATTACTATTTTTAATTTTTCGATCTTCAGTATTACAGCTTTTCGACTTTACAATTTTAACAATTCTATAATTTTTCGATTTTACAATGTTTGGGTATCCCAATTTTTCAATTTGATTCGTTTTTCTTTTCTTTTCAATTTTTCAATTCATTAATTTTTCTAGATTCTTTAATTTCTTTTTCCCATTTTAATTTTTAATTTTTAATTTCCAGTTTTTTCAGTTTTTCGACTTTTCAATTGCTTCCTATTTTTAAGTTTTTTCGTTTTTCAATTTTTCCATTTTTCAACTTTTCGAATCAAAAAAATGGAAAAATTGCAAAATTGTAAAACTGAAAAATCAAAAAAAAAAAAAAACGAAAAAGTATAAAATGTACATGTTGAAAAATAACAAAAGTGGAAATCAAGAACTTGAAAAATTAAAGAAATGCAAAATTGAAAAATCGAAAGATCAAAAATTGAGAAACTTAAAAAAAATCAAAAGAATGCAAAAACGAAAAGACGGAATATTGTAAAATCGAAATATTGAAAATTCAAGAACGGGTAACTGTGAAATCCAAAAATTGTAAAGTGATAAAATTTAAAAACTGGAAAGTTGAGGAAATGAAAAATCAAAAACTGAAAATTTGAAAAATTCAATGGACAAACAGTTATAATATCAAAATAAGGTAAATATTGAAAAATTGTGATATACATTCGGGAAAACAAAAATTAAGAATCGGATAAATTAAAAATAAAATAAAAACCAAGAACTTGAAAAATTGGGGAAACGAAAAATTGAAAAATCGAAAAATTAAGAAATGAAAAAACGAAAAATTGTGATTGATACACAGTCGAGAAAATAAAAATAAAAATTCGGGGAAATTAAGAATAAAATAAGATCCAAGACTTGACAAATTGATGAAACGAAAAATTGAAAAATCCAAAAATTAAGAAACTAGAAACTGAAAGACTGAAAAATTGTAATATCAAGCCATTGCAAATTTGAAAAATTGCAAACCGAAAAAATGCAAACACGAGAAACCAAAAATTGTGATATCAAAATTTTTGTCGAAATTAAATAAATCTAGATTTTTCAAAAAATTGAAAGAATTGATTTTTCGAATTTTATTTTGTTTTACAGAGTTCTGATTTTATAGCTTTTCTTTATTTCAACGTGAAATTTTTCAGTTTTAGAAGTTTTCAACATTTAGATTTTTTAATTTTTGTTTTTTTAAATTCTAGATTTTTCAGTTTTATGATTTTCCAGTTTTTTGTTTCTTCAATTTTTTATTTGCAATTTTTCTAGTTTTCGTTTTAAATATGTAATAACCACACAATAAGTATTGTAATTTTCAAAATTTTTCACTTTTTCAATTTTAGAATTTTAGAATTTTTCCATTTTTCAATTATTTTACTTTTACTTAATTTTCAGTATTTCTGTCTTACAATATGTATTCAATTTTTTCGATTTTGCACTTTTCAATTTTTAAGTTTCTCGATTTTTAATTTTTCTATTTTCCAGTTTTTTGTTTCCTCAGTTAAATTATTATTTTTAATTTTTCGGATTTTTTAACTTTCATTTTAGAGATGTTTATATCACACATTTTAGTTTTTTTTAAATTTCCTTCGTTTTTTCAATTCCCTTCAATTTTATAATTTTTCGTTTATTCAGTTTTTCAAACTTTCAATTTTTGATTTTTCAGTCCCTAGATTTTGCGACTCTGAAATTGTTCAATTTTGTAATTTTTGGATTTCCAATTAACCCTTTTTTTCCGATTTTCAATATTTCAGTTTTACAGTATACAATATTCCGTGTTTTTTTTTGGATTTGGCACTTTTTTCATTTTGAAGTTTCTCGATTTTTGGATTTTGAAGTTTCTCAGTTTTTACTCATTCTTCGATTTTCCAATTTTTCAGGTTCTTGATTTTCAATTTTTACATAGACGTTTTAATTTTTTTACTTTTTTGTTTTTTCATTTTTTATTTTTTAGTTTTACAATATTGCAATTTTCCATTTTTCTGATTCGAAAGGTTAAAAAATCGAAAAATTAAAAATTGGGAAAAACTGAAAAAACACAGAAGTGGCAAATTGAAAAATTTAATAATGAAAATTGAAAGAATCAAAAAGTCAAAACTCAAGAAACTAAAAAATCCAAAAATTCGAAATTGACAGATTGAGGAAACGAAAAATTAAAACAGGGAAAACTGAAAAATTCAAGAATATTTGAAAAGAAAAGTTGAAGATCGAAAAATTACAAATCGAAGAACTTAAGAAATGAAAAATTGAATAATTGAAAAACTAAAAATCGAGGAAAAAAATAATAAATCGAAAAACTGGAAAACCCGAAAACTGTGAAATCAAAAAATTATAAAATCTATAACATTGAAAATCGAGGAATTTATACATTAAATATCGAGAAATTGAAAAATGAAATATCGAAAAGTTCAAAAATCCGAAAAAATTGACAAATCGAAAAACTGAAATAATGAAAAATTGTGAAATAAATCGAAAAAGTGGAAGATCGGAAAATTGCAAATCGAAAAATTGAAGAAATGAAAAAATCGATAATTTCAAAATTAAAAATCGAGAAAAAAAAATCGAAAAACTGGAAAACCCGAAAACTGTAAAATCAAAAAATTATAAAATCGTCAAAATTGTAAAGTCGAAAATTATAACATTGATAAATCGAAGAATTGGTAAATTAAATATCGAGAAATTGAAAAATTAAAAATCTCGAAATTGAAAATGGAAAAATTTAAAAATCAGAAAAGACTGACAAATCGAAAAACTGAAATAATGAAAAATTGCGAAATCGAAAGGGTGGAAAACCGAAATTGCAAATTGAAGAAATGAAAAAATAAAAAATTGAATAATTGAAAAATAAAAACTCAAGAAAAAAATTAAAAAATCGAAAAACTGGAAAACCAGAAAATTGTAAAACCAAAAAATTATAAAATCGTCAGAATTGTATAATGTAAATCTATAACATTGAAAAATCGATATTGATTAATTACTGTAGTCAAAAAAAAGGTATTCGGTCTTCTTGCTTCTTTCAAAACTATAATATTTTATTATTTTTGTGTGATAATTTCTGTAAAAAAAATTATATAATAACAGTCGCGCGACCTTCAAATTACAAGCCGCTTCTGAGTCTTGTACGGTTTATACCATTTAGTATAAAAATTTATTAAATAATTTAGATTTTTTGCCAAAATTTTCAACGTCTAGAATAAAACTCAAGGCGGATTCATGAACGACAAGTCCAAGATTATGTATTCCTTAATAGAAAACATTACAAATTCTACATGTGGAAACAGAAAAAAAGTAAAAAATGTTATATCACTAAAGATTAGCGTAAAATTACAAATAATCAAGTGTCCGGGTTTTTTTGTCGGATAGTGTACATCCAAAATGGACAATAGTGTAAGAAAAATAGGCACAGACGAAAAGTCGAGAAAACATGAAAATAACTAATTTCACGATGGATCCTATTACAATACTTCCTTAGCTTACGCTGGGAAAATAAGAATAAATTATACAATAAAATTTTGTGTTTCCGTTTACAATGAACATTTTAGAGCGGAAAATTAAAAACTATTAGAACCCAAATAATACGTTTTTGAAAGCATGCAAAATTACAAGTATTCTAAAGTGTATTTTCTTGAGTAGACGATTTCCATAACTTCTAGGTTCATTGCTCCTTCGATGTCCTTATTGGCATTTTTTTCTTCTTTAACGATGTTTAATTTCTATCTTACTTATTAACTTATCAGTCTTTCAAGCTCCTTTAGAAACTTTGGAAGGATCAGAGTTTATAGATCAAAAAGAAAAGAAACATTTTTTTTTACTTTGTCGTGATGTGATCATCTGCTTTTCTAAGAAGTCGCGTCCCCATTGGATTCCCTTTTCGTTCAAGTATTATAAAGGTCTCAGCAAGCCTCGGGTTTTAAACTTTTTTTCGTGAATAAATAACACTTTTAATACCTTGTTTCTTAATATACTATTAATGAGACATACAAGGGTTATCGTGAAGAAAGTAGAAGTTGAAAAGCAAATTATACATTCTGTTCTAGAATCTACGAAACAAACTATTTTTGAAATTTTGACAAGAGACTAACATTAATTTATTAATAACAACAGAACAACTATTAAAATTTATTTCTGCATCTTTACTAGAATGTTAAAAAAAACAGTTTATTTTAGAATTCAATTCAAAGATTCGATTGTCCAACAATTCTGGAAACCTGGTACTATTTTCTACTTTTATATACAAACGTTCCCACAGAAATCATATATTTTTTTAAATTTTTCCAAACAACTGAATCTACTTTAATGTTTGTCCTTCAGAGATGATGAAACTTTCTACAATTTTTTTAACTACATGTTTGCAGTTTCGCCATAAAGCACTCTGACATAGACACTCGGAGAACGTAAGACCTCGACTAGGTCCACTTCTCTTATCAAAAAATCCATCGTTCCTTCAAACACAACCAACCGGTACAATTTTACGATCCCGTAATCCAGCGCCTTGTAAATGAAGCCATATATAGGTGCATAGTTCTGACAAGCAATTTGACACGAGTGAAAAATGCATGTACCACATAAAGAACAGTAATATTTTACAACGCGCATTTTTATGATATCCCCATCTCGACCCAGCGACTCGAACATGCCTCTTTTGATAGTCACAAGAAGGAATTTTCCGCGCAACAAGCTTTCACGTCGACACGACGAATTTTTTTAATTTCACATCCAAGTGTAGATAAAAGCCGCGCAATTGCTTTCCTTTCTGGTCGAACGTCCTCCGATTTGGTTATCATCCCATAAATACACATTCGGTTCAATGCGAACGTGGTCGCCGTAAAACGGGTCATATTTCCTGTTATGACCGATAAAGAGAAACACGGAACGCGTCCAATTATACCCATAAAGAGGTCTGCACTCCGTGGGCTCCCGCGTTATCTAATGGTAGTGTGCGGGGGCAGATGGAAAGTGATTATTGTTTGACGCGAGGCTTGACCAATGGTGGAAATTTCGGTACTGCCCATGGAACGGCCCTCTGATTGTATGCTAATTGTGGTCCTGCGTCGTCCCAGCTGGTACCCACACGATAATTTAAGACCTACGGATGGCAATTAATACGTGTCAGCGGGTGACAACGTCGCAGAAATTAACTTTTGGTTAATGTGTTGCATTATTTATTAGATGGGACGACAATGCGACAATTATAATAATTGTGATGATTGACGGTTTGATTTATGGGCAGGAAGTCTCAGGGAATACCCAGCGTCTGATGCCACAAGACATTGATTAAATACATATAGATAGACCCATGCTATTGTTTGGAGCGAACAGGCCAACGGCCGGCGAACAAGAGATGGCGCACCAACAGTCGGCCGTCAAACGCCGGCGAAAAGCTTGGACACCAATCGCGCGCGTAGATAACCCAAATCACAGCAACAATACATTTAATAAAGCTACCACTCGACAGAGGGCGACGAAAACAATGTGTAAAAATCTCTTAGTAACCATTTATATAATTTGCAACGTTGCCAGATGAGCCTAGCACAACTTTGCCGTTATTTCTAGTCGATTAGATTTTATTTCGTTTAAAAGTTTCTGGTGAATAAATGGAATTATTATAATGAAGAAACAATACAAACAAATTATTACTTGTTATTTTAAATACTTGTTAGTGTTGATGAAAACATAAATGGTAATTAAAGTTATTCTAAATACGGTCCGGTCCGGTAGCTCAAATTTTACAGTACGAGTGATATGTTTCAGGACGAGTAGGTAGCCGAGTCTTTAATTTCGAAACGAGTACTGCGAAAAGAGTTACCGGACGTATGTTGTTATCTATTTTATTTCATACTGTCAACATACTTTTTTATTCGATAAAATTATTATTATTTTGAGAAAAAATCCAAATCGAGTCACTTTTTCTGACATCGTTAGCAACCGCTCTTTGGTAAATGTTTTAATTTGTTTATTCGTGCAAATCAGCATCATATGTTTAAACACATAGTACTTATAACACTTTACAGGACTTATTGTTTTGTATAATCCGACTCGATGGACGAATGTTTTGTGCAATCCGTCTCGAAGGACCAATGTTTGTGCAACTCGGCTCGTCCTACCAGTATTTTTTGTAATCTGGTTGATACGACAAAGTGATACCGAATTGTACTTTGATATTGCTCCAATGACTTTTGTTTTATTGCGTGCGAGATAATAGACAGCGTTCGGTTTCGATGTTTAATACAGGACGGTTACAGAAATACTAAATTTACATTTGTATTTACAATAACAGGTAAAGCAAAAGAGACCCAAAAGGGTCAGTGGCCGCTTCCGGAAATGGAACACTTGTCCTTTTTGGCTCAATTTTATCGGACTTGTCCGTTTTTTTGATTTTACCGGAATAGTTCGATCCAGTAAAACGTCAAACTTGACATAGTATAAAGTAAAATAAATAAATTTTATTCAATTTTGACATGTAAACAAACGTTTATTTTGCCGTCAGTAGGCCACTAAAGCTTTGGTTTATCCGGTAGCACCATAAAATTTTTAAACCGCTAGCGAAATAAAATTTTTATTTTGCTGTTTTAAAACCATGGTTACCATTTCTGTAATTTCTCCAATGTCTTGCTGCTCTTTCCATCTAAGGAACTTTTGATACACTTTCTGATTTGCTCTTTTTTGGGAGCAAGTTTTGCCGTTGGAATCTTGCATGATTTTGCAATTTTTCGATAATTTTAGTTTGTTTAAAATAAACAAACACCGTCGCCAGAGTCACATACTACACACACACACACCTGATATTGTAACCTAAATTCTACGCATATAAAACTTTTATTTGGTCGCTGTCAATTCTGACGTTTCTCGAATGTGAACTTTGAATCACCAATTTTTTCACAATTTGGGACTTGGGGTTGTCAAAATTGAATAAAAGTTTGTATTACACTCGCGGTTAAAATGAATGTGTAACTCGTGGTCTTAAGGCGCTCGCGGCATACGCCGCTCTCGCCTTAAACTGGCCGCTCATTAAACATTCACTTTAACCGCTTATATAATAAATAACTATTATGATGTAAATACAATTAAGTATATCGATAATTCACTACTGAAAATTTATTGAAATATAATTTGTGTTAAAAAAGATTTTTGTGGTTTTATGGTTTATTAACATAATTTACTTATTTGAAATTAAATATTTTTAATACATAGCACAAGTTCTTGATATTCTTTATTTTTATTCCAAGTAATAATTGTGTTTCCTTTAGTTTTAATCAAGAAAATTTTTCGGTTATTATCTAACATACTTTTGTACATTAAGAAACTCCATTCCACGTCACAGGACGTTACAGGACAATATTTAAATAAATAAAGAAGTCGTTTTATGTGTTTTAAAATTCACTCTGATTTCCGGACTTTAGACTTTTTGGTGTTTCACTTCGGCACAAGAACTAGTCGTATCTCAAAGAAAACAAACAGTGGAATATAGCGTATTGTACCAATATTTCATAGTAAAAATGTCTAAATTTTTTTATGAAGAGACAGACTGTTCTAGGAAACTTTACTAAATCTTTTCATTTACGAGCTTTTGAAAGACCGCCGGTCTCACTGATACTTCTTACTTGGCTCCTACGAATGAAGCGAAAAATGCACAGATTGAAAATATAGTAAATGGGGTAGTATGTATGCGTGATATGTCGTTAGACATTAAGTATTTTGCAAATAAAATTTATTTCATTGAAAACAGAAACAATAAAAAACATATCTGTACAAGTTTGGAATCGATATGGCCAGTTGTTTAGAATATGCAAATATGCTTTTGTTCGTATTTACAATTATTACGAAACAGGTTATCAAATAATCTATTTTCACATGGCGAGACTTTCAAGCGGCCGAAGAATTAAAAACCATAAATTTTCATTGAAGAAACAAACTCTTCCAAGAAAATTACCAAATCTTTTAGTTCCATTGATACCTACCTACCGAAAACGTTGCCAGATGAGCCTAACACAAATTTGCGGATATTTCTCGTCAACCAGATATTATTTCATTTAGAAGTTTCTGGTAAATAAATGGGATTATTGTAATGAACACATAAAACAAATAAATTGTGATTATTATTTGTTGTTTTAATCCATTAGACGCTTATAGGCTTATAAGCATACTTTTCTTGAAAAATCGGTATTAAATTCAGTGAAACATCTTTGTGCCTTAATTCCTATTGGTAAACTGGGATTTTGAATAGAGGTCGCAGGAAAATTTTGTATGGTTTTATGGTTTATTTACATAATTTTCTTATTTACAATGAATGTTTTTGATATATAATACAAGTTCTTGATATTATTTATTTTAATTACAATTAATAAACCATAAAACCACAAAAATCTTTTTTTAACACAAATTATATTTCAATAAATTTTCAGTAGCGAATTATCGATACACTTAATTGTATTTACATCATAAAATTTATTTATTTTACTTCATACTATGTCAAGTTTGACGTTTTACTGGATCGAACTATTCCGGTAAAATCAAAAAAACGGACAAGTCCGATAAAATTGAGCCAAAAACACGGAGGTAGAAGAGACACTCTTCTACCTCCGTGGCCAAAAAGGACAAGTTTTCCATTTCCGGAAGCGGCCACTGACCCTTTTGGGTCTCTTTTGCTTTACCAGTTATTGTAAATACAAATGTAAATTTAGTACTTCTGTAACCGTCCTGTATTAAACATCGAAACCGAACGCTGTCTATTATCTCGCACGCAAGAAAACAAAGGTCCTTGGAGCAATATCAAAGTGCAATTCGGTATCACATTGTCGTATCAACCAGATTACAAAAAATACTGGTAGGACGAGCCGAGTTGCACAAACATTGGTCCTTCGAGACGGATTGCACAAAACATTCGTCCATCGAGTCGGATTATACAAAACAATAAGTCCTGTAAAGTGTTATAAGTACTATGTGTTTAAACATATGATGCTGATTTGCACGAATAAACAAATTAAAACATTTACCAAAGAGTGGTTGCTAACGATGTCAGAAAAAGTGACTCGATTTGGATTTTTTCTCAAAATAATAATAATTTTATCGAATAAAAAAGTATGTTGACAGTATGAAATAAAATAGATAACAACATACGTCCGGTAACTCTTTTCGCAGTACTCGTTTCGAAATTAAAGACTCGGCTACCTACTCGTCCTGAAACATATCACTCGTACTGTAAAATTTGAGCTACCGGACCGGACCGTATTTAGAATAACTTTAATTACCATTTATGTTTTCATCAACACTAACAAGTATTTAAAATAACAAGTAATAATTTGTTTGTATTGTTTCTTCATTATAATAATTCCATTTATTCACCAGAAACTTTTAAACGAAATAAAATCTAATCGACTAGAAATAACGGCAAAGTTGTGCTAGGCTCATCTGGCAACGTTGCAAATTATATAAATGGTTACTAAGAGATTTTTACACATTGTTTTCGTCGCCCTCTGTCGAGTGGTAGCTTTATTAAATGTATTGTTGCTGTGATTTGGGTTATCTACGCGCGCGATTGGTGTCCAAGCTTTTCGCCGGCGTTTGACGGCCGACTGTTGGTGCGCCATCTCTTGTTCGCCGGCCGTTGGCCTGTTCGCTCCAAACAATAGCATGGGTCTATCTATATGTATTTAATCAATGCACAAGACTACACGTGGAACAACAAGCACAGAATCTCAAAGTGCTTTTGCCATAAGGGTTTTGCTACGTTTCCGTTTGCCAAAATTTTGGCACTTTTTGTTGAGCTTCCGAATTTTATTTTTAATTCTATTATTTCAAGAAAATTGGAAAATGTTGACTTTTAGCCACTCCAAATAAAAACAGTTTGTTCATTGTCGGATCGGGAGTACCGCAAGGTACTGTTCTGGGTCCTCTGTTGTTTAATCTTTTCGTTAACGATATTGCAACCGTTTTAAATATCAATCCAATACGGAACTTGAAGAAGTGGTACCAAATCCAGCTTGAAAATCAGTTTTGTATCCAAAGACCAGGTAAAGATCTCCCCTGCTTCGAAAAAGTGGTCGATTAGGGTAACCGCCGGCAACCCATAAATCCGGCAAATGATTGACGACCACTAAAACCACAAAATTCACCATAAATAAAGTTTTATAAATCCAGTTACATAACTAATTCCCGCCATCGAGCAATTCACTGTCCATATTCGAATAATCGTTAAACCGAAACCAGGCTCGTAAAATAACAACACACCTTTGTACATACGAAAAAAAGAACACGTTAGGGAGATTTTTACTACGGTACTACTCGGAGCCATGGAGTCGGCCAGACGAAGCGCCGCCGCTTTGGGTACCACCGCGAGCCGCTCGAACGCGATGGTCAGCTGTTTTGTCTTCCGGCATAGGTGACTAGATAGAGAATAACCAACGCCATAAATCAAGGGTTGCCGATTAAGAACCAAGGCCAATTTATTCACTTTAGGCGGTGCCGACCAAATTTCAACCAACGGACAATAATGACGTCGGGAAGGTTTAATGGAACGATTTTTGTATTTACCGAATTATCCGGCCTACGGCGGAAATAAAAGTGACGGTTTTAATTAAGTTTCTGACGGATTGCAAACACATAACGAGAAAAGTTTTTTACGCGATGCCATTGCCCAAAAACGCAAAACTCATTAACGGGTTCTTATTTATGCTTACGGAGCGCTTTCGAACTCGCGAACTTTCGAATTAAAAAATAGTTCGGCAGCGGCTTCTGGAAGAACGGGTCTTGGTGATGATGGCTGGCCGTCAGTTTGGTTTTGACGTTATTTATGGCTAGATTTCGCCAAAGATAAGTTTTTGCGGGTCGACTCGCAAATGGTCTTCATAAATAGAAATAGCTTTTATTTGTTGACGTTTAATAGGTTCTTGAGCGAAAAAGTGGGTCCCCCTTTTGCGTTCGTCTGTGTTTAGCTAGGTATGATGTAATTTGTGCCTAACAACTGTGCATCGATCTAGTTTCTTGCGACAATTTTCGCCGAATAATCCCCAGGAGCTAGTCATTAACTTGCTATAAACTAAATTAAATACAAAAAATTGAAGTAGCACTTAGTCGAAACGATAACAAGAATTCTAGACGTCACGTAGAAGACGAATGCAACCCGCACTAATTAAATGGACTAAACAAATTCCCCTTAATTACTATTTTTATCCGGCATGCAATCTTCATAAAATTTAATAGCTCATGTTACGTTTGAGGCGAGTGTGCCACCAATCTAGTTGTTGTTCGCCGTGAAGCACCTGAAATAATTACCATGGTAATTTCAGCGGAAGATAATTCCCCATTCATCATCTCGCCTAATTTATCTTTAAACTACATCTTCTTCGGAGTATCTCTTTCATTCATCCATTTCGTGTGTGGTTCGGTGACTATTGTGAGAAAAGATATATTATTCGAAATAAGTAAAATTTACGTGGCCGAGATGATGTAAGGTAGATAACAAAAAAAACTCTATTTTGTAAAATACGAGACGGAATAATCCTTTAAACCGGAAGCTCGGAACGTGAGAAGGTGTTTCGTACGGAAAAATAAAGCCGAGTTATGGCCAACCTTCAAAATGGTTCCCAACGTCGCTGACGTCACCGGAACCCAACGCGTGGAACAAAAGTCTCACTCATACCTAAAACTGTTTTAGGCGGTTTTTAGACAATGCCGTCTGGAACATTCCAAATGTCGATTTTATCTTATGCTGATTTCTGCACTTCGTGGTTGCCGTTCTTTCATTTTTTACACTTTTTTTTAAACCGGGTCTCTTTAATTAACTTGTTAAAAAGTAATACTCTTAATTACGAGGGTTAGTCCGACTGTTTATATTGAAAATATTCGGAATTATGTCGCAGTTAATTTGAGAAATAATGATGTTGATGACAAATGTATTTCTTCCTTTCCTCTTGAAAAATTATCTTCTAGACATCCCAGCTATGCTTTTTTTAAACTCTCTATTGAGTCTACTACTAAGAGGGTATTCCTAAATCCACCTTTTTGGCCGGATGGTGTGGCAGTCCGGAATTTTATCAACGGCGTCTTAAAACCAAAAGCAAATTTTACAATACAACCAACGAATCAACCAGTAATGACTTAATGTATGGGATTTAAGAACAAAAATTCG
Source organism: Zophobas atratus (assembly GCA_022388445.1). Taxonomy (NCBI): domain Eukaryota; kingdom Metazoa; phylum Arthropoda; class Insecta; order Coleoptera; family Tenebrionidae; genus Zophobas; species Zophobas atratus. Next base: position 50,575,842 of record CM039445.1, on the reverse strand, counting down.
TGATATCTGGGCTAATACTTTGTGTGAAAATTTTCCTATGTATGCACTGACGGAAATGTGGTTAACTGAAAACATAAATAGCTCCGAAATATTTGATAATCGCTATATTGTGTACAGGAGAGATAGATCTCTTAAGGAGACGAATAAAAGCAGAGGAGGTGGTGTGTTAATTGCTGTAAACAGTAAAATAAAATCAATCAGCTTGATGTTAATGTCGAGAATCGGGAAGAAGTTTGGATAAGTATTACTATAAATAGTGTCAATATTATACTTGGATCTGTTTATTTTGCCCCGGGTACATCACTTGAAGTTTACGAAGGTCATGTTGATTTGGTTGAATCGTTAGTAGTAGAATATCCGGATCATTTATTTTGTATATTGGTGATTTAAATTTGTCAAACTTAGTTTGGAGAAATGTTGAAGACTGTGATTATTTAGTACCTGTTAATATATATATCTGCGATTGAGGAAACTGTCTGTGATAATTTAGCTTTAAATAATCTATTTCAATACAATCATATTTTAAATAGTTTTAATCCTGTTTTGGACTTACTGTTTTGTAATTCTAGATTGAGGAAACTGTCTGTGATAATTTAGCTTTAAATAATCTATTTCAATACAATCATATTTTAAATAGTTTTAATCCTGTTTTGGACTTAGGGTAAATGTGTACAAGAGTGCGCATATGTATAAGAGTACGCACTGATGATTTCTGCTTATTAGTGCCATCTGGGTAAGATGAAGTTATACCATTCAGAATTTAACGTTAAACCTGAGATAAAGGTGCAAAAGTGACCTGAATATAGTTTATAGTTTGGTCGTACTGACGATTTTATGTTCACACGTTGTGTGGATGTAATTTTTACCGCTCATAGTTTTAGTTTTTTGTAAGGTACGTACCAGTTCTTTTATTTTACAGTAATAATTTTCATTAGTTGTAACTTTTAAGGTGTCGTTATACACTAACAGTTTTACACTTTCTGTCCATCAAAAGCTTTTAACTTTGAAAACATTAGGTTATGTACAAATGTACAAGAGTGCGCAACGAGGTATTGTATAAGAGTGCGCATTGCTTGCAATACGTAGTCTAATAGTCTTGGAGATACATATCATACGATAATGAATTATTTAACTCTACTACTTTGTACTGCTTCTCAAGTTGTGTGGTGGTGGTTATGGTGATTTTTTTTTTATTTTTACTTCCTGAGCGTGTTGTAATCGAGTCCGTCGACCGACTCTCTATTTTTACGTTTTCTCGTCTTTTCAAGACCCCTAGAGTACGAAGAAATAGGTCTCCCGTTTTATGTGTAGTCTGTAGTCACTTATTCCCATTTATTTTCACCTTAGAAACAAATATTTTTTCATAAAATGTAATGCGTACTCATAAGCGTTCAAATGCGCACTCTTGTACAATGAACTGTCTAAAAGTGCGCATTTACACATCTTGACAAAAATTGAAATTACTCTTAAAATATAGTGGTGTTGGGGCGTACAATTAAATATATCTGATCTCTAAACATGTATATAACGAACCTATATCATAAAATTTGTCTATCCAAAAAAATTAAAAAGTTGTTGACAGTTTTACACTAAGTGCGTACTCTTGTACACATTTACCCTACTGTTTTGTAATTCTAGATTAGTTGTGTCTAGAGGCTTTCCACTTGTACCTATTGACTTGTACCACCCTGCGCTATATGTAACATTTACAGATATATCAGTTACAGCCATTAAGTCTGAAAGTGTGTAGTACTTCTATGACTTTCAAAATGCGTCTTACGATTTAATAAATAATCATCTTAATTTAATTGATTGGTCAAGTATGGAATGTACTGCAAGTCTCAATGATTGTATAGATGTATTTTACAACAGGATTAATTCAATAATTGCTGAATATGTACCGTTAAAAACTAATTTTAATTGGCAGTTTCCCCAATGGTTTGATAAGGGTACAAGGACACTTATATTAGATAAAAAGAGGGCTCACATAGTGTATAAAAGAACTCATAAAATGGCTGACTACCTAGCATTTAGTTCTTTAAGAAAAAAATGTAAAGATGCTATTAAATTATGTAAGTAGCGATATGTATTATTATTATTATTATTATTATTATTATTGCACATTGCCTAACAGGTTTTTCAAAACCCAATTACAAGCCAAGTTAAAACATGTATATTGATTTCATCAGTTTAAGCACAATTGCAGCTATACTACTGCAAGTCCCAGTTAGGTGAGCTCAGATAATAATTATAAAATACAATAAGTACTAATTATGTATACTCTTAAAATGTAATGAAACCATGAATAATTTTCTATTAGGTACCAGTGTTGGTGTTTAACCTCTTTGTATTGTCATTTATGAAACCATCTTTTTAATTGATTCAGCTTGCAGTTAAAAATATCAACATCTTTCTCAACGCTGCAGTAGCTTAGTATCATCTGATTTAGAGGCTGAAAAGTATGATGATACCGGCAGTTGATTCTAGGTGTATGTAGAGAAATTTGATTCAAAATATATTTACATTCAACTATATTTTGTATTATTTTAAATAAAATTACCGATGCTTGCATGGATCTTCTGATAAAAAGACTTTGTAAAGCGAAACGAGATAGTAGCAGGTCCTGTGGAAAGTTACGAATAGGATAAAAACCATCTACGAAGAATGCACAAAACTTCAAAAAGCGTCTTTGAATCTTTTCAAGATCTGAACAATATATTTTATAGCATGGAGACCAGATTGTAGATACATATTCAATTTTACTACGAACAAAGGCGATATAGAGTGTCATGATTGTGGAGGTGTCATTAAATGATTTGGAGTTACGAATAACGAAACATAGACATTTATACGCATCATCTGAAATTTTTCTTATGTGACATGAAAACGATAATTTAGCGTCAAATGTTACCCCAAGATCATTGACGACATTAGGTCTATTCAAGATAACATCATCTATGCTATAGTGATAATTTACTTTGTATTCATTTCTAGTAAATGACATAACATAACACTTAGTTTTATTAATATTCAAATGGTTTAGGGTACTCCAATTTAATATATTTTGTAAGTCCTGCTGTAACATTGAACAATCAGATGTATTTTTTATTTCATGGTAAATCTTAAGGTCATCAGCATACAACAGATGTTTAGTATAAAGTGTTTCCGTGATGTCATTTATATATAAAACAAAGAGGAGAGGTCCAAGAACTGACCCTTGTGGTACACCAGATGATTGGGTAAATGTGTAAGAGGTAAAACCCCTATAATTCACATATGTAGGCCTATTAGATAAATAGGAATTTAGTAAAAGAATAAAAGAGTCTGAGAATCCAAAACATTCAAGTTTATCAAGGACCAATGTGTGATTAATACTATCAAACGCCCTGGAGAAATCCAGATATATAACGTCCACCTGATTACCTCTATCAAAACATTCGGATATATATTGAGTTTTAGATAAAAGGTTTGTGACTGTAGATCTTTTATAAATGAATCCATGCTGATGTTCGGATATAATTTTGTTAATATGGAACGCTATTAAGTCTGATATGATAAATTCAAATATTTTCGCAAAATTACACATTATAGAGATTGGTCTATAGTTCTCAACCAAACATTTGTCACCTTTTTTGAAAACGGGGCATATACGTGTCAATTTAAATATATCTGGATAGCTACATGTGTTTATTATTAAATTGAAAATCTTACACAATGGTTTGGCAAAAATATAGGTATGCACAATCCTTAATCATAAATGCAGGTATAAAGTCTGGTCCAGCTGTCATGGATGTTTTTAATCGCTTAATTGCCTTGAGTACATCATTTTCTTCTATTTTATTAATATTTAGACAAGAGTTATGTAGAACTTCATGTTGGAGATTATTGCAGTTAGTTGTATCCTCGGTTATATCATTATGATCTTTATACGTTGATGCAAAGAATGATGCAAATAAATCTGCAATGTTTTGCGAATCGGTGTATTCTTCATTATTATAAGTGTAACAATGTGGTAGATCAGAAAATTTCCTTTTGGAGTTAATAAAAGCCCAGAATTTATTTGGATTTGTTTTTATGCTTGCTTCCATAGACTCAACATATTCGTTATATGCTTTAGCAGCATCTCGTTTAATAGTTTTTCTAAGAGAACTCATATTATTATAATGGACAATATTTTTAGTACGCTTATATTTTTTCCATTCTCTGTGTTTTAATTTTATATTTTTTATTATCCCCAATGTAAACCAGATAGGATAAGATGTTTTTATGGATTTTTTCTTGGGCACTGATTTCTCAAATAACATATTAAGATGTTCATAAAATAAATTCAAAGCATCAGAAGGATCACTAGAATTATGAATCATTGACCAATCATACCTAAATATTTCATCATAGAGTTGACTAAAATTCGCCTTCTTAAAATTAAAGCCACCTTTCGATCTATAGGTTAGAGTATACTTAAGTCAATTAACAGAGGTGGGTGATGATTATCTTCTTGTAGTACAGGATCATAGCACGAGTGACAATACAACGCGTAAAATTATGAAAAATAAGATCTAGAATTCTGCCATTTATATTAACAATATGATTGGATTGTTCTAAGGTAAAAAGTTTTACTAGAATCTGTACCGCATGTGATGCCTTTGATATTCCTATTTCAGGGATATTAAAATCACCTAGAATTACAATGTTGTTGTTGTATAAACACTCAAGAGACATAATAGAGTCAACAAGAGCATCATACTCTTCAACATTTATACCTGGTAGAATATATAGCACAATGACGTATATGAATCTAGATGATAAAAATACTTTAACACAAAGTAAATCAATTATGTCTGGAACATTGGGAACCTCCAGTTGGACTGCTTTATAGGACTTATCAACCGCCAACATAACACCACCACCTTCAACAAGTGCGATCACCTCGAAAAACATTGTACAGGGAAAGATTAAAAAGTTCACAACTATTAATAGTAGAATTTAACCACGTTTCCATAAATGCAATCACCTTGAAATGGTCTATAAGAAATGCATTATACAAGATGTTTGTTTTAGTATTTAGACCTCTAACATTTTGATAATAAATCATAAGAAAAGATTTAATCATACTTGTAGGTAGAAACACTGATTGCTACAATAACCCAAAAACATCAGATTTTAATTTTTCAATTGCACGTTTATAAGCAAAACAGTTGCTTTGGTCCCAGCAGGCATGGTTTATATCAACTTCACTAAGACTTTCTTTTTCACGGATATTTACGCAGTTAATACATCTTAGTTCGTTATCAGCAGCTTTACAGTCTTTAACACTATGCTTAGATGAGCACCTTGGACAAGATGTTTCTCTATTACAGTTTTTTAGGGAATGATTATAACCATTACACTTGAAACAGCGTATGATATCAATTGCATCAAAAATATTACAGCTATCGAGACCTACTAAGCAGTGACCATACGATAATGCACTTTTATACGTTGATATATCGACTTCAATAACTACCTGAGAAAAATCATTGTTGTTTTTTATGGGCCAATGTTTGAGAAGTTTACAGTGGGATGTGTCTGAAAAAATGTGTTTGTTTTGTCTCGTTAAGAATGCAGTAATATATTGTTCTCCAATATCATTCGAAATACCTGCGATACGTAAACGTGGTTGCGGTGTTTTTAAATCACCAATCTCATACTTATCAGATAATTCTTTCTCTTGTGCTAACTTTTTTAATTCATCAGGGTTATGACATTTAAGAATTATGCCACCATTTTTAATCGTTTTAACTTTAGCAATTCCATAGTCATCAGAAGTTTCGGGATTTATATTTGAAATAATGTCAGATTTTGTTTTAGCAATAGATTGTTTTGTATTCTTAGGCTTGATGACAATAGCCGATGTATTTTTAAGAGAATCAGCATAGGATCTAGTATTTATCGGTTCATGATGTTCATCATTACTTATTTTTTGTGTCAGCTTAACAATATCATTTCGAAGCATAGAATTTTCTTTTTTCAGGTCCATAATTTGTTGACTGAGCATACAGAAATTGTCAGAGATTATACGAGAAAAATCATTAATAACTGTTTTTAAGTTTTCTGGAAGTTTATCAAGAGTTTCAGCGGGAATATTGTTAAGCAACTTTTCATTTGCATTTTTTTCTCTATTATCAGATGGTATGGTACATGGGCACACAGGTCACATCCCCAGGTTTTTATCAATTCAGTGTCTTTAAGTGATTTAAAGGCAGCTTTATTTAAATTTACACATGCAATATGGTAACATGCATTACATTCTTTTCTGCAGTTTATGTAATCGTCACTCCTACCTATGTACTTATTACACTTTCTGCACTTTATAGCCATATTCGCCGATCCTCATTCACCCCTTTCGGGGCCCCAAGAAAGACGTTGGCCGATAAAAAGAGAATGAGATAAGAGGTGCTGCAGGTGATATCGTTTGTCACAGCAGACAAAAAATAGACAATAAAAATAGGAATCACTTATCTTAAGAGATGGAAGAATATTAATATCCACTCAAGGCACTCATATTTCTCTATTACACAAGCGATAATCACAAACACCTTAAACACATCCGAACACCGCAATGTTCAGGTGTGATGTATTAAAGGCAGAACAAAATATCACAACAGTTTGTAAATATTTTTGGAAATTTGTTAACTCCAATAGATCTAATAGAAATAATATTCCCAATACAATGTTTCACAGTGGCATAAGGACGGACTCTGTTCAGTCTATAGTAAATTTATTTGCCTAATTTTTTCAAACAGTATATTCAACAGATCAGAAGAGTTGTGATTCTTTATCAAACTCTTTAAATAGTATCATTGATTTAAACTCTGTCACTATCTCAGGAGAGGTTATACTTAATAAATTGAAATCATTAATAAGTTCCCGAGCTACAAGCCCTGATGGTATGCCACTGATTTTTTTGAAGGAATGCGCTGAAAGATATATGGAAAATCTCATATGTTAAGCCTATTCACAAAAGAGGATCTAAATGTGAGTTTTCAAATTATAGAAGTGTTTCGCTGGCATCACCTATTGCCAAAGTTTTAGATTCTATAATTGCAGATATTATTTCTTTTAACGCCCGAAAAATAATAGCCGAAGAACAACATGGTTTCATAAAGGGCCGTTCAACGACGACAAATCTTTTTCTGTTTACTGATTATGTGTCAAACAGCTTGGAAAGTGGTTTTGAAGTAGATTGCGTCTATACTGATTTGTCAAAGGCGTTCGATCGTGTAAACATAAAAAGATTATTGTTGAAATTATATCACCTAGGTATTGGTAATTCTCTTTTAGCACGGTTGGAATCATATCTGCTTGGTAGAAAACAATTTGTAGAATTTGACGGAATTAAATCAAACTCAATTCACGTTCCATCGGGTGTGCCCCAGGGTTTCCATCTGAGGCCAATCTTGTTCACTTTATATGTTAATGATGTAGTAAATGTTATAAAGAATTGTAAAGTCTTACTTTTTGCTGACGACTTAAAGTTATTTTTAAAAATTTCTAAAATTGAAGATTGTCAACTAATTCAAGATGATATCAATGAATTAACTGTTTGGTGTACTTTAAATAATCTTAATTTGAATATACTTAAATGCAAGGTTTTAAGATTTAGCCATAAGATAATTAGTAGCTGCTATGATTTATTTTATTTCCGATAATAAATTAGACAATGTGAAAGAATTTAATGATTTAGGAATCACTCTTGATTATCAATTAACTTTTTCCACCTATATTAATAAAATGCTCTCCAAGGCCAATAAGCTCCTTGGTTTTATCTTAAGATCATGCACTGAATTTAATAATATCCGGACGTTGGTGATACTTTACAATTCTTTAGTTCGTTCAAATTTAGAGTATTGTACTGTCATATGGTCTCCATTTTATAATATTTATATTAACAGAATTGAAAAAGTACAGAAAAATTTGTTAAGTTTGACAACTATGGAAATATCTTACCTATTTCGGTTTATCGCTGCTGGAGACCCGTAGATGTATGTTTGATTGTCTGTTTATTTATAAGGTGTTATCATTCGTTATTGATTGTTCTACAGTTCTTTAAATGTTTTATCTACATGTTCCTAATCGTTGCGGTAGATCTTCCCATCTTTTAAATATTCCATTTCATAGGACCTCGTATGGTTTAAATTCTACCCACTGTCGGCTATGTAAACTAACTTATTTACGCAAAGATTTGGATTTTGTAGGAACATCTGCCGCAATACTTAAAAAATCGTTTAATTCAAAAATTGTTTAAATTATACCGTCAATAAACGATATTATTTTCAATTGTTTTTATTCCGTAATAAATATTTTTTGATATTGTCGTTTTTGTCTAGTCAGTATGGCATTTTTGTTCCACTCTATTGTCCCGATAGTTTACGACACATTCACCCTCACATAAGATCTAAACTCATCCCGGGCCTCCTCCTCCCACCTTCCTGTCGGGACGAGCACGCATTTGAGAGGGTTATCACGGCATCCTAGATGCGCCAATCTCGGAGATATCACATGAGATTATGACGTCATTAGACGGTTATTAAGGGGCTCTCGCACCTCTTAACGACACCATCATTTGCATGCGCGGTTATGGTGTGATGGTACGTGCGGTAAGTTACCAACAACGTCTCTTATTATCCCTTTATACAAGTCGTGTCATAAGCAGAAACCATTAAGATGCTCTTGATGCCGAAATTTCTTGCAATTAATTGAATTAAAAGTGGCTGTTATTTAAATAGGTACAGTAAAAGGAAACTTAAACGACGCATGCAGGGTGTATTCTTGCTTGGTGCTTCCGCTTTTAGTGACGTCAGGGATGTTCATATTCTACACTATTAATAGTTGTTTTTAGTTGGAACTGCATGCTTACATGTTATTAGGATTCATCGGATGTTCAGTCTAAATGTACTAAATGCGACTCTGACAACCCCATTTTTATGGAATGTCTTCAATTTCCAACATCGCTATCATTTACTTATTCATACCGCATTTGCAAAATATTTCAACTATAAATAGCACTAGCACTAGTAATGGTGCTATTTGCATGTTCGCATCTCCACATGCGAACCTGTCCAGTGTCAACACCCCACCATCCGCACCATTTTAAAATGCGAGGGTGATCGTCGCACGATGGTAAGAACAGCCTTGATGGATCTACGTGGTAATCGTCAAACCAAACTGTCCATACTAATGTTTTAGGTGATACAGCCCCGCCGCCGTTCGACAGGCAAGGCCTCAAGGAGTGGTACGCGGAAGAAGTGACATCGAGGCGACACAATGTGCACACACATCGAAAAAAAATTTATGTATTACAACCACACGCTCATCAGGTGTTTGCCGTAGGTGTGTAAAAGCGCATTGTTGGCGAATTTTGCCATTTCATAGTCACCGTGTGGGCGCGGAATTTCGGCTAACGAATTAACAGCACCGAGTTTCAAACTCCATGTTTCCAGACCACCGAGGTGAGGTATTAGAGCGGAACAGGCAAACGGGGACGCTGGGTAGATCGGGAAATGAAAGCCGATTTTGACGCATCCTGTCGGCAAGTCTAGCTAGTAAAATTAACGGGGATAGTTTTTAGAAAGTGATGTCAATGCCAACAGTTCATTTTCCATTTTTGATAATATTGTTCGAAATTTTGGGCTGGGTGTCCGAGAGCAAAAAGTAAGCATTAGAAACAACTCTAGATTCTCATGTAAGAAAGAACTGAGTAAAGTGAGTGAAAGTTTCGGTCTTATTTTAGATGATCATAGACCGTATGGGACTCCGAAGCTGAAAAAACTACTCAGAAAATTCAAAACTTAGGAAAATTGTGCTACTAAAAAGCTACAATTGAAACTTTCAATGATGTTACCTTAGAACAACAATTGCAAAACAGACCATCGTTTATCTTTAGACAAAATTAAGCAATGTAAATCTAGTAATTTGGTTGGCAACCAATTTCGTATATACAAAAATCCCTAATGAAAACTGAAATTGCCAATAATTTCAGACTTTGTATTTTGCATTCCAATAAGTACGATTCAAAGCACTGAAGTAAATAATGATTATTTCAGTATTTAGTAAGCATAGTTAATAAATCATTTAAAATTCACATTTTTGATAAGTAATAATTAAGTTTCAACACTGAAAAACTACGCTCTATTTAAGGGAGGACACAATTTGAAGGTCTATATTTACCTCATTTGAAAACAGTCCATCTAAAACTTATGCCACATTAGTTAGTCTAGTAAAACCCTCATTTTTACTAAGAACTTTGTCTAGTTTTTTGAGACTGTTTGATCAATAGAACTTTGGGTTTTGTTGATTTTTTTTTAATTTTGCATTAACTGTACGGATTCACTTAGGAGTATTTTTTGTTTTTCTAATTTTGTTAATGTTAAACGAAATAACTCGTCCTAGTTGTCATTCATGAAACTTAAGTTCTGATTTAATTTAGAACTATTTAAAATATTTTTAGCTTCCTTGATTGCTGCAAATGCACTATCATCAAATTTTGGCATTATTTCTTCATCTCATAGGAATATTTGAAATAAAATAAAGTAAGAAGGTGTAATCTGCTTTCGATATTAGCAGTTTTTTTTATAAAGTTTTGATATTCTTTTATTGGCGACTCTTTAGTATATTCCGGAATTTTATTAAAAAAATTTATTGCGAAGTAAATAGGCATAAATTGTTCCTGTACCCAGTATTATGGTCGTGTATTTCACTGTGTTTTAAGAAATCATTCTCGTGTTGTTTGATGTATATTAAACAGTTATAAATATAAGCTGAAGGTAGTGTTAATATATTTAGTTTAATAAACAGAACTCGACGGTCTTCTCTGAATTTTAGATTTGCTATTATTCGAATTTCATTTTTCTGAAGTCGGAAAAAACACACCTAAGATATGAGTCACATATTGCGAGATACACATTGCGGAAGTATTCAGATGGAAGTTGATCTTTGAGACATCTTATTAAAAAAATGTTTTTGGTTATTTTTCTTACAGTAACCTCACCATGAGTAGTCCAAGATAACTTAAAGTCCAGATGAAATCGTAGAAAATATGCGCTTGTAACATTGTTCGTTAAGCTTTCAGATTTTTTTAGGGTAAATTTAATTTTTGTAGTTTTCTCGATGTTTAACTTTAGATTGTTCTAGCTCATGATATCAGAACGACAATATAGGGTCTATTTTATTTAATAAGCTGGTATCATTTGCATATAAGATTGAGCGGCATTTAATAGACTGCGGAAAATCGTTTACGAAGATAAGAACAGTTAGGGTCCCAAGATAGACCCCTGTGGGATCCCTCAATTTACTAGGAGAAATTCAGAAAAAATGTTTTTGAACTTTACTCTTAGTCTACGATTTTCTAAGTATGAGTGTAATAATTTACAACTGTTTCCGTCAATGTTATATGCGGGTAACTTGTTCAGATCATGAGACACATAATCGAAGGCCTTGGATAAATCCAGGAATGTCACAATACCCTCTTCCCGGGCCTCAAAACAAGATGTTACAAATTCCTGTAATTTCATTACAGTGTCAACTGTTGATACTCCTTTTCTGAAACCAAACTGGGTCTCCGTAAATAGCCCATTGCTTTCAATATAGTTGTGTAGTTATATAAATAAGATTTTTTTCAATAATTTTAGAAAGTATTAGACGAAAATTACCTCGACTATTCATGTTTGCTTTCTAAAAGTGATTTTAGCAGGTACTAGCCCCACCCGCCCACTATTTTCTTAGAGGGTGTGTCATTTGCCAAAATCGATCTTAGATTACATTGGTCAACAAAATGAAAGACTTCTCATACGTCTATGAATTTTTCTGCTTAAACTGTTTTTATTCATCGAAGAGAATCAAAAACAGAGACCCATCACCTTCCTATACGTCTATTTTAGTTTTTACTTGAGACGGAAATACAAACATTTCTCAATTTTTACTGTTTATAAATAATTGTCAATAAAAAAAAAATGGACATGAAACTGATGCAATTTTGTTTATAACACTTTGAAATAAAGATGTAAATACTTTGCAATTAAATTGTGAAACGTTCCCTATGGGATTTTTGCTTATTTATATTCGATTGTCGACTTTGTATGAAGGAACCAACAGTAGTCACCATCATTTGTGGGTCCCATCTACCCTGGTACCTCTGTTCCATGGTTTTAATGTTCTGATGGAACCTCTCGCCCTGTTCATCGCTGACAAAATCTAGGTTTTTAGGAAAACAGTCTAGATGAGAACGAAGAAAATGCATTTTTAAAGACATTCGAGACCCAGCTTTTTGAGTTTTTCGACGAATTGTCTAGTAAATCTCGGTAATTGTCTGGTTTTTTATTGACCAGAAACCCACGGAGAGTTGTCCCGCAAAAATCCGATTTCTAACTAAAATTTGATGGTTTCGTTGCTCTTTCCGAGCCCGTAGGGTGTCTGATTGGCTTAAAACTACAAGAAAACGTTTAAAAGTGACGTTTCTGAAGAATTTTAACAATTTTTTTGTATCTACGAACGCAAGAATGTGAAAAACTAACCTAAACGTATCCTTTTGGCAATCTGAAACGATGTTGTATGCTCTAAGTGTGTTTTGTCGAACAGAATCATCAAAAAATATCGAAATATAGTTCAAATTTAGTAAAATCGACAAAAATCCGATTTTTAGCTAAAATTTGATGGTTTCGTTGCTCTCTCCGAGCCCGTAGGGTGTCTGATTGGCTCAAAACTCTAAGAAAACGCTTTAAAAGTGACGTTTCTGAAGAATTTTGAAAATTTTCTTGTATCTACGAACGCCAGAATGTGAAAAACTAACCCAAACGTCTCGTTTTTGGCAATCTGAGACCATTCTGTATGCTCTAAGTGTGTTTTGTCGAACAAAATCATCAAAAAATGTGGACATTTATTTTAGACTTAATAAACATCGACAAAACTCCAATTTCTAGCTAAAATTTAAAGAAGTTTCTTTAAAGCAAATCCATGGCGCAAGTTCGGTTAAATTTAATTTTTTTTTTATTCAAATTCTCTGTCTTCAAGTAATTTTTTAATTTGAGGACTTATGAAGATTCCCTCCTTAAGCTTGGCATCTCTCATATAAGAAAACTTGTTAAATAAGAAACATATTAAGTTATTATGCATTTAAAATGGGTCAATACTGCATCCTAATAAATAATGCAAATGGATGTTTTTACTGAAAAATGACTATTTTTCGATACTGAATGACGTGTAGCTCGAAAACTTGACGTGGTAGAAAATTTCTAAAGGCGGATCTGAAATTAGCATAAAAAATTGGAATAAGTGCATCCACTTTTATTCGAGGCGTAAAAATATTGTTAACCAGTGAATTATCAGGCACTAACCCAACCCACTCGTCTTCTATTTTCCTACAGGGATCTTATTGGCCAAAATCAGTCTTTTGCTAACAGATACTAGCCTCGCCCACCCACCCTCTACATTACTCTACTGTGTACATTAATCAGTCATCTTTGGCGCAAAAGCGTCTCTTCAGGTCAGTGATGATGATGAACTTCGTGACAGTTTATGACAAACAATTGTCAAAATGATTAAATTTATAACCACACTTCTTTTTTCTTTAGTTGACGGAGGGGGATTCGAAAAAAATTCATTCAACTTTAATATTACCCGATTTTTTGTTCTTGGAATAGGTAACTTTGAACATAGGAACGTTCGGATATAAAAGCAACCTCTCAATTGGTCGCCTTCCAGTTCTCACATGGTTAAAACCTGGACAATTCTTTTTGCAAAGTATATCACAGTTCGGAACAGGAAATATGTCATCCACGGGAATGGCGCAAATTCTGGGACACCTGTATAGGAACCACTATTGCAGTTTTCAGAAAGTCTGGAAACACGGCGTTTTTTATACAATGGTTTATTAATCGTGTATATGGGGAAATAATTATATTTTTTATATCTATGATCAAGTTCATATTTAGTCATTTGAGTTATTTCGTTTTAAGCTATAATATCTCTAACTGCCACACAAGATACTTCATTAAATCTAAAAATTTTGTTGTAAAAGACTTTGAGGTTTTTTATTGGTACAATTTGGGTTAGTAGGTTTAACGAGACATGCCACTTTTGTGACATATTGATTGAAGTTATTACTATCAAATGAAGATTCCATTATAAAATTTTTACTAGAATGTAGGTAAGCGAAGAAAAATGTTGCTTCTCCGGTAGGAATCGAACCGCACGTTTACCGCTTGCCGGGTGGGTACCCTTACCACTAGACTACGGAGGAGCTTATCTTTCCTCGCTTACTACTAAGTATAATTATTGCGTTTGTCATTGATGATTTTCCACATGGCTTTATTTTCATTACTTGAGGATTCAATAGTTTTTTATTACAGAAGATTTTTCTAGTTTTTATAGTCTCTCTATATAATTTACGAAATTCTATCCGTGGCTGCCACGATTGTTCGGCTTTTAAGATGTTATATATAGTATTTATCGATTGCGAGGTATTTCTCATTTCTGATAACTCTTTATCAAACCATGTGCTTATCTTGTGGTGGTTATTTACATTAAGTTTTTCAGGAAAAGCAAAATCGGTATAATACTGGATTGTTTCAATCCAGTGTGAATTTAGGATTAATATCCAAGTCAGTGTTCTTTGTAAAACTCCAGTCAACATTTGGTAATAAATTATAAAATTGAAATTTGACTGACATGGACATAGGTATAATCGTTCTCATCATAAATAAGTTGCTATTTACCGTTTGTGTATTTGTCCAAAAAGATTTAATTAATTCTCACAATTATTTTTTCAAAAATTTGTATTCAAATTCGATACTCTCATTAAGCAGCCATTTTTGCATTTGACTTTTTTACCAGAAAATGTTGGTGGCTTGTCCAACTGCACTGAATGATATGGTGCGTTGTCCATAACCGCCACACAGTTTTTTGTTCAACTTAGCAAGAGCAGGAGTAAGTTGATTAACCTCTCAGTTTTCCAAAAGTGTTCCGTACGTTGTTTTTGATAATTTCTATGATTGTTTTTCGAATTTAATACTTCAGTTACAACCATCCAAAAATCCAAATTATCTTCGTGCGTGTAGGATTGTAAATCTTGATGATTCAGTTTTAATTTTTTAACTGGGTGCCTGTGACACCAAATAACTTAGTTTCATTTTATTTGTCAAACCAGTAGCTGTTCAAACAGTTTTTCGTTGAACGTTGAAACTTCACTTACTTAGTTTATTTTTTAATACAAAACTGAAAACATCGGCAACAGTTTTCTTTCCAGTCTTTTAACTGGAATAAGAGCTTGACTTTTTACGCATTATTTAAGCACAAACCCAAATTCCGCCACTAAAGCTCGTAGGCCCCCTCGGCATCGCCTCTGCTTTGGGAGCAGCGATAATTCGCCTTAATGGACAAGACTACAAGTGTTTGGTTACACAATTAGGCAAGTAAAGTTAAGCCGTCTTCAGAATAATCAATAAGCCTTTAATAAACCACGGAGCATTACACCTGCTAACAATATTCATAGATACGTCTATCAAATTAAGATAGACGACAGACGTATAGTTAATAATGAATATTTTATTAACGGTTCCTACTTGTCGATAATTGTTAGTTCTCGCCATCTCGGTAAAAAAGCCAGACACATCGTAATTAATCATCGCCGTCCATTATCCAGTGGCGTGCGTCCACTTTTCGGGTTCAAAGAAACGCCAACAATTGCACCGCCCGAGGATAATTGGCCGTAATTTATGCGACTACACGTACGGCGGCGCGCGGGGAAGGGTTGGAGGGGGCGGCGGGGGTGTCTGCCCATAATGCAACTGCACGTACCGTCCATTGTTGGGCTACTTCCGGTATTCGGTAAGAATGTCTGCCGACACCTGTGCCTTCACTACCTTGCGTACCGACATTTAGTGCTAGAAGTCAGACGCAATTTCGTTGCTTTATTTTAGGCGAATGTGGCACCCAAGATTTACCCTACATATGCACTTCTGTAATGTGTATGGTAATTTTTTTGAAAAAACAGAACATAACGGGCGGTCATTTAAAAAGTTCAAGTTGACATTGATTTTTTTTTTTTTTGAAATATGTCTGCGCTGATTTTTGTGCCTGTCAAAAACGTCAAACCACTGTCAAATATCAATATTGTCAATTATGGAATTAATCAAGCACATGCGTTTTACATTACGTTTCCTTCAACCAAACTATCAAAGTGAACTTGATGAATATACTTATCGGTTTTGCATACTTTAATGATAGACGATGATTTAAAATGGAACTTTATTTTTAAGATGTCAAAATATGGTACCTAATTCTCTTGAAGATTGTTTTCTTTTTCATAATGTTGGAAACACCCTAACCTGTTTCCACTTAGTGAGAACACACAATTTTAGAAAAACAAATTTTCGGAAGCTAAATTTTGAAATTGCGGGTGTTAATTGGAAGTTTCTTAACGGGATTAAACACATACAGTAGTTGGTTCATGAATTATTCTACATTAAGCAAAATTTTTGCAGAGAACTAATACATCCTGCTAACATTTTCCGTGCCGTTGCAATAAATCAGTTAGCCAACTAATTAATAATGTACTTTCCTGTTCCACGATGATACATTCCTTACAAATTAAAACATCACCCACTGCCAAGAAAAACCTCACCGCTACCGTTCAGGGATACACACGCCGAGATAACGATGTAAATTTTATTAGAGCATGTTTGTCAATAATTAATATGTATAAAATGTAGGTATATGCAAATGCCTCGTTTGTGGAGATAGAATTATAATCAGGCACATAAATAAATAAATTAAATGAAAGTCAAAGTGAAGGATACTGAAAAATCGAAAGTACCCAAACACGAAACGCGCCCCCTTTTGTCCCGGACGTTATCGGCTCACGTCCCATCGAAGAGTCAGATTAGAAAGTCGACAATTAATTCGCCCATCATGGAAAACCATTAAAAACGAAACAATAAAGTACCGTAATGTGGGGTTCGCTCGACACGTGTACTTCATTGGAACGTGTGGCTTTTTCCGTTTAGAAAAAAGCAACCACCATGGAAAAATATGATCATAGTTCGTAACGAAAAAACCGGAAACAAGGAAACAGATTTTAGTAGTGAAAATGATGTTTTTGTTGCCTAGGACTGGAGCAAGATATTATTCAGAATGCTATTTTCAATACACTGAAAATGAAAGTATGACGTGATAATCAGAGATTGGATGATACAGTAGTAGTAAACAAGAGAAATTTGGTTGTTAAGAAAAACCAAAAACAAGCCCTGGAAGCTTTTGAAAAGGACATACTAAAGCAAAAGTTGGAACTTTCTTTGAAATTCCAAAAAATACATTTAATTTCGTCTTGGGCAAAATTTCGAAAAAATATGGAAAGCCGTTTAAATTACGGTAAAGTTTTTATTCGCTTTGAGACATTATTTGACCGTTTCATCCAGTCTTTCAAAGGATTTATAAATTGAAATTAAAAAAGGAAAAGGTAGACAACAATCAAAAAGGTTTCGTAATGGATTTTAGGTCATTATTACTCTACTACACTTCATGTTTTAAATAAAATGAAAAAGGTAAACTTGTCACACAAGTATGTTTTTTATAGTAACTCATTTTTAACCAATGAATTAGGTTCTACTAATTTAATTAACTACGAAATTAATTTACTATACACAAGTGTATAGTGGCGGTGTATCCCACAGGATACCATAACGTTTTATTGACATTTTGGCGGTGTATACAGGATGTCTGGAAAATGGCGGATTAACTCTTCAGTACGTTATGTACGGGGGTTTCGGGAGTCCCAAAAGAATAAAAAAAAAAAATGTATGATCCAGATTATGAAAAAAACGTAATTTTATAAAAACCTAATGCGTGAATACCTCCGACTTATTTTCTCATTTCTTAGTAACGATGGTGACTGAAATCCACCTTTTATTTTTTTTTAGGACAATAACCACTGTGCCAATAAGAAAAACATTAAAGCATAACCAACTAAACACTAGAAAAGATGTTCAAAATTCCTGCGTTGTACATATAAGTAAGCTCGCATTTTTTGTAAAAGTTAGCCATCAGTACTTAAGATAAAACTTATTTTGGCAAATGACATACCCTCTAATAAAAGAGAGGGTGGGTGGGCGGGGCTAGTACCTGCTAAGATAAGACTGATTTTGGCTAATGATATACCCTCCAAGAAAAGAGAGGGTGGGTGGGCGGGGCTAGTATCTGCTAAGATAAGAGTGATTTTGGCTAATGAGATACCCTCTAAGAAAAGAGAGGGCGGGTGGGTGGGGCTAGTACCTGTAAAGATAAGACTGATTTTAGCAAATGATGTATCCTCTAAGAAATTGAATTAACTTATTATAAGAAAAAATACAAGAGGCTCCAAAGCACTTTCAGATTTTTTCCAAACAAAACTTAGAACCTCAAGATTGTTTTATATTTTTGAAGGAAAAAAGGGGTCTGAAAATTAACTCAAAAACAGGTAGGTCTGAATTTTCCAAAATAGAACACCAAAGTCCCCCAAAATTGTTTTAAATAATAATTTACAAAAAAAATCTCCATGGGCTCCAAGAGTCTCCCGAATTAAAAAAAAGACTGCGGCATTCAAGACTTTTTCAAATTCGTAAAACACTTTTTCCTATTTTTCTCAGACTCACCGGTTAATTGTTAAGAGTACAGCGGAGAGTTAATCCGCCATTTTCGAGACACCCGGTATAATAGGGGTATATAAAAATGGCTCGAAACAGAAAAGAAAGAATAATTTGGATATTTTCGAATACTCGAATATGGACATGAGATGCTGCACCATTTACCAAAATTAAAACCTGGGTTACAAAATTTTATGCAGATTGTGGTATAAATAAAACTGGCTTTTAATCAGTTTATTAAAATTTCAAAATTTACTGTATTTTAGTATTGTGTCTAATTCTGTTTTAGTAATAAAATATAGACTATTCTATTTGAAAAACGTGAAATAACGATATTTTAAGACTGTGAAGTTAAATTTTTTATCAACACCCTGTATTTTTAAAATTTTATTTAATTATCACCATAACAAAAAGCGTACTTCTATTTATATTTCAATGCAGAAAATAACGTTATTGCATTTTTTTTTTTGTACCTTTTGTAGCCTAGTAGGAGGTTAATAAGAATATGTAACCCCTAATTAATTTAAAATTAAAAAACACAAATTGCAACAAAAAAATTATAGTTGTATGTATCTCATCTTTTAACAAATTTATTTTTAGTATTTCAATAGTTTGTTAATACCAGAAAAATAATAAATACAATATTTGTTCAGTTCACAAAACCCTGTAAACTATGTATGTAAGGAATAAAAATAGTACATAAGTTTAAATTTATTTTCCTTAAGTCCGTCTTATAATTAGACCGATTTTTTCTACGATCATGGAATTTTAATACCAGTAGGTATTTACTATCGTCTATCAGAGTATTAACAAACAATATTCTAAATACCCTTAATATCGTTTAATATTAATATAGATAAAATATCTACTAAATAATTGACATATTCATGTAAATAATAAAATACTAAACTATTTACGATTCATTTTAAAATAATCCAAAAATGACGGAAAAGCCCGAGAAGGCTCTGAAGAATTCGAAAATAAAATGGTTAAAAATAACATCTGTCAACAGAAAAGAATAATAGTTTAGAAAATTATTAAATTATTAATAACTGTCTATTAGATATGCCGTTCATTAAAACAAGTCAGAATTACGAAGTAAATTCATTTGATGTCTAATATTTTCAAAATTTTTTTAACCATTTTTCGAGTTTTTCAGATTCTTCTTAACAACGTAACATCGAGCTTTTCCGTCATTTGGAATATAAAATTTCAAATTTTGCAAAATCATTTGAAGAATTTATTCTGCAAAATCAACCTAGAAATTTTAGAAAATACAAAAGTAACATTATTTAGTTCAGGTGTGATTTGATAAAAATCTTTGATATCTTGATTATGACCACAAAAAAAGTGCTATTTATCAAACGTTTATCCGTCCAAAAGTGAAAACTCTATGTCAACTTTATTAAAATGACGAAAAAAAAAAATCGAATTGCTAAATTAATATTCTCAGAAATAAAATAGCATGAAGTTTAGCATTAAATTTTGAAAAATTCAGGATCTTTGATTTTTCAAATTCTTAATTTATCGAGATTTAGGTTGTTTCGATTTTTCGATTGTTCACTTTCTCAATTTATCGCTTTTTTTTATCTTAAATTTTTCAATTTTTCTTATTCAAAGAATACTAAGTATATTAAGAAAAAAATAAAGCCAAAGATTAAGCCCCACCCACACCTGTCCTGACCTAAATAGTAATGAAGTTTTCATTCGTTGGCAGAGCTAGGGGCGGAGCTTAATTGCAAAATCCATATTTCTTTACAAAAATGTACCATTTTAAACGCGTTTTAAGTTTCTAAGAATAAAAAAAATAATCACAATTGAGATCGGGTGGTTGGGCGGTTGTATATTTTTGCCTTTTTTCTTTAAAAACATGTTTTTAATTTCTTCTAAAGAAATAGGTATTTTGCAGTTAAGCTCCGTCCCCTTGGTTCACGGCGAATAAAAAAATCATTACAATTGAGATAGGGCGGGTGGGCGGGCTTACTTTTTGTCTTTTTATTTTATTATGTTTACACTTCTTTTCACACATGAAACTTAAAATATGTTTAAAATGGAAAATTTGTATATCGATTTTGCAATTAGGCTCCACCCCATAATTGCAAAATCCATATTTCCTTGCAAAAATCTACCATTTTATGTTTTAGTTTCTTGTTGTGAAAAGATGACTACACATATTAAGAAAAAAAAGGCAAAATGTAGCCCCGCCCGCCCGCCCTATCTCAATTGTGACGATATTTTGTTATTCGTAGTGAGCCTAGGGGGCGGAGTTTACTGCAAAATTGTTATTTTTCCACGAGGAATTATAAACATGTTTTTCAGTACCGTGTTATCTAAAGAGTACTAAGTATATTACGAAAAAATTAAAGCCAAAGATTAAAGCCCCACCCATTCCTGCCTTGATCTAAATAATAATGAAGTTTCGGTTCGTTGGCAGAGCTCGGGGCGGAGCCTACTTGCAGAATCCATATATCGTTAGAAAAATTTACCATTTTAAACGTGTTTTAAGTTTCTAAAAATAAAGAAATCATCACAGTAGAGATGGGGTGGGGGGCGGGGTTTATATTTTGGCTTTTTCTCTTAGTATACTTAGTATTTTTGAACAACCCGATACTCAAAAACATGTTCTTAATTTCTTTAAACGGATAAGTATTTTGCAGTTAAGCTCCGCCCTTCTTGGTTCACAGCGAAAAAAAAAATCATCATAATTGAGACAGGGCGGGTGAGTGGGTTGACATTTTGTCTTTTCGTTTTAGTATGTGTAGACTTCTTTTCACAACATGAAACTTAAAACATGTTTAAAATTGAAAACTTTTGAAAATAAAAAAATTTTGAAATAAAAATTTTAATATTTATATAATATAATATTTAATAATATATAAAAAATATTTATTAACAATACTTTACCGTTTATCGTTTTCAAAAACCTTCCTAGCACTTTTCGATTTGTATAAGGAAATATCTATTTTGCAATTAGGCTCCGCCGGGGCTTAATTGCAAAATCCATATTTCTTTACAAGAATTTACCATTTTGAACATGTTTTAAGGTTCTTGTCCTGGAAAGACGACTACGTAACCTAGAAAAAAGCAAAATGTAGCTCCACCCACCCGCCCTATCTCGATTCTGATGATTTTCTTTATTCGTCGTAAGCCGAGGGGCGGAGCCTAATTCCAAAATCCATATTTCCTTACAAAAATTTCCGATTTAAACGTGTTTTAAGTTTCTAAGAATAAAAAAATTATCACAATTGAGCTCGGGTGGGTGGGCGGGGTTTATATTTTACCTTTTTTTTCTTGATATACATAATATTCTTTGAACCCGACATTCAAAAACATGTTTTTAATTTCTTGTAAAAAATAAGTATTTTGCAGTTAAGCCCCCTTGGTTCACGGTGAATAAAAAAAATCATGACAATTGAGATAGGGCGGGTGGGCGGGCTGCCGTTTTGCCTTTTTGTTTTAATATGTGTAGACTTCTTTTCACAACAAGAAAGTTAAAACATATTTAAAATCGCAAATTTTTAAAAATAAAAAAAATGTGACATAAAAATTTTAATATTTATATAATATAATATTTAATAATATATAATAAATATTTATTAACAATACTTTACCGTTTATCGTTTTCAAAAACCTTCCTAACACTTTTCGTTTTAGTGTCGCCGGTTGCATACCTTGATCACCGTAGTGAAGTATTTTGATTTAACACTCTCTAACGTTCCATGCTTTTAATAAAAGAAGTTTCTTTTTTTGGTATGTAATTCCCATATAATAGCTATATTTATTTCGGAAGTAAAATTTGTTTAATTTTTCTTGTCCTTTGTCTTTTTTCCTTGTGTCTCTTATTGTAATTCGATGTTAATTTATAATTATTTTTTTATCAAGTTGCTTGATAAAATTGGATTTAAGTTTCAACTATAGTTGAATAGATCAACATATTTTTGCATATTAATAATACTATAATTGTAAATGAACTATTAATTTTAATATGTATATAAGTAAGGTTGTAGGAAATTATATACCTATTATGCGTTCTCGCTTAATATAAAAAAATACCTATATTAATTTGTAACTTTTTTAATTTAAAGTTCATATTATTATATCACTCCCTGAAAATTATTATTTCACTTTAATTTAATCCCTTCAAATTTAAAAAAGTACATTGTAAAATAGTACGGAAAACGGTTTATTATGACACTAGTGTGAAACTTGGCCTTCAGGCCTCGTTTCTGTTTGCTCAAATTCTAGTCTCAACAGGGAAGAAATAAAAAACTATAAATTATGCATTCTGACTTGTGTCCAAAAAATGTGAAGATCAAATTGAACACTACTTACTGAACATTGTTTATGTATTAGTGACAAGAATTTAAAAACACATGTAATAGGAATACCTAAACAGTTTACCTCTGATAAATTTTTGCGGCACATTTTTTCGCTGACTCAATCTCAGCTCATTATTATAAAGGTTAAAAACATTATGCATCTACTAATTAAGCACCGCTTATCATGGCTGGGGTAATCCAATTTGCACCCAAACCTCAAAAATGTGTAATAATAATCAAACTATGGCATTGAAATTTATCAGCTTTCATGTTGTGTTATTCGCCAATTGAGTCTTTTTCATTATTGCTGATTATTATGCACACAACTACATAAGTTTTTCATTATTGTTTTAATTTTATCGGAAAACGTCTCCAAACCACCTATTAACGAAGATAACAGCGGATACCGTGGCCCAGCGAACGCAACACTTTTATCACAATGCGTAAGTTATTGTTAAGATTAACGTCATACAACCTCATGACCATATTCCGTCGCATTAATATTAATGTGTCGTCCATTCCTAAAGTGAATCGCACATACTTCTGTAATCAAAACTCCAATAAAAATTCCCGCGCATAAAGACAATAAAAAACGTCTTTTAAACAGAACTCAAAGACTAGGTGATATATTTACGAAAATTCACCTCTGACCCAGTTTGTGAAGACCAAAGGTGATAACGATTCTTTTATGATAAATTTATACAGTAGGTACGTTTATTAGAATAATTAATTAACATAAACAGGCAGTTAATAGAATGACATGGCAGAAATCGAAATCACTTGAGTCGGTTTGATGTATTTAATGTCTGGTCTATGGGAACGATCGGCGAACTTTTACCATGTTGTGGATTAGAGGTCTAGCGGCTCGTTATGATCCACTTAAATCTGACATTTGATACTAATTATGCCATGAGTGAGTTAAGTTATTGTTGGCGACTTACCGGAACCGCAGCAGAATATTCCGCAAAAGCTGGGAAACTATTTGCAAAGAAATTCCTTGGCTTGTGCAGGCCTAGTGTTTTTTTTTAATTTGGCAACACTACGAAAATGTAAAGTTCTAAAAGTTTTCAAAATTGTAATTTAATGTTTATATAGAAAATATAAAGTTCTAACAGAATTCTGAAAAATCAAGAGCGAATTTGTTGATCGAGTAAAATTCCATTTTTGTTCATTTACTTTCAAAGAGAACAGGAATTTTTTTACATGTTTATTAAGGTTATGTTCTAGGTTTTTATTCAATCTCACTAACGAATTCAGTAAATCACTATGGAGGCCCAAACTTACTAAAAACCAGAATTTTCCAAAGCAATATTTTGGAGTTAATTTGGGAACGTTTTTTAGTACAAATAATTTGTAAATAAAATTGTAAAATAAATAAGTAGGTATACAATTTGAAGAGGTTAAGAAAGTTCCTGAGTTTTATTTCCACAAAATTTTACTAGATACTTAAACTTGTCAAGGGTTTTTTAGGATGGAAATTAGCTGTTGTAAAACAAGTTACTATATGAGTGTAAAATTTGCCTCATGAACTTAGTTCTTGTTTGCCTAGCTCGTCCAGATCTCAAAAATAGTAGAAAATCTAAACAAAAAGTTACTATTTAGCTTAGTTACTTATTTTAGAATTTTTCTTTAAACTAAAGAAAACCCTGCCAAAGTAAGTTAAAACGCATTAAAAATGGTTCGTGGGCAACTAAGAATATTTAATTAACACAATTAATTGTAATTAATTTGCAATTGTGTTATGCAATTAATAGTAGTTAATTGAATAACACAAACTTGCATTTTTTAACTTTTGAAAAATTTTTTTCGTAAGAATTTTTCATAAAAGGGCTTGACTTCTTTTATTATTATTATTATTATAGATAGGTATAATTCTGAAAAAACTTTACGTGATGGATTTTTTTTTAATATTTTTCCTTTTTTCAACACAAAGAGATTTCAGACAATTTGACCATGGCAAGCCTGCGTAATTCATTGTAATTAATTGGACAATAAACTGTAATTAATTTTATATTAATTTATTATTTAAAAATTGTGTTTATGGTGTTGTAGGCAATTAACGTTATAATATTAGGTGCATCCAGTGATCACAGAGATTCCTGTAATGAATTCGGTTATTAATTGTAATTAATTCTATAATTGCTTACAACAGCCTGATACAAAGCTATAGAAAAAAAGCAAAAGTGCTACTTAAGTCTGGTCAGATAAAATTATTCTTTTGAAAAAATTACCTAAAAAAGTTTCCATGAAATTCTGAGATATAGATTTCGAGATGCAGATTCCAAAAATATAGCGTGTTTATGTTTTTTTTTATGATGACAAATCATCAAAAGTAACTTCGGTAGGTCAAACTCTACAAGAGAATCTTTGGCTTTTTTTTTTCGTAACATAATAGTATTCTTTGAACAACACGATACCCAAAAACATGTTTTTTATTTCTTCTAAAGAAATATGGATTTTGCAATTAAGCTGCGCCCCTTTGGCTCACGATGAATAAAAAAATTATCAGAATTGAGATAGGGTGGGTGGGCGGGGCTTATATTTTGTTTTTTTCCCTTAATATACATAGCTATCTTTCCACAACAAAAAACTTAAAATATGGTTAAAATGGTACACTTTTCCAAGGACACGTTTTAAGTCTCATGTTTTGAAAAGAAGGCTATAGATATTAAAACAAAAAGGCAAAATATAAGCCCGCCCATCCTCCCTGTCTCAATTGTGATGTTTTTCTTTATTCTTAGAAACTTAAAACACGTTTAAAATGGTAAATTTTTGTAAGGAAATATGGATTTTACAATTAGGCTTCGCCACTAGGTTAGCCAACGAATACAAACTTCATTATTATTTAGATCATGGCAGGTATGGATGGGGTTTAATTTTTACCTTTCATTTTTCTTAATTTACATAGTATTCTTAGAATAGAACAATACTTAAAACATGTTTTTATTTCTTCTAAAGAAATAAGGATTTTGCAAGTAAGCCCCTTTAGCTCACGATGAATAAAAAAATCATCAGAATTGAGATAGGGTGGATGGGCGGGGCTTACATTTCTTTTTTTTCTTAATATACATAGCCGTCTTTCCACAACAAAAAACTTAAAATATGTTTAAAATGGTTTAGGAAATATTGATTTTGCAACTATGGGGCGGAACCTAATTGGAAAATTGGTATTTCCTTATAGAAATTTTCCATTTTAAACACGTTTTAAGTTTCATGTTTTGAAAAGAAGGTAATAGATATTAAAACAAAAAGGCAAAATGTAAGCCCTCCCACCCGCCCTGTCTCAATTGTGATGATTTTTTCTTATTCGCCGTCAACCAAAGGGGCGGAGTTTAACTACAAAATATTTATTTCTCTACAAGAAATTAAAAACATGTTCTCGAGTATCGTGTTGTTCAAAAAATATCAAGTAGGTATACTAAAAAAAGAAGCGAAATATAAACCCCGCCCACCCACCCCATCTCAATTGTGATGATTTTTTTTATTCTTAGAAACTTAAAACACGTTTAAAATGGTAAATTTTTCTAAGGAAATATGGATTTTACAATTAGGCTTCGCCACTAGGTCTGCCAACGAATACAAACTTCATCATTTTTTAGATCAGGGCAGGTATGGATGGGGTTTAATTTTTGCCTTTAATTTTTCTTAATTTGCGTAGTATTCTTAGGATACTTAAAACATATTTTTATTCCTTGTAGAAAAATAATGATTTTCCAATTAAGCTCCGCCCCTTGGCTTACAACGAATAAAAAAAATCATCAGAATTGAGATAGGGCGGGTGGGCGGGGCTTATATTTTGTCTTTCTTTTCTCTAAATGTGCATAGCCTTCTTTTCACAACAAGAAACTTAAAACATGGTTAAAATGGTACATTTTTGCACGGAAATATGGATTTTGCAGTTATGGAACCTAATTGCAAAATCGATATTTCTTTATACAAATTATTCATTATAAACATGTTTTAAGTTTCATATTTAGTTAGTTTCGAAAATGTCACAAATTGCCCAAAATTTGAGGATTGGACGAAGGATGAAGGATCAAGGCCAAAGGATCAAGAACGAAGGACGAAGGGCGAAGGGCGAAAGACGAAGGACGAAGGATCAAGGACGAAGTACGAAGGAAGGAAGACGAAGGACGAACGATCGAGGACAAAGGACGAAGGATGAAGGACGAAGGACAAAGGACGAAGGACAAAGGACGAAGGACAAAGGACGAAGGACAAAGGATCAAGGACGAGGGACGAAGGATCAAAAACGAAGGACGAAGGACGGAGGATCAAGCACGAAGGTCGGAGGATCAAGGACGAAGGACGAAGGTCGGAGGATCAAGGACGAAGGACGAAGGTCGGAGGATCAAGGACGAAGGACGAAAGACGAAGGACGAAAGACGAAGGACGAAGAATCAAAGACGAAGAATCAAGGACGAGGGACGAAGGATCAAGGACGAAGGACGAAGGATCAAAAATTTCACTCTTAAAAATGTTGTCTCAAAATTTTGAAAAAATTGAGGGACCTAGATCACGACATGCTGATTACAAAAATATAGCGTGTTGATGGTCACGGAGCAAAGTTTTCGAAAGAATCGGTATGAAATGCGAATTTTTGAAAATTTCCAAAAATTTCGATATTTCAACGGTTGAATCCACAAGCAAATGTGTTTAGTTAAGTTTCGAAAATGTCAAAAATTGACCGAAATTTGAAGACCATTGAAAAATTTCACTTTTAAAAAAGTTGTCTAAAAATTATGAAAAAATTCAGGGACGTAGATCTCGACATGCTGATTCCAAACATATAGTGTGTGAATGGTTACGGGGCAAAATTTTCGAAAGAATCGATATGAAATGCGAATTTTTGAAAACTTCTAAAAATTTCGATACTTCAACGGTCGATTCCGGAAAACGGTTGCAGTTACCAAAAAAACGAGGCCCACAGTGAGTTCTATTCCCTAAGAAAAAAAAGGGTACAGGGTATATCATTTGGCAAAATCGATCTTATCTTAGCATGTACTGTATGACATGGGCCAAAATCAGTCTTTATCTTAGCAGGTACATAGTAAAACTAAAAGGCAAAATGTGATGATTTTTTTTCTATTCGCCATGAACCAAGCTTACTTATTTCGTTACAAGAAATTAAAAACATGTTTTTGAGTATCGTGTTGTTCAAAGAATATCATGTATATTACGAAAAAAAAGCAGTGAAATTATTCGTAGGTAATTATGAATGTTTAATTAATTATAATTAATTCGATGACTAATTGTAGTTAACTGTAAAATGCTCATTCAGCAACAGCAAAAACACAAAAGGTGTCTTTTGTAATAGGGAACAAACGAGATAAATAGGTTTACTAAACTGTGCAAAAAAAACAACTACTAATTAAGAAAACTATTAAACTAAATTACTTTCCCCGGGAATAAAACAGTTTCTCGATTTGCGGTTAATGAAACTCAACATGTGAAATTTAAACGACAATAATATGTTTGAAATTATAAAAGCCTGTGTTTTTTGATTGGTGAAGTGAAAGGAAAACAAACACTGTTCTGGAAATGTTTTTCCTGCATATTTTTCTCAAAAGTTTTAAATGCTGTGAGTGTTTTATTTAGTAATGAAAATGCATCTTTCTCAAAGTGGGCTTGAAATATAAATCACAAAGACTTCAGGTGAACAAATTCTGATATATTCGTCCATGTTTCTTTTTTTAGGTTTATTTTTTTGCTGTTTTCTGTCATTTGTAACACACTCTATATTTTTATAATATTTTGTCATAATTTTTATATTGCCTGCGTCTAGGTGCACATCGGTTTGAGATAAATAGTTGTTATTATTATTATTATTTAATATAGACATTTTAACTCTGTTGTTTTTATTTTTCAAGTTGCCTTGGCTACCGAAATTGAGAAGAGAATAAATAAATGAAAACTTAAAACTAGGCAGATAAACGGGTCACTGTTTCCGCAGAACTTTGGCAAGTTTATTTACAACTATCAATCGAGACTTTCTTACTTTTAAAATAATTGGAAAGTCGAAATTTTCATCAATTATAAATATATATTTTAAGGATTCAGCTTAAGAAAAAGTATCCATACTTCAGAAAAAAAAAGTTATTAAAATAAACCCTCCACGAAGCTAGGTATTCGACGTGACTGCGTTTAGGTTTAAATGTAGGTTATAAAATGATAATCTGGAGTAACTAAATTATTTCGTAATAATTTTGACTTTTAGAGATATCCGTGATAGGTCCATTTATCTGAAACCAATTATTGTCATTTTTACAATGTCTGAAATATTTCATCGTCATCAAACTGGCATTTTACATCGACGACTGACACTCATTACTTTACAAAAAAATTAACTTTCGTTTCTGTGAGAACAACATTGACGGATAAATCACTGACGTAAACTAACAAGAAGATTATTGTAAAATTAAACCTTGCGGAACTCCAACGATTATTTGTATTAATTTGAAGAATCTTTTCTCTGCGATATGATGGTCAACGTCTGATGTTATTTGAAGCTGTTCAAATTTATTTTTTTTTGTCTGCTGATTGTAAAAAGACTACTTAGACCAGTTTTAGATACTTATGTTGAATACTTTAATAGAATAAAACAGACCATTGCTAAGCTAAGCGGAAGATTCTTCCCAGCTGCACACCTTTTTTGTACAGACCACAACGCCCCAACTAGTAAAGTGACACTTTCTTCTATTACCTAAGCAGTTCTGATAAGTGATGCCACACTTTTAATTTAACAAAACTGCGCTAAATGCAGGATTCGGTGTTCTATTGTTCGTTTGTCGAAAGGTGCAAATCTGGCCAATAAACAAAGCCCGTCTTATTCCATCAATAATGCTGATGGTTTAGCGGCTCTCTGTAGTTCGGTCTCACCCTAAAGCCCATTAAACCCTCTCTCTATTTACCGAAGTCGTCGTTCCTACGGGGGCATATCAAAGAGGTGGTGCATGCAAGGGTAGATTGCCAGGCTGAAAGATCTCGTTAGTATTTATCTGTCCCAGAGGAATGGAGCGGCACCACCGTCACGAGATAGAGACTCGCAAAGGCCATACACACCGATTCCACCGCTGCACTCCATCATTTACCGTGTTATCAGCTCGGTTCTTGATTAATTCTAATTATTTTGGGGAGAGGCGGAATGGTGCTGCTACACGCGCACGGCACTGGAATGATTCACCGACTACAGGGTGGTTATGTTTGTTGGAATAATCAACGCTTGAGATTTTTCCAATAAAGAAATATGTGTTTTTTAATCAAATTTGAAAATATTTTGCTAGTGTTAATGAAGATTGCGTGGTGAAAATGATACTTGTTTTACTTAAGTTTGTAAATTTTCCATACGTTATGCAAAAGTTATGTTGATTAAGTACCTAGTTGAAGCGTGACGAATGTTGTCGATGTGGACAGTTGAAGCATAACGACGTCGTAAAATACGTACATATGGTTATATTTGTTACCTAAATTGACCAATATTATCTAAATAATGGCGCTAAAGTTAAGGCCACTGGTCGTTACTGAATAATTATTATTTACTGAAATATAAACTTTCACAAATAAACGTCAATATTTTAAATATAATAGCAATAGCTGCCAGATCAGGGGCGGCTCATGAGTTGAAGAATTATCAGAATTTTAGAAACAAGTCAAAAATGTGTAATTTATCTATGTCAAAAAATCTAATTTGTATTTGATTCATTATGATAACAATTTCGAAAAAGATTTACCTTCATTTCTGTTGTTCATTCATTTCACTCCCTTTCGAATGTTTAGACGGTAAAATATTAACATAAACCACGAACATAAACTAACAGTTTGACTAGTCAAAAGTGCAAAGTTGCAAAGTGAATGTTGGAGCAGAGCCCAAGTGTTCAGAGAAATCACTGAATTTTGTCCAAAATTTTACGTCTATTTTTGAAAATATGTTCTTCTTTTAGGTATACCACTTTTTCTCTTGTAGAACGACCTAGGAGTAACCTTCAAAAAAAGTTTTTCAATGGTTGTAATATTTTGATAGGAACATTTTCTGTATTTATAGTAAACAGTACCCCATTTTTCTAAAAAGCTAGAAATTACTTTTTATTTTTTCGCGGAAGTCAGATAAGATACAGTTGTCGTCAAAATCGATTCATTCCTTATTGTCTATAGTATTTAGATCCAAAATTTAGCTTGGTTTCCAATTTCAAAGTTAAAATATCCAATATAACGTTTTTACCCCCGAGCGTAAGCGTATAGGGTCCACCTGATAAACGGCTACTTCATATTTCTCAACGTTTCGTGTCCCTACAGTAGAATTCATTTAATTTTGGCAAGATGTTGCATTTTCGTCCAACGTACTATATTTGCACAGGCTTACGTTTCCACCCATAAAATTCTATGTGTCAGACGAAGACAGAAAGCGAAACACACCACATGTCGTAATTCGTACAGTTTTACAACACCTCGCCAAAATTAAAATAATTTTAGTGTAGAGTTTGAAAAAGTAGGTCTTGCGTTTCCGTCTGTCTGTAAAACCAGTTGTAAATTTATGAATCCATTGTAACATAAATCAGTATTCAAAATATCAGTGATTATTTTTAATGTAGTGTCCTGTTATTTGTAAGTTGAATATATTGGTTGTTCAATTGTAAAAGTCCCAAGTTGGCCTTGATTTTTTGTGTTTTTATTGCTCTTTTGGTATATTATTAACTCAATATTTCTTTTTACATGATAACAGTAAAATGATTTTCACAACACTCGTCCACCTAATTTTCTTAGATTTTCCAAATTTTGGCTAAATATATACTGGGTGTCTGGAAAATGCCGGATTAACTCTTCAGTACGTTATGTACGAAAGTTTCGGAAGTCCCAAAAAAAATAATAATAAAGATTTTTATGAAGTGAATTTCGAAAAAAACCTAATTTTAGACATTGTTTATAAATTATAAACAAAAGAAAAATCCATTAAAGAATAACCAACTAAACACTAGAGAAGATGTTCAAAATTCCTGCCTTGTGGATATAAGTAAGCTTGAAATGTTTCCAAAAAAGTTAGTCATCAGTACCTGCTAAGATAGAACTGATTTTGGCAAATGACATACCTTCTAAGAAAAGAGAGGGTGGGTGGGCGGGGCTATTAGTTGCTAAGATAAGACTGATTTTAGCAAATCAGATACCTTCTAAAAAAAGAAAGGGTGGGCGGGCAGGACTAGTGCCTGCTAAGATGAGATTGATTTTAGCATATGAAATACCTTTCAAGAAAAGAGAAGGCCGGTGGGTGGGGCTAGTAGTTGCTAAGATAAGACTGATTTTGGCAAATCAGGTACCCTCTAAAAAAAGAAAGGGTGGGTGGGCGGCACTAGTACCTGCTAAGATGAGATTGATTTTGGCAAATGAAATACCTTCCAAGAAAAGAGTGGGCGGGTAGGTGGGGCTAGAACCTGCTAAAATAAGACCGATTTTGGCAAATGACATACCCTCTAAGAAAAAAGAGGACGGGTGGGTGGGGTTAGTTCCTGTTAAAACTGATTTTGGCAAATGACATTTTCTAAGAAAATGAAGAGTGGGCGGCTGGGTTTAGTACCTGGTAAGATAAGACTGATTTTAGCAAATGACGTATTCTCCAAAGCACTTTCAAATTCTTTCCAAACAGGAATAGCTAGAACTTCAAACTTAAGAAAACGAGGTCCCAAAATTAACTCAAAAACAGGCCAGTTCAGAATTTTTCAAAAATAGAACACCAAAGTCCTCCAAAATTCTTTTAAATAATTACAAAATGAATCTCCATGGGCTCCTAAAATAATACACCATGGGTACCTGAGAGTCTCCCGAATAAAATAAAATACTGCGGCGCTCAAGACTTTCAAATTCATAAAAAATAAAACACTTAAAAGTCCAAAATATGTTAAGTTCATTCAGGAACAAAACACCAGATTCCTGAGAAGTATTTTTTTTATTATTTTTCAAGACACTCAGTAGAATGACTAAGTTTTCCACATGACCTTTATTTTAAAATATTCTCCACAATTCCAGATACTTATTTATGTACTCGTATGTCTCGTAAGTAGTGATTGTGCAAAAAATATTTTATTTCTAAAAATTGTCAAAAATGTTGAACTCTATTCTGTAAAAATTGAAGTAAAACATAACTTTACTTTGTTTCGTTTTTGTCGACTTTTAGTTTCCTAACGTAAACTAAAGAAGTATTGTAAAATGGTCCATCGGGTAACTGGATATTTCTATGTCTTCTGGAGGTTTCATCACCCCTAGAGTACGAAAAAATGGGTCTCCCGTTTCTGTCTGTTTGTCTGTCGGCCGTCTCTCATCTGTGATAATCTTTGAAACTATAGCTAGTAGAACGTTAACTCAAATGTGTCTGATCATGCTCACCTACAATGGAATTACGTCATCTTCAAATTTTACTATTTAATAACATATTCCTGCACTTGTGATTTATGAATCCCTGTTGAGTATATAGTTATAGAGGTTTTCTCGAAAAAAAATATCGAAAAGTCAAATTTTATAATTGTCCACACAAGAGAAGGTCTGTCGAAACAACTTTCGACCATACGCTACCAGTTTTCTAAAAGTAGACACTGTTTTTAACGCATTTTGTTTATTTGACGTAAATGACAGGGATCAACAATCCATTTATTGCTCAGATAATAACAATTAATGCAAATGTTGTGATCAATTAAATTAATGACTGCAAAACAAAAACAGAATTTTTTTAGAATTAAAAATCAAACATAAAAATAATAGGTCGCAAATGATTATTTATAGAAAACTTTCCAGTCCCAACAAAGAACACATTTTTGAGACAGATTTGAATTTGCAGTTTTTTTGGATAACATCTTTTGTTAAAAGAAATTTCATTTTTTTTGGTAAAATTTTGTAATGACATCGTACATTGTCAACTTTGTAGTGTGGCCAGATATATCAATTTTGATACATATAGTAAATACTAATAACAGTAGTTGTGTCGTCAAAGTTTTGGAAAAATTAGTTCCTTCTTTTTTATTGTAATTAATAAAAAAAATACATTTGTTCGAAATTTGTAAAATTTTGAGGCGACATTTTACCTAATGCTCGGAAAGTAGTAAAAAATAATACAAAAAATTTTTCTTTTTTGAAAAATTACTATTTATTGTGACTCATTACTTTAGTTACTTTATAGAAATTGCAATTACAGAGCTGTAAAATGAAAACAAAACGAAAGATTGAGAGATTGAAAAGTCAAAAATCGAAAATTCGAATAATTTAGATTAAAAAATTGAAAAATTATAAAATTCAAAATTGGAAGATTAGAAAATTGAAAATAATTGAGAATTGAAAAATCGAAAAAAACAAAAAAAACTAACTTGAAAAATCAGACAACTGAAAAATCAAAAATGAAGGAACCGAAATTTCGAAAAATTAATAAATGAAAAATTAAAAATAGTCCAAATGGAAAATTCACAGTCGAGAAATAGACACATATTGGACAATTTAGAAATCCAAGAAGTGCAAAATATAAAAATTAAAAACCCGAGAAATTGAAAAATCCGATAATGGAAAAACCAAAATTGAAAAATAAAAAAATATCTAGAAATTGCAAAATCGAAAATTTGCAAAATTGTAACATTGAAAAATGAAACACTGGAAAATCGAAAAATTTAAGAATTGAAAAATCGAAAAATTAAAATACTTAATTAAAACTTGAAAAATCGGTCAACTGAAATTGGAATACACAATTGAGAAATCGAAAATTGTAAAACGGAAAGATGGAATATTGGAAAATCGAAAAATATAATAATCAGTTAATCGGGAAATTAAAAAAAAATGCGAAATAGAAAAATGAGAATGTGTAGAGAAAAATCAAAAATTAAAATATTTATAAAATAATAAAAAATCGAAACATTGGAAAATTGAATAATTAAAAAAAATGTAAAAATTATGAAATTCTAAAATTGTGAAATTAACAATATGTGTCTAGAAATTAAGAAATTGGAATATTGAAAAACAAAAAATTTTAAACTGGAAAAGCTGTAATATTAAAAATGGAAAAATTGAAAAATTAAAAATCCCGAAATCACAAATTTAATATCCCAGAAACTGAAAAATCAAAATTTAAAAAATTGTAAATCTGAAAAATTAAAACATCGGAAAATCTTACGATTTAAGAATTGAAAAATCGAAGAATTCAATAAACCAAGAAATTGAAAAATCAAAAAAGAGAAAATTTTAAAGTCGAAAAATTAGAATTTTCAAAAATTGACGAATCAGTCAATAGCAAAAACAATAATTGAAAATTCGAATATACTATAATGGAGAAATCGAAAAATTGCAAAATTGAAAAATAGAACATTGGAAAATCGAAGAATTCAAGGACTGATTAACCGAAAAATAAAAAAAAATCGAGAAACTGAAAAATCAGAAAATTCAAACCTTGAAACATGAAAAAATTGCAAAATTAAAAATCCGGAAAATAAAAATTAGCAACCGAGAAACTAAAAAGTCAGAAGTTACAACATTGTAAAACTGGAAAATCGAAAATTTTAAGAATTGAAAAATCGGAATATTAAAATATTTAAAAATTGGAAAACCGATCAATTGAAAAATCAAAAATTGAAAATTCCGAAACATAATACAGAAATCGAAAAATTTCAAAATTGAAAAATGGAACATTGGAAAATCGAAGAATTTAAGCATTGATTAATAATTGAAAAATAAAAAAAAATCTAGAAATTGAAAACTTGGAATACTGAAAAGTCAAAAATGAAAAGCTTTTATCTAGAAACGAAAAAATGTAAAATCGGATTGGAAAATCAAAAAATTCAAAAATTGAAAAACCGGTCAGTTGAAAAATCAAAAATTGAAAATTCGAATATATACGTAATGGATAAATCGAAAAATTGAAAAAATTTAAAAATTAAAAGATGGAACATTGGAGAATCAAAGAATTCGAGGATTCATGAACCGAAAATTTAAAAGAAATCACGAAACTGAAAAATTGATTTTATACAAAATTAAACACAAATAAACATTTAGTGAAGAGTAGTGTAGAGTGACGTTTGTGAGGAGCAACTATTTATTTAAAAAAATATTATTCGAAAGAAGTGACTTAACTTTAACAATAAAAAGTGCAAATAATAATTTAGAAAGTAACGTTTAAAACTTGTTTTGTAAAATGTTCGCACAGGAAATTTCACAAAACCTTTTTTTGTAAATTTGTTACGTCAAACGCGCTCTAATGCCCATAAATAGGCACTTAAAAATAATAAATAAATAACTAAGTAAACTTCATCATTTGTTAGTAACTATACATTATTTGGATAACTTCCAAATGGTCACGATTGGGAATTTATAATATAACGCGCACTTATAAACGTCCGTTTTACCACCCTCAGGATTATTCAAGAAACTGGCTAACCAGAAAGCAATTTATTTATCTCAAATTGCCAAGATTCGGTAATTCAAAATCTAAATCCAAAAATTAGAACCCATAATTTTGAGTTTATTTGAACACATACTTTTTCCATATAAACATAACAACTGAACAGTTTTTTCACCTATGAGGAGACCGTAATAGTATATCCAGGGCCAGGTTTAAGAGCACCCAAAGGACGCATTTGACCGAACCTCTGAACCGACTGGATGCCCTGAGCTCCAACAGACCAACCAAAAGTTGCACAAAGCGTACTTGTATTTCATATTTCAAAAAGATATTTATTAGGTGTGAAATTTTTGTAATTCAAAAAAAAAAAATTAAACCTACGAGTGATATTTCACTAAATAAATAAGTAATTCAAAACAACAGAAAATACTACGGTTTTTTTGATTTTGTATGTTAAACACTAACACTTTAAAGTTATTTCTCTAAAGCGTTATTCTGAGCTAGTCTATATTTTTGCAGTAAAGACCACACTGTATGTCAAGTAGTCTACGCACCATTGTTGTACATTAAAAATTATGATGAATTACTATTCACGAGTCAACAATATCACAACAACATAGCACATATTTCCTTTTGTATTTATAATGTCCATTAACTGTAAAATGTGTTAAATGCGTACACATTACTGTTATTAAGTTTACATAATGAAATAAATCTACAGGGTGATAAACCATTCAAATTCTATGCAACTGCTGATCCGTGTTAAAGTAGAGCGATTAGTTGCGATAGAGCAACTAATTAAATTACGAACTAGTTAGACTCCTATGTAATCAGTGGTGGACGCCCGGAGAAGTAAGAGCAATGGTAGCTATTAACAGGCATGTGTGGGCTCATGTAATTTTTCATTGATTAAAGGTTAAGAATGGTATTTTTCAGTTTATAGATAAGACATAATAACACGCAGCGAGCGATCCCGTTTAACCCACGAAAGAAAAACACACAAGGTTTTTGAACTCGACGTACACATTTGTTTGGTAACCATACGTATTCATGTATACAGAAGAAATTAGTTTAACATATTTTATTATTTATTAACCCTAACCTACAACAACTCAGACCACTCCGGTAGACTCCCAGGTTCCATATGCATGCGACTTTTCACAAATGTAAAAACATGTACATGTTGATGAGGACCATCAAGGTCCCGAGACATACTCGAACCAAATTTTTATCAATTAGATAAAAAGCAACACTAAATCTTTTATGACCGACCATAACTCTACCGTCCGACCTAAACATGTATGAATTATCATAAATTGCGCGTAATTATCATCCTGTCCGAATTCGGCAAAAAAACTTGGCGCAACTTTTATCATGTCAGAGTTGAGGGGAATAAATTCAGCAATCTCGACCTCAAATTGGACCAAATCGTTTTATTGTTTTATAGTGCGCCATCTGCAGTAGTGTCCTGGGGCAGGCGTGACCTGTACCGGGTATTTAGCCCCTTCTGAATCTGACTCCTACCAGTGGCGTGCTAACTGGACGAGCATCTGAAACACAAAGAAGAGGAAAACTTGACA
The DNA here is from genome assembly GCA_022388445.1 of Zophobas atratus. Lineage (NCBI taxonomy): Eukaryota > Metazoa > Arthropoda > Insecta > Coleoptera > Tenebrionidae > Zophobas > Zophobas atratus. Next base: position 50,537,936 of record CM039445.1, on the reverse strand, counting down.
AAATGAAAACATTGTTAGTAGTAAGTGTAGTAACTGTCAAATATGACACTACTATATTCCGTTTATCAACAAATTTCTGATTTTGTGTGCGCCACTGGATAACAAAAACGTAAAAAATCACCCTCGTTTCTCACTGTTGCACAATGGAAAAGCGAACTCTATATGTAATTGCATATGTAGGTATTATTATGGCCGGGAACAATTTTTCTCCTTCACCTTTTTCGTTCCACTTACAAGATGGAAACGTTCTGCAGACGTGTTTTTATCGTGTCAAAAGTGCACGAGTGCTCTGAGCGACAACATAAGTAATCTATCCACCATCATGAGATACAGGCTGTGATTTCTGCGGAATTCTTCAATAACACACGTACACAATTATTTGCACATTTATAATAATGGGCCCAGGGACAGAGGCGTAGCGCTGCAATAAATACTGGGCTCTATTACTACTACACAGTAGCGTGTCTTTACCGCCGAAGATTATGACCAGTGTATTATCCACTGTGAGGTAGATCAAGAAACTTTGCCGTCGTCTAGAGAAAATTACCCAACAAAAGAACGCTTAATACTTAGATCGTGTTCAGTAGGGGAAACTCGGGTAAAACTATACATTTACGTCAATTAAGCTGTCAACATATTCGCAGTAAAGGTGGATTCATCTACATATTGGCATGCCTACATTTTCTAATCTTTAAATGGCAAATTTCAGCAATAACCTCACTTTATATTGATGTTGGCACCCACGATTTTAATTAAAACAAGGTAATTATTTTGTTCCAACTGTTTCAGGTGTCTCGAGTTATTCAGTTGCTGCTGTTTCCTAATTATTGTAGTACTGTAACACAGCCCATCCGGTTTCATATTTTCTCGACGTTGCATGACCCATGGAGTATGAAATGTTTAATTAATTAGTATAATAATAATATTTCTCGTCTGTTTTAAAGCTTCTTCTCTATTTCAAATACAAATGACATTAGACCCACAAGAAATTGGAGTTTAGTCAGTCATATCTCGAAGACAACTATTTGAGCCCATTTTCTCCGAGAAATCATTTACAGTTGCAAGATACCAGAACATGCTGCAAGAATTTATTGACCAGTTTGATCCTGAAGAATTGCAGAATGGATATTTTCAGCATGACGGCGAAACAGCTCATACAGCCCAAACAATCATATTAAAACAGTCTACTTCGTTTTTTATACAATACACATTTTTTTCACATTTACAATTACAAATGCAATAAACATTCCTAAAAATATAACAGACAGCATAAAAACTATTTTACTATTGTTACATATTAAATAAGAGCATCTTTAAATATACTATAACATAATGTAGCAAAAAAACATTTCAACGTCAAATTTGGCCTGTTTTCGTAAAAAAAATTATAAATCTAGCAATTTGTCCCTTTTTTGGTATTATATATTGTTACGAAATAAACCCATATGTCGCCTCGGTACGACGCCTATGGGTTTTCTGTGGGAGACGGCGTTTGCTAAAGAAAAGCCTGGAAGTCGCGATGGGTGTTCCAGAGCAAGCCTAGAAGCGGTGACGGAGACTTCCGAGGACTCGCGTGGCTGTTTACATGGGAACCACCGCCGGGAGCAATCGGTGAAGTCCAGATAATGGGATAACTAAAGTCTAGTCAAATCCATTCCAGTCAAGTCGGATTTATTCTGTACATAATCGCTATATACATATATAGTTAGTGGTGTAAATTTCAGTTACTACGAAATAAATTGTTGAGTTTTTACCCACGCCGATTTTTTAAATACCCGTTCAAAGTAACAATATATTTAATTTTATAGGACATTTTTAGTGGGTTCGTCGTTGTTTTTAAACGTTAACATCAGCTTTTAATGTTATGGAAATTAGGATTTCTAATAGTTTTAATAACCCCGCATGTGTGATTTATGAATTCGTGTCGAATTTTGACCCTAGACATTCAGAATTTTGGGGAAAAAATTAAAATTGTATTTTAAAATTTAACTTTAAAACTGCAAGAGTGAATGAAGTGAAATATTGTAGACCTTTTTAAATTTGTCCGTTATCTTATTTTTTGGCCGAATTTTTTCAAATTTATTGAGTTTTTGGAAAAAAAACTGAGTATGAATTAATCAGTCAGTCCTTTCCTCTGTGTTGACGACACAAAATCAACCAAATTTCATTTTCTTTTAACCGCTGATGCTTGTAATCTGAACGTGTTAATAGTCGAATTTGGTCGAAGTATAAACAGAAACACTCGAAGTTAAGCATGTACTGAAAAATTGAAAATGTCTACATTTTTCCCGTTGGTTATCTGCTTTAAATATATTTAATATTAGAGACACAGGAGTTGCGAGGATATTAATTACGCCACTTTATAGAAGTTAACACTTATCACTTATCATAAAACGAAAATCGCTGAACCTAATTTTATAACTCTCTAAAGAAGCGGAATTTGTCGGAATATCCCCCAAGGGTGAGGGAAGTTCTGTCAAAATAACCTTTCATAATTTTTTAGTAACTTTTTTTTTCTTGGTAGGTCATTAAAATTCCAAAAACATCATTGTTTCAAGACGCCGGTAAAAATAATAATAGAAATACTAATACCCAAACAACAAATGTATACAATACCACAGGACTCTTCTTTGTAAATTTCCCGGTGGACCCCCATGTCCTCAATCCGACACTGAATCCAACGAGATTAAATCTACAGTGGCGGATTTTTAATAATAATAATAATAATAATACTTTATTTTTCTACAGGCTTAAAACCCAATTACAGAAAAATAATAATTAAGAAAAAAAACAAATCATTCTATAAAAGAAAAAAGAAAAAGCAAGTCATTCTCAAAAAAGAAAGTTCTATCCTAAGTTACTGAGTTAGCTCGATAACCTTTATGATTGTTTTTACGGAGTCAAAATAAATATCGCATTTACATTTAAATTGATTACTACAAAAATATGCCATTTTAGACATGATTTAAGTTTCTTGTTGTCGAAATAAGTCTACACATATTTAGAAAAAAAGGCAAAATGTAACCCCACCCACCCACCCTATCTCAATTGTGATGATTATTTTTTAATCGTCGTGAGCCATGGGCGGAGCTCGACTGGAAAATCCTTATTTATTTACGAGAAATAAAAACATGTTTTCGAGATTCGTGTTGTTGAAAGAATACTACCTATGTATATTAAGAAAAAAATAAAGCTAAATATTAGGCCCCACCCATACCCGCCCCGATCTCAATTCTTAATTGTGATGAATCTTTCATTCGTTGTCAGATCCAGGGGCGGGGCTTAATTGCAAGATCCATATTTGTCTAGAAGAATTTACCATTTTAAACATGTTTTAAGTTAGTTGTTCTGAAAAGACGACTACGTATATTAAGAAAAAAGGCAAAATATAAGCCCCGCCCACCCGCCCTATCTGAATTGTGATGATTTTTTTTAATCGTCGAGAGCCAAATGAGCAGAATTAACATCTTTTTGAGCATCGTGTTATTGAAGGAATACCATGTATATTAAGAAAAAAAGGCAAGATATAAGCCCCGTCGACCCACCCCTGGGTGCTTTTTTTAGTTTCATTCTACTTCTAGTTTTTTTTTAATTTTTGAAAAATATGCTGGTTTTTGTTGGTTGTTTAATAAGCAGAACTAAAGTTAACTCAAATTCGTTGATTATGTCTCAGTCCAAGATGACTCGATATTTTTTAAGATTTTTGGAAAAGTTTCAGTTTTTTTTTGTTTATTCGACGAAGCACAAGAAAGTGGAGGATTTAAGTCGATTAATATAAAAATTTATCATTTTAGGCATGTTTTAAATTTCTTGTTCTCGAAATAAGTCTACACATATTAAGAAAAAAAAAAGGCAAAATATAGGCCCGCCACCCGCCCGATCTCAATTGTGATGATTTTTTTATTCGTTGTAAGTCAAGAGAGCGGAGCTTAACTGCAAAATCCTTATTTCTCTACGAGAAATGAAAAACATTTTTTTGAGTATTGTGTTGTTCAAAGAATATATTAAGAAAAATAAAGCCAAAGATTTGGCCCCACCCATACCCGCCCCGATCTCAATTCTCAATTGTGTTGTCAGATCAAGGGGCGGGGCTTAATTGCAAAATCCATATTTGTCTAGAAGAATTTACCATTTTAAACATATTTTAAGTTTCTTGTTGTGAAAAGATGGTACATTAAGAAAAAGAGGGCAAAATATCAGCCCCGCCCACCCGCCCTATCCCAATTGTGATGATTTTTTTTAATCCTCGAGAGCCAAAGAAGCGGAATTTAACTGCAAAATCCTTACCTCTCTACAAGAAATTATCATGTAAGACATATTTTTGAGTATCGTATGTACCAATTTAAACGTGTTTTAAGTTTGTAAAAAAAAAAATTATAATTGAGATGAAGTGGGTGGGCGGCTTTTATATTATGCCTTATCTCTTAATTTAAAAAAGGTTTTTAATTTCTTGTAAAGAAATAAATATTTTGCGGCTAAGCTCCGCCCCCTTGATTCACGATAAATAAAAAGAAATCATCACAATTGAGAACGGGCTGGTGGGCGGGTTTAGATTTTGCCTTTTTGTTTTAATATGTATAGATTTTTTTTCATAACATGAAACTTAAAACATGTTTAAAATGGAAAATTTGTGCAAGGAATTTTTTTTCCTTCATCCTTGATTCTTCGTCTCTCGTCCTTGATCCTTTGTCCTTCGTCCTTCGTCCTTGACCCTTCGTCCTTGATTCTTCTTCTTTCGTCCTTCGTCATTGATCCTCCGTCCTTCGTCCTTCCTCCTTGATCCTTCGTTCCTCGTCCTTCGTCCTTGGTTCTTCGTCCTTCATTCTTCGTTCTTTGTCCTCGATCCTTCGTCCTTCATCTTTCTTCCTTCGTACTTCGTCCTTCATCTTTCTTCCTTCGTACTTCGTCCTTGATACATCGTCCTTCGTTCTTCGTCCTTGATTCTTCGTCCGTCGTCCTTCGTTCTTGATCCTTTGTCCTTGATCCTTCGTCCTTCGTCCATTCCTCAAATTTTGGGCAATTTTTGAAATTTTCGAAACTTAACTAAACATGAAACTTAAAACATGTTTAAAATAAAAATTTGTATAAGGAAATATCGATTTTGCAATTAGGTTCCGCCGCATAATTGCAAAATCCATATTTCCTTGCAAAAATATATCATTTGAACCATGTCTTAAGTTTCTTGTTGTGAAAAGATGGCTATGTATATTAAGAAAAAAAAAAGCAAAATATAAATCCCACCCACCCGCCCTATCTCAATTCTGACAATTTTTTCTATTCGTCGTAAGTCGACGGGCGGAGTTTAATTGTAAAATCCTTATTTTTATACGAGAAATTACCATGTGAAATATTTTCTTACGTAATCGTGTTATATAACGAAAACTAAATGTATTTTTTGTATTTCATTCGTTGTGAGAGCGAGGGGCGGAGCGTAATTGCAAAATCGAAATTTTCCTATACAAATTAACCATTTTGAATATGTTTTAAACCTCTTGTTGTGAAAAGATGACTATACATATTAAGAAAAAAAAAACATGAACATGAAATTGAACAATGGGTCCAAAGCATTGACGAAAGGATGTTACAGAACATTTTTGAAATTAAAAAGAGTGTGAATATGCGCCTTGAACAAAATGGTGAACATTTTCAACATTTACGGTGACGTTTAACTACAATAAATTTCTTTCCTTTTTTTGTAATAATTAGTTTTATTTTTTTGAGATATGAAGGATTTAGGCAACCAGATATACAGATGCGTCTGGTATCTAACGTGAATCCTTAGACATTTAGTAACATTCGCATAAAGTGATAGGCGGCACACATCCATGACCGACTTCGACCCTATAATCATTTATAGAATTTTTTGTAAAATAACGTTTGCATAGCAATTAATTTTTACCAGATATATAATTATTGAATTTGAAAGCTTTTCGTTTTTCAGGATTAATTTTTGAAATGTGTCTTCGGTATCGTAAATTTTCAAGTCATTAGAGTTTTGCCAAAACTAGAGTAGGCCCTAATGTGTTGTTCCCGTCGAGCCCTCGCTAAAAGTAAAAGTCATCACAACAAGCGAACTCCCCGCTAATTAAAACCTATCCGATTCGTATTGTAAATAACGCAATTCATTTCAGATGCAAATTCATGCAGCTATGTTGCATAAAAATTGTCGTGTGGATTTTATTAAGAGAAGTGCTCGCACTACCCTACTCCACTTTTTATGTAAATTATTCAAATTTATTTGAAAATAAAGCAGCCGTCAAGGTCGCTCGATAGACGACTTCACTCTATCAAGATGCTTTAACACAAGTAACATTTTTTCATTTAACGATCAGAATAAATACATACCGTAATGAGGAAGTAAATTATTGTGGCGCGACGAGAATTTATGAAATTTTGTAGTAGAAAAATAATTTTGATGAATGCCTTGTCGCTCCATGTAAATGAGTGTGGATGAGCGTTTTAATGCCATGATTTAGTGAAGTCGAGTATTTGTCAATTTCCTTTCGCGTGGTGTCTTGAAGAGCTGACGCACCCAGAACACGTAGACGTTGCTCCTCATTCACACGCCCGTTTCTCGCCTTCACATGGGCGATGTGTGTTTGAACGTTTTTGGATGTGTTGACATCGAGCCTTGCTGACGATTGTTTAACGCGAACAACAAAAGAGTTGTGCAAAGCGGCTCGGAAAAACAATGCAAAAAGAGTACGCAGTGGTTCAAGGTGGCTGCGTGGTAGAACACGCCGGGGAACAGGAGAAAACACTTAAAAGTACTTAGGCTCGCGAGGAGGATTAATTGAGTAATATTGTTCAAATTGTTGCTTTTGGAATACTAAAAGTCGGGCTTAACTCGGTGGTTTATAGTAAATTGGACTCCTACTACCCACAAAAACGCAGGAGCAACATTTTTTGAAGTTGTCTAAATCATGAAGAAAACGATCTTTACAACGGTTTTTACGCTTATCTTTTTTTAGGAATACTGAATGTTGCTAGATATAGAACTGAAATTTTCGAGTCATGTGTCAACATGGGTGCAATAAGAAAGAAGATGTTACTAAACTACATAACATTAGTACGCAAAAACTCGGCGAGGATTACACAATTCGAAAATCTGGGTTAAGAAATCCCATGATAAAAATTGTTGGTTTAAGCGAATCATATAATGAAGAGTCTCTAAAAAGATGCATAACTAGACAAAACATTACTTTGAAGGATCTTATAAACACATGGAAACTTGTTATCTGCAAGAAAATGAAAAAAAAATATATGGCGATAGTAGAAGTCGATCCAGTCATTTTTAGAATTTATCAAATTAAAAACAGTTCTTATACATTGGGATGAATGTCGAATTTTTGAGCATTTTGGAATAATTCGATGCTACAATTGCGGTGGTTACAATCATACAGCGAAATATTGTAAAGAAGGGACAAAGATTTGTCTAAACTGTGACAGTCATGAACACGTCGAAATTGAATGTGAAAAGGGAGAAACGTCGTGTATTAATTGCATCAGAGCAAATAAGAATTTGAAATTAGACTTAGACATTAATCACTCACGTTTTGACCCAAAATGTGAAGTACTTAAAAAACAAGTGCAACGCGCCCAGGCTAAAACAAAATATAACAATATATAGCAACCACAGCAAAATCAAGAAATATCTGACTTGAGAATTTTGTTTTTAAATATACAGTCCATCAGGAATTAAATTAATCTGCTAGAAGCCATTTTACATAATCATAATTTTAGTGTCTTGTGCATAAGTGAGCACTGGTTAACCAGTGATGAAACAGAATGCGTTACAATTAATAATTTTAGAGTGGCTGATTCTTTTTCGAGAGTGATTCACACTCATGGTGGCGTGGTTTAATGCATAGATCCTTCCCTACAGTATGAAGACCTACCACAACTAAGTAATATATCCAAAGAAATTCATTGTGAGTTAATCGGCATATATGTACATAAATTTGATGTATTGTTAATATCATTGTATAGATCACCCAGTGGTGATTATGATGTTTTTATTGAAACTTTAGTTAAGTTACTTAATATCATTAATTATAAACAGAAACGTATACTAATTGGGGGGGAGTTTAACCTTCATTTTAATGTAAACGACGTAAAGGCGCAAATGTTTTGTGATTTCTTACTTAGTTATGGTTTCCAACCTTTAGTGACTTTTCCAACAAGGGGAAGTTCCTGTATTGACAATGTCTTTTGCAATTTCTTAAGTGAAAACGTAAAGGTGAGTGCTTTTGAGACCCATCTGTCAGATCATAGAGGAGTAGCTATTAATATTTCTCAAATTTTTAAAACACAAGAAAAACAATTCAAACTTACAAGACCCCTCACGAATCATGGTAAATTAATTTTTTTCAATCTATTAAGTGCAGTTAATTGGGACTTTGTAAAATCTGATATTGATATTAACAATAAGTTTAACATGTTCATTAATACCATCTTATATAACTATTATATTGCATTTCCTGTAAAAACTATAGTCTGCTATAATAGAAGCAAAATTCCAAGTAATAATTGGTTTTCAACTGAACTTCAAAAGATGAGAGAAACATTAAAATTGCTTTCCGAAGCTTATAAATTGCATGGAACTTTAGAACTCAAATCGTTGTTACTGGAATTTAGACGTAAATACAATATAGCTATTAAAAATGCAAAAAAACAAGCTAATGATAAATATATTAGAATAAACAAAAATAGTCCTAAAGCAATGTGGAAATTGATCAAATGTAAAAATCCCAAAAAACAACCTAAACAAACTTTTGCCATAACACCTGATGAATTTAATTCCTTTTTTGCAAATATTGCTACAGACATCATTTCAACCTTGGCTCCCCCAAAATTTGATCCCATTAGCTTAATGACAAATATACCTAATATAAATACCTCATTTAATTTTAAACAAGTAACTGATATCCAAGTACGAGATGCTTTTGTTAGCTTACGAAATAATAATTCGGAAGACATTTATGGATTTACAGTACCACTTATTAAATCCCTTAAAGACATATTAATACAACCGCTTACCAATCTGATAAACTCCTGCATTGAAGTGAATTTATTCCCTGATTGTCTCAAACGAGCCAGTGTGGTTCCTATATACAAAAAAGGCGATCCTGATGATATTGACAATTACAGGCCAATATCATTATTACAAATTTTTTCGAAAATTTTTGAGAAACTAATGCTACAGCAGATTACGGAATATCTAAACAAATATAACCTTCTGACATTACAACAATTTGGTTTCCGTAAAGGCCTCTCTAGTTCTACAGCCATCAGTGCATTAGTCGATAAGATAATCCACAGCTTTGAACGTAAGAAATATTACTCAACCCATTTCTTAGATCTCAGTAAGGCTTTTGATTGCGTAACTCACGATATTCTGTTAAGAAAATTATATTACTATAATTTCCAACCACCGAATATAAATCTGATTATGAGTTACCTTAAAAATAGAACGCAAAGTGTATCCATTGAAAACAGATCATCTTGTACTTATTCTGTTAATTATGGGGTTCCTCAAGGGTCCATTTTGGGACCAATATTGTTCTTGCTATATACAAACGATCTTCCAGACTACCTTAAAGAAGTTGATGTAACTCTCTACGCTGATGATACTTGCATTGGTACAGCAGGAGTAACTGCCGACCTTGCCTTCAACGCCAATCAAAATTTTATGAAGAAAGCCGCAGAGTGGTTCAGTGCAAATAGACTCCATTTAAATAAAGCAAAATGTGTCTCAATGCTCTTCACATTAAGACCCTGCGAATGTTCCATCGACTGTGCGGAATATACAAAGTACTTAGGAGTCATTATCGATAAGGAACTTACTTGGTGTCAGCACGGTAATTATATGTCAGATAAAATTTCAAAAAATACCTTCCTTTTAAGAAATTTGGCTAATAATCTTTCTTTAAACTGTTTATGTATGGCCTATTATGCTCTGATACACTCTCTTCTCAATTATTCCATTTTAGTCTGGAGGCACTCATCATCTTTATCACGACTCTTTAAACTACAACGAAGATCAATCAGAATAAAAGCTAATATAGGATACAGAGAAAATTGTAGAGCGTATTTCAAGTCACTAAAAATACTTACACTTCCTTCGCTTTATATTTACCGATGTTTGGAATTTATTACTCGGCATACAGAATTATATCCCAAAGTCAACCTCTATCACAACTATAGGACTAGACACGAGGATATTTGTTTCAGAAACTTGCGTCTCACTAAGTCGAGGGATGCCATTAATTATTTTTGCATAAAATTTTTGAACACTTTGCCTGACGAAGCACGTAGATGCAACAGTCATGATTTTCTAAAAAATGTGAAACAATATTTGATACGACAGGCATTTTATTCATTAGATGAATACCTAAATAATAATTTTAAAGACCTGGTGTTACTATCTAGTGGTGCTTAATTTATTATGGATTTTTCCAACAGGATGGAGCTCCCATTTATTGTACAGGGTCTAATGGTAGACAAAAAATTATGGAATTGTATACACCCAATTATGAAAATGTAATTACACAGTCTAAAGGTAAATGGCTGTTGTTTTTACAACAAAAAAATCTGAATACATTAGTCTGCAAAATAATAAAACATTAAATATTTTTCAAAGTTTGAAAAAATATGTGGGGCTTTAATCTTTTTAAATTTACTGTGAAAATAAGACTTTCTACAGGGTCATTATAAAATATAGTAGTCAAGGAAGGCCATGACTTTGTTGACATTGGGTGCCGCTTTTCACAATTTTGTGGAAACGATTACACTAAATAATATTGGATTTTTTTTAACCCCATATTAGTGGCTCTACTGTTTCGGCGCCAACGCTTCATCAGATTCTGTCGGATGTCAATAACTTTTCCGTTTTTACTGATTACTGGTGTGTTTTCCCATACTTTGTGCGTTAATTGACTTGTCTTGTTGTTTTCATTTGCTCTCTTCCACTTTAAGTGTCTCAAAAAACAGTTTTTATCAAAACTTCAGATCATTGTGGAATGCACACAGAGGAATGACTATGGTCAGTGTTACAAATAACTTTTTTTAGGTTAGGATGGGTTATTCTTTGGAGCAAAACACGTTCATCATCATGTTCTATTACCGTAATGGGGTGTTAAATGAGAATGAGGAAAAATTAGCAATAGAAATAAGAACAGATAAAAAAATATATATATTCATAATACACTATTTATAATGCTTAAACTCAGAAGACGTAAGTAAGAAAAAATAATAGAATTCTAAACTAAAAATTGTGTCGGAAATAATCGCTTTAGTTTTCTTTTAAACTCGTGTTTACCACTGTTGAATAATACGAAATCGTTATATTGATTCAGATGATTTGCTGTCTCCATCATTCTTAAGATAGGATGATTCTTAGTTTTGTTGGTACTAGATACAGAAATTCTGAACGTCACTGAACTACGCGTAATACGACTATTGGCTGCAGGAATTAAGAACGTTAATTTACTTAAGAGTAAAGAATTGTCAATGTTACCATTTATGAGACCATGGAGAAAGCAAATATCCGACATACAACGCCTATCCTCTAAAGAGTTTATATTGACATAACTACAAATCCAAGTGTAATCACCCTGATGATGACTACGATTAAGTTTAAATTCAATCAAACGAATAAACCTCTTTTGAACTTTTCCTAGTAGATCACAGTCAACTCTATAATATGGATTCCATACTGAGGAACAATATTCAAGATGAGAACACACAAATGAAGTGTACAACAATTTAATGGACCACTGAGATAAATCACGACAATGACGCCATATGAAGCTTAACATCATAATTGATTTATTATAAATATGGTAATAGTGTTGCTTGAATGTAAGGAATGAATCAAAACTAACGCCTAAATCCTTGATTTCTTTCACACGAGCTATGGCAGATCTTTCTAACTGATAATTAAAAGTTACCAATGATTTAGAGTTGAGGAAAGAGGTCACTTAACACTTTTTGAGATTTAGAGGTAGTAAACTGCTCAAACACCATGCATGTACTCTATTAAGATCACCTTGCAATTCCATTGCGTCAGTTATAGACTGAAGAGATTTAAATAGCTTCAAATCGTCAGCATATAATAAAAAATTCGAATTGTGAAAGCAAGATGTTATGTCATTAATAAATAACAAGAACAAAATAGGGCCACAGTGTGAACCTTGTGGGACCCCCGATGTTACAGAAAAGGGAGTAGATAAGTGGTTCCCAATTCTCAGCTGTTGCTGTCTATCACTTAACAATGACGCTAACCACTTTATAGTGTTGTTATTAAAACCGTATTTGGATAACTTAAAAAGTAGCAACTTATGATTTACTTTATCGAAGGGTTTATAGAAATCGCTATATGCAGCATCAGCTTGAAGTTTATTGGCAAAAGCATCATTAAGAAAGGAATAGTATTCTATTCAGTTCGACGGAGTTGATCTATTTTTAACGAAACCATGTTGTTTTTCAGAAATTATGCAGGGCGACATACACTGCAATTGTTTAGACACTATGAAGTCAAAAATCTTTGCAATAACAGATTGGTTACACAGTCCTCTATTATTATCAGTTCTATTCCGTTCACCAGTTTTAAAGATAAGGATAATATAACTGTGGAGGTTAGTGTGTGGTTAGCTCTTTCCAGACGACGATTCGTAGGCCCGATATTTTTTCAAGAGATAATTAATGCCACAAGATACATTAATGCTACAAGATACAGGGAGCAAATTTTGGATGTGTTTGTGAATCAGTTATTGCCCGAAGAATTAGAGTCCGGTTATTTTCACAAGATGGTGCTACAGCTCATTCGACAATTTAATATATTTGGAAGAATTTTATGGCGAGCGCATAATAAGTTTAAGGGTGCCCAATAGCAGACCGAAAATTGAGCTAAATAGAAGTTCATTGCACGGGCGTAATTTTAAGACACAATATTTTTTAAAATAAGTGAATGTTTAGTGTTTCATTAATCGTTCATTCTTCGGAGGAAATTCAATTTTTAGACGAGGAAAGAGCATGTTTCGCTTCAACTTTTATATCAGTGCAAAGACAACATTGAACTATATGGGAAAGAACCGGTCATTTTTGTTTAAAATTTATATTTATCAAAATATTTGCTTTTTAAAAAAGCATTGAATATTGAAAATAACGTGAAACTAGGGAACCCTATTTACAAAGGATCCGTTTCAATCAATGGTTCAGTTTGACACAGCAGGGGCCGACGAAAATTGTTGAAACTCTTTTACAAGTCGACTTCTTTCACTGCTGACATAATTTGATACATTCTACTAAAATATTTTCTTTCAAAAAATTATTCGAATATTTTTTAATAATCTGTCATTCTATATATGAATCAATACACAAAACTGACAAGATTTAGATTCTCATTACTTCACTAACCACTTATTTACCTGAATAATCACATTTATTTAAATTTAATTTTTTGATACTCTTTTCCACATATGAGGTAAAGTACATATTATAGGGGCGTTTTTTTTACGTGATATTTCCAGTAGACCTATTCTACTATTACTATTTATTCCTGCGAATGCAAATAAAAATTTTTAAGTTTACAATTTTTTTTTAGAATTTGTCTGATGGGTTGACTTCTTTTATAACGGGAATCTACTATCTCCGAAAGTAAGGCATATAAAAAAAAATCTAGGGGCTCTATCATATTATATGCCCAAAATTTATCGTCTCGTTGAATTAAGCAATATTTAAATTTTTTTGTTTAACTAAGAATTAATTCTTTAATTGTGCTTGATACAAACAAAACGTTCTAAATTAGCAATACTAATGTAACCGTAATCATCCAATGGTTTTTTTTTTCGGAACGTACAGTTATTTTTGTGTTCTATTTTCTATTAATTTTTGCATATTTTTAGTCACAATTTTGGTAGTTATTTTTTACTTTTACTTTTAGCATTAATAAATAATCCAAACATGAAAAAAACAAAAAAATTAAAATTGGAAAATCTAAAATTTAAAAATCGGATCATTGAAAAATCGAAACATCGAAAAATTGGAAAATCGAAAAGTTAAAAAAAAGATGGAAAATCAAAAATTTTAAAAATCCCGAAAATCGAAAAATTGAAATTTAGAAGAATAATATATAGGTAAACTTGAAAAATTGAGAAATCGAAATATAAAACAGCCGGAAATTGAAAAATCTGAAGTTTAAAACACGAAAAACTGAAAATCGGGAAATCCAGAAGTTGAAAAATCGTAAGCTTATAAAATAAATCCTGGGAAATTGAAAAATTGAAACATCAAAAACCTGAAAAATCGAAAAACTGAAGAATTGAAGAAGTGAAAAATCGAAACTTTTGGAAGAAATTTGAAAATAAACTAAAAAGATTACTTCAGAAATCGGAAAACTGAAAATTTAGGAACGTCAAAATTTGAAAAATTCAAAAATTGAAAATTCGAATTTTTTAGAAATCGTAAAACTGAAAAGGATAAAAATTGAGAAATTGTATCATTGAAACATCGGAAAATTGAAAAATCGAAAAATAATAAAATGGAGAAACCGAAAATTTGAAGAATGGAAAAATTGAAATGTCTAAAGTAGAAAAATAGAGAAATATAAAAGCCGAATAGTCTCAATAATGTATTTATAAACCACAAGTTCAGGATTATGGCATAGACAAAACTGTTGAACTTCCTTGTCCACTTTGTTTACAAAAATAATTTGCACATTTAGACTGGTCCCCTAATATGTGGTTGGGTGCATTCAGGACGTCATTTTTTAAATTAATTTTTTTTTATGCCTAGGAACGTTTTCGTTTTTTCTGTAACTTTTATCTGGAAATCTAACCTTGAAGCGTTATATTCTGTATCAATACCTTTGGCTGGGAAAAAATATGATAAACTGCAAAAACTGAAGTTGTTCGTGTCGGAGGAGTTTTAGTCATTTTACACGGAATTACCATTTACAGATGGCTATCGAAGTTATGACGAGTTCGACGAGTACTTTTTCTTTTTTTTTTATTTGAAATAAGTAACTTTTTTTCAGGGAAACATTGAGGGGTAGACCTTAGTACCGGCCATTCAAGTTGGACTTGGTTCATTTTTTCATACAATATTGGAACAGAGGATTAAACAATTGCATTTTTTTTACTGTTATATTTGGGCATAAAGAGTTTGTTTATTTTATATAAAGTGTAGGTATGTAGGTACTTACTGCAATAAGTGTTTTATCTTCAGTAACTTTCATTTTTCTTTCTGTGGTAGTTGCATTCTACCTATTAATTTAAAACTAACTTCAACTTACTGTTTAGTAATAATTGTAACTTTACTATTGGGAAGGTTAAAAATCTTTATTTAACATTCTATTATTTCAAGAGATTTTTAATCATCTACAGAACTCGTGACACTATGCTCCTGAAATTTTATTGTTTTTTTCATCTTTTTCATTATAAAAGGCGTTTGTTTCTTGGATTTGCAATTTTTTAATTTACCAATGTAACATGTAATCTTACGTTTTTCGAGTAATTAACGTGTATATTTTAATAAACAGCTTTAAATTAAAAAACAAATTTTTGGATTCGAGTTTTTTCGTTTTTTTGCATTTCCTGTGAAAATTTGCCATAGTAATGTATAATTTTTTTACACCATCAGAAAGTAGAGATTTCAACGAACAAAAAGCACCCCGATTTTTTAAAAAAGCAAATATTTTGACGTGAGAATTTTCGATTGAAAATTGGGGTGCTTTTTCGATATTAAATCAAAATTAGGGGAAAAAATAAATATTTTGAATAAAAAAAATTACAGTGAGTTTGGGACATAAATAGGTAAGTTTTCACCAAATTTCGTGTTTTTTTTGTGGAAGAAAAAAATAAAAAAAAAAACAAAAACTCGGTTATTTGCATTTTTCGCATAAATTTTGAGAATATGTAAAAAAAATGTAAATGCAAAGGTTGTAGATCTTGTCATTACCTACAACTTTGCTATTTAATTTTTTCGATAGGCCTTGTAGTTTTACCGGAAATCGGGATAAACCGCTTTCTACCCTTAAAACTCACCCTCTTCCACCTCCCGACCTCAGATAGCCCGAAAATTATTTTTCCTTTTATTTTTGTTATATTTTCTTCCTTTTCCAATGGGTATCATCCTGTTGTAATTTTTTTTCACATTTTACCATTTTCAAACCTAAGATGATCAATGCATAAAACACCGCAACCCCTAATGCTCTGGCGTATTTTGGTGTCTATTTAAAATGAAATTCAACCCAAACCTGGCATTGCAATTTTTGACACATTTGACAGATTTGTTTTGACGTTCGTGACATTTCAAAATAGTTCAAATCATTTTGGTGATTAGCGGCACGAGAAAAATTTCAGTTGTTTTAATAGGTGAGCTGACTGCAGTATTTTATCATGACCCGGTATATGAATGTTCCCTGAAGTATAATCAGACACATCCACTTTTTAGGAAGAAAATATAAATAATACCAATCACAGTACTAAAAAAAGTAGCCCAACCTACTCACTATCACTTTTGATTTTTTTTTTTGTGAAAATCTGGATGTCGTCACTAAAAATTAAGGCGGATTTACAAACCACAAGTACAGGAGTATGTACACGATATTTCTCAAATGTATATCAAATTTGACCACAATCGGACTAGTAGTTTCGGAGATTATCTGTCTATTAAAAATCGACAGACAGACAGACGAAACGGAAGACCTTTTTTTTTTCGTACACTTGGAGTAATGAAATTAAAAATCTAAAACTTTCGAGATATTTTTATGTTAGAGCAACCTTAAATTATTCGTTTATAGATAAGTATATGTGTAAATTTTTGACCAAAATTTATTACGAGGGCATAAGCAAATTAAAAAAAAAATCGTCTTATTAAATTTCTTACTAAAATCTTAATTTCAAGTATCAATATTTTGATGATTAATTCTTTTCTTTTTTCGTACTTTCTTAGCACAAAAGCATTATTACGATTTTTGTACTTTTTCGTCAACGAAGAAAATTATAAAACATCACAACCTAAAAGTTATTGACGTCAAAAACAGGAAACAACGTCGACAAATCACAATTCAGAAAGTTCATTTACCTACCTATTCTCTTGTTTGATTGTCGATTTTTAATTAATTGAATTTAAATTAGTTCGTTCTCATTCAAGATTTTTAGTTTAAACTTTGCCTTAGAGTCAAATTTAGTGAAAGTCTTCCATGTAGTGTTCAAAAACCAAAACAAACAAAGCGGAACAATAATAATTATTGCGGTTTGGCAGCAAATGAAGAATTTATTTAATTATAATGCATTACACCTTCTTGGCATAGGTACTAGGAAATGACTGTGATTGAAATATTTTTTGTATTATTTAGCATGTAGGTAATTGTTGTTGATTTTTCGTTTATTTATTTATTTATTTATTAATAATTTAAAAATAAAGGGTGATATATTAAACACCCCTCTTGTCTGAAGTAAATAATATGATAATATCGATAACATGAATCATACATAAATTTTTTCAACAATAATAACTACGTTACTGAGTCATCAGAAACACCACAACTGAGGGCGTATTTTCCACAAACAGTTTCTTACCTACTTATCACCTGTCTGAAGTGACATCAGCAAATATGTGGACATTTTCAATAAATAAATTTTAATAAATCCCCAAACAGTGTCAGTTAGTCAAAATTTGTAAAAATTTCGTTCTATGTTAAGTTATACATTTCTGATCAAGAGGACGACGTCATCAATTTTTTGGAGGGAGCAAATAGGGAAATTCCAAATCGTCCCAAAGATACAAATTATTTTCCTCTTAAATAAAAAAAAACAGTATTTGAAACTTAAAATAACAGATGGCGCTAGCAGTCACAAGCTGGGTATGTCATATTCAATCTACTTTGAAAATGTGGCTCATTTCTTTTGACATTTTTTTTGTATAGAGAAAAAATATAAACAAGACCATTTATCATTAACTAATTAATCGATAAGTCAATTAATGCTACTTTATTACCGCAGCACTCTATAACAGCCATTTTTTAGCAGATATAAATTAATACACACTGTAAGCCTCAAATTTCGACACGTGCGTCAATATAGTTAAGTACCTTCCTCGTCTTATAAGGTATAATTAACAATAATTCGTCTACCAGATCCCGACCTAGCCAACAATAAATCGCATTTAACATCCATATATTGCAATCCATAATGTTTTTATTAAATGAAACCGTCCAATAATGGCTTCGTTGAATTATAATGGTGTCATTACTCTTTCCCCGGGTGATTAATAGCAAAATTTGTTATTATTATTTTATAAAATGAATAATTTATCACATTAGCACAGGTCAGTTCTAAAATAATTTTAAATAATTTCACATAATTACAATGTTTTTACCATATTTATAGTCAGTGGCTCACGCATTTCAATAATATTATTGTTGCTGCGTTTATGACACGAATTTTAAACATATCAACACAAATTGGTTAATAAAGACAGTTTTACCGCTCAGATGATTTAATTGTTGTTTAAATATTTATTATCGTGTCATAACAATTAAGCAAATTAACAGCGGATCATTAAACACCTGATTATTTAAATCGGCTTGCTTAAGAATATCTTATAATAAATTTCAATAGGTAATGATGAGTAAGGTGGACCCTGCACGGAGGATTACAACGCCCTGTGACGGGTGACGGCACATGGGACGAGAGATGGGTTGCATAATCTTCTTGGGTGGGTACCACGATGGTGATACGGTCTGGATAAAACCCGACCAAATTCGGCTAGTTATTATGCAAACGACGAAATAAAACGGTTTAATTTGGAAAAATGCTGCTGGTGAGAATTTGGTTGCAGCTGGTTCTGGAATGTTGGAAATTAGACGACACTTTCTTGTAATTGTGAAATTGTGAATGGTTTAAACAAAAAAAAAAAAAAAAACAAAAAAAATGCTGTAAATTTTTGTGTGCATTTTTTTTCTACGACTGTTAAAAAATTAGCTTAATATTAAAAGTGATTCCCACGGATATGCGAGAGTAACCGTATTGTAAGAAGCAGTTTTAATTGAAGTTGGTTTCATAACAAAAAAAAAAAAACTGCACAGTCTGTTACATGTTAGTATAATTTTGCGAAAAATTACATTTACAACCTCATTGTTTTTTGGCCAAAATATTATTTTGAAATTTATCTTTTTATCTTTTTGTCTTAAGCATTCATAATTTCGCTTTTTTTATTTTTCTATGTAATTAATTATCGTTGTATAAAACATTTCATGAACTCTGTACCAACAGAGTTCAATTTCATTTCGATTTTCAAGAGTTCTATACAAAGAATGTTTTGCCTATTTAACAAATAAAACCGGTCTTTTAAAATTTCATGAACGACAACTTAGGTGATATTCAAAACATGTTTGGTAATGATTTTTTACATTTTAAGTTGCGGAATATCCGCACTGTGGTGGTTTGTTAGCATCCAATTAAGGAGTTATTTTTTTACCAATCCATTTTTGTCTTCGTCGAATTATCTCAGGAAACTGCGGTCACATGCAAAATATACTGTGTCTGCATCTGAATTTCGCACATGTAACGAAATGTTTTTCCCGCAGTCACTAAAACTTGAAAAAACACTTCTAAGAAAAATATATTTCCATGTGTGCATATTTATTTTAAAGGTTGAATCTATCAATATTGTGTGGTTTTGCATTTTTGGAGTTTTAATTACATTGAAGAGTAAACACATAAATTGTGTCGAATCCAAAACAGTCTTTGTAAGTTCAGTACAAATCACTGACAATTTAAAAGTTTAGCACTCAATTGGAAAAATTTTTTCAAAAAATATTTAAAGTCCTCACTCTAGTCAGAAAGTGTAGATTATGAAGGAAAAAGTAAAAAAAAATGTGACTTTTTTATCAACAGATAGTTCTTTGAGTGTAAGTTTTGATTTACAGAATTTCAGCTGATGTTAAACCAATTAAAAAAATATTCAAGATACAAAAACTAGCACAGTTTTATATATGGAGGGACCAATTTCTTCAATATTGTTGTTTCATTTGAAATCAAAATAATGTACACTTCTTTAGCACCATCAGAGTGAAATTTGCTTCATTTTTCAGCTTGAGGGCTTCTTTTTCAGTAGATCGACTAGTCGGATAAATGCAAAAGATTTTTTCCTTAATACTTATTTAATATATAATTTTATCCAACAAAAACTGTATCAACTGTTGAATGTGTAAACAATAGAAAATTATTCTACAAAGAACTTTCCAAATTCACGAATAGTAGAAAATTTTTCAAAATTTTAAATTCTGCCTACTTGTAAAAAATTTTGCGTACTAATTACCGAATTGAAAATGATGACGACAGGTTCAAGTCAACGAAAAAGAAGCAACATAAATATCTATATGATTTCTTTGTGGATTTTCAAAGTTAAATTGCAAAATGTTGTTATACAATTTTGATTTTATTTTTGCAAAAATCTGCGTGTCTAGGATAAAAAATTAGACGGATTCATAAACCACAAATACAGGAGTGTGTTATTTTATAAAATTTAAATCAAATTTGGCGTACCCTGATAAAATAGCCACGGAGAAAACCACTCCGATTATATAGCCTTAGACAAAAGAGCTCCTAACAGCTGCATGAACAATTAGCTTCGACAAAATAGCCCAAGATGTAAAAACCTCCACAAATGACCAAAAATGTCACACAAAAATATGCATATACACTATCCTTTATTAAGTACCGAAGCCTTTGAAAATGGTAAAAAGTGAAAAAAAAATAGAACAGGATGATACCCATTGGAAAAGGAAGAAAATATAACAATCATAAAAGGAAAAATAATTTACGGGCGATCCGAGGTCGGGAAATAGAAGCGGGTGAACTTTTAAGGGTAGAAAACGGTTTATCACGATTTTCGGCAAAACTGCAAGTCCTATCGAAAAAAGTTAAATAGCAAAGTTCTAGATAATAAAAAAATCTACAACTTTTGTCTTTGCACTTTTTTCACATAACCTCAAAATTTATGCGAAAAATGCAAATAACCGATTTTTGGTTTTATATTTTAATCTTCCACAAAAAAATTTTTTTTCACGAAATTTGGTGAAAACTTACCTATTTATGTTCCAAACTCACTGAAATTTTTTTGGTTCAAAATATTTATTTTTCCCTCTTATTTTGATTTAATGTCTGCTTTTTTAAAAAAATCGGTGTGCTTTTTGTTCGTTGAAATCCCTACTTTCTGATGGTGTAAAAAAAATATATACATATTACAATGGAAAATTTTCACAGGATATGCTAAAATACGAATAAACTCAAATTCAATTTTTTTTTATTATTATTATGATGATTAAAAAAAAATTCGAATTCGAATTTTTCGTTTTTTTTTTTGTATTTCCTGTAAAAAATTGCCATAATAATGTATATTTTAATTATTATAATTTAATTATTTAGGAAAATTTATTGTTCACTGTATGTTTTATATTTTTTATTTATGTTATTATAAGTTTTCCTTTGTATTTTCAGAAGATTATTTTCTAATTCCATGGTTTATATTAATGTAAAATGGGGTTTCCTCATCAATAAATTAAATTAAATTAAATTAAATTAAAAAGGTGTCTATTGTTAATTCTGAAATCAAAATTTTTCACGCAATTTTGGTTGTTGCAGTTTGTAAGTCAGATTTATAAGTGCGGTTTGTCTTAAATCATAAAAGTTTAATTAGGTACATGTCGACTGAGCATGCAGTATTTCATACCTGATATTAACAAATAAAGATGGGGAGAATAATTTGACAAAATAGATATTGAAGTAGGCCGGTGGTAGTAAATTTTGTGAAAAATGCCCAAAGTGAAATCAATTTTAATAAATTCATGTGTAAAAGATTATCTTGAATTAATTCAACTGACGAAAATGTTTTCTCCAAAGCATGTGGAAAAAGATAGGTGTTTTTTTAATTATTTTTTTATATTTTATAATACCACTCTTTTAAATTGTTTTTGTCTCGAAAAAAAAAAATTTTTTAAGTAAGATGTAGGCACAAGTTTCAAATATCACATATTTCAACCCAGCTTCATAAAAGAAATTTATTAGAAACAGTTGCATGCCAAAATTTCAAAGAAAAATCAATAGTAAACGATTAAGAAATGTAAAAGCAACTAAAAACTATAAAAAAGCGACAAAAGTACGCGAAACGAAGCGACAGGAAGACATAAAAAAGCCATTTATAAATGATAATTAAAAAAAGACAGTGGCAAAAAAGAAAAAAAAAAGGGTCAGCAGACGCAACATAACACAGGCAAAAAATAAGTGGGCGAAAAAAGGTGACAAGAATGCGGAAAAACGATAAAATAGGGGACAAAAACGTGATTTAAAGGAGACCGAAAAAACACAAAATAAGGTCACAAAAACTCAAAAAAATCCATAAAAAGTTAGAGGAAAGGACATAATAACAAATTAACACAATAAAGGAGTATAAAAAAGGGGACGAAAAATGTAGGACAAAAGAAGAGGAGCAAAATTTGATAAAAACACGGTAAAATAAACAAAATGTAAAAAAATGACGTCAGAGAAAGGTAACAAAAAAACAGGAAAAATTTTGATAAAGAAGAGGACTAAAAACATGACAAAAAAACGGGAAAAACTATTAAAACAGGTGTCAAAAAACGTTGCAAAAAATCACAAAAACAGCGGCAAAAAGAAACAAGATAAAAAGGTCCATAAAAATCTGGCTAAAAATCGACCGAAAAAGCAAAAAACTAAAAAAAGGTCAAAAGAAACGCATAAACAAACCACAAAAGGAGATAAAAAAATTGGTATAATAAAATGGTATTTAAAAAAAGAGAATGAAAAATACGCGACAAAAAGAAGACGGCGAAAAAGATGGATAAGAAAAAGTGACAAGAATGTAGATAAAAGGCGATCAAAAAGTGAACAGATACGAGACATTACGGAGACTGAAAAACGACAAGATAAAGTTAAAAAAATGCAACAACACAGATTATAAAAAGTCCACAAAAACGGCTAAAAACGTCAAAATATAGCGAAAAGAACCAACAATAGGAGATACAAATTTAGGTTAACAAGGGTATAAAAAAGAGACGAAAAGAAGGCGAGAAGAAAAAATATGATAAAAAGGCGATAAAATAGGGACCAACAAACACAACACAAAGAAATGTGAGAACAAAAATGACCAAAGAAAGATAAACAAGAGGACGAATACCAATGATAAAGAGGAGGACAAAAAACACGACAAAAAAAGAAACAAAAAACAGAAAAAAGAAGATAAAAAATGCAAAAATAGACCTAAACAGCATCAGGGGATAAAAAATAGACACATTTTAAATTGGTTTTTAAAAAAGACGTAAAATAGGCCATAAAAATAAGACGGGAAAAAATGCCAAAAAGGAAACAGAAAAAGGGCTTAACAAACGCAACATAATAATGACGAAAAAAGTGTGCAAAAAAGGTAAAAATGGCGAAAAAAACGAGATTTAAAGAAGACAGAAAAAAGACAAAACAAGCCATAAAAGGGTTACAAAAATGCAACAAAAAGCGACAGAAAAGCAAACAAATATACTATAGAAAACAGGGAATATCAAATGAGAGTAATAAGGGGTATAAAAAAGGGACAATAAAAGCGGAATGAAAATAATTCTGGAAAAAAATACGAGAGAATCGGAATAAAATAAATACCAATAAGGGCAAAGGACACAAAAAGAAAACAGAAAAATAATTTTAAAAGGGCTGTTAAAAAAAAGAAAAAAGTAGCTCAAAACTCAACCGAAAAAACGACAAAAATCAACAAAAAGTGGATAAAAAAAGATGACAGAAAGGCGAAAAAACTAAAATAAAATGCGGCATCAAAAAGTTACAGGCCTATTTCATAAAATTTGTTTTTGATTGTCTCATTAAATTTGTGTTAACAATGATCTTTTATTTTGTCAATAAAAAAATTAATTTTAAACTTACAAAGATTTTTTTATTCTGAATAACTTTTCTTAACATTTTTTTCATATTTTCAATGACAAATTAAATATTAATTATTTGAAAATTTGGCGTATCAGAGTGGTTAAAATTATGTTGAAGTATTTTCAAAAATAGTTCTAAACGACATCGAATCATTCTAACTGTGTGGAAAAGTTTGTGTATAGTTCTTGAGTTTTTCGCTGCTTTTTTCGGTATTTGTTTAAATTTACATTTAAAGTATATAAGTATTTCAATATTCCACTTTAAAATATTTCTACGAGTAGTATTAAAGAAATTATAAAAAAAATTATATATTTTGTAGTGGATGAAACTTCGGATGCTTGTGGGCGTTATATTACCAATCTACTAGTACTTTATTTAAGTGATAAAGGGTCTAGTAAAACATATTTAAATGCATGCAAACAATTAGAAAAAAACAACGATCTGACTGGATTAAAATTGATTGATGAATCTTTCATGTTTCTTCATGATGTTGTTCCGACAGAGATCTTAGTTATGTAACAAGAGCCAGTACGTCTAATAATACTTCAAAAAAATGTTTCATTCAGTCGAAAGAATATAAATAAGACGCAGTTTATAGGAGAATTTGTGAATTAGAAACTAAGTTGCGAAATAACAAAATTTATTGTCTTAAAACACAAAGATTAGCGGAGAATTGAAAAATAAACATACACATTTAGAACTAAAACTATAAATAACCATTGCTAACGGATTAGTCAAACATGAAAAAAGAGAGATCATTAAATAATATCTACGTACATTTGCAACATTTAAACACAAAACACACGATTTATAGAAGAAGACCCAAACAGTCGCAGCTGCGGTTGTAGAAAAAATATTAAACTACACAACAGAAAACAAGCAAAAATGCTTGCTCGAGATATTTTGACCCAACCGTGTTGTCAATTATTATTTATTGCCCGACGTTTCAACAAGTAACTGGAAACAGTTTATTAAAAATCCGCGATTTTTTGTCCTTACAAATGACGGAATTAATTACAAGGAAACCAATAAACCAAACTCTAGCAAATTGAATCTTAAGAATAAATCTGTCTAAAAACAAGTTTCATCTCTGGAAAACAAATATATACATCACTAGCTGTTAAATTATGTTAATGAAAAAAAAATAAAAAACAATAGGTGTCCTGAAAAATGTTACGAGTGTTCGTCCAAGAATTTATAATTCCGTCTAACGATTTTTCAGCAAAAACGATTCATTTAACTTGCATGAGTGTGAATAAATTTCGGAAAAGCTCAATTCTCGTCGCCCAAAATTGTCCCCGGCTCCCGAGTTCCTCCTTGCACCTGCCGACCTGTTGCTCTCTGTTTTAGATTAATTACAATAATAATGGCCCGTTTGTATATTATTTAAATAATAAAAGAGACACAGGTCCGGCTGTGAATTAGCATAATTTTTGGTGCACGGGCGCATCAGTAAGTGGCCCGGCCATTAATCTTTGGCTAGTGTACAGAACAGTAGAGCCTGATTAACATACTTTAGCATATTTAACATAAGCGTGCTCTTCTCTCTTAATATATTCCCGGCCACAATGACGATATTATTTGGCTGAGCGCTACAATAATAAGGCGTGCACTTTATTATTATTGGATTCTCGGTTTCGCATTGCGAACTTGCTTCGCGCTTTAATTTATTATAATTCTATTTAAATTTCTCGTGTATGCTCATGAATCGTTCATTCATAAGTTTGATCATTATCCAATACGGCGGCCTTGGAAGGTTATTCCGTTTTACGCCATGCTAATTACCTTTTCTGTCCTTCTTCCGCCAGGACCACTGGCGGATTTTACGATTTGGTCGGAGTAAATTTTTTCAGAGGCGGCTGCTCCGGGGGCACGAGGGCATAACGTCTACAAACACACTGGACAAAGCAAAATAGCGATTTTCAATATTTAAAAAATTATCCGGAAGTTTGTGTCATAATTATCAAAACTTAGGTACATCTAAAGATGTTGTGTCTTCGATATATCCTCGGTAAGGTCTCGATTAAAGCAGAGACCAAATCATCTCATTTAGACGTTTTGTTTACACGGTTGCTATGGAAACCGCGTCTCTAGTCCCTGTATTTGGCGGGAATTAAATTAAATTGTTTGAAAAAATCATGTACTGTATGTATATTCGTTTTATATCTTCATATTTAACTTTAAATCATCAATGAAACTGTGTCCCCCCCCCCCATTTCAACAGGTCACGAGCCGCCACTGATAATTTTCGCAATTAGCGCGCAGGACTGTTTTGACCATCGCGAAGAATGTAGAAAGTTCCACGAGAAAAATTCGATGGGTTTTAGCGAAACCAGTTTTTCTCGGTTGGAAGTGTATAAAATGGTTTAAACAATGACTCGGACGACGTTTATTGCCCGATGGGATGTTAATTCCATTCCTTATGGTAGAAGAAGCGAAGTCGACCCACTGATGGATGCCTGTGGATTTTTCCTGACACGATCTGCGTCGAATTTTGGAGGTTTCGGCCTCGTTCTAACGACTGCTAATAAAGACATAACTACGCAGCGGTTTTCGTAAGGACGAAGATAAGGCGAGTTTGAAGGTTTTTCAAATTTTAGTGAATGTTGTTACTAGATATCGATCATGCGGGCGACAAAAAACGTCGCGTACCATCTTCATGGTCGCCGATTCATCGGATTGACGATCTAAGGAAGAACAACTGTTGCAAAAAGGTTTTTCGAAACACGAGTGTGGTATTACCCGCATTGTCTACATTCACATGTTTTGTGTAAGACACTTTTTTCAGGTTAATTGTGCGGTAGATTTCGTAACAAGCGCTAAAACATGCAGCAATTAATCACTATCAGTTTCCAACAGGTTCGTTGGTGCTTATCTAGCATTTGGTTAACGGTTTCGGTAAAATATCCCCGTTTCCGTTACGAGTATTCCGAAGCGTCACGAAAATTACCATTCAATAACCTTTTTTTTCTTAGTCCCAAACGAAATTTAAGAATTTATGGTTGCGACGATTTTGAATTTCGGTTAACCCTTAACGTTTCTATTGCTCAAAAGTAATAGACCTACTTCCTTTCAGTTCGGGTCAAGGGTCAGGCCGGGTCACAAACAAAGTGTTTAGCTTGTATGTAAATTGTCTGAACTGTCGCTGCGACCTTATACCTACCCAAATAAAGTAGACAAAAGTACAGGTAAAATTTACGAAATGGCTTATAAATATAAATATAAAATTTTGGATTTTCACATTTTGGTGATTTCTACTAAATTTAGCGTTTTAACCTCCAAGATGGTTTATGATGAATTCCAAACTAGCGCTACCTACGTAAATTGCCGTTTACTACATTCTGAAACAACCGTTCTGAAATTAAAAATAAATCTCTCACCTATTAAAAATCAAATGAATAATTTAAGCGAATAAATAAATAAACAAATAATTCGCAGTGCTTAATCTCCATTTTCTAGATTTTAAGTTCCTTTCGAAATTTCCTTGACATACACTTTTCATTAATTTGTGTTTTGGGTAAGAAAAATTAAAATGATTTTGACTTGAAAACTGTAATCCATAATTTTTATTTTCTGAAAGATTACTTGGGGAAGAATTGTAAAATGATCGTTTTATTGTGTTTGTCACAAAAAGGTGATACCGGATGATTCTAAAACAATACCTATATGAAATAAAATATTTTTAAAATTTTTAATTTAGTAATTTTTCAAGTGCAAGAATTCAAAAATGTTCAAAGAAAAAATATTAAAAATTACTAACGACGGTATATTTTCAGCTATAGAGGTAAAATAGTACTGATAATAACTATAACATGAAACTTAAATCATAATTGCAAAATCCATATTTTCTCGCAAAAATGTACCATTTTAACCATGTTTTAAGTTTCTCGTTGTGAAAAGATGGCGATGTATATTAAGAAAAAAAAGGCAAAATATAGGCCCCGCCCACCCACCCTGTCTCAATTCTGATGATTTTTTTTATTCCTCGTAAGTCGAGCGGTGGATCCTAATAGCAAAATCCACATTGCCTTACAAAAATGTACTTTTTTAAACGTGTTTCAAGTTTCTAAGAATAGAAAAATTCATCACAATTGAGATGGGGTGGGTGGGCGGGTTTATATTTTGCCCTTTTTTCTTAATAGTATATACATAGTATTTTTTGAACGATACTCAAAAACATGCTTTTAATTTCTTGTAAAGAAACAAGTATTTTGCAGTTAAACTCCGCCCCTTCACTTTGGTTCACGCCCGATTAAAAAAATAATCACAATTGAGATTGGGCGGGTGGGCGGGCTTACATTTTGCCTTTTTGTTTTAATATGTGTAGACTTTTTTCACAACATGAAACTTAAATCATGTTTAAAATGGGAAACTTGTATAAGAAAATATCAATTTTGCAATTGGGCTCCGCCCCATAATTGCGAAATCCATATTTCCTTGCAAAAATGTACTACTTTAACCATGTTCTAAGTTTCTTGTTGTGAAAATATGGCAATGTATATCAAGAAAAAAAATATATATATAAGCCCCGCCCTGTCTCAATTCTGATGTTTTTTTTATTCCTCGTAAGTCGAGCGGTGGATCCTAATTGCAAAATCCATATTGCTTTACAAAAATTTACTATTTTAAACAAGTTTTAAGTTTCAAAGAATACAAAAATCATCACAATCGAGATGGGGTGGGTGGGTGGGGTTTACGTTCAGCTCTTTTTTCTTAATATACATAGTATTTTTTGAACCACACGATACTCAAAAAGATGTTTCGAATTTCTTCTAAAGAAACAAGTATTTATAGGGCGGGTGGGCGGGCTTATACTTTGCCTTTTTGTTATGTGTTTCATAACATGAAACTTAAATCATGTTTGAAGTGGAAAACTTGTATAAGAAAATATCTATTCATATTTCCTTGCAAAAATGTACTATTTTAACCATGTTTTAAATTTGATGTTGTGAAAAGATGACTACACATATTAAGAAAAAAAAAAACAAAATGTAATTAGTTATATTGTATTTTACACAGGCGTTTTCATAGAAAATATAATAGTTAATAAATCCATACAAAGTAAATTATACTAAAAATACAAAAACTATAATTTTCAAAATTTTTGTAATAGCATCTAGATTTTGAAATTTGTCAGACTGTGGATTAGATTTTTGATTTTTTCATTATCCAAATTTCGCCCAAATGACATAAAATTATACACCGTTGAATCTTTAAAAACATGATTTTGACATGGCTGTGATTTACCGTTTTTGATAAATATAAATTTTTGCAGTCTAAAAATATACAGGGTGAAATCACTGAGCGCGTCCGCCTCGATACACCATTACCTGAAACAGAAGAAAATAATTGTCGTCGATCAAAGTTGTGTGTACTTTGTATTATTTTTGGCTATACACAATGTCTGTTTTTTACGTTGTAACACATAACTTAGTTTTTTAAATAAAACACCCCATATTTTTTTCAATTTTTGATTATTAGTAGGATGATTAAAAAATGTGTTACAATATTTTGTGAAGAGATAAATAAGGGTACGCGCTTTGTTTTGTCCAATGAAAATTAAATTTTCATATACAGTGTGTTTATAATGATTTTTTAATTTTCCAATTTTCCAATACCGATATTCCAGTTTTTTCAAAAAGAACACTTTGGATTTTATATTGCATTTAATTCCATTTTTTGTTCTCTTTCTTTTTTCTGCATACAAAGTTGATTTTAAAGTTCGGCATCGACATATTAGAAGAATAAGAACAAAAAAAATAGAGTAAAATTCGTTAATAAAATACAGGCTGTACTATTTCAAAAAACTGAAATATCAGTATTTGAAATTTGTAAAGTTTTAGAATTTTTATAAACACTCTATATTGAAATTTGATTTAGTTTAAGTACACCACAATAGAGCGTGTACTTTTCTTTACCATTTAACAATGTTGCTGAATATACCCCATCATAAATGTGCAAAATCTGATGAGTCTACACTTGTGATTTATTTTTAATATATAATTAATACTTTTTGAATTTGCTTATACAGGGTGTCTCAGAAAAATTAAGCAAGTGCTAACCCCGCCCACCCACTCTTATTTTCTCAGAGGATATGTAGTTTGCCAAAATGAGACTTATATTAACAAGTACTAGCAAGTACCACCCACTGAAAAAATAAAAGGCGGGTGGGTGGGGCTAGTACTTTCCAACATAAGTTTTATTTCGGCAAATGACATATTCTCTGAGAAACTATGGGCGGGTGGGCGGGACTACTACTTAGTAAGATGAGACTGATTGTGGCAAATAACATCCTCTGAGAAAATAGCGGGCGGGTGGGCGGGGCTAGTACTTCGTAAGATAAGACTGGTTTTCGCAAATGACATATCCTCTGAGAAAATAGAGGGCGAGTGGGCGGGCTTAGTATTCGTTAAGATAAAACTGATTTTGCCCCTATTAATCTTGTAAAAACTTATGAGATTTAAAGGTGCTAAATTGCAAATTTCCACAGTAACGAGTTAAATACCTAAATCTACCTGAAATGTTAAAAATGTGATGAGTTTTTTCTTGCGATTTAACATTGCATTAATATTTTTTAGATCTGCTTTTACAGGTGGCTCAAAAAAAATTAATGGATGTGTCATTTTATTTTATTAATTGAACCAGAAACGGCTCACTCCATTTTCCCAGAAAATTTTGGGAGGACAATGCTGTTGTTTTTAGTGTTACACTGCACCAATCCAAGTTGATATACGTGTCCTTGGAAAAATGTTGATGACGTTATCACAAAATTCTGTAAAGTAAAAGCTCAACTTCGAACAGCTTTCGACCAATTTTTTATTATTGATTTGCCGAGAATGTTAGAACTATTCTCCAACTTATGTTTTTTTTATGAAACTACATGTCATATATTTTCAAAAATAAAATAGTAATTACACTAAACGTACACCTAGTAAAAGTTTTGACTTAAACGGCTTAAGCCAAACCACCCTTGTAAGTCGAACTGGCTGTTGTAAGCTTTATGGGCCCGAACTGCAAGGATTATTACTGTCCATTGTTGCCATAATGGAGCTGTAAAGTGTTACTACGTGTATGTCAAGTGAGTTTAGTATACTTTATCCTCATAACACGTTATAATCCTGATATCCACTAGTTGAATTACTTGGGTCGAATACAACTCATTTAAGAATCTAATTTATAATTATTTTCAAAATTGCAAGGTCTTTTGATTATTGTTGTTTTTTTTTTAACCAGAACAGCCTATATATTTTTTTAGGTTTTGGTTCTCTCTGAAAAAATGCAAAGGAAAGCAACAATGTCAAGTACAAGGGTTTTTTGGAATGAAAGATAATATATTTAAAAATTCACATTTCCAGTGTTTTTAAAGACGGAAATGTGGAATTTTGTTTCAGATTTTAACAAAATACAAAATATGCTTTCCGCCAATATTATCTGTTCCCTTTTTAACCTAGAGTTTAATTGTCCAAAAATATATAGGAATTCTGTGTTTAAAATTCTCAAACGAAACACTCATTCGTAGAGAATGAGCAATCTTTCGTTGAGACACCCTATATGGTTAACGACTTTTATTCCAAAAAATGATCATTTCAATTTTAATTATTTGACTATACGTATAATTATGTTAAACAAGAAGTTTTTTTATAATTTAGTAAACAATCGCATTAGCTCTCAATGGATTTTGTCTAAATTACATTAAATATTTTAATCAAATGCAGAAATTTACGTCGGAACACGCTATTTTACTGTGGTTTCAGTAGAATTAACACTACTTAAATCACTGGTTTCTGTTATGTGTAATTACACCAATAACATTGATCTCATTATTTTCATTCAAAAAATTAGGTTAGATTAGTGGTATTATAAATGACAGAATTACCACCAAAAAATTTAATTTAATTGAGACAACGACATGGGTAAGAAAAATTTGATCGTTTTTTTCCTCATGAAGATAATTTTAATAAGAAATTTTTATAAAAAGTACACACGACTTGACTTTACCTGTCCTGACTTGACCTAACTTGACCTGACCTGACCTGACCGAACATGCAAGGAGCATTTGGTCATCCTTCAAGGACAAGGTAACAGTACAAACTGTTGAAATGATTCTCTAATTTGTCTTTTCCTTGACAATGTGACTTCCAAAAATAATAAAACTCTCAGTTCCTATTCTGACTTTTTCATTGTGGATGATTAATTTCTATATATTTGAAAAAATACTGTTCGTTGTAAAACCGGCGGCAATTTTCCGAAACCGTCGCCCCTGAATTCAACATCCGCGAAAAAAATCGTTACTCCGAATATCGTTAAAAAATCCTATCGGTAAAAAACGGTCTTCCAACAACCCCAGCCTGAGAAAAAACCCAACCCGTTCGAAATTACAATGCACACATTCAAATCTCTACATACATTAGCATAGGTCGGGTCGATACATATTTGCATCTTTGGGTCAAAAAAGGGTCATCCTAATCGTCGAGACTCAGGTAAGACGCATAAGAGCAACGCTGCGATCAAATCGTGAAACGGTCCTGGTTTTTTACCTACCTGTCTAATATATGCGAATTTATGCCAAACTACCTGCTTGAATATTAAGTGTAAGGGACACCTATTTACATGGTTAACCCTCGCCGGAATTTCACCCTTGATGGGCGCTTCCGCATCCGCATACCCTTTACCTGCGGGGGACCCTGCTGATGGGCTATTAAACATATTCGATTTCTTAAGGTTTATTTGAATATGGAGGGGCCCAAGGACCATATGGAAACATGTAGATTAGGTAAGGTGGTTCAGTGGGGTAGAAAGGGCGAAGAGGATGGGACAAGTGCACGCATGGGTCTGGTCGGCTGGATTGCATAAATTTTCAGGCCATGGTCGTGGGATAATTTCGATTTCTTATACAAATCGCTGCGGAGTGATAGGGTTGGATGGGTCGAGGATGATCCAGATATACAAAATAAGTTATAGATTCTCACAATTGTCCCGATGGATGATCAATCGACGGATGGTGATGAAGGAACGGTTGCAAATTTCGGTTGGAAGGTTTAACGAAAATCTGGCCTTTGTTTGACCTATAGGAAGAGATTTTTTTTATTTTATTTTAATACGCGATCAACCTGTTACTGTTTTAAATATTTTTGCATCTAATTTGACTACCTGTTGCTCGGTATTTAAATTAATTAAAATGATAATAGTTCGCTTGTACGTTATTTAAATAATAAAAGGAAACAGGTTTGACCAAAAATTAGCATAGCGTTAAGGGAACTAAAAGAGTCTGTACTGTAAAAAGAAAATTTCGTGAATACTTTGGGTTCTGTTTTTATCTATTTCAAACTTAAATATGTATATAAAAATTATTACAATGTAAGTTTCATTGTAGCACCAAACCCCATTTGAAAATTTGTTTCGTTAAAGAAGAAAACTAATAATTGTATCATATTTGAACACATACTTATAAGAGAAATTCGTTTATTAGTTGATATATTGATCAACTTCGGGTTAATACATCAAAGAGATTTATTAACGTCTAAAATGTAAAAAATTAAAACATCTGGAGCCCACCCATAAGCGGTGTTCCAGATTTTGCTTTACACAGTGTTTCAATTAAACGGTTACAGTTGTAACCGCCTCCACTGTACCTCCATGGAATATTTATGTCTCAATATGTAGATATCTGCCAATTTTTGTACTGTATTATACTCGCTTGCTCGATTACTAAATTCAACTTCCACATTCAAGCTTAAAAATAAAATTAATAACGCTTACAAAATTTTAATATTTCTATCTGTTCTCAGGATACGAAGGGTTTTATCTGGGACATCCTGTACGGAATGCAACTTTGGCATTTAAATGAAACATTCTAAATGTTTTATAATGTCTTGACAGTTTATTTTTGAAAATTGGTGGGAAATTAGTTACAATTTTTTCGATTTTTTTTTGTATAATGTCTGGTTTGTAATATTTAATTAAATTTAGAATTGACTATTGCATAATCCAAATGCATTTTTCGTCAAAAATAAAATTCAGATTTTTTAAATTTTAAGATTAAATAAAACTACGAAGTAAAAGATTGTTCAAACTCTACATAAAAAAATTAGTAGAAATTAAAAAAGTCGCAAAGTCTTTAACAATATACAGGGTGATGAAAAAATGACGTATAAGATCGATGTATGTTGCTAAGACGGCTCTGACGAACTCGAACTCTAATAATTTGCTTGAATACGATCCACTGAGTCATTTGTTGCTGTCGATGTCATTTTTGAAAATTTTTATTGAAATTTTAGTCATTTGAATTCACATTAAAACATATCATCATTGCAATTTATTTCTTTAGGTCTGAAGTTTGATATATTAAAAAAATTGTTCCACGGATTCTTTAAAACATTTTTTCGAGTTTTGCAGAAACTTTTTAACAACGTACCATCGAGTTTGTACGTTATTTTTTCATCACCCTGTATACAGTGTGTCACTAAGCGAGCGCTTTTCGAAAAAAAAAAAATAAAGACGAAAGTTGTGTATAACAGTTTTTCAAAATGGAAAACGCTATATATTTTTATACATTCCAGTTTGTTAATTTGTTCGTGGAAATACAGTTAACAAGTGAAGAAATTTCGTATCTCGATAAAGCGAGAAAGAGAAAAATTAAAAAATCGAAAAATTTAAAACCCAAAAATTTAAAACTGAGAATTCGAAAAATAGAAGATCGAGAAATCAAAATTCGAATAATCAAGAAACCGAGAAATCGAAAAATCAAAAGTTGTAAACACTGGAAAATACTGAAAAATCGAGAAATCGAAACATCGAAAAACCGAATAATCGAAAAATCGAACAATTGGGACATTGAAAAATCGAGAAATAAGAAAATCGAAAAAGAAAAGTTGAAAAATCATGAAAACAAGGGAGATCGAAACGTCGTAATATCGAAAAATCGGGATATCGAGAAATCGAAAAAAGACCGAAAAGTCCAGATTCTGAGATATCGAAAAACGAAGAAATCGGGGCACAGAAAAATCGAAAGAAAATCGAGAAATTGAAAACTCTAAATCGAGAGACCGAAAAAGTGAGAAATCGAGAAACCTTTAAAAAAATTGAGAAACCCGAAACATCAATAAATGCAGAAACTGGGAAATCGGGAAATCGAAAGCACAGAAATTGAAAAATCGAAAATTCGTTAAACCCAGAGCCCAAAGACTCAAAAAATCCAGAAAACGAGAAACAGAAAAATATATAAATCGAAAAATTGAGATATTGCAAAATTACGATATCGAAAAATCAACAATCTAAAAAATTTGAAAAATCGAGAAATCGAAAAACTGAAAAATCGAAATTTCGAGATATAAAGCAATTAAAAATTGCCAAATTGCGAAATCTGGTGTTACATTGCTCGAACCAGTATTGTTTAAATTATGAAAATTCAAAAAATAGTTCGATTTACCTACTACGAAATTTTAATATACCGGGTGTCGGGAAAATGGCGGAGCAACTCTCCGCTAAGCCCACCCGCCTTCTCTTTTCTTAGAGGATATCTCATTTGCCAAAATCACTCTTATCTTAGCAGGTACTTACGTATATTGAAAAAAAATTAGAATTATGATTAATAATCATTTAATAAAAAGTGCTACTAATAAGAGGGAGTATATTATTAATAACAGATTAATTTGTTTACATAAACAACATCTACAAAGTCCATGTAGGAATGTTAACTATTTCTACAAAATTAAAAAACAAAGAAACTTGACTTAATTGATCTGATCTGACCTAACGTGGTCTATTATTGTCTAACCTAACCCGATCCGACCCGATTGGACTCGACCCGACGCGACCAGACCCGACCCGACCCGACCCGACTTGATCCGACTTGACTTCAACTGACTTGACCTGACTGACTTGATTTATAGGTTTGCCACTTTAATATGCACAATAATTTTGAACCTCAACTCACTGACCTTATCTACCTTGACCTGACCTGCCCTGTAGGTCAATTTATCAATCCCTAAATATTTTTTGAGATTGATAATATAGTACGATAATTTTAAGTACATCTAAAACTATCACAGCAATAAATATTTCGAGAAATTTTCTATCTTTTAAAATCGTCAACAGACATACCCTGACAGCCAGACGGAAACAGAAACAGACATTTTCATATGGTTCGGACTCTGAATTGTCAGACATTGTACACATTATTGCACGACTAAAAAGTACCAGAACGTTTAAGAGATAAAACTTCCAAATTGATAAACGATAACACTTCTGATCTGGCAACAATTTAACTTTCGTTTCAGTCAGTTCGTACCAAGTCATGAATTTGAACCACGCCAGAACGCCTCGTATCTATACGGCACAAGGATCACATCTCTCGAAGTCCTTCTGCGCACATTTCAGCCACTGATGGTAATGCAAGGTCGCTCGCATTTGCCATAAATTATCCAGAAAGCACTGCTGCAGCGTTAGGTGCCGCATTTCCATTCTCATTTGCACTAATTTCAATGCTTATCG
Organism: Zophobas atratus; assembly: GCA_022388445.1. NCBI lineage: Eukaryota > Metazoa > Arthropoda > Insecta > Coleoptera > Tenebrionidae > Zophobas > Zophobas atratus. The sequence continues at coordinate 50,501,490 of CM039445.1, read as the reverse complement.
AGAAAAATTGATAATAAATTCGACAAGCTATTGCAGCACTTACACTCCAGACGTTAATTCTTCGATTCGTTCGACGACGCTCGTTTTCAACGCTTTACTATTTTTGGAAGAAGACATATGTTGACCAGTTGGTCAGAGTATGACCTCATAATTATTTACATATTTGACATCACCTGGATCTACTAAACCTGTTACTTAATCATGTGGGAATCTAAGGTGAGATCCATTAGACGGAAACGGAAATTTCAGTCCAATAAAGTGATGGGAGGGTATTGAGATGTTGGAGTTAAAACGGTAAATGAAAGTAGTAATTTTTTAATAATTACATGGTGGGTACTTTTGATGTAGAGCAGAGTGTGTGGATCTAAATTTCACATTAGGTAATTATTAGTGTGTTCAGCGTTAGTGAAGGTTACTGGAGTGCAAACAAAAATACGTAAAAATTAAACAGATCCAAAAATAGTTCTCGTAAAAAAACACTTCTTAGCGGCAATGAATGGGTTTTTATGTTGCCCGTTCACGGAATACAAGAGCATTAATAGAAAAGAATAGTTAATTTACCATTTACAATAACCATTTTTTTCCAATATTTACTGCCATTGTCGAAATCCCACAATGAAGTATTGTTCCATTCAATCCTCAACAAGTGACCGAATCTCAGGCCGAACATGTTCACGGACAAGGCCAGCGAATGAGATTTATTAATCTGGGATTAGTGAAGATTACGACACCGCTCCAAAACTCGTCGATGATATCTCGAAAATCTGGAACAAAAATTACACAACTGACAGATTTATCGAGACCTTGGAGAATCCGAGGAATCTATAATATCCGAATTTGGGTAAAACTAACTGAACCAAATACTTTTATACCCACATCGATAAACCGCGGCCCAGGAGCCAATTATTCGGTGACATTTTAGGCATTCTGAACCGAAACCGCTTGTCTTGTTAATTGGGAAGAATCTCCGAAACGCGCCAAATGATTTTTTGATTGTCTGTTAAAAAGGAGTTTACATATTTGTGGAGTGCAAGGATGCATGGGTTTGAAGCTACCAATAAAAGAGTTCGTTTTCGGTTTGTTGTAGCGACTTCGCGTTTTCTTAACGGCGTTTCCTAGAGGAGAGATTATTAATTTTGTGCTAAAAATTCAAATTACTGTGCAGGAATTGCAACTCATTGCTTTTCTAAAGCTGTCGCCACTAATTCAAACCGCGATATTTAATCATACACAAACTCGGTAGAGTTGACTTCCTGGGATAATTTGAATTTTTAGCTTTCAAGACAAAAAAAGAATATTACTTGGTCTGGAAATCTGCGATGAGACTGTGAAAATAGAAGATTTAAAAAAAATCCAGAAACTTAGATTAGAGAAAAATTACGGTGTGTACGCTCGATCAAATCATATATTTTCTCGCAAATAAATAACATTTTTACTTCCTGAGTGTAAGCAAAGCAAGTAATGGAATCGAGTCCGTCGGCCGACTCTCTACTTTTACATTTTCTCGACCTATCATGACCCCTAGAAGACGAAGAAATGGGTCTCCCGTTTCCGTCTCTTTGTCCGTCTGTCCGTCTGTCTGCCGTCCCGGATTTTACTTAGACAGATAATCTCCGAAAGTACCGGACCGAATGTTGTGAAATTTTGTATTTTTATTAAGAATATCATGTAGATGGTAAAACGATAACCAAAATTTGCCTAATTATCCCCACCAACAATGTGATGACGTCACTTCAAAATTGTACATAGTAAATGGGTTTTAAATTGTATAAAATAACAATCACAATAGTCCTACAGATGTAGTTTACGACTGCGAATTGAGTTTTTACACGAAACGTCCAGATTTTTTGAAAAAAAAATCAAAATCATGAAACAACATTTTGCAGTTTAATTTGGAATCTGCAAAACCGAATGCTTTGAAATCTTGCAGATGATTTACAGTTATGATAAGCATGATATATTTTTAATCAAAATATATTTACTTGTTCCCTCCAAAAAATTGATGACGTCACCTCAAAAGTTTGCTGAAGGAATCCTATCTAAAATGTACAGAATATGATGAGTCTGTGCTTGTAATGTATCATTCCATTCATATTTTTTGGATTTGCATATACAGAGTGACTCAAAAAAATTAATGAATGCTTAAATTTGTTTTATTGATTTACTCAGGAACTACAAAACTGAATGCTTTGAAATCTACTGTGAAAAAAACTTAATATTATGCATACAGCCGTCACGTTTCTGACAGCGAGGGAAGTACTGTCTAAACTCCTTAGACCAATTTTTGACATTGCGTTTCTCGATTTTTCAAATTTTCGATTCTTCACTTTTTCGACATTTTAATTTGCCGATTTTAACAATTTTTTGAAGTTTCCATTTAACTATTCTTTAATTTTTGAGATCTACTTAAATTTCTTGATTTATCGACATTAAAAATTTTCAATTTTTCGATTCCTCAATTTTTCAAGTTTTCAATTTCTGGATTTTTTAATTTTTCGATATTCCAACTTTTTGATTTTGCAATTTTTCATTTCTGGGTTTACAGAGATTTCGATGTTTCGATTTTTTTTATTTTCCGATTTATGAATTTTTTTAATTTTTCGATTTTAGCCTATTTTAGTTAACCGATTTTTCGATTTTTCGTATTTTCAATGTTGCGATTTCGAATTTTTTCAATTTTTAAACATTTTAATTTTTCGATTTAAACAATTTTTTGATTTTTCGATTTCTCAGTTTTATCAAGTTTTCAATTTCCCAATTTTGGGAATTTTTCAGTTTCCGGATTTTTTAATTTTTCAATTTTTTGAGTTTTGAATTTATAGAAATTTCGTTGTTTCTATTTTTCCGGATTTAAAATTTGTTTTATTTTCTACTTTATCGATTTTTTTAATTTTTCGATTTTGGCCCATTTCAATTTACCGATTTTTCGATTTTCCATTTTTTCGATTTTCCAAATTTTCGATTCTTCATTTTTTGTACATGTTAATTTTTTTATTTTACCTATTTTTTAATTTTTGATGTGTGCTTCAATTTTTTGATTTCTGTTTTTCAAATTTTCGACTTTTCAAATTTTTAACTTTTCAATTTCGGGAATTTTTCAATTTCTGGATTTTTCGATTTTTCAGTTTTTCCATTTCTCGATCTTTTGATGTTTTGATTTCCCGATATTTCAATTTTTCGATGTTTCAATTTTCCGATTTCTATTTTTTTTTTTTGGATTTCTCGACATTTAGGCTTTTCGATTTTATAATTTTTCAAGTTTTCAATTTCTCAATTTTTGGACATTTCGATTTTGGGAATTTTTCAATTTCTGGATTTTTCAATTTTTCGACATTATAATTTTCCGATTTTTCAATTTTAATTTATCGGTTTTTCGACATCTTAACTTTGCAGTTTATTATTTCCGAGTTTTTCGAGATTTCAGTTTTGGGATTTTTTATTTTCTCGATTTTTCAGTTTTTCTATTCTTCTGTTTACATTTTTCAGTTTTAATACTTCAATTTTTCGATTTCAACCAGCATCCGGATTTTTCAATTCTGCGATTTTTTAAATTTTAGATCTTTCCAGTTTTTGGAATTTCGTTTGCTCAATCTTGGATTTTTCGACTTTTCGGATTTAGATTTTCTAGTTTTTCAATGTTTCGATTTTTAAAATATAAGACTTACAGAGGTTACCTGAAAACAAAAAACGCACGAAATGTTTATAATGAGGGAAGTTCTGTCGAAATATCTTTCGACCAATTTTTTATTATTGCTTACGTACGAGTACATCATTGGTTTTAAATAATAGAATTATCACAATTACAAAGAAGATATAATACGGATCCTAGAACGGATCCTTTTAGAACTCCTGAATTAACAGAAGCAGAATTTGAAAGGCGATCATGCGAATCACTTCTTGACAGTTTAGTTCAATTTAGAGCAAACGTTATCGAATCCCAGATGTGCTAATTTCGAATATCATAATTCATGACGGTAACAGAAGCTTTCGAATTATCCAACAAACTAACGCGGAATCGAAACTTTCACACTTTGTGAAAACCGTTTTATCTAAAAGGTAATAATAATAATGATAATACTATTTCTTAGCTAATAGATATTACATGATCCAATTACAGGACAGTGTTACAGTACTAAAAATGAAATAAACTAAAAAAATTTTACATAACAGAAGCAGATAATAACAAAATATACAGAGAGACCAATTTACAAAGAATGAAAAGAAAACTAGGTGAAATTTAATTGGTAATCGAGTCATAATATTTTGCATATTTCAGATAGGATTTATTCGCAAAATGAAAGAGGATGTCATCAATTTTTTGGGAGGGAATAAATGAATACATTATGATCAACGATGTACATGATAATGATAGCCTTAAAACGTTTCCAAGATTTCAGAGCAATCTATTTTCCAGTTTCAAATTTAAATTCCAAAATGTTGTTATACAATGTTGACATCATCCCATTGGTGGTGGGGATTATTAGCCAACTTTTGGTTATCCTCTACATGATATTCCTAATATACATACAAAATTTGACAACAATCAGTCCAGTAGTTTTGGAAATTATCTGTCTAATAAAAATTGACACAGATAGACAAACGGCAGACATACAGACAGAGAGACAGACGTTTTACTCTACTGTAGCTTAGTTAATTAAGTTAGTCCTCGCCTGTGTTTTGAAGAGACAAAATCAACAAAATCTCATTTTCTTTCAACGCAGATGTTTGTTATCGGAATATACTAATAGACGAATTATTTCGAAGTTACAAAATCACTTTTTTTTTACCTTAGGCATATTTATGTGTCTGTGGTCCATGAATCCGTTTTATTATTGACATTAGACATTTAGTTTTTTGTTAAAAATATCATAATTTTGTAACAATAGCGTAAGCAAGGTAAATCGCTAAACAAATTTAATATTTTTAACTAGATTTATTTGGTTGTGCTTCAGGGGCGAGGCAAGTTCTGGTTAAATAACAAATAAACATCGCAAAAAAAAATTATATATTTGTGTAACCATGTATAGTTTCTCAACAAACAAATAAATAAAAAATCGACAAAAATAAAATAATAAAATTCAAATTCTCGATTTTTATTTCTTCACCAAGAGACAATTTGGCAGTTTTTCGATGTAAAATTTTTTAAGTTCTCAATTTTTAATTCTTTATTTTCTCGATTTTCCATTTTTTAATTGTTCAACGAAACGACAAATTTATTCAAACCGAAATTTTGAAAAATTTTAAAATAAGAAAATTGTGACATTGACACGTCTAAATATTATAAAGTTAAAAAATCAAAAAATTTAAAAACTGAGAAGTCGAAGAATTGAAAAAAATAAAGAAAAATTGAAAAAAACGAAAAACTGATAATCAGAAATTGAAAAATGAAACTTGAAGTATCGAAAAATTTTTAAATTGAAAAATCGAAAAATGAAAAAATTGAAAAATTGAATTTGATAATCGAAAACTCGAAAAAGTGCAACCTCAAAACCCTGATTAATTCAAAATCGAGAAATTGAAAAATCGACAAAACGAAACAATTCTGCAATTTTCGATATAAAATTTTTCAAATTCTTGATTTTTAACTTTTCATTTTCTCGATTTTTCAACAAAGGACAAATTTATTCAAACTAAACCTTTGAAAAACCGGAAAATTGTAACACCGAAACATCAAAAAACAAAACAATTAAAAATCCAGAAATTGAAAAATCCACAAAAAGAAACAATTCTGCAATTTTCGATACAAAATTTTTCAAATTCTCGATTTTTATTTCCTTATTATCTCGATTTGTCATTTTTAATTGTTCAACAAAAGGGCAAATTTTAGTCAAACCGAAATTTTGAATTGAATTGAAAAATCAAAATATTGAGAAATCGAAGAATTGAAAAAATAAAGAAAACTTGAAAAAACCGAAAAAGTGAGACTTAAATACTGAAAAATGAAACTTAAAATATCGAAAAATTGAAAAATTGAAAAATCGAAAAATGAAAAAATTGAAAAATTGAACAATGGGATAATTGAAAAAACAATTGAAAAATCGAAACATTGTAATATTGAAACCTGAAAACTGATTAATTAAAAATCGAGAAAGTGAAAAAGTAAAAAAACGAAAAACAAAAACTTCTATAAATTAAACAATCAAAAATCCAAAAAAATTAAAAATTTTAAAATGAAAACCGGAAAACTAAAAAATTAAGAAATTGTAAAAACGAAACATCGAAAAATTAAAAAATTGTAACATCGAGAAAACGAAACACTAAAAAACCGAAAAATTTAAAAGTTGAAAAATCGAAGAATTGAAAAAATACAGAAACTGAAAAATCGAAAAATAGAAAAGAATAACAAAAACCCTAATAATTATTTAAAAAAAGTAAAAAATTAAAAATCGGCAAATTTAAAAATGAAGCAATACAAAATTATAAATTTGAAAAAAAAAAAAAATGGAAAAATTGAAGAAATGAAAAATTGAAAATCAAAAAATGAAAAACCGAAAGAAAATTGGCAAACTGAAAATTGGGTAACGAAAAAACAATTAGCAAATGAAACAACTGAGAAAAGATAGAGACTGTAAAATCGAAAATTTGTTACATTGAAACCTGAAAAAGTGATAAATTAAAAATCTAGGAATTGAAAAATCGAAAAATACAAAAATATTACTGAAAAATGCAACAATTTCATAATGAAAATGGAAAAACTAAAAAATGAAGAAATCGAAACACGGAAAAATCAAAAAATTATTATCAATTCAAAAATCGGAAAATATAAAAATTGAAAATCAAAAATAGAAAAAACGAAACTTGAAACACCGAGAAATTTAAAAATTGAGAAACTGAAAACTTCCACAACTAACAAAACAACTGAAAATTTCTAAAACTGAAAAAAAAGAAACCGTAAAATCGAAAAACTGATTAATTAAAAATCGAGAAATAGAAAAATACGGAAAACAAAATTTTCTAGAAATAGAAAAATCGATAAATTGTAAAATTCAAAAGTTGAAGAATGTCAAAATATACATCGAAAAACTGTAAAATTAAAAAAAAATGAAAAAATTAAATATTGAGCAATTAAAAAAAAAAATGAAATACCGAAATAGCGAACCTAAAAAATTGGATAACGAAAAAATAAAAAATGCAAGAACTCCAAAATAAAAATCGAAAAATTGAGAAATCCTACAATCGAAAAGCTAAGAGTCTTATAAACTTCAAAACTCGAGGTGAATTAAAAAAAAATGCTCACACCACACAGATGAAAGCAAATATTCGACTTCGGGCCAGTTTGAATTTAGCGCGGATGTACTTTGTTGTGATTGGTCGACACGGGTGCAGAAATTAAAGTGTGCTGTGGAAAATATGGTCACTCTATACTTGTAATTTATCATTGCATTCATATGTTTTAGCTTTGCTTATACAGGGTGAGTCAAAAAAATTAATGAATCACTTTATTTTATGGATTAAATCAAGAATTGCAAAACTGAATCCTTAGAAATTTTGCAGACGTTTTAAAATTATTGTAAGCATGGTAAATTGTTAATCAAAATATATATGTTTATTCCCCCCAAAAAAAGTTTCTTAGTCCTCTGTTGGATTTTCCTAATGCCATTTTCCACGACGAGTGCTTCAACCTCGTCCATCTCAGGTATGAAATCATAAGCTGATTTAGTTCTTACGCCCGGAGTACTCGGTATCATATCATAAGTCGGATTATTTTTTGTGCACATTCTGTGGCCCACGCTCAACCCAACGTATCGGAAAGCACGAGTCATTCAGACTTGGACCAGGTGATACCGACAAGCCCGGCGCGCCCAGATATCTCCCAACAATAACAAAAGACCGAAACTCACCCATCGCACCCAGCGCCGATGGTAACGCGTTCTAACGTTTGTCCTTACCCTGCTTAAGGGCATGCGAAATTAATTAACTACGTGCCAACCAGGAAACTGCTAATTAGCCTCAGATTCAATGTCAAAGTCGTTAATTTGCAATCTAATGGCTAGTGTCTTTCCATTGACATTTTCCAGCGCGACAACAACACCAACGACTTCAAATTCACTCCAGTTGACAATTTTGAAACCTGTTTGCATTGCGTCCGAAAGGGTACCTACACAAATTTCAATGGAACAAAGTAACAGGATTTTAAATTATCGACTGGTTCTCGGCGGACGACCGCTCAGAGGCGGCGGGGAGGGGGTCGGAGGGACACGTGCCCCTCTATCGCCACCAGAAAATTTATGGATTTTTGCAAAAGTAGTTGCTGTAGATTTTCTTAATTGCTTCTGTACAATTCTTGGTTGTAATGAATGAATGCGTTTTAATATGTTACAAACAGAACATTAAAACAAAGTCAAAGTAGAAATTTATTTATGATGTTATTTCATGTGTTTTGTTGAAAACATATACAGGGTGCCGCATCCAAGTCTGGATATAGGGAATTAACATGGGAATTGGTTTTTATTTTATAATATCTCCCCAGATCACTTTGAAGCTATTATTGAGTGATGCCTTTGTGGGGGTCGAAGAGGGCTATCGGCCAGTATTTTTTTCAAATCGTTGCATCGCGCTCATACACTGTAAAAAGGTTTTAAAAATCGTATTTTGAAATTCGCGCCCGATCCGATTTGTCGCGAAATGTTCCGTCGTACTGTCGAAGTTCGGCGATCGCGTCTTTCCAATAACCATGCAAAATCCAAATGTCAAAGCGAAATTAGAAATTATTCTCATCAATCAACGAACAACTCAAACTGAATTATTTTATCCAGTGTGATGATTATTGTAGGACAAATTAAACGGAATAAATGCACAAATTGATCCATTCATTCGTCATAGTGCGCGACCCCGTCAAACGAGCCATTTCGAACTACACTCAGACCGTATCCAAAAAGCCCGAGATGAAGACTTCGAGCAGCTGGTCTTCCTCAAAACCCCATCAAAGCCCATCGGCAGTATTGTGACATTTTCTGGGAGCCATCAAGCTAGGAATGTACTCGCGCTGCCTCACTCAGTAATCACTGAACGACTCAAACTGAATTATTTTATCCAATATGACGATTATTGTAGGTCAATTTAAACGGAATAAATGCACAAACCGCACAAAAATTTTATTAGGTTATGTTGCTGGTGCTGGTCGAGTCTTTATTACTAAAATCTCATTAAAATGCCATGTTCTACTGCGATCAGATGAAAAATCGAGGGTCCGCTTTTCTTATTGTGTGATGATAAGATTTACCATCATAACAGCTGGCGCTTTTTTAATGAACGATTTAGATAACTACAAATAACAAAACTTAACAATTGTTGATGAATTAAGTAATGAAATATTGTACGAATCTGGAGAAGTATTGCACTATTTTCAAGAATTGCTCAAAAACACTGCTCTCAGCAGCTGTACAGTAAGTAAGCCGATCTTCAAAACTCCTACGCGTGTTGATCAGCATTTTAGTTGAAATCTGAAGACAATATTGCTGGATTGCTTGTTTCAGCGCTTCTCTGTTTGTATAGCTTATCTGAATGCAGATGGTCGTGAAGAAATCTCCAAAGAAAAAATTTCTCAGTGGTTTAGATCTGGCGATTGCACAGGCCAATGGGGCGGTGCAAACTTTCCATTCCAACATTGCGGAAAAATACTGGTTCAAATAAACATTTATGCGAGCTGTATGGCTGGAGATTTGGTCCTGGATGTAAAAGACCTGCTGCAGATGCCGCACCCTTCGAGTCCCAGGAAGTATTTGCTGAGCTAGCATATTATCCTACTTCTGAGCATTCAATCCGGATTCGATGAAAAAAGGTGCAATGACATGATGTCCTAGAAACCCCAGTCATACACTGACAATTGCACGCCATTGATAACGAAGGTCATGGACCACGTGAGGGTTGTGTAATGCTCAAATTTGATCGTTCTGACGATTATAACTTCCCTTAAGACCAAATGAACGTCAGTAAAACAAATGTTCCTCAAAAACTCTCCATCAGCCTAGATTCTCTCAAGCGTTCCTTCGTAAAACTCTATATGTGAGAAGTAGTCCTCAGGCTTCAATTTTTTGTCATGATGCTTTTTGAAATTCTTCTATTTCATCTGTTTAAGATCCCTAGAAAACCTCGTGCCCACCTGATTTTATGTAATTTTTATCACCTTTGAAAATAAATGTAACTTTATTTTGCGAAATATTATTTTTATTTTTGTTGTTGTTAACACAATAAACAAATAAAACAGTAATACAAAAGTTTCTGAATCCCAAAACACATTCGTAATAGAGAAAAATACTTTAAAATGTTGATTTCCTGTAATGAAGATGCTTCCTGGAGGCAAAAAATCCATCCCTGCTTAGCGAATGTAAAATCAATTGACTTCCAATCTTTAGTGATTCCAAAAAAAAAGGGTGAAATTTATCCAAATTACCTACTAATTAAATTAACCGTTGAAGAACATGCCGGCCCCCGCTTTTTCATCTAATCGCAGTAGAACATAGCATAACCTAATAAAATATTTTATGCAGTTTGTGCATTTATTCCGTTTAAATTGACCTGCAATAAATCATCACACTGGATAAAATAATTCAGTTTGACTTGTTCGTTGATTTATGACGAGAATAATTTCTAATTTCGTTTTGACATTTGGATTTTGCATGGTTATTGGAAAGACGCGATCGCCGAACTTCGACAGTACGACGGAACACTTCGCGACAATTCGGATCGGGCGCGAATTTCAAAATACGATTTTTAAAACCTTTTTACAGTGTATGAGCGCGATGCAACGATTTGAAAAAAATACTGGCCGATAGCCCTCTTCGACCCCCACAAAGGCATCACTCAATAATAGCTTCAAAGTGATCTGGGGAGATATTATAAAATAAAAACCAATTGCCATGTTAATTCCCTATGTCCAGACTTGGATGCGGCACCCTGTAGAAGGTAAAGTAGAAAGCGGAAAATAATTTTCAATATAGTGTTAGGACGCGAACTGTCAAGGTTTAGCTTTAGGAAACACTTAAAAAAACAAAGTCTTAAAAAAATAAAGGTCCCAAACTTATTTATGTTCATAAGTAAAGTGAAACTAGGGAGTTTATTATATGAACTCGGTCTACACATACGAATCTAAAATTTTTTTCGGTGTGAACTTTGGGGTCTCTTTAATACGTCATTTCAGCAGTATTTCTCATCGTTTGTTACTTGCTGTGAATGATGCAGCAAAAAATTAAGTGCATAAATGCAACTATGGAACAATTTTTATAGTAACCAAATTTTTGAAAAATAAGGTCTGATTTGAAAAATTAACTTTATTAATTCCATTTGTTTTTGTCTACGACATTCATTTTTTTAATCACAACTTATATAATTTTTTAGAGATTCTTGTACTCGTAAAGATTTGTCCTTAACCCATTGATATATATCATTCTGTAATATTTTTTTTATCCAATTATTAGTATTTTCGTGTAGAAAACATCAATAAGTCACGAAAATTGTCAAACTTGCTAACATAAATGTTTACATAAAATAACTAGATTTGTATGCAAATACATAACTGTGTTCATAAATTCGTCACCGCCGATTTGAGACTAAAATTAAATTAAAAAATTACTAAGTATAGAGAAATTTAAAAATTAAAAATGGAAAAATTCTAAAATCGTGAATTTGAAAATGTAAAAAAAAAATATATATTTAAAATAAAAATTAAAAAAATGAGAAAGAATTAAAAAAAGCAAAACCTGAAAAAATTAGAAATTGCCAAATAGAAAAGGTGGAAAATTGCAAAAATTAAAATGGAGAAAATTAAAAATAGAAAAAAATTTATGAATCGAGAATTTGGAAAGAAGAAAAAACGAATCGAATCAAAAAATTGGAAGACCCAAAATCTATGAAATGGAAAAACTGGGAGATCGAAAATGGAAGAATTAAAAATAAAAAAAATTAGAATGGAATATATGAAAACATTTTAACAACTTATTATTGAAAAATGGAAGAGAATTAAAATTCTAAACCTGAAAAAAAAAATAATTATAATGATTATTACATTTTTAAAATGATAACTAGAAAAATTGCGAATCAAAAGTTGAGGAAACGAAAAACTATAAAATTAGAAATCGAAAACTTAAAAAATGTAAAAATCGGAAAAAAATTAAAAATTGGAAAATCGAGGAGTTCAGAAATTGGAGATTGAAGATTTGAAAAATTAAATAAAGGAAAAATACAAAATCGGAGAAACATTGAAAACATACAGGAACTGAAAAAACGAAAAATTGTGATATAAAATCGAGACAATGAAAATTAAAGAAAGAAGAAAATAAAAATAAAAATGAGAAACATGTAAAACTGCGGAAACCAAAAATTTAAAATTCGAAAATTAAAAATTGAGATATTGAAAAATCGAAAAATATAAAATAATAAAATCGCAAAATAGTTAAGTCGAAAATGAAATTACGAAAAAGCATAAAATGAAAACTTTGGGATATGTAAAAATTGGAAATCAAGAACTTGACGAATTCAGGGAACGAAAAATCGAAATAATAAAATTTGAGAAAGTTCAAAATAGGAAAAAAAATACATATTATAAGGTATAAATATTTAAAATAAAAAAAATCAGAAAATCCGATAATTGAGAAATCCATAAATTGCAAAATTTAAAAATTGGAAAATCGAGGAGTTGCGAAATTCATGATTGAAATTTGAAAAATTGGATAATCGAAAAATATAAAATCGAAGAAACATTGAAAACATAAAGTATATGAAAAAACAAAAAATTGTGATATAAAATCGAGCAAATGAAAATTAAAGAAGCAAAAAAATAAAAATAAAAATGAGAAACATGAAAAATTGCTAAAACCAAAAATTGTAAAATTGAAAAACTGCAAAATTGAAAAATCAAAAATTAAAGTACGAAAAAGCATAAAATGAGAACTTTGATAAATGTAAAAATTGGAAATCAAGAACTTGAAGAATTGACGAAACGAAAAATCGAAAGAATACGATTTTGAGGAACTTCAAAATCGGAAAAGAAATACATATTGTAAGATAGAAATATTTAAAATCAAAGAAATCAGAAACTCGTATAACTGAGAAATCCATAAATTGCAAAATTTAAAAATTTAAAAACTGGAAAATCGAGGAGTTGAGAAATTGAAGATTGAAGATTTGAAAAATTGAATAAACGAAAAATATAAAATCCAAGAAACATTGAAAACATGAAGGAAATGAAAAACCGAAAAATTGTGATACAAAATCGAGACAGTGCAAATTAAAGAAACAAAAAATTAAAAATAAAAATGAGAAACATGAAAAATTACGGAAACCAAAAATTTAAAATTCGAAAATTAAAAATTGAGAGACTTAAATATCGAAAAATCAAAAATTGTAAAATCTAAAAATTGCAAAATTGAAAAATCAAAAATTAAACTACGGAAAAGCATAAAGTGAAAACTTTGGGAAATGTAAAAATTGGAAGTCAAGAACTTGAAGAATTGAGGAAACGAAAAATCGAAAGAATAAAATTTGAGAAACTTCAAAATCGGAAAAAACAATAGGTACATTATATAATAAAATTAAAGAAATCAGAAAATCGGATAATTGAGAAATCCATAAATTGCAAAATTTAAAAATTGGAAAATCGAGGTGCTGAGAAATTGAAGATTGAATCTTTGAAAATTGAACAAACGAAAAATATACAGAAGAAACATTGAAAACATAATGGAAATAAAAAAACGAAAAATTGTGATATAAAATCCAGAAAATGAAAATTAAAGGAACAAGAAAATAAAAATAAAAATGAGGAACATAAAAAATTGCGGAAACCAAAAATTTAAAATTCGAAAATTAAAAATTGAGAAACTGAAAGATCGAAAAATTAAAAATTGTAAAATCGAAAAATTGTAACATTGAAAAATCAAAAATGAAACTACGAAAAAGTATAAAATGAAAACTTTGGGAAATGTAAAAATTGGAAATCAAGAACTTGAACAATTGAGGAAACGAAAAATCGAACGAATAAAATTTGAGAAACTTCAAAATCGTAAAAAAGTACATATGTATTATAAGATAGAAATATTTAAAATCAAAGAAATCAGAAAATCGGATAACTGAAAAATCCATAAAATGCAAATTTAAAAATTTAAAAATTGGAAAATCGAGGAGTTGATGAACTGAAGATTGAAAATTTAGAAAATTTAATAAACAAAAAATATTAAATCTAAGAAACATTGAAAACATAAAGAAAATGAAAAAACGTAAAATTGTGATAGAAAATCGAGAAAATGAAAGTTAAAGAAACAAGAAAATAAAAATAAAATGAGAAACATGAAAAATCGTAAAAAAGTACATATTATAAGATAGAAATATTTAAAATCAAAGAAATCAGAAAATCGGATAACTGAAAACATTAATTGCAAATTTAAAAATTTAAAAATTGGAAAATCGAGGAGTTAATGAATTGAAGATTGAAAATTTAGAATATTGAATAAACAAAAAAAATCGAAGAAACATTGAAAACATAAAGGAAATGAAAAAAACGTAAAATTGTGATAGAAAATCGAGAAAATGAAAGTTAAAGAAACAAGAAAATAAAAATTAAATGAGAAACATGAAAAATTGCGCAAACCAAAAATTTAAAATTCGAAAATTAAAAACTGAGAGACTGAAAAATCGAAAAATTAAAAATTGAAAAATCAAAAATGAAACTACGAAAAAGCATAAAATGAAAACTTTGGGAAATGTAAAAATTGGAAATCAAGAAAGTAAAGAATTGAGGAAACGAAAAATCGTACGAATAAAATTTGAGAAACTTCAAAATAGTAAAAAAGTGCACATTATAAGATAGAAATATTTAAAATCAAAGCAATCAGAAAATCGGATAACTGAAAAATCCATAATTTGCAAATTTAAAAATTGGAAAATTAAGGAGTTGATGAATTGAAGATTGAAAATTTAGAATATTGAATAAACAAAAAAATCGAACAAACATTGAAAACATAAAGGAAATGAAAAAAACGTAAAATTGTGATAGAAAATCGAGAAAATGAAAGTTAAAGAAACAAGAAAATAAAAATAAAATGAGAAACATGAAAAATTGCGGAAACCAAAAATTTAAAATTCGAAAATTAAAAACTGAGAGACTGAAAAATCGAAAAATTAAAAATTGAAAAATCAAAAATGAAACTACGAAAAAGCATAAAATGAAAACTTTGGGAAATCTAAAAATTGGAAATCAAGAAATTGAAGAATTGAGGAAACGAAAAATCGAACGAATAAAATTTGAGGAACTTCCAAGTCGTAAAAAAGTACATATTATAAGATAGAAATATTTAAAATCAAAGAAAACAGAAAATCGGATAACTGAAAAATCCATAAATTGCAAATTTAAAAATTTAAAAATTGGAAAATCGAAGAGTTGATGAATTGAAAATTGAAGATTTGAAAAATTGGATAAATGAAAAATTTAAAATCGAAGAAACAATGAAAACAAAAAGGATATGAAAAAACAAAAAATTGTGATATAAAGTCGAGAAAATGAAAATTAAAGAATCAAAAAAACAAAAATAAAAATGAATAACATGAAAAATTGCGGAAACCAAAGATTTAAAATTCGAAAATTAAAAATTGAGAGACTGAAAAATCGAAAAATTGAAACTGTAAAATCCAAAAATTGCAAAATCGAAAAATCAAAAATGAAACGACGAAAAAGCATTAAATGAAAACTTCGGGAAATGTAAAAATTGGAAATCAAGAACTTGAAAAATTGAGGAAACGAAAAATCGAAAGAATAAAATTTGAGAAACTTCAAAATGGGAAAAAAATACATATTGTAAGATAGAAATATTCAAAATCGAAGAAATCAGAAAATCGGATAATTGAGAAACCCATAAATTGCAAAATTTAAAAATTTAAAAACTGGAAAATCGAGGAGTTGAGAAATTGAAGATTGAAGTTTTGAAAAATGGAATAAACGAAAAATTTAAAATCGAAGAAAACAATGAAAATATAAAGGAAAAGAAAAAACGAAAAATTGTGAAATAAAATCGAGAAAATGAAAGTTAAAGAAACAAGAAAATAAAATTAAAAATGAGAAAAATGAAAAATTGCGGAAACCAAAAATTTAAAAATCGAAAATTAAAAATTGAGAAACTGAAAAATCGAAAAATTGCAAAATTGAAAAATCAAAAATGAAACTACGAAAAAGCATAAAATGAAAACTTTGGGAAATGTAAAAATTGGAAATCAAGAACTTGAATAATTGCGGAAACGAAAAATCGAAAGAATAAAATTTGAGAAACTTCAAAATCGGAAAAAAAAAATTCATATTGTAAGATAGAAATATTTAAAATCAAGGATCTGAAAAAATCGGATAATTGAGAAATCCATAAATAGCAAAATTTAAAAATTGGAAAATCGAGGAGTTGAGAAATTGAAGATTGAAAATTTAGAAAATTGAATAAACAAAAAATATTAAATCGAAGAAACATTGAAAACATAAAGGAAATGAAAAAAACGGAAAATTGTGATATAAAATCGAGAAAATGAAAATTAAAGAAACAAGAAAATAAAAATAAAAATGAGAAACATGAAAAATTGGGGAAACCAAAAATTTAAAATTCGAAAATTAAAATCTGAGAAACTGAAAAATCGAAAAATTAAAAATTGCAAAATTGAAATATAAAAAAATAAAGAAAACGAAATAATGAAAAATTGTGAAATCAAAAAATTGGTGGAAAGTAAACAAATCCATTAAGACTTGATTTTGCGAATTTTATTTTTTATTATAATCTTTATAAGTTAAAATAAAGATATGTATGTAATATTAAACGAAGTTGAAAAACGCAAAATTAATAAACCGAAAAAATTAAAAATTGAAAAACTGAAAAATCAAAAAATGAAAAATTGCAATATCGAAAAAAATTATGAAACCGAAATACTGAAAAATGTAAAAATTATGGTAATATTTTCAATTCCCAAGCAATTTTTTAAATGTAGAATGAAATGAACGCGATTGATGTCGATGCTAAATAATTTCCCCTAGACCAGTAGTACGCATGCGCAAATCTTCTTAACTGAAGCCCTCCAAACCTGGTCGCACCTGGCTTGTTTTTGCATTGACGAATCAGTTTCTAATTCACCATTTTATAAATGTTCTGAAATATAGTCTCTTATTTTGTACAAAAAAAAATTTTTTAAGTAATCCAATTCATTTGTTGAGTAGTCAACCTGAGGCCTCACTTTCCTCATCTGATGAGTCGCCACTGCTTCGTCTTTGGTTACGAGTATAACGTGACATACGACATGTCAACACGAATAGATAAATATAACGATTTTGGTAGACCATGGGCTGGTTAAACTGTCTGCCAAAGTACACTAGCTGACTTAGAACTGACGTCCAAAATTTATTGCCCATTGTTGTACCCGAAAAAGCTGATCAAAACGACCTGGTAAGGTTAACAATGTTACAGTTCCTCACTTTCAAACAAACAATTTTTTGAAATTAAACTCAAGTCCAGTTTTAGTGACTCCTATCGAACTGGTAAATTTAACAATTTCCGGTTTCTCTAAAGCAGCCGCAATTACCAAGCAAGGAAAAAACCGTTTTTGGTAAAAACTGGCGCACCGGCATATCAAGTCCGTAAACAATTTCGTCCAAGGTTTCCAATTATCAGCCAAAAACATCAATAAAACCCATTTGATAACTCAACTTTTTGCAACAAAACTGGTATAACTTACCATATTTTAAAAGTGTTTTCCTTATCGACTCCTAGTTTAATACCTAGTGTTTTAAATTTTAAATCTGTCTTCCCGATGAGTCAGTGTCCAGTCCCGGATTTTTGATTTATTGGCATTGACAATCTGCGTACAATAAAAATGAATAATTCAGGTTTCCAGCCAAAAAATGCTGGTGTATTTTTGTGGCAAGAGTAATAATTAGGTGCCTCTAGGCCAAGGTCGACGTGGCGGAGGCAGATCAAGTTTTTAAATATTCAAAGTTATGCCAAATTTTTCGGTAGTTTTGCTTCCATAAATCGAGATTAGGAAGATTAATGACCATGACGAATCATGATGTGTGGGGTTAATTGAAGTGCGGGAGATATTCGCGTTTTAGTTGGTTTATCTTGGTTTTGAAATTCTTGATCGTTAGTGTCTGCAGTTTCACAGGCATTCTAATTAACTGATTAAGGAGGTTCATTTATTTCTTTGACAATTTTGATAAATTTCCGATGATTTATAGGTACTACGCTGAAGCAAACTTGAAAATGTTTTCTACCTTGACTTACATAAATTAATCGAGTCCGATGGATGTAATGTTGTGTAAGTGCTCGTTTTACAGTTCTCGACATCTGTTTGAAGAGTTTTATGTTTAATAAAAAGCAACTTTCTGATGATGTGCGATTATTCGGCACAGCGATTTATTTTTTTTATCATAATTGATGAGTCTGTCGTAAACCTCTCAGTGGCTGTTAAATGATTTTCTTGTGTACATCTGTTCCATAATGTTAACAGAAACAAAATAAGTGACATTTTAGTTGTACGATTTTTATTATTTTTATTTCTATTAATTAAAAAAATTTCAGTGACTTGTAAAGTGGGACTAAGTTACTGAGTGTATAACAATGATACAATGAGTTCAATATAGAGACGAATGTAAAATAAAAATATTCAAGGGTTTATTAAGCTTAAATAAGTATAAATATATGCGAAATAGCAATTTATGTATTAAGGGCATAATTAGGTGATTAGGACACACGAGAATGTTTAAAGCCCGACGAAGAAGGACTTTGAAAATCCCGAGGGCCATAATCGACCATTATACCCGTGGTACATATAACGTTTTATTCAATTTTAGTTCCTAAATATGTTTAATAATACATAGCTCGCTACTTTAAGAAGAACTTTAAGTCGTCTAGCGAATGATTTGATGACACAATTTTTTCAACTTTAATAAAAATGTTGACTATCGAAACTTATTTAAATAATTAAATTTAAATGATTGATTGATCTGTGCCACAAAGGCCAATTTATGCCCGCATTTGAGTACTTACAAACAAGATTATGATTCTACAATGGAATAAAATATTTTTATCTGGGCTTTGATAAGACTTTTGATAGGATTTTTTTAACTATTTGTATTTGCACAGTATGTCTATAATTTTTACTATAGTGGTGTTCATCACATAAGGATGTATTAAGAATCATAACAAGTGTTATTTTCTTTTTTCAACTATAAGCAATTTACATATCTGAGTACGAGTCAAGCTTGAGTCGAAAACCAGTAAGAAGAACTTTACATACCCTTAGGAAATACTAGTTGGTGCAAAAATGTACAGAAGAACGTAAAGTATATATTACAATACCACGGAAATAATTAATTTGATTACAAGGAGAGGCTCTAACAACTAGTACCAACTGTAATTGCAGTTTTAATTTTAGTATTCAACAAATACACTAATTCATTTTAAACAGTGGTTAAAAAGGACACAGATTTTACAATAAAATGTAGCGTATTCTGAAAACAAAATGAAACAAAGTCCTTTATGTTCCTTTTTAATAGACAAAAAAAAATCGAAAGCCACCCTTTAAAATTAAGTGTTTATTGTAATATTTTTTTATTTATCGAGGTTCTCACAAAAAAATATTTTTCAAATAAGTGAGATTATTGGACTGTATTTAAGGGTCGAGGGAAGTTCTGTCGAAATAACTTTCTATCAATTTTTTTGTATATAAATAAATATTGAAGAATTCTAGAACACCTGTATATTTTACATTATTTGAGTTACAGGACATCAGTTTGTATCGTTTTAAAATATCAAGTGAAAAATCATTACCCTGGATGAAACATTGCATCTTTATTTTTATACAGGGTGCACTACAGTTAAATATTCAAACGTATTATGTCTTTGTGGGTTATGAAATAATCCAAAAACTTTTTACAAACATGTGTCCCAGTTGGCGCTATAAAAATTTATTACACTTTAAAGTTGACCTACTAGAGTTCACTTTTACTACCCGAGCGTAAACTAGTTTTCAAAATACCGCTGAAACACTTTAAGTTACAATTTTAAAATTTGGTGTGAGTTATTAACCGTCTGAAAGAAAATGTAGATTTTTCAAGTTTTTGGATGTTAAATATGTAAGCAAATTTTTTGGAGAAAAAGTCAACAGTCTCACCAATAACCACTTCAAAAATTGAAAGTAAATGTTATACAAATTTTATAAACTAAAGTATTCCTATACTTTTGAGTTATTAATCTGCCTTGATTTTAACCAGATTTTTGCAAAAAATATGTAAACCGAAATTGTGTAACAACATTTTATACTGGTACTAATATAACATCGGTCCTCTTATGGGTCACTTTTTTTTTTCTTACACTATGTCTAAAAATTTAGGTGAGGTGTTTCTTTCATATACTTAGTCGAAAATCATGTTATTAAAATACTAACATCACCAATTTTTTTAAATTTTTTCCTTAACATTTATTGAATATTATTTTAAGGTGGTGTCGTTAGTTTAGGGAGAAGGTTAAAAAATAAAATTTTTCCAGAAAATTTTAAGTGAATTTTTTGACGCTGAGGAAATAAAACAGTAAAAGGTAAAAACATGACTGAATATAGCAATTTAGGATTTTGATTTTGAATCGCAGTTTGGTTTATGTATAAAATTGTTTTCAATTTTAATTTGTAAAATGTGATAAAAATCATGTTATCTTGTCAAATACATGTGGTTAACCACTGATTAATAATTATTGACATAGATGTTATGATTAGTTATAGTTCCAATTTCTTTAAACTTATTTCCGGTGTAAGAAAAAATTGGCCCATTGGAGGATCGACCCCCTCGACTTTTGTATTGTGATATGATCAATCCATTGATTTCCTCTTTTATTACTATAACAGGTTGTTATACAATACGATTTTTTTTTTTGTGAAAATCTGGATAGTTTGGGTGAAAAAGTCAAGAAATATTCATAAACCACAAGTACAATTCCCTTTTGTAAAATGTATTAACATTTTAACAGCCATGCAAGACATTTTGGTGTGACGTCATCAAATTGTGGTACCCCTTTTACCATCTACATGATATTCCTAAAATACTGTCGATTCAGTAGTTTGAGAGATTATTTGTCTAATATATATGGTGTGTCACTAGGGGCGATGTTCCCAAAATAATATAATATTAGAGATGAAAAAAAAAAATTAAAGATGAAAGTTGTCCTGGTCTTGAGTACTATACACTAAAATTATTTTTAACTATACAGATTGGTCTGTTTCAACTTAATTTTTTGAAATCCAAGATTCTTTTAAACTTTCTCAAAAAAGTTTTAATTTGTTAAGTTTTAGAATTTTTTATAAACACCCTGCATATTAAAAGTTGATATAACTGATACCACAAGAAAGAGCATACTCTTATTTATTCTTCCCCAAATATTGTAACACAAATTTTGAAAAGAAGCCCACTGATTTTTTTTATAAACGTCGCAACGGAATTTCAAAAATAATCTATAATTATAAAGCTTAGGCAGAAGTTAATGAGAACATGTAAAAATTAGTGGCCAAAAACAATCTTATCTTAACAAAGACTAGCCCCACCCACCCCCCACTTCCCCTTTATTTTCTTAGAGAGTAGATCATTTGCTAAAATTAGTCTGATATTAGCAAGTACTCGCCCCGCCCACCCATTCTTTATTTTCTTAGAAAAATAGGTTATCTGCCAAAATCAATCTTATCTTAGCAAGTACTAGCCCCGCCCGCCCACCCTTTATTTTCTTAGGAAAAATAGTTTATCTGCCAAAATCAATTTGATCTTAGGAAGTACTAGCCCCGCCCACCCGCCCTTTATTTTCTTTGAAGAGTAGGTCATCTGCCAAAATCAATCTTATCTTGGCAAATACTACGGGTGTTCCGTTTTTGAAAGAGTTTTAAAGAAATTTATGGGGTTGAACTATCTTTTTTGTTTCAAGAATGTTGAAGGATCCTAGGGGTCCCCTATGTTCAGTTTTTGAGAGAGTTTGATAGAATCTTGAGGGACTCTAGTACTTTTTTAAGATGAAAGAATCCTAGAGGCGTCTTGTGTTTTGCATTTCCAAAAAAAAAAAAGGAAAATCTTGATATGTTGTTTCTGGTAGAATCTGAGAGAATTGTAGAAACACTAAAGGAACCTAGGATTCTTTCACATTAAAAATAAAACACACTATAGGCCCTCAAGATTCTATTAAACTCACTCTTTCAAAAACGAAACACCACGGATCCCCTAGATCTTTTCAATTCCTTTTTGAAACAAAACCCAACGAGCTCCAAAAATGTGTTCACCCTCTTAAAAAAAGATACCACACCCAACAAACTTCTTTCAGAATTTTGTAAAATCAAAATACCAAGAACCCCCCCTTTATTTTCTTAGAGAATAGGTCATTTGTTAAAATCAGTCTTATCTTAGCAAGTACTACCCCGCTCACCAACCCTTTATTTTCTTAGGAAAATAGGTCATTTGCCAAAATCAATCTTATCTTATCAAGTACTAGACCCGCCCACCCACCCTTTATTTTCTTTAAAGAGTAGGTCATCTGCCAAAATCAGTCTTATCTTGGCAAATACTACGGGTGTTTCGTTTTTGAAAGAGTTTTAAAGAAATTTAGGGGGCTGAACTCTCTTTTGTGTTTCAAGAATGTGGAAGAATCCTAGATAGAATTTTGAGGGTCTCTACTACTTTTTTAAGGTGAAAACGTCCTAGTAGAGCCTTGTGTTTTGCATTAAAAAAAAAAATAGGAAAATCCTTATGTCCCATTTTTGGTAGAATTTGAGAGAATTGTAGAGACACTAGAGACTCCTCAAATTGTTTCATATTAAAAATAAAAGACACTATAGGCGCTCAAGAGGTGAGGACCCGGGTGGGTTAGGTAGCATCGCGCTTGCCTGCCACATCTTGGGTCGTGGGTTCGATTCCCGCCCTGCTCTGGGTGTTGTGTATGTCCCCGTTACCCTGTAATTGGGCCTCCGGCCTGTTGGGTAACGTTAACCAATAAAAAAAAAAAATAAAAAAAAAAAAATAAAAAAATAAATAAAAGATTCTATCAAAATCACTCTTTCAAAAACGAAAAACCACGGATTCCCTAAATTTTTTCAAGTTCTTTTAAAAACAAAACCCAACGATCTATAAAATTGTTTTACCACACCCGACAAACTTCCTTCAGACTTTTGTAAAATCAAAATGCCAAAAACCTCCCCTTTATTTCCTTAGAGCGTAGGTCATTTGTTAAAATCAGTTTTATACTAGCAAGTATTAGCCCCGCCCACCCACCCCTTATTTTCTTAGAAAAATAGGTCATCTGCCAAAATAAATCTTATCTGATCAAGTACTAGCCCCGCCCACCCACCCTTTATTTTCTTTGAAGAGTAGGTCATCTGCCAAAATCAGTCTTATCTTGGCAAATACTACGGGTGTTTCGTTTTTGAAAGTGTTTTAAAGAAACTTAGGGAGCTGAACTATCTTTTTTGTTTCAAGAATGTGGAAGAATCCTAGGGATACCTTATGTTCCGTTTTGAGAGAGTTTCATAGGATCTTGAGGGTCTCTAGTGCCTTTTTAAGGTGAAAGAATCTTAGGGGCGTCTTGTGTTTTGCATTTTCAAAAAAAAAAGAAAAGAAAATCCTCATGTCTTGTTGCTGGTAGAATTTGAGAGAATCATAGAGACACTAGAGGCCCCTAGAATTCTTTCATATTAAAAATAAGACACAATATAGGAGGTCACGATTGTATCAAACTCACTCTTTCAGAAACGAAAAACCACAGATCCCCTACATCTTCTAAATTTCTTTTAGAAATGAAACCCAAATAGTTCCAAAAATTGTTTACCCTCTTGAAAAAAGACACCACACCGGACAAACTTCCTTCAAACTTTCGTCAAATCAAAATGCCTAGAACCCCCCTTTATTTTCTTAGAGGGTAGGTCATTGTTAAAATCAGTCTTATCTTAGCAAGTAATAGCCCCGCACACCCACCCTTTATTTTCTTAGAAAAATAGGTCATTTGCCAAAATCAGTCTTATCTTATCCAATACTAGCCCCGCCCACCCACACACTAGAGGCGCTCAAGATTCTATCAAACCCTTTCAAAAACGAAAAACCACGGATCCCCTATATCTTTTCAATTTCTCTTCGAAGCAAAACCCAGCGAGCTCCAAAAATTTTTCACCCTTTTAAAAAGGATACCACACCCGACAAACTTCCTTCAAATTTTTGTAAAATCAAAATGCTAAGAACCCCCCCTTCATTTTTTAGAGAGTAGGTCATTTTCTTAGAAAAATAGGTCATCTGCCAAAATCAATCTTATCATATCAAGTACTAGCCCCGCCCACCCACCCTTTATTTTTTTTGAAGAGTAGGTCGTCTGCCAAAATCAGTCTTATTGGCAAATACTACGGGTGTTTCGTTTTTGAAAGAGTTAAAGAAATTTAGGTGGCTGAACTCGCTTTTTTGTTTCAAGAATGTGGAAGAATCCTAAGGGTCCCCTATGTTTAGTTTTTGAGAGAGTTTGATAGAATCTCAAGGGTCTCTAGTACTTTTTTAAGGTGAAAGAATCCTTGGGGCGTATTGTGTTTTGCATTAAAAAAAAATTAGGAAAATCCTGATGTGTTATTTCTGGTAGAATTTGATAGAATTGTAGACACTAGAGACCCCTCGGATTCTTTCACATTAAAAATAAAACATACTATAGCCGCTCAAGATTCTATCAAACTCACTCTTTCAAAAACGAAAAACCACGGATCCCCTAGAACTTTTCAAGTTCTTTTAAAAACAAAACCTAACGAGCTCCAAGCACTTTTTCACCCTCTTAAAAAAAGTTACCACACCCGAAGAACTTCCTTCAGACTTTTGTAAAATCAAAATGCCAACAACCACCCCTTTATTTTCTTAGACAGTACGTCGTTTGTTAAAATCAGTCTTATCTTAGCCAGTACTAGCCCCGCCCACCCACCCTTTATTTTCTTTGAAGAGTAGGTCATCTGCCAAAATCAGTCGTTTCTTGGCAAATACTACGGGTGTTTCGTTTTTGAAAGATTTTTTAAGAAACTTAGAGGGCTGAACTACCTTTTTTGTTTCAAGAATGTGAAAGAATCCTAGGGGTGCCCTATGTTTCGTTTTTGAGACTGTTTGATAAAATCTTGAGGGGTCTCTAGTACTTTTTAAAGGTGAAAGAATCCTAGGGGCGTCTTGTGCTTTCCATTTTCAAAAAAAATTAGGAAAATCCTGATGTCTTGTTTCTGGTAGAATTTAAGGGAATCGTAGAGATAGTAGTGATCCCTAGGATTTTTTCACATTAAAAAGAAAACTCAAACTCTTTCAAAAACGAAAAACCACGGACACCTTCATACTTTTTAAAATCAAAATGAGATTTTTTCAAATTCTTTAAAAAAGTACCATTAATTGCCGTCAAATTTCTTTCAAACTCTCTCCAAAACAAACAAGAGATCTCTAAAAATCTTTCGCATTGTTGAAAACGAAAAGGCAATAAGATTCTTTCAAACTCACTCTTTCAAAAACAAAAACCCAGGATCTCTGAGGTTTATTAATTTGTTTAAAAAATACAAAGACTCTGAGTTTGTTAACTCTTTTGCTACCAAAATTCCTTCACATTCTTAAAAAAATACTACGTTAACTAAGATTCTTTCAAACTCTTTCAAATTATTAGGCGTGGAAAAAAGTCAAAGATGAAAGTTCTCCGGGTCTTGGGGATTATACACCAAATTGTAAAAGAATCGTTTCTGTACATGCAACAGCTGCTAAACCACTTCCAGTAACGACTTCTGGTCCTCCAATAAGTGCAAAAATTTAAATTATCGCAAGATAATTTTGTGTCCGTATTACCGGTGTCCAGAAAGGAATAAAGTATAACGAGTGTTCTCAAATACCTGCAATCGTATACCTACCTTAATTATAACGATTTCGCTCAAAGAGCCCGACTTGAGCAATCTGATGGCCCGCAATCGCGTCGCCCAACTTAAAAATCCCATTTTGTATCTTCATTAAGCCGAGCGAAGCGCTCGCTCGAGGAAATTATTAAATTATCGATTGCAACAAATTGCAAAAAGCTTTTAAATGTGCCATTTTCATCAATTAGTTCTGCATACTAATATTGTAGTGATCAGTCGAAAAATTGTCGCCTATTTAAATAAATCCTCGGCACAACGAGACCGTCAACGTCACACGCCATTGTTAATGTAAAATCCACACCGGATTTTAATTAATATAAATACCGCGTATTGGAGATAGAGACCATCGCTCCACTAATAAAAATGTCACACACTCTATATTCGAAACCGCAGCGGACGTTCGAACGTTAATAAATTCTGATTTGCGGCAATGTACACAAATCATAGGTCAATTATCGGTATACAAATATAGTTGGTCGTTCCGAATAAATTAGCAGTCCGGAATATAAAACGCACCGTGTGTATGTAGCGAGTGGATGGAACAAGGTGGATATAATGTGAAATATCACTTGGATTTTGTGGGAGCACCGCGGGATGTCCATGCAAATTATTTGTGTACCACCTATCATAAAACATCGTCTTTTTGCCAGATGGACCGTCGTTAAATAATAAGCTGACGGGGATTGCAAATTACAGCTTCTGATAGTCGGAGCGAAAGACAAACTT
This sequence comes from Zophobas atratus, assembly GCA_022388445.1. Classification (NCBI taxonomy): domain Eukaryota; kingdom Metazoa; phylum Arthropoda; class Insecta; order Coleoptera; family Tenebrionidae; genus Zophobas; species Zophobas atratus. Next base: position 50,474,880 of record CM039445.1, on the reverse strand, counting down.
GATGAGTGGGAAAAAGGAAAAAATCAGATTAATAGGAGATTTATTAGTGTTATTATTGCTTGACGCTTACATGTCGAAGCTTGTGCGAACACCAGAGTCTAGAAAATTTGAATAATCCTCCCCTGGCGAGTACCCAACGTCGGAACTTTTGGCTACTCTCACATCCGAACACACTGTTTTCACAATTATTATCATTAAAGCTCAAATTTAATCTGACTTTATGTTTTTAAATATTTTTACTACTGGTATTTCTCGACGTTTCATGACTGCTAGAGAGTGAAAAGTAGGTCTTCTGTTTCCGTCGGTCTGTCGTTTGTCGTTATGTAAAATACTGATCAAAATTTGTCCACAATTTGATACCGTCGCCTCAAAATTTTGCATGGTAGATTCTATTCTATCTGAATTTGTAGTTTATAAGTCACCTTCGAATTTTTATTAAGGCAATCTGTCTAATCATATTAGACCAAACTGAATTTAATTAACTTGTTAAAAAATCAGTCGAAAATAATCTTACCCAAGCTAGACCTATATTGAAATATTGCAAACATTTTTGTCTGCGACCAATATTCTACCTAGATAGATCCCTAGATCAATCCTAAATAATTTGACCAATGTGTTTAGGTAATTAAGTAAATTTGGAAGTTTTCTCATATTTTTTAAATGAGATATTTTGTATTTTATAGCATCTCTAAATAATGTTGTTTGAATGGCAATTTTTTGAGGTTTATTTTGATAGTTTTTGTATATTTAAAGTTGATTCTTACTGCAATTTTTGACTCTTCTAAGACACATACATTAGTAAAATATAGAGTATTCCATTTCAAAAAACTGAAATATCCATATTTGTCTACAAGAATTTACCATTTTAAATATGTCTTTAGTTCCTTGTTCTGAAAAGACGACTACGTATATTAAGAAAAAAGGCAAAATATAAGCCCCACCCACCCACCCTGTCTCAATTGTGATGATTATTACTTCTCTACAAGAAATTACCATGTAAGACATCTCTTATATTTTGCCTTTTTTTCTTAATATACAATTGCGGCCCCCAAAAGTGCACGATTTTTCGTTTCGGAAATTTTTGAATTTTTAAATAAATGTAAATCAAGCTATTACTAGTGGCGCAGCATTTTTGAATAAACAAAATGTCAAATTTGACAAATTTTGTTATTCGAGCGCCCATAATTTGAAGATACATTTACAATAGAGAAAATTATCATGCACTTTTGGGGGGGCGCAACTGTACATATTATTCTTTGAATAAAAGGATACTCAAAAACATGTATTTAATTTCTTGTAAAGAAATAAGTATTTTTCAGTTAAGATTTTCCCCCTTGGTTTACGGTGAATAAAAACAAATCATCACAATTGCGAAAGGGCGGGTGGGCGGGTTTAACACTTTGCCTTTGGTTTTAATATGTGTTGACTTCTTTTCACAACATGAAACTTAAAACATGTTTAAAATGGAAATTTTGTATAAGGGAATATCGATTTTGTAATTAGACTCCGACCCATAATTGCAAAATCCATATATCCTTGCAAAAATGTACTATTTTAACCATGTTCTAAGTTTCTTGTTGTGAAAAGATAGCTACGTATATTAAGAAAAAAAAAGGCAAAATATAAAACTCTTGAAAAAAAAGACACTAGAGGTAAACCAAAATCCTTCCAAATTTTTCGGAAACAAAAAGTCTATGGATTTCTGAGATTAAGAAAAGATACTATAGGCCTCTAGGATTCTTTCACATTAAAAAAAAAACACACCATAGGCGCCCAAGATTCTATCGCACTATTTCAAAAACGAAAAACCAGTGATCCTCTAGATCTTTTCAATTTCTTAAAAAAAAAGCAGAACGGGTTCCGAAAATTTTTTCACCGTCTTAAAAAAACATATCACAAACGACAATTTTTTTTCAGACTGTTGTAAAATGAAAATATCAAGAACCCCGGAGATTATTATCAAATTCTTTAAAAAATACGAGTAATTGCCGTCAAGATTTTATCAAACTCTCTGAAAAACAAATACAACAGGTTTCAAAATTTTGTTTCAAAAAACAGACGCCAATGACGCAAAAACAAAATACAAGAGATCCCTAAAATTCTTTCACCTTCTTGACAACAAAAACAGTAGAAGGCCTTTCAGATTCTTTCAAATTTCTCCAAAAATCAACGATCCTGGACCTTTGAAATTTTTCTAAATTGTTAAAAATATAAAACATCAGCAAGATTCGTTCACATTCTTTAGAAAAAAGGCATCACAGTATCCAAAATTCTTTCAAACTTTCAAAAACAAATCACTAGGGGTTCCTAGGTTCTTTAATTTCGTTGAAGAGTCACATACCAGCGCGTCCCCAAGATGCTGTCACATTCTTCAAAACAAAAAAAAGACTAAAGAGACTCAAGATTTTTTCAAACCCTTTCAAAAACAAAACACAATATACCTCAAAATTGTTTTCAAAAAGAGACACTAATAGTCCATAAAATTCTTTCAAACTGCCTCAAAAACATATTACAAGAGAACTCTAAAACTCTTTCATATTTTAGAAAAAAAAAAGGTAGTGGAACTCCCGTAAAGTTCTTTCCAATTCACTTTTTCAAAAACAGAACATCGAAGGTCTCTGATGTTTATTCACATTGTTTAAAAATAAAGCATTAGTTGTCATTCTTTTAAAATAAGATACTAGAGGTAATCAAGATTCTTTCAAACTTTTTCAAGATCAAAATACCCTGAGTCTCTGAGATTTTTTCAAATTAAATTTGAAAAATGAGACATTAATTGTCATGAAAATTCTTTCACATTTTTAAAAATATACTGAAGGTAAACAAGATTCTTTCAAACTCTTTCAAAAACTCACTCTTAAAAAAAAACACTAGAAGCCCACAAAATTCTTCCAAAATTTTTCAAAAACAAAATACAAGAGGCTCCAAAATTAAAAAAAAGTATTACAGAAGACTCTTTCAGATCCTCTCAAAAACAGAATACGAGATATCTCTAAAATCCTTTCACATTCTTGAAAACAAAAACATTAGAAGCTCTTTAATGTTCTTTTCAACTTTTTAAAAAACAAAACACCCTGTGTTTTTGAAGCTTTTTAAAATAGTTTCAAAAATAAAACATCAGTTATCTCCAAGATTCTTGCATATTTTTTACAAAAAACACCACAGGCAACTAAAATGTTGTCAAACTCTTTCAAAAACGAAATATTAGGGTCGCTAGACATTTTCAATTTAGTTGAAGCATCACATACCAGACCCCACCTCCATGGATCCTTTCAAATTCTTTAAAAAAACACTACAAACCCCCAAGATTCTTTCAAACTTTCTCAAAACCCAAACACATGAGGCTCCAAATATTTTTTTGTTTTTCAAAAAAAAAAAAAACACAAATTTATTCGAAAATTTTTTTCAGGCTCTCTCAAAAACAAAATCCAAGAGATCATTAAACTTCTTTCACATTCTTAAAAACATAAAAACAATAGAAGCCCTTTGAGTTTCCTTCAAAATCTTTGAAAAACAAAACATCTTGGGCTTTGGAAGTTTTTAAAAATTATTTAAAAAGTGAAACATTAGTTTAGTGTCCAAAGTTCTTTCACATTTTTTACAAAAGAGACACCACAGGCAACCAAAATTCTTTCAAACTCTTTCCAAAACGAAACGTTAGTGGTTTCTTAGAGACTTTTTCATTTACGTTGAGGAACCGCACACTAGGACCACCAAAACCAAAATGCATTCAGTTTCTTCAAAAAAAAAAAAAAAACAACAATCGCAGCCTCCAAAAATCAAAAATTTTTTCAAGCAAAGACACTAGTGACCCCCAAGATACTTACGAACTATTTCAAAAAGAAAAGTTTTCCCTTAACAAAATTTTATGATGACGTCATCAACATTTTTACAAAGACAAAAAAAAACGGAGTGAGCCGTTCCCGATTTAAACAACAGAATAAATTGACTCATTCTTTAATTTTTATTAATTACCCTGTATAAGTAATTTAAAAACTTTTATTCCAATCGTAAATCAAGGTATAGCCTCATCGTATTTTGCACATTTTGGATAGGATATAATCGGCAAACTTTTGAGATGACGTCATTAATTTTTTGAGGGGAATAAATAGAAATATTTTTATGAAAAATCTACAAGGTTTACGATAAGTTTAGAACGTCTGCAAGGTTTCAAAGCATTCGGTTGTACAGTTGCAGAAGACGTCATCAATTTTTTGCGAGAGGAAAAACAAATCAATTTTATTTAACGATTTACTATGATTAGGACAACCTTAAAATATTTAGAAAATTTCGGAGCATTCGGTTTTGCAATTTTAAAGTTAAATCGGAAAATATCGTTATAGAGTTGTGATTTTTTTTCAAAAATCTGGATTTCTAGGGTGAAAGTTCGACACGGATTTACACCCCACAAGTGCAGGAATATCTAATTTTATAAAATTTTAAAAAACATTGGTGGTGGGGATGGTTAGCAAAAATTTTAGTTAGTGCTTAATCATCTACATGATATTCCTAATATACATACAAAATTTGATAACAATCGGTGTGGTAGTTTCGGAAATTACGTGTCTAATAAAAATGGATACAGACACCAGACAGACAGACAGACAGACGGAAACAGGAGACTACCTTTTTCGTACTCTGGAAGTCATAACACGTCGAGAAAATATGAAAGGGGCAATTGGCTCAATTGACTGGATTACTATACCTTTTTAGCATACTTACGTTCGGGAAGTGAAAAAGACACTAAAGGTTCCTAAGATTCTTTCAAATTACAGATTTCAAAAACAGAACACAAGAGGACCCAAATTTTTTTCAAAAAAGGAATTAATGTCTCCTCAAAAATTGTTTTGAAACTCTTTCAAAAACAAAATACAAGAGATCTCAAAAATATTTCCACATCATTGAAAACAAAAAGACAGTAGAAGCCCTCTAGGTATCTTTCAAACTCTTCCAAAAACTAAAGACTAGTAGTTCCTCAAATTTTTCAATTTTGTGGAAGAATCACATCTACTAGCGCGCTTCTCCCTATATACGAAAGTATATAATTTTCGAAAAAAAGACACTAGGGATAAAAATCCTTTCAAACTCTGTCAAAAATAAAAAAATTGATATTTCCTAAGCTTTTTCAATTTCTTTGAAGAATTACGCACTAGACGTCCCCCAAGACTTGTCAAAAAAAGACATCAGAGGTCACCAAAATTCTTTCAAACTAATTCAAAAACAAAACACAAGAGGGCGCAAATTGCTTTTCAAAAAAAGGAACTAGTGTCCCCCAATATTTTTTTGAACTCTCTCAAAAACAAAAAGGCTGTAGAAGCCCCTTAAGGTTCTTTCAAACTCATTCAAAAATAAAACATCTTGGGTTTCGGAGCTTTCTTCGAATTGTTTAAAGAACTGTTTCACATTTTTTTTTAATACACCAGAGATAATCAAGATTTTTTCAAACATTTGCAAAACTAAAACACTAGTTATTCGCAAATGCTTTCACATTCTTCCAAAAAAAAAGATACTGGAAGCCCCAAAGATTCTTCCAAACTTTTTCAAAAACAAAATACCGGGAGTCTCCAAGTTCTTTTCTAAAAAAGTGGTCTAAGGTCATTTAGATAGAACTTCTCTTGTTCCTGATATACAGGCGCTTAAAAAATCCAGTTTCTTACATACATTTCAAAATGTGACTCTGCGAATTTTATTTTTTGTTAAAATAAGCCCTATGATTTTATAAAAAGCTAGAGGCTAATAACTAAATTATTGGTAAATGGACAGACATGTCTATATTTTGAGTGAAGTTTATTTACAAATGGGACACCTATACCACTTTCGAATTTGTCTCTAAGTAAACATTACTAATTATTTTAGCTTAATCAGCTTTTTGGGCCAATTCTAGCCTATATTTTACTTGAAATAATAAAATACCGGTCAATCTGTTTAGTACCACTAATAGTGTAACCACTATTTAAATAAATAACTAATAAAAACAGACTCTGCGGTCTGAAGAACCTTGCCAACGTTACCAGCTGCACTTATGATTTTTATCCGTTGCTACTTGCAATATTCACGGAATTCACTTTATAATAACAATGTCACGATTTAAGCAGATTTATCGGAAATTTATCACGGACGGGAAGTTGCTTCTATAAATACGAATTGTTTCGTGTTTTTCCCCGTTTATGATTATGTATTTTTACATAACTTGTGGCTATGTTGGCTTAAAAATAGCCGAAGCTTCTCCGAACTTCGTCCAGATAATTTAATGAATGTTATGCGTATGAATGAAATCAGAATTATGAATTGCGGTAGAGTACTATAAATTCTACTAGTTTGTTCTAAGAAATATGTATATCAGGCGGCTCATTAGTAAAGCAGGATACTTTATAAATGAGTACCACGAAAGAATATCGTAATACAGCAGCGCGAAATTACCGCTTTTTTGTTTTTGGTTTTTGTGTGGGTGTTTCCTGTATATAGGTTGCCCTCGTTATAAGAATCAACAGGTGGTGGGTGGAATTTATATTCTGGGAACATTTTTTAAACCTGACGTTCCATGAACAAGGTTGGCATCATCAGGACATCTAGTTATCTAATGTCTATCTGCCTTGATCACAGTGAAGTTACGCACGCCACAATTCCCTTATTGCCAACATAACGTCTATATTATTTTTTGAGTACACACATAACTATCACGTGTCAAATAATGATATTAACCTTTTGATGCCTTCGGCAGGTGCCCATTAAATTTTCAAAAAACTTTGATAACCACACATACCTACTTCATATTGGATCATCTGCTTCTGCTCATTTACAAATCATCTTTTTTCCCGTTCGTCCCTAACCTCCTTTGTTCAAAATCCTTGAATGAGCACCTTGCAGTCTGCGCCGTCTTCATTTCGCCAATGCCACTTTTTGCCATACCAGCGCCCATTTGGCTTTGTCTACGAACATATACACCTGATTTGACACCGTGTTGGTTCTTTGTCCATCGCACCTTTCCAAATCAAGTCGCTCGATAATAATGCAAATTGCAGCAACGAGCTGTACAAAAAACGTCTGCTGTGGAAGATTAATACCCGGACAATTAAATCTTCCGGTGCGAGCCAATTATAGGAGCAAGCGTGTCGAGATGGACACGTTCCGAAGAGTGGCACTCGCAGATACCACACGCAAAAATACGGCCTTTAACTGCATAAATTACTATTGTGGCGCCCGGTTGCATCCTCAAATGCCATCGTTTCGAGAAATCTCACACTTGCACTTTGCGTGCTGTCCTATTAATGCCTATTTTGCATATTAGTGGGACGTCTTTCTCTAAACGAAATAATCTTCGTGCTAGCATCGGAACGGGAATGCGCTGGGATTCTTGGCTGAGAGAGTTCGGTGGGCGATAAAATGGGGCTTCGAATGGGCGCAGTTGTGCTTTCTGATGTGTGTGGTGTGGATTTTTTCGTTATGTGGAGCTAAATTAAAGCGAAGGCGATAATGCTAAGTGTTTAGGAGTACAAAGGATTGTTTGAATACGAAGATTACTAAGTTGATGTTCCTTGTCGGATTGCAAATTTCTATGTTATTGTGGAGCAGTGGTTTCCAAACAACGCAGCGTAATTGAGGTATCGATGAAGCTGAAATAGTGAGATAGTGTGAAATAGTGTCGAATGTTTTAATTTTGTCAGTATAGATAATTTGTCATTGTGACAGATTCACAGATCATTGCGACATTATTTAAAAAGAAAATGCCTAAAATAGTTTTACTGCAACAAAAAATTGCAATAAAAAGATGTTTTTTGCATATATAAATACGCCGTAAAATATTTTTTATTTTTTTTTTCTCATAGGTGGGAACATCAACTGTGGCGAAAATTTTATCAACAGGGGACCAAAATTTAAAAACATCACTATCTGGCAAGCGAAAACCAACGGATTTATTTACAAATTATATGTTTCGGAAAGACCTGCAACGACAAATTTGGCAACTTAATGAAAAAAACGAATATTTCACTGTAGATACTCTTTTGGCATACTCTAGGGAACAGTTGGAATTTAAAGGGGGCCGAACCACATTATACAAAATTCTTAAGTCAATGGGTTATAAACACAAGGAAGTAAATGGTCGCAAAATTCTATGTGAACAAAAACATGTCGTTGCAGCCAAAATTACTTTTTTGAGTAGGTACATATTTACAGATTCTAAATTCTTGTGAAAATTTGACTTTCGTGTATTTGGATGAAACATGGATCTATCAAAATGATTCGTCCATTCGTCGCTGGGTGCACGATACTGATCTAAAAAGCAATCCCACCAAAATTAAAAGTGAAGGATCAAGGTTTACTATTCTCCAGGCGGGTTGTTCAACAGGGTTCTTGATAGTTGTAACAATTTTTTAAATTCAAAAAATAGCGATACAGACTATCATAAAACGATGGACGGGACAATTTTTCAAAATTGGGTGGTTAATCAGCTCATTCCTGCTTTGGCAAAGTTGAACCAAAAATGTGTGGTGGTTTTAGACAATGCACCGTATCATTCGGTTCAGTTGGATAAACCACCCACTTTTTCTAGTAAAAAATGTGAAATGCAGGAATGACTCTTTAAACGTAGTGTTGAATTTGACAAAAAATTTTCGAAGAAACAGTTGTGGGATTTAATTAAACCCTTCAGAAACAATAGAAAAAAAAGATATTTGGTAGACGAGACATTAAGAGAAAGTGGTCATGAAGTTCTTAGATTACCTCCGTACCATTGTCAATATAATCCAATTGAAATGGCGTGGGGATTTTGTAAGAACTATTACAACAAGCATATAAATTCTCAACCTTCATTAAAAAATAGAGTGGAGAATTTATGGTTTGAGACGCTTTCTAAATGCACTCCAAGCATGTGGCAAAATTTTTGTAAACATTGTGAAAAATTTATTTTGGCAGATTGGGAAAAAAATATGGGAAATCTTTCGTACGAATCTATACCTCCTTTCATTATTTCGCTAGGTGAATCTGATTCAGAATTTGAATTTGAAAATGACGGTGATGATACAGATTTTCATAGCGAAATAATGGAAATGGAGTGAATTTTGGCTTATCGGGGGGTGATATTTTTACGCATCTTTCGTTCTAAATTTACCAAGGTAGTTTGTGAAAAGCTACCTGACATACAACAAAATAAGTATAATTTTAGTTAGATCATCCACGTTGTTAATTTGCATCAAATTTAAGCATTTTCATTTTTTTTGTAACTCTTCATGGACCTGGAGAAGGCGTATAGTAACGTTCTTATTAATAAGCGTTTGGAAGTACTTAGTAAAAGCAAATAAAGAGCACTTACGTAAGTATTAGTAAAAGCTATATAGATAAATTATTCAGTTTAAGGCGGGAAAAATGTTTCAGAAGAGCTAAACCCATCAAAGCACTAGAGCAAGGTTGTTGTTTTTTACCAACCCTTTTAGTAATCTTAGAAAAGTGAAAAAAGAAGTTGGAAGATATGGAAATAGGCTGTTTACAAAGGTCTAAATTTCGATTTCTAAGAAGAGTGGGCGAGCAGACGAACTGATGATGGAGAATTAAAGACGAGATGCTAAATGTGGCATGCGACAATAGTCGCATGTAGAACCCCCATTCATATAAAAACAATGTTTAAGTGAAATTTTTGTGTTTCTTCCTTACATATGAAATAAACACTTACAAAAAGCCGAATCACTGTTTTAATTAGCGTAAAGTTTTATGCTTTCTAAGATATGGATACCGTTAACTTGGTCATAGCTACTAAAAACTTAAAGTATCGGCACCAATGTTTATATTTCTGGCATATTTTTTAATCTTTAATTTAATAAAACATAACCTAACGAAAAAGGGGAATTTTTATTCTTCTGCATCGAAAACCAACAAACTCACTAAATTTTCATGGCTAACCCTACTATATAAAGATCGTGAATGGATAATACTGAGAGGTAATTTTGTAAACATTTTTATTGCATAGGAATGAATAAGCACTTCTCACCCTACGGTTTTTAGCAACTGGTTCATTTTTAAGTGTAGCTGGTGACTTTTGTGGTGTACACAAGACAAGTAGAATAACTGTAGCATTAACAAGTTTAAGACCTCGGTACATTAAAATGCCGCAAACCTTTGAAGAAATTTTAGTCTGTAGGCAACAGATCTTCAACATTTCAAGATTTCCAAGATGTATCGGAGCTGTAGCCATCTGAAAATACGGTCGGCTGGTGATGGTAATACGCAGATATTTAGGAATGGAAATCAATTTTTTTCTTTGAACATTCAGACGCTGATAGATGCTAACTTAAGAATTTTGGACATTGTGTCACGTTGGCCAGAATCTGCATATGATGCACATATTCAGACACTCTGTACTAAGGTATGTGCAAAATTTGAAATGGGTTAATTTAGAGACAGTGGTTATCGGGTTAAAAAATACCTTGTCACCCCTCTATTAAATACAAATACCAATGCAGAAAATTTATATAAGAAATCACTCATTAGAACAAGAAATGTCATTGAAAGAAGTTAAAGCAGTTAAGATTAAAGTTAGACACAGTTCAAGTATTGACTGTCGCTACAGTAGTACTTACTTCATAATATAGCAGCAGATGAAAGTGACATGTTATCAGCTGTAAATCCTGAACAAGAAGGAACAATAAACATTGTGAATAATGTTGACATAGAATTAAGTATTAGCTGCACAGGGAGTTGGTTTAAATTACAATTTAAACAACCAATTTCGTTTGAATTTAATCAACAACTATTTTGCACGTTTATAAAATGTTAATAGTATTAATGTCCATTTGCACTGTATATAACGTTTCAATTGTTTTTATTGTTTCACGTGATTTGCTTAAGGTTTTTTTTAATTATTTAATGTTGCAGTTGATGTTCATAATAAAACTACTCCAATGACTGCATTATTGTTTTATTGCTTAAAAGACACTAATAATACAAGAATATACAAGTGCTGAAATTATGATAGATTACGCAAAATCAGTTAGCAAGATCGCCATTTTTAAGTGATGTACAGTGTTTAGTACCAACGAAAGGAAATTTAATACTAACTTCCGGTTAAGCAACCAACAGTTGAAACGCGATTGAAAGACGTATTACTGATTTAACTATTAGTCTAGTGCAACTACCAGTTGGCTGACCAGCACTTTTGACCAGCGATTGTACAACCGGGGCTAACACGCACAACATAATACAAACATACAACACTAAGATTTTATAATATCTACAATTATCAATAGAAATGAAGGCAATGCTAAATCTTGAGAAAATTTCAATTCATTTCATTACTTGGTCTTACTACCAGTAATGGTGGAACCTCTTACCTGAATGCCGGTTATTTCCGGGTCTGTGGTGTCTCCTAATAATAATCATAAAACATAAGTGTTAGTTTCCCACCACACAATAAGAATTCAATCTAAACTCCTCGCCTGTTGCACTTCCTACTCTTTCTTATAGTTTATTATTATTACACTCTTTAATCATACGCACACTGGAACTACTAGAGGCTAGTAAATACACTTTTCGACCAAATTATTGCTTGATCTAAAAGTAGTCAAAGCAAATTATGAGAAGAAATTAATAGAAAAGGGGCCAAAAGCTGTTCACAAGTACGTGCTGCAAAAGATGAGCTCGATGGTGTCTACTCCAGTAATACGAAAAGACAACGGCTTACTTTGCGAAAACAATTCTGAATCTGCTGAAATACAGAAATACATCAACGTTCTTGCACAGCCTGTATGTTAATGAACCAAAACCTGAGATTCCGCTAATTAACATGCCTCGATGCTCTGAATCTTGTGAACACATTGAGTTCACCCAAGCTCTTTTAGAAGTTTTATTATCAAGTAAATCAAACAGCTCTTCCGGACCCGATAATATTTCCATCTGTATTTTACAAATATGTGCTAAAGAAATCTTGAAACCCCTCTTGTATAGTATGGGACTTCCTTTAAAAAATTCTAGTTTACCCAATCAGTGGTTAACAGCATCGGTTACCCCGATATACAAAAAAGGCGACAAAACAATTGCTTCAAATTATTTATCGCCCTATAAGTTTAACTTCTATTTGCTATAAACCCATGGAGAAAATTATTTGTAAACAACGGACAACATTTTCACCACATAATCAACACGGTTTCCTACCAAATAAATCAGTAGTTCTTGTTTGCTAACAAGTTTGAATCAATGGACGTCCTATCTTGATGCTAACGATCCCATAGATGTAATTTATATCAACTTCGAAAAGGCTTTTGATCGTGTTCCTCACATGCGACTTCTAACTAAGCTTGAACACTAGGTATATACTCGAAAAATTCTATTGTAGTGGATTGCTGCGTTCCTCTCTGACAGGTTTTTCATTGTGAAAGTTGATAACTCCAAATCAATTGAGCGTGTTCTGCAGGGATCCGTATTGGGACCGTTGATATTTTCTTTATATATATCCGATCTTAGGACTTTAATTCATTCGCAACATGTGTTTTATGCAGACGACTGTAAGATATTTAGTCGATCTCTTTCGACCATACAATTATACAGAAAGTTCTTGAAATAGTTAAAAGTTGGGGTCAAGATTGGCTCATTCTTTTAAATGTGGATAAATGTGTCATCTTACATCTAGATTAATACTAATAATAATATGTTCTATTGTTTTTGCTCTTTTGGACACATTCTGTATACTCTCTCTTCGTCACTCATCCAAAATTTATTTTCTCTCTTGGTTCCCGCGTCTAAATCAGGCCATGATTATTCGCACCTTGTTTTTGGTTGTTAGGTACCATGGCTTTTTTCCCCTATCATCCTTAAATATGTATCTACCGCTGTACATAGAATTTATTATCTCTCCTCGTCCCTTCGGCTTCTGTATATCAAAATCTCTTCCACATATCTCCTGTCACAACTGTTTTTCTAGATTTCTCACTCTTTCTACTTCCTCCCAGGCGTAACCATTGTGCTCGTAGTATTTTGCCCACATCTTCCGAAGTTCTTGGTCGTAGCCCTTCATTTTCTCTTTCACAAAGTCCTTCCCTTCTACTCTCAATTTTTCCCTTTTCGTTTCTTTCTTCACGATATACCTCGGTGTTTCTCTATCAAGGCCTAATGATCATTTCAAATATTTTTCTTAGATTTTTTCTACTTCTTCAAACTCTGTCCACTCGCAGATCTCTACACCATAAGTTAGAACAATTTTAACCAAACTGTCAAACAGCATGGTATCTACTTCAATCATCACTAATTTTCTTTTCTGAAATTTCCCATACTATCGTCTTTACTTTGTTAACTCTTTTGGATAGGTTCTTTATATGATTCTCCCAAATATCTAAATTCCTTCACCTCCTCCATTTCTCTGTATCTCCACTTCTAAAAGCCATTCTTTTTTTCTCCACCTCTTTTTTAAAATACCACTATTTTGCTTCTCCCTCCTCTGATAATTCTAACTCTTAAGTTTAGCTTTTCTTTCCCTTCTTGCTCATGTCCTTTTGGTGATCTTTCACTATATTTCTTCCTCTGATAATCTCAATTACCTTCATTTGCTTCAGGTTATATATTTCCTAATTTATATGCAGCGTACTGAAGCTCCAGAGCTTAAAATATATAATACGTTTTATGCTAGTTGGTTGGGAAGACAACTTGAAATTGTTTTCTGAAGTCCTTTAATCCAGTTGAAATAAGGATATTGATGTGGGGGTTTCGAGTAATACTTAAACCAAAGAAATTTAGAGAGGCTACATTAAGAGAACTTCGCAGTACTCATTTATTGGTAATTATTGTTAAAATGAAAAAAAAATGGTTTAAAGTCATTTATACAGGACTTCCCTCGTACTTGAAGACAAATATTCAAACAAATTCCAATGTCCTAGTAAAAAAAAAATGTCGGCAAGTTAAATCGTTAAGCACGTAACTATGTATCAACTATACGCACTATTTTTTTTTAAGTAATTTATGATAAAAACCGAGGTAGACTCATAAACCACAAATGTAGGAGTATGTTATGTTATAAAGTGTAAATATGAGTTACTACGAAAAAAAAGAGTTTACGTCATTTAATTGTTGGAGATGATTAGATAAACTTTGATTAGCACGATATTCTTAACTAAGTGAGGTAATTTATTTTATTAGTTAAATCGAGAACGACTCACCATTCCAATTTCTCGAAATTTTGGAAATACTATTTTAACTTATAGGGGTTCTTATAAAAAAAATAAAATAAGTGTTCAAAAAAGTCATGTATGTTTTATTATACTTCAGGGACGAGGGAATAATAATAAGAGGGAGGAAAAAATAGATAACAAAATTCCGTAAGTAAACTTATTAACTAATAAAAACGAATTCTCTTTTGTTATTATATCTTGTTTATCTTATTTATGAAATAAAAATTTTAATATATAGAAAAATGTGTTAAAATTTGGACCCCCGAGCAGGTTTTAAGGTGGAAACAAGAATGGGATCAATCAAAAATCGAAAAATTCTGGACAATTTAATTCCAAAACAATCCTGACACAGTATAGCAGGTTGAAGCAGTAAATGAAGTAAAATAAAAAGACTTTGAAAATATTTGGTGTGAAAGAAATTCTTATTCAGTATTCAGTTATCAATTTTTATATATATGAAAACAATTTGATCACTTAGAACACTGAAATTTTAAAAACCTTATATGTACATGTAATTCTAAAAATAGACGTTAAAATGAGACTGTACTGTTGACACGCAGCAAATCGGTAAATCGACCGATAGATAGATAGATTGTGAACAACATCAAACACTAAATAAAACAGTTCATAAACAATTATCATTAATAATATATAATTTAAATATTCTTAGGCAAAAAATTGAAAAAAAAGTAATTTTTTTCTCCTGCACGAAAAGTCGAAAGGAAAAAATTGTCTAAACATACGCACATAAGGAAAAGTCTGCATAAAAAATAAAATAAAAAACTTACAAAATTTGTAACAAGAAGACGTCAAAAAAGTCTTCATAAAACAAAAATAAGACAAAATTATCGATCAAAATAGCCTTCATAAAAAATACAAAAATTTTAAATACTTACAAAGAAAAATACTGCCGAAGTTAACATCAACTTTCAGAAAAAAATCTAAGTAAATAACCCAAAATACACAAAAAAAAAAGAATTCGGAGAATATTTGCCTAAAAATGTCCTAACAAACAGATAAACGTTAATCAAAAATCGGTATTTAAACTCCATAAACTGGGGAATGTCCAGAAAACAAAAAATGGAAGTTTAATAAAGATAGCCCTGGTACACTACGGTTAGAAATTAACATTCTAAAGTTAATTTAAGCGCAACTTCAGTGAATACTTCTCAATAAACTTAAACTTTCAAGACCACTGTTTTTAATTAACATGATTTGCTGAAACGTTTTGCTGATTTAGTGTACTTCTTTAGTTGTGGTTAAGTATGTCCCAAGTACAAAAATATTTTAAAAACAATTCTGAAATTGAAAAAATAATACCGAGAATTGCAATCAATATGCAAAACGTAAAATTGGATTTAATTTTTAAATATTTAACATTGATAAAAACCAATTAGATATTCGAAATTATTTCAACCGAAACGGCCAGTTTTAAGGAATAAATATCTGACGAGATATTAACCTTTGAGTTCTTATTGACAAACAAACACATTAATTAAGTCGTTAAGTAACCGTTAAGTAACGATTTGTACAATACAACTACTTCTCCCTTAACTCTCTCTCCCTCTCCGTATTTTTATATCAATTTAAATCAAAGAACTGAAGAAATAAGGCACAATACGTTGAATAATAGACCGATACATGAAGCCTAATAGCAACACTTACTCTTTAAATCCTGATTTCCGTTCCTTCCGCGTCGATCCTTGCAGACTTCTTAAACAAACTGATTAGATATTTTTTGCAGAGTTTTTATTCATCGATGCATCGCATAGTAAATGAATCATAATTAAAATACTACAATATTATTCATTAGCAGAACAGAATTTTCGCGCTGTGTGAATGAATAAGAAATTGTGAATTTTACCTACAATTCGCCAAAAACAAATTAGAAAATTCGATTTACATCTTTCGAAAATATTTTATTTTTCGGCAGTTAATGACAAGATAGAATTCAAATTTTTTCACCATTTTTCCTAAAATACTCATTTAAAATAAATTCATACGGGGTGTTCCAAGGGTCAGAGGGTGAAAATTAAATATTCCCCATAACCCCTGCTCCGCGGGGACACAAATTGCAAGGTACCGTGGTATGATCTATAGAAAATATATTTAAACCAGATAACCAACAAGAAAATGAAGTCTCAGTAATTACATGGTTAACTTCGGGTATTTATGTTTATACTACGAAAGAATGTGTAAGCATCAGCGGCCGCATAAAATAAAATAAAATAAAATAAAATTTGATTGATTTTGTCTCCTTAAAAAAATAGAAAAAAACGTTGACGCTTACACTAAATGGCCCGAAATTGTTGAAGTGAAATCTATGAACATTCAAGAAACCATTCATAAATTACGATGAAGTATTTAGGTACAAGATTTGAGATTCTAAAGAAACTAGTGAGCGATAGTAGTACTAATTTTAGCCTGAGTCATATCATCAGTTTTTCAACCGTGTGTTAAATTAGCATATAACTTTATAACTTTAGTTTTTATACTTATTAAAAAAAAAAATCCACACACTAGTTCTCATTCAAACTAAAAAAAAAGTTGAGCGGTTTTCCGATGGCACTAATGTGTTTACCTGTTATACAGACAGAACTGGCCGCATCTGCGTCTAAATGACATTAATTAAAACTAGGCTCGTTTACGTCCTGTTAATTATCAGAAAAATGCAGCCTCGTTATTCTTCATTTTCGGAGCACACCCTTTCCCATTCCACGTTCCCAGTGAAAACCCATCCCGATCCACCTGTTACTAATTAGCGTCAAAATTTTTATGGCTTAATCAGCGATTAATATGATCGTCCCAAGCCATGCCTGATGGCTAGACAAGAATTGACACACGTGTCTGACCTTTGGCCGAAATATCTCCTGGGACCTGCAGATGCGATTTTTCTCGAAACCCGTTTACGCCGTTGCACCGACATAAAACGCCTTTCCTGCACGATAAATCAGTGCCAATTTATAGATGGCGCGTATTAGTTTAATGTCGTATTAATTTGTTAATTGAACGACTTAATAAATTTATTAATTGCGACATTGCTATAAATGTCGGCCGGCCGCTCTGCTAACTGATGGTCTCGTTTTCGAAAAGAGCGCAGGATGTGTGGGATTTTTCGAAAATTTTACCGCTGCGTAATAAAGATAAGCCGACTGACCCAATTCAAGAGCATCGGGCAATTAAGTTTGATTTAACATTAAGTGGTCGCCGCTTGACGTTTTCAGTTTATTTCGCTTTTATTGGCTGTAAAATGCGCGGATTTTGAGAAATTTGCGCTACAGCGATGATAAAAAACGGGTTTGGCGCTCGCCTGTGGCATGTAATTATCGCACTAACAAGCAAAGTGTAAAGTTGCGGTAGCGAATTATGGGTTATTTTGTAATAAATGGAATTCCAAAGGAAAGAAAGTAAAATTGAAGTAAATTAATTTCCGTTTTCCGCTTGCTGTTACAATGCTCATGTTCGCTTGCGTAAGAACTTCACCTGCTTTATGCAATTAAAAGCATTTCTTATCAATTAGCTTGACGTATTCCGAGCAAATCTCTTCACGGTTAATGTGGAGATTGCAACTTTGGAACTTGCAACTGCATTACCACTGAGTAAACAGAATTAAAACTGAGGAGAAATAGATTTCGTACATGTTTGTGATAACAAATTGCGACACTTCTGGTTTTCTTACATTTTTACTGACCGGGCGTAAGCTAACTTGTCGCTACTTTTAGGTTTTCTCGACGTTTCATGGCTCCTAGAATACGAAAACATGGGTCTCTCGTTTCCGCCTGTCTGCCGCTGCTCCTCATTTTTCATGTTCTCAACGCCTCGATTTTTTGGTTTTTTGGTGTTTCGATTTTTCAATTTTGCGAATTTTCAATGTTTTGATTTTTCGATTTGTCGATTTTTTGTTTTTCGAATTTTTGATGTCTTGATTTATCGATGCCTCTATTCGTTTTCGATTCTTCTGTTTTTCCATTTCTGGACTTGGCGATTTTTCAAATTTTTACTTTTTTCGTTTGTCGACTTCGATATTTCGACCTTTTAGGTTTTCAATGTTCCGATTTTTCCATTTTCCAATTTTTTGATTTCTCGAATATTTAATTTTTCAACTTCTAGATTTATCGATTTTTCAAATTTTCCATTTTGCAATAACCTTTCCATTTTTCAATTATTTAATTTCTGAAGTTCTCGATTTTTCGATTTCTCGGTTTATAAATTTTCCGTTTTTCGATATTTTGATTTTTTCGTCTTTCGAAGTTTCGATATTTCACTGGATCGATTTTTCAAATGTTCGATTTCTCAATTTGTCAAATTTTCTATTTTTCATTTTTCTCGATATCTCGATTTTTCGAATTCGCGCATTTTTAAAGGTGTCGATTGCTGCAATTCTCGATTTTTCATTTATTTAATTTGTGGATTTTTCGATTTTTCAGTACTATAATTTCTCGGTTTCTGAAATTTTCAATTTTCGATTTTCCGGTTCCTCGATTTTCAATTTTTTTAATTTTGTGAGCGATTTTTGATTTTTCGAGTTTTTGGAACCTTGATTTTTCGATTTCTCTATTTTTCGATTTTTGTTTCTCGATTTTTTTATATTTCCATTTTCTCATTTTTAGATTTTTCGACTTTTCGAATTTTCAGTTATTTCTGCTTTCGATTTTCCAGTTTTCGATTTTTCCATTTGTTGATAACATTTTTATTTTTCGAATTCTCAATTTTTCTCTTGCCTCGATTTTCAGATTTTCACAATTTCTACTTTTTTTCATTTTCGATTTTCGATATTTCAAGTTTTCGATTTTTCAGTGGTTCGATTTGTCGATTATTCCTCGAAATGTAGATTTTTTAATTTTGCGATTTCTCGATTGTTCAGTTTTTGATTTCTATATTTCTCTATTTTCTGAATTTTCCATTTTTCAATCATTTTTCGATTTTTCAAATTTTCCATTTATCGATTTTTTCATTTTTTCCGTTACTACTTAAATTTTTGATTTTTCAAGTTTTCGATTTCTCGATTTCTGGATTTTTCCATTTATTTTCTGGAATTATCGATTTTTTCGACTTTTCGATGTTTTGCCTTTTTAATTTTTTTTCGTTTTTTCGATTTTTCGATTTTTGAAATTTTCGATTTTTGGATTCTTCAGTTTTGCTGATTTTTAAAATTTTTCAATTTTTTTCTGTTTCGATTTTTTAATTTCTCAATTTCTTTATTTTTCAGTTTTTCAACTTTTCGATTTGTGATTGTGAATTTTTTGATTTTTTGACTTTTTTAATTCTCAGATTTCTGTTTTCACCATTGTTTAATTTTTTGATTTTTTGTGTTCTTAATTTTCGATTTTACGTTTTTTTTGTTTTTTGATTTCTCATTTTTTGATTTTTTGGTTTCTCAATTTCGATTTTCGAGTTTCTGTTGTCTTCATTTTTCGATTTGTCGATATTTTGGTTTTTCGTTTTAACGATTTTTTTGTGTCCTCATTTTTTAGATTTTTCAACTTTCCGATTTTTCCAGTTTTCCAATTTCTACTTTTTTCATATTTCGAAGTATCTATATTTTGAATTTTCACTTTTTCAATGTTCGATTAATTGATTTTTCAATTATTCGATCTCGAATATTTAATTTTTCAACTTCTGGATTTCCTGATTTTTCAAATGTTCAATTTTTCCATTTTGTCATAACTTTTCAACCTTTCAGTTTTTCGATCTTTCGAATTCTCAATTTCACGATTATTCAATTTCTGTCTTCTAGATTTCCAGATTTTTTAATTTTTTAATGGTTTTCAAATTTTCAATTTTTCAAGTTCCCGATTTATGGATTTCTCGATTTTTCGATTTTTCAATTGTTAGATTTCTCAATTTTTCGAATTTTTGATTTCTCGACTGTTTGATGTTCCGACTTTGTCATTTTTTCGGTTTTTTCGATTTCTCGATTGCTCGAATTTTCGATTTTTTTTTTCTTTAGTTTATTGAATTTTTTTATTTGTCGACCTTTCAATGTTTCGATTTTTAGGTTTCCCGATTTCTCGATTTTATGATTTTTCTGTTATAGTTTTTGGGTTTTTAGACTTTTCGATTTTTAAATTTATGGATTTTCCGACTTTCCGATGTTCCGATTATTGGATTTCTCAATTTCTTTGTTTTTCGTTTTTCGAATTCTCAGTTTTTCATTTATTCACTTGTTCAGTTTTTCGATTTTTCGGATTTTCGATTTTTCGTATTCTTAATTTTCTATTTTTCGATTTTCCGTTTTCCAGATTTTTTATTTTTTCATTTTCTCATTTTTATAATTTTCGATTTTTCCATTGATAAATGGAATCACGATAGTGATTTCAACATTTGCATTTTTCTAATTCTCAATTTTTCATTTCTTGGATTTTTCGATTTTTCCTACCCTCGGTTTTTGGATTATCCTAGAGTTTACTTTTTTCACATAGGGTTTGATATTTTAATGTTTCGATTTGTCGATCTTTCCTTTTTCGATTTTTCGATATTTCAGTTTTTCAATTTCTCGATAATTCAATTTCTCGATTTCTGGATTTCCGGATTTTTTTGTTTTCCCATTTTCAATAATTTTTCAATTTTTCAATATTTAGATTTTTCAATTTTTTTTTTTGTCGACATTTTGGTTTCTCAATTTCTCGTCTCTTGGATCTTTCGACTTTTTGATTTTTCGTATTCTTAATTCTCGATTTTTCGGTTTGTTAGTTTTTCGATTTTTCGATTGCTGTATCTTCAATTTCTTAATTTCTTAACTTTTAAGGTTTTGATTTCTCGATTTTCCAATTTTCAATTTTGCAAATTTTTAGTAATTTAATTTTTCGATTCTGCGATTTTTGATTTTCCCGGTTTTTCTATTTTCTCATTTTTATATTTTTGGACTTTTCGATTTTCGAGATTCCCGAATTTTTTAAGTAGTTCGAATTCTTAATTTTGTGTTTTTTCAGTTATCGATTTTGTCATTTCTCGATGTTTTTATTTTTTCGATTTTTACTTTTCATTTTTCAATCTTCTGATTTTTTGAATTTTCGATTTTGCGATTTTTCAATTTTTCGATTTCTCGATTATTTAATTTTTCAATTTATGGATTTCCCTATTTCTGAATTTTTCAAAGTTTCTTCTTAGCAATAATTTTTCGACTTTTCGGTTTTTAGAATCTCCACTTTTCGATATTTTGATTTTTTCTAATTCTCGATTTTTTATAGTTCGATATCTCAATTTGTCGACTTTTCCATGTTTCAATTTTCCGATTTCTGGATTTCTCGATTTTTTTAATTTTGCGCTTTTTTCAATATTTCTATTGCTGGATTTCTTGATTTTTCAATTACCTATGTAATTTTTGGATTTTTCGATTGTTCATTTAGACTCGTCAATATTTCGATTTTTCGACTTTTCAATTTCTCGATTTCTTGACTTCTCGACGTTTCGACATTTTGATGGTTCGAATTTTCGATTTTTTTTTCAGGATTGTTCTAGTTCGCAATTTTTCTTTGTTGTTCAGTTTTTCCACTTTTCTATATTTTGATTGGACATTCCTCGATATTTTTATTTTTCGATATTTCGATTTTTCGATTTCTCGAGTTCTCGATTTTTCGACTTTACTCGGTTTTTAGATTAGTTTCATTTTCTCGATGTGAATTCGTTTTGATATCCCGATGTTTCTAAAAAAAATCAAAGTTGTTTAACATTTACAATTTAAATCCTAATGAAACTTTATCAACTCCCTCCCCCCAAATTGATGACGCCATCGATGACATTGAAAATATGCAAAACATTTTGAAACTATTCTTGTGTTTTATCAGTCCTATATTTTTTTACTTTAGAGATTATCAGTGTTATCACAAAAAAATGGTGAAAAACTTTCGACCAATTTTTTTCTTTAATATTTATTTTATTAACTCTGTTGTTATCATTTCTAACAATACTGATACAGAAAGGAGATTTGCATATCAAATCATAGGTGCACCTGATCCCGTTATTACAAGGGCGTCAGTCAAGTCAATCGGCGCCGTTTGCCATTGTACGTATTATTATATTCTTTCAAATGATTCAAAACCTGAATTGATTTTTTTTAAACCGCTTCTGCTCTTTTGTTGTTAAGATTATAATTAACAGTACGTATAATTAGCGGAGCTAGCAATCAATACACATTTTGTCCTTCAATTTTTATAAATCCTGTGATGTTTTTAACATATACACGTTAGAAAGGATCACGGAATGAAAAACGATCGAGACATGTTATATTTTTGCTTTTGTTGCAAGTGAAAATAATTCTAGTAAATCGGGTCAATTCGGTATTATCTATCTCAAAGTTGTATGTTATATAACTTTTTTAATTATTACAAAAGAGCGGGTTGATTTTTTTCAAAAACACCTTTCTTCTGTTACAGTTAAAGCTATAATTAATTAATGAGTGTATAATATTTTTTCCTGACGTGTCCTTAGGAGGTAAAAATTATTTAATATAGTTTTTTAGATGCTAATCCTTTAATGCAAATATATGTACATAAACGATTAAACACCATTAGGTGGATGCAATAAATAAAATAAGAACGTAATTCTGAAAAATCTGTTGCTCATTTTTCTACGACACTGAAACAAAACTCTTTCGTACTTTCCTGCTATAAAAAGGTGCTGCTCTAATCACAGTTTTGACTGCAGATATTCGACGAATTTTAATGTTTCCGGAGCTATTGACCCCAAAATAAATATCTGACTAATTCGCTGAAACTGAAATATGCAAGACAATAATAGAGAAATAAATTAATTTTAATCGATTGTAAAACTCGAACACGAATTATAGCTACACATTGTTTAACATCTAATTAAGTGTCTTTAATATTATAGGAGTGGCAATTTTTGCATATTTCCAGTGGTTGCAGCTGTATTTGTACCCACAGTAATTCAATAGTCCTTAAAGTTGACTAAAAAAAATAAGATCTTTCAGATTTTGTTTCTTTGGCGATATGTCGGAATTAATTATTATTATTCTAAAACTCCACACATGGTAATAAGTGGCAAAAATATGTGTTTGAGGTTTCTGGTGTTGGAACAAAAAATAAAAAAATATCAAAAAGTCACCTTTAAAAAAATCCGAAACTTTTTGTGCTTGATCTGAAATGATTTATAAATATATCAAAAAACAAAGATCCCATAACAGATCCTTGTGGGATTTCCGAAGTAATTAGTACTGGATCAGACTTCATCATAAGTTACCACTTGTGCCTTGCCAATTATAAGATGTAAACAATTTAATGAAGGAGTTTGAAATGTCAAAGTTGTTGAATTTTTACAACAACCTATAGTGATTCATTTTGTCGAATGACTTAGGAGAGTCAATATATTACACGCGATCGATTTGGGTTTCTGACTCAGAATAATCAAATAAGTATTATTATTAATCGTTAACTTTGGAACAAAATTTTCGTTTTTAAATAATATTATAAATGTGTCAATAAGGACTGGGGTCAGACTGAAGACTGTTTTGGATTTTTTAATGTATAACACTGCCTAATGTTCTTCTTAATTGGTGTCTGAAGATCTTAAATTTGTACTATATTCAGACGCGTATCCAGGGGAGGGGCAATGGGTGCAATTGCCCAGACCTGACCTGACACACGACCGAGGTACTTTATTTTGACCAATTTCAAAATTTTGAAATCGCATTTTATTTTGTAAATATACTATACGTGTAACTAAAACAACCAAATGTCACTTTACACATGTTCTGTGAAAACTTTAACTATAAAAAAAAAGTTCAAGGGAAGAGTTATTTGGAATTAATTTTTGCTTCTGTTATTATAAAATTGTTAAAAAAAAAATGTAATTTAAACGTTTTTTTACACTCGTTAAAATTTTATAATTTTCACTTCCCGAGCGTAAGCTAAGGAAGTATACTAATCGTACATCGGCCGAATTGCCACTTTCGTATTTTCTCGACATGACCTCTAGATAACGAAAAAAGTGATCTCCCGTTTCCGTCCGTCTGTCTGTCTGTCTGTTTGTCTGTCTGGTGTATGTATCCATTTTTATTCGACAAGTCATCTCCGAAACAACTGGACCGATTATTGTCAAATTTAGAATGTATATAAAAAATACCATGGTTTAATGCTAACTAAAATTTGGCTAATCATCCCCACCACCAATAAAATGACGTCATCTCCAAAATTTATATTAAAAACTTTTTTGAAGTTTTATAAAATAAGATACTCTTCCACTTGTGGTGTATGAATCCGTCTCAAATTTTCTTCCCAGAGATCCACAATTATTGAAAAAAAATCAAAACTGAATAACAATATTTTGTAATATAATTTTGAAACTGTGAAACCGAATGCTCCGAAATCTTGTAAAGTTATCATAATCATAGTAAATCGTTAAGCAAAATTTATTCGTTTATCCCCTCCCAAAAAATTGATGACGTCATCTCAAAATTTTTCCGAGTAAATCCTATCAAAAATATACAAAATATGATGAGTCGATACTTGTGATTTATCATTGCATTAAATTTTTTTAAATTTCTTATACAGAGTGACTCAGAAAAATTAATGAGAGTCAATAATTTTTACAGTTCCCCGTTTTTCAATCTAGATTTTCGGATATTTAGATTTTTTGGTTTATCAAATTTTCCACTTCTCAATTTTTTTCGTTTTTCAAATTTTCAATTGTTCAAGTTTCCGATTTCTGGATTTGTCGGTTTTTCGATTTTTAAATTTTTAGATTTCTCAATTTATCGATTTTTCGATTTCTCGACTCGATGTTTCGACTGTTTGATTTATCGTATTTTCCATATCTTGATTTTTCGAATTTTCGATTTTTAAGTTTTCCTGCATTTTTTGATTTTCGATTTTTCGACTTTTCAATGTGTCGATTTTTAAATTTCTCGATTTTTCCATTTTTAGATTTACCTATTTCTCGATTTTAGGATTTTTTAGTCATAGAGTTTTCAGTTTTTCGATTTCGCGACTTTTCGAATTCTCAATGTCTTTACTTTTCAGATTTTCGATCTTTCGATTTTCTGACTTTGGATTTTTCGATTTCTCAATTTTTGGTTTTTTTCTTTGTTTAATTTTTCGATTCCTGGAATTTTCGGTTTTTCATATTTTCAATGATCGATTTTCCGGTTTTTCGATTTTTCGGTTACTGTATTTTCGATTTCTTGATTTCTCTTTTTTGGATATTTTGGTTTCTCGATTTTCGATTTTTCAATTTTGCGAGTTTTCAATGTTTTGATTTTTCGAATTTTGATGTTTGGATGTCTCGATTTCTTTTTTTTGATTTTTCGGTTTTCGATTTTTCTATTTTCTCAGTTTTAGATTTTGCGACTTTTCAATTTTTCCTCTTTTCGATTATTCAATTTTTCTAATTCTCGATCTTTCAATTCTTTAAATTTTTCGCAAGTATTTAATTTTTCAACTTCTGGATTTTCCGATTTTTCAGTTATTCCATTTTGCAATAACTTTTAGATTTCAATTTTTCAGGGTTTACATTTCCGAATTTTTTGATTTTTGAATTTCCTACTTTTCGATATTCGAAACTGAATAGCAATATTTTATAATATAACTTTGAAACTGTAAAACCGAATGCTCCGAAATCTTATAAAGTTATCATAATCATAGGAAATCGTTAAGCAAAATTTATTCGTGGATCCCCTCTCAAAAAATTGATGACGTCATCTCAAAATCTTGTAGAGTAAATCCTATCAAAAATGTACAAAATATGATAGTCGATACTTGTGATTTATCATTGCATTAAAATTTTTTAAATTTCTTATACAGAGTGACTCAGAAAAATTAATGAAAGAGTCAATTTATTTTATTGATTAAATCAGGAACGGCTCATTCCATTTTCCCGAAAATTTGGAAATACAATACTGTTATCATTAGTATTACAGTGCACCTATCCAAAGTGATATACGTGTTTTTGCAAAAATGTTGATGACGTCATCACAAAAATTCGTTACATTTATTTTAACGTTACGTACATATCTTTATTTTAACTTAGGTATAAGAGTCATAAAAAATAAAATGCACATAATCAAATTTTATAATTTTTGGAAAATGCTGGATATGTTTTATTGTGCTTAAAGAGCGAGGGAAGTTCTATCGAAATAACGTTGACCATTTTTTTTGTTTTAGAACGAAATTTCGGGGAGATAGGTAAAATCGTACAAAAATTCCCCCCCCCCCCCATTAACGAAATCCTGTATCTCCGCCTTGTATATTATTATATCATATTGGTAACTTACAGAAAATTGACACTTTTTGAATTATGTCTTTTATATTTGTTATGTAAAATTATTGCATCTAATCATATACTTATTATATATAAAGGGACTAAATCCCCCTTTAGTCCCGCAGAATATATTAACAGACATTATTTTTTCTTTAACTTCAGTTGCTAGTATTACATTTAGGTCATAGGTATTTGTATTGTCCACTTTTTCAAAAATGTACTCTCTAATTTTAGTCATATTTTGCTTTCTGATTAAGTTCTTCCCAATTCTCATTATTTTTTATTTTAACTTTCTTTAGTCCTAGCCCTAGTCTCTTTCCTTCTCCTACTATTTCATTTAATATTTCTTTCAATATGCTCATATTTTTACCCTCTTTTTGCCTTTAATGATCCTATTTTGATTTTCCTCGGCACACTAGTTGATCCCCAATTCTTCCGTTTCTCATTTTTTGCGTTTTGATTGTCACCTTTGTTCTTTTCATTATCACGTATATTAGATTTTAATTTTTTTAATGTTTTAACTACTTTCTTTAATAGAGGAATAATAAATCCACAACAGCCTGTTGGAAGAAACACCTTAAGTGGTATGCCTAAGAAAATACTCTTATTTCTTAGGCTTCCTGATCCAGCAACTTATACTGGTCATTGTTTTCGCCGATCATCGGCTTCGTTTTTAGTTAAAACCGGTAAGGAAATTAGCGTTCTGAAAAGGCATGAGAGTTGGAGATCTTGTTGCATTTTCCTCTGCATCCCTATTGTCTTCCTATAGATATCTTTTATCAGCAGAACTTTCCTCTAAAGTCCGAAACTCCTTAGAGAAATATCGCCCTTGATACTTGATACAGTACTTTCCTCAAAATCGACATTTTCTTTGGGCTACTAAGCAGTCACCAGCGCCTTTTTTGTTGTTTGTCGATATAGTCTTTAAAGTTAATATTTCTTTCAAAGCTTATGTCAGGTCTTATTGACTGACTCTTTACTTTACATTCTCCACTCCTCATTGAATTAATTGCTCCCTTACCTTTCTTCTTCCCACCAATATCATCAGTTCTGGTTTTTCTCTAGCCAACATCAATCCCTTTTCCCCAAACCATCCTTGCACCACCCTTAGGGGCTCAGTTATTGCTCACCTTAGCTCCTACTTATTTTTTTTTCAGTACAACTTTAGCGAGGTTATTCGAGAAAAATCTGCCCTTTCCTCCATTTTTGACACCGTCACCGTTACTCCTATCATGGTTCTCCCTTTTCTGAATCCGAATTGTTCTTCAGATACTAGACTTTTTCTAACATCTCTTGGTTAAGTCCTGCTACTATTAAATGTTCTAGTAGTTTTACTAATGAATTTATTACACAAAGGGGTCTGTAAGCTGTTTTCGCATCTTGGTTTTTGGCTTGATGACTATGACTATAAACCTTGCTGGTTTCCGCTGACAATGTTACTTCATTGCCTTGTCCATCAGGATTTTCGCTTTTTTTTTCTTCCTTCATATCTTAGGTTCTTCTATTTACTTTCATCTTCTTTTCTTGTATGTCCTTCTTTTTTTCCAATCACTTCCTTATTTTCCTTATTAATTTTCATGTTCCTTTATTTTTCATCCTTTGTTTTTTTATATTTCTTTATTGCCTAGCTTTATTAATTATTGCCTTTCCTCTTCTTTTCATTCACTCACCTTTCACTGTTCCTCTCTTCTTTCCCTTTCTCTTTTGTACTCACATTTCATTTTCATTACTGTCATTAGCATCCTTTCTGGCAATCCATCCATCCCTCTGCATTCTTTCGCATCAACTCAATCATATGGTTCATTCACTCTTTTTCCAAATTCCACTTCGCAATCTTCTCTAACCCTAGCCCATCTGTCACATTCAAAAATAGTATGTTCTACATTTTCTTCCACCCCTTCCTCGCAATACCAATAGGCTGATAATTCAATCTTGCCTATCCTTTTTAGATAGGCCCCAAAACTGCCATGACCAGTGAGCACTTGGAAGGTGTATGGGTTGACTTCCCCGTGCCCCTGTTCATCCATTCAGTGAGATTCGGGATTAGCCGTCTTATCCAGGCGGCTAGTACCTTTTCTTAGAAGGGTAGGTTTTATTAAAAAAATTGGTCCAAATTTATAAAATTTTCTACAAAATGTTTTGAGCCGTTCTTGAGGGACGTCATCCATTTTTTGGGAGGATTACGATTTACCACGCTTATGATAACTTTAAAACGTTGCCAAATTTTAGAGCATTCGGTTTTGCAGTTTCAAAATTAAATTGCAAAATTTTGTCATTCAGTTTTGATTTTTCTTTTTTTAAATCTGGCTGTTTCGAAAAAAAAATCAACACGGATTCCTAACTATACGTAAGAGTATGCTCTTTTATAACATTTAAAGCATAGAAAATAAAATAAAAGGCGGCTGGGCCAGGCTAGTATTTGTCAAAATAAGACTCATTTCGGCAAAAATTAGCCTGGCCCATCCGCCTTTTATTTTCTTAGCAGGTAGGTTATTTGGCAAGTACTAGCAAATTTCGACCCACTTTCGATGATTTTCTAAATTTAACTTAAATACTTTTTCTTGTGGATTTCGGGCCGCAGAAGTCACTTCCGGCCTCATTTCTTCAACTTTTTTCGAGAATTAGTTAATTAATTCAAGACAGTGAAATATCACAATTTTTAAAAATTTCAAAAAATCTAATACAACACGTACAGAAAGAAGATCTTGCGTCATTTTTGCAAGTAGGTGCATGTTTTCAAGTTCAGTTCGGATTGCAGAGTTTCTGTTCGGATTAAAGAGATATCGACTTCAACTAGCCTCTGTTCGGATTACTGGATGTTCGGATAATCGTGGGTTCGGATTATAGAGGTTATACTGTACACTCTTTTTCTCTTTTCCATACACCTCTTCTCTTTTCATACAGTGTTACGAGGTTTCCTCGAACACTCTCTTCGTCTTACAAACCAAATCTTTTCCTTTATCTATCGTCTTCACTCAGTCAGTTTTTCCATTTTTTCTTCTGCCACTCTCCATCCCCAGTCCTTCGGACCTGACCTGACCTGACTTGATCTCCCTATTGTCTCAAATAAACAAATTTTAAAAATTTCTACCAATAAATAAAAACCAAAAGTACTTCCGTAAAACAATAATTGTATGTTATAAAACAAAATTATTTCGTTTTTGTCTACAAAAATTTTATACTAGGCTATTTTGTCGCGAGCTATTGTCGTGGGGCTATTTTATCACTGGGCTATTTTTTGGGCTATTGTGACGAGTAGCCGCTCTACTCACAGCTTGCTGGCGTCTAGAACGCAATGCCGGTTTCCGGTCTCGCGTCGGAATAACTCCTGCCCCCAGTACCCTCATGGTTGTTTCCGGTGGGATACATTAGTAATGATTATGCAACCTTTGATTCTGGTATGTTTCCCTCGTATTGGCGTTTATTTATTGCACTACCTATTTATTAAAAAGGTAGCAAATGTTTGGACCAATTATAGACCATTATAAGTACTTACAATTAATTTAAAGATAATACAGTTCATTAATGCAAGGAACTTAGACTTTTTGTCTGTTGCAACAACGTAACACCTGAGTACCAACATTACTTTAATCGAATCATAACTGTCCCATTGACATTATTTATTTCCCACACCAATGATAAGGTTCCAACAAAACGATTGAAAATCGAAGGTTTTGGCGTTAATCGGAATTCTTACCTCTCCTAAAGACACCTCTGTGTTATCGTAGGTAATAATCTGAAAATCGACTGGTTCTAAGCGGAGTTTCTCAGGGCTCCGTTTTGGATCCGTTGTTGCTTATGTTTAACGTACTATTTGATAGCTTAACTTATCAATGATAAGTTATCATTAAACTCGGCTTTTACCACCTGTCGAAATCTCATTTAGCGAGGAACTTATTGCCGACAAGGTAAAATCTGGGCCAACCGGTGTACTTAGAAATAATTTTCAGTGCAACAGCGTAGTTAACCGTGCATTTATGAGCACTTTTCGTGCACCCTCAAGATCAGAGGCGCCGGCGCTCACCTCGACCAAAATTCCAACCTTTTATTGCAGCATTAACATAATACGAAATCGTGGAGTCGAGTCTTACGTCACAGATCGTCCTAAATCTCATGCAAATGCCTCAGCTGAAGAACGTGAAGCGCTTTAGACGTAAATGTCCTTAAACCTGCATCCATTACATAATTTATCGTCCTACGCCGTTTTGTTCGCTCAAGACTATAATTAGACATTTACGCTCATTTTGGGTATGTCTGAAAAACACAGGCCCAAGGTTAGTCAAATATTTATTGATTATAGCTATCTTACACAATTTCTAGGTCAGCAGGATTGCCGGTTTTATTTATTGCTACACATATTCGAGAGAATCGATAATTTATCTCTAATTAATGGAGCGTAGCGGCCCTGAAGAGCCAAAAGTTGGAAAACGGCAGCGGTTTGGAGGAGACTCCGATAAGCGATCAGGCGAGGAACCCGTCATTACGAGGATAATTAAATCATAAACGAATTAATGACGATGATATCACGCCTGGCTATTGATAAACACGATTGTTTTGATTGATTGTCCGAGCAAGGTTGGAAAAAATACGTGATTTGTCAAACGGCAGAGAGAATGCTAATTTTTCCGTTTTCTTGAGAGGAAGTCGTCGGTGAGCTGCTGATTTAATAACAGAAAACTCTGAGTCATGATGGATATTAATCAGCTGTCGGACGGTGAAATGTTGCACAATATTCGCTCAAACAATTTAATTAATGTTGTCAAATTTGTTGGTAAAAACGCGAAATTGATGGCGAGAGGAAATGCCCAGCTCTTGTCAAATTAAATTCACATCAACGAGTGTCTCCGCCTAGACACTGCGATGAAAAGTCCACCGGACCAGAAAACAGCCCATAATTAATTTATTTAAATAACTCGATTAAAATTTTTGCCAAATGCGAGATTAATTAATCCGCAGAAATGGTATTTTCCATTAAGGATGATAAGTTGTCGACGATACAGACAGTTGTTGTTAAAACCCATAATCGCAGGTAGTGGATATTCTATGAATCGACTTTTTTTCTTTTATCCATTTAATACTGCGAGGTTTGTTGTTGAAAATATCCAAGAATCCAGTTGGTATGTCCTTGAGCCACACAAACTTGATGCTGTATATGATGTAATCTCGCGTCTGCCAAATATCACAACGGTGAAAAATATATACAGGAGCCTCTGCTCAAGTTGTTAAGATCAGCTGATTGTACACACTTGCCTGGCAACGTTGACCCAAAATGACCCCATCTTGGGGTTGTGTTGATTATTTCTGGGTCACCAACCAACTAAACAAAAGACACGATTCGTAATAAAATTTTGACCCAAATACCAGGAATTCAAGAATA
Organism: Zophobas atratus; assembly: GCA_022388445.1. Classification (NCBI taxonomy): domain Eukaryota; kingdom Metazoa; phylum Arthropoda; class Insecta; order Coleoptera; family Tenebrionidae; genus Zophobas; species Zophobas atratus. The sequence continues at coordinate 50,443,140 of CM039445.1, read as the reverse complement.
GAGACCCGGTTGAAAGCCGCGCTAGATTTTTTGCCCACTTTTTTCGGCTAAATGATAAAAAATTAGTAAAAAAATGCCTAAATTGTAAATTAATTCTTGACGTGTTGTCAACTTAACTTAACAATCATTTCTGCATCGAGCAGTCAACAATTAATTCAAATCAGCGCTTAATTTATGTTAATTTAATTAACGCCAACCTTAGGATTCACTACTCTGTCCATTATAGTAAAACGTCGAAACGTGTAAATCTGTTACGCTAAATTGGAATTTAATTTGGGTTATTAAGTTAATTAACACCTGGAAACCATAATTTGCGAACATTTTTTTAGCGCTAATTTGGCTTTTTATCAAACTCTAGTTAGAAATAGTGTGTGGTGTATTTGCTATTATTTACGCGCAAATTTTGGAGTACCTAAATTATAAGGTATTACCACATAATGACAAATTCCGCTGTTTTTGTAGTGGTGGTGTTTAATGTATATGGTTTAACTGAATTTTATTTAAATAAATAAATAAAAAAGTGATGCTAATGAAAGTCGATCCGATTTCCATTTAGTGTCAAAAATATTTAATTTATTTGTTTTAATTGATTAATAATAATTATTGTTGGTTTTTGCTCTCGAGGTGTAACATTGCAATGTAAATAAAATAAGAGGACAAGTGGTAATATCAACGTGTTACACAATAACGCTATTGAAGTTATGTAACTAAGCTATGCAGTCCTATTAGTTCGTTACTTTTTTTAATCTTATCTTTTCAAGGCTTTTCAGCGATAAATCGTTTCATTAACAGTGGAATAAATTAAAAAAAAAAAACTTGAAATAAAAATTTATATTCAATATACACCTTTGTTTGTCATATTAACATTAAACAGTTTTGTTTTTGATTAAACTTGGAAAAAAATTTACGTAAGACTGGAGTCAAAAAGGCCTTTTTGTCTTTAAATTCGACATTAACAAACCAGAGCAAGTCCACTTCAAGAAAAAAGGAATGAAACAAAAAACTCATGCATTGAGAGCTGCAGTGTAAAAGTTTTTGTATGTGGAGAAAATAAAATAAGTGTCAAAATAAAGTCGTTTATTTTTTAATGCGTTTTTTAATATTTGTCTTTCCATTTCGACACCGATGGTTGGTGAATTGAGGCCAGTTGAAGAAACAAAATTTTTGTGTTGTATATATTTTGATAGTCTCTTTAGGTTTATTTCTTGGTTCAGCTTTTTTCGTTTCCGTATTTTGTTATGCAAATTTTCGATTCGAAATCAATTTCTAATGACGTAGTCAATTAATTTTTTAATTCGTTACTAAAATTTATTTGCACAAAACTTGGACTACGTGTGAAATTAACTATTATGGAGGACTTTTATGAATGTTGTCTTCAACACTTTCTTTACTTTTCATTTCTTTATTTGTAACATAATTGATAATTTTTTCTTTCCTAAAGGTTTCTATTAAATCTCTCCTGTGATTATACCTTCCTTAAATCATTACTAAACACAACGTCAGACATTTTCTCTATATTTTTTGTTTTTCCTTTTTTAACCCCTTACGTATAAACGGAAACCTTTGTTTGTCTGTATATCTGTCCATAGTGTCATAGCTCCCAAACAGATAGACCGATTGTTTGAAAGCTGGTTTAATCGAAATGGTTCTTAGCAGGGGCGGCTGGTCAGGGGCGGCAGGGTCGGCCACGCCGTACCAGTCATTTTAAAATACTTAGTAAGCGTTGAAATTAGAAAATAAAAAAAGAAATAAAGTTTGAATGTACGTTAGGATAGATCATATATATTAAAAATATATTTTATTATATTGTAGGTACAAAATAAAGCATTTGTTGCTAATTTTAAATGCTGATAAACACGCTTTGCCGGCGAGATTTCGGCAAGCCGTACCCAGGAATGCATTATGCTCGATGTTTCGACTTCGTAGCAGCTTACGGTTTCATCGTTCTCTTTGTCTAGTACACTGTAGCAGACAAAGACCTGGCGGAACGTATGTTGTGCCAGGTCCGGCGAAATCCTCCTTCGCCGTACCCAGCAACGCGAATTTAGTTTTTAAAACGCTTAATATTTAAGATAGCTAACCAAATTACAAAACAATAACGGCTTCGATGTTCTTCAGTGCATACTATTTTTTTTTAAATAATAATAATTGTCGATTTAATACATTTTTCTGTGTATGAATAATAAACGAAAAAAATTACATTAAATTATCTAAAATTTTATTTTTCGTACATAACTTAGCTACACCATAAATGCGCTTTTTCTGTATTTTTAGCATCTAAGCGTTTTCAGATATTTCAGAAACGAATTTAAAGTTTTAAATCATTTTAATTTTTCAATTATTCAATTAATTTATTTGACAATTTGTCATATACATTAAAAATAAATAAATGTAAATGAAGATAGTTAACAGTTGGTACTTTTATTATTACTTTTTTTATATTTTTTAACTGCATGTCATTATTTAATTATTATTATTTAATTGTGGATGTCCGGGGTCGGCAAGCCGTATAGCCGCCGGTCGACGCGGAACTCAGTAAAAATAATGTTTTCGGTGGTTCTCAATTAATGATAAAGCAGAACAAGTAGAATTAAGGATTAATAGTATTTGGAATCAAACTGACATTGTCAATTTCCTATAAAAAATTATTTTAACAGGTCGAAACATTTGAGATGTTTTGTACATCCTGGCACGTAAAATGTCAGTGGTTAATGAGTAGCAGCCATACATTACGAAAATATATAACACCAAGGTGTAGACTCAAAATATTTGGCCGACCCGAAATTTTGACCCACCAGCCGCCACTGGTTCTTAGGGATATTAGATGATAATTCAAGTGTTCATTGTTTAAGTATTATAACACTTATGTTAGCCTTAACTTTCAGTCAGTTTTTTCGTATTTTTCAAATGAGACAACTGTATTTTAGTTCATTTTCGAACTTGTCTTTAAGCAAGCTTTTCTTTAACTGTGATTTATAATTATAATATTTAAAAGAAAATTTTTATCTTAATATACTTACAGCACGTCTCATTTCAATAAGTTGAGAAAACTTACAAATGTACAAATTTTTTATAAATATGTTAAAAATTCAAACAATTTATGCTTAATATCATTTTTCTATTTTTTAATAGGGAAACTAAATTTGTTCAAATATACATATGGTGTTGTTTCGAAATATGCAACAATGATGCCTAGTTTACAAGCGAAACACCCTATATATTTCAAAATAATTGTAAATTACAGGTATCATTGAGTTCTATCACACTGAGTCAAAAAGCTTAGGTAACTCGTCGTTTTCCGCTGCCAAACTTTTGGGACACCCAGTATTTCACATAAAAACCACGTTTAGATTTACATTCTATTCATAAACTTAGCAAAAAATACACTGATAATAGTCAATAATAATTTGAGTTTGATTTTACATAGTGAGTTGGAAATTCTAGCCACAAATCGTTAGGTTTAGTAATGAAAATAATGCAATTTTTTTTAATTATCCGTTTTCTGTTACTTCTACGTTAGTAAAATTTTTTTATTATTTTGAGTGTAATCAATTATACAGGGTGGGTCACTAAGCGCGCTTTCCTTAGTATCTCATCAATTATTAAAAAATCTAAGGTTTTACAATTCTTTAAAAACCATACACTAGAATTATTTTCAATTATACAGAGTGTTCTCTTTTCAAAGCGTAACACGACTTAAGTTTTTCAAGTAGAATACTCCACAATATTTTTAGATATTCTGATTGACTTCGTCTCGTGCTTCGTAACCACAGTTTATTTTTGACATCCCGATGCAACGTTGCCAAGTTATTCCATTTTTTTTTCAAATTTTTTAGCAATCGAAGGGTTCACAAAAAATCGCAATATGATTATTTTTAAAATATTCTGTGTACACGCTGTAAGTATGAATACAACTGAGTTTTAATATACAGAGTGTTAAAAAATAAATTATAACAATTTTGAAATGTCGATATTCTGGGTTTGTTCTTTTTCATTTTTGTTAATAAGTGTCTCGATTTATAATTATTATTTTTTTTACTTTTTTAAGGGACACACAGATATATAGAAAGAAAGGGAAAAAATAGAACAAGATGCAATAATAACTTACACGGTGTTTTATTTGAAAAAAGTGAAACATCGATATGTGAAAACTATAAAATTTGTTTTTTCGTAAACACTCGTTATATTAAATTTTATTTAAGCGCATAACTATGTTTATCTATCCACAAAATATTTCAAGAGAGGTCTAAAAATTACATTATTGAAAATTAAGTTATTGTGATTCTTTGTCAATCCTTACATTGGTAAAAAAAAACTCGAAAAAATTGGATTTACGTGGCAATATTGCATTGAAATTTAAAAAATAACCCAAGTTAAAAATTTTTTTCACTAGCAGCCTGGACTCATGCAAATGTCGACTCATTTAGAGGGAGCAAATTCAACTTTTGCTACCACGGGTTCAAAAAGAAAAATTGAGGTTATGTACGCAATGTTTGATGTGATAATTTCTTAAAAAATGAAGAAATGTGTGCTACAAACATTACTTGAGTATACGCATGGTAGTTGGTAGACGGTAGAAAATAAAATGATTAACTCAGCGACAAGTATAAACGGTTTTCTTTGTGTTGAAGATTTAGATTAAGTTTGATTAGAAATCAAAACAAAATCATGTTGCGTCAAAAAATTAAACGTTTATTTTTTCAGTTTATTGTCTTATGGTTTCTGCTAGTGAAAAAAATAGTATATTAACCACGGTTGCAAAGCCACTTCTAGACCTCGCGCTTCAGAGCCCTCGACGCTGCGCGTCTCGGGTTCTAATTTGCGCTCGGTCTAGAATGCTGGGCTCTGCAACCTTGGCTAATAATATACTATTAACGCATACCACTCAAAAAGCCCTACAATTTTAGTCTGACTTTTTTCCCTCTTATAATTAATAATAATAATTAATGAGACATCGAAGACTTCGTGCTTAGTAAATGACCCTGTATATTGTAATTGTAATATATTTTCATCTGTTACTGCTGTGTGTTACGGCGTACCGCAGAGTTCAGTTCTTGGTCCTCCACTATTTCATATTTGTATCAACGACTTTGGGGTCAATATCTGACGATCTAGATTTAGTTTAAATTAATGGGGTCCAAAATTTTCTACATTGCTTAATACGTAAACTTCTTGTTGTCATGTTCAAAAGAAAAACAAAATTCTGTCTTATTAAGCATCCTTGATACGTTAACTCAATTTTTCAAGAACGTACTGTTCAGTTTAAATTAGACCGAAAGAGCAATATAATAACCACCGAAGACAGCCATGGATTTTTGAAGGTTTGTCTTTGATAGAATTTTCGTCTTTTTTTTGCTATCAATTTGGAAGTTTCAAGGACAAATTTTTAAAAATCCATGGCTGTCCTTGATTTTATTTTTAATTGCTTTCTAGTTTTTTCTGGAACCGAGAGAACCAGGTACGGAGATTTATTGTCATCTGTCACATTTGCCGTTTGGATTTCCATGTTTCGTTCAATCCAAACCATAATTGAATTCTTTTTGCAATTTTTTTAAGTGTAAAAGTGTCCTAACTTAAACCTAACCTCAATGGCAAGAGCATGCCTTTTTCACAGCAGCAAATAAGCATTCATCATCGAATTTTATTTTCGTAACGGGAGTAGAGTTCTCTTCAAAGATAATAAATCGTAAGAACGTTTAAATTTGTATTTTTTTTAATTTTTCAGGGAATTTACATTCAATTCGATATGAATAAGATATTTGGCTTCATCTGTTAAAGAACATCATGACGACGACCTTGACAATAGCTGCTTTCAACAAGATGGCGCAACAGCGCACTGAACACCATACAATTTTTATATGCGTTCAGAATTTTTAGGATTATAAGTCGAAATGGGCATGTCAATTATCCACCTAGACCATGTAATTTAACTCCTTGTGGTTTCAATGTTTTGGCGACGAATTGAAAATTTCGATATATGTAGAATAAATGAAAAATGTTTTACTGGAATTAGAAGGGGAAACAAGAAATGTTTAAAATCGGATTATTATCATTTATTGTAAATTTTTTAATTAAATAAACACATTAACAAAAGAAAGTAATTTTAATTCAAATTTCCTTCACTTCACTTTGTCATAACCTCATTTTTTACTTCCCGAGCGTAAGCTAAGGAAGTCTTGTAATCGAGCCCATCGGCTAATTGCCACTTTCATATTCTCGATGTGTCATGACCTCTACTAGAGTACGAAAAAAGTGGTCTCCCGTTTCCGTCTGTCTGTAGGTCTGCCTGGTGTCTGTATCCATTTATATTAAACACGTGATCTCCGAAACTACCGGATCGATTGTTGTCAGATTTTGGATGTATATTAGGAATATCATGTAGATGATTAAACGTTAACTAAAATTTGGCTAACCATCCCCACCACCAATTTGATGACGTCATCTCCAAAATTTATAATAGTAAGTTTGTTTAAATTCTATAAAATACGATACTCCTGCACTCGTGGTGTGTGAATCCGTGTCGCATTTTCAGCCTAGACATCCAGATTTTTGGAAAAAAAATCAAAACTAGTTAACAGTATTTTGCAATTTAACTCTGAAACTGCAAAACTGAATGCTCTGCAATCTTGTAAATATTTTAAGGTTCATCTTAAAATTTTCCCGAATAAATCTTTTCTGAAATATGCAAAATATTACGACTGAGTACTTGTGGTTTATCATTAATTTACTTTAGAGTTACATATAGAAGGTGTCTCAAAAAATTAATGAATGAGTCAATTTATTTTATTGATTAAATCGGGAAAGGCCTACTCCATTTTCCCGAAAATTTGGGAATGCAATAATGTTATTATTAGTATTACAGTGCACGTACCCACAGTGAAATAGGTGTCTTTGCAAAAATATCTATGACGTCATCACAAATTTTGTTAAAATAAAAAACTCATTCGGAACGTACGCTCAGGAAAATCCAAATAAATGTGACGTCATCTCGAGACATTGTTAAGAGGTGTCGCTCCCTGCAGTCCTTACGAAATTATCAAATTTGGAAGTTATGACGTCCGCAACTAACATTCTAAAAGTTTTTCTTCAGAAATTTACCAAAAAATCATTGTTTCATCACGCAACGCATTCTAAAGCTCCGAAATTTTCATTTATTAGATGATTTATGAAGTTTAAAAATGTTCTTCCTGGACTAATTATCTAATATAGTCCTAATTTATTGGAACAAAGTCTCAGGCCCTTAACTCTTCACACTTCTCGCCCGTTCCATTCCTCGATCCCGAGACAATAAAGCATCATTATCGCCCATCGATCGCCCATGTCCCCATTTCGGGGCAATTAAAACTTCATTGGTTCGATTTTATTGTCCGCGGCGCACCTTTCTTATCTTTACAATAGATCCCCGTTTATAATCGGCTTCTATCAAGGAATGGCCCGACCTTCCGGTTTTCCACAATATCCCAACGGTCAATGTAACAAATCGCGAGTTTATCCCCAAACGGTTGACAGGTCGTCCGAAGCAACAGGGTGAAGAAACTGGACCAACGGTCATCTCGGCCTCTCTCTCCTATTTCTATTGTCCGGTTTCCCTCCGTTTGATGCTGCCACATAAAAAGCTGATGTACAGTGTGAGATGTGATCTAGGTGGGCCGTTCTTACACAACCGATTTCTTTTTACAGGACAGGAATCCGACCAGAACAACGATTCTGAAATTGTTTACGCTTCATATATTCCCTACGACGGATGGGAGGAATCCGAGGCTGACCCATTAAATTGGAACTTTTCACAATGATAGACCCACGGAACGGAGTGACGTATGCTCGAAGGTCTACCTGAAAACGGGAAAATGAGAGCGGAGGTCTGGGGTGTGGAGTACGTTGGGGTTTGAAACAGTGGGTCCACGAAAATAAAATAAAAGTTCGGGGTCTTGGTTGGACTTTGACCAAAAGAAATTGAAATAATTAAGTTCTACGAAAATGTCTACCCCTGTAATACCGTTTCAGTCACAAAAAGCCTAAATAGTTAAAATTTTCTGAAATAATTTAGCTCGTGTTTGCAAGTAAAACACTAATTCAAAAAAATTGTGTTTACCTTATTAAACCTAATTAAACACATAGGCTACAACTAATTATATACATACTAGTTAGATTAGTTGTTTACAAAGTCAAGGAAAATGTGTACAATTTGTACTGAAATACTTATAATACTGTACAAAAAAATTAAATATGCGTCATCATATCGAATACTTGGTTATTAAAATTAATTAAATATAAATTAATGTATACAATTACTGTTTTCCCTAAATCTTGGGGTGACTATGAATCGCTTCTATGATAATATACATATAAAGTAAACAAATTAAAAAAAGTAAATTTTCCTTAATAATATTTGGTGATGACGGCATTAGCTTTCGGAAGGGAGATGATCACTTAAACTTCAGCTAATGTGTGTGATTTTTTTAAATTTCTACTCTAGTTGGCCATGTTCAACCTGACGTAAGCGTCATGACTAACTAGAGCAAAAATTTAAAATCATCAGTTTATCTCCACAGCCACTAGCCCCGCCCACCCACTCTCTCTTCGCTTAGAGGGTATCTCATTTGCCAAAATCAGTCTTATCTTTACAAATACTAACCCCACTCACTCGCTGTTTGTTTTTTTAGAAGGTATCTCATTTACCAAAATCAGTCGTATCTTAGAAGTACTAGCCCCACCCACCCGCCCTCTGTTTTCTTAGAGGGTATATCATTTGCCCAAAATCAGTCTTATCTTTGTATGTATAAGATCCGCCCCCTGACTTACGAGGAATAGAAAAAATCATCACAATTGAGACAGGGTGAGTGGGCGGGGCTATATTTTGCCTTTGTTTTTCTTAATACACATAGTCTTCTTTTCACAAGAAGAAACTTAAAGCATGTTTATCATCGTAAATTTTTTTAGAAGAATATAGATTTTTAAATTATCTCTTTTATATATTGGTTATTACCCAACCCTTGTATGAACAACTACTTTGTTTCACTACATTATCTTGATTTGTCTTACTTAAAACTAAGAAGGTCATATCTTGCTTGTTTTCTCTTTATAGCTTTGTATAATATAATAGATTCTTCTGATATAATTATCTTATTTGGTTTGCACGTTCTGTCTTTTATTAAAGCTAGGTTTATTTTCTACTTACCGAAACAATTATGCATTGTTGACCTGCTTGAATTTATATAATGATCACAACAGCAACCTAGATTTTTTTGCTTCAATAACTATTGACATTTACAATTATATTGAGACGTCTTATATATGCTTAACTTTGATTGTTTATGTTTGTATATTGAAATAATACGACGACTGCGCACAGAGGATGAGATTAAAATTATTAATCAAACTAAATTAGAGAAAAAGGTTCAAAATTCCTATTTTGTGATTGTTAAATACTTCTTAATCTTTCTTGATCTGATCAATAAAAAAAAACTGTGATCCTTACGAAAATCAAAGCAGCGACCGTCGCGTTAGTTATTCACTATTTTTATGAACGGGCTTTTGAGTACTTTCATAAAATGTGAAGATCCATAAATGGCAGATTCATAAACCACAAGTACAAGAATATGTTATTTTATTTTTAAATTTATTCATGGCAGGTTTTTTGCTACCAATTTTGGCTTTTATTTTGTGGTAATTTTTTGAAAAGAAAGAGCGTTATTTAATCTAATGGCGAAAAAATTATGACTAAATAGTAGCCAAAAATGTTATTTTATAAAATTTAAATGGTGTTTACTAAAAGAAAATTGAACGGACGTCATCAAATTGTTAGTGGGGATGATTAGCCAAATTCTAGTTAGCTTTTTACCATCTACACAATATTCCAAATATAAATATAAAATTTGAGAACAATCGGCCCAGTAGTTTGGAACATCATCCGTCTAGTATTTGACAAGATAAGACTGATTTTGGGATTTTTTAACATATACGACCAAAAAAAAGTCACGATTAGTGCTTTTTTTTACTGTTTTGACATCCTAGATTATATTAGTTGCCCCTCCTAATTGACAGAAGAATAAAATTAGCCCCACACAACCACCCTGTCTCCATTTCGGTGATTTGTTTTATCCGCTCTGAATGGATGGAATGATCTTATATTGAACAGAAATAAAATTAGTCGTTATAATGAGGAGAGGGGGTGGGTGGGTGGGGCTAATATTTTCTGAGATAAGACAGATTTTGGCCGATGACAGATCCTACAAGAAAATAGAGGGTGGGTGGGCCGGGCTAGTTTTTGATAAGATAAGACTGATTTTGGCACTGACATATTCGACCAAAAAAGAGTTACGATTAACGCTTTTTTTTACTTTATTCACATACTAGATTCTATTAGTTGCCACTCTTACTTGAAAGAAGAACAAGAACAAAATTAGCACCGCCCACCAACCCTGTCTCCATTTCAGTGATTGGTTTTATCCGCTCTGAATGGATGGAATGATCTTATACTGAACAGAGCTAAAATTAGTCGTAATATAAATCGACGCAGACAACAGGCTATGTATGCTATATAGAGAGAGACACAGACGGAAAAAGGAGACCTATTGTTTCGACCCTGTCATCTAGGGGTAATGAAACGTCGAGAAAACATTAAAGTAGCCAGTCGCCTAAATGGACTAATGTTAAAATACTTCCGCAGCACACACTAGGAAAATAAAATGTAATATTTATTATAATGCTCATACTTTATGTATACCAACTGTTTTTCCATTTTTATGTTTTTCGTTAGTAATTATATAGTGGGTCTTCTGAAACACTTTTTGGAGGGAAAATTTGAATTTGTGTTCGTGCGCGGTTTTTGGCATTGTGTGTTTCAGGTTTTCTCCCATTTTATCGGTGGATGTTGTAGCTCCTCACCCACTCCAGCTGTTTCTTCCCCTCTTGTTATAGTCGTTTTAACAATAAAATTTATATTTATTTAATTTTAGATCTGCTTTGATGATACGAAAAAGTGGTCCCCCGTTTCAGTCTGTTTGTCAGTTTGTCTGTCGTCGGTGTCGAATTTTATTAGACATATAATCCGCGAAACTACTGGACTGATTGTAGTCAAATTTAAATAAATGTTTGGAATTTCTTGTAGACGGATGGATTAACAGCAGTAAATATTATTTAAATTTTATAGCGTAAGATACTGCTTGTAGTTTATATGTAATTCCGTGTTGAGATTTTACCGTAGATATCCAGATTTTTTGAAAAAAAAAATCAAAATTGTATAACAATATGTCTGAAATCTTGTAAGCATTGTAAATTTTTTCTTTTATCCCCTGTCAAAAAATGTGGTGGTTTATGAATGTATTCATATTTTTTAGAAATACTTATACAGGGTGACTGAAAAAATTAATGAATGAGGCACTTTAGTCTATTGATCAAATAAAGATCAATGGTAGAAAATTTGAGTATATCACACTTGAAGCACGAAAAAATAGATCTGTCTGTCTGTCGTCTATCGTCTGTGTCCATATTTATTAGATATGTAATTTCCAAAACTACTGGGTCGATTGTTGTTCAATTTTATATGTATGTTAAAAATAACGCTAACCAAAATCCGTTTAATCATCCCTGCCACCAATGTGATGACACCACTTCAAAATTTTGCTTAGTAAATGTTATTCAAATAATATAAAATAACATTTGTGCTTTATGAATCCGTTTTAATTTTTTTACCTTGAACAAATTTTTTTTTGGAAAAAATCAAAATTGTGTAACAAATAAACTGTAAATATTGTCAGGGGCTGGAAAATTAACAAAAAAATTGCATAATTTAAACGAATCAAAAAAATCAAATAAAATTTCTAAATTAATACAGCATTTATTTAAAAAGGCGAAAACTTTGTTTGCGAAATGGGTTATATTTTGAGTAAAATTAAAAATCAAAATTACCAGAAGATATGTCGGATTTTAATATATTTATTTAAAAACATCATTATTTATGTTTTTATCAATATTTTTAATTCTTCTTTATTTACGCTTGATTTTTGAACAATAGAAAATTTTTATGCGCTCTAAATATAGAAAATACTAAAAAACAGATTAAAAATTTCCACAGTATTTTGTGTAAAGTAGGTGACATATGAATATTTAAAATATATAAATTGTGTTAAAAATGGAATAACTTGGCAACGTCGCATCGGAAATTCAAAAATAAAATCTAGTTCAACGGCTTTTAAAGGGACAAATCAGAGAGTGAAAACTTGTTTATACACTGCGTTTCAAATAAAATGCACCACCTAGAAGGAGTAGGCGTAGAATGTTGAAATTTGGTGGAGAAGACTGTTACATATAGACAAACATTTGATTAAAATTTGAATTAAAAACTACAACTTGTTTAGAAAATATACCGGGTGTTATTCGATTTTTATTAATTTTTTGATTATGTTTTAAAGACACTTGAGGAAGATTCTTTTGCAATTTGACTTGACATTTGTCATGATTGTGCTTGCAAAAATGCTACGAGTTCGCACACGAGGTAATTTTCAACAGATAACACCTATTGAAAGAGGGCGAATTATTGGGTTGTATGAGGCTGGTTTACCATTTAGGGAAATCACCAGAAGACTAGGCCCAAAGCATTCTACGATATTAAGAACAAGTCGAAAATGGAACAACGAAGAGCAACAAATGCGTCGCAGGAGTACCGACTGTTTCAGAGTGACTCAAGAACGCGAAGATCATTTGCTAAGAAGAAATGTTATTCAATACCCTTGGTAACCATAACGATCAGTTGGGATGGACTGGATGACAGCAATTGGGCACAGAATCCGAGGAGTACCACCTACAGCCAAATTCGTTCCTTTGGCTTGCGATCTTATGGTCCAAACTGTAAACTTCCCTTACCACAAGAACACAAAACTACCAGGCTTAACTGGTACCAACACAGGCAGCAATGGCTGTAATAGTGGAATGTCATAATGTTTAGAAACAAGTCTAGGTTTTGTTTGTGGCACTCTGATGGACGCATACGTATTCGAAGGTCTCGAGGCCAAACGTAAAATCTGGAATTTGCACAGAGACGTCATACCGCTCTAACACCTGGAGTAATGATATGAGGTGGTATACACATCTGTTAAAGTACCCCCTTAGTGTTCATTCCAGGCACGCTAAATGCCCGGCGTTACATCGATAACGTGTTAAATCAAATTCTTTTTCCTTACCTCTAGAACCGTCGAAGAACATCTTTTCAACAAGATAATGCGTGGCCTCATGTGGCCATATTTACTTAAAGAGTGTTTGAAGAAAATAATGTCAACATCTTACCCTGGCCTGCCCGATTACCAGATTTATCAACAATCGAACATGTATAGGATGTAATGCATAGAAGGCTGCGCAATTTACCACATCCTCCAAAGACTTTGGAAGAATTGCTACAACAAATTCAAAATGCCTGGAATGAGATACCCCGACAGGCAATAGATCATCTCATTTTAAGCATGCCTAGAAGAATACAGTCTTGTATTCGCGCACGTGAAATTTTATCACATTATTAACATTTCTTGTGTTAGACATTTTATATTTTCTTTGAAATTTTAATCAAATATTTGTCTATATGAAATAGTCTTCTCCACCAAATTTCAATATTCTACGCCTACTCCTTCTAGGTGGTGCATTTTATTTGAAACGCAGTGTACTTCAAATATCACCTGAAAATTAGCAAACTCAGTTTCGAAATTCGATGTAAGTATAAACTTTTGAAAATTATTCCAAGAATATTTTTTCTAAGAATTTAATTTCTACTAAATAATGAACTAATTCAGCTAATATTACATATTTCAAAGTTATGTAAACAAAAATGAAGAAATTTTATTTTTTCCGTAAATAACTCCAATAGTTTTCTTTATCTAATATAGCAACCTAAAAATGAAAATCGATACTGAACATTAGTTTGTCACACTAATTTTCAGTATCGAGCTTTTTCGAAAGGAAATGAAATCAAAGTTTAATGCTTCACTATTTTCTTTAAGCGTCCTAAAAGTAATTATCAGTGTCAATTTACAAAATTTCGAAATCTCACTTTAAAAAATAACAGATTACCCAGTTTTACTATACGCAGCACAATCCAATATCTGCAACAACATAATCTCCATCACACTTTTAGAAAAACCATCTCGACACTTTCCACTCAGCTATTAGCAAGTGGGCGCACTTCTTACAAATAAGGTCAGCAAGATCAGACAATCAGTGTAAGTTAACTCATGCTACGTTCTACGATTGACTGACCTTCCTGACCTTAAGTACAACCAGTACACATACAAGTTAATCGCTCGAGGAAAACGTCCACAACACTGTTGTAATTTTGTAATTACTCCTCAAAAAAAATCAAACAAGAAACATCGTCTCCCAGCATTGCGTCAATATCCCTAAATTTACACTTGTTTATCAATTATGCATAATCAGTTTTTTCTAAGAATTTAATTACCACCCATTCCGCTCCAGGCGAAAGCCATTCGAATTTTTCGGCAACGGATTAAAGTTTGCGCATCATTCTATATCCAGAAAACAGCGCTTGGATCAGTTTCGTTGGTTTAGTAATTTATTTTATTAACGTGTTTAATAATTTAGAAATATATCTGTATTTCTCGTAACAATATTGAAGGCTTTGCATATTTTATAAGACTTTCCAAGTGTTTCGTCAGCAAGTCGCCATCTTCAAGGCAACTATAACTCCACAGTATTAATTGTTATTACCACAAAAGTTTTTCGCAGAACTATACAGAAGTCAACAACAGCGAGCTCGTTTTTGTAATGAGCTTTTTCGTCAGATATTAACAGGATAATCGGACAACTTCACGGCTGTCAATCTACGATTAGCCGCAGATTCAGCAGCTGTCTAATGATGGAGATCTGAGGACTGTTTCGGAGCGGAGATGAAAGGTGCACACTTTGATGGATTCATTATCGAATCGGTGCTAATCTGACGTAACGAATTGACTTAGAAGCCGAATTTCAACCCCATTCATGTCGCTCTGAGCGGTTGGGTTATTAAGAAAAAACCATTGATATGGGTGTGATAGCTAATTGGTAATTTTCCTTGGAGCTAAATGGATAATGGCGGAGTTTTTACGCTGTGTGCTCATTTGCATAAATCGGTGGGCACGGTACACAATTAACGCTAATAATTATAATGTGTAATTAAAGCTTAATTGGTTTAAAGTTAGTGTAAATATGTCAATAAAGCTGAAACTGATGATACTTTGTTAATGTTCAAGTTCGTTTCGTAAATTAGATGTTAACGATAAAACAACTTTGCCAGGGGTTAAGTGTGTGGGGAAATATTTTACGAGGTTGTTTTTTGTCGGGTGTTTAAGACATTTACAATAATTAATTTTAGTAGGTATTAGATGTCGAAAATTCGTATCAATCATTTGTTACTATTTGTAATCTAAAAATGAATGGCGTTTCGTTATAGCTCACGACTTGGTTTGATTACTGCAGAGTTTGATTTATAGAGATAGTTGAAAAGACAAATGGTTCTCTAATTGCTTGTTTAAAACATTAACAGTTATTAATTTTATTTCATTTATTTTATTTATTGGCTGGAGTATTCGGAATAACTAATTGACTGTAATTATGACACCTAGTCAAAATTGGTCCCGATTCTCACGAACTGAATTTCAACAAAAATCCACAAAAATAAGAAAAACGTCAAACTGCTATAAACATTAAAATAATTTTAGATAACATCTGAATTACCATAGTAAATCCATTTAAAGATATTAAAACAACTAGTTATCATACTTGTTTACAAAACGTACAAAACGTTGAAGATCCATTTTTAGCAAGCAGAAATAACAAAAAAATCGGTCTGAAAAGGATTGTGACAGATTTTCTATAAAAACTAATTATTTATCTGCTACAATGTAGTTTAATGAAGTGCTAAAGAACACCTGCATAGTTAGTAAAAACTAAATTATCGACGATAACCAGAAAGTATGATAGTAAAAGTGCATTTTAAGTCAACATATTTTAGCATTATTTAGAAATGACATTCTCTAAAAATTATAATTAGCTTTTTTGAGTGCAGTATAATTTTGCATTTAGTGATTTTGAGCGAATGAAAAACAAGAGGTCTTGAATTTCCAAATTTTTTAGTCAGTTAAAAAATAGTAAAAGGAGTAAACTGGGGGAAAATTTGCAAATTTTCTATTTTTAATGACATTTCTACTGTTTAAAATGCAGTTGTATTTCTGGTGAAATAATTTTCAATTTAGTTCATTTATATTTAGCTGGCTCAATCGATGACCAAAAAACGAATTTCTTTCATGATTATAATTAATATATGTATATTCTTTTTTAGGCGACCATTATAAATCTAGTCATTTTACGTCCCCAATCACGTACATGAAGTGTCATTTTTTGGTACTGAAATGTCAAAATTACGTTTTTGGACTCATAATTGTCGAAAACTTACTTTTGCGTCCTTGGTCTTGTGTTTTTAATCAACATTTTTTTAAATAAAAAGTCAAAAGCGTCATTTTTTGAACTCCAACTTCAATGAATATTGTTACGAAACATTATGGTATTTTTTTTTCTTAAGATAGGACTGATTTTGTCAAACGCCAATAATATTTTTTATAAAATAAATAAACAAAGGCTTATGTTGAAATATGTACAAAATTTTATGTTTGGTTTAGTTAGTTCTCAAAATAACCAATTATTTTTCTGTATGATCGCCTAAAAAACATTCATTGCATGTACCTCGGCCAAGGAAAACTTTTTCGGCCTTATCTGATTTGTTTGTTAAACTTCAG
This sequence comes from Zophobas atratus, assembly GCA_022388445.1. Lineage (NCBI taxonomy): Eukaryota > Metazoa > Arthropoda > Insecta > Coleoptera > Tenebrionidae > Zophobas > Zophobas atratus. Next base: position 50,426,365 of record CM039445.1, on the reverse strand, counting down.
ATAAGCCAAAAAAGTTCTTCTTTATGGCTTTGATACACAAATGACTATTATATAAGTTTAGAATTAATTGATTAGTGATATTGTCATCTCTCTTTTTTTAAGTATACCTATTGATTTTTTCCTTCTCTATTTCGTTGCCAGGTCAAGTCAGGGCATATCAGGTAAAGTTAAGCCAAGTTTAATTAATCAGATTCTGTCAGATCAGGTCAGTCAGGTGTTGATCTTAACTTCGGGGGTGAAAACTATAATTTCTATTGAAACATGTGCACAACAATGAAAATAGTACAGTCAGGTTAGGTCAAGTCCGGTCAAGTCAGGTCAGGTCAGGTCAGTTCAGGCAAAGTCAAGTCAAGTCAAGTCAGGTCAGAAGAGTGGGACAAGATGAACACTTCACGATGGATATAGCCGTGGAGTATCGCAAGGGTCCATACTAGGCCCACTATTATAAAATATTACCGATATTGAAGACTAACACATCAAGGGAGACAAACCGGTTAAGATATACGGATGACTTTCCAAAACCAGCTATAGGCAGAATAAGGGATAAGCTAGAAAAAAAATCAACTATACAATAAAAAAGATAATAAAAGAAATGAACTCAAAGAAGTTAAAAACTACTCAAAAGAAAAAACGAAGCGTTGTTGCTAATTGGTAGAAGAACGATAAAAGAGTTAAAAATAAAGTAGGAAACGTAGAAAAAAAAAACAATATAAAACTGGGTATAGCTCGGAGTTAAATTCGAAAGAAATATAAAATTGGCGCTTAGAATTTAAAAAGTATGGCGTCCGTCGTTTATAAAGTACGAATTGGCCAATATAAAGTTTAAAAATTGGATGTGTAAGGTAAAAAATTGGTCGAATGTTTTCAACAGAACTTACCTCGTCCCTGAAGTATAATAAAACAAATCCAGCTTTTTCGAAAAATTATACTGTATAAGTTAAAATAAAGTTTCGTACGTTTCAAATGAGTTTTTCCTTTAAAACATTTTGCAAAGGTACTTATATTATTTTGAATGCTTATGATAACAGCTTTGTATTCCTAAATTTTCAGGAAAATGGAAAGGACCGTTCCTGATTTAATCCCTAAAATAAACTAACTCTTTCAATAACTTTTTGGCTCACCTGTATAAGTAATTTTAAAATTTGTGAGTGCGTTGATAAAGCACAAGTATACAGTAGGGTGCCTCAAAAAACAGACTATTTTTTTGTGTTGAAAATATGTTAGTTTATCATGTTTTAAGATCCTCCTCCGAAGGACAGCTCAAAAAAAATGTTTAAGAGGTCCCTAGAAATTTTTAAAAAGTTTCCAAATCGTCAAAAATTGATTTTATTTTTATTTAATTTTGTTTCTCTCGTTACGGTAATATTTTATAGACGAAAAAAAAAGTTCCCCAAATTTTTAGCATAAAATATTAATTGATAAATGTTGCTCATAATTTTTTTTTAATTTACAAAAGCAAAAGAAATTTCTGTCATTACATTAAACTGCTGTAATTTGTAAATCTGATAAAAAATGATAATTGAAAGAAAAATTAAGAATTCAAAATAACAATAAACAATTAATATTATTTTATTTTGCTAAATATTTTTTTTTATTATTTTATTTGATTATAATCGAGTTATTAACAAATTATATTTCCAGCATTATGTTTGATTTATTTTTCCATCTCGTGGTGTATGTTCATCGATTGTCTCACTAATGAAAAGGTGAAACATTCATTGAAGCTTAATATAAATATTAAAATGTCGCTCGAAAACATCTAAGACAATGCTTTTGTAAATTAAAAAAAAATTATGAGCGACCTTTAACAACTAATATTTTGAGCTAAAAATATGGGAAACTTTTTTTTTCGTCTATCAAATATTATCATAACATGAAAAACAAAATTAAACAAAAAAAAATCTATTTTTGACGATTTGGGAACTTTTTAAAAATTTGGAGCGACCTCTTAAACATTTTTTTTTGAGTTGTCCTTTGGGGGAGGTTCTTAAAACATAATAAACTAACATATGTTCACACGAGACTCAACACAAAAAAATAGTCGGTTTTTTTGCGCCACCCTAGTATAAACTCATAATATTTTGCATATTTCAGGGAGGATTTATTCGGCCAAAAGTTCAAGATGACGTCATCAGTTTTTTGGAAGGGGATAAACGAATAAATTTGCTTAACAATTTACCATGATTGATTACGATGACCTTAAAATATTTACAGGATTTCAGAGCATTCGGTTTTACAATTTCAAAGTTAAATTGCGAAATATTGTTATAGAGTTTTGATTTTTTTTTTCCAAAAATCTGGGTGTTTAGGGTGAAAATTCGACATGGATTCACACACCAGAACTGCAGGAGTATCTGATTTTATAAAATTTAAAAAGATTTACTACATATTATAAATTTTGGAGATGAGGTCATGCCATTGGTGGTCGGGATGGTTAGGTTAGTTAAACTGAGAATTACAGTTACAGTTAAAATTTTGTTAATGATTGGGGCATTAATTTTAGCTGAGATTTGAATTTTACTTGCTGCACTGAAAATGTAGTAAATCCAGGCAACGAACCTCTAGGTTTTGCAAATGTGTCGAGAATGTTCCAATATCGAAGTATTCATGAGTTACATAATTTTTCGTTTATTCTATCATGTAATATAGAATTTACTTAGTGACCATCTTCCAAAGTTTGGAGATCATGAGTATGAAAAAATGCAAAAATTCTTTATACATTTTAGAATTATTTTGAACTGCAGATTTGGTAAAAAGTGTTGCACTTTTCTCAAAGTATCTATGTAAGTCTATAGATCTTGAACCCATGAAATCTTTTAATTTTTATATTTGATTTATATTATTGTATCTAGCTGCCATAAAAATGTTCTTTTCGATTTTGGATTACGTGAACTAGAACTCTTTTGTGTTCGTTTTTTTTTTTACTTCAGAAGTTCTTAATGTCTGAGTTTTAGTAATCTTATTTATAATATTAGACTTTTTAAGTCTAAATTGTCCATTTTTAAACAAACTTGTCATAAAATTGTTGACAATATTTGAAATAAAAGTAGATTTTTTGGAATAGCGTGTACATAAAGGTGAAAAATGGCATTTGAAGGTGTATGTCAAAATAAACCTCGTACCGTTAAATTTCCCTTCGAAAACTTTAATTGCTTAGTGAAAACAAACAACGTCAAAAATTAATCACTCGCTACCTGCATCGCATCGTCTTTGTTATTTAAATACCACCGCACCGACTAATCAATTTCCGTTGATTAGAAATACCTACAGAGCTCTTTGTCTTGTCATATGAAATACCTCTCGAACGGGCCTTCCCTAGGGCCATTCCGCACCCTTTAGGCCACCTATTGAACCGTAACATCGGTCTTAAATTTAGATTTAACTCTCTTCTCTATATACATAATGTATTCCGGCACACGTCCACATCTTTCATCGATACGTATTGAGTATTTGTATGCGTCTACCTTATAAATATCAATGGGACTTTTAAGTATGGCGCTTTGTGGTCGGTACCTGGATCTCGTTGATTGCCCTCCGCTAAACCACAATAGCATTGTGATCAAGAGCGGGGGCCACATAAACACGATTTTAATTTGGAGAAAGACGGAGAGGAGAAGCTCGCCAATAAATAATTAACAAGGAGAAAGACTGAAATTGTCGTCGGCATACCAGATTGTGCGGTCAAGAGGTCAGGATGTCGACGTTGAGGCTCTCTCGTATTTTAACAGTTTGACCTTTGGAAAAACGTTAGAACCGGGAATATCCATTAAATGCAGTGGTTTATTAGTGATGGAATTGCAGCGGACCTGGCTGGCTTTTCTTCGAGAAAAATGGCGGGTCAGATGTCGAGAGGTGTGCTGAAAATTGGAACTGGGTTGGACCAGGGGTCAGGTGTTAGCGAAAATAAATATGCAGAGAGGATGGTTTAGTGCCATGGTTGGGGATGTGTGTTAATGTGCCTGCAAGCGAAGACAACTCTTCCCGGAAGAAACATAAAAAATCTTGCTTTTGCAGAAATGGCTAGTCGACAGTTATTTATACGAATCTTTTGATTTTGCGAATTTAATTTTTTATGATAACCCTTATAGTTAAGTTAAAATTAAGATTTGTATGTAATATTAAAGTAAACATAAAGAAACGTGCTACGCGTTTGTTTCAAGTGAATTTTTCCAATACAAAATTTTGTGATAACATTTTTGCAAGGACTGTACAGATACAGTGTAATACTGAAAACAGCAGTACCATATTGCCAAATTTTAGAAAAAATGGAGTGAGTGATTCTTAACTTGGTCAATAATAACACTAGTTTACAAATTTAAACTTTTTTTCGTATCCAAAAATAAAAAAAATATTTTCTACTTCTAAATTACTTACTGATAACAAATCCAAAAACGGCTAATCCCTATCACGTCAGGTTTTTTCATAAATCCAAAATAATGAACTTTGCTTTTACCTTCTTGTTAGTGTTAAACTGATTCATGTTAGCGCACCATTGTCGCATAAAAATGTCTTCGAGATCGTGCAAAGTAGGTGCAAATCAGTTTTCTTACGTTTGTGGTAAAATTTTAGTACCTAAAGCTGGAAGACCTGTTCAAATGTGCTTAAAAAGAAGGTATCAAGGTTTTTGGGACGAAAATGTGTTACTGTTGGTCTATTATAAGGGAAACTGACAGTACTGCCAATAAAAGAAAGTGTTAATCATTTTTAATTTTCAGTCATACTGTTTATAATATATACTGGGTGTGGCTTTTATTTGATACAACCCCTGTAACTTCTTTATTCTTAAAGATAAACCTATACTTCTTTGAGCAAATTTGTATCATTTTAAAAGATCTTTGTGAGGGCAACCTCACATTTTTATTATCACTTCCCGTAGAAAAATCAAAAGCAACCAATTATTCTAAAATCAATACTTGAAAAATTTTAAATAAAACATTGATGATAATCTAGCTTGAAAAATTGATTCATGTTATTTATTTACGTAAATGATCCTTTAAAATGATACAAATTTGCTCAAAGAACTATATGTTCACATATATTTAAAAATAAAAAAATTACAAGAGTTGTATAAAAGAAAAGAAATACAGGGTATGTTTATATAAATATCTGACGTGATGGATTTTTTCTGCTTTCAGATTTGAATTTCCCGAACCCAAATCCTTTAGATTCAACTATTTTTGTCTTTGGATATAAAACCTTGTAAACTAGTGTAATCAATACAATAAACTGCGTCACACATTCATTTTTTTGAGTACTCCTGTATAAGTAATTCTAAAAACTATGCATCCATTAGTAAACCACAAGTATAGTGTCATAATAATTATTTTGCAGTTTTGAAATAGAACTCATTCGAAAAAATTTGAGATGAGTCATCATATTTTTGGGATAGGTATAAACGTATAAATTTTGATTAACGATTTACCAGGACTATGATACATAACCTTAAAACGGTTGCAGACGACATGTAGACCGAAAAGGGAGACCACTTTTTTGTATTCTAGGGGTCTTCAAACGGCGACAAAACATGGAAGTGGCAAGTCGCCGGATGGACTCGATTACCATACTTCTCTAGCTAGGCGCAGAAAATTAGTCTTTCTTAGCAGGTACTAACCCCACCACCCCACCCTCTATTTTCTTAAACGACATGTCATTTGCAAAAATCAGTCTTATCTTGACAGCTACTAGCCACGCCCACCCACCCTCTCTTTTCTTAGAAAGTATGTCATATGTGTAATATCCTTGGTCGGAAATGATAATAACACAGTTGACAAACATAGAAAAGCACAACCTCGGTAAGCATTTTTTTTTTCGTATTGGTCTCACAATTGTCGCTATTCGCTCTCCATCTGGTCGAGTGATTCCCTGCAGCTGTCCTACTTCCACACGACTGTTTTGTCTATGAGTCTGTTTACATATACTGCTTCACCGCGAGGTACGAAGTTAGGGATCAACAAATGAATGGATATTAATTTATTTTGGAGATTCTTCTGGAGATTTTTTTCTACATTCATTGATGTATCATACGAGTACTTTAGTTTTGTTTATGGTATCCATTGCAGTGAATGCTATAAACTGCAGAAAATCAGGTGCCTACTTTGTTTTAATGAAAAAAAAAATTGCAATGCTGCAGGATTCGTACTCGAGGCTTCCACTATTACTCTCACCTATATAAGCAAATCAAAAAATATCAATGCACTGGTAAATTACAAGTATAGTCAATAATCAATTTTTTGGGGTTGAAATACACATACATTTTGATTAAAAAGTTACCATGTTAGAACAAGTTTAAAAATTTCAAAGATCAGTTTTGCAATTCTTGATTTAATCAATAAAATAAATTGACACAGTTATTAATTTTTTTACGACACCCAGTACAAGCAAATTTAAAAAATATTAATGCAGTGATAAATCACAAGTATTGACTTAGGTATCATTCTTTGCACATTTAAGCAAAATTTTGAGGTGACGTAATAAATTTTTTAGGGGGGATGAGCAAATACAATGAAAAATTTACCATACCTATGATCAATAAAATAAAATCAGACATTCATTAATTTTTTTGAGTCATTCTGTATATACAAATCCAAAAATATGAATGGAATGATAAATTACAGGTACAGACATTTATCATGCTTATCATAATACTAAAACGTTTGCAAGATTTCTGAACATTCGGTTTTGTAGTAGTAAGTGTTTATTTTTACCCTACGGGCTTAAAAGATTCTTGATTTACAACACTACAATTTTTTTCCTAATTAACAGAAACCAAATAAATACATTTTATAAACCAAATAACTCATTTTTTTCCCTTACCCCATCCCCCCTTGCCCCAACCTTACTCTTATCCTCTTCACTTCTTTCATCCATTCCACCCCTCTTCCGTCTTCATTCAATATCTCTGTCACACTCTCCTCTCTTTCTTTGCTCTCCTCACAATCATGCTGCATGTGCTCGGTCGTCTCTCGCTCTTCTCCACACATCCTACACATTCTTTCACCTTCGGTTACCCAAAACTTATTATTTCTTTCTTCATTTCCACACCTAAATCTCGCAATTATTTTTTTTCTTTCGCGCTTTTCTGTCTAGGTACTTTGGTATTGTTTCTGTTATTATCTTTCTATAGTCTGCATTGTACCTAGATTTACTTACACTCGCTCTTCTCTCTTGTTTATCTATCTCTCTGTCACGCATACACAACTCTTCTCTCATATTCACCCCTATTTCTCTCTTTCTCTCTATTTCCATCCATGCGTATCCTAGTCTTTCATAATATCCTTGTCTACCCTTGTGATATTCTTTCCCTGCTTCCTTTTTTTTTTCCTTCCAGCATTCATACAATATCCTACATTCCTTTCTTTCTTTCAACCTTTCATCATACTTTACAGCTCTTTTCCCAGTGTATACTCTTAATTTCTCTCGTTTACATTCTTCTCTTACTATATAGCCTGGCGTCTCTTTCCGTAGCCCTAACATCCACCTCAAATATTTTTCTTGTACTGCTTCCATCTCTGCATATTCCTTCCATCTCCATATCTCCACTCCATACATTGATACACTCCTAACTAAACTATCAAACATTTTCATCCTTCTTCTTACGTCATGTCCAAATATTCTCTCACCTATAATCCACACCATTCCCATTATCTGCATTGCTTTGACCCTTCCTTCTCTTATGTATGCTTTTACCGTGTTAGTTGTTGTAAACTTAAATCCTAAATATTTAAACTCCTTTACTGTGTCTATGATTTGATCTTCCCAACGCCAAAATTTTTGCTCCCCTTTTCTACCTTTTTTTCTAAACACCATCATTTTTGTTTTTTCTACATTTATCTCCATACATTCTTTTAAAGTATCTTTCCAGATTTTTTTCATCTCATTCATTCCACATTCATCCTTCTCCAATATTACCAAATCATCTGCAAATGCCAAACACTATACCTTTTCTCTCCCCACCACAATTCCTCCCGCTTGTACTACTCTAAACATTTCCTCAATTTTGCTTATGTAACAAGCAAACAGACTGGGACTTAATGAGCATCCCTGTCTCAATCCTTTCGTCGTCCGAAACATTTCACTTTCTATTCGTCCTACTCTCACACTAGTTACTGTCTCTCTATAAATCTCTTTTGCTGCTACAATTAACTTTTCACTCAGTCCTCTTCTCTCCATGCATTCTTACAAACACTCTCTGTCCACCGTATCAAACGCGGTTGTTAGGTCTACAAACAGTGCATATACCCGACCTCCTTCCTTTAGCAACTCTTTTTCTATTAGATGATACAGGATATATACATTGTCTATAGCTCTTCTACCTCTTCTAAACCCCGCTTGACTTTCCGGTAATATACTCTTTTCGTTCATCTCTGTCCCAACCTTTCATTTAACACCATTGCGTACAGTTTATATGCCGTATTTAGGAGAGTTATTCCTCGATAATTCTCTACTTTTTCTTTACTACCCTTTTTATGAATTGGGCATATTTGCCCTACTCTCCATTCCCTGGGAAAACCTTTACCCGTCCACACATCATTCATTAACTCGCTCAATCTTTCAATCATCCCATCCGTCCCAAATATCCACACTTCGTTTACCAACCCATCCCTCTCCGGTGCTTTTCCTCTTTTCAGTCTTCCTACTTTTTTTCCTACTTCCTTCACTCGAATCTCAGCCTCCCTTTCTCTACCACCATTCCCGGTTTTACTATCTTGCACTACAGTTCTCTCTTCCTTTCCATTCAACAGTTCCATAAAATGCTTCTTCCACTGTATTATAGGTATGTCTTCACTAATCGTGCTTTTGTTCTTCCGTTCTTTATTTATATACTGCCATGCCCATTGTTCAGTTCTTATGGCTTTAATTTTTTCTTCTTCTTCTTGGTGTATCTCTTCTTTCTTTACTTTGCATCGTTTTCTATAATTATTTTTTGCTTGCCAGTACTCTTCTTTTATACCTTTCCCCTTTTTTCACCTTCGTAAACATTTCCTTGCTTCTGTTTTTAAATCTCTGCATCTGCTATCCCACCATCTGTTTTCTCTTTTCTAAATTTCTCGTTACAATTTCTTTTCTTATGGTTGCTTTTTCAATTTCGCTTTTTAATTCTTCCATTTTCTTTTCAGTTTCTTTTTCTTTAAATTCCACTTCCAACATTTTTTTTATAATGCTCAATTCCTTTTTCATTCCATACCCATATCTTCTTCTCTTTTCCTACTTCATTCCTTAAGCATCCTCTCCCTCTACTTATGCCCCTCACTTTTACTTCTAGTGGCATGTGATCGGAGTCCACTCTTTCTCCTATCTTGAATGTTTCTACCTCTTCTTCTGCTAATCCGTTTACTATTACGTAGTCTATTACGGATTCCCCTCTTTTACCTATCCAGGTAAATTCCCCGTCGTCGTCCCCTTCCTTCACCCCATTCAAGACTTCCCAACCTCTTTCTTCAATTAATTCCCATAGCAATTTTCCGTCTTTGTTTTCTACTTTATCTTTCGATTTTTGTGTATTTTCCCCGTCTTCTTCCCTGCTTTTGTTCCCTATTCTGGCATTAAAGTCCCCTCCTAACAATAGAAATTCTTCTTCGGACTCTTCGATTTTTTCTTGTATTTCTTTTTTCGTGTTTCTCATTCCTCCACTATATATTGTGCAGATTCTCCATCTTTTTTTATTTACAGTCAGTTTTCTTTCAACCATGCCTTCCATTTCTATCGCCCCCTCTTCTATTTCTTTTATATCTTTCTTCACTCCTGTTATGATTCCACCTTTTGCTCTACCCTTGCGTTTTTCTTTTTTTGTCCCTTGCAATTTCCACTGAAATTCCTTTGGCAACACGTCTTTCAGTTTGTTCCAGTCTCTCTCTAGTATCCATGTTTCTGTTAGTCCCACAAAATCAAAATTTTTCACGTAGTCCCAAAATAAATTATCTTTTCAAACCCGCAATATTCCAAAAGGGCAATTTTAAACCACGTTTATCTTCCCCATTCTTAAACCTAAAGTCTTTATTTGTCCTATCATTACTACCCCTCCCTTTTGTGTTTCTTTCTTCGGTTAGTGCTGACTTGGTTTGAGAAATTTTTCTTCCAATTTTTTTTTCTTTCCTCTTTAGCTACCTCCCTAATTCCTTTTTGAATTTTTTGCTCTTGTACTGTCCAATCACTATCAATATATATTCTCTTTCCTCTCAGTTTATTTTTATTCTTCATCACCTCTGGTTTTTCCTCCCAAAGCGTCTTAACCAGTATTTTCTTGCTTTCCTCTTTCCCTATAATTATTGTTTCTAGCACTTTTACTTCTACCTCAATTTCTTTTTTCAAAAATTCCTCTACTTCTTTTGCATCTGTTTCTTCCCTTATTTCCATACCCGTAATTATGAAATTGTTTCTTCTTTCTTGCCTCTCTTTTTTTTCCAACTTCTTCTCTAAATTATTGATTCTTTCTTCGAAGCTTCTTTCCTTTTCTTTCCATTCTTCTCTTTCTCTTTCCAGTATTCAGGAGGGTAGACGGATAGACCGACAGTTAGAGGGAAACGCGAGACTTATTTTTTCGTACTCTAGGGGTCATGAAAGGTCGAGAAAGCGTAAAAGGAAAGGGTCGGCGAAGTAAAAATGAACAATTAACTGAAATGAATAAATCAGTAGAAAGACTATAGTTACAACATAATGTGACTTGTCATTGAGTTGGTTGTTAAATCCTTATTTAATCAATTATACGTGTGTTTATTTTGTTTGTTAATTTGGAAAAAAATCACTATCAGAATCTCTTATAGTTCAGTCTTATCTTTTATTTTACAGAATTAATAAAAATAATAATAAACATACTTTGTCGTTTTTGCTTGCATCAGTGGTTTTGTACGTACTCGTATTTCAGATATATTGACTGAATATTTGTGACAGTTTGAGTCCTTCAACTTCAGTATTTTTGATTATAGAGTATTAAAACTGTGTTATACTTTTTTTACCGAAAGAATACCTATTTTCACGAACAAAAAATCATTAAAAAATATTACGTACGAAGCTTGTCTTTGAAGGTAAGCGAAGAAAAATGTTGCTGCTTCGATGGGAACCGAACCTCACGTCATCCGCTTGCCGGGCAAGTATCCTGACCACCAGACTACGAGGCCGATTATCTTTCTCCGTGTACCAACGCATTATTGTGCAACCACATCTTAATAAAGTCGCATTAATAATTTAGCGATGTTCTTGATTTCAAACGATATATTAAACATCTTAAAAAAGCTTCATCAAAATCGCATCTGTTCTTGAGAATTATGAGGTTTCGATGATTTTTAAGCTTTCTTGACTACATTTCTCCTATATGTTTATTTTAACTTATACTTAGATGTTGTAATTTTTAAAAAAAGGCGGATATTTAACTTTCAACTTTCAACCAATTTTTTTTTGTTCTCAATTTTATTGTAATATTATTATTTCAGTGAAATTTCCAGACAGCGTCATAAAAGCATTCTGCCCCCTCGACACCAAATTCCCCGACCCACTCTTCCCCAGCCGCCCGTCCGGCCCATGATTGATAATAAAATTAACTTTATTTTTGGCGTAATTGTCGCGACTTCGTCCACGCCGCACGGCCACTTCAGGCATCCTTAAAAGGCCTCGTCCTCGCAAAAAGCAACCGCAACAAAATGTAAAATTATAGGCTGGTCGATCGAAGTAATTATTTTGAGAAAATTACAGACATTGATTAGTTATTGGCATGAGTTAAAAAATCAACTTAACATTGCTGTACATCTCGCAGCGCTCGCCCAGACCGACGTCTCAACATTCCAAACTGAAAGCCACCGTCTTCTTCCACATGGTCTACCAGTTTTATTTGCTAACAGCTATTGCTACTGGAAACAGAATCGAAGCGATCGAGCTACGACGCGTCCCTCCAGCCGAAGCGGCGCTCCGAAACGAGCCAAACAAGCCAAGTCGGTCTTGGATCGCTCCGGAAGGCCGTGCTGGAGAAATAACGTGAACGTGTTTGGAATTTCTGAACTGGACACACTTCTTATCTTTGTCATTTGGAGCGTCTTCGTTACATGAGGGTCTCGACAGCCACCCCGATTCTTCGATTGATATCGGGAAATAAATTACTCGGGAAAAAATATACAAGCCAGAGTTCAACGAGAAAAAATTCAATTATGTGGTTTTTGTGCGGGTTATGTTGCTTCATGTTGTCGCCGGATCTACTGGAGAGCAAAAAAGGCACTAGGAAGGTTTTTTTTTATCGGGTCGTGAAATAGTAAACGAAACTACAGTTTCAAGTAAACCCATCTCCACGGAAATCAATCAATTAAAATAAAAAAATAAATTTGAAGTAGAAACTGTCACCGTCGATTTTATTAAACCGAACCAAAAATTTCTTGTACTTGTAGTTAAAACACAAAATCAAAAACCAAAATGAATCTAGAAACGACCGAGACCCCACCGACCAAGAAACTGTCAGAAGTGCAAGGAGCCAGTCGAGGTTTTCGCAAATTTCTCACCAAATTACCCACTGTGAAGAGCCAAATGAGACTGAAAGTGAGGTCGGCTGTAGAAAAAGGAAAATGCTACATTAAGCGGAGGAATCGCAAGATTGACAACGAATAAACTGTTTAAGTCCAACTAGATTTCCTGTCAATAAATTTTGGTTGCAATTTTTGACGGCAACTCCGTGATTATTATTCCTGAAACAATGGCACTTTGAACCTAACGGTTCGGTCGCTTCAAAAGTTTATCGTTATTGTTTGAGGTGCAAATGGTGACCCAGTGACATTCAGTTTGCATCAAATGACACCAAACGGCAACAATAACAATAATTAACAGTTTTTAATGGCCCTTTTCTCTGAGGATGTTTTACAACTTTACAATAAACACAAGCTCCATGTTAAATTATGCAAATGAAAATAATTAAGTAAAAGTTGGTTCTTGAGGAAGATTCTGCAAAACTGTAATTTCTATTTTGTAGTGTAGCAGCTTGTGATTTGATGTTAGCTGACTTTTATTGAGATGTAGGATTTGTTATAGCTCAACTATCACAAGCGAAACACGAAAAATGTTTATTAATAAAATTATAGCCACATTAAAGACTAATATTTTGTTTAACCTATTACTAGAGGTTTGGTTTTGATCACTGCTGAGACACTTTCTCGCTAAAAAAATTATAATTTGACATTTAAGGATGATACAGGTATTTATTAATTGGTTGCTAATACTTTAATTTTTAATAATTAATTACTCTCCTTCACGCTTTAAAAATGACATTTGGTGGTAAAGTCAGACAAAAAAGTAAAAATGTATTGGAAAATAAAAACCACACCTAGGTAAAATTTAAGCGGAAAATATAAAATTGACAAGATTTTCGTGTTTATATAAGATAATGTTTTATGTGAACTTAAAATTTTAAATTGAACTTTAGTGTCTTGTAATTTCCCTCGGGAATCAGGAGTATTATTTCGACAACGATACTTTTTAGGTCATAACTTAAGGGTTGGTCTAAAGAAAAATATTTTTTCTACACTTGCTACAAAAAGTGATGAAAAATACACGACGAACGCACTTTGAAAGATGCTGTATCCACATTGAAATTAACATCTTCGAGATATTTGAATGTTTTTGAGCTAAAAATCGAAAAATATGTTGAGAAAGAAGATCCTTTCTACCAATTTGAAGTATCATTAAACCTTTTATCTCAGACATCAAGAGAAAGATATGAGCCGTCTTCTGAACAATTTACGAAATAGAGAGAAAAAATTATGTTAAATCATTTTCGAGATTTGTAAGAAATATGCCAGTTTTTCGCCCTCAAAATCTGCCCGAAAAGGGATTTTTTTGAAATAACAGAATGAGAGATGTACTAGACAAGTATCAACAAAATCGGAAATAAGGTCAAACAATTTTTAAATGTTTAAATTTTACAATATAATAAATTCTCACTTCAAATAGTTAATGAACTTTGTTAATTTAGAAAACTATGTCGATCGAAAATATTATATGTCAGAAAAAAAATCCAATTTTTACGCCGATTTTGTTAAAGTTATAACATTTTTAATATATTTTTTAAATGTAGTCGTGATAAATATTCCATTAAGTGCTTATTAAAGTAAAAAGTAGAGATCTTAATTTTTTTATTTTCGCATCAAACAAATTATAAAAGAAATATATTATGTTTTAGAATAAAATATACATATACCGGATGTCTAGAAAATGGCGGATTAACTCTTCAGTACGTTATGTCCAGGGGTTTCGGGAATCCAAAAAAACTAATAAAAAAATTCTTCATGATGTAGATTACAAAAAAAAAAACGTAATTTTATAAAAGCAAAATTGGCAACACTGCACGCACCTAATGGGTGAATATCTCCGGCTTATTTTCTGATTTCTTAGTAACGATGATGATTGAAATCCACATTTTATTTTTTTTAGGTCAATAATCATAACAACCAGTAGTCATTAATCGTGTATTATTATTAATAAAACACACTGTTACTTTTCTTTACTAAATAAACCAAAAAAACATTTAATAAGATATTTACAAACCATAAACAATAACAAAACCAACAAAAGAAAAAACCATTAAAGCATAACCGACTAAACACTAGAGAAGATGCTCAAAATTCCTGCCTTGCACATACAAGTAACATCGTAATGTTTCCAAATTTTGATCATTTTTTGTAAAAGTTAGCCAGTTAGAAAAGAGAGGGTGGGTGGGCGGGGCTAGTAGTTGTTACCTTGGCAGCTACTAGCCCCGCCCACCCACCCTTTTTTTTCTTAGAGGGTATGCCATTGCTAAAATCAGTTTAATGGTTTTGGAAAATGAGGTACCCTGTAAGGGAAGAGTGTGGTGGGCGAGGCTAGTACCTGCTAACATAAAACTGATTTTGGTAAATGACATACCCTCTAAAAAAGAAAGGGTGGGTGGGCGGGGCTAGTATTTGCTACGATAAGACTGATTTTAGCAAATGACAAATGACGTATCCTCCAACAAATTTAATTAAATAATTACAAGAAAAGACACTAGAGGCTCGAAAGCACTTTCCAAACAGGAATATCTAGAACCTCTAGATTGTTTCAAATTTTTCAAAAAAAAAACGAGATCCCAAAATTAACTCAAAAATAGGTCAGGTCAGAATTTTCCAAAAATAGAACACCAAAGTCCCCCAAAATTGTTTTATGTTACAAAAAAAATCTCCATGGGCTCCCAAAATAATACACCATGGGTACCCAAGAGTCTCCCGAATTAAAAAAAAAAAACACTGCGGCACTCAAGACATTTTCAAATTCACAAAAAGTAAAACACTAAAAGTTCAGAAGATTTTTTCAAGTTTATCTAGCAACAAAACACCAGATTCCTTTAAATCAATGGGTGCAATTGCCCTCCCCCCTGACACACGACCGAGGGGCTTTATTTTGACCAATTTCAAAAAATTTTTAAAAATTGCGATATTTCAATGCACTGAATTAATTAACTAACTAAATTCTGGAAAAAGGGTTGAAGTTATCGAAGAAATGAAGTCCGAAATCTACAAGAAAAAGTATTTAGTTAAATTTCGAAAATCGTCGAAAATGGGTCGAAATTTGCATGAGGAAAATTTCATTTTTGAAAAAGTTTCCTAAAAATTCTGAAAAAATTCAGGGATTCAGTATATCCCGACGTGCTGATTCCAAAAATATAGCATATTAATGGTAACCGAGCAATATTTTCGGAAAATTCGGTGTGAAATTCGAATTTTTCGAAATTTTTAAAAATTGCGATATTTCAACTGGACAAATCTGGAAAAATGGTTTAAATTATCGAAGAAATGAAGTCAGAAATGACTTCTGAAGCCCAAAATCTACAAGAAAATGTATTTAGTTAAATTTCGAAAATCGTCGAGAATGGGTCGAAATTTGCATAATAGAGGTAATACAACATGGAACATTTCGTTTTTGAAAAATTCATCTAAAAATTCTGAAAAAATTCAGGGTAGAGATCTCGGCGTGTTGACTCCAAAAGGATAGCGTGTTTATGGTCACGGAGTAATATTTTTTTAGAATGTGTCTATTATCTATCATTGTTGCGTAAGAATTCTTTAATTTTGTTTAATTACATATTTAAAAAAAAAACAAGGCTAAATATAATATAAGCCTCGCCCACCCGCCCTATCGCAGTTAATTTTTACTGGAAACTTGCTCTTCAACACAAATAAAGGACGAATAGTCGGGACTAGCACTAGCTAAGATTAGACTGATTTTGCCAAATGACATAACCTTTAAAAAATAAGCGTGGGTGGGCGGCGTTAGTACTTGTCAAGATAAGACTGATTTAGGCAGATGCCCTGCTCTTCTGAGAAAATAAAGGGTGGGTGGGCGGGGCTAGTACTTGCTAAGATAAGACTGATTTTGGGTAATGAGTTATCCTCTAATGAAAATTAAGGGCGAGTGGGCCAGCTAGTATTTGCCAAAATAAGACTGATCTTGGCAAATGACCTATTCTCTAAGAAAGTAAAGGAAGAGTGGTCGGGGTCAGCAATAGCTAAGATTAGACTGATTTTGCCAAATGACATATACTTTGAAAAAAAAAGAGTGGGTGGGCGTTAGTACTTGCCAATATAAGACTGATTTTAGCAGATGACTTGCTCTTCTAACAAAATAAAGGGGAACTAATCTAAAGGTGTCAAATCAGCAAATTTTTTGACAAGTGTTAAATAACGTCCAAAACCTGCAGGCAAAAACCGCCACAAATGATAAAAATGCCTTTAATGTACTCTAAAACGCAACAGAAAATCCAAAAAATGTATTAAAAATTGTAGTACAATCATACTTTCTTTCTGGCTGAAATGGCAAAATAAATGAACTTAAATAAGAATAAATAAAAAAATAAATGAACTTAAATAAGAATAAATAAAAAAATAAATGTGACATACATAGTTACCTTTGAAAATAATTTAATTTGACAAAAATTTTTGAATACGCTTTAAGTTTCTTGTTATGAAAAGAAGATTACATATATTAAAAAAACAAGGCTAAATATAAGCCCCGCCCACCCACCCTATCGCAGTTGTGATGATTTTTAGCATTAATTCTAAAATCCACATTTCTGTACAAAAATGTATCATTTTTAACATGTTTTAAGTTTTTTGTAATGAAAAGAAGATTCATATATTTAAAAAAACAAGGCTAAATATAAGTTTTGCCCTTAATGTCCTCTTAGACGCAACAGAAAATTCCAGAACGTCAGTGCAAGTGCAAGGTCTTTTTTTATCAATGGGAATTTCAATTCGGGGGGATACTTAAGGCCGTTGCGGGAACATATAGTCTTATCTTGGCAAGTAATAGCCCCGCCCACCCACCCTTATTTTTTTAGAGATATGTCGTTTGCCAAAATCAATCTTATCTTAGCAAGTACTAGCCCCGCCCACCCACCCTTTATTTTCTTACAAGAGCAGGTCATCTGCCAAAATCAGTCTCATCTTGGCAAGTACTAGCCCCGCCCACCCACCCTTATTTTTTTAGAGGATAGGTCATTTCCCAAAATCAGTCTTATCTTAGGAAGAACTAGGCCCGCCCACCCACCCTTATTTTTAGAGGTAATGTCATTTGGCAAAATCAGTCGAATCTTATTTAAGTACAAATACAAACACAAATGATTTCCGAGTAGAAATTGAAAGATGGGGTAGGTGGGCAGGGGTTTATATTTTGCCTTTTTTTCTTAAAGTATTTACGTATTTTCCGAGATTCAACCCCTAACAGGGAAAATATTTCTACTGTAAATTTTTACATGGAACTTGGTATTAATACTCTTCAACACAAATAATGAAACACGTATTTCAGATTTTTTCGAAATTCCACCCCTAAGAACATGAAAGGGGTGGCAAAGTTTGTATGATTTTTATGTCAATTTTTCCTGGAAACTTGCTCTTCAACACACATAAAGGACGAGTAGTCGGGACTAGCCCTAGCTAAGATTAGACTGATTTTGGCAGATGCCCTGCCCTTCTAAGAAAATAAAGGGTGGGTGGGCGGGGCTAGAACTTGCCATAATAAGAGTAATTTTGGCAGATGCCTTGCTCTTCCAAGAAAATAAAGGGTGGGTGGGCGGGGCTAGAACTTGCCATAATTTTGGCAGATGCCCTGCTCTTCCAAGAAAATAAAGGGTGGGTGGGCGGGACTAGTACTTGCTAAGATAAGACTGTTACTTGTCAAGATAAGACTGATTTTGGCAGATGTCCTGCTCTTCTAAGAAAATAAAGGGTGGGTGGGTGGGGCTAGTACTTGTCAAGATAAGACTGATTTTGGTAGATGCCCTGCTCTTCTAAGAAAATAAAGGGTGAGTGGGCGGGGCTAGGACTTGCTAAGCTAAGACTGTTACTTGTCAAGATAAGACTGATTTTGGCAGATGCCCTGCTCTTCTAAGAAAGTAAAGGGCGGGTGGGCGGGTCTAGTACTTGCCAAGATAAGACTGATTTTGGCAGATGACTTGCTCTTCTAACAAAATAAAGGGGAAATAATCTAAACGTGTCAAATCAGCTAATTTAAGGTTTATTTCTTGAAGTTTGTTTTCAACTGTGTATGAAGTTGTTTTTCAATTCCCTTTCAGATTTTTGGGAAAATCGCTGATCCGAACAAATCGTTAATCCGAACACACCTTTTTGCCAATTAATTCGGATTATCGAGGTTCTACTGTACACTATACGTGTAACGAAAACAACCAAATGTCACCCATGTTATGTGAAAAAAGAGTATACTAGCTAAAAATTTATAATTTTTTTTGTTTAGAACGAATTTCTGGGAGATAAAATCACACAAAAATTGCCCCCCCCCTCTAAACGAAATGCTGTATCCGCGCCTGAAGTAAGTAGTTCGAAACAAAAATAAAATATCTTGTCCCATTTAAAACCGTCGAAAAATGTGTCTTATGTTTTTTCTTCCATTGATTAAATATAATTGAATGAAGAAAATATATACAGGATGTCCCACTGAAAAAATATGCAACTATTAATCCCTACTAAATGATAAATTTTTTGCCCATTTAACGGTATAAAGAAGTCATGTATCACAAAAATCAGCTACTAAATGTGACGTTAAAACGTAAGTGAAGAGGACACATCCCGCCTACAAATGAAATAAAACTTAAAATGAAGCTTAAAGCGCCTATTATACACGTACAATTAAAGAACCCGAGGTAGTCACCTAATTACTCAATATTTTCCGCCCGTTTAAATTTAAGTCAACACCATCCCTTTGCATCCCTCCGCATCTCATAAATTAGGTTTGCATCTGTTTAGATGTTAGTGGTTAATC
This sequence comes from Zophobas atratus, assembly GCA_022388445.1. Lineage (NCBI taxonomy): Eukaryota > Metazoa > Arthropoda > Insecta > Coleoptera > Tenebrionidae > Zophobas > Zophobas atratus. Next base: position 50,407,108 of record CM039445.1, on the reverse strand, counting down.
TAAATATGATTCTGCGGTCCGTGCACATCTCCATCCCGGCCAGGGCAACAATCAGGTAGTTGAAATTGCATTGTTCGGAATGGAAATAACGCACTCACACACAGACAGACATAAGCAAACACACACGTGTGTGTGTGTCGGACAGACGGAAACGTCGACCCACTATAACGTCAGTGTTCGTACAAAACACGACGGTATCAGACGGCACCATCTCCACATATAATGGAGAATCTCCAAGCAGACCCGGAACGCACGTACTCGCTTTGTTGTTACTTTTAAACCCACCCAGGAAGTCGCTTTTTATTTCATTCACGCTTTTACTAAACGCGACACTAGCACAAAACTGCCAAATACAATTGTTACTTTTCAAATAAAAAGAACGAAAGAAGAAAATATCAGGCTTCTTTGTGCGCTCTTTACCAAATTAACTCTTCCGTTCGAAGGGCAGAGGTGGACCGGGAGGAGAATTGGGGGAGATTTGCGTGGGTTTCGCGTGGGGCTGGAATTTCGGGACGAATTAAAAAGGCGTCGACGGGGAACTGGCACCAAATGGTGACGACCATTTTTTGCCTTTCGTAGAGTTAAACAGTTGTTTCGTTGGAAATTTGTATAATGGTCATTGAACTTTTGCTTGCTGAGTTACAAAATTGACTTGGGCTTACTCCACTAATGGAGAGAAAAATGAAGATTTATTTGGATTATTCTGCGTCACAGAATTATGTTTGTAATTTAATGAAAATACATTTACAAAAAAAATAAGTGTTGATCTTTCGGTGTACCGTCTCTGTTTAAACGTCGCCGCCTCCCCAGAAGCCGAAGCAGCACCGCTCAAGAGTAGCCGCTCTAAAATAATCAGATTTATCCGAATAGTACTGAACTCTTTCAGTAAGATCCAAATTTCTTAGGAAACTGAGGACTCATTCCAATCACCTTATCATCTAAAATTTTTGCATTATTTAAAGTGGTGTCTTTTCGTTGGAATGCTTCGAAAGGAAATATTTAACTCAAAACTCTAGAAACCAAAAACTAAACGACCTCATCTGAGACGTATTTTTATCAGAAATGAATAATTTCAATATTTTTCCAAAACCTGAAATCAATTCTTAGCACATTTAGTACTTGCCCAAAAATTTTTCAAAAATAGAAAAATTTGAGCAAATCCGATTATTTTTATTTCCTGAAATGCAGATAAGACGGATTGCTATTTTATTTCTCAGACCTTTTCTATTTAATAATATTTATTCATAATTAGTGTTTTATTTAATTATCTAAAATTATTAAACTTTTAATAATTTACTGTAAAAGCAGTCCGAAACAAACATCTTTACTTTTTATTTTGAAAACCCGTTAACGTTAAATTTGTCACGAATATATTTTACAAAACATATCACAGAAATTATAAGTTCGACAAAATTAAGTGGAAATCTTGAAAATATTTTCCAGAATGTAACCCTATTTACAAAAGTTTGACCACTTCTGATTTTCTGTACAGTACGAAACAAAGATCTCTAGTTTTTATTTTAAAAATCCGTTAACGTTAAATTTCTCTTGATTATATTTAAAAAAATGCATGAAAGAATTAAAACTTTGATAAAATTAAGACGAAATTTTGAAACGGATTTCTAAAATGTAACCCAAGTTACAAAGATTTGACAGTTCCGATCTTCTGTAGAATAAGAACAAATAAATCTTAACCTCAGTTAACAAGATTTTTGCCACTGCGGTTTTCCGTACAGTCTGAAACAAAGATTTTTACTTTTTACTTTAAGAATCCGTTATTGTTAAATTTGTCATGATTATATGTAAAAAAAATATATCAAAAAAAGTTATGATTTTGACAAAATTAAGCGGAAATTTTGAAAACTTTTTCTGTCTTTAAATTAACTTTAACAAAATCAACAGAAAAATGTGATTTTTTTGCTAAAATCTAACCCTAGTTACAAAAACGAAAAAAATATTATTTAAAAAGTTATATTAGGGATGTTATTATAATTCTAACGAAATCAACCGGAAAATTCAACATTTTGGCAAAAGTTATAACTTTGACAAAATCGACTGGAAAATTTGATTTTTTTTTTAAATGTAACCCTAGTTACAAAGGCTTGATCGCTATTTTCTGTACAGTCCAAAGCAAAATCTCTATTTTATATTTTCAGAACATGTTAAATTTCTCATGATAATATTAAAAAATACATTATAACAAAACAGTTATGGCTTTGACAAAATTAAGTAGAAATTTTGAATTTTTTTTCTAAAATATAACCTAATTTACAAATATTTCACTACAAAATAATGATATACACTTTTTATTTTAAGAAGCCTTTACGAAAATTTATTACGGTTATATCTAAAAAATATATTAGGGATGTTATTACCTTAAGAAAATCAACACAACAATTTGAGTTTTTTCTAAAAATGTAACCCTAGTTACAAAGGTTTGACCACTTAATTTTTGTACACTCCGAAACAAAGAACCCGTTAACTTAACTTTAAAAATTATATTTGAGCCAGTGATTGTATTTATTTGCCTCATTTTTCAGCTAATTTGTATATTCTGAAGTTGTTTAAATAAAATAACAATCACTAGTTAAATGAACAATTTTTGAAAAGATTTTATGAAATGTTACAAGGTGGTAGAAATTTTTTTGCCAATTCTAAATATTGTCGCAATTCAGTTGGCGTTTTGTGGAAAAATTACAGGATTAATCGAAGAAATGAAGCCGAAAGTAACTTCCAGAAATCGAAATCTACAAGAAAATGTATTTAGTTAAATTGCGAAATTGATCGAAAAAGAGACGAAATTTTCTTTAGGGAGGAGTATTGAGAAATTGAATTTTCGAAAAACTTGCCCAAAAATTCCCAATAAATTGTGGGACATAGACCTCCACGTGCTGATTCGAAAAATATAGCGTGTTTATAGTCCTCAAACAAGCTTTTAGAAATATCCGACTCGAAATTTAAATTTTTCAAAAAATTCTCAAAATTGTAATTCAATTGGCGTTTTGTGGAAAAATTACAGGATTAATCGAAGAAATGAGGCCGAAAGTAACTTCTAGAGATCGAAATCTATGAGAAAATGTATTTAGTTAAATTGCGAAATTGATCGAAAAAGAGACGAAATTTTCTTTAGGTAGGTGTATTGAGAAATTGAATTTTCGAAAAACTTGCCTAAAAATTCCCAATAAATTGTGGGATGTAGATCTTGACGTGCTGTTTCGAAAAATATATCCAGTTTATGATCGCGAACAAAGATTTTAGAAATATCAGGCTTCAAACTATTTTTTTTTTTAAATCCTAAAAATTGTTACATTTCAATTGACGATGGTGAAAAAATGATAAGATTTAATGGAAGAATTGAGGCCGCAAGTGACTTCTACAGGTTGAAATGTACAAGAAAATGTATTTAGTCAAATTTTGAAAACGATCGAAGAAGCCGAAATTTTCATGAGGGAGAATTAAAAAATTGAACTTTCGAAAAAGTTGCCCAAAAATTCCCAAAAAATTCTGGTACATAGATCTCGACGTCCTGATTCGAAAAATATAGCGTGTTTATAGTCCTCAAATAAGCTTTTAGAAATAACCGACACGAAATATAAATTTTTCAAAAAATTCGAAAAATTGTCGCAATTCAATTGGCGTTTTGTGGAAAAATTACAGGATTAATTTTTTTACATTACAGTACATTAGAAGAGTTACAACTTTGACAAAATTAACTAGAAATTTTGAAAATGTTTTCTAAAATGTAAACTGAGTTACAAAGATCTGACATTTCTGATCTTCTGTACAGTCCAAAATAAAAATCTCTACTTTTTAATTAAAGGAGTCTTATCAGTTTATCAAGCCAATATTAAAAAAATATATATTACTGATATTTCATTCAATTAATTTTAACAAAATCAATTAAAAATTTGAACATTTTTTTAATTTCAAATATAATCCAAGTTACAAACATTTGACTTTTCTGATGTTCCGTATACTTTCGACTGTTTTGTTAACTTTTTAATTTTTCACTAAATCAAACAATTTTTCTGACCTCAATGTGCGATTTAACAAAATTTCACACCAAGATATACCAAATTTTTGAAGAAAATTGTAGATTATGTAAATTAAAGAAAACTTGCTATGACAACTATTTATTTAGGATTTTTTGTTAAGGCCCTTGAAAGCCCTACATATACAGCGTTTAACACAATAATTTATATCTATAACTAGAAATTAGTGCAGTTGATAAAATACAAAATTGTAAGTTTCTTTTTTTTGTAGATTTTCGACTACTTGTTTTGAAATTAGGTGTAATATAAATTGAAAACATGCACTAATCCAGTTTTGGTCGCCTCGCAGCTGGCCGTTATTAAATTATTAACATTATTGTTTAAAAATAACTCAGTCCATTCCCCAATTACGCCCCACTGTGCCCCACCGCTGACGACTTTTGAACTTTCGACATCATAAAAATAAAACAATTTCACATAAAATCCCAACCAGATTAGACGACCTACTGCGACGCAATTTTTTCTTTGCCCATCCCTACCTCCAGCCGAACACAATGGCAGTGTGGTCCACTACACAAACACAAGATATAAGATGGATGAGTCTTTACATCTGATGTTGCACCATTCTCTTTCATACCACGCTAAGATTTCCCCAAAGGGTGCACCCGGCCGCTCTCGCCGCCGCCAGACGCCGCCTCGACCGCGACAATTTCCCCGAAAATTTCGCCCTGCTCCCAAAATCGTCAGATTACGAGATCGCCAGTAACAGTTGCGTTTGTCCAAAGAACCGAATGTGAAGATGTTCCGTGCGACCTCGTGGAAATCCAAAGGTGGTATTCAGTTGCAGGCTATTGTGTGAGGCAAAGGGATGATGCATTGTGACCTGAACTAGGGATGTTTGTATAAAAGATCGGATAGTGGTGGCTGACATCATAGAGAAAAAAAGACGAGAAAACCGTTATGTAGTGCGAAAAGTTAGTAATTATCGGATGTGGCGAAAATGCCACTGTGCAAAAAATTATGTACACACACAAAAGATGGGAGAATCGACTCACTTCCCTTCGACGGTAATTGCCATTTAATTGCCGCTCCATGGCTACATCTTTTGTTCATTTCCGGTTAACAATGAAAGAGGAGCGCGATAATCCCTCATTATAAAATCATATTTAATTAGGCTGGATTCTTTTAAATTAGATCCATTTCGATACAGAGTGAGTAAACGGAACACGTATGCTTAGAGATAATTGGACTTTTTTCGGTGGCCTGGAACCGGGACTAGACTGAAGAGTTTGCATAAGTTGGATTTTGCTCGTTGTTCTTATGATTAAGGTTAATACTCAACAACTAACATTTACTTTGGGTGCAGTACATTTTTATGTTCGAGTTATGGGTGCTAAAATCGTAAAAATCAAAGAAAGCGCTAATCGCCTTATAATTTTTATTTAATTTTTATTCTCGTCTTGTGCAAGAAATACTCGTATTTGCATAACATAATAAGTACATGTAAAATTTTGTTTGTTTGTTGTACTCAAAATATGTTTTTAATTGAGTAAAATTTAAATAGGATTTTTTTCAGTGTTTATTAATTTTCAGAGCAAAATATGTTTGATGTTTATTTGTAGGTAAAAACTTTGGAAATTAATATTAATAGAAATTTCTTTCTTTTACGTGAAGATCCAATAGATTATTTTATAGTTGATTATTAAGGCCTTAATTTAAAACGTTACTGAATAATTGAAAGCGAAGATTAATAGCTTCCTGACATAATCTTTGCATAATTCCAGACACAACGAAGGGTTATAAATTGATTCTGTCTGAAGATTTTTTAAAAATATTACACAACTTAATAAGTAATAAAAAGGTGCATTTCCTTTACAGAGTGCGTTTTGCCAGTTTTTGTATCATAATATTCAAGACACGCTTGTGTGTGGAAAATCTCTCATAACAAAAATTTTTCATGTACCTTCTTACTGTAATTAAACTTTTATAACAAAATTCCTTGTTTCCATATGTTTTGAAAGAATAACGACATATCTTTCTTGAAATATGGAACATTACGCGGTTTTGCACGTGGTTGCATAATCTACTTTTAAAACAACTTGAAGCATTAAGTTTGTAAAAGCACATTTTGTAGATAAGTTATGTGTGTACTCTACACGAATAGGTATTTTGTTTTTCAAGTTAAGTTATAAAATTATTATCTTTTTTTACATTTATTGTATATATTATATGTTTTTTATCTTAACAATTGTGTAGTTAAATGATGAAATACGATGTGGTCGAAAAAAACAAACAGTCTCCTGCGATCACAACTTTTTTTACATCATAGATTAAGAAATTTTTAATATAATTATTCCAGATAGACTTTTTCGAAATTTTTAACATCTTATTTACGTTTCCTATGTATAATCTATACAGTGAATGAAAACCATAATTACCTAACTTCAATTTTTTTTGGCACCAAAAATCTCTCTTTGCTTTCGCGAATTTTTAAATTACTGATAAAAAAAGAATAATTTTTTTTTTCATAATTTGCTCACCTGTATCTGATTAACTATTAGAAATCTTAGTCAAAAATGAAAAAAATGCGATTTTTGTGTTCTGATAATCTCTATAAAGTAAAAACTACTGACGTAAAATAACACTCTTGCAGCTTTTTTGGCTTGAATTTTTCAATTCTTTAAGTTTTTAATTTTTTTTTTGTTTACTCAGTTGTTCGATTTGCAATTTTTCGTTTCGGTTTATCATGTTATTCATTTTTTCAAATGTTTCGATTTTATAATATTTTGCTTTTTCAATTTTAATGCAAATATACCTACATTTTTCGTTTCTTCCATTTTCTGACTTGAAATTTTCGTAATCGGATTCTATAATTTTTTCCTTTTTTAATGTCATTTTTTTTTATTTGTTGGTTCTTCAAATTTTCCATTTTTTTGTTTTGTCAATTTTTTCAATGCAATTCTATGATTTTTTTTTAGATACTGCAATTTTTCAATTTACAATTTTTATTTTCTTTATTTTTTCAGTTCTTCGGTTTTTCAATGTTCTGATTTTATCATTTTTCTTTTTTCAATGTTATAATTTCCAATTTTTGGATTTTTCATTTTTTTGATTTTTCAATATTTTCATTTTCAATTTTTCGGTTTTTCAAACCCCAGATTTTTTAATTATGAAATGCAATGCAATTGCAATTTTTCGTTTCGGTTTTTCACTTTCTTTAATTTTTCAAGTTTTAGATTTTTCAATGTCTCCATTTTATCTTTTGAGTTTTCAATTTGAATTAAATCAATTTTTCATTTATTCAATATTTTGATTTGCAATTTTTCATTTTTTGTTCCTTCAATTTTTTAATTTTTCAATTTTTCGATTCTTCAATTCTTCATTTCTTCAAATTTTAGATTGCAGTTTTTCGTTTCGGTTGTTTATTTTATTAATTTTTGCAATGTTTTCGATTTATGAATTATTCGGTTTTGTCATTCTTTTCATTTTCAATTTTAATTTTTTGTTTCTACAATTTTTTGTTTTGAATTTTTTAATTTTTCAGTTTTTCAAACTCTTGGATCTTTTAATTTCTCAGTTTTTCAATGTTCTGATTTTATAATTTTTCTTTTTTCAATGTACTAATTTACAATTTTTTTATTTCTTCAATTTTTGATTTGCAACTTTTCTAATTTTCCTTTTAAATAATTGTGTTATAATAATTATTTTAAATTTTTTTCACTCTTTAGATTTTACGATTTTAGAATTACTTGATTTTAAATATTATTCATTTATTAATTTTTCATTTTCTATTTTATTTTCGAACTTTGCTACGGCTCTTCGATTTTGCAATATTTTCGTTTTAGTTTGTCAATTTTCAACTTTTCGAATAAAAAAAATGAACAAATTATAAAACTGAAAAGTCAAAAATTAAAAATGCAAAAGAATAAAAACGAAAACTCTGAAAAATCTAAAAATTTAAAATCAAGAACTTGATATTTTAACTGAAAAATTGAGAAATCGAAAAATTAAACATTTGGAAATTTAAAAATCCAAAAATTGCAAAATTGAAAAAAACGAAATATACCTAATATTGTAAAATCGAAATATTGAAAATTGAAGAAATCGGAAAATCGAATAATTGTGAAATCCAAAAATTGCAAAATTGAAAATTTGAAAATTGGAAGATCGAGTAATTGAAAAATGGAAAATTAAAAATTTGAAAAACTGGATACACAAAAAGTCAAAATCGAAAGAAACATTAAGAAAATAAAGAAAATGCAAAAAGAATAAATAAAAAATATATAAAATCAAGAAAATGAAAATTTAAAACATTGAGAAAATGAAAATTTTAAATATCGAAAAATTAAAAATTGAATAACTAAAAAATTGAAAATTTGAAAAAATGTAATATCGAAAATATTTGCAAAATTGAAAAGTTGCAAATCGAAAAAATTGTAGAAATGAACTATTAAAAAATTAAAAATTAAGGTTTAATAAAAACTATATATAAAGCCAAAACACTGAAAAATCGAACCGTTAAAAAAATAAAGAAAGTAAAAAAACAAAAAATTGTGTCTCAAAAAATTATAAAATCGAAAAATTGAAAAAATAAAAATCGGGAAAATGAAGTATTATAAAGTAACAAAATAAAGCCAAAAAAATTGTAAAATTCAAAAATGGAAAACAGATATCAAGACTTTGAAAAATTGAAGGAGGAGAGGAAAAATTGAGAAACTGCAAAATCGAAAAACGAAAATTGACAAATTGGAAAATTACAATTAGAAAATTAAAAATTTTGGAAATTCTGAAACTGAAAAACTGAAAAAAATTATAGCTGAGAAAACGACAAATTCTGGTATCAAAAAATTAGTCCAAGGTAACTAAATCCAGATTTTTCTAAAAATTTAGGAAATGAAAATTTTAAATATCGAAAAATTAAAGATTGAGTAAGTGAAAAATCGTAAAAATAAAAAACCGTAATATCGAAAAATGGCAAAATTGAAAAATTGCAATTCGAAAAAATTGAAGAAATGATAACTTCAGAAATTTTGAAGTCGAAAAATTAAAAAATAAAAGATTGAGATTTAATAAAAAAAAATACAAAGCCAAAACACTGAAAATTCCAAACATTGAAAGAATCAAGAAAGAAAAAAAAATTGTGACTCAAAAAATTATGAAATCGAAAATTTAAAAAAATAAAAATTGGGAAAATATAGAATTATAAACCAAAAAAAAGCCAAAAGTTCGTAAAATTAAAAAATATAAAACAGATATCAAGATTTTGAAAAATTGAAGGAAGAGAAGATAAACTGAAAAATTGTAAAAATTGAGAACCTGCAAAATCGAAAAATAAAAAATTGAAAAATTGAAAAATTACAAATAGAAAATTGAAGAAACGAAAAGTTGAAAAATATGGAAATTCTGAAACTGATAAACTGAAAAGAATTAAAGCTGAAAAAACGAGAAATTGTGGTATCAAAAAATTGGTCCATGGTAAGTAAATCCAGATTTTTCGAAAAATTGAGGAATTGAAAATTTTAAATATCGAAAAATTAAAGATTGAGTAACTAGAAAATCGAAAAAATTAAAAAATGTAATATCGAAAAATGGCAAAATTGAAAAATTGCAAATCGAAAAAATCGAAGAAATGACAAATTGAGAAATTTTAAAGTCGAAAAATTACAAAATTAGAAATAAAGGTTTAATAAAAAAAAAATTATAAAGCCAAAACACTGAAAAATCGAAACAATTATAAACCAACAAACAAAAGCCAACCCTTTGTAAAATTCAAAAATTAAAAACAGATATCAAGACCTTGAAAAACTGATGGAAGAGACGAAAAACTGAAAAATTGAAAAATTAAAAATTGAGAAACTGCAAAATCGAAAAACGAACAATTAAAAAATTCAAAAATTGCAATTAGAATATTGAAGAAACGAAAAATTGAAAAATTTGGAAATCCTAAAACAGGAAAACTGGAAAAATTAAACAAAAAAGCGACAAATTGTGGTATCAAAAAATTGGTCCAAGGTAAGCGAATCCAGATTTTCCGAAAAATTATAAGATTTAATCAGCACAATTAACTGCCTCATTAATTAATTTTTTCGAATCATCCTGTGTAAGTAATTCTTCAAATTATGAGCGCATTGATGAATCACAAGCATAGGGTCATAATATTTTGCAAATTTCATACCTTTAGATGATGTCATCAATTTTTTGGGAAGGGAATTAAAAAAATTTAATTTTCAAGCAGTCTTTTAAATATATGCAAAGTTCATAAATACTTTCTACTAATTTTCCATGTTTTAGAGCTGTTATTGATTCAGCCTGTATATTTTGCTTAATTAATTTTTAAACGGTAACGATTTTTCTTTTTTCGTAATTTTGATAAAAACTTGAACGACTTGAAAATCTTCTATATAAAACAGTCAATAAATAACAAAGTAAAGTTATAACTATAAAACACTAAGTAAACAAATTGTTGTTGAGAAAAAAAATTATATTATTTTTAGATCGGTATCAGACAATTCGTAAAGCTAGTCAAGATCACCGCAAATATTGTGAGATGAAGGTCGAGACTGGTATGAAGGTGAGTCATGCTATGCCATTTTCGGCAACTCAAATATCATCAATTATTTTCTGTGCTCGTCTTTTATAATTCATAAATTCAGTCATCTGTAAACAGTTGTAGGAGGATTCTTTGAATTTTAACTAAACTGACCCATTTTATCGTGATTAATAAATTCAGAGTAAATATTTTTGCTTTAAAATTAAGTTCAACAAAACAATTTTTTATGGTGATGGTTTAACGCTTTTCTCCAAAACGGTTCAGTCACATGGAAGCAATACAAGAATTTGTCCTTTACCTTCTGCCAATAAATCATCGTTTTTTACACTTGTACTCCTTAAATCATATTTTATTTTTATTACATCAAATTTAAACGTGTAAATTGGTAAAACAGCCGCGATTTTATAGCTTCTGCGTTCATGAAGACAGAGGTGAAGGGTGAAGGACAAACAGAACGTCATAACCAAAATCTCAGATATCAGATTGCAAAAGTAACAATATTTCATACAATTTTAGACAACCTTTAAAATGCTTCCTGATTTGCTAAACCCGAAACTATAGAAAATATTTTTCACCAGATTTTTCTATCTGGTTTTAATTAACTCAAAATAACTAAGTCCTGCACTGACGTTATATTTTGTGGAGCCCCCAGTGTGCATATTCCATATGCATATCACACTCACTAGGCATATTTATTGACACTCATTAAGCTTCCACACACCTTTCTTTTAATTAAATTGGCTAATCACAAAAATGAGGTAAATAACTTAATTTCAGCCCCTTGTAAATCGCGGTCAAATTTTAATTAAGACAAGATTACATCAAAATTATGATGTCTTAATTGTATTTGCATAAAGTAATTAATATCTGTTAATTACTGACACAACTATAACTTATCTTAAATATTGCTCTAATAAAAATGCAGCCATTTTCCCGATTCGTTTCCTTGTTCTACAAAGTAACTATGCTAATTTCGATGGTAATTTTTGCTTTTTGAAATTAAGTTAAAATGATTAAAAATAATTTATCGTTGCTTAATCTTGGTTTATTGGACAGTCGTGAAATGAACGGAGAAAATAAATTCAGATTTTAAAAAGACGACGCGAATAATGACGACCATGACCTTGAAGAATACACCTTTATTGCGAAACGTGTAGTTCCTACAACGATCCATTTTTTATAGTGTCGCCAACGTATAAACAGTTTTTTGTCCATTAATTGCACGTATTGTGTAAACGCTCAGTCTGAACTTTTCACGAGTCGTAGAAGATGGCTTAATTTATTACAAGGATTTTAATCTTGGTTTATTATGACAGGAGAGTTGTGCATCGAAATACAATAAATTTAAATTTATCTTAAAATGGCAAAAATTATGGCCTCTTCGGCCTTGGAGGGTTTTTTAAGACTCGCTTTCACGGAGTTTTTTTAATTATGGGAATATTGATAGTTATTTCCTCACTTCCACGTTAAAATTATAATTTATTATTTATTTCAAGAAATCGATCTGTGGGTTTTCGTAATAAATTATCGGAAATAGCAGGTGTGTAATTATGTAATAAGGAAAACCTTGCATGAGATGGCAGGGAAAACCTGTTGATAATCGTGTTAAGTTTGGATAAAAGCCGGTGTTGTGTAATATGTAGTAAAATAAATGACAATGATTTTTATAAGAGAATTCCTAACGGTGTTGCCATACATTTATGAACAAACCTGTTGCGGATCACCTCTTCGTAGTCCATTTGAAGTCGTGAGGGTCCAGGTTGGGATTGGGACCTCCTATCGTTTAATAAATAGTGTTATTTATAATAATTGCATCTTTGTTGTGTTGGATCATTTTGCCTTCGATTTATAACAACTACCAAATTTATTTTTACTGACCCAAATCGTCGTACTACGAAAAGTCGTACCAAGTGACCTCCAAGTTTGCAAAATTTTCTATAAAATTTTTTTTAGGAAACCTGGTTTCTTAACCGGTTACGGCTAAACAAAGAGGTATTGATATAATAAACAAAGAATGTGACTATATTAATGGTCATAACATTAAAATAAAAAACTGACTACTTTATGAATTAAATTTAGGTATGGTCTGATTGACCTTGGATTATAAAAATTTTTCACTTTTGTTTTTGGATAATGATGAAGGTACTCTTTATCACTAGCAACAAGGTGTGCATATTGTTAAGCACATCGTTAATGGTGTATTTATATCTCTTACTCTTATGTTATCACACCTATGCAGTTTTCATTTTAATCTTTATTATTTTCCATTCACTTACATTTATTACGTGCTGTACTTAATGATTTACTGTAATGGATTTTCTTCTGACATTAAAAATGTTGTAAAAAATGCAACTACAGTTTGCAGCGACTGCAAGACGTTATCGCAGTAACTGTAAATCTCGTCAAAAGTTTTAAATTTTACTGTCTATTGTTATCCAGTGTTCATTATAACGTTGATAGTTCTGTAACATTTTTTTTAATTACTGCAAACTTTTTATTTTTTTATATTTCGACAAGATTAAAAAAAATTCATACGTTTTTGATGAAGATAACATACTTTTAATTTACAACTCTAAAAGTTACAATATTTGGAAATACTCCAAATTAAACAAAGTTTAGTTAACAGGGTGCAGACTATATGTTTTTGTTCAATTAGAGTTTGAAAAGATAAGTCCCCCATTTCCGTCTGTCCGTCGTTTGTCATCCGTTGTGAAATTTTAGATATGTTTTCAAAAATCTACACGATAACTCTTAAGTTTTTCTGGTCATTCCCACCAACAATTTGATGACGTCACCTCAAAATTTTGCAAAGTAAAGTCTACATAAATTTTACAAAATAACATAGTTACAATACAGGTCTGTGGTTTATGAATCCGCCTTTATTTTTTACTTTGGTCATTTTTGTTTTTTGACAAAAATATCACAATTTTATTACAATATTGTAAGCATGGTAAGCTTGATGATGTGAGATTCGAAGTAGTAAGTTTATAAATAATAATTTATGTAGTGTTTCCTTCTTGGACATTTATTCTGTGTTGATAAAAAGACCAAAAGTTATTTAGACAAAATTTCCCTCGCTCCTGAGGTACAAACGAATTCAGTTATAAAATTTGATTTTACGATTTATTTAATAAGGAGAAAAAGAATCAAAAAAGGCCAAGAAAAAATCGACAAAAAAGGCCAAGAAAAAGACGGCAAAAAAACTGAAAAAAAGACGACAAAAAACAATAAAAAAAGGGCGTCATAAAAAGTGACAAAAATTGGGAACAAAGTAACAAAAATGATTGACAAAGGAAACGATAAAAAATGGGACCAAACCGCGAAAATAATGTAAAGAAAAAAAACACAAAATAATGCGAGAAAAAAAAAAGCCGGCAAAAAACAAGAAAGTGCAAAAAAGTCACAAAATAACGAGAGAAAAAAGCCGACAAAAATATGACTACAAAAAGAGACATAAAATTCAAGAAAAAAAAAAAGTTACGAAAAAAAAGGAGGCCACACAAAACGCGGCTAAAAAAATGACCAAAAAACGACTAAAGAAAAGACGCAATTTAAAAAAAGGTGGCAAAAGGGAAGGTAAAAAAAGGCATAATAATGCGAGAAGAGAAATACAACAAAAAAGGGTCCAAAAAAACGACCAAAAAAAGAGTAAAAAAAAACAAAAAAAGGCCACTAAAAAAAACGGCAAAAAAATGAGTCGAAAAAACTATAAAAAATGACGGTAAAAAGGTCACAAAATAATACGTAAAAATAAATAATAATAAATAAAAAGGAATGAAAAAGAAACCGACAAGAAAAGTTGACAAACTAGAAAAAAAAGCGTAAAAAATAAGACAAAAAAAATACAAAAAAAGTGTTAAAAAAGCGACAAAAACGTCAAAAAGAAGGAAGCCAAAAAAATCAACCCCAAAAAAGTGACACAGAAAACGACAAAAAAAGGACAAACACAATGTAAAAAGGCCACAAAATAAAATTTTGAAAATCTTATAGTGCTGCTACGATTAAGACAGGTAGGAGGAGGAATTTGGGGATGGTACTTGGCAACCATATCCTTATCTTAGCAAGTACTAATGTTCCAGAAGTGGTACATATAAATATTTAAAAATTTGTGATTCTATTCTTCAACATTCATCCAGATATCTCAACGGTGTAGTGGGGAAATATATATTACTTATTTGTCATTAATACAATTTTCAATTGTTTTTAATAATACAAGGTTTTCCACTTAAAGGTTGGACAACAAAGAGTTGTCTTTTTTAAGGAATTCCATATATTTTTATAGGTGTAGATTTAAAAAAAAAAATAGTCTACAGTTATTTAGACAAGATTTGCCTCGGCCCTTAATACAGTCTAACAAATAACAGTTTTCTCAAAAAATTACAAAACATTTATTTTTTTTTATAACCATTATAAGCAAAAAATATAGGTAATACCAGTCGTAGTGTAAAAAAAACACATGATAATGATGGGATTATTATTGTTATTACTATCTCAAAAGTCGGATGAATAGATCCTATCTGCATTGGGTCTGAAATGGGTATATACTTCTGCTTTATTAGGGGTTAATATTTTTAAAATTTTTTATACAGGGTAACTTAAAGAAATTATTGCATGAAGTAGTTTTGTGTTTATAGAAGTTTTAAAGAAAATGAATGTTTAATCTTTAGCTACGTTCAAAATTTTGACAAAATTTAAATTAACGAAAAAATGTGGAAGCTTTATTACAAAAAAGGTACCTAATATTAATATTAGGATAGAAAAAATTATATAGCGAAAATAGCAAAAGTGTTTAAATATTAACAAAAGTAGAAACAACAATGCTTTGAATTTCAATTTTCAATTTTAAATATTAAAAAAAAACACTACAACAGTGAATATAACATAACTTTGATTTTTTTTAGACAGATCTTCACTCCTAAAGCACAGTTTAAAAAATTCAGATCGAACCCGGGCTCCTCTTATGCATTATTATAAAAGATTACTATAATTTTTTTAATTTTTTTTGCTAAAATGCAGTTTTTTCGAAAAATTATAAAATTTGATTTAGTATTTTTTTATGATGTCCCCTAAAAGTAAAACAATACCCGTTACTGTGTAAAAAAAAAACATTCGAAAAGGGCGGGATTCAAACCCACACGGACAAAGTACAAGTCCAACAATCTGCCATTTAACTCGTATACCTCGTATTTGATGTATGAGCGAGATATCGGTTACATGAAGCACGTGGAAAATAGTTATACCAGAAAAACAGTTTTTCTAACGAATTGGGATAAAAACCAAGCCAGATTCATAATCCCGAGTTCAGCTGTGGAATATTTTATAAAATTTAGGTAACTTTTACTACCCAAAATTATCAAACTACTGATGGGGACGATTAGATAAATTGTGTTTAGCGTTTTACCAACTGCACGATATATTTAAATCGCATATACAAATTGACAGCAATCGGTTCGGTAGTTTCAAAGAGCGGACACCTATTTTTTCATACTTTAGGTATTATGAAACGTCTAGAAAACATGAAAGTAGCAATTCGGCGTGTGGACTCTAAAATAAAAAATTGACCGAAGGTTATTTCGACAGAACTTCTCTCGTCCTTGAAATTTAGGATCCCACTTCTTTGAAAAATTGTAATAATTATAAAGTTATATCTACACATTTTAGATGGGATGTATTGGGCCAAATTTGGCGATGACGTCATCAATTTGAGCAGAGGGACGAAATAAAATTTCATTATACATAGATTTACCATACTTACGATAACCCAATAATGTTTGGGAAATTTCGAACGTTTCGGTTTTCCGTTTCCAAAGATAAACTGTAAAATTTTGTCATAAAATTTTGAATTTTTGCAAAAATTTAGATATCTAGAGTAAAAAGTGAACACGGATTTATAAACTACAAGTGCAGCTGTGTGTTATTTGACATTTATTTCACTAAATTGTAAACACGTCATCAATTTTGAGGAGGTGCCTGAATGGATACATTTTGTTAACGATTTATCATACTCTTGATAACCTTAGAAAGTGTAAGGTTTTAGAGCACTCGGTTTTGCAGTTTCAAATTAAATTATAAAATATTGTTATACAATTCATAAAGGTGTAGGAATATGTTGTTTCATAAAATTTAAATAACATTTAGTATGTACAATTTTGAGGTGACGTCATTACATTATTGGTGGGGATGATTAGACAAAATTGCTTAGTTTTATATTCCTAAAATAAAAAATATATAACGGGTGTTTATTTAAAAAGTTTATCAAGTTAACTTTGACATTTGGGTAGAAGGAAACTTAGCGAAAAACAGATGTGTAGGATTAATTCCATAATTGACATTTGACAGTGGTTTGACATTTTTGACAAGCATAGAGTTGTATACACAAATACGTTTTCTCTAATTTTCCGTTTGTGTCTCGTTGTTCAGTTTACTTTTACGTGTTTTCTGTTTTCCGAATTTAAAAAAAAATGGCAGCTGTCATCGATCATAAATTTGAATTTTAGCGCAGACATACTTAAAAAAAATCAATGTCCATTTGATGGAGTTTTTAAATAAACACTCGTTACATTTAATAATAATGTAGATAAACTGAATCATAGTTTGAGTTGAAACTAATTTGCCTCTTCCCCAACGAAAACGTCGACAGCGTAACGTTGCCCACTTTTTGAAGAACTATAAACCTCCAAAAATAAACCGAATCCGAACTTCAGCACCTCGCTAAGTCTAAACCAATATTGCCTTATTTATTCAACCGACAACGGCCTTCTTGTACTCCACAGTCGCCAAAGACAGTCCGTCTGATTAAAAACTCCCCATCCTCGTCCTCACCCTTTCCTTCGTCGCACCCCAAAATTTTCGATTTCCACAACAAGTCCTCCCATTGAGGACGTTTTCAGCGCGCTTTGTGTCCAAGACCATTGATCACTTTATTTATAACAACCGGTGGAGTACCGCCATTCACTTGCAAATGAGTCGAGATACGTAGTGGCTTCTTCGGCGGCGAGCACGTGGACCCCAGACAAGGACGAGACTAGTATGGCACTGATGTAATGATCAATTCAAAGCGAAATAATTCGCTCTTTGTGCGATGCTCGCATACCGAGATCTTGTTTGATCACACCTGCGTCACCACCGGTGACATTCGACCGTCAAATCACAACAACAATGCCGTTTGCGGAATCTTAAACGCACAATGTCACGACAGCCGCAGGCCGACACGTAAAAAATTTCGAGTGTGGTCGCTTTTGGAGATGGCCGGAGGGTGGGTGCTTACATGCTATTTAGTTGAGTAACGGTGATTTGGACTTGAATGTTTGTGGTTAGTCAGATGGACGGCAATTAATTAAGGAGCAGTGGTGGCGGAGAGAGGTTGGAAGAGGGTGCTGAATTTAAAATACAAACTTGGTGTGTGTATCAAAGTAGTTAAAATGTAGATACTTTTTCTCAAAGTGGCATTAAATTGACATTTTATGTGTAATTCAGAACACTTTTTTGTGATTGCCCTAAATTTTACTTCTAATAGCATGTGGTCGGTGTTAATACTTTTCCTATTTTAAATGTTCCTACCTTCTTCATCTGCTGGTCTGTGTACGACCAGCCGATTACCGATTCGCCTATTTTACCTATATAAATAAATTCTCGATCTCCATCCCCATCCTTCACCCCATTCAAGACTTCCAAACATCTTTCTTCTATTAATTCCCATAGCAATTTTCCGTCGTTATTTACTATTTTATCTTAAGATTTCCATTTGTTTTCTTCTTCACATTCTGTACTGCATTTGTTGCCTAAGCTGGTGCTGAAGTTCCGTCCTATCAGATTAAAATCTTCCTATGGACCCATTTTTTCTATTTCTTGTTACACCTTGTTTAAATGCTCCATTTTTTCATTTATTGTCAGCTTACTTAGCTTCCCTTATTTTTTCTTTTTTTGTATCTTTATTTTCTTTCTTAGCTCCTTTCTAATTGCTTTTTGAATTTTTTGTTCTTCTGCTGTCCAATAGTTGTCAATATATATCCTTTTTTCCCTAGTTTATTTTTATTCTACATCATGTCTTGTTTTCCTTTCCAAAGCGTCTTAACCAGGATTTGCTTATTTCCATTTTGGCTACAATTATCATTTTCAACATTTTTACTTCTGTCTGAATTTTGTTTCTTCAAATATTCTTCTATTTGTTTTGCATCAACTTTTTAGCCGTAATTATGAAATTATTTCTTCTTACTTGTCTCTCTTTTTTCCAACTTCTTCTCTAAATATTCAAATATTTTTCTTTGTCTTTCCATTCTTCTCTTTCTCTTCTTTTTGTCTCTGTAATTTCTTCTCTAATTCGTTATGTTTATTCCATTCGTCGTTTCATCAATTCCATTAAATGATCGCTCTCTAGGTTTATTTGTTCCTTTCCCTCCATTTGCGAAGTTTCGATATAAACATATTAATAATGAATAACGGCAATTCCAAGGACAAAAAAGTCTGCTTTTTTATAACATGATTGCAAACACACGACTAAAAAATGTTATGGGAACTTTCATCATTCTGTGGTGTAAAAGCGTAGAGGGGACCTTAATATATATAATACTTCAATTATCATCTGTTGCAGATTAAATTAGACATTTGGGGCCCCCGAGAAGCTTTTACATTTTTAAGAAAGACAGTTGGGCTCCACGAGAAGGTTTCACATTCTTAAAAAAATACATTTGAGGCTCCCGAAAAGGTTTTACATTTTCAAAAAGACAGTCACAAACTGTCTTCCGAAAAGGTTTCACATGAAAAAAAAAAGACATTTGGGACCCTCGAGAAACATCTTTATTATTAAAAAAGATAGTTGGGACCCTCGAGAAGATTTCACATTCGTAAAAAAAAAGACAGTTAGGACCTGCGAAAAGTTTGTACATTCTTAAAAAATATATTTGGCGCACTCGAGGAGCTTTTTACATTTTTAAAACAAACAGTTGGGCCCCCTGAGAAGGTTTCATATTCTTAAAAAATACATTTGGCGGCCCAGAGAAGGTTTTACATTTTTAAAAAAGACAGTTGGGCTCCCCTAGAAGGTTTCACATTCTTACAAAAATATACTTTGGGGCCCCGAGAAGGTTCTACATTTTTAACAAAGACAGTTGGGAGCCCCGAGAAGGTTGGACATTAAAGAAAAGACATTTGGGGCCCCCGAGGAGGTTTTTCATTTTTAAAAAAGACAGTTGGAAGCCTTGAGAAGATTTCACATTCTGCAAAAAATACATTTGGGGCCCACGAAAAGGTTTTACATTTTTCAAAAAGACAGTTGGGGCCCCCGAAAAGATTTCACATGAAAAAAGGGACATTTGGGATCCTCGAGAAGCATCTACATTTTTAGAAAAGATAGTTGGGATCCCGAGAAGCTTTCACATTCTTAAAGAAATATCTTTTGGGGCCTTGCAGATAGTTTCACATTCTTAAAAAAAAGACATTTAGGGCCCCGGAGAAGCATTCATATTTAAAAAAAAAACAATTGGTATTCCCGAGAAGGTTTTACATTCTTAAAGAAATACATTTTCGGGCTCCCGAGACGGTTTTACATTTTTAAAAAAGACAGTTGGGATCCCCGAGAAGGTTTCACATTCTTAAAGAAATACATTTTCGGGCCCCCGAGAAGGTTTTACATTTTTAAAAAGACAGTTGGGCTCCCCGAGAAGTTTTTTATTCTTAAAAAAATACAATTGGGGGCTCCGAAAAGGTTTTACATTTTTCAAAAAGACAGTTGGGACCCGAGGAGGTTTCACAGAAAAGAAAGGCATTTGGGACCCTCGAAAAACATCTACATTTTTAAAACAGATACTTGGGATCCCCAAGAAGGTTTCACATTCTTAAAAAAAACATTTGGGCCCCCGAAAAAAATTTTACATTTTTCAAAAGACAGTTGGGGCCCCCGAAAAGGTTTCACATGAAAAAAAGGACATTTGGGAACCTCGAGAAGCATCTAGATATTTAAAAAGATAGTTGGGATTCCCGAGAAGGTTTCACATTCTTAAAGTAATACCTTTTGGGGCCCCAGAGATGGTTTCACATTTAAAAAAAAAGACATTTAAGGTCCCCGAGAAGCTTTTACATTAAAAAAAAAAACAGTTGGTATCCCCGAGAAGGTTTCACATTCTTAAAAAAATACATTTTCGTGCCCCCGAGAAGGTTACACATTCTTAAAAAAATATACTTTGGAGCCCCGAGAAGGTTCTATATTTTTAAAAAAGACAGTTGGAAGCCCCAAGAAGGTTTTTCATTTTCAAAAAAGACAGTTTGGCTTCCCTAGAAGGTTTCACATTCTTACAAAAATATACTTTGGAGCCCCGAGAAGATTCTACATTTTTAAAAAAGACAGTTGGGAGCCCCGAGAAGGTTTGACATTAAAGAAAAGACATTTGGAGCCCCCGAGAAGCTTTTTCATTTTTAAAAAAGACAGTTGGGACCTTCGAGAAGATTTCACATTCTTAAAAAAATACATTTGGGCCCCCCGAAAAAAATTTTACATTTTTCAAAAAGACAGGTGGGGCCCCCGGAAAGGTTTCACATGAAAAAAGGGACATTTGGGACCCTCGAGAAGCATCTACATTTTTAAAAAAGATAGTTGGGATTCCCGAGAAGGTTTCACATTCTTAAAGAAATACCTTTTGGGGCCCCAGAGTTGGTTTCACATTCTTAAAGAAATACTTTTTCGTGCCCCGAGAAGGTTTCACATTCTTAAAAAAATATACTTTGGAGCACCGAGAAGGTTCTATATTTTTAAAAAAGACAGTTGGAAGCCCCGAGAAGTTTTAACATTAAAGAAAAGACATTTGGGACCCCCGAGAAGGTTTTTCATTTTCATAAAAGACAGTTTGGCTTCCCTAGAAGGTTTCACATTCGTACAAAAATATACTTTGGAGCCCCGAGAAGATTCTACATTTTTAAAAAAGACAGTTGGGAGCTCCGAGAAAGTTTGACATTAAAGAAAAGACATTTGGAGCCCCCGAGAAGCTTTTTCATTGTTAAAGAAGACAGTTGGGATCTTCGAGAAGATTTCACATTCTTAAAAAAATACATTTGGGCCCCCGAAAAAAATTTTACATTTTTCAAAAAGACATTTGGGGCCCCTGAAAAGGTTTCACATGAAAAAAGGGACATTTGGGACCCTCGAGAAGCATCTACATTTTTAAAAAGATAGTTGGGATTCCCGAGAAGGTTTCACATTCTTAAAGAAATACATTTTGGGGCCCCAGAGATGGTTTCACATTCTTAAAAAAAGACATTTAAGGTCTCCGAGAAGCTTTTACATTTAAAAAAAAAACAGTTGTTATCCCCGAGAAGGTTTCACATTCTTAAAGAAATACATTTTCGTGCCCCCGAGAAGGTTTCACATTCTTAAAAAAATATACTTTGGAACCCCGAAAAGGTTCTATATTTTAAAAAAGTCAGTTTTAAGCCCCGAGAAGTTTTGACATTAAAGAAAAGACATTTGGGACCCCCGAGAAGGTTTTTCATTTTCAAAAACGACAGCTTGGCTTCCCTAGAAGGTTTCACATTCTTACAAAATATACTTTGGAGCCCCGAGAAGATTCTACATTTTAAAAAAAGACAGTTGGGAGCCCCGAGAAGGTTTGACATTAAAGAAAAGACATTTGGAGCCCCCGAGAAGCTTTTTCATTTTTAAAAAAGACAGTTGGGGCCCCGAAAAGGTTTCACATGAAAAAAGGGACATTTGGGACCCTCGAGAAGCATTACATTTTTAAAAAAGATAGTTGGGATTCCCGAGAAGGTTTCACATTCTTAAAGAAATACCTTTTGGGGCCCCCGAGATGGTTTCACATTCTTAAAAAAAAAAAGACATTTAAGGTCCCCGAGAAGCTTTTACATTAAAAAAAGAACAATTGGTATTCCCGAGAAGGTTTGAAATTCTTAAAGAAATACATTTTCGTGCCCCCGAGAAGGTTTCACATTCTAAAAAAAATATACTTTGGAGCCCCGAGAAGGTTCTATATTTTTAAAAAAGACAGTTGGGAGCCCCGAGAAGGTTTGACATTAAAGAAAAGACATTTGGAGCCCTCGAGAAGCCTTTCCATTTTTAAAAAAGACGGTTGGGACCTTCGAGAAGATTAAACATTATTAAACAAATACATTTGGGCCCCCGAAAAAAATTTTACATTTTTCAAAAAGACAGTTGGGGCCCCGAAAAGGTTTCACATGGAAAAAGGGACATTTGGGACCCTCGAGAAGCATCTACATTTTTAAAAAAGATAGTTGGGATTCCCGAGAAGGTTTCACATTCTTAAAGAAATACCTTTTGGGGCCCCAGAGATGGTTTCACATTCTTAAAAAAAGACATTTAAAGTCTCCGAGAAGCTTTTACATTAAAAAAAAAACAGTTGTTATCCCCGAGAAGGTTTCACATTCTTAAAGAAATACATTTTCGTGCCCCCGAGAAGGTTTCACATTCTTAAAAAAATATACTTTGGAACCCCGAAAAGGTTCTATATTTTTAAAAAAGTCAGTTTTAAGCCCCGAGAAGTTTTGACATTAAAGAAAAGACATTTGGGACCCCCGAGAAGGTTTTTCATTTTCAAAAAAGACAGTTGGGACTCTCGGGAAGATTTCACATTTTAAAAAAATATACTTTGGGGCCCCGAGAAGGTTCTACATTTTTAAAAAAGACAGTTGGGAGCCCCGAAAAGGTTTGACATTAGAGAAAAGACATTTGGAGTCCCCGAGAAGGTTTTTAATTTTTAAAATAGGCAGTTGGGACCCTCGAGAAGATTTCACATTCTTAAAAAAATACATTTGGGGCTCCCGAAAAGGTTTTACATTTTTCAAAAGGACATTTGGGACCCCCGAAAAGGTTTCACATGAAAAAAAAAACATTTGGGACCCTCCAGAAGCTTCTACATTTTTAAAAAAGACAGTTGGGATCCCGGAGAAGGTTTCACATTCTTAAAAAAAACACATTTGAGGCCCCCGAGAAGCTTTTACATTAAAAAAAAAAACAGTTGGTATCCCCGAGAAGGTTTCACATTCTTAAAAAGACAGTTGGGTCCCGCGAGAAGTTCGCACATGATTAAAAAAGGCATTTAGCGCCCCCGAGAAGGTTTTACATTTTTAAATAAACTTCACCTTTTCGAGAAAGTGGGGTAATTTTATTAATAAAAAATTTATTATGACGTCATAAACATAGATAACACACTATGCCACGAACGAATAATTAGAGCACAACTTCTTCTACCCCTAATACCTAATTTTAGGTAATTGGTACAATTGGTTCTCAAGATATTTAACCATTTCCATACATTCTAGGGACTCTGTATTTATTCTACAAATGTTTTTTTGACTTGTTTAATATTGTAAATTTATATTTGTTGTTAACCAATGAGGAAATTTTCAATGAGGTCTGTTCTTTTTAGGAATTAAAAGTGATTTTAGTTTCAAAGTGTAGGTTCAAAATGCAAAAAGATCACTTATGAATAAATTTACAATTCTTTAAAGAAATTTCAAAGGAGTTAACTTTTAAAATCCCTTTAGAGTAACAACAATTTAGCCCAAGCAATAACATTAGTGTTGTTTCACGATTTGAGGTATAAAGCAGGAGCTGATTACATTTTTAAGAAAATGTCGTTCAATGTTAAGCCTGGCAAAAGTAGAAACATAATCAATATTAGGGGGATTATATCTATTTTGAAAAGTAATAAATTGATTAGGTACATTAGACACTGGTAGAAAGGAACACCGAAAATAATGTAGTAAAATATACCTCTAATTGAAATTCGAAGACCTGTACTTATTTTTGCAGAACATTCTGTTAAAAACTGCAGTGCGTTATTATACTTACTAATTAGCTAAAAGTAGTAGTAATAGTTTTGAGACGGGTCTGCTCAATTTTTGGAGAGAAAGATCCGACAAACTTTGATTGGCATTTAACTATCACCATGATAATCTTAAGGTACATTTAAAACTTCAAAATAATTGGCTCAGTAGTTCGACGATTACGTGTGTAATAAATCGCCCACAGATACACGACCAGATAGGCGGAAACAGGAAATCTGCATTTGAGTATTCTACGATCTATAAATCATGAAAAAAACCTGAAATTACACGTTCACCAAAATTGCCCTGTTACTCGGGCCAAAGAAGTGCACTTTGAAAGGCATATGTGGAACACGATAATTTCAGTCGTTGCTGGTGTTCCCGATTTTTTCTGGCTATTTTTGCAAACTTTAGAAATTCGCCTGTTCCGCGAACTCTCCTTCCTGGAAGCAGTCTTCGCCTCGCCGTTAGCAGCCTTCGGTCCATCGTTGGAAACGGGCCTCTGCCGAAAATTTCCCGTTCGGTGCCAATCCGCCCCTGAGTCTGGGTCTTGACCCCTGGCCAGAGACAATGCCGAGGTCGGCAACGGCGGCGCACAAACGGCGGTCTGACAGGCCGGTGTCAACTGAAGAAGAAGGCCGAAACGTGGGACCGGTATATTTATCGCAGCATCTAATGTTGGACTCGGCTGGACCCAAACCACCTGAAAAGGCTGCCTCTAATGCAGCCGCTGCTCTTAAGAAACTGGACCTTATCAAAAATTTATATCTACTATAAAGACGGAGCGAACAACATAAATTGTTGTTTGCGGTATTATTTCGCCGACACGAATAAATTGCCACGGATTTTTTTGCTTTTGGAAGTGGCCGAGTAGTTTTTTACTATTTCGACGTGGAGTGACGCGAGGGGCCGGACCTGAATTTCGGCGGGGGGATAATTGAATGGATCGCGAAATGTGCCACGGCTGGATTTTTAATCACAATAAATTTGAGACGTGTCAACGCGATTCGGGGGAAAAATAAAGTTTTTGGTTTATTAGTGGCGGCGCGGGAATGTTTGATTTAGGTAAGGATGGGATGCTGGAGATTGTGGACATCTGCAACAACCACCTGCTGATTAGATGGGCAAAAAAATTCTAATTTATTAAAGTCCATATTGTGATCATTATTATGAAAAAGAATCTTGGACAACCAATTTTCAAGAAGTCACATATATTTTCAAAACCAAAATTAAACCCAGAAAAATTAAAATGTTTATTGAGTGATTCATCCTGTCCAGAAGGTTCATGACGTCATCCTAACGAATGGAATTAAAATATTTAAGTATTTATCTGAGACATAAGCGCCCATTTTGCGCAATTATTTAGAATGTTAATGGAAAACTAATTACAACCGATGTCGAAAAAATAACCACAATATTGTAAATCTATATGTGGTAGAAAGTGAGCTACAGTATTTAATTTGATCAGGTTTTTTCAACGGCGTTCTCTATTTTACTCGCATTTCCCCAAACCGAAACCCGATACGGCGACGACATCTGAAATTTCTCTCTCATATTATCGAAAAGTAAATTGCCCCATTAGGAGCCGTTTTTTCTCCGAACACGCGATTTTATTCCCATGATCAATTAATCGTCAGAAGGGGGTCCCAGGTAAAAAATAAATGGTTGCCATATAAAGTAAATTATGTATCCTCCCGATATAAAATAGTCTGGAACGTGTTTCACAAAATTATGGAAATGTGTGCAGCACGCGACAATCCTTAGATTTTTTTTACACCCTATTTATTCGAACGGATCGAGAGTTTTATGGTAAAGGGATAATTCCGAGGATACAACCGTTTGGAATTTTAATTGAGCTTTTTATGGGGTCCTTTATGGCGGACAGTGTGTGCACAAAACGCGATTTATGCCTTGTCAAAACTGGCGGATGCGTTAAAATTTCATTGTTTTGTGGCGTCGGGGTTCCAGATCTGTTGCGTCTGGACGAAATCTAGTTTTTGCGCTTTGTGATAATAAACAAATTCCACTTTGTGTTGGTTGATTAAAATGTTTTGTTGTAAACAAAGTTGCTGGTGAACTGTTGCTTTACTAAACATTTTTTGTACAATTTTGAACAACAATATTGTTTTCTCGCACAAAAGTTGTTTGCGAAATTTTTTGTAAGTATGAATTGTTCAGAAGTTAACTGGAAATTGTTTGTGTGGATGGAACTAGATCGGTTAATAGTGTTAAAAAATTTTAAAATGGGTATTTTAAATTACGTCATGACAATTTCAACACTTTATAGATTACGTTGGATTATATAAAATCATTTTACTTTAATAACAATGTAATAAAGTACAAATGTGAGTGTGATTTATGCAGGTGTTCCCCGTCAGTGGAAACGTATCACGTTTATCGTGCTGAGTTCAGGTTTATGTATATGTCACTGGCCAAAAGTGACTTGTGAATGAGTGATACAAGTGTGAATGACTGCTTTTCGACTGAACTGCAGCGATGAAATTAACACCATGCTTACCACAAGATACTGGCGGGGTCCCTATTTTTCATCCCTTGTTGAAATATTGCTAGAGATTCGAAGACATCCAGAAATTTAAAGTAGTGCTTCCCAGGTAGCAGAAGTTTGTCAAAACTTTTTATTCTTTACCCTCCAAGAAAATTCACAATTTCCATTGTCGATGTATTTTTATTTTAGGTTTCTCTTTATCTTCTCTTTGGATATTTCTTAATTTTTTTTTAGTTCTCTGAAAGCATGCCACCTAATTGCAGCTTTATTTTTCATTCATTTTAATTGTATGCGGTCGATTAGTATTAGGAATAGGAGAGGAGACAACACACATCCTTGCTTGATTCCGCATTCCATTTTCATTTGATTTGTTAGATCTGTGTAATTGTTATAAAAATTTTTAGTGATATTACTTTGATGTTCAGAATTGTATACCGCGCAAATATCTTCTACGATCTTTCTTAGTTCACAGAATCGAAAGCTTCTTAAAAGTCTATAAAGCGGATATATGGTTACAATATTATGTTGATCAGTATTTTTCTTGTTGGTAATTCTTTTGCTTGCAAAATTCTGAGTCTTTTTCCTGCTTCTAAACACATTTTGATATCCGATGCTATGCGCTAACGGTAATATTTTTCTGGGTAAATAAAGTAGGCCCAAAGATTTCTCCAAGAATATTTTGAGTAACACGACGTCCAGTAAACTTTAATAGTTCTTTTAGCAGTATTACATAACTTTTTCCTCACTAAAATATTGTGTTTTTTTTAAATACAGGATCAGAAAGATTGCTAAAAGATGATTTCATGTAATATAACTTCCTGAAAGAAGATGACACAAACTAATACTAAATTTGCTTTTTACGTCCAGAATGTAAGCTCAAGACAATAAAAAAATAAGTCTCCCGTTTCTGTATGTCTGTCTGTCGTCTGTCGTCTGTGTCGATTTTTATTAGACAAATAATTTCCGGTGATCGAAAGTTCATTAAGTTGCCATTGATTTTTTTTTTTTCGCTCTTGAAGTACAGTTCAACAAATTCCGCTTCTTTTAAAAATTAAAAAATTAGATTTTGTGAGCTTTTATTTGTGATTACCAGTGGCGAACCATCTGGAAATTGGAAATTTTCCAAAGGTGTCATTAGCTTTGATACATCTGAACCCAAATTTGACATACTTTTAAATGAAGCAAAATTTAGGCACGAGACTCCGAGATTCATTCACATTACTGAAAAACGAAAGGAAAGGGGTTCCGGAGAATATTTCAAACTACTTCAAAAACCAGACACGATGAGTCCGGGAGATTCACTCAAACAACTTCAAAAACCAGATACCAAGGTTCCGCCGGATCCTTTCAAATAAATTCAAAAACGAAACAAAAAGATTCCCGAGATTCTTTTAAACTACTTCATAAAACCAGATACAAGGGGTACCCAAGATTTTTCAAACTCCTTCAAAAACAAAATAATAGGCAACCCCCAGCTTCTTTGAACCTACTTCAAAAAGCAAGCACATTGGATGCTCGAGAATCTTGTTACTTCAAAAACCAGACACGAAAGATCCCCGAGATTCTTTCAAACCACTTCAAAAACCGGACACTTGGGTTCCTGTAGATTCTTTCAAACTACTTCAAAAACCAGACACAAAGGTTGCCTGAGATTCTTTAAAACTATTTCAAGAACAAAACAAAAGGGATTTCTAACATTCTTTAAAACTACTTCAAAAACTAAACACAAGCAGTTCCTGAGATTCTTTCAAACAACTTCAAAAACAAACCAAAAAGAATCCCTGAGATTCTTTCGTAGGAGTTAAAAAAGCAGATACAAGTAGTCCTCGAGATCGTTTCAAACAATGTCAAAAACAAAACAAAAAGGATCTCTGAGATTCTATCAAACGGCTTCAAAAAAACAGACACAAAGGGTCTTCGATACTCTTTCAAACCTTTTCAAAAAGTAGCCACTACGGTCCCCGAAGATTCTTTTACGTATTTCAAAAACAAAACAAAAGGGTCCCGGAGATTCTTTCAGACAATTACAAAAACCAGGCACAAGGGGTCCCCGAGGATCTTTCAAACTACTTCAAAAACTAAACAAACGGGATCCCCGAGATTATTTCAAATTAGGTACTTCAAAAACAAAAGGGAGGGATCTCCAAGATTCCTTCAAACCACTTCAAAAATTAACCAAACGGGATGCCCGAGATTCTTTCAAACTGATTTAAAAACTAAACAAAACGGTTCTCTTAGATTCTTTCAAGCCACTTCAGAAAAACACAAACAAATGGTCCTCGAGATTCTTTTAAACCACTTCAAAAACGAGATTAAACGGTTTCCGGAGATTCTTTCACAGTATTTCAAACACAAAACAAAGGGCTCCCGGAGATTCTTCCAAACAATTTCAAAAACCAGACACAAGTGCTCCCAAGATTCTTTCGAACTACTTCAAAAACAAAACAGAAGCGTCCCCGATAATCTTTCAAACTACCTCAAAAACCAGACACAAAGTGTCCCCGAGATTCTTCCAAACTACTTCAAAAACAAAGCAAAAGGGATCCCTGAGATTCTTTCAAAATACTTCAAAAACCAGACACAATGAGTCCGCAAGGTCCTTGCAAACCACTTTAAAAACTAGGCATAAAATGTCTTGGAGATTCTGTCAAACTACTTCTCAAACCAGGCACAATCAGTCCCTGAGATTCTTTCAAACTAATTCAAAAACAAAACAAAAAGGATGATGCAGATTATATCAAACCATCTCAAAAACTAGACACTTTCAAAATCAAACAGAAGGGGTCCCGGAGATTCTTTTAAAATGCTTCAAAAACAAAACAAAAGAGTCGTCAAGATTCTTTCAAACCATTTCAAAAACTAAACACAAGGGTTCCTGAAAGATTTCCGAGATTCTCTCAAACCACTTTAAAAGTTACACAAGGACTTCCGGAGATTCTTTCAAATTACTTGAAAAACCAGACACAAGAACTCCCGAGATTCCTTCGAACTACTTCAAAAACAAAGCGGAAGGGTCCTCGACAATCTTTTAAACTACCTCGAAAAACCAGACACAAAGTGTCCCCGAGATTCTTCCAAACTACTTCAAAAACAGAACAAAAGGGATCCCTGAGATCCTTTCAACTACTTGAAGAACCAGACACAAGGGTTTCTGTCGATTCTTTCAAACTACTTCAAAACAAAACCAGAGGAGTGCCCGAGATGCTTTCAAACTACTTTAAAAATTAAACAAACG
Source organism: Zophobas atratus (assembly GCA_022388445.1). Classification (NCBI taxonomy): domain Eukaryota; kingdom Metazoa; phylum Arthropoda; class Insecta; order Coleoptera; family Tenebrionidae; genus Zophobas; species Zophobas atratus. Next base: position 50,377,034 of record CM039445.1, on the reverse strand, counting down.
GGATCCCCGAGATTCTTCCAAACTGTTTTAAAAATAAAATTCACTTCAAAAACAACACACAAAGAAATCCCCGAGATTCTTTCAAATGATTTCGAAAAACCAGACCCAAAAGTCCCCGAGATTCTTTCAAACCACTTCAAAAACCAGACATAACAGTTCCCGGAGATTCTTTCAAAGAATTTCAAAAACCAGGCACAAAGGATCCCTGAGAATCTTTCAAACTACTTCAAAAACTAAACAAACATAATCCCCAAGATTCTTTCAAACTTCTGCAAAACAAAATAAAAGGGAACCCCGAGCTTCTTTGAACCTACTTTAAAAACCAAGCACACTGCATCCCAGAGATTATTTCAAACCACTTCAAAAACCAGACACTTGAGTTCTTTCAAATTACTTCAAAAACCAGACACAAAAGTTCCCTGAGATTCTTTCAAACCGCTTCAAGAACCAGACACAGGGGTTTCCGGCGATTCTTTCAAACTATTTCAAAAACAAAACAAAAGAGATCCCCGAGATTCTTTAAAACTACTTCAAAAGCCAGACATAAGGAATTCCTGAGATTATTTCAAACAACTTCAAAAACAAACCAAAAAGAATCCCTAAGTTTCTTTTATAGGACTTAAAAAAAGCAAGTACAAGTGGTCCTGGAGATGGTTTCAAACCATGTCAAAAACAAAACAAAAAGGAACCTTGAGATTCTATCAAACGGGTTCAAAAAAACACAAAGGGTCCTCGAGACTCTTTCAAACCATTTTAAAAACTAGCCACAACGGTTCCCGAAGGTTCTTTCACAGTATTTCAAAAACAAAACAAAGGGGTCCTGGAGATTCTTTCAAACAATTTCAAAAACCTGGCACAAGGGTTTCCCGAAAATATTTCAAACTACTTACTTTAATAACTAAACAAACGGGATTCTCGACATTCTTTCAAACTACTTCAAAAACAAAACGGATCTGCAAGGTTCCTCCAAACCACTTGAAAAGCAAAACGAAAACAAATCCCCGAGATTCTTTCAAACTGCTTCAAAAACCAGACATAACGGTTCCCGGAGATTCTTCCAAACAATGTCAAAAACCAGGCACAAGGGGTCCCGGAGAATCTTTCAAACTACTTCAAAAACTAAACAAACGGGATCCCCGAGATTCTTTCAGACTACTTCAAAAACAAAAGGAATCTGCAAGATTCCTTCAAACCACTTGAAAAACAAGACGAAAAGTATCCCCGAGATTGTTTCAAATTACTTCAAAAACAGTACACAAATAAATCTCCGAGATTGTTTCAAATCACTTCAAGGACAAGACATCACGAGCAGGGGCGGATGAGACTCTCTGATAATCGGGAGTTTACCGGTGATATATGTATAGAGCTAAACCAAATTTTGTATACTTTTCAATGAAGTAAAATTTAGGCCTTTCAGAAGCAGGTCTAAATTTTTCCTGTGGTAGTTCAGCAGGTCTTATCCTCCCCTGGTAATCACCTGGATTGAAACAAACATAGTAAAAAAAAAAAATAGCAGTAACAGTGTAAGAAACTAAGCAACACCCTATATATTTTTTGACTCTCTATAAACGTGTTTCGAGACTCTACATTGTTTTTTGTGTTTGTCTACGACATCGACCTTTTTTTTAAGATTTTGTAGAGAACTTCTACTAGGATAAAGGGTTGATAAGCAAAGTCGATATTTTTTCGAAAATTTGGATGCCTGGGGGAAACCGAAACTTCAAGTCGGATTCATAAACCACAAGTACACGAGTATGTTAATTTATAAAATTCAAATCCTATTTACTATGAAAAGTATGAATGTAGTTTGTCCCACGTCCACTTCACAAGCCAGTTTGAAATAAAGTGACGTTACAAATTTAATAAATGTGACAAAAATCTTAGTTTTCTCTTTATATTGTGCTTCGAAACGTTTATTTCCTTAATCGGACGATCAACATAATTTGTAAGCGAGGCATCCGTGGAACTGAACGTAGTAGAAAAGTTTTAACCAAATTAATTTCAATTGCCGATAAGTAAACTTAATATCTGAAATAGACATCCAAAAAGGCAAAAATTAAAATCTTTTAGGTCAATTTATTAATATATTAAATTAAAATTATATTAAAATTTATTAATCTTGTATTAATCAGTGTGGTTTAATCACCGACGTGTTAGATGACTCGATTACAAATTATGTTGATCGCCTGGCATTTATTTGTTGTATGGCATTAGAAAACGTGGAGATGGATGGTATTTTTGCCCCGACTTGGATTTGTGTGCGGTATCAAATTTTCTTCTCTCCGTCTCTTAATCCTTTTTATGGCATTGTCGAAATTTCGGCGACGCCTTTCCGAAAATTCCCGTGAGATTTCACACGTTTTTCATCGTCATCGGACATCGCATCGAACAACATTCTACACGCATCGCCTTAAAGGAAACATAGCTTGTACATTAAAGCACTAAATTTCCCTGAATTATGGCCATTAATCCCGCCATCCGTCCAATTTGATTTACATTAGTAAATATTTAACGTCGGTTGACGAATTTTGTTTCGGGTTGTTGGTAACTAAAAAAGCTGCGTGATTGATGGCATGTCCGAAAATTTAACAACTCCATCGGCATTATATTCTTCTTTTCATGACGCATTATTACACTCGGCTGATGATTACACATGTTACTTGGGTAGAGTTGAGACGTAACAATGTAACATGGCAAGTATTCAGTTGTGTTCTCAGCGAGTATTGAAGCCTCTCCACCGTAACTCATCTATCATCGAATTCGATACATCACCTTGTCGTTTAGAGACTTTTCAAGACCTCTCCCCACATGAACGGATTCGGATGTGGGGAAACGCGAAAAATACACATCGGACGAACGCGTTTTGACAAAAAGTTCGCTAGAAAAACACGATAGAACAAGGGCTTAAGCTGATTAAAACGACTGCAAAAAAATTTAGTTCAGCGGGAACGAATCACAAAAAAATAAATAAAAAAATATATTGTGTGATATCGTCAATAAAGTTTTGAAATGAAAGAAAGAGAAAATCTAGCAACATATAAATATTTCTCGCAAAGGTTAAGTTTTCAAGGCACGTTAAAACGGGTTTTCAGAATCTAAGCCTCCACGTTGTAAATAATAGTTTCGTACTAGAAAATCCAAAACAAACAGAAATCAGAAACGATGAACATACCGTTCGCGATAAGATAAATTCCCCGTCATAACACGAAAATTCCAAAGAAATAAATTAGACCCGAAAAAATTTATTCCGCGAAGAACACAACGGAAAATTCAGCCATAAATTAAAAACAATTGTCCAAAACTACCAGCCTCAAGGTTGAATAATGCCAAAAACGGAAGATACTATCATCTCCTGCACACCAAACACGCATAATCGTGAATATATCAAATAACGCTTCACCAATTTCGGAAAAAATATGACGAAACATGTTTTGAAACTAACACAAGGAGTCAAATTTGTCGCACAAATATCGCGTTTCATCATCAGTAAATCCCTCGTTTACTTAAATCCTTGCTTTTCCACGTTTCCATGTTCATTACATAGTAAAATGTCAAAATAAAATTAATAACCGCGAGTTTAAGCCATAAAAATTCATTCTTTTCCTCCAATTAGAAACCCATTTAGGCCATAATTTATTGCACGATTAATTATGATTTATCCCATTAATGCGCAGTAAAATTTTTTAGTTGAATCCATGTCATTTTTAACTTTTTACACTTGTGCTTGCACGTCCTGACGTTTTAATTATTTATTAAGTAACAGCATTCACCATAAATCAGAACCGTCCACCGCCGTCACACTTCTTTTATTGTGGAAAAATATTTCCGATGGCCTTTGCTAAATCCGAATTCCCGTATTATGTGTTTCCATGTTAACGTCAAACGTTATCTCTTTTAATGGCTTTCTATTGAAGATGAACAGTTATCTCGTCACAGGTATGAACCTAAAAATAGTGGCATTATCTTTTTGTTAATTGTGACGGAGTGGTGATGATGGAATTGTGTAAAATGTTACGATTTATTGTTTTCGCTCCCGGCATTGTGTTTTGTGTGTGTATCCACATTGTATAAAATCACCTAAATGTCAATTTTAAAAGCAATTACGATTGCCGCAGCTGCTCGGACCATTGAACGATTACAATTACACGGAAAACGGGGCAAAATACACGCTATTTTTGAGGGGCGACCCCACGTATTACGAAAAATGACGCCAGGAGAAAAAAATCAGGGACGTAGAAAAATAATTTAAAAAACATTCACGTTTCTTACGGTTTAAACAATAGGTAATACACTAAACAGAAGGAACTTGACTTGTTAGAAGGATTTTTTATTGACGTAACGATCTTTAACTACCCGTATAAGTGAATGATAATTTCGTGATTATAATTGTAATATTAAAATTATACAAGAACAGTTAACTAAAAATATTATCATGTATTTGTTACAAATACTAAGTATTATGTAATTTAAAACATGAAGTTGTAATTAATAATTGTTAATAAATGAACTTCCATCGCCCGTTAAATACAGTTCAACAAATCTCGCTTCTCTGAAAATAAAAAAAAAGATTTTGAGAAATGTTTTGAGAATTGATTAGTAATACCAGTAACAGTGTAAGAAGCTAAATGATATGCTATAAATGAAAACAATGAAATCTCATTTTAAACTACTTCGAAAACTAGGTGCAAGGGGTCCACGAGATTTTTTTCACATACTTCAAAAACCAGACACAATGAGTCCGTAAGATTCTTTCAAGCCACTTCAAAAATCAGGCACAAAAAATCTTGGAGATTCTTTCTAACTACTTCTGAAACCAGGCACAATCGGTTCCGAGATTCTTTCAAACTAATTCAGAAACAAAACAAAAAAGATCCTCCAGATTATTTCAAACCATTTCTAAAACCAGACACAAGGATCCCCGAGATACTTTCAAACTATTTCAAAAACCAGGTACTGCGGAGGTCCCGAGATTCTCTCAAAATACTTGAAGAAAAATACAAAAGTAATCCTCAAGATTCTTTCAAACTACTTCAAAAACAAAAGTGAGCCCCGAGATTCCTGCAAAATACTTCAGAAAAGGCACAATGAGTCCGCAAGATTCTTTCAAACCATTTCAAAAACCAGACAAAATGAGGCCGCAAGATTCCTTTAGGCCCCTTCAAAAACCAATTCCAAAAAGTCTTGGAGATTCTTTCAAACTACTTCTGAACCCAGGCACAATCGGTCCCCGAGATTCCTTCAAACTAATTCAAAAACCAAACAGAAGGACTCTCGGAGATTCTTTCAAAATGCTTCAAAAACCAGACACAATGGGTTCGCGATATTCTTTCAAACCACTTCAGAAACCAGACACAAGTGTCCGCGAGATTCTTTTAACCTACTTCAGAAACAAAGAAAAGGTGTCCCGGAAATTCTTTCAAACTACTTCAAAAACTAGGCATGAGGGATTCCCGAGATGCTTTTCAACTACTTCGATTTTTCGATATTTGGTTTCTTCAGTTCTTCGATTCGCAATTTTTCAATTTTGCAATTTTTCGACAATTACACACAATTTTACGTTTTTAGATTTCTCAGTTTCTCAGTTTTTAATTTTTCGATTTTACAGTTTTTCGTTTCCTTAGTTTTTCAATTTTTCTTTTTTCGATTTTTATCACAATTTTTCCGTTTTTGATTTGTTTTAATTTTCCTCGATTTTCGAATTTTTAAATTTTTCAGTTTTGCAATTTTTGGATTTCTCATTTATCCAATTTTCCAATTTCCTTAAGTTTGTATTTCGATTTTACAATATTTTCTTTTTTTGACTTTGCAGTTTTTCGATTTTTAACTTTCTCATTTTTTAATTTTTCGACTTTTTAGTTTTTCGTTTCTTCCTTTTTCAATTTTTCAAGTTCTTGATGTCCAATTTGTATATTTTTTCGTTTTTTCATTTTTGATTTTTCAATTTTACAATTTTGAAATTTTCCCGTTTTTTTGATTCGAAAAGTTGATTGACAAAAAATTAAAAATTGAAAAACTGAATACTCGGAAAAATTGGAAACTTGAAAGAACCAAAAAATGGAAAATCGAAAAATATTAATGAATCGAAAAATTGGAAAAAAGAGAAAACGAATCCAATCGAAACATTGGAAAACCCAAAAATTGAATGGTCAAAACTGTAAACTCCAAAAACTGTAACATTGAAAGATTGAGAAATTGAAAAATTTATTATGGAGAATTTAAAAACTTAAAATTGGAAAATCCAATAATTGAAAACTGGCCAAATTCTGAAATATTCTAAAAATTGTAATTATTATTACACACTTATAATAAAAACCAGAAAATTTTGAAATCAGAATTTGAAGAAACAAAGAATTGAAAAATCGGAAAACTGGAAAATCTGAAATTTAAAAATCGAAAAAGTGGAAACCGAAAATTTTCATATGAAATTATAAAATTAGAACATTGAGCAATCGAAGAATTGAAAAAAAACCCAAACGAAAGATTACAATTCGAAAAATTGAAATAGAAAAATCGAAAAATTGAAAAATTAAACACTGACAACTCGTGAAGCTGCAAAACGAAAAATTACATAATCTAAAAATTCAAACATCTGAAAAATTTTAAAACTGAAAACTTGAACACCTTGAGAAATTGAAGAAACAAAAAGAACAAATTAATTTTTCAATTCTTCAATTTGTCGATTTGCAATTTTTAGTTTCAGTTTTTTGTTTTCTTTATTTTTTCAATTTTTGGGTTTTTCAGTGTTCTGATTTTATAATATTTCTTTTTTCAGTGTGAAATTTTTTAATTTTTCGGTTTCCAATTTTTCGATTTTTTAATTTTTCCTTTTTTTCAAAATTAAGTGTTTTAGCTCGAATTTTCAAATTTTTGTTTGTTTAATTTGTTATTTCTAATGTTTCTAGTTCTCATTTTTAAATATGTATCCACTGATCCAGTAATAATTATAAGTTTTAAACTTGTTCAGTTTTACAATTTTAGGATTTTAAGATTTTTGTTCTTTAGTTTTTCAGTTTTTCGATCTTTCAGTGTTACAGTTTTTCTACTTCGTTTTTTCTTGTTTGCAATTTTTCGATTTATCTTTTTTTTCTCGGTTTTAAAGTGGTTCGATTTTTAGTTTTTTACATTTTCGATTTTGCAATTTTTCGTTTTTTTAGTTTTTAGATTTTTCTTTTTTTCCGATTTTTGAGTTATTTAATTTTTAATTTTTCGATTTTTCAATCTTTCGATTTTTTAACTTTTCGAATCATAAAATTGTAAATATTGACAAGTGAAAAATTAAAAATGAAAAACGAAAAAGTATAAAATGAAAACTTAGGGAAATCTAAAATTTGGAAATCAGGAACTTAAAAACCTTAAGAACGAAATATTGAAAAGTCGAATGATTAAAGATTGAGAAACTTGAAAATCGAAAAAGTGGAAAATCGAAAAAACGAAATATTAAAAGATCGAAATATATATTGTAAATCAAAGAAATCAGAAAGTCAGAAAATTGAGCAATCCAAAAATTGCAAAATTTAAAAACTGGAAAATCGAGGAATTGTGATATAAAATCGAGGAAACGAAAATTGAAAAATTGGGGAAACAAAAACTTGAAGAATCGAAAATTAAAAATTGAGAAACTGAAAAATAGAAAAATGGAAAATTATAATAGCGAAAAATTGCAAAATCGAAAAATTGAAAAATCTGAAAATTGTGAAAATAAAGAAAATACAAAATCGAAACAAAAAATTGCAAATCGAGAATCAAACAGAAGGACTCTCGGAGATTCTTTCAAAATGCTTTAAAAACCAGACACAATGGGTTCGCGATATTCTTTCAAACCACTTCAGAAACCAGACACAAGTGTCCGCGAGATTCTTTTAACCTACTTCAGAAACAAAGAAAAGGTGTCCCTGAAATTCTTTCAAACTACTTCAAAAACTAGGCATGAGGGATTCCCGAGATGCTTTTCAACTACTTCAAAAACAACACCAAAGGGATCGCCGAGGTTCTTTCAAACCACTCCAAAAACCAGACACAAGGGTGTCTGTTGATTATTTCAAACTACTTCAAAAAGCAGTCATTGATGAGGTCCTCAGGTTCTTTCAAACCACTTCAAAAACAATACAAAAGGAATCCTCGAGATTCTTTCAAACGACTAAAAAAACCAAAGTGAGCAACGACATTCCTTTGAACTTCTTCAAAAAAAACACAATGAGTCCGCAAGATTCTTTGAAACTACCTCAAAAACCAGACAAAATGAGTTCGTAAGATTGTTTCAGGTCCCTTCAAAAACCGGGCACTAAAAGTCTTGGTGATTTTTTTCAAACTACATAATTCTGAAACCAGGCACAATCGGTCCCCCGAGATTCCTTCAAACGAATTCAGAAACAAACTACAATGATCCTCCAGATTATTTCAAACCATTTCAAAAATCAGACACAAGGGTCCTCGAGATATTTCAAAACTACTTCAAAAACCAAACAGAAAAGGTTCCAGAGATTCTTTCAAACTACTCCAAAAATCAAAGTGAGGTCCGAGATTCTTTCAAAATACTTCAAAAAAGACACAATAGGTCCGCCAGATTCTTTCAAACTACTTCTGAAACCAGACACAAGGGTCCCCGAGATACTTTCAAACTACTTGAAAAACCAAACATAAGGGGTCCTGGAGATTCTTTCAAAATACTTCAAAAACCAGACACAAGGGTCTGCGAGATTCTTTCAACCTACTTCAGAAACAAAGAAAAGGTGTCCCGGAGATTCTTTCAAACTATGTAATTCAACAACCAGACACAAGGGATTCCCGACATGCTTTCCAATTACCTCAAAAATAAAACAAAAAGGATCGCCAAGGTTTTTTCAAACTACTTCAAAAACTAGGCACAAGGGGTTCCAGAGATTTTTTCAAACCATCTCAAAACCCAGACACAAGGGGCCTAGAGATGCTCCACAACTACTTCAAAAACCAAATAGAAGTGGTCCCGGAGATTCTTTCAAACTACTTCAAAGACCAGGCACAAAAGGTCCTCGAGATTCTTTCAAACTGATTCAAAAACAAAAAAAAATATTCCCGAAACTATTTCAAACTGTTTTAGAAACACAAGGCCTTCTCGAAATTCTTTGAAACCATCTTAAAACCCAGACACAAGGGCCCTAGAGATGCTTTACAACTACTTCAAAACTACTTAAAAAATTAGACACAATGAGTTCGCGAAATTTTTTCAAACCACTTCAAAAACCAGATACAAGGGTTCCCGTATATTTTTTTTTTAAATACTGTAAAAACAAAACAAAAGGGGTGCCGAAGATTCTTTCAAACTACTTCAAAAACAAAACAAAATAGATCAAACTTTTTCAGAAACTTTTGTTAGGTAGCTACTACCTACACAGGAACTGCATCGCCAAAACTAAGTTCATGCCATCTTTAATTTTTTATGCTCAAAATACGTGTTTTTGTTTTTTTTTTCAAAAAAATATATGTTAAGATGCAATGTAATAAGTAATACCAGTAACAGTGTAAGAAGCTAAATAATATCCTGCAAATGAAAACAATGAAATATCATTGTATGCACTGTTGCAAGCAGGGAAAATGTGGCTAGCCTTAATTTTATATACTGCTAATGGGTGCATCACAGACAGCCTACATATTAAACGACATCAATTTTGCGTACACTACAGGGGCAAGATTCGACTCTGCTTCTATGTGGTGTGTTGAAGAACAATGTTATTTCATATTATATGATTATGGGAACAGTGAATACCCAATTACTTGGTCAAGAATAATAAAAAAATTTCACACTTCATTTTAAAATATTCGAAAAAAAACATTTTATTGGCCAGAAATGTATCGGTTAGATAGAATCAGAAATACAGAGAAAATTAATTGCTGAGGCATTCCCTCACTTGCCACACAGGATAAGCCGTCCCTGGAAATAGATTGATAATTTCTTCAAGGATATGAATGCATTGATAAAGGGCAATATTTTAGTGAGGATGCCTATGTCAATTCCGACACGTGTACTGCAGTACTAATAGTAAAATACTGGGGTTCTTGAGACTTGATCAATAAAAACTATTTAAAAATATAGACAATAAGAGTTACACTAAAAAAAAACGAAGCCACTTCGGGTTAGAAAGCGAAGAAAGAAAGTTTGGACATTTACGTGAAAAACTCAAGCGAATTTTAACACCACAAGTGCAGGAGCATATTATTGTACAACATTTATATCATTTTGATATAGAATCTTTTGAGATGACCAAATATCTTGGTTAGCCAAATTTTGATTAGAATTTTACCACCATCTCTAGTATGTAGGGTGAAAAAGCTAAAAGGGAACACCTCAAATAACTTTTTTATTTATTATTAGTAATGACATTAAATCTGCAAATAGAAAATAAAAGCCCGCGGCGATACATAAATTCACTGTTTTAGAAAAAGCAATGGAAAAAAGTATATTGCAGAAGTGCCATTTAACTTTTTTAATTTTTTCAGATTGTACAGTTTCTTTATTTAAAAAAAGTTATTGGAGGTGTCCCCTTCCAGCTAACTCACCCTATGCGAACAAAATTTGACAACAATCGGTCTAGTAATTTGTAAAATTCGGAAATCTGTCTAATAAACATTAACACAGACGACAGACAGACGGAAACGGGAGACCACTTTTTTGTAGTCTAAGAGGTCATAAGAGACCCAAAACATCTCACAATTCTTAAAAAACTAAACATTTAAAAAATCTTAAACAACATTTTTAGAATTACTCTTCTAATGGGCATTCACTGATCAAAATATAAAAATTAAAAACACAGAATTTTGAATTTTGATATTTTTTTCATTAATTGTGTCTTTTGGATTAATAAATTTTAAATGGAGCTTTATCTTCAAAATTTTGAGCTTTAAAATATTTAGGTACAGCGTTCTCTTTTAACTTTAAATCGTAGACGATATCTTCTTGATCAAAGTGAACCTTAAAATATAATTTTAAAAATAGACACAAAAGGACTTAACAGAAGTAAGTACTTCACAAATTTTGTAATAAAAGATCTCCGAATTTTTCATGAGAGGAAGAATATCTTTTGGTTATTTTAGTAGAAATAATTAAAGGCAAAAAGCCTGGGTAAATGACACGACACCTGGAAAGAATAAGAATATGTTTGCCAAAAGACAGAAAAGGAATTTAATTCGCAAAATCGTAAAACATATATATGTATACTATAGGATTTGATATTAAATTATTATTATTTGATTATTATATTTAATCAATAATTCAATCAAAAAATCGCATCTGTTTCTGAAAATTCCAAAGTTTCGACGATTTTTAAAATTCCTTGATTTTAGTGTATCTTTATCTTAACTTAAAGGGGTTATCATAAAAAATAAATTTCGCAAATTCAAATTTTGTAATTTTTCGAAAAAACTGGATATGTTTGTTTTATCGTAATTGAGGGACGAGGGAAGTTCTGTCCAATCCAAATAACCCTTTCGACAAAAGTCAAAATCGCTTCTAATTATTTCCGAAGTCCCATTTCTCCTCAAATACCATGCTTTTTTTGGCGCTTTCTCCCTTTGTGTCCGTTTAAGCAAAGACCTTTGTGTAAAACGCGAAGAGAAAGCAATCAAAATTCCCTGTCTCGAGATGAGAAAAAAACATCGATGGACGGTGAGCGGGTTTTTGGAGACGTGCAGGCAGGTGCGTGGTTAGCGTGTTTGTGTGAACCACCCGCAGGGTGAATGACGGACGTACTACGCCCCATAAAGAGGGTACCACAAGACACCTCCAGCACGAATGTCATGCATTCCGGAACGCGGCTTTTTGAGCCCGGAGCACTCAACGCAATCGGTAAATAAAACCTAAAAGAAGACGAGGCTTGAACGACATGAACAATTTCAGTTTTTTTGCGCAGCAAATGTGGACTGGACAACTTTCAACAGTTCTTGCTTGGGCATGCTCGAAAAAGTGTGGCCCGTAGTGAAGGATTTGCTGCGAGGGACGGGATTCATGCAGGTAATTTACTTAAAGTAGCTTAACTAGTGGTAATTCTTTGTTGTTATTTATTGTTATTTGGTGGTGTGTTCTTTCAGTCTGTTCTGACTTTATTGTACCGTTTCAGTGTAACAGAGTAACCACTGACCCAAAGATACATTAATACTTACTTAGTAAGTTTTTGAATTTTAAATTAATTTATCAAAATAATAAGAAATAATTTAATTTTTCTTATTGTAATTAACGATTTACCGTGTTTTTGATAACCTTAAAACGTTTGCAAAGTTTCAGAGCATTCAGTTTTGCAATTTCAAAGTTAAATTGTAAAATATATATTATTATAACTACTTAAAGTAAAAACTCAACACGGATTCATAAACCATAAGTATAGGAGTATGTTACTTAATCAAATTTAGATCGTATTTACCATACCAAATTTTGGGACAATATAAAATAGCATAAGCCGCACATCTATGCGTATTTCCTTCAAACTGTCTCCGCATCATCTTTTGCCGTAGCTAAGTATGCATAACAAAATATTAAAGCCTAGACGCAGACCCGCAGCCGCATATTCCTGCCAACAGCTTAATTTACGATATACAAAGCGCGATTCCTTCTCAACGTGACGACAAATCTATTTTATTTCTCTTTAGTACACGAGGTGCAAATCTGCGACAAGCATCGGGATCATCTAGCGTGAAATATACGTCATACATGCACCACAGGAAAAGATAAGTGTTTGCTTCGGTATGTTCTGTCGTCAGAAGTGCTCGTTGGCCATTATTGATGACGGAATTATCCTGGATATGTGTATGTTAATAGACGCTTCTATGCTTTTATGTCCGTGAAGTCCATCTAGAATCGGCCCGTTAAGTATCCAGCTTATCTTAACGCCTTTCGGCTTAACTTTATTAATCATTATTCATTAAAATAGGAAAGCCAGCTGCACTTGCGGTAAATTTCGACCGGCAAATATGCAGCAATTTTCGTATTTTTCAGTGTTCGACAATCCTTATTCACTCTTACGCTATTATTAACCTCAATAATGGCTGATACATCACCAGGCGGCGATAATTTCTATCGGCACCGTCTTCATCACCACGCTCCAACACCCTATACATCATTCAGCCGTCAAACGTCGCGCACAATGCGTGATCACAACGCTAAACATTAACAATTGTTGTGACAATAGCCACTGATAGCTAATTTGTATTATGGTGGATGGTTCTGAAAGGGGTGTCTGAAAACAGGCGTCCAGTCGTCCTTGTTTTGGTTATATGTTAATTGGTTCGAATGAGAGGGATGTGTGCGTATGGTGTTGAGGGCGAGCGATATGCATGAGCGGCCGCGATGAAAGACGACACCAGGCCTCATTGAACACCTCAAATAGAACTACCCTTTCTTCAATACACTTGTCATTTTTGAGTAATCAACCCCAAATAGAGCGGCGTGGGGTAATTAGATTAGGCGGACGCGGGCTGGGCTAGTGGGAAAATAATCGGTTGGTGGGATATGGGTTGAATTATGGTGCGAAAAGGAATAGTGTTAAAAGACGCTTTATCAAAAATGCCCCATGTGTAACGAAAAACAACAGATTTAAGAAAAAAAGGTCTGAAATGACTCCTGAAAATCTTATCTTTTGCAAGACACAATGTCTATTAATATATTTAATAATTATTATTTTAGCACAGTGTATCTGCATAACCACATATATATTTTCTACGACTAAAAATTAGATTAACTTAACAAGACTTTGTTTTGTCTTCAGGTATCCCAGATGTATGTGTAGTGCCAAATATTTATCGACATCGAAGTTAAAAAATCAATTTGCTAGAAATTTTTTGTAAAAAAATTACAAATGACGAATTTCTTAAGACTTGACAAATGCTAAAATTTCAAAATAAGAACCACAAATTAGGAGTCAAAAGATACTGGACTTTAAATTGTGACCAGTCACAATAGCCCCCACAAAATACGTAGCTCCCGACAAAAAATTTCCGTCAAAATAGCCCGATATGAACTTTTTAGATAAAAATGAAATTATTATTTTTGTATCACAAAATACAGCTGTTTTAAGGATGTACTTTTTGTTTTTTGTTTCAATCACAGAAATGTTTAAAATTTGTTTATAGGAGACAATAAAGAGGTCGTCGGTTAGGTCAGGTCAGGTCAGGTCCAGCGGTAATAAAAGGGGGACCAAAGAGTTACTTCTTGATAAAATAGGAGAACTACTACGTATACTCAGTACACATCTCTTCTAATATACAACAACAAGAAGAAATTCAACACATTGTGTTTAGTCTAGAGTCTAATGTAAGAAGTAAGGGATCAAAAAGAACAATAATAACGGGTGATTTTAGCACACGATCACAAACTTGAGGAAACTATACTTGAGGTAGAAGAGAAGAACTGATAAAAAAGAAAGCGAGAGTAGATTTGACGATTACGACAACCGATATGGCGGACAGAATTAAGGAATGGCAAGTCTAAGATAATTAATAGTTATTTTGTAAATACTCTATTGAATTTAGTTAAGAATCTTTCATCGTCAGCCTCAAGTTTCAAGAAATTTCTGGTTCAACCTAAAAGTAACTTTGTAGAAGTTACCTACAACGATGTACGTATAGCTTTTAGTAAATTGAAAAAAAACAGTAGTCTAGATTCATTTGGAATGAATGCTGTTATAGCCAAAACATTGCTAAATGTCATTATTGTACCATTAACAAAAATAATAAATAAATCAATGCATCAAAGAAAATAACTTCCCGGATATTCTTAAGACCTCTAGAGTCGTTCCAATTTTTAAGAAAGGAGACCCCCAAGAACTAGCAAATTATTTATAGACCGATATCTATTGTTCCGGTATTTTCAAAAATCGTAGAGATCCTACTTAAAGATCAGTTAAATAACTATTTCGAAGATTCTAAAATATTTTACGATAACCAATACGGGTTTAGAAACAACAGATCTACAACATTAGCGGTAACATCTCTATCTTATGATATATTAGCTGGCTTTGAATCAAAAAGTTGCACTGCAATGTTGAGTTTCGACCTAACAAAAGCTTTTGATTGTGTCGACCATTATATCCTATTAAAAGAACTTAAAAGCTACAATGTAAATGATAACAGCTGTACTTGAATTAGGTCATACTTGTCAAACAGACATCAATATGTAAATTTAAATGATGTAAATTCATTAAAACTCAAAACTTATTGTGGGGTGCCACAAGAATCAGTTTTAGGGCCTATACTATTCAAAATATACATCAACGATCTTCCCAAAGCCCTGAAATCTGGCAAAGCTACATTATTTGCAGATGATACGTCGATTGTATTAAAAGACATGTGTATATCAAATCTTGATCGGTCATCCGCAGAAAACGTAGAACAGATTAAAGATTGGTTCTCGTCGAATAAATTAACGAATGCAAAATGCAAAAATTAATTTTTGCGCTTAGACCACACAATAAAGACAATAATTCGTTACTATTTGTTGGTATGCAACTGGATTCATGTATGACATGGGAAAATCACATTGAGTTTTTACTAAAAAATTGGCAACACGACTTTTTGCCCTTCGTAGACTAAATGGGGTGGCTTCTGCTAGGGTTGTGATAACTGCTTACTATGCTACAATTCATGACGTGATCTCTTATGGTATTCTGGCATGGGGGCACTCGGTACATAATAAAAAATGTTTGCATTCCAACGTAAATGTATTAGAGTTATCGCCGGGTTAAAATATCACGTTGACTGTCGCCTTATATAAAATTAAATCAGGTCCCACACGCCACATTAATTTTTTTACTTCAAACATAAAAAATCAATGAACAAACGTATTTTCAAAGTTAATGTAATGTCAAAATTTCAATAATTATAAAAAATGTGTTAAAAGATATCTTATGGAAAATGCCTTCTACAGTTTTGAAGAATTTTGCCAATGTCAATGACTTAATATACATATTTTTTATTTTTTCATTATACTTATCTTCTGTTCTGACAAATGTATTTTTTTTAAGCATGAATAAAATTATTATTATTATTATTATTATTAAGATAAGGAGACACTCAGTGACCATCAACTAGTTAGCTTTGAAATGGAAAAAATCCTGGAAGACACGAGTAAAAAGAATAAAGGCAATAAATTTGGGAGATGGAGATTTGAAGGTGAGAAGAAAATAAAATTTCATGAAAAAATTAGAGAAAAGAATAAGAATACTAGAGGGTCAAGTAGCAGCAAGAGGAAAGTGATGGCCATGGCAGCAATGTCCATAATGTTATACTGCGCAGAGATATATCGCTTCCAGAGGAATAAGAACGAAGAGAGAAAAACATAGATGGAAAGATGGCAAAACAAGTGGAGTGAGTATACAGGAAAAGCAACGTGGACCAAAAACTTAATCCCGAATATAGAAATGTGGGCGAATAGAAAAGGGGGAAAATTGACGATTTCTTAGTGGGCACGGAGCCTTCGGGCATCGGGCAGAATAGGCAAGAGCAGAAACCAAGAATGCTACTAATGCGGAGAAGCAGAAGACACCGCCAAACATACAGTGTTTGAATGCGGCAAATGGGCAGAAAATAGGAAGGAGGGAGAAGAGAAAATAGGACAGAAACTGGATGAAAGAAATATTATTAGCATCATAACCCAAAGTAGAGGAAACTGGATAATAAACTTTTTTAGAAGAAATGATTGAAAGAAAGGAAAAGGAGGAATGGAGAAGAGAGAGGTTCAAGTGAAAAGAGATTGAGGCATGGGCAAATCGCGGCGATTCAGGGCGGTCAAGATGCCGCTGACCCAAATAAAGAAACAAAGGAAAGGAGACGTGAACATAATCCCCAGGCCGAACGTCTGTCGAGCCAAAATAGAGAAATGGTCTATATCATGGTAGCTAGCCTTTAACTGGAATTATGTGGGATAAAAAAAAGTCAGGTCAGGGCAGTTCAGTTCAGGTTAGGTCAGGTCAGATCAGGTCAGATCAGGTCAGGTCAGGTCAGGTCAGGTCAGGTTAGGTCAGGCCAGGCCAGGCCAGGCCTTGACCGAGAGCATAATAAAGGTCTTCAATAATGTACTGAAAAACGGGGTGAATTTCCAAAGCGCTGAAAAGGAGCGGATTTGATATTTATTCCTAAACCTGGCAAAAAAATAGAAGACCCAGGTGACTTCCGACCCATAAGTCTAATAGATTCCATGGGGAAACTACTGGAGCACGTAACAGTGGCGCGTTTAAACGAAGAATCAGAGCGTAATGCCTTAATTCCATACCGTGGGAGGTCATACATAAAGAAATGGCCAGGATAGGTATTTCCGCACACATTAGGAGACTGATAGCCAGTTACTTGACAGATTATTACCTCACCTTGGGAGATGGCAGCAGCAGAGTCCTTACTTGTGGGGTACCCCAAGGCTCCGTTTTGGGACCAGCGTTGTAGAACATCGCATATGATAGGGTATTAAGCCTGTGAGTTCGTAGAAATGTACATTTGATAGCATACGCAGGCGACCTGATAATAATTTCCACTGCTAGGAAAGAAACCGAGCTGCAGGGAAACATGAATCACGCACTGAGATTGGTGAAAAGGGAAATTACGGAGAAAGGTCTAAAAATTGCCATCGATAAGACCGAGACAATTTTCCTTAGTGGAAGAAAAAATTCTGTCCCTTTCACTTCTCTTGACAAATGCAGGGAAGAAGATACAGAAGAGGCAGACACTGAATGAAGTACAGAGGAGATGATCTGACAGTGGAAGAGATGTCTGGATGCATCCCCTTATGCCCGATATCACTCCGCGGAAAGAATTGACGCTGTCCTTCTAGCTCACCCAATTCCTAAGTGGACACGGCGCCTTCGGGCAGTACCGACATAGGATAGAAGATCCTAGGTGCCTGGAAAGTGGGCATGCGGTTTTCTATTGCCCAAAATGGCTAGAAAAAAGGAAAGAAACGCAAGAGGAGATCGGGCGTACACTCATGGTGGGAAGCATTATGGAATGTATGCTAACCACGCTGGAAAATTGGAGCAAAATAAAAGACATGATTGAAGGCATAATAAAGGAAAAAGAAACGGAGGAACGGAGACGAGAAAGGAGGTGAAGAAACAAGTCAAGAAAGGTCACAAGACAAGGAAGAAGGAAGTGACGACCAACCACCCCCCTGAAGTAATGTTACCGCGGTTCCGTGGGGGTTGGAGAAGAGATGGTCGAGGACGAGGTTTCAGCCTGGTGGCCATGAGGGTTTTCCCCTTTCACTAAAAAAAAAGGTTTTGAACAGGCTAATGGAAAAAGTGCTGTTCCAGGCGGAGACTAGTGTTGGTGCGAAAACCCGGAAAACCCACAATGCACCAATTCATATGACCTTTGTGTCTGGTCGATGCATTTGGAAAAGTATTGGACCACTTGATATGTCACCATCTGAAGACAGACACTGAACAAAAAGAGGACTGGCTGAGGCATAAGGAACATCCACCGGTAGAAAAAAGATGACCATAATGTAATAGGCCGCTAAAATGAAAATAAGGCACACGAGAAGATAATGTGTCGCAGTAATTTTTTTGGACATCCAAAATGCTTTTAACTCCGTTCCGTGAAAGGAAATCATGGAAGCCCTACTACGTAAGAAAAACGTTGAGGTGACAAAAGCAGAACAATTTGGAGGAAAAAATAAACATATCGATAGCAAAAGCAAAGAAATGGCTAGAAATTACTTGCTATAGAGAATATTGACAATAAGAGTTTGCGAGGTAGGTATACAGGACAGTGTTCAAACCAATAGCAAATGTAGTCGTTGGACTGATCCCAATTGAGCTTCTAGCACAAGAACGGGCAGAAATGTACATGAAAAACCAGACGAAGAAAGAAATAAAAGAAGAAACTATGCAGAAGCAGTGGCAAAAAAACATGGAGAAGTGTAGTATAACCTTACTCAAGTCATAACAGAGCATGGGTGTTTCAAAACATACTTGAAAAAATTCAATAAAAGGGAAGTAGACAAATGTGACCACCATAGAGAACCAAACAGCAGACTGAAAATAGCAAGAACTATTCGTCTCGAGAACAGGGTTAGGCCATGATGGAAGGTCCAAAACACTGAAAAGAAATACGATGAAGACAAAGGAACGATGAAGAGAAAGAAACGAACAAAGAAATGACCCACAAGCCATAGGGCGCCCTCACTTAGCCTAGAGGGGTCTTATTGGAGAACCTTCGCATAGACATCAAGCAAAGGTCAGGTCAGGTCAGGTCTACCCACGTGTATAAGGTGGAACAGGACTTCATTATGGCCTCAATCCTAGCGACGTGAGATATGCTAGAGAGAATCAAGGGATGGAGGACACCAGATCAAAATTTGAAATTAGGACTAACATAGTGGCAACAAAGTAGAAACCGCATAGTACAAACGTGAGCTGGAGATCTACAAGACAAAAAGAGATGTGTTTATTAAAAGATTCGGAGAAGAGAATACTGAATCTAAAGAAGATTTGCGAGGAAATCATCCCGGAAATAGGAATCCGAAAAAGAAACGACCTGTATATTGGTGGACCTAAGAAATAGCAGAACTAAGAAGAAAATGCCTGAAGAAAAAAGAAGAGCCACAAGAATAAGCGAGAGGGTGAAGTAGCGAATACAATAAAAGAAGAATATAGAAGATCCAGGAAAAAACTAAGAAAAGCGATCAAAACTGAGAAGGGAAAGAGATGGGACGAATTTGTAAACGACCTGAAAAAGGACCCATAGGGAAAGCGTATGTTATAACAATCAAGAAACTAGAAATGGAGAAACCAGAGGAAAGAAGTAGACTAAAACATAGAGGACATAATTATAAAAGAGTTATTCCCAGAACACCTATCACTGGACTCAAAATTAGAGACCCCTTTTTACATTGAAAGAAGTGGCAAAATGAGCAAAATGAAAAAAGAAGGCTGTAGGGATTATTAGATGTTAAA
This sequence comes from Zophobas atratus, assembly GCA_022388445.1. Lineage (NCBI taxonomy): Eukaryota > Metazoa > Arthropoda > Insecta > Coleoptera > Tenebrionidae > Zophobas > Zophobas atratus. Next base: position 50,357,127 of record CM039445.1, on the reverse strand, counting down.
AACGCATTTAATTCCGCCTCGTGGGAAAGTATAATGGAAGAACTGAGACGGTGAAGCATGCATATAATAATAATATATAATAATAAGAGACTATTTCAGAAATAGGATAATCGTAGACACTCATGGACAAGAAATCGAAACCATAAGTGGAGTAACCCAGGGCTCAGTGTTAGAGTCATTTTTATAGAACATCATGTATGCTGTTAAGGAAATACGGAGGGGACAAGACAAGGATGGTAGTAATAGTTTATGCAGACGACCTGGTGTTAATCCTGAACCGTAGAAATGAAGAAAACTTAAAAGACAACGTGAACGAACAACTTAAGCGGACTGAAATAGATATCGATCAAGCTGAAAATGGCACCGGAAAAGGCAGGAGGAAACATAAAGGATGAACTTTGTAATTTAGAACGAAACAATAAAAATAGAGAAAGAAATAAAACCTGGGTTTTAGATAAACTAGTAACTGTTTTTCAAACAACACACGGAGGAATCGACAAAAAAATAAATATGTCAAACACCAAGGGACCAATTAGTACTAGCGGGAGAGTGATGGGGGTGGCGCCAATGGCCATAAATTAGAAATTTAGAGTAAGATGTAAGAAGTAAAAATACAGAGACATGTGAAAATAGGAAATATACTTACGGATTGGAAGGAATAATGCATAGATGGAAGCAAAAACTGGCAAAACCCACACAAGATGAAAAAGAAGAAGATAGAAAAGTAACCGAAAAACCTAATATAATATACCACCTATTACATGAAAAAATAAACGAAGCCATCAACAACCTAAAGCTTGGCCGGGGACAAGACAAGATGAAAAAGTAGAGAAATGCAAAAATTTATGGAACAACAGAAAACCATTACGCAAAAAGGAGATTCAAAGGACAGTTCAAACTATAGAAGCATAGCACTAACCAGTATGACGAAAAATAGCGACAGAGTCACAATTGGATTCACAAAAGGCACAAGTTCATAAGATTTCATGTTTATACTAAGAGAATTAGCAAAAAAACTAACAAAAAGGGCGAAGGAATGCATTGATCTAAGAAAAACTTTCCAGATGGTAAAAAGAAAAGATGCATAGAATAGCTTAAAGAAGAGTTGAGAAAGTCATGCGTTCTACAGAAACAACAAAAACAAGTTAAGAACGCACAATGAGGAGTTCACAATGAAGTCTGATCTGACCAAGGATGCGTTTTAAGTCCATTATTGTGTTCTATAGTACTAGACGATGCCATTAGAAAATGTAGAAGTATGGATATAGATAACTGAAAGCTGAGACAGAAGAAACACTACAAAGAAATGTAACAATATAGGTACCTGGAAGAACTGAAGAAAATAAATTGATACTGAAGCAAGGAAAAAACTTCAATTATCTGCAGCCCTTATAACGCAAGAAAGACACTGTAAACGAAAGGTTAAGAAAAGCTGTTCCGGGATCATTTGAAAGTTGGCAAGTAAATATAATTTAAAACCGAACCTCAATCAAGAGAATTTGCTGTGATCCCTCTATAATTTGCCTTCCATTATAGTTCAACACCTTTTAACTTATTAAAACCCACCTGTGCGAAAGCCGTAACGTCATAAACCAAACCTAGCACCTCTAAGACAAATCTTGCTACATTATTGTTTTTCGATTCATGCTTCGCCGTAGCACCATTCATAACCCACTCCACCCGCCACTTATTTTTTTATGTCTGCTGTCAAACATAAACCTTGAAAATTGCTGCTTTTGAATGGAACGCACCCAAATAACCGGGGTGAGGAATAATAATAAATAATAAAAAAAAACAATGTAAAACCTAAATAATTGTAGGTCGGCCCACGCCGTCCGAGTCTCGAAGAACCGAAGGTTGGGTTAAGACACCCGCATGTCCCACCTACGCATCGGTAAATCAACATTGGAATTGGGATATTTTATTTATTGCGGTTAGCCAGCTGTCGACGTTGGTACTCCTTAATAAACTTGTAAGCGCGGGCCCCCCGGTGACTCTCCGTACACGATTTATCTCTGGGTAAAGGGTACACAAGAACTGTGTTGTTGCCACAATCCACGAACAAATCTCCGCGGAGCCTCCGTCCAGCCTTGCTTCACAGAATTATTGCCACGATGGCTTACAAGCCAGCGAAACAAGATTCGAAATTATTTTTCGTAAGTTATGGGGGTTTTCACTTGAGGAGAACAGCATGGGAGTGCGCAAATGTGACTGGTAATAGCGCAAATAAGAACAACCTCGAAGACCAACCATTTATTATTATTACCATTATTATTAAAGTTGTGTCTAAACCTAAGCTACTCGTAACGAGGTTAAATGTGTCATATTCAGGTCCAGTATGACCCATAATCATAAATTCAAGCCCGCAAGAGCGTCTTATGTTATCGACAAGTATGTTAAGAGATGCTTAAAAATTTAAAAAATGCGCTGATTTAATTGGCGCTAATCGACTTCAATTAATGGTAATTCGTTTATTGGTTAAAGAATTTCGATGGCTATCTGTATTATGAAATGAGGGATTTGCATAAAAATCGCATAAAGGAACATTTTATTCCGCTATTAAACTCTTGAACAGTTGCAATTTGTATAAAAAACTGTTTTATCGGCATATCTCAAAACTGTTTTGCACCTCTGTACTCACCTATGGGTTAATGTGTTGAGAGGTTTCGTATTTTTTTCGTTTTAGAGTAGTAAACGAGATTTGAGTTTTTTAGCTGACCTTACTCTTATATTTTAGCAGCTGTTTTCGGTGTTTGGTAGTTGGTTAACACATGATATTTTATGTAATTTTTCAAGAGACGACAGATTTATGAGGAGCAGATTTAATGCAAAGTTGTTTTATTAATGATCTTTGACTTCTGTTGCGGTTGCGATTTTCCATTTGTATTTATTGAAACTTTAGAAATGAATTAATCAGCGACACTGAAAGCTTACAATGTTTGAAATCTGTGATATTGCCTAACATACTCTGATCTAGTTGTTTTGATGTCAAACTATCGTGATCATATAGAGGATTATATGTAAATCGCATATCCCGTATTTTTGATATGACAAATAAATCTTAAAATACTCGTAAAATTTGAAGTTAGATCCGACATTGTCTTAGTCAGCACTGGTTTATTAGGGCCAATGAAATTTATTTATGATTTCCGTTTTTTTTCTAAAAAAATGTACCTGAAAATTGGTTGATGTATGTACATTAGTCAGTTTGATTATAATAAGAGTGGTTTGTCTTAAGTCATAAGAGTTTAACTAGGCACATGTCGACTGAGCATACAGTATTTCATACCTGATATGAGCAAGTAACAATGGAAAGAATAATTTGACAAAATATTTCTAATTCATTCATAACTAGAGATTGTGAAAAAGGCCCTAAACGAAAACAACTTTAATAAATTCATGGATAAAAGATTATCCTGAATTTATTTCAACTGACGAAAATCTGTCCTACAGAGCACGTGGTAAGTGATTTTTTAAAATTTATATTGCATATCTTTTAACACGACTGTTTTAACTCGTTTTTGCCTTAAAATATTTTTTTTTAATTTTATTTTTTAGATAAAGTGTGAGCGCAAGTTTTTTGAATATCACAACATGTTTCAACACAACCAAGAAAAATTAACAGTAAGTATTTAACTCAGATTTATAGAAAGCGATGCTTAGTGCCAATATTCCCTTTGAAAATATTGTAAAATTGTTATACCGGACAAAAGTATGCTGCTAAAAACTTGTGTACCAGATATATACAACGAGACTATTTCTAGTATATTAATGAAATTGTTAAAAAACATAGTTGATATATTTTGTAGTGGACGAAACTTCTAATGTTTGTGGTCGTTATATTGCCAATCTGCTGGTAGGTTATTTAAGTGACAAAGTATCTGGTAAATCCTATTTAATTGCATACAAACATTTAGAAAAAATTGGTCTACAGAAATTCCCTCGCCTCTGAAATAAAGTCCAACAAATCTTGCTTCGTTAAAAAATTATGAAATTTGATTTTGTGAAATTTTAATTTTAACCTCTACGGAGTCACAGTGTAAAAGAAAAAAAAAAGTTTCACCTTCATAAAAGAAAAAGACAATTAGAGATCCCGAGAAGCTTTCAGATCCTTAAAAAGACAGCTGGGATTCCCGAGAAGGTTTCATGTTCTTTAAAAGAAGACAGTTGGAACCACCGAGAACGTTTCAACTTCTTAAAAAAAAAAGATTTGAGGCCCTCGAGAAGGTTTCACCTTCGTAAAAAAAATAGTTGGGACTCCTGAGAAGGTTTTCCATTCTTAAAGACAGTTGCTGCCTCCGCACAATTTTAGAGGCAGTTGGTGCCCCCGAGGAGGTTTTACCTTATTTAAAAAAAGACAGTTGATGGCCCGAGAAGATTTCACGTTTAAAAAAAAAAGAATTGGGACCTGCGAGAAGGCTTCATCTTCTTTAAAAAAAAAACTGTTGGAACCCCTGAAAAGGTTTCACATTCTAAAAAAAAAAACAAAATTGGAGACCCCGATAAGTTTTGGGTTCTTTGAAAAAAGACAGTTGGAGCATCCGAGAAGGTTTCACTTTCTTAAAAACAAACAGTGGAGGCCCTCGAGAAGGTTTTATCTTCTTAAAATAAAAAGTTGGAACCCCTGAGAACGTTTCACTTTCTTTCCGAAAAAAAAAACAGTTGCTGCCCCGAGAAAGTTTTACCTTATTTTAAAAAAGGCAGCTGGGTTCCCGAGAAGATTTTGCACGTTCAAGAAAAAAAGAGAGTTGGGAACCCCGAGAAGGCTTCACCTACTTAAAAGAAAACAGTTGGGACCCCTGAGAAGGTTTCATTTTCTTAAAAAGAGGCAGTTTCTGTCCTCAGGAAAGTTATACCTTATTTAAAAAAAGACAATTGGATTCCCGAGAAGGATTCACGTTCTTTAAAAAAAGAACAATTGAGGCCCTAGAGAATGTTTTACCTTCTTATAAAAAATAATTGGGACTCCTGAGAAAGTTTCACAGTCCAAAAAAAGATAGATACTGCCTCCGAAAAGGTTTTACCTTCTTTGAAAAAAGACAGTTGGTGCCCTTGAGAAGGATTTACCTTATTTAAAAAAACAGGTAGGGGCTCGAGGAGGATTCACGTTCTTGAAAAAAGCAGTTAGAGTGCGTCCCTTGTAGAGGTTTCACATTCCTAAAAAAAAGAAAAACTCTAAAAAAACAAAAAAAAAACAATAGGACCCCTCGAGAAGATTTCACTTTCTTAAAAAAAACAGTAGAGCCCTCGAGAAGGTTTTACCTTCTTAAAGAAAAACAGTTGGGTAACCCCTGAGAAGGTTTCACCTTCTTAAAAAAACAGTTGGGGCTCTCAATGAGGTTTCACCTTAATTAAAAAAATAGTGCGACGCCTGTAGAGGCTTCACATTCCTTAAGAAAAACAATAGGAGCCCCCAAGAATGTTTCACGTTCTTGACAGAAATGTTTGGGACCCTCGAGGTTTCACCTTCTTAAAAAAAAAACAGTTGGGGCCTTCAAGGAGGTTTTACATTTATTAAAAAAATATTGTGAACCCTGTAGAGGTTTCACATTCTTAAAAAGACAGTTGAGATCCCGAAGAAGGTTCCACATTCTTAAAAAAAAAAAATTAGAGCCTCCGTGAGGGTTTCACTTTCTTAAAAAAAAAACAGTAAAGGGCCTCGAGGAGGTTTTACCATCTTAAAAATAGTTGTTGGGCTCCTGAGAAGGTTTCACATTCTAAAAAAAGACAGTTGCTGCACCCAAAAAGGTTTTACCTTATTGAAAAAACGAACAGTTGAGGCTCTCGAGAAGGTTTTACCTTCTTCAAAAAAATAGTTGGAACCCCTAAGAAGGTTTCACATTCTAAAAAAAAAACAATTGGTGCCCCCGGGAAGGTTTCACTTTTTTAAAAACAAACAGTGGAGGCCCTCGAGAAGATTTTATCTTCTTTAAAAAAAAATAGTTGGGATCACTGAGATGGTTTCACCTTCTTAAAAAAAACAGTTGGGGCTCTCAATGAGGTTTCACGTTAATTAAAAAAATAGTGCGACCCCTGTAGAGGTTTCATATTAAAAAAAAAAACAGTTGGGATCGCGAGAAAGGTTTCACATTCCTTAAAAAAAAAAACAATAGGAGCCCCCGAGAAGGTTTCACGTTCTTGAAAGAAATATTTGAGACCCTCGAGGTTTCACCTTCTTAAAAAAAACAGTTGGGGCCCTCAAGGAGGTTTTACATTTATTAAAAAAATATTGTGACCTCTGTAGAGGTTTCACATTCTTAAAAAAAAAAGACAGTTGAGGTCCTCGAGAAGGTTTTGCCAACTCTGAAAAGAGACAGTTGGTGCCCCTGAGAAGGTTTTACCTTATTTAAAAAAAAACAGTTGGGGCTCGGGAAGGTTTCACGTTCTTGAAAAAAGCAGTTGGGATCCCCGAGAAGGCTTCACCTTCTTAAAAAAAACAGTTGGGGCCCTCGAGAAGGTTTCATCATCTTAAAAAAAATAGTTGGGACCCCTGAGAAGTTTTAATTCGCTAAAAAAAAGACAACTGCTGCCCCCGAAAAGGTTTTACTTTCTTTAGGAAAAGACAGTTGGGGTCCTCGATAAGGTTTTACCAACTTTAAAAAGAAACAGTTGGTGTCTGATAAGGTTTTACCTTATTTAAAAAAAAAACTCTTGGGAGCCCGAGGTTTCACGTTCTTGAAAAAAGCAGTTGGGACCCCCGAGAAGGTTTCACCTTCTTGAAAAAGGGAACAGTTGAAGGCCTCGAGAAGGTTTTACCTTCTTAAGAAAAAGAGTTTGAACACCTGAGAAGGTTTCATATTCTAAAAAAAGGCGATTGCTGCCCACGAAAAGGTTATACCTGCTTTAAAAATAGAGAGTTGAAGCCTGGGGGAGGTTTTACCTTATTTCAAAAAAGCCAGTTGGGGGCCCGAGAAGGTTTCACGTTCTTTAAAAAAAAGGCAGTTAGGACCCCCAAGAATGTTTCACCTTATTTAAAAAAAAACAGTTGGGGCTCGGGAAGGTTTCACGTTCTTGAAAAAAGCAGTTGGGATCCCCGAGAAGGCTTCACCTTCTTAAAAAAAACAGTTGGGGCCCTCGAGAAGGTTTCATCATCTTAAAAAAAATAGTTGGGACCCCTGAGAAGTTTTAATTCGCTAAAAAAAAGACAACTGCTGCCCCCGAAAAGGTTTTACTTTCTTTAGGAAAAGACAGTTGGGGTCCTCGATAAGGTTTTACCGACTTTAAAAAGAAACAGTTGGTGTCTGATAAGGTTTTATCTTATTTAAAAAAAAAACTCTTGGGAGCCCGAGGTTTCACGTTCTTGAAAAAAGCAGTTGGGACCCCCGAGAAGGTTTCACCTTCTTGAAAAAGGGAACAGTTGAAGGCCTCGAGAAGGTTTTACCTTCTTAAGAAAAATAGTTTGAACACCTGAGAAGGTTTCATATTCTAAAAAAAGGCGATTGCTGCCCACGAAAAGGTTATACCTGCTTTAAAAATAGAGAGTTGAAGCCTGGGGGAGGTTTTACCTTATTTCAAAAAAGCCAGTTGGGGGCCCGAGAAGGTTTCACGTTCTTTAAAAAAAAGGCAGTTAGGACCCCCAAGAATGTTTCACCTTCTTAAAAAAAAATAGTTGCGACCCCTGAGGAGGTTTCACATTATTAAAAAAAATACAGTTGGTATCCCTGAAAAGATTTGACATTCTTTAAAAAAAAAACAGCTGGGGCCATCGAGTAGGGTTTCACTTTCTTAAAAAAAAAGACAGTAAGGGCCCTGACAAGGTTCTATACTCCTAAAAAAATGATCGTAGGTTTTTTTAGACAGAACCTTCCTCGCTCCAGTGGCGCATGATACCGCAAATTCTACAGGGGCGCGTTCCAACAAGTAGGAAGATTTTTCTGAAGTATATTTAGAGCAGATAACCAAGTGGAAACTATGTATTCTTAATTTATAGTACTTTTTAACTTCGACTGTTTATGTTTATATAGATCATAGCAGGGACAGTACAAGGAACAAAATAAATACATGCGACATTCGAACCTCCGTTATTTGGGCATTACATGTCTGACAGAAAATGCCACCAGCCATGGACCACGGTATCCTTGTAGCTACACCGCTTATACTCGTAGAAAAGCTTACCTTACAATTTCTTTTCTAAAATTTAGATGCCTTAGGGAAAATCTGAAGACAGATTCGTAAAGAACAAGTATAGGAGTATGTATTCCATAAATTTTAAACCCTACTTAATATGAAAAATTTGGAGAGAACGTTATCAGATTGGTGGTAGTTTCCCAGAATATCTGTCCTAATTTTTTACGCGGAACATTTTTTCAAACAAATAATAAATTTGATTTTAGAATTTTCAGATGAGAAATGACAAACATTCTTTGCTGAACGAATTAGCATTTATTAAAGCGACTTATAAATTTGTTTCGGTGACAATTACAAAACTAAAATTATTGTAGAATGAAGTCTGGTATTTTTAGTGCGTTAAAGTAGAATTATTTGTTTTTATTTTTTGGATTAAAGGTTATGATTTTTGCTTTTTTTATTATAGTTAAAAAAATTAAAAATAATAATAATATCAAGGAAATTTTAAAATTTTCAGGTATTTATAACTGATGTTTTTCTTCATATTTTGTAGATAGGAAAATTTGGAAAAACATCTGTTTGTTAAATGTTAGTTCTTTCTTTAAATTGCATATGTGCTTAAAACTGTGTCCATTTAGCAAAAATTGTGCATATTACATGGGCATATTTTGACGTGATCAGTATGATCCGACTGTTCGTCTAAATACCTATTTGTACCACCACGTTCTCGCCGCTTTAAGCTCGCCTCCGCATCTCCTCCAAGAATGTGTTTTGATTTTGCAAGTCTTCCAGCCTCACGTTTTAAACTGTAGATAATTAGATTATCGAGACAAACCTCCAAGGTTTCTTAACCGCCGTCAATCAAACAATCGCTCGGAGCCTTCTCATATTTGAACGCAAGTTTTCCAAAGCATCATCCTTGAAGCCCGGAGAAGACTTAATAACAGCACTTACTACTGCTCGCCTCCGAGTCCTCCACTTTTCCGATTTTTTCTCGTCTTGGACGACTAGTTCCAGCGCTGACGACTCTCACTGTTCGAGTGCCGTATCGTGACTCGTACAACCCGGTCTGGCACGTACTTTTATTTATTCATTGAATATTTCGAAGCCGTGAAGTCATTAAGAAGGTGAGGAGTTAATTTAGCTTGTCCATCAGACGCTGTCCATTACATCGAAATAAAGACAAACTCCTGTGTCAAGATAATGATCTGAGATTACCATAATGAAATCAATATCGCATATTAGTGAATATATGAATATATTACAATCCACGATCGGTGTGTGCGGAGTGAGCTCCGTGTAATACATATGCATGAACCTGGCGCTATATGAATGAGAGGAGACCCATTCTGTACTCGAACGCGATGCACTTTGGCTCTGCTCTGCTGATTCCATGCAGTATATCTTCTTTAAGGAACTGGCTGAGAGCTCACTTCTTCGCCGACCGGGACCGACCTGCAGATTTGACTAATTTTTAATTTGTGCCTGCTTATGAAGATGAGGGCCGAGAACGCAAAGATTGCTTTTGCGTGGTTAGTTGTATGTGGGACACTTCTTGGAACCTCCTGGCTGCAACCTTCGCTTTTTTTTCGGATGGTTATTTGTGTTAATGTACCACACAGCCACGGATTCATACTAAAAACGTACACAAAAAATCAAAATTACGGTACTTATTTTAAGACGGGTCTGCTTTTACTAACATCAGTAAGTAAGCTAAAGTTTCTCGAGAAATACTAACATTCTAACTATAAACCTCACTTGGTTTGGTGCAAGTTCATTATTATTGGTTTACAGTCTCCCACTGTATAATGTGCTACTATGGAGTTTCTGTGCCCAAAAACGAATTATTAGGTGTATGTTCAAACTGCACCCATTGGAATCATGTCAACCGATATTGAAACAACATAAAATTTTAAATTTTCCGTGCCTATGTATGTATAAAACCATTTTGTTAGTAGATGCCATCTAAAGACATAGATCTAACATAAATGGAGATTTCATGTAGCGAAACTGCCACCAAATATGGGAAACAATTTTTATGTAGGGCAATTATTGTGTGATAAGCTCCCGGAGAACGTCAAAATATTTAGCGCACTCATTGCTTTTAAAATAAAGTTGAGCAATTTTTTATTTAATAGGGTTGTTACGATTATGGTGTAAAAGATAAACGTTGTACATTCTTAGCAAGTTGTAATGTACTTGTGATTTCGTAAGTGAAATATTTATTTTTGTGTGTGCAATTATCATTGTAATATATTGAGAGAGACAAATACATACTTTTAATTTAAGAAATCAAGAAATCATTGTATTTAGTAAGCACTAACTAATTAATTAATTAATTAATTAATTAAGCCAGAATGGGACAAAACGGTCAGAATATTATGTTGCGTGAGGAGTTGTTTTGATAATTATTATTTTATTATTAGTAAATATAGGCGGGCGCGACATTATTGTTCTCTTACGTTTTCGAAAAAGTAGAGTCAAATGTTCTTGATTTGACAAAAAATAACAGTACAATGTAGCAAAATAAATAATCTCGTGCGGCACTGTAAGAAATAAGCTGAGGAATAACCTCGTAGGAGACAAGCTTCCATATACTTAATTTCGAATTTTTTGGGAAAATTTGGACGCCTCAGGGAGATTCTTAAAACGGATTCATAAATCACAAGTACAGGAGTATGTTATTTTACACAATTTAAATCCCACTTGCTATGAAAAATTTTGTGAGCATGTCATCACACTGTTGGTGGGGGTGATTGGGCAAGTTCTGGTTAACGTTTTACCATCTACAGGATGTTCCTAATATGTATAAAATTTGACAATAATCGGTCTGGTAGTTTCGGAGATTATCTGTGTAATAAAATTCTGGACAAATGGCAGAAACGGGAGATCCCTAATGCAATAATTCTATTGCTTATGACGAGAAATAAAAATATAGGTTGGGGTTTTGAGTTTAATTATTCCTCAATTATTATTGATTTCAAAAAACATGCCTGGTTTTTTCCTGTTTTTCGACAGGAATGTGAAATACTGTATGTTCAAATTTTGTTTTAATTATATAGGATTGGATTAGAAAAGTTGGCAAAACTGCCCCACAGACTAGTCGATTTTTTGTCTTTTATACAGCAAAGCTATCTCAGTGGTCATTAGACACATTAATAACACAACCATAAGACGTCATTTTCATTTAATTTACACTGATTTACACTTAAAATTTTAACAACGTGACTTACTCTAAACATCAATCATTAAAACAAACGACGAACAAAATTCTCATTTTTGTAATCGAGTCCATCGAGCTACTGTCATGTTTTCTCTAGGTTTCATTATCCCTAGAGGACAAACATTGTTCTCGTATTTTCGTTGGTCTGTCGTCTGTCTGTCTGTCCGTCGTCTGTCTCAATTTTTGTTAGAGAAATATTCTTCGAAACTACTAATACCAGATTCTCGCAAAAAATTCAAACTGTATATAGTTAGGCTTTTATACTAATGTAAGCGTCACGTGAATCATTAATGGCATAGCTTATATATAAGTCGGTGTCTTCGCCTTGTAACTCGATTTTTTTTTTCTTAAACCGTTATTCTTATTACCGATATTTTTTAATTTACAAAAGTGATCACAAAAAAATAAATAGTATAGTTTTTTAGGATCGAGATTTAATGGATTGTACTTCAGGAGCGAGAGAAGTTCTGTCTAAAATATCTTAGACCAAATTTTAAATCCATGTATACAAAATATTTGATGATTCTCAGGTAATCTGTAAAAATCTATTCTACAAATTTTATTAATAATCGCTTCAGTGGTGTTACAGACCTGACTTGACCTGATCCGACCTGTCCTGACCTGACCTGACCTGACCTTTTTTCCTTTAAAAGGGAAAACCCTCGTGGGCAGCAGGGACTTAGGTTTCATCATCTCTGGTAGTTTCAGGACTTTTACCGGCTAAAACCCGCTTCCCGACCACCTGTTCTCCTACCTCTGACCTGACCCGACCTGACCTTTTTTTTTTCTTTTTTACCGAGTTAATCCCCTTGGAGTGCACTACCTTGGCGTTAGGCGCCAGGTAACATTTACCGCCTATAATAATGCGGCTCGGCTGATCTTCTGCCTGGGGGATCTACTCTCCGTCACTTAGCCTCCAACCTATTGGGACCACCCTATGGCATTTCTTCGATGGACTATTTTCTTATCTCAGTTCCCAGTTCCATTTTTGTCATTCACCCTTCCCTCCTTTTCTCTTCTTTCCTCCTCCCCACGGTTCTTTATTACTTCCTGTATGTATCTAGTTACTTTCTTCCAGTTCTTGGTGGTTTCCACCATTTTTTTTATCATAGTATCCGGCGTCATAGGCGCTCCTAACTCTTACTCCACTTTCCCTTCATTTTTTTGCAGAAGGATATCGTCCTACTCGTACCCACAACCACAACATTTCGCGGTTTCCGCTTTGCCTATTCTTTCTCTATATTTACCAAACGCCCCGTGTCCTGACAAAAACTGTGTTAACCTAAATGTGGTTTCCCCCTCTTTCCTATTGAACCATTCTCCAATTTCAGGAATCAATTTTTTGGTCCACCCCGCCTTTCCCGTTTCCTGTTCCCATTTATTCTGCATTTATCTAGTTGATATTTCCATCTTCCTTCTTGACCATTCCACATTTATATCTATCTATTATTTCTTCCACCCAGCATTATATTGGCATCATTCCAGCAATTACATATACTGCCTCCGTCGAAACCGTCCTGTAGGTTTGTCTGTTTTCCCAAAAATCTCCCATAGATGTCCTTTAACGTTAATTTTGCGTCGATTGTTACGCCTAGGTATTTCATGGATATATTTTATTCTTATTTCTTTCCCTTTTATTCGGATCTGGATCGGCTCCTCCTGACCCGACCTGACCTGACCTGACCTGATCCAACCCGACCCGACCTGGCCTGACCTAACCTAACCTGATCTGACTTTTTTTCGGGAGGAGAAGGAAATACTGTTGCGTACCCCCACTTGGTAGGGAGTCCATTGAAACTCCCTCCTCGTCCTCCGTCCCTACGTGGAAGATCCCTACGGAATCGCCTCCCGGCATTCCTTCATAGGGTCTCCCACTGGTGCTTCCTTTGTTATTTATCTCACGGTTCTTCTTTCGCTTTTTTTCATTATCTCGCTTATCATGCCATTTACAGAAATCTGGCTACCTTCCAAAGAATGTTCTTTTCTGTAGGTATTTGTCGATGGTTCTCAAGATCGTTTCGGGACAATCATTTACTATCTTTTTTATGATTTCTGCTGTAATACAGTCTAGGCCTGGGGCTTTTGGAGGAAATCCCTGCATTTAAAATGGAGAAACTGCACCAAGCAAGTAAAAAGTCTAGGCCTGGGGCTTTTGGAATCCTCAACTTTTTACTTGCTTGGTGCAGTTTCTCCATTTTAAATGCAGGGATTTTCTCGTCTTTTAATTGCGGTGCTTGTCAGTTAACTCTCGGTTTTGTGAGGAATGGTATTTTCATTTGGAGGTCTGTGTCCTCTTCGCTTGGGTGTATTCTGTGTCCTAATTTAAATTTGTTCGCCACAGTCTGGTATGCTTTGACTCATGCATCCCTATTCAGTTCATTGAATGCTTCTTTCCATGCCTTTTTTTTAGCCGATTGAATCTCTTTTTTGAATTCTTTGAGTTGTCGATTGTACTTATCTTTCTCAGCTATTTTTTCTTCCGTGTCGCTTAGCTTTTTGTTGATTCTTGTTAGTATCTTTCTTTATTTTGCAGTTGCCTTCCTCATCTCGGCGATTTTGTCGTTCCACCAATATATTGGACTTTTGCCATGTTCGAAATTTTTGATTTGTTTGGATGTTAGATTACAGTTTTTTAATTAGTTCTTTCCTCTCGTCCTTTTATTTCTTTCTTGAATCGGTTTTGCTACTTCGTCTAATTCCTCCTTTCTTACTCTCCACCCTTTCATTTTTGCGTTTGGGTCAATTTGTTGAGTTGTTGGTTGTTTATTTCCAGGTTTCTTGGTTGTCAGTATGAAATCAATGTTATTATGATCACTGTAATTTTCTTCTCTCTTCACTCTTCAGTTCTTCACTCTATTACTCACTTAGCTTTGGGAAAATTTTCGTCTTGTTCCGAAAGTCTGGATTTTTCCGTCGTTTAACACTATTAATTCATTTTCATTTATCCAGTCGGCTCTTTCGTCGTCTTTTTTTTTAATTTCTCATTTAAATCCCCTGCAATCAACACTGACTTTTTGATTTCTTTTACGCTTCGTTCAAAATTATTTAGAAATTTTTTTAAATTGGCCGACTCATCATTTGGTGAGAAATAACAGGAATATAATCATGTCTCCTATATCCACATACACGAGACGTTTACCTCGTCCCCAGTCCTATACTCTCACCTCTTTATTCGCAATTCTAATTAAACTATCACAGTTTATGTCACAGTAATCTGATCGTTTCAGTTTTCTCTTGTTAGATTCTTGCCCTAATATCACGGATATCTTCCTTTCTACTGCAGTCTTTTCTAGCATGTTGGTTGTTACCTGGGATGTCTTTAAATTAGTTTGTCTTACTTCTATGATCCGGAATTTTTACTTCCGTCATCCTGTTGACATCGATCCCTCTCATCTCTTCCACCGCCTTTTTATATTTGTTGCATTTCATACTTCTAGCCGAGTGTCCTTGTTCACCGCATGCATAACATTTTAGGTTTCCTGTACATGTTTTCGTTTCATGTCCTTCCTATCCGCATTTAAAGCAGATACCTTGTCTTCTGGTGTTTTTGCAGTGGATCGCTCCGTGCCCATATTCTTGGCATCTGTAACACCTTTGTGGGTTCTCTAGTTTTTAGATACGACATGACGTCCATCCAATCTTAATTCGCTTTCTTTGTTCAATTCTTTCGGCATCTGTAGTGGGTAGATATACCATTGCGTAGGTCACCCCCTTGTTTGAGTACTTATTTGAGATTTTCACCTGTATTTCTCTTTCTGTTTCTTCTTCTGGACCGAGTTCTCTTTTTAGACCTTCCATGATCTCCTCTGGGCTTATCGTGCTATCGATGTCTCTTATCATTCATTATTGTTTTTCTTGGTTTAGACCACTAGACGATTGTGTCGCTATCGATTTTGTTTCTTATTCCTTCTTGCAGTCGCTTTCTCCCTCCTTCTGCAGTGTCCTCTACGCTAATCTTAATATCTCCCTCACTTGATTTTTCTATGTTTCTTATCCTTACACCTATCTCTTCTATTTTTATTTGCTTCTTCAAGTCTTTTAATATTTCGGAGTCGTTTTTTCCCTCATTCTTAATGGTTAGCGTATCTCTGTATTTTTTGGTTTGCTTCTCCCGTTGTGTCGGTTCTTCGTTTGCTGTCAATATTTTTATTTTGCACTCCGATTCTCTAAATGTTATTTCTAACATTTTTCTTATTTTTTCCGTGTTACTTTCGTCGGTGTTGGTGCAGAATATCTGTCTGCCTTCTGCCTTCTGGACTACATTTTTGACTTTGATTAGGTCCTTTATACTGGGAGTTTCGTTTGTACCCATCCCTACTATGTAGATTTGATGTACTCCGCGGCTATTTTCTTTGTTATTGGCCACGTGTTTGTTGTTGTTTCTATGATTTCGTTGGTGCCATAGTCTTTCGAATCAACAATTATTAGTGTATACTCTCGTCCCTTCTCCTTGAAGATGTTTCCTCTTTCCCATCTAGTCTGGGTGTAGCATTTTGTTGGCCACCTCAGTTTGAGCAGTTCTTGCATTTTCTCTTTGCTTCTGACGCTTATCCTCTTGCCCATTATCTATTCTGTTAGATTTTCTTCTGTAATTTCTTTAATCTCTTGGCGTGCGCTTGCTATTTGTATATCCAGTCTCTCGATTTCGTCTTCCTGTTTCTCTATCGTATTTTGCATGGCTTTATTTTTTGCCTCTGCGTCTTTGTTCTTCGTTTTCAACGCGTTCTTCTGTTCGACGAACTTTTGGCGTATTCTCGCGTTTTCCTTGCTTCCATTCCTCATAAGGCCGCCTATTTCTGCCGCCAGCTTCTTTACTGGTTTATGTACGTTTTGGGTTTCTTTGCAGATTTTTTTCAGTTCTTTTATCTTTTCTAGTAATTGCGGAAGATAGGTATTTTCTTCCACCGCTTCGTCCAAGTCCGTCTTCTTTTTCTGTTGCTTGTTTTTTATGTCTCCTTCCCTCTCTAGCATTTCTTTTTTCCCTTTCCTAATGAAATCCTCGAACACATTTACGATCTTTCTTATTGGAGTTCTTACTCCACTTGTGTATGTGTGATCGGAGCTTTCCTTGTCGCCACTGCTATTTCCTGTTAGCTCTTCTATGTCTGTTGCTTCCTTCTTCTGATTTTCATCCGGGTGTCCCGTCTCTCTGTTACTTTTCGTTTGATGAGGGCTCCTAAAAGTTTTAGCAAAGGGTTTCTTCTCGGTTTTAGTTCCAGTAGTTATAGAAGTCGCGACAGCCTGGTCGACCACCGTCGCGACTATGCGGTCGCCAGATGACGGTCGGGAGGGGCCCGCGCTACCGCCCACCACACCGACCGGAACTAGGGTTTCCATCTCCTGCTCCGTAACTTTTATTGCCTCTGTGCCTTTATCCATGTTTCCAATTGTTTGTCCGTTTCATAGCTTGCTGTCATATTCGTTTCTAAAATCTCATGCCGTTCATCACCAGACTCGTTTGCCATATCTATAGCCAGTTCGTCGAGATTCCTCCATCCCCTTCCGGTTGACCAGGCCGGGAGGTGCCTGCTCATATCCTGATCGTTATCCTTGTCCGTCATCTCGGAAAACCTAGGTCTGAAAAGGGTAAGAGTTGGCCTAGAAAAGTCGACAGAAAATGTTAAAGCCTTTTCGGTGAAAAGGGAAACCCTAATGGGCACTAGGGACTTAGGTTCATCCTTGGTAGTGCCAGGACTTTTGCTGGCTAAAATCCGCTTCCCGTCCAGGTGTTCTCCTACCCTTACCTGACCTGACCTGACCCGATCTTTTTTTTATGAGAGAGAGAGAAAACCCATCATGGGCATCCGGCGCTTAGGATCTAATCGCACCGGGTAGTGCTGGACTCCTACAGGCTAAACCGGCATCTCTTCCATTCGCTCAATGCCAAATTAATATCGCTCTCCACTTGCCTCTATACCTCTTTCTTTCTTCTCTCTCATTTGCATTGTGCTGCTGACGAGTTCTTCGATACAGTCCAGCTTTCTTCGTCTCGGACGTTATCTCTCACAATTGCTAGTACTTATTTTAATGCCCAGAGGGTCTTCCGCCCACCTTCCTCCTACTATTCTGCCTACGGCCCATTCGAACATTGCGTACCAGTGTGTATCTTACACTTGACAGCTACCACACAGGTCGTCCGTGGTTTTGGCAATCCTGTACGTGCAACTTCTAAAGGGGCAATGGCCCATTAGGAACTGCGTTATCCAGAAGTTCTCTTTGCCATGTTTCCTATAATATATATATCATGGAACAATATCCGGGATTAAGCGATGAAGCCATACGCCTCTGCTATTTTCCTTCCATCTGGTCTGCCATTCTTCTGACGTGGAACTTCTCAGTATCCATTTATCTGCTGCAGTTTTACCAATTGCCTGATTTCGTTCCGCCACCAGAAGATCAAGAGGTACCGTTCTGGTCAATACTTTTAAGCCTGTGGATGCAGTTTTATATCCTCTGGTAATGCTCAACGTAACTAATCTTTGCATGCTGTCTACTTTCTTTAAATAGCTTTCAATTTTCAGGGCACCACCCCATATTTGACACGCATATAGCAAAATGCTTTCTACTACCAAGCTCAAGATCCTTCTCTTCGGTTCTGTCGCCCCTTCAAGCCGCGGCAGAATGTAAGTCCGGAAGCGACTTCTTTAGCTCTGTTGACTGCATACGTAAGTAGACAATTATCTAGAACAACCCCTAGGTATTTAACAGCATTTTTTGGAATTATCGCATGCCCCTTAATTTTAAATTCAATTTGTCCCAGTCTTTTGTTTCCAGTCAATAGTATAGCCTCCGTCTTGTGCTTCGCTATCTCCAGCTTGTGCTCCTCCATGAATGGAGCTTGAAAGCTACAATTTGCTCCAAGGAATCGTTGGCGATACGAATCAACGTTTCTTCATCTCTAGCTTTCACCATCAACGCAAGGTTAAACGGGATTCTTGTGGGTCCATCGGCGCAGGGTAAATTTAACACGTCGTCGTAGAGAACATTCCAAAGTAATGGCCCCAGGACACTACCCTGGGGCACGCCTCCATACACCGACAGCTCAGTTTCTTCATCAATTACTGTTTTCCTGTTACAGAGATAGCTATTTATTATTTTGACCAAATAATCAGAGATGACTCTGCCTTTTAGTTTCCTTATTATGAGTCTCCAGTTTGTCACGTTAAACGCGTTCTTCACATCGATAGTAATGAGAACACATCGTTTTCTGTTCTTTGCTATTTTCCTAATTTCTTCTCCAGTTATATCCCAAATTAGTTTTAACGCGTCTATTGTTGAGTGTCCAAATCTGAATCTGAACTGATTGTCGGATAGATCACCCTTCTCTTCAAATTCAGTCTTTATTGTGTTTGCAATTAAATGTTCGCATAATTTTCCCATTGTGTCTAACGAACAGATAGGTCTGAAGTCCTCTGCTGTTTTCCTTTTTTATTTGATTTTTGATCGACACTAATCTGGCAATTTTCCATGCTCTGGAAACTTTCCATCCACTATTATTGGATTCATTATTTTCAAGACGTACACCTGGAATTCACTATCTCCAGTGGTATACCATCTGAGCCAGCTGCCTTATCCGTGTTGATTTATTAGCCAATGTCTGTTCAAGTTCGTCTATTGTGAATGGTATGCTCATACCCTCTGTTATGATGAAACCCGATCTGCTTCATTACCCGATTATAGCTAACCCTATGTTCCTTATTCTAATTGCAGCATCTATATTTTTATCGTTCAGCCATGCTGGTGATTTAACACGATTCTGGTTTGGCTCTGAGATAAGTAATAAATTGATATCCAGCTTTACTGCCAGATCATGGGCCTCTGCTCTTCTTCCGACGTTTATTTGGAGAATCTTCAGGTTTTGATGAGGTCTATCCTGGTCTTCTGCGTTTGCTTTATTTTGCTGCTCATTTTTAGGTTTTTTTTTGTGGTTGTTACCTAGGGTTAGACTGTCCCTGCTTGCCCCATCTTTCTTATCACCTTGTATATGGCACAACTCATGGAGCCTGTAAAGTGTTCGCCGTTATACAAGATATATTTCGTTTTATTATTACACTCGTTGCTTCTGTGTACTTTCTCTCCACACTTTATACATAGATCTTCTCTATTTAGGCCTTTACAATTCTCGGCTATGTGCCCCAGTTCCCAGAATCTGTAACTCTTGATAAGTCTCATATTTTCCCTAATACTGCATATGTTATCCTATTCGCATTTTCCTTGTTTTAGAGAAATTCGTTGCTATCTCCTCTGTTGTTCTTAGTATATAATTTTGTCCATCTCTCACGTTTGCTTTGAGTGAAATCAGGTTTATGATATCTGTAGATTGTGTTGCTTTTCTGAGTTCTTCTACTCTCTTTCCCCTTCATTTATAACTGCATCTAGGTTGTATATGTGTACCGTTCTATATCTTGTCTTTGCCCAATTCTCACATCCGTATTTTGTATTATTTCTTAATTTCATTTCCTATCACTCCCATGTTTTATGCATTACTCCCGCCTGTTTGGGTTCAGTTGTTCTATCCGATCTATTTTGGTCTTGTAGAGTTCCCTTGGGAACATAGACCATCAGTTCAATGTCACTATTGTTAAAAAAGCGATTTCAACAATTTTCTTAAATGTTGTCCAAGACGCTTTCTCTATTATCGGTAGTAGTATTTTCTTTTTCCCCGACTCTTCAAGGGTTTGCTTTAACTGTCTTATTTTCTTAAGTAGTTCTATTTCCTTGTTTCCCTCTTCATCTATCATTATCTTGTAGATATATTTTTCTTTCGTTGTCATTTCTTTGTTTTGGAAGATTTTAGTTTGGATTACTAAGTAACTTACCCCACTTTCATCCCCTACTGTCGTTAGTTAGATCAGGATACTTTTCTCTAAATAGTTTGGGACGGTTTTTTCCCATTTCTCTATTTTCTGTGGAACTAAGAAACCGCTGTCTGATTCAGCTTCTAGCAGTGGATTTCCTTCGATAAGTTTTGTCCTTTTATAAGCTTCTTTAAGCCAATTTAGTCTCAAAATGTCACTTAGGTCGAGGTTGTTGATAATTGATTCGATTTTGCTCCGGATATATTCCTCTGTTCCTTTTGCGCTTAGTTTGTTTTCGCCGTTTTTCAAACCATTCTTTGGTAGTGCTTCTTGTAAAGACCTCCATTTGTCTCTTGAGCGAGCTAGATATATCCTTAATTTCTCTTTTCGTATTTGGGTTTTATTCTATCCTCTGATGTAGATTTTCCGCATATTTTCTAATCCTTGTAAAAGACAAACAGTATGACAAACGCCAGAGGGTTTTCTTTCTTCTTATATATCTCTTCTTTGTGCGGAATGATATCGCCCCTTTTCCTCTTTTGTTTCTCATCTGACGTGCTTACAGAGTTTGAACGGCTTATTTGCTGCTTCAGAAAACCTACTGCTTTTGTTTTCATCGCTATACTCCTTATTGGTATTCCAGTATCTTTTCCAGGACCCGCAGCCTGAACCTCCTGACGGTCGGGGGGAGTAGGCTCACACACACCAGCCGCTCCCACTGGCTCTGGGACATCCGAGATCCCCTGTCTCGTAGTTGTTAAATATAATACCTTGTCCATTGCCATGTCTTCATAAATTAATCGCGTCCCTTTTAATCGCCTTTTATGGAAGGCAAGGCGGACTCCAAGATTATTCTACCCCCTTACCGGACGGGGGGACCTGATCCGACCTGACCCGACCTTTTTTTTATATGATAGAGGAGGCCGGAAATCTTCTAAAGACACCTAGGCCACTGGTGTTCAATCGTGCCTGGGTGTGTTAGATTCACGCCAACGATGGCATGCCTACCAACTAAAACCTGTCCTCCTCTGCTTCTCAGACCTTTCCCGGTACGGTACCGTTTTCACATTTCATCAGATTGGGTCCTGTCTTCTTCTTCTATTTTCTACTTTTTTTATTTTTTTTTTATCTGGTCTCTTTTTCTGCTCTCTCGTGTCCTTCTTTCCTTTTCATAACTCTAACTAGAAAATGTTCAATCACTGTCCAGTTTTCTTTAGACTTTAGCATCTTCACAATCAGGTTTTATTCTGTTAGGGTTCCCGTCGTCATCTCCGCTTCCGCCCGTTTTCTTTGCCATCTATGACATAAGAAAATCGTGTGTTCCGCATCGTCTATTTCATCACAGTGCATGCATTTTCCTTACGCTGTTTTTCCTGTTTTCTCTAGGTATGTCATAAAGCACCCATGACCAGTTAGACATTGGGTAAGATGGTATCCCACCTGTCCCCAACTTCTTTTTTTCCAGGACTCTCGGGTCTCGTATAAGACGACGCATCTATGCACCTTTTCCTGGTGCTTCCCATTCTGTTTGCCACCTATCCAGGGTATTTCAGCTGGCACAGGCCGTTCTAAATGCCATGACCACGTTTCTATCGGCACCAGGTCCGTTGGTGTTAGGCAAGGTCAAAGCCCTCATCGTCTTCTTTGTCTGGATCTATGGAGCAAAAGTCATTCCTTTATTACCAGATATTCAATTCTTTCTTCCACCCTGACCTCGTGGTGTCCGAGCATAAAGCATGCCTCCTTCGCCTTTGGACTCATTCCGAAAATTGTTGCTTTTGTCTTTTCTGTCAGTTCGTTTATTTTCATCCACGTGCTAACAGGCTTCGGTTTCCACATTCCATGACCCTATTTATGGTGTCCGCGCATATCACTACCGCCAAGTCATCCGCATAACATACAAGTTCGACTTCTTTCCCCACATTTGTGTCCATGTCATCGTAAAGGATGTTCCATAAGGTTGGCCCCGGTGTTGATCCTTGGGGCACTCCTCCTCCTCCTACATTTCTCTTTACGTCTTTCCATATTTTATTTAGTCTTCCTACCGTGGAAGTATGACGTAATTACGTTAATGAAGTACGTTGAAATCTTTCTTCTTTTCAGTTTCCACAAAATTGTCTTCCGTGACGCTTCATCGAATGCGTTTTTAACGTCTACCAAAATAATTGCGCAATGTTTCTTCTGAATGGCGTCTATCGTCGTCTTCCCTTTGGTGAAGCCGTATTTGTTTGGGTGACCTGACCCGACCTGACCCGACCTGACATAACCCGACCCGACTTGATAAAATTCTTAACAGACAAACGAAAGGTAGACAACAAACAAATGGTAGCATGCAATATACATTTTCTATTCTGAAAACTATGAAACACTAAGAAAAATTGAAATATTAAATCTATCTTATGATTTGAGAATCATAAGAACCATGAAATTTTACAAGCATCACAAATGAAAAGTGACAATGCTCATTTTTGGTTGCAGAAAATTCCCATACTTTCAGGGTTGTTATTGTTCTTGTAGCCTTGTTTTCCATAGTGATTTCTAAAATTTTGTTGCTGAATGCGGGATTTTTTTGGTTTTTTACTTCCCGAGCGTAAGCAAAGGAAGTATTGTAATCGAGTCCGTCGGCCGACTCTCTACTTTTACGTTTTCTCGATCTTTCATGACCCCTAGAAGACGAAGAAATAGGTCTCCCATTTCCGTCTGTCTGTCCGTCTGTCCGTCTGTCCGTCTGTCCGTCCGTCTGTCCGTCTGTCCGTCTGTCCGTCCGTCTGTCCGTCTGTCCGTCCGTCTGTCCGTCTGTTGTCCAGGATTTTTATTAGACAGATAATCTCCGAAAGTACTCGACCGATTGTTGTGAAATTTTGTACTTATATTAAGAATATCATGTAGATGGTAAAACGCTAACCAAAATTTGTCTAATCATCCCCACCACTAATGCGATGACGTCACTTCAAAATTGTACATAGTAAATGGGTTTTCAATTGTATAAAATAACATAGTCCTACACATGTAGTTTACAACTCTGAATCGACTTTTCACCCGAAACGTCCAGATTTTTGGAAAAAAAATCAAAATTATAAAACAACATTTTGAAATTTAATTTTTAATCTGCTAACCAGAATGCTTTGAAATGTTGCAGATGTTTTAAGCCTATAAAGAGCATTATAAATCTTTAGTCAAAAAATATTTGCTTATCCCCTCCAAAAACTTGATGACGTCAGCTCAAAAGTTTGTGGAATAAATCATATCTAAAATGTACAAAATATGATGAGTCTGTACTTGTGATCTATCACTCCATTAATATTTTTTGGATTTGCATATACAGGGTGACTCAA
The DNA here is from genome assembly GCA_022388445.1 of Zophobas atratus. Classification (NCBI taxonomy): domain Eukaryota; kingdom Metazoa; phylum Arthropoda; class Insecta; order Coleoptera; family Tenebrionidae; genus Zophobas; species Zophobas atratus. Next base: position 50,333,704 of record CM039445.1, on the reverse strand, counting down.
AAAAATTAATGAATGCGTAAATATATTTTACTGATTTACTCAGAAACTACAAAACCGAATGCTTTGAAATCTTGCAGATGTTTTAAGGTTATAAAGAGCATAATAAATGTTTAGTCAAAATATATTTGCTTATCCCCTCCAAAAAATTGATGACGTCAGCTCGAAAGTTTGCCGAATAAATCCTATCTAAACTGTAAAAATATGATGAGTCTGTACTTGTAATTTATCACTCCATTCATATTTTTTGGATTTGCATATACAGGGTGACTCAAAAAAATTAATGAATGCGTAAATATATTTTATTGATTTAATCAGGAACTACAAAACCGAATGCTCTGAAATCTTGCAGATGTTTTAAGGTCATAAAGAGCATAATAAATGTTTAGTCAAAATATATTTGCTTATCCCCTCCTAAAACTTGATGACGTCAGCTCGAAAGTTTGCCGAATAAATCATATCTAAAATGTACAAAATATGATCAGTCTGTACTTGTGATCTATCACTCCATCCATATTTTTTGGATTTGCAAATACAGGGTGATTCAAAAAAATTAATGAAAGCGTAAATTTATTTTACTGATTTACTCAGGAACTACAAAACCGAATGCTTTGAAATCTTGAAGATGTTTTAAGGTTATAAAGAGCATAATAAGTGTTTAGTCAAAATACATTTGCTTATCCCCTCCAAAAAATTGATGACGTCAGCTCAAAAGTTTGCCGAATAAATCCTATCTAAACTGTACAAAATATGATGAGTCTGTACTTGTAATTTATCACTCCATTCATATTTTTAGGATTTGCATATACAGGGTGACTCAAAAAAATTAATGAATGCGTAAATTAATTTTATTGATTTACTCAGGAACTATAAAACCGAATTCTTTGAAATCCATTGCGAAAAAAAAACATAATAGGCATGCAGTCGTCACGTTTCCGACAGCGAGGGAAGTACTGTCTAAACTCTTTAGACCAATTTTTTTTAACATTATTACCAACTAAGATAGTAAATTTTTATAGATCACTTATTAATGTTAAAGTTTCATCGTAAAACAGTTTGTTTTCCTAAGGTATCCTGAGGGGCTGATTTGCCTTGTTTACGCAACTTTTACAGATTTGTGATTTTTTTGTTCGTTTTTTGTTGATGGATGTCGTCAACATTTTCGAGCAAAAATTTAAATTTAAAATACACATTTATTTTGGAAACTAAAAATTATTTTATGTTAATGTTATTTGCCTTAAGCTTTGTGCCGCTATAAGCATCTGGTTTATTCCTGTATCCAAATTTTCCACTCAAATTTAATACATCGAAAATAATAAACAGCCCACTTTATATGAGAGGATTCGCGATTTCTATTTACAAAATTTTATCATAAATAGTATTTTTCTACATTTTTTTTTTATCTTTAAACGCTTTGAGAAAGAGCACTTCTTCATAAAATATAAAATGCATTGGTTGTGGGTTTTGAGTGTTACTAAATCAAACTGAAAAAATAACTTCTGTAATAAAAAAATCCTTCTCTCCTGATCACTTTCAACCGTTTAAATAATTTATTGACCTAGTTAGATAGAAAATTCAAATTTATCACCCTAATTTCTACTTTTATTGTTAATGCAGTTTGATATTTTTTCTTTTTAAATTTCTGTTCGTCGCTTCAAACATTTGATAGATGGTTTTACAAGACAACTAAAAAGAATACGTAGTCCTACTTAAAACTAATCTAAAATGCATATTTTAAACTATAAATGAATCCTTGTGAATAAAGTATATTCGTGCTAAATTTCACTTTTATGACAGTAAATATCAACATATTATTTTATAGTTGAAAATATGGAATCAGAGTGTTAAAAAAGCACAGCTGATTTTCTTATTTGTATCAGTCCAACTCAAAAACCTTTTACATATTTTTTTTTGAAGTATAAACATAAACAGTCGAAGTTAAGCATGTACTAAGACACTTAGAGATACTATCTTAAATTTTCCAGTCGGTTAGAATATATTTCATATTGTGTTGGAATTTGCGCCTCCATAGCGCAGAGGTTGCGAGGAACCAATTTTTTTTAAATATTTATGTATTAATGTCGGCATTATACATATTTAAAATATAAAATCCTGTTTTGTTGGTGTTTTGTAGTTATTATAACATAATTTAAATTTACTTAAAAAAACTAACGCATCATTCTGTCACATGATAACTCTGTCAGTTTTCAATGTGAAAAAATTAAACACCTGCAAAATTCCATTTATTCATACATATTATGTCAACACCCAGGACAAAAAGAATTAGTTAAAGGTTATGTTGACATTTATTAATATAAATGTATACATAAAAAATATCCATAAGAAACAAAAACTAAATTATACAAAAGATTATAAGCGTAAAAAAATTCTGCTTCAATTTAATTATAAGTGAAAGTGAATGTTTTTGCTGCATGTAATTGCCGTCTTTTAACTTAAGACGAATTAAGAGGGATTGAAAATTGTATTCCAAGTTCACTCGTTAATTTTTTTTTTTTAATTTGTGTAATTTATTGAGAAAAACAACTTTGGTATCTAATATTGTGGTACAAAAATTAACTGACGTAGTTGCTGAATATAGTGAAAACTATCAGCATATTCACATGATTTTCTATCTTTAGTGAAAAAATCGAAAAACCCCACATCAGCACCAAACGTGTTGTTCAGTCTTGATTAATGCATAAATATATGCAAATGAAGCAAATATTTTGCTGGCACCTGAAAGCTCTGCCGCTAATTTAAAAGGTAAGTAAATAAAAAAATTCCGATGCACTTCTCGTGTGACGAAAGCCAACTAAACGAAACCGAACTTTATCTTTCGTTGTCCGTTGCGACACACTTTGTAACCACCTGTAGGTTGTCTCTTACGTAAGACCGTCCATTCTTCCCGCCACGTTTTATTTATGCTCGTTGTCCCACACGAGTGCAAACCCGAAATTAAAACGGAATCGCAAGCAATATATTTCCAGCAATTGTGGCCAATTTTCGACGATTTATAGCCGTCCAAATTTGAGACCCATTAATATTACTCAATAAATAATTGTCCGACGTAAACTTCTGCAACATCCTGACAGCCGTCTCGAACCTGCCTTCTGCTAATTTAATTTTTTCAGCAGGAAGCGCAAACTCACAAGCGTGCCTAAATTGTTGCAGATTAATTGCGAGCATTCGTAAGGAACCAGTTCTGCACAGGAGCGGTCAGGATGTTGGCAAAAAAGAAAAAGTGAAGCCGAAAATTAAAAATCTGGGCCTCAAAATATGACCCAGTCTCGGAACTTTCCATAGCCTATATTTAAAGCCGCTCAAGGTCGAAATGTCAAATCGTAAAATATGATCCGCGCATTGTGCAAAAAAAGGATGATTTAAAATGTAGCGCGATTTGTTTCCGATATCTAATCCAGCCTTAAAAAGTCCGGTCCTGTTAACCTTGACATTTGTGAGGATTTTTTACGGATTTTTCTGTGAAAACTAGCCTTGGACAGGCAGAACCTGCAAAGATCGAAATTTTTGTCTCCGGTGCGGAGGTTAATAGAGTGTTAATTGTGTGGCTGGATAGAGCACATTTTCTTATTTTAGCAAAACGACTGTTGGCACTTGAGTCAAATTACTCGGTGCGCCTCGTTGCGCACTTTCAACATCTCGATTGAAACTAGACATACGTAGATCTTATCGGTGTGATTCATGGACGACACGAACGAACGCACACTTGTGATGAAAAAACCAAACTCAAAAACACAGCCGCAACACCATCCGGCGATTAATTATGATTAGCGTGTGTGACACCAGTGTTATGATACGAGGTGCGGCGCGGAAGCCGGCCATGGTCCATCCACACTAATCTGCAGACAGTTACGAATTTATGTATCATCTACGAGGGCTAACTAAGAGTTGTATGGCAATTACTCTGTTTAAGCTTGTCTCTTATGTTTTCCGCAAAACGAATATTAATAACAATAACAACTAAAGACTGGATTTTAGCGCAAATGCCTTGTTATTTTAGTTGTAGGCAAATGCATGAAAGTTGTATATAAATGTGTATCTGAGAAAATCCTTTTATTTTAATTTTTGATCATGAGTACCTTTTTGCATTTTTTCGACATATTTTACTTTTTTCAGCCTATTTTACTTTTTTGTGAGTATTTTGTTTTAAAATCTGAATTTTCTATACACCTAGGCGCATGTTTCTTTAGGTCACATTTAGGAAATCCTCCGTTTTTATCGCTAATTTTGGCTACTACTAATAATCAACCTCATCAATACATAACATTACTTCGTCTTTTTACTTTTAACGCTAGAAATTTTCACTGAATGCCTGGTATTACCGGGTTAACAAAAAATCGTTTGTTTTCTAGAGGCTAACATTAAATTAAATTAAAAATAAGAGTTATATCATTACAAATATAAAAAAATATTGAATAATCCGCAGATATTATTGTAACTGGAGACCTTCATAAAACATTGTTCTCTTAGGATCACCATGAAATAAATATAAGTAACTGACGGAAACTAAATTTCTAGAGAATTAAGGTTAAATTTTAAATGTACAAGGATTGGTAGTACCTCCTTCGGATGATTATGATCTTGAAGGTAATATACTAAGCTGAAATGTTGTCTTCGTATAGTCTTACTATATAAAAACAGATGGTTTAAGAAACAGAAGTACTTAGATAATATTTACCTACTAATTATATTTGCTGGGACGATCTTAAATCTTCAACCAATGTGTTAATGTCCAAATATATTTAATTTCATACCAGGTGCACAATATATAACAAATTTTCCGAGCATAAGACGTTGACAGTGTCAAAAATAAAGTTTTACTTGAACAATTGTTACAGAATTTTACAAGTAAATTTTTATCGAATAGGTTTGATATCACATCCATAATATCTTGAATAATGTTAGTATGATGCTAAAACTTGTAATATTGTAATACATATATGCAATTCTGCAATTACGCCTTCTACCCCATCGATTAGATGTGCAAAGTGTAAAAAATACTGCCATTCCAAATGTACTGGTTTAGACAGTAATGCCCTTACTTCTTGTCCAGCGTGGACTGTGTACCTGTACCTGAAGGCTCGTTAAATTTTTCATCAACTGAGAGATTGATTGAGCAACAGTATATTAAACTAAAAGTTGATCTAACAAATGAATTATCACAAATTATCAATGATAAATTTCAGCAAATCAATGACAGAGTCTTACTCATTGAAAACAGTGTACACTCTTTACAATCTGATGTTAAGATACTTCAAGACTCTTTTCAAAAAACAGAAGTATCTCTCAATGTTAAGAACAATGATGCTGAGTTACTTACAATGGAAGATGTTATTAGTGAGGTTAATGAGCTTAAACGTAAAATTTTCAACCTAAATGAATCAGAATCTGAAACTAATGATGTTAATAAAACTAATGACATTGTTGGGCATTTGAGTCTTGATTTAAGTGATCATATTTTGGAAGTATATAGATTAGGTAAAAATGAAGTTGAAAATAGAAATAGACCTCTAAAAGTTACAATGAACTCTTCAGGAGATTTTGCTATGGTTTTGTGTAAAGTTAAAAACTTAAAAAAAATCTGGCAATAACAAAGCAAGGACTTAACAGTTCGCGAGCTTTCTGTTAAAAAAAAGATCATGGCTGGATATAAGGATAGAAGAGCAAAAGGTGAAAGTATTTCCTTGAAATATAATGGTGTACCTAAAATTGTAAATACAAAAAACTAACATCAGATCAACAGTTAGAATTAAGTTATGTTAAGTTCTATTACCAAAATGTTCGTAGTTTAAAAACAAATACTTCTAAATTTTATAAAAATGTTCGTGCATGTCATGATAACCAATATCTATCATTTGCAAGTTTGCCAAAATCTTTGAAATTTTAATTTACAGATCAATCTATCCCCATGTATTCCTCCACTACCTTTGTTTCATGTGTGTTGGAAAATAGACTGAAAGTTAACGCAGTTTATTGTGACTTTTCTAAAGCTTTTTACATGGTTCAACATTCTTTGCTTTTGCAAAAGTTACATCGCTTTGGATTATCTGATGGTCTAATACAAATTCTTCGTAGTTAGTTATCTTATCGTGAGAATTATGTAGAATATCAGGGCATCAAATCTCGGTTACTTCAAAGTAAAAGTGGTGTTCCGCAAGGTTCTGTACTTGGTCCGTTGCTGTTCCTACTTTTTTACTGATGATACTATGAAATGCTTCCTATCAGAATACTTATTCTATGGAGATGATTCAAAGTTATATCAAATCATACAAACTGTGTCAGACTGTGAGGCATTGTAGTCTGCTCTGAAGCGCTTAATTTATACAAGGTAAAATTTCCGATGGGTGCCTACTTGAATTTGTAAATTTCTTAGTGCCCCGTTTGAATTGTAGAGCTTCTAAGTTATTTTATTTACCTACGGCCTCGACGTGCCATTATGCACAATCACCGATTATTTCTATGTCTAGAAGAAAGTTGCTATCTTTACAGTGAGTTTAGATAGATTAAACAAATATATTATTTCTAGGTTTCAGTTTAGGGATGTTTTTTTATTTTTCTTTTTTTATTTGTTTAGCTTCGCGTTTCTTTCTTTCTTTTTTTTTTGCTCTAATATTATCCTGTAATGAGTTGTAATACCTAACTTTTGGATAACAAAGGATTATTATTATTATTAAACCTTAGTGCAGCGAACTTCCATTGAAATTTGATGTAAATTACGGTAACTTCTGGGGCATGCGAACTAAAACAACTTAAGGTAGCAACTATAAATCTGTTTCCGTAAACCAATACTATAAAGGTGACATTTGGTGCAATTTAACCGTAGATATAGAATTAAATAATTTCAGCAAGGAATTTACAAAAATTATCGCGTAATCTTTGAATAAACTAATAAAGAAAACTGATTACCGTAATTACTATGTAGGGATTTGCAAGTTCTTTTTGGTAGATGCTTATATTTTGCCTTTTTGTTTTAATATGTGTACATTTCTTTTCACAACACGAAACTTAAAACATTTTTAAAATGAAAAATTTGTATAAGGAAATATCGATTTTGCAATTAGGTTTCGCCCCATAAGTGCAAAATCCATATTTCTTTGCAAAAATGTACCATTTTGACCATGTTTTAAGTTTCTTCTTGTGAAAAGATGGCTATATATATATTAAGAAAGAAAAGACAAAATATAAGCCCACCCACCCGCCCTGTCCCAATTGTGATGATTTTTTTATTCATCGTGAGCCAAGGGGGTGGCGCTTAACTACAAAATCCTTATTTCTATACGGAAAAATGAAAACATGTTTTTGAGTATTGTGTTGTTCAAAGAATACTATGCCTATTAGGAAAATATTAAAGCCAAAGATCAAGCTCCACCCATACCTGCCCTGATCTAAATATGTAGTAATGAAGTTTTCATTCGTTGCCAGACCTAGGGGCGGAGCCGAATGGCAAAATCCATATTTCCCTACAAAAATTTACCATCTTAAACGTGTTTTAAGTTGCTAAGAATAAAAAAAATCATCACAATTGAGATGGGGTGGATGGGTGGAATTTATATTTTGCCTTTTCTTGTTAATATACCTAGTATTCTTTCAACAACACGATACTCAAAAACATGTTTTTAATTTCTTGTAAAGAAATAAGTATTTTGCAATTAAATTCTGCCCCCTTGGTTCATGGCGAATAAAAAATCACCACAATTGAGATAGGGTGGGTGGGCGGGCTGACATTTTGTCTTTTTGTTTTAATATATGTACATTTCGTTTCATAACATGAAACTTAAAACATGTTTAAAATGGAAACTTTGTATAAAGAAATATCGATTTTACACTCTGACCCATAATTTCACAATCCATATTTCCTTACAAAATGTACCATTTTGACCACGTTTTAAGTTTCTTGTTGTGAAAAGATGTCTATGTGTAAGGGAAAATGTAAGCCCCGCCCACCCGCCCTATTTCAATTGTAATGATTTTTTTACTCGTCGTGAACCGAGAGGGCGGAGCTTAACTGCAAAATATTTACTTATCTTCGAGAAATTTAAAACATGCATATGAATATCGTGTTGTTCAAAGAATACTATGTATATTAAGAAAAAAATAAAACCAAAGGCCCCACCCAGACGTGCCCGGATCTCAATTTTCAATTGTGATAAATTTTTCATTCGTTGTCGGATCGAGGGGCGGGGCTTCATTGCAACATCCATATTTGTCTACAAGAATTTACCATTTTAAACATGTTTTAAGTTTCTTGTTCTGAAAAGACGACTAGGAATATTAGGAAAAAATACAAAATATAAGCCCCGCCCACCTGCCCTATCTCAATTGTAATGATTTTTTTTTAAATCGTCGGGTGCCAAAGGAGTGGAATTTAATTGCCAAATCCTTATTATTTCTGTACAAGAAATTACTGTGTAAGAGTAAGTGTTTTTGAGTATCATGTTATTCAAAGGATGTTAAAAAAATATCTAAATAAAACCAAAGATTGGGCCCCACCCATATCTGCCGTGATTTAAATAGTAATGAAGTTTTCATTCCCTGTCACACCGAGGGGCGGAGCGTAATGACAAAATCCATATTTATCTACAAAAACTTACCATTTTAAACCTGTTTTAGGTTTCTAAGAATAAAAGAATCATCACAATTGAGATGGGGTGGGTGGGCGGGGTTTATATTTTGCCTTTTTTTCTTAATATACCTAGTACTTTTTTAACAACACGACACTCAAAAACTTGTTTTCAATGTTTTGTAAAGAGATAAGTATTTTGCAGTTAAGCTCCGCCCCTTTGGTTCACGGCGAATAAAAAAAAATCATCACAATTGAGACAGGGCGGGTGGGCGGGCTTACAATTTTCCTTTTTATTTTAATATGCGTACACTTCTTTACACATAGTCCTTCTATAGCTGTTTTGGCTTTGATTGTATTCTCGTGACCAAGCTTGAACAAAAAGAAGGGTTTAATTACTTTTATAATTGACTGCAACCCTGAAACATAACCTAAAATTTATTACTACCAATCAGTCGATGACCTCCGTATTAAACTGTATCAGATAGATATTATTAATTCACACCTTTATGTAGCAAATGAAGGAAATTAAAAACCTTGGACATAAAAAACCCTTAAAAATTGGTTCAGATTCGCTGCAACGGTCGACGCGCTATCCCCACCTTCGCGAAAACCGATCTGATTCCTAAACCAACTGTGTTATGATCTGATGATCTTGAAATGGCTGAAGTGATTGTACCGATTTAACCAGCTTTCAAACCATAGCCAGACACATATACAGACAAAGGTATCAAAGTCATAACATCCGTTTTTAACCTCTTTGAATAAATTTAGGACGAGGTCTGGAATTTTATATAGAACTTTTCAGTTCTCTTTTCTTGATAAAATGTGAAAAACTGAAGAGTTATTTATATAAGGTGATGAAATTTACTAAGTCTCATTTTACCATATTCTTAAAATGCGGCATCCTCTATTTTAAAATTAACATTTGTATCATCCTCACAAACAATTTGATAGCGACACGTCAATATTTTGCTTAACACTATTTAAATTTTATAAAATAACGTACTGCTGTACTTGTAGTTTATGACTGCGCTTTGATTTTTGATCATAATTACTTTCCAAATATGTTTCTGCAATATTCGCCACGTGCTTCATGTAATCGAGATCACATACGAAACATGTAGGTCTTGAGCTCAGCACGCTAGGTTCGAATCTTATCTTCGTCGACTTTTTTTTTTCTAAGATGGGTATTGAATTTGTTCAAATGTTTGACTTCAGGCTCGAGGAAAATTCCGTCTAAACCACTTTTTGAAATTATTGTTAGATAAAAAGCAGCTAGCTAAAAATTCAAGATATTTAAAACTCTAGATCTTTAAAGATAGAAGTACTTGGTTCAGTTATGAATTTTTAAACACGACTACATCTTTCCATAGAAACTGGGTGTAGGTGATTTCGACAGAACTTCTTTCACCTCTAAAAAACGGTACAACAGATCCCGCTTCATTAAAAAATCATAAATTTGACTTTGCGAAATTTTATTTTTTTGTGATAACCTCTCGAAAGTACCAAAAGTTACTCTAAGGTACTAGGCAGACCTTTCCTCACCCCGGGAGTACAGTTCAACACATCAAGTTCATTTGAAAATTTGGAAACACTGCTAACATAAAATTTAAAAAATCTGGATGTCTGGAGTAAAGAATAAAGGCGGATTTATAAACCACAAGTATAAATGTATGTTATTTTATGAAATTTAAATAATGTAGAAATTTTATATATTGTAAAAAAGAACACGAAAATTTGTGTAGACAAAAATAAATCAGAAGTGTGTAAAGTTAACCAGAGGTTTAATACTGTTGTGTACTTACTACACTCACATGGTTAAGAGTAAATTATTACCTACATCGAAACCTTTAATTTGAGGTAATACCCAGTAAATTCCATTAAAGACAGCTCACAAATTTAGCACATAATACCAGATAGTTTCGCGTCGCGCCATCACTCAAGTCACCATTTCCAAATTAAAAAGTGTAGTTAGTGTTCAAGATCTGGAATGTAATTTTGTAAAAATATGAATCTTCAACTACTTATCAAACATTTGTTGTGATTCAAGAGAAGAAACTTCTATCTTTACAAGACACACCAAAGGTAATTCACTATTTGTCGTGGTTTATTTCTTCTAAATCACTCATATTTCAAAGTCAAAATGAAGATCTATTTTTATCGTGTTAGTAACATCGAAACTGAAACAACACATTTGTTTTTGTGGTTCTTTCAAACCACAATTGACCTGCCGAGTCTTTTGAATCTGTGTTATAACGAATGAGTTAACGAAGAAATTTTAATTAACCACAAGGTTTTGAAAATAAATAATTAGTCATGAGTCTTCAACATCCACTACTTTAAAGCAAGGCTTTTTAATGGTGCACTGGTTTATTAAAAACAAGAAATGAATCATCCTAGAACAATGAAAAATATGGCAGAATACACTTTTGTTGACTATCCTGTTTAAAATTTTCAACTAAATGTAAATTATTTTACATTAAACTTATTATAAAACAGAAAAGTAGCCAATTTTTACATACTCAAGAGACTTATATATTTGTCCGCTTTATCGTTACAGCAACCCTACTAAATCTCCACAGAGTTAATTCCCAGCAATTAAATAAGTAGGTGCTCCGTTTTCATCACACAATTTATAAATAGTCCTTCTTGGAATATCTGCATCCTTGACTTCACCCACTGTTCTGGGATTTCCGGTGTCGCAAATTTTTTTCTCGGGTTTATCCACTTCCTGAGAATTCTTCAGACGGGAGTGTATGGAAATTTGGCCATCTCGGCTTTATTTAAAACGACTTGTTTGACATTTCCCACTTCGCCGGAATAACATCAAGGACACGGGATTTTTCGAAGGTCGATTAAAATTTCAAATAACGCACCCGAACTGCCCCGGAAGCAATGACCGGTGTACTGTTTTATTTTTAGTCGTTATAATTTTTAACCTTGTGCATAAAAAAATTGGCTCCATAATCTTCAATTATGAACATTTATTAATTAAAAACCCATCACTGAGTATATATTTATAATTTTACTCATCTACATCTGCAATAATTTTGGCGGCAACTAATTAATTTTTTACCGCTGATGGTAATTTTATTTAGTACCGACATAAATTTCAAGCACATTTTAAGCCATCAACAGTTCTACGATCTTTTGCTCTTCGAGTAATCCTGCAACCTAGATTGCACCCACGGCCGTGGATGAAGCGTGCACATTTTTCTTTCCTCTTTGTTTATTAAGATTATTAACTGTTCTTTCTAGTTCAACTTTTCTTTTTCATTTAAGTCCTGCTTTCAAGGTAATCATGATAGCTGAAACAAAACACGATAATATCAAGAAAGCAATCAAGCGATAAATTGCACGTCCATTTTTGGAATATTATTTCATTTGAAGCCTCGTTTTGACACAGGCATGTAGTCACCTGCTGTTTACAGACAAAAGGAAAACGTGGTTTGTCAACGGTGTTTGGAGAAAGAACGTAAAACGAGCCGATAATTAATCAAAACAATAATTGCCGGTGTTATTGGGAAATAAACAATGTCGACGCGGAGTAATAAACCGAATTGTAAAAAACATATAATGCGCGTTTCGATATTTTTCCTTCTCTGAGAAAAATAAGTAATTAATCTAAAATTATCTCATTATATAAAATTTCGTGATTATCAGTTCATAGATCAGTGTTGGTGTAATTTGAATAAAATAGTGTGGCTATTGAATAATAAGTATCTACATACCGATCGAAAAAACCAAACAGCTTCCCATGGTGGAAAAAACGGGTGTTTTTTGGAATTATAGAAAATCTTACGTAACAAGACACGACTCAAGGTTATCAAGCGATACTCATCGATTAAAAAGCGAAACCAAACATGTTTAAAATTAAGTCTAGTTGTAATAATATAACGACTCATTAGCATTTAAATCGCCAAAGGGCATTAGGAAGTGATAAGAGTTACGCCGACTACTTTTACACCCAATTGACTTAATAATTATATTATAAGTAAAGGGCCAAACTCATCACTACTGAATGAGACCACAGACAAAATGAAAAAATGTGGTGCATTTTTGATTTATCGCCTACTAATTATTTTGCCAAGATTTCCCTTTTCTAATGACTTGCCGCGTCCCTTCTTGCATGACCACCAGTTTAATTACCATTACGCACCTTTACCAAATTCGAAGTTTCTCGTTCGGAAATGGAGCGAAAAGATAACCGAATTTTAGGTCAAATCATCAAGCGCGTTAACCATCGCTGCAAACAAACCACAAGAACCCACTCTAACAGGATCTTGAAGGCATAAATTTACCAAGTTAATTACGCAGAAAATGCGAATTGATGTTAAAACTGTGTTTCATAATTTATTATTACTTGAAATGGTCATTTTCCACCGATAGCGGATAAGCGTTGAATACTAATAACTTTTTTCTTCGGCGATATGCAGACGACTTAGTGGGGATTATTCAAGCATAGTGCTTGAAGGCGCCACTCTGTATAGTAATACTAATGATAATGACTTACTGCGTGTCCTTTTACTAATACAAGCTTGTTAAAAATGAAGCTTCTAATTTGTCCTACAGGTCGCATTTATAGTATCTTCTTTAAAACCAGCCTGTATAAGGTGGAGAATCTTCATTATAACCTATATTTGTGTATTTACATCAAACAGATAAAAAATACGTTGTAAATATTTATAACTAAAAATATTTATTCACGTGTTTAAATACATATTTTGTAGTTTGTGTATGTAGATTTGTAGACTGAAAATTTCATTCATCGTTGGCTTATGTAAATCCTGCGTATTTTAAAGCAGTGATTAAATCAACTTTTGTAATATCGCCATTCAAAACTTCGCTCATTTGTTGCAAAAATTCAAAGTCTGAGTCTATAATATCAAAAATAAATAAAAAAAGAAATATATAAGAAATAGTTTTCTCTTATTTCAAGTACTTAAGATTCTTATTACCAAAATTTACGTGGTCTTAATTTTTTACAAAATGGATGTACACAAAATACGAGAGAATTGCTCTATATTTGTAATTAATTTGTTGAAAAGGTTACCAGAATTTATACAATATATATTTTGGTACACTAAAAGTTAAATTTAAGAAAATTTAAGATTCAAACGTTACTTCTTATGTAACAGAGCGACTAGCCAGATATATTAACTGATGAGCTCATATAAAGAAGGATAAGGTTAAATGGCAGATTTCGTCCTTGTTACAACTGTAACGTATTACAGTTACAATACACTAGTAAATAATAATTTTTGAAACAAATTTTTGGGTTGGCAATTCTGAATTGTAGGCAGCACGTCAGTTCACAGTTGTCAATTTTGACAATCGAAAAATGACAGCTATTGAACTGATGCCCAAATATTTCAGTTTGACATAAAATCACAAACATTAATTAATCACCCGTTTCCTATGGAATTATCAAAATTATTAATAAAAAAATGGACGAAATTGAATTAGATAGAACTTCCCTAGCCCCTAAAGTTTTATCAAGCAAGTCCAGTTTTTTAGTTATAAATTGCTAAATCTGTTTCTGAAAATTTTAGTTTTTTTTTATGAAACCGCCAATAAGCTCAAATAAAAATCGTACTGCATTATTAAACTAAAATTTGTACTAGGGATAAATATATTAATTTATTTAAGTAGGTATGAATAGAAAAATTAAATAATTTCGCAACATTTTGATATGACATCAAGTTTTTGGAATGAGTGAACCTATAATTTCTTATTATTACCAATTACTTACTATGTTGAAAATCCTAAAATAAAATTTTGTTGTACAATTTTGAATATTTTCAAAAAACCTACACCCACAAGTTTCAAAATAACACTAAATTAGTAAATCACAGGGTATAAACAGACGAATTTGATCGTCTACATGACATTTATAAAAAGGAATCTAAAATTTAGCACATATTTCGACAATAGCTGTGGAGATTAGGTAATTGTCTATTAAAGTTGACGGACAAACGACGGACAGACAACAGACGGACGACAGACGGAAATTAAAATTCCAAATCTCCTGAATACTCGTGAGTGACGTATTAAAAAGATATTCAAAACTTATTTCTTGTCTATAATAGTAATAGTGTTCTATTTTTAAGGCTTAACCTTACTATTTTTTGAAATTTCGATGTGACTCCACTTTATTCCAATATTCTTGATTTTTTTTTAGCAATGCTAGAGTCCACAAAAATAAATCAAGTTAATAATTTTAGTTCTTTGTCTTGAGAAGACAAACGCATTCAAATCAGTAGAGAAATATATATTTTGCAATTACGCTCCGCCCCTCGGTCCAACAATGAATGAAAAATTCATCACAATCAAGATCGGGGCGGGTGGGTGGGGCTTAATCTTTGTTTTTTTTTTTTAATACATATAGAATTTTCTTTCAACAACAGTATTGTTAAACTTGTTTTCAGTTTCTTGTTGCGAAAAGAAGACTTCGTATATTAAGAAAAAAATGAACAAAATATAAGTTTATAAGGTTTATTTTTACAATCTGATGTGTTTCAATATTTAGATAAAAAGACGCATTTTGTTGTGGTTTCAATTAAATTAAATTTTTTTCAAGTTTTGTTGCTTCATGTTACTCTATTTTTTATTTTCTTTCTTTCGAGTGTCGGTGTATCTCTTAAAGAATTGAATAATTGCAGAAACAATGAAGGTTAGTTATAAAAAATATTTAACAATGAAAAAAAAGAATAAATGACGAGTAAGATTCAGTAGTAAAATAAAGGGTGTTCTATTTAAAAATAACTGACATATTAAACATTGTTACTTAAATATTTTATTTAAGATAATAAGAATTTTTTCAATTATTTTTCTATAAAATATTGCAGCACAGATTTTAAAAATAAGACTATTGCGTTTTTTTGCGAGCCTTTACAATGAAATTTCAAGAAAATTGGAAGTTGTGGCAACGTCGCATTAAAATTTCAAAAGTAGCTACGGTTCTTTAGAGCCTTAGAAAGCGACCAAAAAATATATAGGGTGTTTTATTAAAAACAACTAACATGTATTACGTCTTAAAATCCGAAAACTATCTTTGAAAAGAATTTTAGAGTTTAACACTCAAAGAACCGTACAACATTAGTCTTTAATGAGAAATCAAGGAATGTACGCTTAATGCCCCACCTGTATATTAGAATAAAAAAATTGGTCAAAGTTTATTTGAAATTTTAGAAAATTTGGTTCTACGATTTTTTTTGTGATGATCTTTATAAAAACCAGAGGCATAAATAACATCCCGACATCCCCTGGGTTGTGGAGGCGAAAATTCTAAGGCGGCGTGAACCGCACAAATACCGACAAATTAAAGCAGATAACCAACGGGAAAATGTCCTCTCAGCAATAATAACATGTGTAACTTCGACTGTTTATGTTTAAACATCGAAAGAATGTCACATGGAAATTTGTTCGATTTGAATTAGTTTACCCCCTCAAAATAGAGAACTAAAATTATTAATCAAGCCACAGTCGAACAAAATATTCTGAACCTTATTATTATAACTCTTCTTTTGTCATTAATAAAGGCGTACTTGAAAACACCACGTGTTGAATTAATTTGGTATAGTTTTGGAATTTTTTTTCTACCCTATAAAACTTTATTGGCATCAACGAGACAGACAGTACTACAATAGCAAGAGATATTTACAACTTGAAGTTATCGCTTGCCAGTAATCCCCAGATGTTAGAAAGCAGAACAATCTAGGTTCGGACAGAGACCATGGTTCCTCACGAACGAAAATGACCACTATTTTATGAGTGCAACTACCTGCTAAATGTTCTCCGACAAATTCGGATGCACTAGTGTCCGCCTCGTTATTGTCAATAAAATTTTATAGGGTAGAACGAAATTTCCCAAACTATACCCCCAGCACTTATTTTTACACTGGCAGGTTGGTAGTACAGTTTCGGCTAGAAAATCTTGGACAGTATTTTTCTGTCATTTAAAAAAGAACACGGTGTAGTCTACGCTTTATTGTCATGATTGACACTTTTAAAAAATAAATTTTGACACACGTCATTATCCACATTCCAGTCTACGTCAAAATGACGAACATGGCAAATTTGAGGTTATAAGTACGTAAAGCCTGTTTTAGAGCTTATGTTACTGGAATGACAACTGCCCAAGATTTTGTGGCCGAAACTGTAAAAAAAATTTCAAATTTGAAATTTTATGACAAAAGTGTCAAAATAAAATAAACGAAAACAAGATATTTTGAACAAAAATCATAATCATCCTAACCTCAATTTTTTTGACAGCAAATATCTCCCTGGACAATGTTGTCGATTGAGTTTTCGTACTATGTTGCCGGTTGAGTGGTCTTTTAATTTTTGAACAGGTAATAAGCGAAAGAGAAAAGAAACGGTCAAGTTTGGCACCGAACGTGCGACCCGCAGGTCAGCGTGCCGATATATTACCCACTAGTCCACGGACGTTTACATCCTATGCTAGTGGTAAAATTTCATTATGTTGTATTAATTTTATTTAGAACATTTAGCCCTTAATGGAAAAAGTCAAAGCATACACCACAAGTATAGGAGTATAATATTGTACAACAAATAAATTACTTTAAATTAGAATCTTTGGAGATAATGTCATCAAATTGTTAATGGTGATGACTAGCCAAATTTGATGAAGATTTTACCATCTACATGATATTCCTAATACACATTCAAAATTTAAAAACTATCGGTCTAGTAGTTATCTGTCTAACAAAAATCGACACAGATAGATAGACAGACAGACAGACAGACAGACAGACCATAGACAGTCAGAAATGAAAGACTATTTTTTCGTACTCTAGTTGCCCGATGGACTTGATTACTATATTTCTTGAACTTCCCTCGCCTCCGAAGCTTGTCCAAAAAATCCTCCTTTATTGAAAAATTATATCATTTTATTTAACGACATTTTATTTGTGTTAACATATATACATAAAACAAAAAATAGATAATAGCAGTAACAGTGTAAGAAAAAACCAGTGGCGTAAATAACATCCACGCAGTCCCTAGTGCGGAAAATAGGAAATATATTTGAAACAGAATGGGAAAACACATTTTCTCAATGTCTCATGGATAATTTCTCATTAGCACGTTCCGATAACAAGCATCTGCTTTAAAAGACAATGACATTTGTTTGATTTTGTCTTCTTAAAACAGAGGAGGGGCCTAATTTAATTAATTAAGCTACAATAAAGCAAAACCAGTCGAATAATTTTGGGTGAGCTGTTTTTGTGATAATTATTGCTTTATTATTATTAAATATAGGCTGGCTCGACTTTACTATATTCTTACATTTTTGAAACAATGGGATAATCCATTCTTAAATTGATACAAAAATATCTGTCGCCAGACAGCTTCAATCCCAGACCCGCTAGCTGTTGTACTGCTTCGTGCTATGTGTCTAAAGAACAAGATAGATCAAACAATAAACAAACAAAACTAAAATAGATTCGTAAACCACAAATATATTGTTTTATAAAATTTAAATAATCTTAATTGCGCAGTATAATAAGTGGTCGTTATCAAATTGTCGTGGGGATGATTATCCAAATTTTGGTTAGTGTTTTACATTTTTTACAAAAAATATTAATAATAATTACATCAAATAAAAATCAAGACAAAAACAGACAAACGGATATGGGAGATCACTTTTTCGTACTCTTGGGGTCATCAGACGTCAAGAAAACATAAAAGTAGTAAATTGCCCTATGAACTCGATTACATTAGTTTTTCGATTATGCTCGGGAAGTATCTGGTGCTCTGTTCGGCGAAAATTATATAAATCACGTTTGATTTAATCCGTAACATTGAATATTCGAATCAGCATTTTTTAAACATTCTTTGAAAAAAATTAAAAAAATAACAGTGTCGTACGTTGCATTTCGAAGAATTGTTTAACAAACACGTCACGAATTTTCCAAAGGAGACAAATAAATAAATTTGATGATAATTATGTAATCTTTAAATTATTATCAGCATTTTGCAATTTATTATAATCATAAAGAAACAATGGAACAGTTACACAGTAAATTTAAAATTGATTTAATTTATAACAATTTGCGACGTCATCAAGTTGCTGGAAGGGATTAATTATTAATTATGATTAGCGATTAGACCAAACAATTTTGTCGTTTCTGAGTTAAACTATTGTTAAATTTTTATTTTTGCCCAACAACCTAAAAGGCATAAGGTTAAAACTAGGAATGAATTAGTTGTAAATTACATATAATTTGTACACTTCAACCGGATTAATTTAGGAAAAAATTGTGGTGACGTCATCAAATTTTAGGTGGAGGAAATCTGACAAATTTTGTTGAGAGTTTTACCACATACGCAATATTTTTAAAATACATTTAATAGTCCGGTCAAAATAGACATTTCAAATAACAAAAACTCCGACAGTGCTGAATTTTGGTAGAAACCTTGGGTACGCCAGTGGAAATAAAAGGGCAAAAGTGCCCATAGATCCCATGTGTGCTAAAAAAGTTATTGAAGGTCAAATGTCAAAATTTTTGGTTTTTTGGATTTTTCTCGAAAACAGTAAGTTTTATCAAAAATATAGTCCAGACAATAACTGTAGATCATAAAACTATCTACAAAAATGATCCTTAGGTATACTTTTTTTCCCAAGAATCACCATTTCCATCGAGAAAAATCCAAAAAACCAAACATTTTTACCTTTAACCTTGAATAACTTTTTTAGCACACATGGGATCTATGGGCACTTTTGGCACTTTATTTCTACTTGTGTACCCAAGGTCTCTACCAAAATTCAGCTCTGTCGTAGTTTTTGTTATTTGATCACTATTTTTATATCTATTTTGACCGGACTATAAAATTTCACAAGAATCAGTTCAATCGTTTCGAAAATTATCTATCTAATAAAATTGCAACAAACGACAGACAGACAGAGCACCTACTTTTTACATTCTAGAAAGAATGAAATGTCGGGAAAACGTGAAACTAGCCATTCGTTTAATTCGTTTAATTCGTAAAAAAATACATAAATTAATGGCTGTTTTGTTTATTCAAATAATTGTTCGTTGTCGTTATTTTCCTGTCTCCAAAGGAAGCGATTTTCCCTCCGATCTTCTCCGCGGCGATGTTAACCTTGCTGAGGCCTTGACCTTTTGGCTGTCGTGTCCTAGTGAACCGTGGTCAGCTGAAGATGCTAATAGGTTAAATGGAATTTATTCGACTGGGTCATTATTTATATTCTCCCGGCGTTCAGTTTAATCGAGTAAACGGGACTTTCGCTTGCACAGTGTGCGCTTAAGAAGCACAAAAATCCACCGGCCTGTCCTTTCCACCTTTTCCCGTAATGGGTGCACTTTTTCGTGTTTGAGGTTTCCCGACACCGCGGGCAGTAGGCGCGGTGCCGAAGGGGAAAACCGCGGGAAATCGTATGCAGGCATGGGTATTCCAGGTAGTTCAACGGTGTCAGATTTATATCTGGATATCACCAAATTACAATTAAATCTGCTTTAATAAGACATGAAACCGCACGCTGTAAAATTTTTCATAAATTTACATAAATTTAGAACCACCGGAGTTGTCGATTGACTTTTATTACCACTTTTGTGGTAATAAAAGCAAGTGAAAGCAATAACACACATCGTTAGGATGGGGTTTAAAACTATTTTATTTCGGTTTGTGTTGTTCTTTGCTCAGCTTTGACGACGCAGCTTGTGGGTCCTTGCGGTCTATTTTTTCCTTCCGAATTAGTTAATCGAGTGATGTAACGCTGCGGTTTTATGCTGATAATTATTATTATCACAATTATCGTTACCGTTTTTATTCTTAATTGACTATAAAATAAGGCCGGGCACGTAAAACAACTGAAATCCAATTAGGACTAATCAAGTTTAATTAAAATTATTGCTAATAATAGGAGATTTAAGGACGATATGGTCTCGATGTCATATTATACGCATGAAATTTGTTACTTCTGATTTGCTAATCGTGGTAATTTATCTGAAATTTTTGTGGAGGCACGGAAATATTCTAATTGCCGTGGCAAGTTGAAGATTAGATCTGGATAAGGTTGTCAGAATTTTGAAATCGTTAAATTGTATTGTCGTGGGGCCAGGAAGTGAGTCCACGGGCTGTAGACAGGTGTTATTTAAAGCCTCCCTCTGTTATTTTTTAGTTAACTAGCTTGGTGTCACACGTGGAAGGACATCATTTAAACACCGTCTCCAAATATTATTTTCAATTATCAAACAGACCATATTAAAAAAATATGGAAATGTGTGTTTCTCGAGCTATTATTAATGGTAGTATGGTATTAGGGTCATTTTGATAAATGTTTAATTCCTTATATTGAATTCGCTTGATGGCGACCTTTTGATAACAGATATCAATCTTATCGTATAATATCAAAATATTGTGATAACGTTGGTGATAATATCTTTAATTTCTTTTTTGTTTCTGTGTACATATCTTGGTTAAACACCACTACAAAAGTGTTTTTCAATATACCATTGCCGAAACAAACGTTATGTAACTTCTTTAAAGCGGTTATATCGAAAATAATGAAAATTTTTTTATTTGAAATGGGACTATTACTATCACATTTACTTACTTCTGTTATATTTTATTCTAAAAAATCAATCACTTTGTTAATAAATAATAAGGAAATTATATCACTTCACATTACAAGTTTTCCGAGTACAAATTGTTCAATAATTTTTTTCTTAACAATAAAAATCGTACATTTATTCACTGATTGTTCCAATAAAACAGACATTTTTGCAAGGAAATATGGATTTTGCATCCTATAGCAAAATCGATATTTCCTTATGCAAATTTTCCATTTTAAACATAAAAAGAAATCTGCACATATAAACAAAAAGGAAAAATGTAAGCCCGCCCACCCACCCTGTCTCAATTGTGATGATTTGTTCTATTCGCCGTTAACCAAAGGGACGAAGCTAAACTGCAAACTACTTATTTCTTTACAAGAAATTAAAGACATGTTGTTTTTGAGTATCGTGTTGTTCAAAGAATACTATGTATATTAAGAAAAAAACGCAAAATATAAACCCCGCCCACCCACCCCATCTCAATTGTGATTATTTTTTATTCTTAGAAACTTAAGTAAGTTTTTGTAAGGAAATGTGGATTTTGCAATTAGTCTCCGCCCCTAAGTCTGCCAACGAATGAAAACTTCATTATAATTTAGATCAGAGCAATTATGGGTGGGGCTTAATCTTTATCTCTAATTTTTTCTTAATATATGTACAATCTCCGAAATTACGAGACTGATTGGTATCAAATTTTTTACGTATTTTAGGAATATCGTACAGATGATGAAACGCCACTAAAATTTGTCTAACGATGCGCGTCAACAAAGTGTCACCTCAAAATTTTGCAAAATAAATGTTATTTAAATTTCATAAAACAAAATACTTTTATACTTGTAATTTACGAATCCGCTTTTATTTTAACCTTAGGCATCCAGATTTTAAAAATGTTCTATTAGCTAAATGGAAACATTTTTTTTTCACATTTTAGTGCTTTTTTTTTGTTCCCTTTTTACTTTATTATGTATATTTTTTCAAAATCTAAGTTGGGTAGCTCATAAGTTATGCCACTGAATGCCCACGTATAAGACAATCAAAAAATATATTTATCAATTATCCTTTTGTGTCTCAATGTAATAAAATAATATTGTTTTCGATATACAGGGTGAGTCACTAAGGGCATTTCTCAATATATGATCAATTATAAGAAATAAAAAAAAAGTTAAAGATCAAATTTCTACAGTTCCTTAAAGACTATATGCTAAAATTATTTTTAACTTATAGAGTTTTCTGTTTTTAAAGCAAAGAACTACTTGCTTTTTTAATGAAACACCCTGTATATTTTGTTATATGTTTTTTGATTAAATCCTTTTGGAATTTACAATCACTGTTTATTTTTGAAAATTCGCCTCGTTATTCCAATTTCTTGGAATTTTTTAGCAATGGAAGGTTTCGCCAAAAAAATCGCAGTAGGTTTATTTTTAGAATTTTTGTTACAATATTTTGTAGAACAATAAATAAAGGTACGCGCTTTATAGCGTAGTATAAATAAAATTGGATATTCACATACGGAGTGTTCATAAAAATCTTTTAATTATCACAATTTTCAAATATCAATATTTCAGTTTTTTCAAATGAAACAGCCTGTATTTTATTTCATTTTTTGTCTCTTTCTTCTTTGTTAAGTATTTCTTATATTATTTTAATATTGATGGTTAATACGATTTCTTAATGTTTTACGAAACGAATTGGAGAACAAAAATACAGTAAGATACAATAATAAAGTACAGACTGTCCTATATGAAAAAACTGAAATATCGATATTTAAAAATCGGAAAGTTCTAGTCCTTTTTTATAAACACCGTGTATATTAAAATTTGATTTAATTGGTACCGCAATAAAGCATGTGGCTTTATTTATCCTTCGACAAAATATTGTAACAAATTTCAAGAAAATTTGAATACGTGGCAACATCGCATCGCAATTTGAAGACTAAATTCGGGTTATAAATCCTAGGAAAATTTTTAAAAAATTTTAAAAATATATAGGGTGTTTTATTTAAATAAATAAACTTGTTTGTTATCCTTAAACATGTAACAACAATATAGTTAAGAGTCTTTAAGGCATAGTTCTCAAAAAACCCTACAACTTTTTTTCGATCCGTAATAATTAGTGAAATAGATGAATTTAAATGTTTATTTTGTATTAAAAATTTCTCTCCCGGTATCTGACACCGGCGCGGCGTCACCAACGGTCAGCTGGCGAACGCCGTACTTTATAAATTTTAAACGTCATTCTTTATATTATTGTAAGCAACCAACACAGTAATTTTAATTTTTATTATAGGAAGTTTGGAAATTTTGAGAACCATCTTTTCAATTTAGAATTGCTTATACAAGGCGACTCAAGAAAATGAATGAATGAAGCAGTTTATTTTATTATTCAAATCAAGAACAATTAATTCTATTTTGCCGAAATTTTAGGAATACAGTATTATCAGTCTTATTATTACTACTAAAGTGTCGATGACGTCATCACAAAAGGTTATTTAAAAAAAATAGATTTCTTTGCACTTTTCTTTGAATTTAATTTGGATCTTTTGAAATTTTCTTGCTTTTTGATTAATTTTATCTTGATATCCACAATTTATGTTTCTTCTGTTAATATCTATCATAAACTTGATTTCGTAAAATTGCATAGGATAAAAACGGAGTTAAAAAATGCACAATAACATTCGAAAAGATAAAAGTAAAAATCTACATATGTATAACTAATAAGAACTGAAAAATTAGTGTTCACACAAAAAAAATATACTGAAAAATCCTGCTTTGTATGCAATAAATGTTCTACGATTATTTAGACATAATTTCCCTCATCCGTGAAGTACAGTCCAACAAAATTCAATTTTTCTAAAAATTATAAAATTTTTTGCTGCAAAATTTCATTTATTTTATGATAATCTTTATAAATTAAACACATGTAGATCATATTAATCATATTATAAGACAAAATTTGATCCACATTCCACCAATCATGCTGTGTTCTATTATAAAATGTTATTATAAAATTTAGATTTTTTGTGAAAGTGTGAATGCCTAGAGTTAATAATCAAGGCGGATTCATAAATGACAAGTACAGGAGTATGACATTTTATAAAATTTAAATAGCATTTACCATACAAAATTTTAAAATGACGTCTTCATATAATTGGTGGGGATGATCAGACAAATTATGGTTACGTTTCATCCCCTACACGGTATTCCTAACATACACATAAAATTTGACAACAATCAGTCTGGTAGTTTCGGAGATTATCTAGGTAATACATATCGACACAGACGACAGATGGAACTGGGAAATCTATGTAGTTTTTCACAATCTATTTTGCGACGATTTTTATTTTCTAAGGGGCCAATTCCAAGTTGGTGGCGCAAGTCACTGGTGCAGCGCAACTTTATAATGCTAATTTGGGTATCAAATGCTGGTTGCTAGGGGTGACGGAATAAACAAGCGCAATTTTTCGAATTTTCCATTGAAATTTGCACCATGGAGTTGCGGCACCTCTAGTAGGCAGTGCAAGTTGGCGCAATTTATCTCGAAAAATTGCGCTTGTTTATTCCGTCACCCCTAGCAACCAGCATTTGATACCCAAATTAGCATTATAAAGTTGCGCTGCACCAGTGACTTGCGCCACCAACTTGGAATTGGCCCCTAAGTGTCTTTCTAAGCAATAAAAAAATTTTCTTTAGGTAATTTCGAAAGTATTGAGAAAAAGTCTAATATTTTATAAAGGGGGATTACTGAAGAATTGAACCTTTAACAAATGTGTCTAAAAATCCGCCAAAAATTGGTTTCAAAATCAAAATTTTTAATGACCCAAAAATCTACAAAAAATCTCTTTCGGTAATTTTCAAAAGTCGTCGA
This sequence comes from Zophobas atratus, assembly GCA_022388445.1. Taxonomy (NCBI): domain Eukaryota; kingdom Metazoa; phylum Arthropoda; class Insecta; order Coleoptera; family Tenebrionidae; genus Zophobas; species Zophobas atratus. Next base: position 50,308,660 of record CM039445.1, on the reverse strand, counting down.
AAAAAGGTCAAAAATTTCGTAAGTGGGTGTATTGATAATTTGCTGTTTGGGCAAAGTTGCCTAAAAATCGACAAAAATCCAGGGATGTGGATCTCAATGAGTTAATTTGAAAAACCCCGTTGTTGGTCCCAATACAAGATTTTCGAAAAATTCAGTCACAAATTGAAATTTTTAAATTGGCCCAAATATGGCCATAGTATTTTAATTTGCCAGTTATGGAAAAATGGTTAGAATTTTGGAAGAAATGAAACCGAAAATAACTTCTGCAAGTCAAAATGTACAAACAAGTATAACAGAGAATAGAATCAGTTTTCTGGAGGAAAAAAGAAAAATAAGTATACAAAATGTATCATCTCAATTAGTCAATCTTAGGAAATAAATTATGCGATAAATTACCCACAAAATATTTTTAGTCGCCATATTTTAGGACTTTTACAGTACCTACATGACCCAATTTTTCAGTAAAGACGACTTAAATTTTTTTAAAATGGTTGATGCAAAAAAAAATCATTTCAGTTAAAATGCATCTGAAAATTTTGTTGTGTTAACTTTCTGTGGAATTTTATTTTGATCCACTGAGAGAAACAATAATTTTTACAAAGGAAATGGTGAAAACTGAACAAATATCTTGATTTCCTATGCTCCTTAATTTTGATAATAACTAGAGAGCGGATTTTATGAAATTTGCATATCCGTTATTTTTTGCATATAAGTCTTGATATTTAATATATGAACGAATCATGCTAATTAAAAATGAATACAACTATAAAAAAAATTGCATATTTGCATATATTTGCCTTCTGCTGCATATTTCACGTAACGGGTGCATATTTTGCATTTTTATTAATTTTTGTGCTATTTTAAAAAAAAAAAGATTGTCATTCTATCGGCATTTATCTAGAAAGACGAAATGTTATTAATCATATTGCAAATATTGTCCTGGGCTTCAAATAACTAGAAAAGGTTTGGGTTTTATGGTAGTTTGGACAAAACACTGAGTGTTAAACCATCATTCCAGGTAAATTCCGCCCTAATTACTTTTGGAAATACGTTCAGTCCCAATATTTTTGTTCGTTACTTCAATGTGTTAATGGCATGTTTTGTGGTGGTCGAAGGGACGTTACCGTATTATTTTTCATCGTGAGTTTGCATTAAAAGCATTTAAAGCGATACAGGTGTGTCAATATCTCGACGATAACTCTAATTAATTTATGGATTAAACCTTTTCCTGAACTTATTTTTCAAGAAGGAACTGTGTTTTATACCGCCTGCTCTAAACCGGTAAGTATTTTTACATCTATTATTTCTTCTGTTTATATTTATTTTTTAGTGTAAGAATATTATCATTATAAATGTGATTTATCTGTTAGTGTGATGTAATTAAAACTTTGCAATGTGATTTACTTATGTATTTATTGCAATAAAACTTAAGCTCGGGAAACCTGTTTTTGTAATTTGTAAATAAATTTAGTTCGCTTATTAAGTTTTTTTTTAATTTTTGGAGCATATGCAACAGCATATCTCTGCATATATTAAAACGTTACTGCATATTTGCATAAATTTGGTGCATATCATATGATCATATTTCCCAAAATTTGGCTGCATATTTTCCGCTCTCTAATAATAACCATTAAGCAAACTTGCGACTGAATCAGTTAAAATGAAACATCCTGTATATTATAATCATTTTTTGTGTCTGTGTACCAATAAGGTGGTACTTAGGACTAAGTCTTTGAAATAGAATTAAAATTCTGACCTGATCTGACAGTTCACTTAGCACTTCTTGAAATGACGTCATCAACTCCCTAGGAGGGATAAATGTAGTATTTTTTTGTAACATCGTTAATTCTCGGCATGAAAAAATAAACCAGTTTTAGTCATTATTCATAAGGATAAAAACAGAGATAAATAATGTATTTGCCCACAGAATTTATCAATATTTTGACCTAACTAGCAATTTTTTGAAAAAGAAGAATCCAAAGATTTTGATTAGTGTTTGCCATCTATTGTAGCATTTACAAGAAAAAAAAAAAAAAACGGGAGAAATCGTTATTACGAGTACTTGTAAACAGATCTGATCAAAATTCTTAAGCAACATTCATCACAGAAGTACAATTAAGAAACGGAAAAGAAAATTCACCGCTAAACACTTCAAGCTACATGATTTTGTTGAAGAACACGATGATTTATATGCTGTAGGTGTCAAATAGTACACGAAGTAATTACGTACGAAATAGACATGGTATGCAAATGATAGAGAAAAACAGAACGCATTACCATTAAAATTCCTTTTTGATTCCCTTGCATAAAAAGCGCGCTAAAATCGTTCAGTTTATCTTGCAGTACTGCCACTTTCGTCCCGGTAACAGAAATTCCAAGTCAGAACGTACCCGATTAGTGCTTCAAAAATCAAACACCGCAACAAGCAACAATAAGAAAAACACAAAATCAACAATCTACCTACTTAAGCGTCGTTTTTTCCGTACCAGTTTAATAACAAGTGTGCTTATTGAGATTAATTAATCGGTAAACACGACTAACCTTTCTTCGCACCTAATATTTTTTTGCCAGTGCAGACTAGGCGGCATTTCCTTATGCAAATCACCCCACGCATTACGTCACTTTGCTAAGTGAATAGAAAAACTGTGTACTATAATAGCGGCTAATTCCCACCCATCTCCGCTTTTATGGCTGGAACGGCCCATGTGCTCTAATTTGTTCCGCTTCTGCTCCAAATTTCTCGGATCTTTCCGCCAAAAAGCACTTTTTTAAGTGGAAATTATTCTAATCTCGAATCGAAAGCAACAATTCCTAATTTCTCTCGTTAACGCACTTAGATACCTGCTTATTAATTATTAATGGCGCCGATTTTGTTAGTTATTTTTCGCGGTTTCGTGTGTAGCCGACCGGAAATTTTTAATAAATCCAGAAGTACAATCTTTTTCTACTATTGTCTGAGAACGCAGGATTTATGGCTTCCGGCTTTACGAGGGGTTACGTAAATATTATGCTAAGGACGGATTCGTTAACAAAATTATGTGGAACACTTTCGGCGGGCCAAAACGTACAAGTTGGGTAGAAAACTGGCATCGACTTTTCCGATTCTCAGGCACGTTTTCAGGGAACTAAATTCGTTACTATTGTTTTGACCTTTGTACAAGTTTTAACGAATAGATAGTTGTTTGTTGGGCTTCTCGTTGTCCTTCTCTTAATATTTCTTGTTTTTCCAATGTCTGTTAGTTTCAATGTTTTCGCTTTATCATATTTGACTATTTCCTTTATCTACACAACATTTTTTTTCTTAAAGCCTGAACCATTACCTTACTTAATTTTTCTTGTCGATTTTGAAAATATTTTCTGTTTGGTTGCACCGCCTCGGAGCTAAGCACTTTTTTTTCGAAATTTTTAATTTTGTTTGTTTTATTTATTCTGAAAATATTTTCAAAATATTGTAACTGTAGAATTTCAGTATTTATGAAGATAAACCCAAAGCTTGAACCTGTATTCTCCAAAGCTCACCTCTTGATTAAATTGCCAGAAGTTATCGTCTAATTGAAAATAATATAGGGTAAAACAGGGACACATGACGCGGCGGGTTAGATGACGCACCGTTTAAATTTCGCGCCAGGTAACTTTAATATGTGAAACAATGCACTGCATATGATAGCGTGATTATTACTTCAACGGTGTTCACGTTAAATCAGCAATATTACAAGTGGTAAGTACTACATTAATTAATTTGTACTTTGTGCGCAGTCTGAAGTTTCACAGCATGTTTAATTCCACAACGATTTTGACACAAATATAACTGCTGAGTAAAATTCAAACTAGTCGATGAAAATAGGTTAGTTTCTAGTGTCTTTGTGAGTTAATTCAATGCAACTTTCTTTGCTGGTGCATTACTATGAACGTGCGTCGTCTATCCCATACATTTGGTAGAGACGCCGCACGCTGTTTGGGGATACATGACGCATATCAATTTAAAACTATAAATCAATTATAATCCTGTTTCATTTAATGTTTAGATCAAAATGCCTACAATGTACGGTCCCCGGAAAAGCAGTAGGGGCCAATGGTCAGAAGAACAGCTAAGAGCTGCTGTGGAAGCTGTTCGAAATCAAAACTGGTCAATTAGACAAGCCGCTAAAGACCATAATATTCCTGAAAAAACACTACGCACTCGGCTGAAAACCGGAAATTTGAAAAAAGGATCTTTGGGAGGTGCGTCCTTCTTGGGAGAAGAGGCAGAGAAGAAACTGGTAGCCCATATTCGAACTTTGCAATCAGCGGGATTTGCACCATCTAGAAAAACCCTTCGTCAACTTGCTTATAATTTGGCAAAGTCGATGGGACTACAAGGTCGTTTTAACAATACCAAAAAAATTGCCGGAAATGATTGGCTGAAATTATTTATGCGAAGAAATCCTACTCTAAGTATCCGACAATCAGAAGGCGTCTCCTTAGCTCGAGCTGAAGGTATGAACAAAGAAGAAGTGCAACAATACTTTCAGTTACTTACAAAGACACTCACTGATCATGACTTACTTAGTAAACCTTTATCCATATTTAATATGGATGAGACTGGATTACAGCTCAATAATGAACCTGGAAAAGTAGTTGCAATTAAAGGTAGTAAAGTTGTTCAAAGTATTAAATCAACCGAAAGGGGAGAAACCATAACGCTAGTAGCATGTTGCAATGCGGAGGGTAATTTTTTACCACCTTATTGCATCTTCAAAGGAGTCAATAAGCAACTTGCCTGGGAAGAAGCCATGCCACCAGGGTCTGTAATAAAAATGCGAAGAGAATCCGCTTACATCAACGAAGAATTGTTTATGGATTGGCTTACAAATCATTTTATACCTCGAAAACCCCCAGGAAAATGTATTCTAATTTTAGATGGACATGGTTCGCACATGAATTCGTATGAAATGCTGGAGACAGCAGTTGAAAATGATGTAATTCTTTTGTGTTTACCTAGCCACACAACTCATTACCTTCAACCCCTAGACCGGTCCTTTTTTAAATCACTGAAGGCTTTTTTTAAAAATCAATGCGACGAATTTGTCAGAGCAAATCCACAAACAAAAATTCACCGTCGTCATTTTGGAATGCTCCTTAGCAGCGCTTGGGCTAATGCCGCTACGAGTAAAAATGGAACTTCAGGATTTGCTGCTACAGGAATATTTCCGTTGAAGCCTTCTGTTATTCCCGAATACGCGTTTTTAGTTGCTGATCCTACTCAGCGTGTACCTTCCGAAGATAATGAAAGATTGAGTGAGGCTCAAGTTTGCCCCGAAGAACCTGTTGTGACCAATCTTGCAGTTCCTGGAACGTCAAGCAGTTCTGATTGGACGCCTACAAAAATTTTGTGTGAAATTTCTCCTGTTCCAACCATTTATGTTCCCACTAAACGTCCAAGAAGAAAACAGTCTGCCCAGAACTTGACGGAATTATCTTACATGGAAGAAAGAAAAGAAAAACGCCTGAAAAAAGAGGAATCTGTCAAAAAGAAAAAAGAAAAGCAACAGAAAATGAGTCAAAGTTCTAAAACTGTTAAAACAGTGAAAAAACGAATATTTTGTCAAGAAAGTTCTTCAGATGAGGCAGATGATTTTATTGTTAATGATACCACAGATGACGAAGACCTGGATGAAAATGAGTGTGTCGAATGTCTTGACAGATACGAAACGACGTCTTCGAATTCTGATTGGATACGTTGCAACAGATGTATGAGATGGCTGCATGAAACATGCAGCAATTACGAAAATACATGCATGAGATGTGGCTGCATGGAACAAAAGAAACAAAAATAGAATTCCTTTCACCTATCTAGAGACTATACCAAATATTTACAAATAAAAAATGTTATGTTGTTACAAGGCATCTCTCCCATAGCTGCTGCGTCAACTAACCCATATGGTGCGGGAGAGATGGCAAAAAACACTTTCTTTGTTTTTATTTTATTAAAGAAATATTTTATATTTTTTTACTTAATCGACATGTTATTCATAAAATATAAGCTTTTCTCTATAGCCAGACATAATTTTTAATCTGTTCCAGTACTAAATGCGAATGTTACAAATTATTTTCAAAACGTGCGTCATGTATCCCGGTTTTACCCTAGATATTTTTGCTTCAATTTTTTAATTAAAATTTATTATGACTGTAAATGACACTGATTAACAAAAATTTATTCTTATATTCTAAACCATCTACTTTCTCCAGCTGATTTTGTATAGATTTTTTGTTTGCTTCCATCTCCTAGAATTTTGAGAAAAGTGAGGATTATTTTTCTCTTGAAACACATATTTAATTCTAGACTGTAGAGTTCTAACATTTTTTAATAGATCACATTTTGCTTTTTATAATTTTTACTCTATAATTTATAGGAGCATAATATATGAAGTTTAGGTCAGGTCAAGTTAGGTCTAGTTAGTTCGAATGTATATTCCAGAAAGCTCATCTCTTTATCAAGTGCTTAAAAATTGTAGTCTAATTGAAGATTAGGTATATGAATATTTTTTGGTTAAGTTGTTTAAACCAAATTAAATTTAATTTTTTCATCATAGTTTACAGAATTAATGTTTATGTAAGAAAAAATTGATCTCACATTTCCGTCTGTCTGTCGTTTGTCGGTCGTCAGTGTTGATTTTTATTAGATATATAAGAATCTTCAAAACCACCGGACCGATTGTTGTCAAATTCTATAACCCCAAAATTTTATGTGGTGTAATAATTCTATTTCAATTTTTAAAGTAATATACTCCTGCTGTAGCGGAGCTTTCAAAGCGCTCCGCTAGTACCCTTTCGAGGGCGCTGTCCTCGGCAGCGCCGATATCAACCCCACCAAGCTCACCCCCACTGGAACGCACCCCACCTGAAGTTACTTCATTGTGCAGGTACTCCCACGCATCTCAACCCTGCCTATAAAAGGGCAACTCGGACGCTTTCCAGGCAGATGGAACTCCACCATCTCCACCTTAAGGGTTGCACTGTCTCGGTCCCCTTCTGGTCGTTTCCAGGGCTGCACTGTGTTACGGTCCCCTGCGCTACTTCGAGATCATCACCAGGGCTGCACTGTGTTACGGTCCCCTGCGCTGCTTCGAGATATTATCACCAGGGCTGCACTGTTTTACGGTCCCCTGCGCTGCTTCGAGATCTTCACCAGGGCTGCACTGTTTTACGGTCCCCTGCGCCGCTTCGAGATCTTCACCAGGGCTGCACTGTTTTACGGTCCCCTGCGCCGCTTCAACGACGTCATCTCCAGGGTCGCACTCTCTAGGTCCCCTGTGCCGCATCGCCGACGTCGTCATCTCCAGGGTCGCACTGTCTAGGTCCCCTGTGCCGCATCGCCGACGTCGTCATCTCCAGGGTCGCACTCTCTAGGTCCCCTGTGCCGTATCACCGACGTCGTCATCTCCAGGGTCGCACTGTCCAGGTCCCCTGTGCCGCATCGCCGACGTCGTCATCTCCAGGGTCGCACTCTCTAGGTCCCCTGTGCCGCATCGCCGACGTCGTCATCTCCAGGGTCGTACTCTCTAGGTACCCTGTGCCGCATCGCCGACGTCGTCATCTCCAGGGTCGCACTCTCTAGGTCCCCTGTGCCGTATCGCCGACGTCGTCATCTCCAGGGTCGCACTGTCCAGGTCCCCTGTGCCGCATCGCCGACGTCGTCGTCTCCAGGGTCGCATTCTCTAGGTTTCCTGTACCGCATCGCCGACGTCGTCATCTCCAGGGTCGCACTGTCCAGGTGCCCTGTGCTACATACATCGCTGCCGTCATCCCCTACGACGCTCTGAGTCCCAGGAGCCGCCACCATCCCCGACGAGAATTGCCACCACTTCGAGAACCTATACCCTACTTTTGATTTGTATTGTTCTTATTATTAATAAACCGCTGAGCTACCACAATCTGTCGCCCTCACGTGGGGCCGCGAACAAGGGAGGATACCACACTGCTATTTTGATTTTGACCCCCAAAATCGAAATTTTCGCAGTAAAACTAAATGATAGAAGCACTATCGGTGATGAACATTGTCATTGATGGGGAAAACAGACTAATTTCAAAATTTACCGGATATTCAATGGCATGAATGTGAAAACTGTGCAGATAAAACTAAACTAAAAGCAAACTTGAAAAGACACATTCGGGTTAATTACGATTGTTTTTGTTAGAAATAAATGATATGTAGTGTTTTTCAGTAAATGTCAATAAATATAAACCACAAATATATTTTTTGATAAAATTTAAATAGGGTTTACTTAGCAAAATTTTGAGATGATGTTATTTAACTGTACAGCTTAAGCTATTATAAAGTAGTATGAATATTAGCATCAAACTATTTATCTATAATTTTTTTTCTTCGTAGTAAATGTTACTTTAATGTCCTCTAATTGGGTTTTTTACCAGTTGGACATTAAAATAATGATAATAATAATAATAATCATGTTATTAATGGGGATGAACAAATAAATTTTAGTTAGCGTTACACAACATGTTTAATAAAACTGAAACAGACATACAGTCGACCTATAAACGGAAACGGGAAACCTACTTTTTCATATTCTAGAAGCTATGAAACTTAAAAAAACATAAAAATGCCTATGCTCGGAAATAAACTGTAAAGACCTACTTTAAAGAAGTAAAATTGACAAAAAGTCCTGAAGTACATACAAACGAATTCAGTTTCTTAGAGCAGTTATAGAATTTCATTTTACGATTTTTATTGGTACTGCTTAAAACTACAGATTTAGAAAAGAAGAGTATATTTCAAGAGAGTTTTTCTTAATAAGAAAGAGAAAAAAGAGAGTAAAAATAGTCCAAGAAAAAATCGTCAAAAAAGTAAAGAAAAAGACCACAAAAAAACCATGAAAAAGGGGCGTCGAAAAAAGTGACAAAAATCGGCAAAAAAGTAACAAAAATGGGTGACAAAGGAAACGACAAAAAATGGGACCAAAACGCGACAATAATGTAAACAAAAAAAAAAACAGAAAATAATGTGAGAAAAAAAAGCTGGCAAAACACAAGAAAGAGCAAAAAATCACAAAATAACGCTAGAAAAAAGGCGACAAAAATATGACTTAAAAAAGAGCCATAAAATTCAACAAAAAAAAGTTCCCAAAAAAATAAGGCCACAAAAAACGTTATTTAAAAAGGGCGGCAAAAGGCATAAAAACACCACTAAAAAGGGTCATAATCATAATAATGCGAGAAAAAAGAAATACAACAAAAAGGGTTTAAAGACAGAGTACAATGAAAGGCGACAAAAAACATCAGAAAATACGCCCAAAAGAAGTAACAAAAAAAAACAACAAAAAAATGGCAACTAAAAAAAAAGACTGCAAAAAAAATGACTCGAAAAAAAACTATAAAAAAGACGGTAAAAAAGATCACAAAATAATAGGAAAAAAAGAAATGAAAAAGATATCGGCAAGAAAAGTTGGCAACAAACGCGAAAAAAGTGTAAAAATAAGACAAAAAAAAATGTTTAAAAAAAGCAACAAAAACGTCAAAAAGCAGGGAGCCAAAAAAATCGATAACAAAAAAGGTGATACAAAAAGCAAGAAAAAAAGGACAAAACACAATGAAAAAAGGCCACAAAATAAATTTTTTGAAAATTATATAGTGCTGTTGCGATTAAAACAGGTAGGAGGACGAATTTGGGAATGCTACTTGGCAACCATTAATATTCGGATTAAACTTCTGCCTAATTCCCTAATCCCCCATGAAGAAGCGAGCAGGTAATTGGCGCAACTCGAATACATCCGCCAAAATCAGTCCTATCTTGGCCAGTACTAGCTTCGCCCACCCACCCTTTATTTTCTTAGAGGTTATTTTATTTGCCACAAACAGTCTTATCTTAGCATGTACTAGCCCCATCCAACTGCCCTTTATTTTCCTTAGAGGTTATTTCATTTGCCAAATTCAGTATTATCCCAGCAAGACTGGCCCCGCCCACCAGCTTTCTATTTTCGCAGATGATATATCATTTGAGAAAATCAGTCTCATCTTAGTTAATATTAGGACCATCCACCTTCCCACTTTTTTCTTAGCAGGTATATCATTTGCCAAAAGCAAAATCTTAGCAAGTACTAGCCCCGCCCACCCGCCCACAATTTTCTTAGAAGGTATATCATTTGCCAAAATCAATCTTATCTTAGCAAGTACTAGCCCCGCCCACCCACCCCCAGTTTTCTTAGCAGGTATATCATTTGCCAAAATCGGGATTATCTTAGCAAGTACTAATATTCTAGAAGTAGTAGAAATAAATATTTCAAAATCTGTGATTCTATTCTTCAACATAGATCCAGATATCACAACGGTGTAGTAGGGAAAGATTACTTATTTGGCATTATATACAATGTTCAATTGTTTTTAATAATACAAGGTTTTCCATTTAAATGTTGGACAACCAAGACTTTGTTTACTTTTTTAAGGAATTCCATATATTTTTATAGGTGTGGATTCTTATAAAAAAATAGTCTAAAGTTATTTAGACAAAATTTGCCTTCACCCTTAATACAATCTACCAAATCCAGCTTTCTTAAAAATGATAAAATTTGATTTTGAGAAATTTTATTTTTTTATAACCTCTATAAGTAAAAATTATCGATAACTCCATTCATATTGTAAAAAAAACATATGATAAGGATGGGATTCGAACCGTCACGAGCAGAGCAAATCCGACAATCTGCCACTTAAAAAACTAGGTCAGGAGGCATGAGAGAGATATCGGGTACACGTGGAAAATATTGCCCAAAAAAATGTAATAAAAATTAAGGCCGATTCATAAACCACGACTACAGTATATTGTATAATTAGAGGGGACGTCATCAAATTGTTAGTGATTGGACAAATTTTGGTTAACGTTTTACCATGTACACAAAATGTTAATAATAGCTGCATCACGTACAAAATTTGACAAGAATCGGTCCAGTAGTAGTGTATAGACTGACGCAAATGGGTGATCTATTTTTTCGTATTCTAGGGATCATGAAAGGTCGAGAAAACGTGAAAATGTACTTCAATGGTTTTTTTGATCAACAACTTTCAAAATATTTGCCTTTTTAAGAAAAAGAGATGGTAAACATTTTTTTGCGTAGCGGGTTTGTTGGGATTTATTCGGACAACGATTCGAAAAAAAAATAGTTACTAGAAATCTCAACTCACTTCTTGGTGTTCAAAAATGAAAATTTATTTCAAGCTAATCTTTCATGAAACGATTCTTGTAACAAAATGAAAGATTAATGTTTTTCTTTTAAACAATACAAAAATGTTCAATTAAATACTAGAAATGTTTATCGTCGAATTTATTTTTTTGTTTGATTCTCAATTTTTTTGTGTTTCGTTACTAGTTCTGCACGCATTTTTTTCTTATACCTCAGGCCAGACATATTGGAGAAGTTAAATGTAATGAAAATGTAACCACTTAAAATAAGGTAAAAAAACTTTAATTTTTTTTTAAATTCTTGTCACCCCAGCAAAAAATTTTGTGGAAAATTCCAGATCTCCATCTACAGATATATGGCAGAGGTGAGAACTTTTAAATATGTTTTAAATATGATCATTTTTTACATTGAAGTGCAAAGATGCTGAAAACTGTGTAACAAAAACCTTATATCTGATACTTTTTCTCCATTTATTTATTTTTCGAATGTAAGCTGTAATAAAGTTCACCTGACGAATGCAACGTTTCGTGCCCTCTAGAAAATGACAAAATAGGTCTCCCGTTTTTCTCTGTCTGTCTATGGTCTATGTTAATTTTTATTAAACCGATAATTTCTTAAACTATGATGGTTAAACGCTAAGCAAAATTTGTCTAGTTCCTACCATCAATGGGACGACGTCATCTCAAAATTTTGGATAATAAATGTTTTTTAAGTTTTATAAAATAATAGTCCTACCTGTTATTTAAACCGGTTTTGGTTTTTTAATCTTGTTATCTACATTTTTGGAAAAAAATCAGAATTGCCGATCAACATTTTACAATTTGGCTTTGAAACTACAAAACCGAATGCTCTGAAATCTTATAAATATAAACATTTTAGGACCATCGTAAGCATGAAGAATCGTTAACCAATATTTATTCATTTATCGAAAAAAGAAGAATTGACGACATCATCTCCAAATTTTGGCGAATAAATCTTACCCAAAATGTTCAAAATATGTTGAGTCTACACTAACTTGTGCCCTCATAATGTTTAAAATTGCCCGTGTAAATTTTGTAACGGAAAAACTCAGTTGAAATTAGTTGAACCATTTTGTTTTACCTATCCTATATGCATTTTTCTCTTGGAAACCAGGTTTTAAGAAAAAAGGCAAATGCTAGACCATCTTTCTTAGGAAAATATAGACTTATTATGTTTATTATCATGACCATCAAAAGAATGCTTATGTTGAACCAAAGTCTTGTAAAATACGGGGTGTCCAATTTGAATAATATGACAATTTGAAAATATTGTCACTAATAATGCACAAGTTAAAACAACTTGAAATTTTTTACATGAAATTTCAAATATAACCTGGACCATGTTCTTTTGGGCATCCTGTATAAAGTTTGTAATGTTTCTTTCAGTGTTTGTACTCATGCATTGGTATTCGCTATAAGCTCGTTTTCCAAACTTCACACCAGAACACTGCCCCCAGAATTTTACTACGCAGCAAAGTTTTCCAGCCTTGTTACCTCAACGCCGTCAACATTCGACCATTCTAATTAATTCTCGAATAAATCGCGCGATTTTTTTCCGAGTTACGTTTGTTTCCAAAAGCGCGTCAATAACCCACAGTATTTTCGAATTTCGACTTTCACCGATTCGCGCGGGGACCTGTTGCCTCAGACCGGTCGTTTTTAATCCCCCGGACTGGAAAAATGACGAAATTGGTGTGCTTATAATAAAACAAGCAATCTTATCGACGAAATTGAAACTGTATCAAGTTTACGTTATTTTATTGACCATGCGACAAGGTTTCCTACTTACAAAACCGAGCTGGAAACGTGTTGCGTTATCTATTCAGCCCGAGGCATACACACAAGACATTTAATTGGATTCCCAGAGCTGCACAGTAGTAGCTAAGTGAGTGGCCACTTAAGACTGTTATATAATAATTGGTTCTTTGATTGATTGAACATTGCTAGGGCCGTTATGACCGCGCAGAGCTGCGTTTTTGTCGCCCAGCGGCGTCCCGGGACAGGTGAACCGACAAATTTTACGCCCATGCACCGGCGATGGGCGAATATCGGGCAGGTGGGGCCAGGATTGTCTAATTAAATTGTTGCTTTATACGAATTCGAATTCGGGCGACATTCCGGCAAACCGTGGAAGATAAAATCAAAATGCGAATTTGCCTTTATAATTGCTTCATTCTGGATCGGAAATTGCTCGGCGGCAGTAAAAAACTCAAATTTTGGATTTATCTTCTGATAAATTGCCTAGACAGACGGCGCTATTTGCATAGAGTCGACATAAGCACAGGTGAAAGACGCCAATTTACATTCGTGGTCATTTATTTCAATAATAAAAATTAATAGTTAATGATCGAATAGACAAAGCGGACACAAATCGACCCATTTGCATGTGCATGGCTGGCACCTGAAAGTTACCGTTTTTTTTTCGCGGCCGTCAGCTGATATCCCCTATCTGATTTGTCTATGTTTTCGATAATTAGTTTGTCACTACCTTATCGTATGCAGATAATATCGGAATTATTCTGTTTTGACATTTTTCTCTCACTGAAAAGAATATTTTAATAATAAGCACCCGATTAGTTCATTATAGAAACGGCTACTACAAATAAGCCACATAACTTCACCTTATCTGGATCAACAACGCTGCTTGAATATTCTTCTAAAGAGAGGAGTTTACGCGGACGGGGAAGTGGTCATCTGCTTATTTGTGCGTCGTCCTTACGAGTAATCCTTGATGGGTCGTAATTACGATATGAAGAAGGTAAGGTATGATTTAAGACATAAACACTTCCATAAAAAAGAAAACGTAGCCGCAAGAAAAATGCTTTAGAATTTATTCGCGGTTTCATTAGGTGATAAATTGTTGGACACGATGAATCACAATAAATTATTATCTGAATGTTGTTGTTGACTCATGCAATAACATAAACAAACACACTTTGACGCAATATAGGTTTCTTGAAAGTGTAAATTTCAGGATTCAGGAGAAGAGAGGATGTTTTGATGCATTTTGGTTTGTAACGCGTCTGCAGAAGATCAAGTTCTAAGTAGTTTATCTAATATTTTCCTCGTTCTGTCACCAATTTTTGGCGAAGCTTAATAATACCGACGTCTGTAGTATAACGATAATTCGTCCGACTACCAAAAAGCTGATTCGATGCCTTCATTATTGACACGAAGTAAATGGCGAACCATTTGAGCACCTTGGCCTGCATACGCAAGTAATTTACCCAAGATCTAGTTTCAAAATAGGACACTTTTTTTGAGAAATTACAAAAGAGATTCCCAGTTTTCCTAAAATAATTAAGTATTAATCATTAGTATCATTATTGTCTTTATTATTATTATTTTCGGTATACTGGTTATTCAGACCAAGTCATAAAAATAACTAGATCTCCCCAACAAATAGAGCATTAGAGTTTTTCTCATTTTAATGTGTTACTTTAATGTGTGAATATATCTAATTTTATTTAGTGACAACTCTAGTTATTATAGTGGTAGGTCATTATTATTAGTCGTACAAAGCACTGACTATGTTTCTTCTAGGCCTGAGGATGGCTAGTCACTGGCCGAAACAGGTCTTAAAAAAAGTAATGCTTGTCAAGTTATCAACATCAATTTTTGGAAGATTTTTTAAAAGCTAGTTAAAAAGATTTTGAATAAAATTATTTTCACAGAATATCAGAAACAACTCAAAGCAAAATTGCCAAAACTGATTTATCAAACTTTTGAAATGTCATACAATTTCTGAACAATTAGTGTTGTAATTACTTAAATAAATAATCAATTTTCTTGTATAATGTTGAATTTTTGCCAGAAATCTTCAAAAAGGTTAAAAACATGAAGAAATTGATAAATTACATATGTACAGTAGAGTCTACCAAATAGTGACACCGATTTTCTGTCCATTTGAAGCCACTAATAAACATCTTAGGGTTATGTTCATAATAATTTACAGCCCTGAGCTTCGCTCTAATTGCTTGCCTGAAAGGAACAAAGATTTCATGATGTGCCTGAACACATTTTATGTTATTATAATATATTACGGCCTTGCACTGAATACATTTGGAACTTTGGAACCAGGTAGTTAGTGTTCACTATTTGGCGGACTCTACTTTAGGAGCAAATTTATTGCACATTTTGGATACGATTTACTCAACAAAATTTTATGATAACTCAGAATAAATAAAATAATTCTGATTAGCGTTTTATCATAGATCAGCAACAGACAAATAGGTAAAATACCGGACAGACAGACGGAAATGAGATATATAATTTTTATATACTTTTATACATATATAAAACGTAATTTAAGAGAGCTTTTAGTGAAACAACTTTTTATTCATGTTATGTATTTTTACTTGTTTATACTTAATTCTACGTTTCACAGTTTTTTTAGTTTCTTTACACATATACAGGTTGACTCACGAAGTGCGCTCTTCTCCATATCTGATTAATCATTATAAACAGAAAAAAAGTTAAAGACCAAAATTATTTTCAACTATACAGAGTGTTCTGTTTTTATAATATTAAATATTCTGGTTTACTTCTTTTTAAGGTTCATGACCACTGTTTGTTTTTAAAATTCCATTGCAACGTTGCCACGTTATTCCAGTGTCTATGAGCTTACAAAAAATCACATACAGGTTTATTTTTGAAATTTCTGTTACAATATTTGATGGATCGACAAACAAAAGTCTAAGTCCTAATATACAAAGTTTGTGATTTTTTTCTAGATTAGGTATTACAATTTTCACATATCGACATTTCAGTTGTTTCAAATAGAGCACCTTGTATTTTATTTAATAAATTTTATTTTGTTTTTGTTCTCTTTTTTGTTAATACATGGTGTTATATTTGAAAAAACTCAAACATGCGTGTTTGAAAATCATAAAGTTTGAGAAGAATTTTTTATAAACACTCTGTATATTAAGATTTGATTTAACTTATCAATTATTGTTTGTGGTTCTGTCTAACTTTGTCTAAAATATTGCGATACAGATCTTAAAAATAGCATTAGTAAATTCAACAAAATTGGAATAACGTGGCAATGTCGCATTGGAGTTTGAAAAAAATAAAGGCTAGTAATAGACCAATGAGGATATATAAAAATATACAGAGTATTCTACTTAACAAAAAACATAAGTTGCGTACTATGCCTCAAAAACAAAACACTATGTACAGTCGAAAATCATTTTGATCTACTCTACTCAAACAATCTACAATTTTAATCTTCCCGAGCGTAAGCTAAAAGTGGTCTCCTGTTTCCGTCTGTCTGTCAGTCTGTCTGTCTGTCTGTCTGTCTGTCTGTCTGTATCCATTTTTGATAGACACATAATCACCGAAACTGATGGACTGATTGCTGTCAAATTTTGCACATATATTAGAAATACCATGTAGATGGTTAAATACTAACCAAAATTTGGATAATTATCCCCACCAACCATTTGATGACGTGATCTCCAAAATTTATATTTAAAAGTTTTTTTAATTCTATAAAATAAGATACACTTGTGTCAATCCGTGTCGAATTTTCACCCTAGGCAATCAGAATTTTTAGAAAAAATTTAAAACTGAATAGAATAATTGCAACATAACTTTCTTTACCTCCTCTCAATTTTCTCAAAGGGCATGGCATTTGCCAAAATCAGTCTTATCTTAGCAAGTACTAGCCCCGCCCACCCGCCCCGGTCTTCTCAGAGGATATGTCATCTGCCAACATAAGATTTATCTTATCAAGTACTAGCAAGTACTACCCTCTGAAGAAATAAAGGGCGAGTGGGCAGGGCTAGTACTTGCTAACATAAGTCTTGTTCTGGAAAACGACATATCTTCTGCGAAAATAGGGGCGGGTGGGTGGGGCTAGTACTTTGTAAGATAAGACTGATTTTGGCAAATGACATATCCTCTAAGAAAAGAGAGGGTGGGTGGGTGGGGCTACTACCTGGTGAGATAAGACTGATTTTGGCAAATGATATATCCTCTAAGAAAAGAGAGAGTGGGTGGGTGGGGCTAATACTTGGTAAGATAAGATTGATTTTGGCAAATGACATATCCTCTAAGAAAAAAGAGGGTGGGTGGGCGGGGCTAGTACTTGATAAGATAAGACTGATTTTAGCAAATGACATATCCTCTAAGAAAACAGAGGGTGGGTGGGTGGGGCTAGTACCTGGTAAGATAAGA
This sequence comes from Zophobas atratus, assembly GCA_022388445.1. NCBI lineage: Eukaryota > Metazoa > Arthropoda > Insecta > Coleoptera > Tenebrionidae > Zophobas > Zophobas atratus. The sequence goes on along the minus strand of CM039445.1, from coordinate 50,291,289 downwards.
CTGATTTTGGCAAATGACATATCCGCTAAGAAGAAAGAGGGTGGGTGGGCGGGGCTAGTACTTGGTAAGATAAGACTGATTTTGACAAATGACATATCCTTTAAGAAAAGAGGGGGTGGGTGGGTGGGGATAGTACTTGGTCAGATAATACTGATTTTGGCAAATGACATATCGTCTAAGAAAGAGAGGGTGGGTGGGTGGGGGTACTACCTGGTAAGATAAGACTGATTTTTGCAAATGACATCCTCCGAGAAAATAGGAGGCGGGTGGGCGGTCCTAATACTTGTTAAGTAATCTTGTAAAAACTTGTGAAATTTAAAGGTGTCAAATTGCAAATTTCCATAGTAACGTAACTTTTTACTTATGATTTATCATTGCATTCATATTTTTAGATTTCCTTATGCAGGTGGCTCCAAAAAAATTAATGAATATGTCAATTTATTGTATCATTAGATAAAATTTTTAGAAAAAATTTAAAACTGAATTGAATAATTGCAATATAACTTTTTTACCCTTTCTCAATTTTTTCAAAGAGCATGGCATTTACCAAAATCAGTCTTATCTTAGCAAGTACTAGCCCCGCCCACCCACCCCTGTCTTCTCAGTGGATATGTCGTCTGCCAACATAAGATTTATCTTAGCAAGTACTAGCAAGTACTACCCTCTGAGGAAATAAAGGGCGAGTGGGCGGACTAGTACTTGCTAACATAAGTCTTATTCTGGTAAATGACATCCTCTGAGAAAATAGGGGCGGGTGGGTGGGGCTAGTACTTGGTAAGATAAGACTGATTTTGGCACATGACATATCCACTAAGAAAAAAAAAGGGTGGATGGCTGGGGCTGGTATTTGGTCAGATAATACTGATTTTGGCAAATGACATATCCTCTAAGAAAAGAGAGGGTGGGTGGGCGGGGCCAATACTTGGTAAGATAAGACTGATTTTGGCAAATGACATATCCTCTGAGAAAAGAGGGGGTGCGTGGGTGGGGCTAGTACCTGGTCAGATAAGCCTGATTTTGGCAAATGACATCCTCTGAGAAAATAGGAAGCGGGTGGGCGGTCCTAGTACTTGTTAAGATAAAATGGATTTTGTCCCTATTAATCTTGTAAAAACTTGTGAAATTTAAAGGTGTCAAATTGCAAATTTCTATAGTGACGTAAGTTTTTACTTGTGATTTATCATTACATTCGTATTTTTAGATTTGCTTATGCAGGTGGCTCAAAAAAATTAATGAATATATCAATTTATTGTATCATTATATAAAATTTTGGGAATACAATACTGTTATTTTTATACTTCCCGAGCGTAAGCTAAGGAAGTATAGCAATCGAGTCCAGTTGACGAATTGCTACTTTTATGTTTTCTCGACGTTTCATGACCCCTAGAGTACGAAACAATAATCTCCCGTTTCCGTCTGTCTGTCTGGTGTCTGTATCCATTTATATTAGACACGTAATCTCCGAAATTACTGGACCGACTGTTGCCAAATTTTGTACGTATATTAGGAATATCTTATAGATGGTAAAATACTAACCAAATTCTTTCTAATCATTACACCAACAACGTGATGACAACCCCTCAAAATTTTTCATAGTAAATAGGGTTTAAATTTTATACAATAACATACTCCTGTATTTGTTCTTTATGAATCCGTCTTCAGATTTTCCTACAGCATCCAATTTTCGCAAAAAAATCGAAATTATACCGCAAACGTTTACTATAGTAGAAGAGGAGTGCTACTATTATCTATTTTTTTTATTTATCAGATCTCAAGAACGATACATTCCAGTGTTTTATTATTAATCCTTCGTGTCCTTGCTGAAATAATTTTGATCCAAATATTCACTTCTTAATAGGCCCAACTGTGTATCAAAATGTGTTAAAATATAAAGGTTGTTAAAAATAAACGGCCAATCAGATTTACGAATTTAACTCGTTACAGCTGAAAATTTACAATTTAACACACCTTAAATTTAACAAACTTTTACATACTTGCATCTATAGACTCTACTTTTCACGCATTCATATTTTGCACCAGTTGTTAAACCGTTTCCTGTCTTGGTCACTCCAGACGAAATATAAATAAGTGTGTTTTCGTAACATAATGCCCTCAAATGCGAAGTGGCAGGGTATGGGTAATTAAAATATAATACAATAATAACTGCAGAATAAACAATAAAAATCTGAAAAAAAATGTGTATAGAGTATGACTAAAATAAGTTGAGGATTTTAGACAAAAAAAAATATAAAATATCAAAACACATTTATGGGATGTCATTTGCTTTTTACCCTATTACTGGTAGTACTTATCTATTGTATTTGTTTTAATTGTTTATTATTTTTTTAATTTTCAAAGTAACGGGATTTGTTATGTAAGTCGCTTACCTTAACTTATAGGGGTTATCATAAATAAATCACAAAACCAAATTTTATAAATAACCTTCGAAGATTTTTGTCTTTTGTTTACATTGTTATATTTTACACCGTCTTTGATTATTTGTCTCTCATATTTATTTTGTTTTTATTTACATGTCAAACTTTCACTATAGTATAGAGAAATCTGTTCTGACTTTGGATACCTACATAATGGTGAAAATAGATAAGAAAAATCCTTTTTATATTGACATCTGTAAAAGTAAAATAAGGTGAGAACGCGAAGAATTAAGAACAATGCGGTGCTAATATTCTCCCAGATGTGTCACCCAGTATATAAATCACGGAATTTACACCTCCGAACAAGTGACCACATCTGTTGTAAACATCTGTTTCGGATTGGCCTTTGAAATAGACAAGTCACTAGATTATCCATTTCCCCAAAATGGCCATTGTCCTTCTTCACAACCTGAGTTGTAAATAAAAGCCGCCGGTCTCTCCCATCCATAAAAACGCATTGAAAATTTGTTCCAGCACTAAAAATTCCACTAAATCCTCTCGGTTGCCTCGTGTGCTAGATGGATCAGTGTCATTTGTATTTTTCAGAATAATTAGATTTCAAGTGAGAGAAACAATTCGCAAACAAACTAACTGTACCAGTTTACTTTTATCTCGTTTGTTTGTTTACCAATAAATCAAGCGCAAATTAACACCGTCAAATTCGTAAAAGAAAAAAAAAACAATCCGTCAGCTCGTTTTGCGCTTTCCGCGGGAAAAGGATAAGCGATCGAAGTCCTTTCCGGCGAAATTCACACGGTAATAAACACCACGTATCGGTACGGTGTCAAGTCGTTCTGCCTATACACATTGGTGTATTTCAATCACCAGGTGTACAGCCACTGTATGTTTGTTTTGGTGGAATTCCTCGTATGTACACTGGCTGTTGTTCATGTTAATTTTCACACTTAGCACTGTTTGATGTACTACACTACTTGGCCAAACACACATCCTGTCAACGTTACATCAAAATGGTAAGTTTCTACGGGTTTGTTCACGTTTCCTCGTTAAACGCAAACAAGGTGACGGTACCTACATATACCGGGTGTTTTTTTGGCTGGGTAGCAAAAATTAAGCAAAATTCAATGCCCTCAAAAAACAATATACCTAGGCCAAATATGCTGATTGTTTATAAATCCAATATACAATAAAACAAGAGTGTTGAAAAATTCTATCAGAAAATTATAGCCAAGGCCAAAACCCCTATAACGACAGATGACTTATATTTACTACAAATAAATCTAACTATATTTAAAATATTATAAATATAAACATTACAACTAAACACAGTATTGAAAAATCAGGTGGGTAGAAACAACATTCTCACAAATCATGAAGAAACTGCAGATAAATAATGTAAGTGCAATAATAAACTTAATAACATGAGAAAGAAACCAAAGGAAAAATAAATACGAAATCAGCAAAAATGGAAAAAGCAAGAAAAATAGGGATTTAGAAAAAAAGTAGTAAATAATTGATTACGTTCATATACAGGAGAAGGACATACACACAATCTTTTTAAATTAATAGAAATAAATCCAAATATGAGTTTATTATAAGATTGGTGTTCCACAAGGGTGCCTTGTTCCTCATTTTTTTCTCCTTTTTATCAATGAACCGAAATACTGGATAAAATGACAAGATAATAGTGGCAACTGACTAAAAAATTAGAATATGTTGTGTATTTTAATTAATATTAATAAATGATCCAATTTTTTACAAACAATATCGCGTCGCCTGAGAACTTGTTTGATCCACAGACTGGAGTGCGCTCAGGCCAATGTCGACTCTAAGCGTTCAGAATTTCTGCGGGAAGTAGTTATTATTTTGATGCTTTTAATTACAAACATATATCACATCTCACATGTTTCACTCGATTTTTAGCAATAGCGCGACATGCTTAAAAAGCTCTCAGTGATCGAAAAACCGAAAAATTGAAAAATTGAATTATCGAAGAAAAAAAATTAAAATATCGAAGAATTAAAAATGAACAGATATTGAAAAGTTCCCAAAACTGATAATGTTGGAAAAAATTGAGGAACCGAACTGTTGAAAAATCGGGAAATCTAAAAGCCGAAAAGTCGAAAGATGGCAAAATTAAAAATTGAAAAACTGAAAAACAGAAATACCGAAGAAATGAAAAATCAAGAAATCGAAAAATCTAAAATAGAAAACATTGAAATATCGAAAGACTGTAAAATCGAGAAATCCAAACGTCAAAAAACCAGAAAAATTAAAATTGGAACAATCGGATAATTGACATTCGAATCATCGAAAAATTGGAAAATCGAAAAATTAAAAAAAAAAAATGGAAAATGAAAAATTTAAAAAACAAAAAATTGAAAATGCAAAAAGTAAAAAGTCTAGAAATCGAAAAATCCAAAACTCGAAAACTCGTAATGTCGAAATACTAAAAAAATCCCAAAATTCTATTATCGAAAAATTAAAAAATACAAGTAAAATTGAAGAATCGAAAAACTGAAAAATCACAAAATTGAACGAAATATCCAAAAATTGGGAAATTAAAAAATTGAAAAATTGAAAAATCGGAAAGTCAAAAAAGCAAACTCGAAAAAGCGCAAACTTAAAAAATGTAAAAGTTGAAATATCAAAATCCTGAAAAATTGAAAAATTGAAAAACTGAAAGATCGAATCTTTGAGAAGTCGAGAAATCAGAAAATCGAAAAATAGATTACTTGTGATCGGAAAACTGAAGATTAACAATCGTCAAAATTTGAAAAATTAAAAAATATTGAAGAACTGAAAAATCGAAAAGTCGAAAAATCTAAAGTTTAAAAATCGAAAAACTGAAAAATCAACAAATCGAGAAATCGAAATTCGCTGGAAAATCGAGAAATCGGAAATCAGATAATTCAAAAACCGAAACATCGAAAAATCTAAACACCGAAAAGTAAAGAATCCAAAAACCGACAAATCGAAAAACTGAAAAACTGTGACATCGATAAATTGAAAAATCAAAAGAACAAGAAATCGAGGAGTCGAAAAGTCGAGAAGTCGAAGACTTAAAAATGAAGAAATTGATAAATCGAGAGATTATCTAAACATCGAAACATCCGAATCTCGATAAATCGAGATATCAAAAGATTGAACAACCAAAAATTTAAAAAAAATTGGAAAATTAAAAATTAAAATATAGAAGAACTGAAAGCTCGAGGAATTGAAAAATCTAGAATTTTAAAAATTGAAAAATTAAAATTTCGAAAAGTTTGAAAACCAAAAAACTGAATCCAAAAAATAAAAAATCGGAAAATCGAAAAATCGAAAAGTCGAAGAAACGAAATATTAAACTAAAAGAAATATCCAAAAATTGAGAAATTAAAAAATTACTGAATACTGAAGAACTGAAAGATCAAAAAATCGAGAAATCGAAAAATCTAAAATTTAAAACACTGAAGAATTAAAATATCGTAAAATTGAAAAATCGAGAAATCCAAACATAAAAAAATGGAAAAATGAAAATTCGAAAATTTAAAATTTAAAAATCCAAAAACTGAAAAATGAGCAAATGGAGATATCGAAATTGCAGAATTTAAAAATTGAAAATCAGAGGATGGAGAAATCGAGGAGTCGAAAGCCGAGAATAAAAGTTACAAATTAAAAAATTGAATCCAGAAATTGAACAATCGAAACATGAAATCATCTGAATTCGAGAAGTCAAAAAATTGAAAAATTTGTAAAAAGAAAAATTTGAAAATCGAAAAATTGAAAAATCTAAAATTTAACGAAAAATTGAAAATACAAAAAGTAAAAAATTGAGAAATCAAGAAATCCAGGTGACCAAAAATCGAAAAGTCGAAAAATCGAAATATTGAGAAATCCCAAAAATGGAAGAAATATACAAAAAATTGAGAAATCAAAAAATTGGAAAATTGAGAAATCGAAAAATTGAAAAATCAAAATGACTTGGGTGCAAGATAAAATAATTTGACTAAAAATTCATAAATTGATAATAATAATTTATACGTGCCAACATCTACCTGAAAGATTTACATACTTACGTCATATGAAAATACTGAAAAAAGAAACAAACCGTAAATTGTGTGATTAATTATATCTATATATAAACAATACATCAATACATATATGTACTTAAAATTTGTAACAAAGGTACTTTTCTACAGTGGAAAAATTGGTTTAAGGTTATTTAGACAGGACTTTCCACGCTCCTGAAATAAAGTAGAACATATCCACTTTTTTGGAAAACTGATAAAATTTTATTTTTTTTCACTATAACCCCTTTAAATTGAAATAAAGATCTAATCATTAAAATAATATCTAGTGCAGATCAGCAATAATGAGGAGAGAGGACCAAACGAAACACTGACCCAACGTTTCGAGAACTATATTTGCTTATCTTCAGAAGTTTAAATTTTTGACATTTCATCATTGAACCGTTTTTAACGAAAATTTTATTCATGTATTAGTTTATTAAATAACAATGTTAAATATTATATTTTAAAGTGATCACTAGCCCTGAAGAAGAGAAAATATAGTTCTCGAAACGTTCTACATTAACAACAATGGACGTGAATCTTATGAAGGATATGTATCTAGTATTGAAGTAAAGGTGAAGAAGGACGTAATGTGTATGTTTCAAATGAGTTTTAACCACTTTTGTGGGGACTTTTATAAAAAAAAGCACAAATAGGAGAGAACGCTAAGACACTTCAGACGACATAGTACCAAATACAACACAACAATCCATCCAGTAGTTTTGGACAGATAATCTGTCTAATAAAAACTGTTGCAGACGGCACACAGACGGAAACGGAAGACCTGTTGTGTCGTGCTGTAGGGATCATGAAAAGTCGAGAAAACGTGAAAATAACTAGATCTACAAAAAAAAAATGTTGAAATTGACGGTAATCAGACACGATGAAAAGACAAATCTTCAGAAATCCATGGCTGTCTTTGATCCTGTTTTTTATTGGTATCTGGATAGATATTCTAATAAAATCTTGTTAAGATATATGTTATATAACTTACACAAGTCAAGAACTGATATATTTTTCAATTTTTTTTGGAAGTGTGAAATATGAAAATTCCATGTTATTCTTGACTCTACATAAACTTCTAACAATTTGGTTGTTTCAAAATCATAGTTACTCTGTAAAGAGAATTTTTATAATTTGTGGTTTTCTTTATTCAACGTTAACCATATTTTCATTTGTTCATTCTTTATTATTGTTAAAGCATTGATCTTTCTTCTATATTTTGAGCAACTCCCCTAAATCATTTATCTAAATATGAAGAGAATGGGTCCTAAAAACGAACCATGGGGTAAACTATTTTGGTCAATGGTGTATTAGAATTCTGAAGATTGTGATTTGAAAAATTTACTTACGACTACGAATTTACCGAGCCATACTGAGGAATGATTTGGCAGTGTTTCCTTGTCGAGTAACATGTTTTTCAGCTAGGGTTGAATCTTGTTGGTGGTTTTTGGACACAGTTGATGACCGGCGGTTGGAGAAAACCTTTTTTACAGATGAGTGGCTACATTAAATCTCAAAATATGAAAATATGAAAAATCGTGGTTATAAGAATCATATAATCCTATTCAAGGTAACCTAATCGCTATTAGATGTCAGCAAGAAATTTTGCGAAATGTTTTATAACACATCAGAAGTCCCTCAGGGTTCTATTCTAGGTCCGATACTGTTTTCATGATCTGTTTGAATATTGGATCTAGTCTACCAAGTAACTTTGTTTTATTTGCTGATGATATGAAGATTTCTGTCGTTAAAGATCTAGTAATTTCTTTAGATTCTAAATGAACTTTTTATGAGCATTATGAAAATATGATTTCCAAAGACAAAAAAACTTCCGGTTGCTCGAAACGTTATGGGAAGGATTTTAAGAACACAAACACTCTAAAAATTCTATTTTCAACACAAGTTAGACCGATCTTGGAATACAACTAATAATATGGGATCCGACTTATGAGATGCACATTGACAGGATCGAGATGATTAAAAAAAAATATCTCTTTTATATGTTGATTATTACCTAACAACTACCTTGCTTCACTAAATTATCTTGGTTTGTCTTATGTTTTGTTTCTGGAGCATTAAATCTAATAGATTTTTCTGATATAATTAGCTCATTAAAAGTTGAAAACAATTATACACTGTATTTGTCGTTGTACCACATGTTAAGTTTATGCAATGGTCACAGCTGCAACTTAGACTTTTTTGCTTCAAGAATTACCGCCAGTTTCAATTATATTGTAGACATCTGTTATTTTGATTATTGTTACTTTGATTATAATTATGACTGTTATAAAATAATAATGTAAAAGGAATCCTTCCTAAATAAATATTATTATTATTACTACTTCGTCACGAAAAAAATGCAGTTAGTTTACGTTCAACTATATGGGGCTACAGCGCACTCGCAATAGGAGTCTCACAAGAATGATTTTATTAAAAGAAGATTAATGATCAAACACTTGTCAATAATTCGGAGGAATTAAGGTTAAGAAAAACACAATAAATTTTGACCTTTTTTCGTATACCTGCGATTATTTTAAAAACATCCATAATCTCTAAAAATAATTAATTTCATAATTTAAGACATTCACTGTCACCTAAAATTACCAACACCCGGACGAGCACAAGCAAAACCGGTAGATCGACAGTTTCATACACTACAAACTACGAATCGTGGAAGCAACCTACGCTCTACGAGTAAAAAATATTTCCTTGATATTAACATCTAAACTAAATGCGAACCGTCCAGGTGTTCTAACCATAATTAAAATTTTTATGCTAGATCCGTTTTTATAATATTCTGAAAAAGGGAGCAGGATCTATACTCCTCATTACGTTGATCATCTCTTGTAAGACCATTCGAGTTCCAGTTAACCAATTAAGAAAGATGACCCTCGTGCGTGTTTCCAACGATGGCATTTCACAAAATGGCAATTTTTATATATCAATACCCGTCCAGCACACATCTCACGTACTGCAAACCTTACGCAACGTTATGAAACAAATCAAGTTTGAAAAAACAACCATGTGGCAACGTGATGATACATTAACATTTTTCTTCAGCGGTTGCACAACTCTCCTAGTGACATTTTCCAGGATAACCTCCAGGATCATAAACGTAAACGATCAATGTCAACGAGACCTTGATCGAGAAAACGGGCCCTGGTAAAGGTGAGTGCCGATAATTTACCGCGTTGCAGAGATTTATCTATTTATCTCGTTAAAGTCTTATTCCGTGTTACGCCATTTCTAGACGCCCGATTTACAGCTTCAAAACGTTCCATTAGAGCCGCGGATTTCTATATCGCCGAGCGACGCAATTATGCTCGTTTTACAACAATTATTTATAATAATGATAATAATAATATAAATCACGCGGTAATTGCCGGTTATTGTTGGGAAATTTACATAGTCGCAACTGTCCGATATGGTATATACATGCGGTTGTTATTATCCGTGCTAATTATTATTACTGTGAATGCTGGAAAGGCCTACGACGATTAATTAAACGCGATTGATTTATTGGCTGCGAAATTAACTGCTAGCTACTTAACCTGGGGCGGTTACTTATCAATTTTATGATTTTTTTGCTACCGGAATGCGTCGAAGCTGGATAAATGGAGCATTTGACATTTTGATGCAGATAAGAATATTCATAAGGAAATTTGCTGTGACTAACTACATAATAGAGGTGTTGCAAGGTCTACAAAAGTTTGATCTTGTGGTGCTGTAAAAATAGTGCCCACTGCTGACACCAGAAGTGTAACGACACAATTTAAGTTAAGATGTTTTCCGGCTACATAACTTCTTTTTTTAAACAATGGCCATAAAAGTTGCATCCCTATTTTGGTACTGACAGTGAACTTCGGGTCAGTTTATAAGAATTCACCAAGATCAGGCGCTTCCTAATGAAGAGAAGTTACAACTTTTGATACAAGCAACGCCAAATTGTTGTAAGGTATCTACCAGTGGGAGATAACTATCTCAAAGTTATCGAATGTTTAACAAGACATTTTGGAATACAATATCTACAGATAGAAGTCTACGTACGTGAACTTTTACAACTAGTGTTGAACAACGTGAATAAATCGACGAAGCTAAGTTCTTTGTACGAGCAAATCGAATATCCGATCTTTAGGGACTCTAGGTGTGCAGTCCGATACTTATTCAGCTGTTTCCCCTAGTCGAATCAGGCCTTCCAGAATATTTGCTAAGAACTTGGGAAAGATCGACATGTTTAACGACGGTGATAGTTCAAATGTGTGTCTAGATCGACTCATGGGTTTTTTGCGCAAAGAAGTTGAAAGTGAAGAACGACTATCTCTGGCCATTGTTGGTTTTGGTGACAAGTTTCGACGCAGAGATTCTCCAAAAGAGGTCCCTACAACTACAGGGTTGTTGATGAAGTACACGATGCCTATTTTGCCACGAAACACTGTACATTTTCGACTCCCTGAAGCTAAGAAGAAATATCTCACTGAACGAAAGAATATCCTGTCGGAAAAAGGACGTTGTCATGCCTGCCTTAAATTTGGACATATAGCCATCAAATGTAGAACAGTTGCCAAACTAAAGTATCACTCCTGTGAAGGTAAACACGGAACCTTGATGTATTCCAAATCTCCTAAGTTGTCAAATGAAGAAGCTCCAAAAGCTCCACAAACAGAAAACTTGTGCAACACTCTAAATAACGCTACATATTATGATGGATTTTTACAGACATTAGTGGTCAGTTTAAAGGGCTAAGATATCACACGTCCAGTAAAAGCAATTATTGACACGGGATTACACCGGTCATATATCAGCAGCGGAGCAGCTAAAGAAATAGGTTACGAAATCCTTAGAACAGAAGAACTTATTCATGCTTTGTTTGGAGGTCTTTCAGCTTAGGTCACTTCTCATAATTGCTATAGAGTTTACATTCCCCCTACATCTGACATTAACATTTATTGGAACCATGTGGCCGATTTAGAATCTATATTTAATCAATTTCTTTATTTTGCATATGTTATAGCCGGTGATTTCAATCTTCCACAACTTATCTGGAGTAATAACAGTTGTACCAATACTGAATTAATGGGTTCTTTAAGGGATTATTTTGATGTGATTAATAACACTTATTCATTTTTAAATCTAAATCAAGTAAACAATATTCCAAATAATCGAAACGTGTTTTTAGATCTCGTTTTTACGAACATTCTTGATTTGCAAGTTTCATCCGCAGTCGATCCTATTTTTGCTGAAAGCTATCATCATATTCCTTATTCGTGGTCCATTTTTTTAATCCGTCTTCAAAAAAATTATCTTCACAAGCCAATGTATTTGATTTTGCTAATGGTGATTTTCAACAGTTAAATTACTTTTTAGCCTCTATTAATTGGGTCGATCTTTTTTCTGGTCTTGAATTAGATGATATGGTTACTGCTTTTTATAATGTTGTTTTTTTTTAATGGACACATATATTCCTAAGAAAAGGGTACAGAATTTTTCATCAACTTATCCCCGATGGTTTAATAAAGAGTTAAAAGATTTGTGTCGCCTTAAGAAAATTGCCTATTCAGTCTATAAGAAATCTGGCAGATATGATGACTATGAATATTTTAAAATCTTAAGGACTCAATGTAAAAACTTAACGAAAATCTATATAATTCCTACCTTTCTAAAGTCAGCGACAGCATTACAAATAATCCACAGTTCTTCTGGAAATTCATTAATGTTAGGAAAAAAAGTAGTGGTATTCCTTGTGAAATGCAATATTTCCAGAAGTTTGCCAAAACTGGCACTGAAATTTCCAATTTGTTTGCGGAGTTTTTTTCCTCGGTTTACGTAGAAGACGCCAACAATGATTTTGTTCAAGAATTTGATGGTATAAATGAAGTAGCTGATTCTGGACTGAAAGTTAAGTTATCAGAGGTTTTTGAAAATATCGCTCGTCTTAAACATTCTTTCCATCCTAGAGCTGATGGCATTCCAAACGTTCTGCTGAAGAACTGCATTTACACAATTACAATTCCCTTGTGTGAACTTTTCAAGGTGTCTTTGTCTCAGGGTAAATTTCCTAAGGCCTGGAAAAATAGTTACGTTACACCTATTTTTAAATCTGGGGATCGTAATAACATCGACAATTACAGAGGTGTTCGCAAACAGTCTACCATTCCTAAAATATTTGATCCCCTTGTAGCCAAACAATTAGAATGGATTTCTTCTTCTATCATCTCCATCAAACAACATGGTTTCCGGAAACAAAGATCTACTTGTACTAATTTAATGGAATATTATTGTTATTTAAATGAAGCTTTTGATAAGAAACTACAAGTGGATTCCGTGTATACTGATTTTTCAAAAGCCTTTGATAAGGTAAATCGTAGGTTATTATTCTGTAAATTGAGTCACTTAGGGTTTAACAATAATACCGTTAAATGGTTAACATCATTCCTGTCGGAACGATCACAGTAAGTTAGGATTGGTAGTTACATGTCGTCTCCTTATTTAGTTCCATCAGGCGTACCTCAAGGGTCGCACTGTGGATCAATTTTGTTTTTACTGTTCATTAACGATTTAATGCGTGGCTTTCATTACTCCAATTTTCTGTTGTATGCGGACGATTTGAAAGTATTTAAAACTGTTAGTTCCGTGAAAGATGCACTTGAATTACAATCAGATATTAATATCTTATACGATTGGACAGAAAACAACGTATTCCCTTTGAATGTTAACAAGTGTCTTATTATATCATTTCTTAATATCAAACTGAGGGTGAACTTTGACTATTATTTGGGTAATTCTATCTTGTCTCGTGTTGAGGAAGTCAAAGATTTAGGTGTGGTTTTCGATTCTAGATTAACATTTAAGAATCATTATTATTTTATTTTTAATAAATCAATACGGACTCTTGGGCTCATTTGGAGGCATTGTCAACATTTTTCGATTTCGACCCTTAAAATATTATACTTTTCTCTTGTTCGATCTCACCTAGTTTATTCTTCTTCCATATGGTATCCTAATTATAAAACAGATTGTGATTTATTGGAAAGAGTACAGAAAAAATTCCTTCGGTTATTAGAGTTTAAACTTGGTCGAACTCATATACAGGGTAATTACACTTGGGTAATGTGTAATTGTCATATTAATTCAGTCGAAACTCATCGCATAATTTCCGATATTTCATTTCTTCGAGGACTTTTTAATAGTGAGATAGATAATGCCTGTTTACTAGAAAAATTATCTTTCATTGTGTTGCCTGCTGATAGCAGATTGACTCGTAGTCAACTGATTTTCAGAATTCCTTTGTCGATAACAAAAAGATCGCAAAACCATCCAATTAGACGAATGATGAACACAGCCAACACACTCGCAGAGGACCCAAGATTCAACATATTTAATATTAATAAAATTGCGTTTAAGAATTTAATAAGCAATATAAGCTATTTTGTAAATTCTTAATTAATAATTTTTAATTTTATTTTGCACGTATTTATTTATTATTTAATATTTATTATACATATTTAGTTTTGTAAGTTTGTTTCTTGTATTATTAATAATTTAATTAATATTGTAATAGGGGTATCCCGTTAAAATAAATATTCTATTCTATTCTATTCTATACGAAATGGCACAAGGATTAAAGAACTGCAAGACCTTAACATCAAAATCAACGACAAAAGCCAAGCACCCATCGAAATCTTAATTCGTGCTGATATAGCAGCAAAATTCTTCTGTGGTGAACAACATATTCTAAAATGCGGCTTAGTTGCCATGAAAACTAAACTAGGCTGGACTCTGATGGGTAAAGTTGCCGCTCCTACTCCAGATGCACAAAAATCCTGCAACATTGTCGGTCTTTCACTTTTGTTAACAACACCAAAATTGACAGATTTATGGACTTTTGATGTTTTGGGTACTGAGAATCCAGAAGAGCGGAAATCTAACCAAGAGCACGAACAAAAAATCCTTTGTAATTTTCAGAAGACAGTGACTAAACACCCAAATGGAAGATACGAAATGTCAATGTCATGAATTCTGGGAGACAAACCACCACCTGATAACCTGAATCTAGCTAAAAAAAGATTCGACAATCTCATGAATAAGCTGGAAAAGAATGGCAATTACAATGAATACGACCAAGTTTTTCAAGAATGGTTGAAAGAAGGTATAATCGAAGAGGTTAACGACAGCGAGATTCGTACCTCAGTTCACTATTTACCTCATCGTCATGTGGTACAATTATCAAGTACTACAACTAAATTACGACCCGTGTTCGACGCATCCGCCAAAGAAAAAGATGGTCCACACACACACCGTAGAAAAAGGTATTAATTTAACTAACTTTGATACCCTCTTTACTAATCAATTTTTGAAAATCAAAAGTTGGTGTTATTTTTGATATAAGGACCGCCTTTTTACAAATCAGTCTTCATCCATCCGACAGAAGTTTTTTAAGATTTTTGTGATATAAGATAAGATTTATTGTCCAACAGAATATAAAGTTACATTAATAGGACAATTACATATATGAAAATATTATAAACAATCAAAACCACTCAACTTAACTTAAACAATTAAATGAATTATTTATATCCCTCACTATTTAACTATTTAATTCCAATTTACTTAGTAAAGTTATAATAATATAAACAGGACTTTTCCTACCTATATTAGTTCGTGGAGTGTGACAATACAAGGTGACCCTATGTCTACAATTCAACCGAGGAACATAAAGGTTTAGCTTACTTAGCAATTCGCAACAGTCGAACTTACGGTGTAAAAATTTATACAGAAACACAATAGCATCATTAATCCTACGACAATTTAGGGATCTCACTTAAAATTTGTCCAACAAAAAATTTTGAGCACAATTCCTCACTGGCCATTGTTTCAATTCCTTGAAATAAAGATACTTCAAGAATTTCCTCTGGATGTTCAGTTTATTCGAATATGTAACAACAGTGCACTTATCATTGTTAAGCAAAAGGCAATTATTATAATAGTCATATAACTTTATGTTATGAGCAAATATCAAAATTTTAGAATGCTTGATGCTGCTAGTGAAGTCATTAATAAAAATAGATAATAGTAAGGGTCCAAGAGTGGACCCTTGGGGAACATCAGAGGTTACCGTATAATGATCTGAGAGATGGCCATTGATCATGACAAAATTCATGCGCCTGCTCAAGTAGGAGGCAAAAAATTTTGTCATTGATTCAGCTAGATCTAGACTTGATAGCTTAAAAAGTAGTAGTTTATGATTAACTGTATCAAATGCCTTAGAATAATCAAGATAAATTACATCCAGTTGACTCATGCTCTCAAAGGTGCTGATTATCTCTTCAGAGATGCAAATCAAGTTAGTCAAAGTTGATCTGGCAGTAAAGAAAGCATGCTGTCTAGGAGTCAATAAACATTTCAGCTGAAAAAACAGTTGTCTGGAGATAATTGACTCCAGAATCTTAGAAAAATTACAAGGTAATTATATGGGTCTGTAGTTGCAGATATCCCCAGGGTCGCCCTTTTTGAAGATTGGAACAATTTTAGAAAGTTTCCACAAGTCAGGAAAACAGGACGTTTTTAAGATAATTTAAAAAGAAAGACCAGCGGTTTACTATAGACAGAACAGCAGTCTCTAATTACAAAACTAGGGATTTGATCAGGCCCTGATGTCCAAGAATCTTTTAGCTTTTTCATAGCTCTATATACTTCTGATTCATCAATAACTAAGATTATTGTGGACATTAAATAAACTTGTATTATAGTCTGAATACCACTTGGGATATCTAGGTTTAGTATATTTTACACTTGGGACGTACTTATCTAAAACATTGTTAATTATCCTGTCAAAAGTGGCACAAGCACTGTTAGCATCTGTGATTGAATAGATAGAACTCCAGTCAACAGTAAGTAAGTCCTCATAAAGTCCTGAAAAATTAGCTTTGCTAAAACTGTAATGTTTGTTATTAGAACCCCCTGGAAAATTAACAAATGAACCTTCAACAACATTGACCATGATGTACAGTGCAGAATGGTATTTGTCTTCAGATAGAATAGGGTTATCCTCACGTGTCACAACGCAATTACTTAAGTTACTGTAGACTAAGTCCAATAACCGACCATCACAGTTAAGTATTGTGTTGAACTGACAAAGATAAAAGGCTTAGGGTATATTGACATGTCAGAGTAGTATTTGGCGTCACATGCAGTCCCTTCTTGTTGAATGCAAATATCAAATATCACCTAAATACATAGTTTGCTAGAAGATAAACGAGTAAATTTACCAGAAGACACCATTTTGAAGTTGACGAACTCCTTTTAGGTTGACAATTGCGTAACTAGCGTTGACGCACAAGAAGAGCTATAAGAATTTATTAAAGAAACTACCTACTGAAATTTTTGCTGAAGCTCAGTTGTACCTACGATTCTCCCATTACTGTAGGTACAAATAATTTTATCCATCACCAACAAAATTTTTGATACACTTGGATTTATTGTCACCTCTACTTTTACTGCCGAAAATGTTACTTCAGAGAACTTGGATGATACAGTTGAACTGAACTACAGCAGTTCCCGAAGACTTAAAAGAATCCTTTTTACGATGGTCGAACGATTGGAATTGTCTTTCATCACTGAATATCCCTAGATGGTTTTTCTCACAGAAACCTGAGAGTGGTCAGATGAGTTTCCACACTTTTTGCGAAGCAAGTACCTAAAGTTGGTTATGCAGCCGTCGCGAGTGTCACCTACTAAAAGAATTTCAGTCCCAAGACTAGAGCTTTTAGCTGCTACCATTGCTGCCAGACTTTTTGTTGCTGTAAAAAAAAACATTCAACTGTCAAGATATTCTTACACGTTCTTGCACTGATTCTACAGCCGTTCTCTCTTGGATTAAGTTGACTGAAAGCTGGAAACCATTTGTTTGGAGTCGGATAGAAGAAATTCACAAGCTGACCGACGCTGCCTACTGGTACTTTGTACCTGTAAAAAAAATCCAGATGATTTGCCATCCAGAGGTTGCACAGCACTACGGTTGTTAGATTCTTGTTGGTGGGAGGATACGAATAGGTTATAGAGAGAATTTTGGTCACAACAGAATTACGAAACTGACGAAGACAAAGTTACGGAAGAGAAAAAGAAAATTGTCACCACAATCTTGTTACCAAAAGAAATTGACGTTTCTTGGGCTTACAAAAAAATTTCCAAATTCGAGCAGATGGTTAATTTGTTTGGTTGAATCAGAAGATTTTGTCACAATGCCAAAAATCCCACCAGTAAAAGAAAAGATCCTACGTTAGAATTTGGAGAATTGCAAGACGCACAAATAAATTTGTTAAAGTGTGTACAGAAATAAAGTTTAAAAATTGATTCTCTCCTTGAACCAGAACGATCTTAAATAATTTGGAGAGAATTGAATGGAAGTTCAAACCTCCAACTGCTGCATGGTGGGGCGGTTGGTGGGAAACACTAATACGCATCATAAAAAAAAACATTATTTAAAGTTTTAGGAAGAGCATGTCTAAGTTTTGAAGAACTTGAAACTCTCCTATGTGATTGTGAAGCCTTGCCCAAATCAAGACTACTCACCCAGAGGACGTTCTAGATTTGATTCCCTTAACACCAAAGATGTTTCTTCAAGAAATTCAATAGATGGTGTAGTAGATTTAGACAATATTGAAGCCATAGATCTTCGAAAAAGACATGGGTACAAGAATAAATTGAAAAAGGACTTACAGAAACGTTTCCGGAATGAATATTGTGGACAGCTGATTTTGAGACAATATAAAAAGAAAATTTTCCCGACCCCTTAAAGTGGAGATCTTGTCTTCGTAGAACACGACCAGGAGAAACGACTAAATTAGCCATTAGTACTAGTAGAAGAAACAAATCCTGGCAAAGACGGAAATATTAGAGTTGTTGAGCTAAGAACCTCTTCAGGTCGGTCACTTAGTACGTCCTGTACAAAAGTTAAATCCATTAGAAATGGAAAATGAAGACGAAAAATTGCAAAGTGAATCAACATACCACAGTTATTACAACTCTTTCCATATAACAGAAAATTTCTGTATTCATGTTTCTTCTTACATCTCGAACAATGTCCATTTGCTCTTCTAGCATCATCAGTCCTACTAATTGTTGTATTACTGTCTGCATCAATGTCCTTCTTGTTGTCTTTCTTCTTCAATTCACGAATCTTGTCCAATACATCAGTTTCAAGTTCCTGAGGGAACTTTTCTGCTAACTCAACTGCCTTACAATATTCTATAACTTTTGAAAGCGGAAAATTTTCTCGTAGGAATCTCTCCTGTAGATATTTATTACACAGGGTGCCGCACCCAAGTCTGAACATAGGGAATTAACATGGCAAATTGGTTTTTATTTGCCATGTTAATTCAAAAATGTTCCATTTGCTTTGTAGAGGTCGGTATTTTCGTCAAATCGTTGCATCGCGCCCATTTACTGTAAAAAGGTTTTAAAAATCGTATTTTGAAATTCGCGCCCGATCCGATTTGTCGCGAAATTTTCCGTCGCACTATCGAAATTCGGCGATCGCGTCTTTCGATTAACCATGCAAAATCCAAATGTCAAAGTGAAATTAAAAATTATTCTCAGAAATCAACGAACAACTCAAACTGAATTATTTTATCCAGTGTGATGATTATTGTAGGACAAATTAAACGGAATAAATGCACAAATTGATCCATTCATTCGTCATAATGTGCGACCCCGTCAAACGAGCCATCTCGAACTACACTCAGGGCGTATCCAAAAAGCCCGAGATGAAGACTTCGAGCAGCTGGTCTTCTTCAAAACCCCATCGGGAGCATTGTGACATGTCCTGGAAGCCCGTCAAGCTAGAAATGTACTCGCGCTGCCTCACTCAGTAATCACTGAACGACTCAAGTTGAATTATTTTATCCAAAATGACGATTATTGTAGGTCAATTTAAACGGAATAAATGCACAAACTGCACAAAATATTTTATTAGGTTATGTTGCTGGTGCTGGTCGAGTATAAAATCTCATTAAAATGCCATGTTCTACTGCGATTAGATGAAAAAGCGAGGGCTTGCTTTTCTTATTGTGTGATGATAAGATTTACCATCAAAACAGGCGCTTTTGAAGAGAACCTTTTAATGAACCATTTAGATAACTACAAATAACAAAACTTAACAATTGTTGATGAATGAAGTAATGAAATATTGTACGATCTAGAGAAGTATTGCACTATTTTGCTCAAAAAGACTGCTCTTAGCAGTTGTACAGTAAGTAAGCCGATCTTCAAAACTCCTACGCGTGTTGATTAGCATTTGAGTTGAAATCTGAAGACAATATTGCTGGATTGCTTGTTACAGCGCGTCTCTGTTTATATAGCTGGTATTGTTCGAATACAGATGGTCGTGAAAAAATCTCCTAAGAAAAAATTCCCAGGGGCTTAGATCCAGCGAATGCACAGGCCAAAAAAAGTGCAAACTTTCCATTCCATCATTGCGGGAAAATACTGGTTCAAATAACAACTTTTATGTGAGCTGTATGGCTGGAGATTTGGTCCTGCATATAAAAGACCTTCTGCAGATGCCGCACCCTTCGAGTCCCAGGAAGTATGTGCTGAGCTAGCATATTGTCCCACTTCGGAGCATTCAATCCAGATTCGATAAAAAAAGTGCAATGACATGATGTTCTAGAA
The DNA here is from genome assembly GCA_022388445.1 of Zophobas atratus. Lineage (NCBI taxonomy): Eukaryota > Metazoa > Arthropoda > Insecta > Coleoptera > Tenebrionidae > Zophobas > Zophobas atratus. The sequence goes on along the minus strand of CM039445.1, from coordinate 50,271,173 downwards.
GCCCCAGTCACACACTCACAGTTGCACGCCATTGATAACGATGGTCATGGACCACGTGAGGGTTGTATATTGCTCAAATTTGATCGTTCTGATGATTATAACTTTCCTTAAGACCAAATGAATCGTCGTCAGTAAAAAAAAATGTTCCTCAAAAACTCTCCATCAGCCTAGATGCTCTCAAGCGTTCCTTGGTAAAACTCCATACGTGAGAAATAGTCCTCAGGCTTCAATTTTTTGTCATAATGCTTTTTGAAACTCTTCTATCCCATCTGTTTAAGATCCCTAGAAAACATAGTGCCCACCTGATTTTATTTACTTTTTATCACCTTTGCATATAAATGTAACTTTGTTTTGTGAAATATTATTTTTATTTTTGTTGTTGTTAACACAATAAACAAATAAAACAGTAATACAAAAGTTTCTGAATCCCAAAACACATTCGTAATAGAGAAAAATATTTTAAAATGTTGATGAGTCAATGTTCTACATTTCTCTCTCAAAAATTTCTTGTAACGAACATGCTTCCAGGCATCAAAAATTCCATCCCTGCTTAACGAATGGAAAATCAATTGACTTCCAATCTTTAGAGATTCGAAAAAAAAGTGTGAAATTTACCCAAATTACCTACTAATTAAATTAATCGTTGAAGAACAAGCAGGCCCTCGCTTTTTCATCTAATCGCAGTAGAACATAGCATAACCTAATAAAATATTTTGTGCAGTTTGTGCATTTATTCCGTTTAAATTGACCTACAATAATCGTCATATTGGATAAAATAATTCAATTTGAGTCGTTCAGTGAATACTCAGTGGGGCAGCGCGAGTACATTCCTAGGCTGACGGGCTTCCAGGACATGTTACAATGCTGCCGATGGGGTTTTGAAGAAGACCAGCTGTTCGATGTCTTCATCTCGGGCTTTTTGGATACGGCCTGAGTGTAGTTCGAGATGGCTCGTTTGACGGGGTCGCGCACTATGACGAATGAATGGATCAATTTGTGCATTTATTCCGTTTAATTTGTCCTACAATAATCATCACACTGGATAAAATAATTCAGTTTGAATTATTCGTTGATTTCTAAGTATAATTTCTAATTTCACTTTGACATTTGGATTTTGCATGGTTAATCGCCGAACTTCGACAGTGCGACGGAACATTTCGCGACAAATCGGATCGGGCGCGAATTTCAAAATACGATTTTTAAAACCTTTTTACAGTAAATGAGAGCGATGCAGCGATTTGAAAAAAATGCTGACCGATAGCCCTCTTCGACCTCCAGAAAGGCATCACTCAATAATAGCTTTAAAGTGATCTGGGGAGATATTATAAAATATAAACCAATTTGCCATATTAATTCCCTATGACCAGACTTGGATGCGGCACCCTGTATAATCCCAAAACTATTTGCGTTTTCAACATCTTCTCTTCTATGTCGCCAAATTCGCAATCAATTACTATTTCTCGTAAATCTGTCACAAACGTGTCAAAATTTCGTATTTTTTCTGTTTTCTGTTAAAAAAATTGTAATGGGCCATTATTTCATTCTTCTTGGGTATGCAATATTTTTCTAGCTCTTCTAAAATTTCAGTGACATTTTCCTTCTTGCTTACTTCTAAAGTATTTTACAATTTTATAGCTTCCGCACCCATTAAATTCATAAGCCTAGATACTTGCACCTTTCAAAAAAAATCTCAGTTTTTTTGTTTAAAAGTGATTTTTACTAAAACAGAACTGCCATCTCAATTGGAATTTAGCACTGGTAGATTTTGTTCAGCCAGTAACAAATTTCTTTCGAAAACTATCCAATATTCAAGATAAAATAGGTGAAAAATTTTTTCAGACATTTAAATCTGTTTTAGAAAAAAATGTAGGTTTTAATACCTTATCGCTTGTGAGTAAAATTATGGGAGCAGAATCATTTCTAATAGAAAATTTTGAAAAATATTTAATAATCGATTGGTTTAGTAAAAATTATATCTAAAGTACAAATTCTGCGTAAAATAATGTGTCACAAGACCTGTATTTTAACAATAAATAATTAAAAATGTCTAATTGTTTTATTAGACATATTCAAATTAAGTGTTTACATATGCATGTTATACATATTCATCTGCATATTTTTAATAAAATTGTGATATTTTGACCAAAAATGTGTGCATTTTATGCGCATATTTCTTCGATATTTTGATGCATATACCTACAATCCGAGATTTGAGACACATGATAATTTTATGCCAAGTTTTAGTAGTACCTTTAGGTTTCACTCTAGACAAACATTTCTCATTACGAAACATCTGCTCAACATCTTCCGACATCCTTTTCTTAGAACCGGCGGTACGCTTTTAACTACTTAGCGAAAAATCCAAAAAATCCGAATTCCCCTCGATCCACAATAAGCACGCTCGCTATTTTAATAACAGAAGATGATCTTCTCGCCCAAACTGCTCCAAAATGACGAAACCTCCAATATATGTGAAGGCCACATCGCTATTCACAATATTTCATAAAAAATTTACGACGACTTTAACGACCGGCTATGATTAATTAACAAAAATCCAGCAGAAACGAGGCAATTTTTTAGGGACCGACTAGTAACACAGTGGCTCAATTAGGCCCGAATTCGCATCTCCGAAGCCTAGAACCTTAAGGCCAGCTGTCATGCCGAGCGGACATAACTCATCCGCGGACCTATCGCCATCAACTATCCGTTTTTATGGTGTTTCGTTTGCGAGTGGTTCTTTTATGACACAAAAAGTGTTCGTTGCATAAGACAGTGACTGTATATCTCGCCTACTGCGATCGTTAATAACATTAGCGAAGAGAGTAGGATGCTTGAAGCGAGCAGGGTCTCATGTCTTCGCCGTGACTCAGACACTATTATTCTATAAATTCTAACGATTGTCATTACACGCGGAAAGATAACTTGCTTTTATTTACCACTGTTGGAGAAAAATTTTGTCTGGGGTTTGCACACACGCGGAGAAGTTGGCGGGTGAATCAGGCAACACGGTAGCTGCAGGTGGTTTGTTGAAATGTTATGGTTTTTTGTTGTTGTTGCAGAGAAACCACAGGCATTTTCGAATGTCAAGGTTTGGGATATGTTAAATGTAACAAGTCGAAAATGACATCAATTAAAAGTATGGTACGGCGGCAAAAAAGCGAAAGAAAGAGATTCGTATACGGAAGTGAGACTGTGCGTCGACAGTCTGTGTAATTGGGCCTTTAGAGGTACTGTTCCACAAACGGGCAAAATTTGGAAACAAAATGTAATTAATTTTGTAAAAGTTAATCTGAACGGTGACTTTTTCAATAAATTTTCGGATGACGTCATCAACTTTTATTAGAGATAAATACTATCCACTGTTTCTAGACTATGATATCCTATAAATGTGTTTTGACAACTTATCCTACAAATGTTGTGTTTATCTACGACATACAACTTTTTTTATCAGACTATATATTTTTTAGAATTCTTGTGGGGCTTGCTTTCCTGAATCCGTTAAAGTATCATAGATAAATCACTCATAAGTCTGCCACTATCTATGATTCGAACGTATTATGTTACGAAAACACACTTGTTTATATTTGGTCTGGTGTGCACTTGTTCTTAGGACACTGAAAATAATGAAGTTCAAAAATATGTATACATTGATAAAGAGGAAGGTTATTCCCGTATTTATAGCTAGTTTTCCCTTTCTAAAAATATTCATTATTTTATTACACGTGCAGTGTAATACTAATAATAAAACACAAATTTGACAACAATCGGTCAAGTAGTTTGGGAGATTATCTGTCAAATAAAAATTAACACATTTTTCTTTAGGGGTCACAAAACGTCCAGAAAACATGGAAGTACCAAGTAGAAAGTTTTGCAAAAAAATTTCTGGGTGAAGATTAAACTTTTTATTTATTTGCATAAATTTGAAAACGGAGCAAAATACGGAAAGCAGTGTCACAAGAGACAAACTCGTGAATGAAAATAATAAAATTAAAGTGTTGATGTTCTAAAAATTGTTAAAGGCTTAAGAAAAATAAATTTAGAGTGTCCTTTTTTGAGAAATGTTTCACTTCAATTTACCACATTTTACTTTTTGAATACCTATGTATTTCCTGATTTTTTTTGTCAAACTTTAACCTCAGGATTTAAATTACAAAAACTTTCTAAAGTCGATAATCTCTTTTGGTGCTACAAGAAATGAATAAGTATCAAATAAGTTTGAATTATTTTGTTACAACTTATTTTTAAACGACAAAGTCTATCTCTTTTGAATCTTAAAGTCACCCACTGAAACAAAAAAAAAAAGGATTGGAGGCTTAAAAAATTGGTCTAAGATTATTTCGACTTCCCTCGCTCCTGAAGTGCAGCCCAATAAATCCGGTTTCCTGGAAAAATTATGAAAAATATTTGTGATATTTGTTTTTCCCGGAGTTTTTTTTACTTAAATTTTTTAAGTCTTCAATTTTTAATTCTTTTACGATTTGCATCTTTTTGAGTTTTCAGAATTTAAGTTCTCAGTTTTAGGATTTTTTAGATTTTGCAATTTATCGATTTGCAATTTTTTGCTTCGGCTTTTCATTTTCTTTATGTTTTCAATTTTTCGCATTTTCAATGCTCCACTTTTCCATTTTTTCTTTTTTTGTAATGTGCAATTTTTCAATTTTTGGCTTTCAATTTTTCCATTTGCAATTTTTTAAATTGTTCACCTTTTAGATGTTTCAATTTTTCGTTTTTTTGAGTTTTAGGTTTTTCAGTTTCTCGAATTTTCAATTTTTCGTTTCTTCGTTTTTTGATTTTCAGATTTTTTTAATTTTTCAGTTATTGCATTTTGAACCTTTTCCATTTATTCGATTTTGTTTTCTCCCGGACCTTTTTTTACTTAAACTTTTTAAGTCTTCAATTTTTAATTTTTTTCGTCTTCAGTTTTTCTGTTTGCAATTTTTCGGGTTTCCAAGTTTAAATTTTTTAGTTTTTCAATTTTCCAACTTTGAATTTTTCAATTTTTAGATTTGCAATTTTTCGTTTCGGTTTTTTATTTTATTAATTTTGTCAATTATTTGATTTTTCAATATTTCGATTTCATAATTTTTCGTTACTTCAATTTTTGGTTTCTTCAGTTTTTCGATTTGTGATTTTTCAATTTTTTTTCTTTTGTCTACAATGCATAGATTTTGCAATTCTTCGATTTAAAGTTTATCGAGTTTTCAATTTTTAATTTTTTAATTTTTAGATTATTTAGTTTTTCTTCATTTCTTCACAGTTTCGCTTTACAATTGTTTGCTTCATATTTCTATTTTCTTTATTTTTACAATTTTCCGATTTTATATATTTTTTTTGTTTTTTCAAATGCAATTTTTTCAATTTTTCATTTCTTCAATTTTTCGATTTGCGGCTTTCAAATTTCCTTTTTTTCTTGTTTCTTCGATTTTACGATTGGAGTTTTCAGTTTTTAAGTTCTCAGTTTGCTGATTTTTTAGATTTTGCAATTTATCGGTTTGCAATTTTCCGCTTCGGCTTTTCATTTTCTTTATTTTTTCAATTTTTATAATGTGCAATTTTTCAATTTTTGGTTTTCAATTTTTCCATTTGCAATTTTTTAAATTGTTCACCTTTCAGATTTTTTAATTTTTCGTTTTTTTGAGTTTTAGATTTATCAGTTTCTCGATTTTTCAATTTATCGTTTCTTCGTTTTTTAATGTTCAGATTTTTTTAATTTTTCAGTTATTGCATTTTGATTTTGTTTTCTCCCGTAGCTTTTTTGACTTAAATTTTTTAAATCTTCAGTTTTTCAGTTTTTTCGTCTTTAGTTTTTCTATTTGCCATTTTTTGAGTTTCTAAGTTTAAATTTTCTAGTTTTTCAATTTTCCGAGTTTGAATTTTTCAATTTTTAGACTTGCGGTCTTTCGTTTCGGTTTTTTATTTTGTTAATTTTGTCAATTATTTGATTGTTCAATATTTCGATTTTATAATTTTTCGTTACTTTAATTTTTTGTTTCTTCAGTTTTTTGATTTACGGTTTTTCAATTTTTCAATTTTCTTCTTTCTACAATGATTTTGCAATTTTTTTGATTTAAAATTTCTCGAGTGTTCAATTTTTAATTATATTATTCTTAGATTCTTTAATTTTTCTTCAATTCTTCAAAGTTTCGATTTACAATTGTCGCTTTCATTTTTTTATTTTCTTTATCTTTACAATTTTCCGATTATATATGTTTTTTGTTTTTTTCAATTGCAATTTTTCCTGAATTTTTCGATTTGCGTCTTTTCAATTTTTTTTTGTTTCTTCAATTTTACAATTTGGATCTCTTCAAGTTTTCAGTTATCCGATTTTTTAAATTTTGCAATTTTTCGGTTTACAATTTTCCACTTCGGCTTTTCATTTTCTTTATTTTTCCAATTCTTGAGATCTCCAATGTTCTGGTTTTCTAATTTTTCTTTCCTATAATGTGAAATTTTTCAAAATTTTTTGTTTTCAGTTTGAAATTTTTTAAATTGTTCCAATTCTTGGATTTTTTAATTTTTCGTTTTTTGAGTTCTAGATTTTTCACTTTCTCGATTTTTCGATTTTTCGTTTCTTCATTTTTTGATTTGCAACTTTTCTGCTTTTCATTTTAAATATGTATCTAATACGTGTTATGTATAATTTAACAAAAAATCACTTTTTCAATCTTATGATTTCAGAATTTCTGAATTTTTCAGTTACTGCATTTTAGAACTTTTTCATTCATTCGATTTTTGAATTTTTCGAATTTTATTTTTTCAATTTCTCGATACATAGTTTTTAATTTTTTCGATCTTTTAATGTTATAGTTTTTCGATTTTACAGTTTTGACTATTCTGTAATTTTCCCATTTTCCAATGTTTCGATTCGATTCGTTTTTCTTCTTCCTTTTTCCAATTTTTCAATTTTTGAACTTTTCGAAAAAAAAATGGAAAAAATTACAAAATGCAAAAACTGAAAAATCAAAAATGAAAGATTGAGAATTTGAAAATTTGAATAGACAAAAAATTATTAAATCGAAAGAAACAGTAAAAAAATAAAGCACATGAAAAAACGAAAAATTGTGAGACAAAATCGAGAAAATCAAAATAAAAAAATTCGGAAAATGGAAAAATCAAAAACTTGAAAAATTGAGGAAACGAAAAACTGAAAAATTAAAAAATTAAAAATTGAAAAACTGAAAAATCTGAAAACAAAAAATTGTAATATCGAAAAAAAAATGGATACAGACACCAGACAGACAGACAGACGGACACAGAAGATCACTTTTTTCGTACTCTAGGGGTCATGAAACGTCAAGAAAATATGAAAGTGGCAATCGACCGATGTACTCGATTACTATACTTGCTGAGCATAAGCTATTAGAAAAAATTATAAAATTGTGAACGAAATTAGCACGTAATTCACTTTGTTTTGAAAAATGTACATTATTGCGACGAATTCGCAGTTACACAACATAACCTTAAGATGAGTGATTTATAGCTGAAAGCTAGGTTATGTTATGTCAACAAGAATTAAACCCTCGTTGGATTTAAAATGAATTATTTGTGACAAGTAACATATTTAACTGAATTTACACTGAATGTTTAAAAATAGTATTATTTAAACTCGGGAACAGGAAATAATCTAAAGGTAATTTAGTTGGGTCTCTGTGGGAGCTAATTAAACGGTCGTGATAAAATTCCCTTACAAAGATCAAACTTGTTTGAGCTGTTGCACCGTCATGCTGAAAATATCCATTCTGCAATTATTCAGGAACAAGCTGGTCAATAACTCCTCGAAGAAAATGGACCCAAGTAGTCGTCTCTCAGAAATGGTACCGCAAACGCACCTGGATATTTTTAACTTATTCTCAAATAAAAAAGACCAATTTCTGTCCAAAATTGAAAAACTAATGAGTGAAAGGAAAACAAAGCACTCACACGGTATGGATAATAAACTTTTATATTTTTAATGTTGTCTTTATTTAGAAATTAGTTAACAGTGTAGAAGAGAAGGTGTTAGGTGAAAATACTAAAATCAACGAAAACATCTGTAAATCTTGGCTGAATGTTTATACGCATAAGATACATCTGTCTTTTGACGAATAATAATTTGGAGGCAGTACTTTTTCCACAATAAATTAGCAATCGTGACTTCAAGGTCTCCGCTTTAATTAACTTTATGGCCTTTTTTCGCCGATTTTTTTAAACGGAATTTAAAATACATCTACAACGAAATCCATTATTCGAAATTAAAAAAAAAAAAAAAACGAAAACCTAAACTGTTTCTTCAATATATCATGCAGGACTCACGAACAAATAAAAAAGTGCTAAAACGTCTCAGTTTTGTTTTCCAGCACCGGAAAATGTCAAAGAAAAATTGTGTGACATTTCCTTTGTCGCTTCTTGGACAAATTCGTCTTCGGTGAACTTTTAATTTCAAATATGAAGGTAAGTCACGAGCAGTGACTTTCTATCAGATCGTTCTTCCTCCACCTCGTTCGAGTTCGGAATAAATAAATCGAAATGTGCATCCTCCACGTGTCCTTCGAACAATGGTCAAAATGTGCAGATGTCGCCTAATCATCTAACTCAACAGTGTTGACTGTCGCCTGCTGCCACTGGCATAAAACAACGACAGCACCACCGTCAGGTGTGTTAAAAAAGTCGGACGCGTTGTGTACTCTTCTGATTAGTATTCAGGTTCGGTTACCTAGCGGAAATGAAGATACCGATGTGTAAGTCACTTGGACATCGTGGCGGCCGAAACACTATTTCCGTTCCATTGCCAACAACGCGCTATTTATTCAAATCATAGATAAACTTGGTGCATTTACTACCAATAACCACAAACATTACTCAAATTATTATCGTTGCGGCCGAATGGGATACATATTAATGAAGGTGGTTATCGGGAGCCGTGGTTTTTGGCAGTCGTTGGGGGCCAGAGTGGAAAAACGATTTGGAGGAGATTAAATTTTGTTTTGTCGGTCGGTTTTACGAACATAAATTGCTATTGCAAACGTTCTTTAGCTTTAACGCTACTTTCTATGAAGAACATATTGGTTTAGCAATGGGATCTTCCCTATCTCCATTTTTTGCAGAAATTTTGATGAACAATATTGAAACAAAAATCTTCTCTAATCCTCAATTTACAGAGAAAATAAAATTATCTTTCCTAAATTTTATCAATTCTATCCATCCTTTAATAAAATTTGCAGCATTTAATTTCTTATTCTTTAGGTTATTTCACATTCCTCTAAGACACGAAGCCTTTGAGAGTGAACTTGGTATCATTAAACTTGTAGGTAAGCGAAGAAAAATGTTGCTGCCTCGATGGGAATCGAACCACACGTCACCCGCTTGCCGGGCAGGTATCCTGACCTCTAGACGACGAAGCCGCTTATCTTTCTCCGCTTACCAACGTGTTATTGTGCCGCTACAAACTAATCGCCACTAATAAAAAATTTCCCGTATACCTAGTTAGGGAAATCTTCTATAAAACCTTATATCAACACAAACTCTCCCATAAATTCATACCAATTCCCATCACAGACTATCCCCTGCTTTACCCTCTATCTCCGTCTTTGATTTTTCTTCTCTGTCCATTTTCAAAGTTCCAAAAAACATTGCCTTTAAGACTTCGTCTTTCTTCTTTGTTTGTAAGAAATAAAGACCCTATCTTTATTTTCTTTCATTCGGGCGTTTAACAATTAAAATGTGATGACTACAACACAGTTTGGTTCCTTTCATTTCACATTTAGACCTTGAGGTTACTGTTAACAGCATCTCTCAAGCATAATTTGTGTAATTATGTAATCACTAAATTTTGTACTTTGGGTGAAAAAAAGCTTCACGTCAACAGCAAATAGTAACTTGAAGCCGGATTTTACATCAACAACTCTTGTTGATAAAAATGATGAATAGTAGTGGTCTTAAGTTCGAACGTTGCGGTACACCTGACCCGGATGAAAACGAATCGGATATGGAATTGCGATGTTTGACAAATACTTCTCTTCCCAGAAGGAACAAATTCGTAAGAGTTAATAAGGATTGAGTGAAGCCAAATTATTAGAGTTTTTTTAATAAGATGTAGTGATATATCAGATCAAAAACTTTGCAAAAATCAAAGCAGCTACTTGATATTTATGGTCGATTGCTTCCGAAACCATTTGGTGGAAAGTAGCGAGGTTAGTAACAGTAGATTTTTTCTCAATAAAGCCTTGCTGAAAAGGTGTGTTAAAGCTTTTTATATTTGAATAATACTATTTTGTATAAGTAATATAGATTCGAAGACTTTTACAAAATTAGATATGGGTCTGTAATTCTCCATGTGAGATAGATCATCGTTTTTCGTGACCAGTGAAAATGAACGTTAAACTTGGATCTGAGACAGAATAAACATTATTGAAGAATGTGCTAAAACCATTTATCGAAAAATTGAAATCCGAAAAGTCGAAAAATTGAAAGATCGAGCAATGGAAACAAAAAATTGAAAAATTAAAACATCGAAAAACTGAAAAATACCGAAAATGAAAATTTCCCAGAATTACAATTTTTACAAATTGAGAAATATAGAACTCAAAAAATCGAGAAATCTAAAAATCGAAAATTGGAAAAATTTTTGAAAGGAAAGACCGAGATGTAAAGAAATCGAAAACTCAAATATCGAAAAATCGAAAAATTGAAGATTCCTTAATATTTGGAAATCCCAAAACAGAGATTTCGAAAAATCGAAAAATTGAGGCAAAATTGAAGAATCGAAAAAACTGAAAAATTCCAAAATTGAAATGACGAAATTTTTAGTAAAAAAAAATGAAAAATTGAAAAATCGAAAAATTAGAAAACCAAAAAATCAAAAAGCCAAAATGTAAAAAATCGAAAAACCAGGAAATCGAAAAAACATCGAAAAATTTAAAAACTCAAACATTGAGAAATCGAAAAGTCAAGAAACGGAAAAATCAAGAAACTGAAACATCAAAAGACCAAGAAATTGAAACGTCAAGAAGTCGAAAAACTGAGAAATCGAAAAAGGCCAAAATCGGGATCTCCAAAAATGAAAATTGAAAAATTGAAAAATCGAGAAATTGAACAATCAAAAAATCGAGACATCGAGATTTCGATAAAACAAGAAATCGAAAAAATCAAAAATTTAAAAATTAATAAATAGGTTATCTAATCGAAAATCGACAAATTGAACAACCAAAAAATTGACACGTCGAAATCTCGATAAATCGGGAAACTGAAAAATCGAAAAATTTAAAAACCGAAACATTTAAAAAATTGAAACATCGAAAAATTAGAAAATCGAATAATCGAAACATCCAAAAGTACAAAGAAAAAGAAAAATCGAGAAATCAAATAATGGAAACATCGAAATCTCGATAATTCGATCAACTGAAATATGTATTGAAAAATCGAAAAACCAAAAATTTTAAAAACCGAAAACTTGAAGTCGACAAGCCAAAAAAACGAAAGACCGAGACATCGAAACATCAGAATTTAAAAACTCGAAAAATTGAAAAATCTAAAATTTTAAAAATTGGAAAAAACTAAAATTTAAAAATCGAAAAGTTGAAAAATCGAAACGGTAATAGAACAAGAAATCGAAAAATTAAAAAGTCAAAAGATCGGAAGATTTCAAATATCGAAAACAGAAATATTGAAAAATTATAAAATTTAAGCAACATTGAAGAATTGAAGAATTTAAAAATTGACAACTAAAAGTATCGAAAAACTGAAGAATCACAACATTGAAAAATCGAGAAATCGAAACATCACAAAATCGAAAAATTAAAAAATTGGAAAATCTACAATTTAAAAATCGAAAATTTGACAAATCAAAAACCAAGAAATCGAGAAGTCGAAAATCAAAATTTGGAAAACAGAAATTGAAAAATCGGGACATTGGAGGATCGGAAAACTTAAATGATGATATTTTTGAAAATTGAAAAATTGAAAAATCGGAAAACCGTGAAAACGAAAATTTGCAACATCGAAAAGTTCAAAAATTGAATAAGTTGAAAAATCGACAAATTAAACAATTAGAAGCGAACCATCGAAATCTGGATATGTCGAAAAACCGAAAAAATGAAAAATTCAAAATTCAAAAATTTTAATAACCGAAAAATTGAAGTCGGGAAGTCGAAAAAGCGAAACATAGAGTGAGGCATCGAAACACCAAAAAACTGAAGCATCGAAAATTTAAAAATTTGAAAAATTGAGAAATTAAAATATCGAAAATTCGAGAAACTGAAATATCAAAAAACCGAAAAAATTAAAAATGTAAAATTTAAAAATTGAAAAAAAAAGTGAAAAGTAACAACCCGAAAAATCGAAAAATCGAAAAATTGAAGACTCCTTAATATTTCGAAACCCCAAAGCAGAGATATCGAAAAATTGAAAAATTCAGGCAAAATTGAAGCATAATTGACGAATCGAAAATGACGAAATTTTTGGTAAAAAAAAAGTAAAATTGAAAAATCAAAAAATTAGAAAACCAAAAAATCAAAAAGTCAAAATGCCAAAAATTCGAAAAACCTGGAAATCAAAAAAACATTGAAACATTTAAAAACTCAAACATCGAGAAATCGAAAAGTCAAGAAATGGAAAAATCCAGAAACTGAAACATCAAAAGACCAAGAAATTGAAACGTTAAGAAATCGATAAATTGAAAAATCGAACAACTGAAAAATTGAAAAATTGAGAAATTGATCAATCAAAAAATCAAGAAATCGAAAAAATGAAAAATTAATAAGTTGAATATGTAATCTAAAATCAACAAATTGAACAACCAAAAAATTGAAACATCGAAATCTCGATAAGTCGGGAAATCGAAAACTTGAAAAATCGGAAAACTGAAAAATCGAAAAATTTAAAAACCGAAACATTAAGAAAATTGAAACTTCGAAAAATTAGAAAATCGAATAATCGAAACATCCAAGTACAAAGAAAAAGAAGAATCGAGAAATCAAATAATCTAAACATCGAAATCTCGATAACTCGATAAACTGAAATATGTATTGAAAAATCGAGAAAACAAAAATTTTAAAAACCGAAAACTTGAAGTCGAGAAGTCAAAAAAACGGAACATCAAGACATCGAAACATCAAAAACTGGAAAATCGGAAATTTAAAAAACTCAAAAATTGAAAAATCTAAAATTTTAAAAATTCAAAAATTGCAAAAACTAAAATTTAAAAATCAAAAATTGAAAAATCGAAGAAGTAAGAGAACAAGAAATCGAAAAATTGAAAAGTCAAAAAATCGGAAGACTTCAAATATCGAAAACAGAAATATTGAAAAGTTATAAAATTTAAGCAACATTGAAGAATCGAAGAATTAAAAAATTGACAAACTAAAACGTCAAAACATCGAGAAATCGAGAAATCTAAATGTCAAGAAGTCGAAAATTTGAGAAATCCAAATATGTAAATATCGAGAATTCAAAAAGTTAACAATTGAAGAATGGAACAATTTGATGAATTGAAAAATCGACAAATTGAATAATAAAAAATTCGGGACATGCAAATCTCTATAAACTGAGAACTTTTCAGTTTTCGATTTTTCATTCTTCAACATTGAAAAATTTAAAAACCAAGTTAAATTTCTCATTTTTTAAATTAAAAATAAAAGTATAACTCGCAAACGAAATATCAAAAACTGAAGAATCCAAGAATCGAGAATACGAAAAATCAAAAATTTTAAAAATTGAAAAATTAAGATAGCGAAAAATAAAAAATGTAGGAGTAACATTTAAAATCGAAAAATCAAAAAAACAAAATTGAGGAAGCGAAATATTGAAAAATGCCAAAACTGAAACAAAGAAAAATTAATCGAAAAATTAAAAAATCCAGAAATTAAAAAGTTGAAAAAATAAAAAAATCAGAAACCTGAAAAATCTAAAAATTGAAGAACTGAAAACTGAAGAATCGAAACATTAAAAAGTTAAGAAATCGAAAAATGAGAAAATCAAAAATTCGCGTAATCGAGAAATTGAGAAATCGAAAAATTATATAATTTAAAAATCAAAAAATTTCAAAATAGAAAATGTGAACAGCCGAAAAATTGAAAAATTGTAAAACTGAAACATCGGAGTTTAGAAATCGAAAAAGCTAAAAACTGAAAACTTCCAGAAAAATTATATCTACATATTTTAATTTTTTTTCCAAAAATCTCGATGTTTAAGATAAAAAGACAACACGGAATCCTAAATTTAATGTTAAATTGTAAAATGTTATACAATTTTGATTTTTTTTTAATCTGGATATTACACGTGTCTCATAATGAATGGGTGAAAATTATCTATAAAAAGATGAAAAAGGATTACCAGTTAAAAATTTAATAAGCAAAAAAAAACACAAAAGCAACAGAATTCATCAGTCTGAAAATAAATAACAGACTATATGGAGAACAATTAACGAATGAAGTGGTAAAAACAAAAAATAAATAAGCGGAAGGCTCCTTAGCCTTTACAAAATTGTAAAAATATTTTACCGAAACTGGGAAGAAGGGAATCAATATGTAGTTTCAAATAATACGGAAAAATTTGTAGCCATTAATTCTCTACAAAAAATGAGGGATTAAGAGAGTTATGACTTTTCTGAACCTTGAAGAAAATATTAACACGAAGATGATATATAGTAGGTGTCTCATTTCTCCAGAAAACGTTTACTTATACCTACAGACGCTACACCGAAGTGGAATGTTGTGGGTGTGCGAGTCCTCCAGGAAACCTCCACAAACTATCACCACACGGCACAGAAATAAATTGTTGCGGTAGGTGGAATTTAGCGTTTGATCCAGCCGACAATATAATTTACTTACTATATCTATGACAGTTACCTTTAATAATAATAATTATTATAACATTTCAAACACTAAATTTAAATATCTGTTGCAATTTTAAATAAATTCAAGTCATTATTTCTTTAAAATTGAACGCTTTGTTACTGCATTTCTGTGATGTCCTTCGAAAATTCAGTCCAACCGACTTCTAGGATGTCGTCAAGAGATTTTTTTTACATTGAGTAAAAATTTTGCAAAAATTGTACAACACTACACAAATCTAGTAAAAAAAAAGTATTCCGTGTCTACTTTGTGTTTCATGTACCTACAGACTTATTTAAAAAAAAAATATTTTTTATTTTCTGCATCTAATTTGAGCATATGACAATTACTTCGCCCCCCGCCAAAAACACGCACCAATTATTACAACAACCTAAAAATCCCGAACGACATAATCTAAATGCAAATCCAATTTGTTCCGAAAATCCCAAGAAACAATCCATCTTGGAAACTTGATTATAAGGAAGAGTTGCCTCGATAAATTATCGATTCTCCCAACAACACAATCGAACGGCCTTGAATATTGACAATAACTATTAACAATCGTGCACCAGTTAAGATTTGCGCAATAACTATTATCCTCATTCTTCTTCGCGTACGAGTCCCGAGGACCCCACATGATCTCCTAATAATACAATTTTGTAAAACAAATCGCGTCGTGACTACTTGTATTCGTGATTGATGGGCGATGACGTGTTCCGAAGATTTTTTCCGACAGGTCGTGAGCAAAAATGGGTAATAAAATTTCAATCTTCGTAGATCGATCTGTGTGTACAGGATCCAACGCCGGCAATTAATATATCAATAACGATCGCTGTTACCTTCGGATGGTTCTGTACGTTTGAAGACTCACACAACACGTGCAGAATTTATAGACGTGTTTATTATTTAAAAGGAGGATTGCAGTGACATCCGCGGAATGTAGACGAAACCGCCAAATTTGAATTAATTTGCAATAAAGCAACAGAAGCTCGGTTTTGTGGAAATAAATGTGTCGTAAGAAAAAATTGTGGGGAATTTGGACGAAAGGTGGGTCATAAATGGAATTAATTATAACTAATTAGAGTATGGAGATAGTCATCGGTCTTCCAATAACTATTCTGGGGATGACGGACGAAGCTCGATGGACAAAAACTTTAATTTCCTACTCGTACTAGAAGTAAAAGTACTTAAAAAACTCTTACATCTCAGTACTGGTACGTGCAAATCGATCACTTCCAAAATGTACAGACTTGGATCCAGTACCTACTTGATCTTATAATTTTTTGAAAATTCCACATTTATTTACCTTCGACCAATTTTTTGATATCACAATTTTTCCTTTTTCTTCGATTTTATAATTTTTTGATGTTACAATTTTTCCTTTTTTCATTTTCTTTTCAATGTTTCGGTTAATTCTTCGTTTTTTCAACTTCAATTTTTTCAATTTTTAATTTTCTCAACTTCCAAAATTTTCAGTTTTTCGATTTTTCAATTTTTACTTCCCGAGCCAAGGAAGTATAGTAATCGAGTCCATTGGCCGAATTACCATTTTCATATTTTTTAATTTGCAATTTTTGGTTTTTTTAATTATCCAAATTTCCGACTTCTTTAATTTACAATATTTCCCTTTTAAAATCTTTCCTTTTTTCAATTTCACACTTTTTCGATTTTTATTTAAGCTTCTCAATTTTTAATCCTTCGATTTTTCAGTTTTTCATTTCTTCTCTTTTTCAAGTTCTTGATTTCAAATTTTTTAAGTTGAAAAATCAAAAAATCAAAACTCGAAAACCAAAAAAATTGAAAAATGGAAAAACTGGGAAAAACGAGAAATTGCAATATCGAAAAATTGGGAAATCAAAAGTTACATTTCGAAGAACTCAAGAAACTAAAAATGTATACATTGAAAAAGTAATGATTGACAAACTAAAAAAAAAATAATCAATCGATGAATTGGAAATCGAATCGAAAAATTGGAAAACCCAAAAATTGTAAAATCGAAAAATCATGGACTCGTCAAAATTATAGAGTTGGAAAACTGTAACATTGAAAAATCGAAAAATTGAACAATTAGTTATCGAAAAAATCAAAAATTCAGTAGTGAAAATTAAAGAAATGGGAAAGTTCTCAAATCCAATACATAATTATACAATTTTTTAATGTTTGGTATTTCAATTCGTCAATTTTTAAATTTTTAAATTTTACAATTTTTGAATTTCTCTCTATTCGAATTTCCGATTTCTTTACTTTTCAATACCTATCTCAATTTTACAATCTTTCGTTATTTTAATTTTGCACTTTACTGACTTTTATTAAAGACTCTCAATTTTTAATCCTTCGATTTTTCAATTTTTCGTTTCTTCTGTTTTTCAGGTTCTTGATTTGTGATATTTTAATTTTACAATTTTGCAAACTTTTCATTTTTTTTATTCGAAAAACAAAAATATCGAAAGAGTGGGAAACCTAAAATTGCATTTGGAATAATTGAAGAAACGAAAAACTGTGAAATCCAAAAAGTGAGAAATCCAAAATTGCACTTTAAAGAACTGAAGAAACGAAAAATTTAAGCATTGAAAAACTAAAAATTGAAACACTAAAAAAAAATTAATGAATCGATGAATTGCAAATTGAATCGAAAAACTAATGAATTGTAAAATCGAAAAATTGAAAAATTAATTCTCGAGGAAATCAAAAATTCAGTCACGAAAAATTAAAAATTAAAGAAATGAAAAAGTTTTCAAATCCAATAATTATTCAATTTTTCAATCTTTGATATTTCAGTTTTTCAGTTTTCCAATTTTTAAATTTTTAAATTTTGCAATTTTTGGATTTCTCAATTATCCAAATTTCCGATTTCTTTAATTTTCAATGTTTCGATTTTACATTCTTTTGTTTTTACTTCCCAAGCGTAAGCAAAGGAAGTATTGTAATCGAGTCCGTCGGCCGACTCTACACTTTTACATTTTCTCGACCTTTCATGACCCCTAGAAGACGAAGAAATGGGTCTCCCGCTTCCGACTGTCTGTCCGTCTGTCCGTCTGTCTGTCTGTGCGTCTGTCCGTCTGTCCGTCTGTCCGTCTGTCTGCCGTCCCGGATTTTTATCAGACAGATAATCTCCGAAAGTACCGGACCGAATTTTAGTTTCCCGATTTTTCGATTTTTCGTATTTTTAATGTTGCTATTTCGAATTTTTTCAATTTTTCGACATTTTAATTTTTCGATTTAAAAATGTTTTGATTTTTCGATTTCTTAGTTTTATCAAGTTTTCAATTTCTCAATTGTGTAGCTTTTAAATTTTGGGAATTTTTCAATTCCTGTATTTTTGAATTTTTCAATCTTTTGATTTTTGGATTTATAGAAATTTCGTTGTTTCAATTTTTCCGGATTTATTTTTTTTTTATTTTCTAATTTATCGATTTTTTTTAATTTTTCGATTTTGGCCATTCAATTTACCGATTTTTCGATTTTCCATTTTTTCGATATTCCAAATTTTCGATTCTTCATTTTTTTACATGTTAATTTTTCGACTTTAACAATTTTTTAATGTTTCGATTTACCTATTTTTTAATTTTTGATGTGTGCTTCGATTTTTTGATTTCTCAGTTTTTCAAATGATCGACTTTTCAAATTTTTAACTACTTTTCAATTTTGGGAATTTTTCAATTTCTGGATTTTTCAATTTTTCGATTTTTTGATTTTTCGATTTACTTATCGAAATTTCTGGATTTATCGGTTTTTTCGAGTTCTCGATCTTTTGATGTTTCGATTTCCCGATATTTCAATTTTCCGATGTTTCAATTTTCCGATTTCTATTTTTTTTTAATTTCTCGACATTTAAGCTTTTCGATTTTATAATTTTTTAAGTTTTCAATTTCTCAATTTTTGGACATTTCGATTGTGGGAATTTTTCAATTTCTGGATTTTTCAATTTTTCGACATTCTAATTTTTCGATTTTTCAATCTTTGGATTTCTGGATTAATAGAAGTTTCAATTTTTCGATTTTCAATTCCTCAATTTTCCTATTTTTAGTTTTTTTATTCTTCGATGTCTCGATTTTTTTAAACTATCGGTAATGCCCATTATAATTTTCCGATTTTTCAATTTTAATTTATCGGTTTTTCGACATCCTAACTTTGCAGTTTATTATTTCCGAGTTTTTCGAGATTTCAGTTTAGATTTTTTATTTTCTCGATTTTTCAGTTTTTCTATTCTTCTTTTTACATTTTTCAGTTTTAATACTTCAATTTTTCGATTTCTCGACATCTTGGTTTTTCGATTTTTCAATTTCTTGGTTTTCCAAATTTTCAATTTCTCAGTTTTTAACATTTCAATTTTGGGAATGTTTCAGCCAGCATCCGGATTTTTCAATTTTCCGATTTTTTAAATTTTAGACCTTTCCAGTTTTTGGAATTTCGTTTGCTCAATCTTGGATTTTTCGACTTTTCGGATTTAGATTTTCTAGTTTTTCAATGTTTCGATTTTTAAAATATAAGACTTACATAGGTTATCTGAAAACAAAGAATGCAAAAAATGTTTATAATGAGGGAAGTTCTGTCGAAATATCTTTCGACCAATTTTTTCAATTTTGCACTTTTTCGAGTTTTATTAAAGATTGTTTTTTCATTTATTCGATCTTTAATTTTTCAATACTGAATTTTTGAATTTTCGAGCTTCCAATGTTACAGTTTTTCGACTGTATAATTTTGACGATTCCATAATTTTTCGATTTTATAATTTTGGGGTTTCTAATTTTTTGATTCGATTTCCAATTCGTTGATTAATTATTTTTTTTATATTTTGCCAATTTTTAGTTTTTCATTGTATACATTTTTCGTTTCTTCATTTCTTGGAAATATAATTTTTGATTTTCCACTTTTTCGATAGTGCAAAATGTCGTTTCTTCGGTTTTTTCGATTTTTCATTTTTTTTCGATTTTTTAGGTTTTTGAGTTTTACTTTTTGATCTTACAACTTTCTTATGAAATGAAAACTTTCACAAATCTAAAAATTAAAAATCAAGAACTTGAATAATATAATAGAAGAAACGAAAAATCGAAAAATCAAGGAATTAAAAATTGAGAGTCTAAAATAACAATCGAAAAAGTGCAAAACTGAAAAAAAACGAAAGATTATAAAATCGTAATTTTGAAAATTAAAGAAATTGGAAATTCGGATAATTGAAAAATGCAAAAATTGCAAAATTGAAAATTTTAAAAATTGGAAAAGTGAGGAATTGAAAAAGCAAAGATTAAAAAATTCAAAAAACGAAAGATTATAAATTTGAAAGAAATAAAAGGAAATAAAAAACGAAAAATTGTGATATAAAATAGAGAAAATTAAAATAAAAAAATCGGGAAAATGAAAAATAGAAATCAAGAAGTTGAAAAATCGAAACATTAAAAATATCAACTTTTTATGGTCCCCGGCCAACTTTACAAATTTCGAAAAACAGTCAAAAAATTAATAGGGTGGGGTATAAAAAATTTGAAATTTTTGAAAAGTTGTTTAAAACCCTTCGAAAAATTTTGGGATATAAATCTCGACGAGTTGCTATGAAAAACGCGTGGGACGGTATTAAAGAATTGAGATTTTTGTAAAGTTAACGTGTTGATTTGGAAAATATCAATTTTTAATGATCCCCGGCCAAGATTTTTTAGAAAATGAAATGTTTGAAATATCTCGAAATTTCGGAAAACGCTCAAAAAATTCAGCTGAAAAATTGAGGTTTTTTAAAAGTTGCTTAAAAATCCTCGAAATTTTCTGCGATAATAAAACTGCGATTTTTGAAAAGTTGAGTAAAAATCTTCAAGAATTGTGCGATATAGATCTCGACGAACTAAAGAGTCCCCGGCCAAGATTTCAGAAAAATTCGGTTGAAACTGAATTTTTTTAAATGCCTAGAGACCTCGAAAAATGATAAAAAACTCGTAGTAAAAAATTCGGTTTTTGAAAAATGCCGAGAAACTTTCAAAAAATTCATAAAAATTGAGAATCTTGAAAAGTTGCTTAAAAATGTTCAAAAAATTCTGGTATGTCCATGAAAACAATATTTATCCTTGGTTTTAACAAAGGTTCGATTGAAATTCGGCAACGATTCTTATGAAAAGAAGAATCAATTTTAAATTGGTATTAATTTAAAATTTTTCCAAAGATTCAGTTTCGATTAAAATTGATTTAAATCCGTTTCAAACAACATAATAAAATTTAAATAAAAAGAATACAATATAAATTTGGCTTGTAGAGGAGAATGTCATGCTATAAATTTTAGAGTGAGATTTAATTAACAAAATTTTGAGACGATGTTAACAAGGATTTGGACTGAACGAATAGACAAAGTTTGGTTAGCGTTTTTCCATCGAGACAACAAAACAACAGTTTCTTAGTTTTCGACTTTATCTGTTTAGTAAACTAGCAGACAGTCAGACGGAAATCAAAAACCGATTTTCCCATAGCAGTATTTAAGATTCAAGGGTTCAAGCACTTTTTTTGTAAAAAATCCATAAAACAGTATTAAGTTTATTCTCATCACATTTTTGTTATTTTAGAGTTCATTCTTTTAAATTTGTTATGAATATTCATTGTATTAACGTGTCTCGAATGCCACAATCATTGAAAATTTTTATCAATTTTTTGACCTGTTTAGTGCTACTCTAACTTGACAATCAAAAATGTTGAAGGTTGCGATAAAAAAAATCCCTTGATACTTGGTTTCTAAGACTTAACTTTACCAAAATTGTTAATTTCAACCTTAAAACTCCTCACTAATACAATACTTTAAACATACCCCTTCCCCGAAAAACCTATCGAAACAAACCAAAGACATTCACTCCAGAATTTTTGACCTGACCTTCCCACAGTCCACTCGTAACAGACCCACACTTGATTTATAGCCATTTTTGCAACAATTTCATTCATGTTCGATTAGCTTGTATCTCAGGCACGTCCAATAAATCACCATAAAAGCAAGCAATTCGCTTCTTCTGCTAAAATAATATCGCAAGTTAATTGTCCTGAGGTCTTTTCCATCGCGTTAATTTAAAAACCGCACTGGCAATTCTGTTTTTTCGTCGACCATCTATAAATCATCGTTCAGTGGACGAGCTCGACTTGAATACCACGCGTGAGTGTATCGGTGCGTAGGGCAAAGTGACGTTTGGCCTCAATTGACTTTTAACTCCAGCGTGCACTAATGTCCGGTCAGACGGTACTCAGCTGTGCGCAGATCGTGCCGAAATGGCTTCGAAGAATAAAGAATCGGAACCTGAAAGGATAAGTTTGGTTGAGTATTTTTGAATTAGTTACCAGCTGAAAACGTCAGGTCGTAATAACCATGTGATGAATGTTTCGAGAGTACCCATTAGAAGTCTCAATATAAAAGTGCGTTTTGGTATTTTTTGACAACTGACGATTTTGAAATATGGTTTCTTCTGATGTGGCGAATACCAAAATGTGTTAAGTGTGTCTTTATCATATACTCCTATATTTAGGCGGATGACTACAAAGGTACTACCTAATGGATATTGTCCACATTTGTCGAAAGGTTTTTTTGCTACATAAGTAATTTGTAAAACGATCTCGATTTAAAACGTCCACTTCTGCAAATCCTTTGTCAGTTGTTGAATATTTGGAGAATGTAGGTATGTTTTAAAAGAAATTCTTTATTTGATCTGCAGCATATTTCAGGAACTCAAACATTCAAATTCTTGCAATTACGTTTTTAAAATCTAGAAAAATAATAATAATAGTAATAATATTTATTACCCAGCAGGGTAATCTTGGCCGGGGACAATAAAAGAATAAGATTTTTCAAATCGAGATATACCAGAATTTTTCAGTATTTTTCAATTAATTCTTCAGTACTCTCCATGGTTCTGACCATTTTCCGAAATTTCAGAAAATGAAATGAATGTCTCAAAAATCTTGATGCGCGATTACTGTTTTTCGATGCAAGTCGTCAAGGTTTATATCTCAGAATTTTTCCAGGATTTTTTGGCAACCTTCCAAAAATCTTAATTTTTCAAAACCCCTCCATGGAAATTTTTTGTCTACGTTTTGAAATTTTTAGATACTTAAAATATTTCATCTTCCAATCGAATTTTTCGCAAATTTAACAGTGGACCATAAAAATTGATATTTTTCAAATTAGCTCTTCGAAATCGATATGTATGTTTTGACCATTTTCCGAGATTTAGAGTAGATATTTCAGAAAATTAAACTTCAAATTAATTTTTTTGAAAATATTGATCCGGGGCCGTTAACACGTGGTGCTTTTCAAAGCAAAAATCTCAATACGTTTTTTGATTTTTTCCCAAATTTGGAGATATTTAAAATATATATTTCTATTCGTAATCGAATTTTTCAAAAATCTTGGCCGGGAAAAAATTGACATTTTTCAAATCAACAATTTTTAGGCAAACAAAAATATCAATTTTCCAATACTCCTTATAAGTTTTATAAGGTGATCGCTTTTCGAAATGTCGAGATATTATTAAAATATCAATTTCTAACCGAATTTTTCAAAAATCTTGGCCGGAGACCATCCGAAATTGATAATTTTCAAATCCCCTTTTCGTGATTCATCTATTTTTTAAGGGTTCTTAGGCAACTTTTTAAAACTCCCAATTTTTTTATTTTTTGATAGTTTTTCCAAATTTCGGCATATTTAAAATATTTCCATTTCTAACCGAATTTTTCAAAAACATTGGCCGGGGAAAATTGATATTTTTCAAATCTGCTAGTCAAAATCTATTTTCCAAAAGTTTTTGAGGAATTTTAGACAAGTTTTCAAAGATCTTAATTTTTCAATACCCTTCCTTATATTTAAAACATTTCAAATTCAAACCGATTCTTTTGAAAATCTTGTTCCACGACCATTAACTCGTGATGTTTTTTGAAGCAGCTCGTCGAGGTCTATATTCCAATTTTTTCGAGTATTTTTAGGCAAACAAAAATCTCAATTTTCCAATACCCTTTATAAGTTTTATAAGTTGATCGCTTTTCGAAATTTCTAACCGAATTTTTCAAAAATCTTGGCCGGGGACCATCTGAAATTGATAATTTTCAAATCCCCTTTTCGTGATTCCACTATTTTTTTAGGGTTCTTAGGCAACTTTTTAAAACACCCAATTTTTAAATTTTTTGATAGTTTTTCCAATTTGGGCATATTTAAAATATTTCCATTTCTAACCGAATTTTTCAAAAACCTTGGCCGGGGAAAATTGATATTTTTCAAATCAGCTAGTCAAAATCTATTTTCCAAAAGTTTTTGAGGAATTGTAGGCAATCCAAAGTCTCAGTTTTTCAATACCCCTTATAAATTTTCTGATCGTTTTTCGAAATTTCCAGATATTTAAAAAATTCCAATTTATAACTGAGTTTTTCAAAAATCTTGGCCGATGACCATTTGAAATTGATATTTTTCAAATCAGCTCTTCGTGATTCCACTATTTTTTGAGGACTCTTAGGAAACTTTTGAAAACTCAGAATTTTTCAATTTTTTTATAGTTTTTCCAAATTTCGAGATATTTAAAATATTTCTATTTCTATCGCAATTTTCCAAAAATCTGGGCCGGGGAAACATTGATATTTTTCGAATCAACTCGTCAAGATCTATTTTCCAAAAGTTTTTGAGGAATTGTAGGCAATCAAAAGTCTCAGTTTTTCAATACCCCCTATAAATTTTCTGACCGTTTTTCGAAATTTCGAGATATTTAAAAAATTCCAATTTCTAACTGAATTTTTCAAAAATCTTGGCAGGGGACCATTTGAAATTGATATTTTTCAAATCAGCTCTTCGTGATTCCACTATTTTTTGAGGATTCTTAGGAAACTTTTGAAAACTCAGAATTTTTCAATTTTTTTGATAGTTTTTCCAAATTTCGAGATATTTAAAATATTTCTATTTCTAATGGAATTTTTCAAAAATCTAGAACGGGGAAACATTGATATTTTTCGAATCAACTCGTCAAGATCTGTTTTCCAAAAGTTTTTGAGGAATTTTAGACGAGTTTTCAAAGATCTTAATTTTTCAATACTCTTCCTTATATTTAAAACATTTTAAATTCAGACCGATTCTTTTGAAAATCTTGATCGACTACCGTTAACTCGTGATATTTTTCGAAGCAGCTCGTCGAGATTTAGATTCCCAATTTTTTGTGTATTTTTAGGTAATCAAATGTCTCAATTTTTTAATACCCCTTATAAATTTTCTGATCGTTTTTCGAAATTTTGAGATATTTAAAAATGTTTATTTTCTAACCGAATTTTTCAAAAATCTTGACTAGGGACCATTTAAAATTGATATTTTTCAAATCAGTTCTTCGTGATCTAAATTCCAGTATTTTTTGAGAACTGAGGCAACTTTTCAAAAATCCCAATTTTTCAATTTTCAATTTTCGTATGAATTTTTCCGGAATTTTGGTCTGGAACGATTAACAAATCATATTTTTAACACTTTTTGTTTTTCGAATTGAATATTTTAATAGAAATATATTCCCAATGATTAAAATTCTTAACACAGTTGAATATCTCAATAAACGTTTGATACCATTGCAAAATAAAGAATAAAAGTTATAAACCTAGCAGTAATGCTAGAGGAAAATATGCTGAGTCACTACAATCTGTCACTTAGACTTTGACCATCGTTTTTATAATATATTCTCAAACAATTATTACGGTTGTTTTTTTAAACATGAAAGAAAAACCGTGAAAGACTAAATGAAATACTGTTGGATAAACCATAAGGAATCACAGAACAGAAATGGGATTAGTGTTCCTCTCAAAATATTTCCACTCTAAGAATTTTTTTGCGATATCGGTAAATAATAGAGCAAAGGTAACATTTTTTGCAAAATTCAAAATAATTTTTTAAATGAAAGCTACTTCTAAATTAAAAGTTGTAATTATATCGATTTTTTTTAAATATTGGCCATGTAATTATACAGTATAGGCGGAAAATATTTTTGGTATAGACTGACTACGATTGACAGTTTTGACACCACTTTTACAAGCTCTATCATTACAGTCGGTTTTTATCGCATACCAGCATTTTTACGTATTACTCTCCAAATATAGAATAGCACCTAAACAAATGTGTGTGTTGATACAGGTAGGTCAAAATGTAATCTAAATATTGAGAGAGCAATAACGGCAAGTATTAGCGCTTCCTGAAATTCACACAATGATATGCAAAATAACATTAGCTACGTGTGGCATTCTCAAAAAATTAAATTATATTAGCACCCAATTATATTAAACCGCACTTCAAATTTATTCATAATATTTATAACTAGCTGTCAGAAAAAATGTGCAGATTTAACATTCAATTTATCGATCTCGCATGACAGGTGATAAACTTGTTAAAGGTCAATATTAATTTTTTAAATAAAAAACTGTTGCTAAATGTTGCACTATTCACACATTTGCTAATTTATTTTTATTACAAGTCCACGGTAATTTGTAAACCAGTCATATTCTTTGTTGGGCTTTGCAAGTTGCATTATTAAACATAAAATTATTTTTGCACTGGATTTACATAACTTAACATAACTAATTTCGCTGCAATAAAAGTACGTTATGGTAAATTAAAACTGATCGACTTCTAATTAAGCTGTTCGATGTTCATCGACTTCTTCCTCATTACGTACCCACGGTAGACAACCGGACTTTTTCCGTGTTTGCCCTTTTTGTGTTCTAAAATAGCAAAACTGGATGGAATATAAATAGAGCGTCTTCCTGTTTCTGGTCCCTAAGAACGCTAAATGAAGTAAAAGGAACGAGAAGATCCAAGAGCAACAGTTAAGGTTAATTAAGATATTTTGCCTTGATTAATTGTCGTTTCGGAAACCTTCCAAGCCGCTCCGCCACCTTGGGCAAATCAAGTTTTTGACACATTTTTTCGGGTAAAGTCCTACCGTTTTTTCCTTCCACTTTTAGCGAATTTGATTTATTTCCAATGTTGTTTCAAACTAGTCCGCACCGCATGTGTAAGCGAATTCTTGCATCTATAAAAAGGATCTTTATTATTCCAAACCGAGCCAGGAATACCCATTAAAACCTCAGAAAGCTTCTGGAATTACAACGAAAAATTCCGAGCCCGCTATTATGTAATAAGGTGCGAGTAGATTTGTCGAAACGATAGCGACAACTTCTTTGAAAAAAATGTTAAATACTTTCCCAAATAAATAATTCAACATCGTAAATCAGCCGAGATAATAAAACGTGTAAAGTATCATCCACGGCGACTCAGAAATGGGCAAAAAGTGGAAAAAAGAGCCGATTCGGCCCCCGAGGGCCCCCGCTCGTAATTTTTTCTTCTTCCAACGTCTAATTTCTAATATAAATAAAAGTCAAGAGTGTCTCGAAAAGCTATAAGTTTTCATAGTGGAAGTAAACAAACGCCAACATATTTGAGCTCTAGGAGTGTTCAAGGTCTAATCAAGGCAGTCAGGAATTTTATAAAACGTTTTCGTTAACGGTTTGAAAATTACGAAATAATCTTAATGAGATTAACGTTGACAGTGTGCGTAGGATTCCACTTTATCTAGATCTAGGTCACTCATTCGCTCTTTTAATTAACACATTAAGTCCCCTTCCGGGCCCTCTTCCCGAAACTGCCCGAAAACATCTCGGTGGCCAAGTTCGACTACCACGTACGGCTGGGTCAGATGGTCAAGTTTTCCACGATACCAGATAAAATGACATTTAAAAGTCGTCATTTCTTTAATGGGCCACGATTATAAAGCGTCCATTCGCGGACAACGCATACTTGGAACGACCAGTACTCATTTTTGGCACGAATCATCATCGTTCGGGTAAAAAATTGTATGGCACCCTCAAATGGGAGTGCTGGTACACCCCAATAAACAAAACGTACATTTTAATCAGGATTATTCTGGTACTACGAATGGTAATCGACCAATGAAACTGATAGTAGGATCTTCGGATTTAAGATAAATATAAAGGTCACAGCAAATAGGATAGGTGATGTGGGATGTACACGCTTAATGCATTTATTGAGTAAAACTGAGTTAGAAATATTTGTAATATATCAAGGCCCACTGTGCTGACAAAATTTCCACTTAATTACGGACCAGTCATATCGTTAAGTGATACTATGGTAGAACATTGTACTTATTGTTATTATTATTATTATTTTTAGTCTTATCTAAAAATACAAACTAATCAATGTATATCTGACACTTAAATACAAAAGTAAACTAGATTAATAACGACAAATTATCATAACGGTTTTTGAAAACGTTGACCGATGGTGATAGCACAACCGCCTCCGGTTAAGTATTCCGGCTGTTCAGCACTCTGCAGGATTCGTAATATTGTCTTAGAGTGGTTTTGACGTCCTTTTCTGAAGCATTAGACAAAATAGGAAATAACTCACAATAAGATTTATTGCACTGTGTAAAGGTCACGTTCTTAAGTGGTAGCAACATCTAAAAAAATATTTAAAATTAAATATAAATGGCACTGATACAGCATCTCCGACATCATGGGACCTTCAAGTCTCAAACTCACGATCGTGGCCGTGATACGACCGAAAGAATACTGAAAGTTGAAGAACAAATTTTTGAACGCGTCGAAGAAGAGCCCAATATCACCACTTGCAGCTCATTGTGGAGTTTCATAGTTTGTAGTGCATTGTACATTTAAAAGACAAGACCTAGATCCATACCACGTCCAAAGAGTGCAAGCTTTGAGCTCGCCGATTTTCCACGTCGTAATTTACTGCCAATGTGTTAAAGTTACTGTTAATATTTATAATCAAATAATCAATAATAATTAATTTGTAGCAAAAATTTATTTAATTTTTCCAACATTTCCTATACTAATGAAATAAATAATTGTATATTTTAAAGTCACTCAGTTTATTCCATAATTATTAGTTTTGACATTTAACATATACTTATATTTTGCCCATTTTTTCCTATTATACGAAGTTTTCTTTTCCCAACAAGAAATTGAAAACATGTTTAACTATCCTGTTGTTGAGAGAAAACTTTATACGTTAAAAAAACAAATATTAAGCCCCACCCACCCGCCCCAATCTCAATTGTGATGAGTTGCATATGATAATTCCTTGTAGAGAAATAAGGATTTAGCAACTAAACTCCGCCCTTCAGCTCACGATGAATAAAACATTCGTCACAATTGAGAAAGGGTGGGTGGGCGGGGCTTATATTTTGTCGACGATTTCTTAATATACGAAATCTTCTTTTCCCAACAACAAACTGAAAACATGTTTAACTATCCTGTTGTTGAGAGAAAACTCCATACATTAAAAAAAAATTAAGCCCGCCCACCCGCCCCAACCTCAATTGTGATAAATTTCATATGCCAATTTCTTATAGAGAAATGAGGATTTTGGAACTAAACTCCGCCCTTCAGCTCACGATGAATAAAACATTCGTCACAATTGAGAAAGGGTGAGTGGGCGGGGCTTATATTTTGTCGACTTTTTCTTAATGTACGAAGTCGTCTTTTCCCAACAAGAAACTGAAAGCATATTTAACTATCCTATTGTTGAGAGAAAACTCTATACATTAAAAAAAAAATTAAACCCGCCCACCCGCCCCAACCTCAATTGTGATAAATTTCATATACCAATTTCTTGTAGAGAAATGACGATTTTGCAACTTAACTCCGCCCTTCAGCTCACGATGAATAAAACGTTCGTCACAATTGAGAAAGGGTGGGTGGGCGGGGCTTATATTTTGTCCACTTTTTCTTAATGTACGAAGTCGTCTTTTCCCAACAAGAAACTTAAAACATGTTTAACCGTCCTGTTGAGGAAAAAACAAACATTAAGCCACACCCACCCGTCCCAATCTCAGTTGTGAAGAGTTGCACATGATAATTCCTTGTAGAGAAATGAGGATTTTGCAACTAAACTCCGCCCTTCAGTTCACCGTGAATAAAACATTCGTTGCAATTGAGAAGGGGTGGGTGGGCGGGGCTTATATTTTGTCCACTTTTTCTTAATGTACGAAGTCGTCTTTTCCCAACAAGAAACTGAAAACGTATTTAACTATCCTGTTCTTGAGAGAAAACTCTATATATTAAAAAAAATAAAAATAAAGCCCCACCCACCCGCCCCAACCTCAATTGTGATAAATTTCATGTGGTAATTTTTTGAAGAGAAATGAGGATTTTGCAAGTAAACTCCGCCCTTCAGTTCACGATGAATAAAACATTCGTTCCAATTGAGAAGGGGTGGGTAGGCGGGGCTTATATTTTGTCCACTTTTTCTTAATGTACGAAGTCGTCTTTTCCCAACAAGAAGCTGAAAACATGTTTAACTATCCTATTGTTGAGAGAAAACTCTATACATTAAAAAACAAAGATTAAGCCCCAGAGAGTTGGGTTGAAAATTAAATTTCTTAAATATTTCAAAATGTGTCACATTTTTGAAGAAAAATTACGCATTTTGGCATCAAGAAAAGAAATTCTTTTGGTCATTTTTGACGGTGGGATGGTCGGAAAAGATCAAAAATTTCATCCAGGGAAGTCGTAAAAAATTAAAGATGTTTACGTGCTGATTCAAAAAATGTGGCGTTTTTTTGGTCTGGGAGTAAGATTTTGGAAAAAAAGTTGTCGCATTTCATATCGTCAATTTTGGAACAATGTTAGGAGCGTCCGTGACATTCTTTCGATGTATAAAGATAACCAATCAAAGTTAAGCATGTACACTGATATTAATATTTGGTTATTTCCTTTGAAATACCAAGTTTCTGGAAAATGGCGGATTAACTCCTCAGTACGTTATGTACGGGGGTTTTAAGTGTCCCAAAAAAAATTTTTAAAATTCTTTATGATGTAGATTTCAACAAAAAATGTAATTTTATAAATGTAAAATTGGCAACACTGCACGCACTTCATGCGTCAAAACCTTCAGCTTACTTCCTGATTTCTTAGTAACGATGGTGACTGAAATCCACCTTTTATTTTTTTTGGGACAGTAACCATTACAACCAGTAGTCATTAATCGTTGTGTATTATTAATGAAAAAGCTGTTATTTTTCATTAATAAATAAACAAAAAAAAACATTTATAAATTACAAACACAAACAAAATCAACAAAAGAAAAATCCATTAGAGCATGACCAATTGAACACTAGAAATGATTTTGGCAAATGACATACCTTCTAAGAAAAGAGAGGGTGGGTGGGCGGGGCTAGTTCCTGCTAAGATAGGCGTGATTTTGACTAATGAGATACCCTCTAAGAAAAGAGAGGGCGGGTGGGTGGGGCTAGTGCCTGTTAAGACTGATTTCGGCAAATAACATATTTTCTAAGAAAATAGAGGGCGGGTGGGCGGGGCTAGTTCCTACTAAGATAAGAGTGATTTTGGCAAATAAGATACCTTGTAAGAAAAGAGAGGGCGGGTGGGTGGAGCTACTACCTGTTAAGACTGATTTTGGCGAATGACATATTCTCTAAGAAAATAGAGGGGGGTGGGGTTAGTATCTGCTAAGATAAGACTGATTTTGGCAAATAATATACCTCCAAGAAAAGAGAGGGTGGGTGGGCGGGGCTAGTTCCTGCTAAGATAAGAGTGATTTTGGCAAATGAGATACCCTCTAAAAAACGAGAGGGTGGGTGGGCGAGGCTAGTACCTGCTAAGATAAGACAGATTTTAGCAAATGACCTATCCTCTAAGAAATATAATGAAATTATCTTAAGAAAAGACTAGAGGCTCCAAAGCACTTTCAAATTCTTTCCAAACAGACCTAGAATTTAAAATTGTTTTAAATAATTTACAAAACAAATCTTCATGGGCTCCCAAAATAATACGAATTAAAAAAAACACTGCGGCACTCAAGAGTTATTCAGATTCATAAAAAATGAAATACTAAAAGCTCAAAAGATTTTTTCAAGTTCATCCAACAAAAAAACATCAGATTAGTGGGGGCCCCAGGTTCCAACCTCTTTATATAATTATGATAAAATAAGAATTATAATGTCCATAACATGTTCGATTGTGGTTTAATTAATAATTTTAGTCCTCTATTTTGAGAAGACAAACTCATTCAAATCAACAGAGAAAATGTATTTTGCAATTACGCTCCACCTCTCGGCCTAACAACGAATAAAAAATTCACAACAATTGAGATTGGGGCGGGTGGGTGGTCCTTAATCTTTGTGTTTTTTTTCAATATATAGAATTTTCTTTTAACAACAGGATAATTAAAGATGTTTTCAGTTTCTTGTTGGGAAAAGAAGACTTCTTATATTAAGCAAAAATGGACAAAGTATAAGCCCCACCCACCCACCCCTTCTCTATTGTGATGAATATTCTCTGCAAGAAATTAGCATGTGAAATATGTTTTGAAAAGGGTACAATTTTCCAGACAAATATTTATGTTACAATTAAACTCCGCCCTTCGGTCTGATTATGAATGAAAAACTCATCACAATTGAGATCGGGGCGGGTAGGTGAGGCTTAATTTTGCTTTTTTTAATATATCGAATTTTCTTTCAACAACAGGATAGTTAAATATATTGTCAGTTTCCTGTTGGGAAAAGAAGACTTCCCGTTTTAAGAAAAAAATGGACCAACTAAAGGTCCCGCCCACCCACCCCTTCTCAATTGTGATGAATATTCTCTGCAAGAAATTAGCATGTGAAATATGTTTTTAAAGGGGTAGAATTTTCTAGAGAAATATTGATGTTACAATTAGACTCCGCCCTTCGGTCTGATTATTATGAATGAAAAACTCATCACAATTGAGATCGGGGCGGTGGGTGGGGCTTAATTTTGCCTTTTTTTATTATATCGAATTTTTGTTGTTGAACAGGATAGTTAAATATATCGTCAGTTTCTTGTCGGAAAAAAGAAGACTTCGCGTATTAAGAAAAAAAATGGACCAAGTATAAATTCAGTAATTTTCGTAAATGGTTTACAAAAGGTCGCAATTTTCATAGGGTGGATCATTGAAAGTTTGAAGTTTTAGTAAAGTTGCTTGGAAATCCATAGAAAATTCTAGGATATAGATATCGTCCTGGTTTATTGTTCCAGGGTGAAATTTTTTAGAAGACAAAAATTTTCAAAATCCGAAAAGTTGTAATAAAATAAAATGGCAAGAATTTTCGTAGAAATGAAGTCGAAAATAAATCTTGGAGGCTTAAATCTACCAAAAAATCTATCTATATTATTTTGGAAGATGGTCGAAAAAAATCTAAATTTTCACAAAATTTGAAAAACTTATCGTCTAGAAGCTCATCTAAAAATCCACAAAAAATTCTGGGATATAGTTCACGACGTGCTGCTTCGAAAAATTTAGCACGTTTATGGTTCGGAGCAAGATTTTGGAAATATTCGATTTTGAAAATCAATACAAAAATTTTAAACTGCCATATTTTATTGAGAGATTCTAAAAAATGGGTAAGAATTTTCGAAAAATGGGGGTCGAATGTAACTTCTTGACTTAGACATCTATACAAAAAAAAGAACATCGAAAAATTTAGCTTTTGGTAAAGTTGCCTGAAAATGTCCCAAAAAATTTTAAGATAGAGATCTCGACTTGGTAATTCAAAAATATAGCAATTTTAGTCCAAGAGAGATTATTTTTAAATATTCGATTTGGACGATAAAATTTTTAAAATCCGAAACTTATCATGTTTTATAACGGCTATTTTGCAAGATTAGCAGGAAGTTTCGGAAAAGTGAAGCCAAAAAACTTATAATAGATAAATTAGATAATTTTCGAATCATTTAATAAATTGCGTTAATTCACATTACGTAGAAACATTAAAGAAAATTAATTTCTCGTTCGAAAATTATTGTGAAAGAGTACATTTCTGTAAAATCTTGTTTCAAAAATCTGAAAAAAAAAACGTTTCGTATCGCAAAACATCCACATACGTAATAGTTAGGTATGTTTGATTCGCCAGTCAAATAAAACATGAAAACTAAAACTAAAATTTCTTATCTTCGAAGCACCGATTACTCAACCGGTGTCCAATTTGAAAGTGCATCTCCGATGAAGAAACTCCATGTTGAAACAATAAATTACGCATATTTCAATCTAGAAGCAAAATTCTCTTTATTTACAAAATCCGCTAACACGATGTGGCCACCATCGACCGAATAAATTACTTCACTTCAAAGCTATGAACACACACCAAGTGACATCATTAAGAGCAGACTCTACCCGTTCGCACCTACCAAAAGCCTGCATCATCAATCATCTCCAATTTGAAAATTTTTACATCTGTACATTACACAATCGCTAAATCGGGCAAAATGAAATTCCACGGCAAAAACAATGATGGAGCGTTCGCCTCCGCCGTCACAACAGTTCTTTGCGATGAAGCCATCGGAAACGCAGACAATTAGGTGCGTGAGTGCCGTTACGTCCGCCGTTTCTTGGCGTCTGTTTTTACGGTAATGACAGATCGAACGGGTTCATGCCTCATACGGGGGTTTAGATTCGGATTTTCGATAAAGTCTAATTAATGTACCGTGCACACGATAATAACGTGGCAGGTCGCGGTTATTCGGGGCCCCGTCACGGCCACCAGAAGACAGGTGGTCTGACACCGGGCCGTTTTTTACTCGACGGAGATGTAGGCACTGGCTTGTCGCAAGCTAGGGCGCACATACGCCGGCCCGGAGGCGGACAAAAACTACAGACGGTGCTGGAATTTCCATAAAAAATTACCGCTGAAAAGTTTCCAAAAGGCTGGGGTGGTACGCAGGATTTCCCATCGGCTGTTCCGAAAAGGAAGAAACAGGAGTCATCATTACATCATTACAAAAATGACGTGTAGTCAACGTTTATTTTGTCGAGCTGTTGGATTTTACTTTTCCTTTTATTACTCCAAGGAAATTGGAAACATTTTACTTCTTTATTTTCATATGTTTATTTTTTACAGATATACCGTTCAGTGTCTTTAGATTAAGGTAAGCCATGTAAATCTAGTAATTTGGTTGGCAACCAATTTCGTGTATGTAACCAATCACAGGCTCGTCTTCTACACTTTAATTCCCTGTTAAATTAATCGAGCATTAAATATTTAATTCCGCCCTAGGTTAAGTTAATGTTACAAATTACGAAAATTCTTTTAATATCATGGTAGATGTAACTGAAAATCCAAAAACTTCAGTGCAGTAATTGGCATTAAACCACAATATGAGTGTAGGCTCAGTTCAAAAAAAAACCAAACGGGAAAAATATCATCCATACAAAAGTCATTTATTGCAAGAATTGAGTGAGGATGACTTTGACCGCATAAACGAATTTTGCGAATTAACAGTAGACAGACTAAATCCGGATAGCAACGTTATATACCAATTATTATTTTCTGATAAGTCTATTTTTTGTTTGAATGGGGATGAAATTCGCTATAAGTGTAGATTCTGGTCCAATACGACGGTGGATAGGAGGAAGATGAGCAGTTGAGTGGCCACCTAGGTCACCCGATTTAATCCCACTTGATTTTTGTCTGTGGGGTTATGCGTAAAATCGAGTTTATGTTAATAGACCACAAATCATCAAAGAACTCCAGGAAAGAATATTAAATGTGATTGTTGATATTCCTCCTAATAATCTAACAGATTCATTTGAAAACTTTTCAAACTACATACTTCAAGAACAAAACCCAAGAGGTCCCCGAGATTCTTTCAAAATACTTCAAAAACAAAACAAAAGGAAAGCCCGAAATTCTTTCAATCTGTTTCAAAAACCATATAAAACTGCCCCCCTGCCCTGATTCTTTCAATTATTTAAAAGAAAAAGCAAGTGGCTCCTGAGATTCTTTCAAATTACTTCAAAAACAAAACAAACAGGGTCCCTATATTCCTTCAAACTACTTCAAAAATATCGTCGAAAATCTTTCAAATTATGTACTCTAAAAATAAGACAGAGTGATACCAGAAATTCCTTCAAATTACTTCAAAAACAATACACAGAAACTTCCTCGAGATTCTTTCAAATTACTTCAAAAACGAACACAACGGGCGCTCGATATTCTTTCAAACTACTTCAAAAATAAAACACAAGGAATCCCCAAGATTCTTTACAACTATGTACTTCAAAAAAAAACCGTTCCCCAAGATGCTTTCAAACTACTTCAAACACCAAACAGAAGTGGCCCCCGAGATTCTTTCAAACTACTTCTAAAACAAAACACAAGAAGTCCCCGAGATTCTTTCAAACTACTTCAAAAACAAGGTAAAGGATTCCCGAAGATTATTTCAAAGTACTTCAAAACAAAAACACAAGAAATCCTCGAAATTCTTTCAAACTGTTTCAAAAACCAGATACAACTGGCCCGCCGATTCTTTCAAATTATTAAAAAAACACAAGTGGTTCCTGAGGTTCTTTGAAATTACTTTAAAAACAAGAAGAAAGTTCCCCGGGATTCTTTCAAACTATTCTAAAAACAAGACAAGGGTTCTCCGAGATTTTTTCAAACTACTTCAAAAATTAGACACAAGCCGGTAAAGTAGACACAATGAGGTACAATTGTAAACGCCGCCCATCTTCTCCGGGCCAGTGAAATAATTTATTAAGGTGGAGCTATTACAAGTGAGAGGAGCATCGGTAATTTTGTTTTTTTAATATAATTCTCACATCGGTATGCTGATTTAACACCAGCTTAATACCTTCTGGTTACTTTGTTTAACAATTTATCTATTTCCTCATCAACGATTTAACAGATTTGCCTAAGATTCTAATAAGATAACAACGTTGTTATTGATTAAAAACAGAAAGAGTGGTCACTAGAATGAAGAGGGGGTGGGTGGGCGGGCTATTGCTTGCTTATAAAAAACTCTGTAGGAAAAAGTTAAACCTAGGCCCGCCCACCCACCCGTTCTCTCATTTTTTTTTCATCTGAAATAAGAAATAAATCGTGTAGCAAATAGTGTATCAAAAAATTACGATTAGCGCTTTTTTTTTCTTTTCTTTTGCAACCAACGTTCTATAAGTTCCCATTCTCACTTTAGAGAGAAACATATAATTAAAAGTTTCGATAATCCGAATTAATTGGAGAAAAGGTGTGTTCGGATTAGCAATTTGTTTGGATCAGCGAATTTCTTAAAAATCTGAAAGGGAATTGAATAACAACTTCATACATTGTTCAAAACAAACTTCAAGAAATAAACCTTAATTTTATTAAACAAAAATAAGGTATTCTTAAGCAACAATGGATAATAGATACATACGAAAAAAATATTACTCCGTGACCATAAACACGCTATATTTTTGGGATCAGCACGTCGAGATCTATAACCCTGAATTTTTTGAGAATTATTAGACGACTTTTTCAGAAATGAAATTTGTGACCTTATGCAAATTTTCGAAATTTAGCTAAATACACTTTCTTTTAGATTTCGGGCCGCAGAAGTCCTTTCGGGCCTCATTTCTTCGATAACTGCAACCGTTTTTCCATAGGCACCCATTGAACTATCGCAAATTTTTAAAAATTTAAAAAAATGTGCATTTCACACCGAATTTTCCGAAAATATTGTTCCGTTACCATGAACACGCTATATTTTTTGAATTGACATGTCGGGATCTATGTATATCCCTGAAGTTTTTCAGAATTTTTGCACGTTTTTTTCAAAAATGATATTTGGCACCTTATGCAAATTTTCGAAATTTAACTAAACACATTTCTTGAAATTTCGGGCCACAAAAGTCACTTCCAGCTCCATTTCTCCGAAAACGCCAACCGTTTTTCTAGAAACGTCAATTAAAATATCGCACTTTTTAAAAATTTCAAAAAATTCAATACAGCACGTGCAGATCCTTAATCTCATGAAAAAAAGAAGCCAACAAAAGAGAGA
Organism: Zophobas atratus; assembly: GCA_022388445.1. Classification (NCBI taxonomy): domain Eukaryota; kingdom Metazoa; phylum Arthropoda; class Insecta; order Coleoptera; family Tenebrionidae; genus Zophobas; species Zophobas atratus. Next base: position 50,233,563 of record CM039445.1, on the reverse strand, counting down.
TAGTATTCAAAACTATCGTGAAATTCATAAAGTCATAAAAGAAAGATTATAGAAGCGAAGAACAAATACATGGAGGAGGAGTGCAAAAAAAATTGAAAATCTGACTGCTCAGTATGATAATTTAAATTTCCACAAGACAGTCAAGGAAATGACACGTCTAGGAAGATAACGCCGATAAGATGTAATCAAAGATGCAGCTGACAATATATTACTAGACCTCCCAGCTAAACTGAAACGATGAGAAGAATGCACAAAAGATTTTTTTTATTATGCAAGACCTTATATAGGACATAGACGACACCAAGACCAATAAGATGACAGACGAACTCCTAATTACGCCGCAAGAAGTAGAATTCGTACTAAAAAACTCTAAAGAAACCAAGGCAATAAGTCCAGATCAATTTCCTGTAGAGCTGATTAAGCTAATAGAGGAAGACCAAATTCCAAAATGATATAGACAACAGAGAGGGATTATTCGGTTTAAATGTGTTGATTCAAAGGTGCCGGGTCATTGACTACGAAAAAGCTTTTGATGGAGTGCGCCATAATCAGCTTATAAGTAAGTATTAATACTTAGAAAAAAGGGAATCTAACATCGGACTGTAAAAATAATTGAAAAACTATGTTGGAATTAAAGAGCGACTGTCAAAATAGAAAATAAGGATTCTAATGAGATCGAGATTTGCAAAGGGTTAAAAAACCAGAAGTTAGGAACGAAGGAATGAAGAAAATTACCACACAACAGAGATCAGTATTTATCAAATTCAAACATCTTCTAGTAAACAAAAGCTACATACAGATCTAAGAGTGCGAATAGTTCGATGTCACATCTTATCAATACTATTGTATGACGTAGAAGCGTGGAGATTCAAAAAAGTGAACATCAGAAAAATTAATGCCTTCGAGCTTTGGATGTATAGACGTATATTGAAAATAACCTGGGCAGATAAAGTACCAAAGAGACAGTCTTACAGAGAATGAAGTCCTTCGATTGATAATGCAAGGTAAAATCCAAAGAAAGAGAGATGTAGGAAGAAGAACTTTATGATTAAAAAATCTAGGCAAAAAAGACACTTGTTTAGGGCTGCGATATCTAAAGTGAGAATAGTCGTCATGATTGCCAACCTCCGGTCGGAGATGGCACGAAAAGAAAAAGAACTGACAGCCTAAATTTCAAAAAGTTTCAACAAACCGTTCACGAGATATTCAACTGCTTCCATACTTTTTGTATAATTATTCTTAGCAGTTAACATAAAATAATGAAAAGGAATAAATAACTGAATAATGTCTACGTCGCACTGCACGCTTCTCGTGCTTCAAGAGTATTCATCTTAGCTCCATTTGATAGTACTCAAAATTTGGAATACATGAATCAAGAGACAAAAGGCAAACTTAATATTTTTACAGCTGCTTGAATAATATCTAAATGGTAACCGTCCTCAGGTCAAAAGTAAACTGTAATAAACTGTATCTGACGAATTTAAAAACCAAATATGGAATGTTTTATCCACAAAATGTGTGAAGTACCGACAGAGTGATTATTGTGTCTGTTCACGTCTGGAGAAGTCTAAATAGGCAACACATTTTACTTTCCATAAACGACTTCGTCTTAAATAAAAAAAAAAAAATAAATAACGTGTAGATGCAATGATAGCACCAAAGTTATGACAAATTAATTTTAACAGTTAAATTATTTTCAACTTTTGCTAACAACGAATTCCGTAAAAAACAATACGTTTTATTTTGTTTGAAGTTTGTCGTTACTAGTTGCTTAACGACTTTGTTGTCATTTATGACATAGTGTGATTTTTGTGTTGTTGCATTTAAAAGGTTAATAGATTGATGAAAGTTGCTTATGATATGTGTAATGTCTTGCCTACATGAAAGTATTCAGGCGTGAACAGATAAAATAAGAATGGTAATGTTACGTTGAAGGGGTGAATAAATTCGGCGTCGGTAAAACTTCCGCTTCCAGACCTTTCTTTAGCGCTCCGCTGTCATTGACGATGAGTCATCGGCGTACAGACCAAAAAGTTCTCGACGGCCCATAGATGTCGTACCGAGGTGGAATATGGGTTTACTTCGTAACAGTAATATCTACTTATTCCTTTCAGTGAAACAATTTCTAAAAATAAAAGAAAGTCATTCTCTGTAAGTTACGCTTTAGTATTCTATTCCATTTTGATTATTTCACTAGAAAAATTTGAGTCGTCATCATCGTCCTCTGATTCTGACTCAAATTAGATTCACCTAGTGAAATAATACCAAAAATGTCTCATACATATATTTTTTCAAGTCTCTTTTTCACAATGTCCACAAAAATTTTGTTACAACCTCCTTAAGTAAAAGTTGAGAGTGTATGTGCTCATTGTAGTAATTCTTAGAAAACCCCCATACCATTTTTGTCGGGTTGCATTGACAATGGTATGGGGAAAAAATTTGATGAGTACTCTTTCTCGACTTACGCCTATCATCTACCAAATAAGCTTTTGTGTATTTGTCGTAAAGGATTTAATTAGTTCGAAAACTTTTGTTCAAGTTCAGTACTATGATTTAAGCAGTCATTCTTTCATTTGAGTTTTTTTACTAGAAACGGTTGGTGACTTGTCCAACTGCACTGAATGATATGATGCGTTGTGTCTAACCACCACACATTTTTTGTTAAACTTAGCCTAAGCAGGAATAAGTTGATTAACCACCCAATTTTGAAAAAGTGTCCCATCCATTGCTTTGTGATAATCTCTATCACTGTTTTTCAAATTTCAAAAGTTACAAGCATTTAAAATTCTTAATTGAATTCCTGAGTGTTGAATTGTGAATCTTGATCAGCCTTCAGTTTTAATTTTGGTGGGATTACTTTTTAAATCTTATTCGTGCAGCCAACGACGAACAATTTTGGTAAATCTAAATTTCGTCAAGGTACACGAATGCTAGATGTTCCCAAGAATTTTGAAATTGGAAGAATTAACATTTAATATATATGTAGGGTCCATCTGACGAACAGCTACCTTCATCTTTCTCACCGAAGGTCTCAAGACGCTTTCAAATTCTTTCAAAAACCAGAAAGCAGAGGTCTGCGAGATTTATAACTTCAAAAATAAAACACTAGTGGTCCCCAAAATTTTTTAAAGTTTTTGCAAAACAAAAGAGCAGGAACTCCGGAGATTATTGTAAAGCAAAACATTACGATCAGTCTAGATTCGCTCATTTGCTTTAAACGAAAGCCGCCCCCAAATTTGTTGAAATGTTTAAAAATAAACACTAAAAGTCCCTGAGATTCTATTTTTTTTTTTCCAAAATAGAACTCTAGGCGTCACCGAGATTCTTTAAATTTCTTGCAAATTAACATACAGGAGTCTAACGTACTTTCAAATTCTTTCAAAAACCAGACAGCAGAGGTTTACGAGATTTATAAGTTCAAAAATAAAACACTAGGGGCCGGTTTATTGAGAGCAAATTAAATATTTAATCGTCAATTAATATAACACAGGACTAAAATGTAGAATATAAGTTAAAACAAGCACGTTGCCTAGCAATGGACCATAATTATAAGTTAAAAAGCTTTTGCAAAACATAACATCAGGATCCCTTGAGAATTCAATTGCTTAAAAAAACAGTAGGGCCCCCTGAGATCTTCTAATGATTTTGCGAAACGAAAAACACTAGCGTTCCCCGAAATTCTTTAAATTCCTTGCAAAACAAAGCAGCAGGATCCTCTAAGGTTCTTTCAAACACTCAAAAAACGAAAAGGGGCCCCCAAAATTCTTTAATCTTCTTGAAAAATAAAACATCAGATGGTATCCGAGGATCTTTGAATTTCTTGCAAAACAAAACAGCAGGGGCCCCTGAGATTCTTTCAAATACTTTAAAAAATCAGACATCAGGAGCCCCCGAGATTCTTTTAAATCATTTCAAAAATAAAACACTAGGTGTCCCCAAAATTCTTTGATGTCTCGCAAAAGAAAACACCAAGATCTCCCAAGATTCCTTCATTTGGTTTAAATGAAAGTCACTGGGGATCCCAAAAAAAAAAAACATTACTGTTCTCCGAGATTATTTAAATTCCTTACAAAACCAAGCAGCAGGATCCTCTAAGATTGTTTCAAACATTTAAAAAACGAAAAGGGGTCCTCAAAATTCTTTATTCTTCTTGCAAAACAAAACACCAGAAGGTATACGAAGTTCTTTAAATTTCTTGACACCAGGAGCCTCCGAGATTATTTTAAATTAGTTGAAGAATAAAACACTTGGTGCCTCCAAGATTCTTTCATGTTCTTGCAAAAATAAACACCAAGATACCCCAAGATTCGTTCATTTGCTTTAAATGGAAGTCACTAGGGATCCCCCAAATTCAATGAAAAGTTAACATAAACTCTAAAAACCCCTGAGATTCTCTAATGTTTCTCCAAAACAAAACACCTGGGGTTCCAGGGATTTTTTGAAACTCTTTTAAAAAGCATACACCGAAATGTTTTAAATAAGTTCAAAACTAAAACACTAGGGCTCCCTAAGATTCTTTAATGTTCTTGCAAAACAAAACACCAGGATCCCCTCAGAATTCAACTGCTGAAAAAAACAGTAGGGGCCTCTGTGATTCTCTAATGTTTTTTCAAAAAAAAAAAAACATTATTGTTCCCCGAGATTATTTAAATTCCTTACAAAACCAAGCAGCAGGATCCTCTAAGATTCTTTCAAACACTTAAAATAAAACACTAGGTGCCTCCAAGATTCTTTCATGTTCTTGCAAAAGAAAACACCAAGATCCCCCAAGATTCCTTCATTTGCTTTAAATGGAAGTCACTGGGGATCCCCCAAATTCAATGAAAAGTTAACATAAACACTAAGAACCCCTGAGATTCTCTAATGTTTCTCCAAAACAAAACACCTGGAGTTACAGAGATTTTTTGAAACTCTTTTAAAAAGCATACACCAGAGGCTCCCGAGATTTTTTAAATAAGTTCAAAACTAAAACACTAGAGGTCCCTAAGATTCATTAATGTTCTTGCAAAAAAAACACCAGGATCCCCTCAGAATTCAACTGCTGAAAAAACAGTAGGGGCCTCTGAGATTCTCTAATGTTTTTTCAAAAAAAAAAACACTACTGTTTCCCGAGATTATTTAAATTCCTTACAAAACCAAGCAACAAGATCCTTTAAGATTCTTTCAAACACTTAAAAAACGAAAAGGGGCCCCCAAAATTCTTTATAATCTTCTTGCAAAACAAAACACCAGAAGGTATACGAAGTTCTTTAAATTTCTTGACACCAGGAGCCTCCGAGATTATTTTAAATCAGTTGAAAAATAAAAACTTGGTGCCTCCAAGATTCTTTCATGTTCTTGCAAAAGTAAACACCAAGATCCCCCAAGATTCCTTCATTTGCTTTAAATGGAAGTCACTAGGAATCCCCCAAATTCAATGAAAAGTTAACATAAACACTAAAAACCCCTGAGATTCTCTAATGTTTCTCCAAAACAAAGCACCTGGAGTTCCAGAGATTTTTTGAAACTCTTTTAAAAAGCATACACCAGAGGCTCCCGAGATTTTTTAAATAAGTTCAAATCTAAAACACTAGGGGTCCCTAAGATTCTTTAATGTTCTTGCAAAACAAAACACCAGGATCCCATTAGAATGCAATTGTTTAAAAACAGTAGGGCTCCCTGAGATTCTCTAATGTTTTTACAAAAAAAAAAAACGCTAGTGTTCCACGAGATTATTTAAATTACTTACAAAACCAAGCAACAGGATCCTCTAAGATTCTTTCAAACACTTAAAAACGAAAAGGGGCCCCAAAATTCTTTATAATCTTCTTGCAAAACAAAACACCAGAAGGTATACGAAGTTCTTTAAATTTCTTGACGCCAGGAGCCTCCGAGATTATTTTAAATTAGTTGAAAAATAAAACACTAGGTGCCTCCAAGATTCTTTCATGTTCTTGCAACAGAAAACACCAAGATCCCCCAAGATTCCTTCATTTGCTTTAAATGGAAGTCACTGGGGATCCCCCAAATTCAATGAAAAGTTAACATAAACACTAGGAAGCCCTGAGATTCCCTAATGTTACTGCAAAACAAAACACTAGGCCTCTCTGAGATTCGTTAAATTTCTTGCAAAACAAAACACTCCCAGAGACTCTTTCAAACTCTTTCAAAAAACCATACAGCAAAGGCTCCCGAGATCTTTTAAATAATTTCAAAAATAAAACACTACTGGTCTCCAAGATTCTTTAATGTTCTTATAAAACAAAACACCAGGATTTCCTGAGATTCCTTCACTTTCTTCAAAAAAGCTACTAGGGATCTTCCAAATTCGTTAAAAATTAAGGCTAGGGACCCTAGAAATGATGTTCTTGCAAAACAAAACACTAAGAGTCCCCGAGGTTCTTTAATTTTCTTACTAAACAATAATGTTTTGAAAGCATATCTTATTAGACTCTCTTTTTGACTGCAAAATGGCTTCTATCTTTCAATACGAAAAAGTACCGTGTACCTAATTTAGGCAGAACAACCCCAACTCGCAACTGCAGTGTGTATCTGCGCTGGTTGACTTTGGGGTTATGATTTCAGAGGATCTGTCTTGATCTTCTCACATCCTGTGTACGAAAAAACCTAACTCTATTGGGCATTTGATAAGAAAATCTTCTCCCAATGCCCCCATCTAAACCATCGCTAAATTGCACAAGACCAATGTCGTCTCGAATAAATTCTTGCTAGATGCGATTTTATTGGATTAATATAATAAAAATTGCGAAACACAGAGACAAAACATTTAGTTTTGCTTAATTTTAATTTATTGTTTTCCTTAATTCTTCCAAAAGCTGACCTTGCGTGGAGCCCGAGAGGAACTCGCGCTGGCCGTCCCAATAAGTCCCAATTAAGCCTCCAATTAGCGCCACACACTCGTTTCTTGTGCTAAACGTAGCGTAAATTAATTATTGCGTTTTTACGGTAAAATTATTAAATTGCGTAGAAAAGGCCTGGCCAAATAAACGATTTTAATTGCACTTACATGTTGTAAAAATTGGATAACGGAAAGTTGCCCCTCTGATAAAAATTTCTTTTCTAATCAACGACCATATCTAATTAGTGTCGAAATTTTTCTCGAATTATTATACCGTGGAATGGAGTTAACGAGGACGCTCGAAACGGGACTAACGCAATGTCCACGATGGGCAAATTCGAAATTTTTTGTTTCGGTAATTGTGGTGTGAGCGATTGTGTGCGGTCTATCGGGGTACCAACCGTTTAATTTGTTTATGAGATAAGTATCTTGTACTTGCTGGTTTTATGCTGGCTGTTATTATCTCGGCGAAATTTCATGTCATTAATTTTTCCTTTTTACTCGACGATTTATTTTAAAGGGAAAGTATAACAGCGGGGAATTAAGACTACCTACAATTTACGCAATGCACAGAGGTTTTTTGCCGTTTCGGAAAATAGATGGAGTCGTTTTTGTGTGGAAGTGGAAGCACTGCACTGACAGTTTTGACTACCGCGTTATTAATTAGGTGTGTAAGCAGTTAAATGTGAATATTTAAAGCAGGTTTTAAATCATAATAGTGAAATATTACTTTTACTGACAGGGCTTAGAATAAATCCAACGCGAAAACAATGCTTTGTTATTCTGGTGCGCATTCGCAAGGAGATACGAAAGCCACCGGGATATTTGCTACTTCTCTGATTACTTGATTATGAGCGTGATACACTGACTATTACTTACTACAAATACTCATTAACAGATTCCGTACATTTTCCAGATAATGTACATAGATTTCTATGAAATTCTAATCGAACCGTATATTATAGATATTGGATTCCACTTGTTCAGTGTTTTTTTTTTCAGTGATTTCTTTCGTTATCTTCTCTATGTCCATTCTTGTCTTTTCCCCTTTCTTTGTCTGATTAGAAAATAATCAATTATTTTGCAGTTTCTAAGTTACGTTGTAACATGTTATACCTACAATTTTATTTCTTTTTAATCTGGAAACTAGGTTTCAAAATCAAGGTGGGTTCAAAAATCACGAAGACTTGTATGTAATTTAATAAAATCTAAATATCATTATTTTATTATAAAATGTACATTGTATAATATTAATAAAAAAAAATCTTCGGCGCCTCGTGTTTTGTTTTTAAAATACTTTTAAGAAATCTCGAGGATCCGTGGAGTTCTTTATTTGGAAAGAATTTCACAAAATCTTAGGGGCTCCTAGCGTCATTTTTTATGTGATGTTTGTTTTTGAGGGAGAAACCAAAATATTGTCAAACCCGAAAAATTGGAAAATCAGGAATTTTAAAAATCTAAAAAATCTAAAAATTAAAATATCGAATAGATGAAAATGTTGAAAAATGTAAGATTTGAAAACTCTCAAAATTTTGAAAAGTCGAATAAGTGAAAACTCAAAAAAACAGAAAGTCGAAATGACGACAAATTGGGAAATCGAAAACTAAAGAACTAAAAAATGCAAAAATTTAATAACTGAAAAGCCGAAACATCCAAAAATTGAAAAAATGAAACATCGAGTCAGAAATTGGAAAGTCGATTTTTCGTTTTTCGGTTTTTAAATTTTAGATTTTCAAATTTTTCATTTTTTCGAATTTTAGATTTTCAGTTCTTCAATATTTCTATCTTTCAATTTTTCAATTTTTTAAAATACATATACCTATATTTTTCAGTTTTTCAATTGTTCGGTTTTACGACTTTTTTTTTTCAATTTCTTGACATCTTTGTTTTTCGATTTATTTTTTTTTACTTTGGAATCGACTTTTTTCGAAAACGAAATAATTGACGAGTAAAAGGTAAACGTTTCGAGAAAAACAGCTCGCAAAATTTTGAAAAATCGAGTAAGTAGAAAGTCGAAAAATCTAAAAACTAAAAAATCTCAAAACTTAAACAGAGAAGTCGAAAAATTGAGAAATCGAAAAATCGGAAAATTAAAAAATCGATTAATCGAGAAATTGTGAAGACGAAAAATCCATAAATTTAGAAAGGCCAAAAATTGAAAGATCGAAAAATCTAAAAAGGAGAAAACAAAAAATCGGAAGATTGAGAAATCGAAACAACAAAAAAAAGCGTGAAAAATCTAAAATTTAAAAATTCGAAAACTTGAAAATATAAAAAACTGAAAAATCAAAAAATTTAAGGTTTAAAAGTCGCAAAATTTTGAAATATCGAATAAGTAAAAAATCAAAAAAAAAACACAAAGTCAAAAAATCTAAAAATTTAAATATCGAAATACATATTGAAAAATCACAAAACAAAACATTGAAAATTTGAGTACTTGAAAAATTATTATTATTATTATTATTAATGCATAAAAAATTGAGAAATCGAGACATCGGAAAGTCGAAAAATTAAAAAATCGATTAATCGAGAAATTGAGAAATCGAAAAATCAAAAAATTTAGAAAGCCAAAAATTAAAAATCTGAAAAATCGAAAAATTTCAATAAAGAAGTCCCAAAACTGAAACCTTGAAAAATTGAAAAATCGAAAAATTTAAATACAGAAATCCCAAAACTGAGACATTGAAAAATCGAAAAATCGAAAAATGGCAAAATTCAAAATTGAAACATTTTTTTAGAATTTTTTGATATCACAATATTTCGTTTTTTCATTATGTTTAATTTTTTTTATTTGTCCATTTTTCAATTTTTCATAATTTTTTGTTTTTGCAACTTTAATTTTTTCAATTTTCAGTTCCTGAACTTCCGAATTTTTCAATTTTTCGTTTCTTCAGTTGTTTGATTTGCAGGTTTTCAATTTTGCAATTTTTCGATACTACAATTTTTTATTTTTGTTTTTGTAAATTTTTAATTTTTCGGTTTTTCAAATTTTCAAGGTCTTGATTTTTATTTTTCATTTGCTCCATTTTTTAATTTTCATTTTCTCGATTTTATATCGCAATTTTTCGTTTTCTTTTGTTCAATTTTTGAAACTTTCATTCTTTGATTTTTCATTTCGCCGATTCTTTAATTCTTCGCCTCTGATTTTCAGTCTGCAATTTTTCGTTTCGGTTTTGCCTTCTCTTTCTTCTTACAATTTTTCGAATTTTCGATGTTTGGATTTTATAAAGTTTTGTTTTTTCGATTTTTTCAATTTGAAAATTAAAAATTGAAAACTCGAGAAATTTGAAATCGAAAAATTGCAAAATTTAACAGTGGAAGAAACAAAAAAAAATAAAAATTGAAAAATTTCCAATTTGAAAAATTGGAGAAATGAAAAATTAAAAAAATTAAATTTGAAAAAACGAAAATATAAATTCTGAACACCAAAGCATCTAATATTTCAAAAAATTAAGAAAATAAATGGAAACGAAAAATTTCAAAATGAAAAATTGAAAAATAGAAAAGTTAAAAAATGGAAACTCGAAGAGTTCTGTGTCGTAAATTTGAAGGACCAAAAAAAAATCCAAATCGAAAAACTAAGGAACTCGAAATTGAAAAAAACAAAACTATTTATAAAATTGGAAACTCGAATAATAGAAAAGACGAATAATCGAAAAACTGAGAAATCCAGAAATGGAAATCCAAAAATTGAGAAAATCGAAATTGAAAAATTTGAACCTAAAAAAATCCGATAAATCGAAAATTGAAAAATCGAGAAACGAGAAAGAAAAAAATCGAAAGATTGGGAAAGCGAAACAACAAAAAGTGAAAAATCTAAAATTTAAAATTTCCAAAAATTGAAAATTTGTAAAATTGAGGAATCAAAACATCAACAAATCGAAAAATCAGAAAACAAAAATGTAAGACTTAAAAAGTCGCAGTATTTTGAAAAATCGAATAATAAAAAATAAAAAAAAACAAAGTCGAAAAATCTACAAATTTAAAAATCGAAATACATATTGAAAAATCCCAGAACTTAGAAAAAAGTTGAAAATTGAAAAACCGAAATGCATAAATCCCAAAACTGAGACGTTGAAAAATTGGAAAATCGAAAAATCGAAAAGATGAATTTATCGAAAAACTGAGAAATCGGGAAATCGAAATCGAACCATTAAAAAATTTTTAATAGTTCGATTTTGCAATATTTTGTTTATTTTTCATTAAATAAAAAGTCTAAATGGTGAAAGTAAGAAAAATTAAAAACCAAAAAATTAAAAAATACAAAAATTGAAAAATTTCACATTGAAAAACAAAGAAAAATTATAAAAACGGAACATTGGAAAACAGAAAAATTAAAAAAATTAAGGAAATAAAAATTGAAAATTGCAAATTGAAAAATTGAAGAAATTATAATTTGAAACATCAAAAATTGAAAACTCGTGACTTTGCAAATCGAAAAATTGCAAAATTGTAAAATTAACGATAAGAAAACACGAAACGAAATAAAATTTAAGACATGAAAAATTGATCAATCGATAAATAGAAGAATTGAAAAATCGAAGAAAAATTGAGGAATCAAAAAATAGAGAAATCCCGAAACTGAAATATCGAAAAATTTAAAAATTCAGAAATTGTAAAGTTGAAAAATCTCGAAAAACTGAAAAATCAAAAACCCGACAAAAAACTAGAAAAATCAAGGAATAGGAAAATCAAAATATCCTAAAACCCAAAAATCTGAATACAAAAAGTCGAATAGGTGAAACATAAAACAAAACGAAATATCGATTAATGGAAAAATATAAAATTTTAGAAAAGCCAAAAATTGAAATGTTGAAAAATCGAAAAATTTAAAAATTGAAAAATGAAAGAATCGAAGAATTGAAACATCGTACAACTGAAATATCGGAAAAAAATCGAAAAATCGAAACACTTAAGAGCAGAAAAACTGAAGATTCGAAAGCTGTAGAAAACGAAAAATCGTTCAATTTTGATTTTGGTTTTTGTCCAAAATAAAAAACTTAACATTCGAATATTACAGGGGCCGAACACGTTGCCCATGCCGAAGAACTTCGCCACATATGGCGACGAAATATTTAAAAATCGCTGAATCCAAACATCAAAAGATCGAGAAGTCGAAAAATCGAAAAATTAAGAAATGGAAGTGGCTAAAAATCGAAAAATGGGAAAATTTTAAATTGAAAAATTTGGACTCAATAAAACCGATAAACCGAAAAAGTGAAAAATCGAAAGATCGAAAAACTAAAAAATTAATTCCAAAAAATTGAAAAACCGGAAAATCTAAAAACGAGAAAGCGAAAAATCGAAAGAAAACCGTCAAATCGAAAATTGAAAAACCGAAAAACTAAAAAATTAATTTCGAAAAATTGGAAAATTGAAAAATTAAAAGACGAGAAGGCAAAAAATTGAAAGATTGAGAAATTGAAACAACAAAAATTGAAAAATTTAAAATTTATAAATTCGAAAAATCAAAAATCTGAAAAAATGAAAAAAGTCGCAATATTTTGAAAAATCGAATAAGTAAAAACTCAGAAACACGAAAAGTCGAAAAATCGGAAAATTTAAAAGTCGGAAGTATTTAGAAGGCCAAAAATTGAAATAGAAGATAATTTTTATATATTTCATTCCCAGGTTTCGTGAGATACTGTGTAATCAATCTCTGTAATCAAGCAAGGAAATTTTAACCCTTGTCCATTTTATTCTACCTGAGTGTTTAGGGCATTATGGCTACCCGCGGAGAGGAGGCGGAGAAGCTTAATACCCCTCGCTGCTAGGTACTGACAATACTTTTGCCTGCGATTGCACATCATGTTCTTAAAATACATGTAGCATTTCATAACATTCAGTTCAGTAGTTTTGGAGATTATCTGTGTAATAACATAAAACTCACTCAGGCGTCAGACAGGCAGACGGAAACGGGGATCCACTTTTTCATACTCTATTTCATAATTAGTAATTTTTATTATAACTTCGACACTTCTACCCAACAAATTCAAATTGTATAAGGTCTAAGTGGACCAATCAGAACAGAATATGTTGAGCATGCGCACTACTCTTTAAAAATCAGGCGCGATAAAATTTAATAAAGTATCATAGGAATGAAGAAAACTGAATGTAAAATGGCCTTAGTTTTGTCGATAACTAATTCACCAAAAAGACAGCTGCTCTCTATAAATTAAAAGATGTCGAAATTATGTTATTCTAACAACTTAAGATTCATTTATTTTAATTAGTGAGTTTAATTAGTTTTGAAACATTAGATAGTTGCATAATGATATTAATGATGAGAGCTACTGCAATATAAACTTGACAGTGACACACGAATCCAAGAATTCCACAAATTTTATGCAGTAAATATTAATTCCGAAAGTAACTCCAGCAACGAATGCAGTGAAATTATACACCGATTGATCCTTTTAACACCATATAAAGAATGTACGAAACTACAGAACCGAGTTATTTGAAATTTTAACTAAGTAGGTACATCTTGAATTTTTTTCTGAAGAGAAAGAAAACTCTACTTAAAATTAGGTTATTTACCGTTTTTGAAACTAAATGAATAAAGATTTGTTGATAATATTTTGAGACAATTTCACAAACTTTCGATGGTCTTACAAAACGTCAAAATTTTTACTCCTAGTATTGTCAGTACAATTTTAATAATCTACAGGAATCCTGTTAAAAAGGGTTTACTGTTAATATAATTATGTAGTAGTCAGTTTCTTAAAAAAATGTCAAATTTTATGCAGTGTTGGAAGATGGTACCATCATTATAAACCATAAAACCTCAGATCTCTTAACATTGCCAAGATATAGAACCATTCAAACCTTTTATCTCTGTGTGAAGCTATTACCGCACATCTTACACATAAAAATCCTTACGAAACCCTGCGTTACCTACCCAAAATCTGTCGCAACTGTGCCAACTAAAGCAATTTTGCGCCAAGACATCGATGTTCTCCGCATCCAACTAGACATCATTAAACTTAGTGACGTTTAGTTGCACCGCAGATTGTGCAATTAGTCCTTATTTGAACTTGTCTATTGTGTCTAGATAATTATTTCTCACATTTCACTTGATTATTGTTATTTTAACAATTAAGCATTAAGGCTGAGAATTACATCATCTAAATTGGGATCGGCGTGAAGTGTCTAAGTTCAGTTAGCTACGATTTCAGTTTAATTAATTTAGGAATTAGCGATCTTAAAAGCTTTGCCTTAATTAATATGCGTGATGTGTACGTTGGTGGTCGTAAAAAACGGGACGGCGATTTTATGCTTATTTTTAGGCATAATAGACGGGGTTCGGAACAGCAGGTACCGTTAAGGTTGTAATCTAAAAATAATAACAACCTGTTATTCTATCATTTAATAAAAGGCTAAAGATTGCGGTTGATTCGACTTTAAATCTCTGTGAGATTATATCACATGGAATTTTCTAGGAAAACGGACTTACAGAATTAGAAATTTATTTATTTTACACTAAGCACAAGAGTACTAATACGTACCTGCTTACAAGTGCCCTAAATCTACATAACATTTAACAAAATAACCAGTAGTTTAACCAGTAAAGTCTTTTTGATTAAAGTACATATTTACAATTGTGTGCTATTAAAAAAGTCGAAAAACGGGTTCTGCGGTATGATGTATTTGTCTATCAATTTTAAGTACTTCCATTGACAAATGAATACCAGTTTATTGTTCTTCTTGTTAAATAAGACGTTAGTGGTTAATCTGAGAGCATACGCATATTTTAACATTTTAATGGGTAAAGCGTTTCTTTACATACTAATATTTATACAATCAACTCTAAATATCAAATTTTAAGCTGATTGTCTTTGAGAGAGCACTTTTCGTGGAAGCGATTAAATGTTTCAAGAAAATGCAGAATTGTTCTTTTCTGCGATCATTTAACTCAAATTAAATTATATATAAACCATACTTGATACGATTACTGGAATAGGATTAATAGAACTGTTCCTAAGAAGAAAATTGTCTTTATCCAAATTCCTAGTTGGAAATTAGTAGCTTCGTTAAATTTTTCAAACATGTACCTTTCTGTCTTGTTTGTATGCGTTCCAAGAAGATAAACTTGCCCTATAGGAGAGCAACTCTCACGAGAGTTCTGATTTTGATTTTATACCATCTTTAATCTTAAGTTGTCATTTCAAATTGCAATGAATTCAGTTATTACGAAGAAAATACATGTAAAGTCAATAAGGTGCTCATAAAAAATTAGTATTCTATGTTATACAGGGTGTTTACTACACATGCGACAAAAATTCGGGAGGTCATTCCTTGAAATATTTTACGAGTTTTTTGTCCTAAGATGATTTTCCGAAAGACACTTTGTTACGAAGATATAGGAATATGAAAAACCTTTTTAAAAAAAAGCAATAGCTAGGATTGAATCTTCTCATTATTAACTACCCATCTTCGTCAAAAATACCAGGGATGTTTTTTATTGCATTGTACCTCGCAATTAACCGATTTCTCAAATCCTATACAGACGGGGCCGTTGATAATGACCACCTCCCGCGGCCATGGTCCTAGCTATGGACTGCCGAACTACCCGAACCCTTGGAGAAAGTTGAATTTCTATAATGCCGATCTGTGTTTGCAGTTGTAACCAATTTTGCCTGACAATGGCCGCGGGAGGCCGTTATTATTAATGGCTCCATCTGTACTCTTGTAGTCCGTAGACTTACTGTTAACACCTCTTATCTTCGAAACTAAGCGTTTTTCCAAAAATCATACAAGGACAAAAGAATCTTAAAATAATCTGAGGATTAACCCTCTGAAGTTTTGTCGCATATTTAGTAAACACCCTGTATACATTTTTAAACTATAAAGGGAATTTTGATCCTAAAGCTCAATTTTGTATTTCTAAATTTCAGAAAAATAAGTCATTCAACAGACAGTGCTGTTTTTAATGCTGCATATTATACCTATGAATTATACAGCGTTCGCTTCTTAAGATCTTATTAATTATTATTAGAGACAACAAAAACCTAGACAACTTCTATAGCTACTGTTCCACACAGCATACTACTTAGTTTATTTAAATAGACGCTTTATATTTTTATACATATACAGGGTGAGTTAATAAGTGTGTACACCTCGATTAAATATTGTCAGAAATTGAAAAAAAGTAGAAGATTAAAGTTGTAGGGTTCTTTGAGGACCACACATTAAAAGAGTTGGAAACTATACAGAGTGTCCTGTTTTTAAGGCACTACATACTATTTCGTTTTTTCAGACGGAACACCCTGTATATTTTATGACCATTGCATTGAAATGGGACGTGTGAAAATATGTAAGGTGTTCTAAGTATTTAAAAAAAAAGTTGTGTGCTATACTTAAACAACTGAAAACTCTGCATCGTATAACTTTATTTAGTCTTTTATTTTTTGTTTACATTTATTTGTAGTAATTAATATAATATAAGCTTCTAAAGGCATATGTTATTATTGCCCAGCTATTTCAATTTTTTAACAACGGGAAAAATATAAATATGGTTATGTAGAAGGTTGGCACTTTATTGTCGTATTAACAAAATTGAATCTTCGTGGACCGACTGTTTATAAAAAATTTTAATTATTTCTTACTCGTGTTTTTTAGCTGAGAAAAATTGATACATGGCTATTTGAAAATTATAATATGATTACGCTTTCTAGGGTGTACGGTAATGACGGGTGACTCATCGTTGGTGACGCGGCCGAGTGGCGTTCGAAAAGCCTGGAAGCGGAAGTCGCAATAGGTTCACCGATCAACGTAAAATAATTTAGAATTTTTATGAATACTTCGTACAATAAGGATCAATTGTATTTGTGCGTTTAATTGTTTCTCCTTAAAATATTTTAACACACATGCAGAATTTACTGTGGATCTTTTGCGTAATAAAATTTTAAGAAAATAAAGTTGGTAAAATCACATGCGGTTCCATTAAAAGTTGTGTAGTTGAAAATTATTTTAATTTTTGGAGTTTAAAAATCCATAGAACTTTGGTTGTTGAAATCATTTTGAATTTACACTAATAAATTTGTGTGTATTTTTTGGGAGTGTTTAGGATGATTTCCACGTTGAAAAATCTATTGTCTAATTTAAAAATTCCAAAAATAAAAATAATTCTATTTTCACTATTGTTACAAATTATTTTTTATATATCTTTCGTTATTGATTGGCTTGCCAGTGGCGGCTCGTGTTCTTTTGAAATGGTGGGGACACAACTCGAGGGTGGCTGTCCCTAAATTTTTCAGTACAATTTTATTGTAAAACACAGAACGATTTTTTATTAAATATTCAACTGAATTCATTATTTTTATTTAATACTGAATTAGTGCTACTGGTCACTGTTCATCAGGACCCGATTCCAGCCAACCACAGCGAGTAGAGGCGCTGTTTCCATGGCAACGGTGTAAACAAAACGTCTGAATGAGTTATGATTTGGTCTAGCTCTTCACTTACAATATCCGTAGATGTAAGTTTTGATAAATTTGACACAAATGGCGCGAGATAAAGAAATTAGTTTTGATAGTTATGACACAAACTTCCGGATAATGCTATGTCAAGTTTATTTGTGGATGTTGTAATTTTGGAGGGGGCAACTGTCCTTCCGCCCCGCGGCACCAGCCTCCCCTGTGGCATGTGATTAGACGACCAATACCGAGTGGCTCACCCAAATAAAAGTAGATTAACAAAATTTGAACAAGAAGCGTCATTGTCACCAAATGGACAAAACGATTTCTAGTGTGCAGGCCACCACAGTGATCAGATAAATTGCTTACTACCCTAAAACCCCTGCAGCTTCTGCTCAGGTACCACAACTTTATCCTTTTTACCTAGTTCCTGACTTTATGAGGTCATAGAGATGCTGTCGCATTTCCCATTTCTCCTTCCTCATTTAGCATTTATCATTTCGAATTTTTAGTTTCTCATTCCGAGTTTCCCATTTCCCATTTCTAATTTCTCATTCAGAATTTTTGCGTACTTATACTCTTTTCACGATTCTCACGTTTCAGTTCTGGTGTTTCATTTAGCATTTCTTATTTTGCATTTTTAGTTAATGAGATTAAATAATAAAATACGTATATGCCTGTAAGTAGTAGAACTTGGATTTTCTATGCTTAGAACGGTGAAAATGTATATGAAATGAGTGACGACAAACGTCTATTTTAAGAAATGGGATGTACGCCTACAATAAACAAAGATAGAACAGTGCGATACTGCTTTACTAAACACATTTTGTGAACATGTGCACGTAAAACCGTTTTCTCCGTTTGGTGACAGTGACGCTTCTTGTTCAAATTGTGTTAATCTTCTTTGGAATGTACACAAAGGCAATTTTCTGGGAACTTCTTAGAAACATTTCTGTTGACTCTATTCCAGTAATAAATTTTCGTCTTAGAAATCGTGTCAAGCATAGTTTGCTGTTCTGTTCCGAAATTTATAGTATATTTAAGCCTGTCACTCTCCATTTTTTTGAAAGGTGCTCTCTCTCGAAGACAATTACCTTAAAATTTGGTAATTTAAGTTGATAGATTATATATTAGTATGTAAAGAAACGTTTTACCCGTTAAAATATTAAAATATGCCTACACTTTGAGATTAAACACTATTCTAAAATTTAAAAAAAATTGCTCCAAGGTTATTTGGACACAACTTTCCCCAATCTTGACGTATAGTCCAATAAATCCCGCTTCTTTGAAAAATTATAAAAAAAAATTGTTTCATGATAACCTTTACTAAATACGAGTGGTGTGCTGTCGGCAGTCATATGGACAAATGAAATACATCCAAAGCAAATATGAAATAACCAACGGAAAAGAGTGTATTACGAGTATTATTAGTGTACAATCTTAACTTCGATTGTTTATGTTTACACATTGGAAAAATGTCACTTAGAAATTTCTATCAGTTGAATGAGTTGTCTCCTCAAAACAGAGGACGAAAATTATTAATGATTATTATTCGTATTTCTGGAAAATGAGCTTCTAAATTTGATGAATAAAAAATTGATCGAAGGCTCTAAGTATAATCCGACAAATCCAGCTCTTAAAAAATATATAAAATTTGATTTGACGATTTTAGTTTTGTGATAACCGTTGTAAAGTAAAAACAGGAGGCATAAATAACACCGCTGCACCCCTGGGCGGGTGGGCGGGGCTAGTATTTGCTAATAAGACTGATTTTGGCAAATGATATACTCTCTAAGAAAATAGCGGGCGGGTGGGCGGGGTTAATACTTGCTAAGATATGACTGAGCCTAGAAATGAAGTTCTAAAGATTATAGGAATTCAAGGGATTGTAAAGATTCTAGAGATTCTAAAGACTGCAAAACTTTCAAGATTCTTCAGAAATTCCAAAGAATTTAAAGATTCTCTACATTAGAAATGGCAAGGGTTTCAGGAATTACGAAAATTCTAAGTATTAAAAATTCTAGAATTGCTGGTAATTTAAACGTTCTAAAGAATTTAGAAATTCGATAGATTCTAATGTTTAAAAATTTTCGAAAAATTACAAACATTTAAAATTTCTACGATTCTAAAGACTCCAAATATTCTAAATATTTTAAAGGTCCTATAAGTTACAAAGATCAGGGAGATATTAAAATTGTAAAGAAAGATCGAGAAAAATCTTAAAATCATTAAAGATCCTGAAGATACGAAATATCCTAGAAATTCTAGAATTCCAGAGAGCATAAAGATTTTAAAGACTCTAAAAGTTCTAAGGATTTTACAGACTCTATAGACTCAAACTTTACAAAGAATTTTAAAATTGTGAAGTTTTCAAATATTCTAAATAATCCAGAGTTTCGAAAACTTGTAAAACTCTTAAAACCACAGATTTAATTTGTAATTTAAAATGAAGACTTTAAACATTCGAAAGTCTCCAGAGGGAACAAAAATCCCAAAAATCGTACATATCTGGAAAATGTTTCCATTAAATTTTGAAAGAATCCTAATTATTTTCTCAAAAATAAAAAAGATTTAGAAATGCTTGGGCGTCTATAAATTTTACAAAGTCTGGAAAAAGCTAGAAAGTTAAAAATCTGATAATTCTATCAAATTTGGAAAATCTGGAATTTCTTTTTAATTTAAAGCACATAAGTAACGGGATGAAATGTCCCTCAGCACTAGGTAATAGCAATCTGTAGCTCAAGTGTTTATTCATGTTTATACATCGAAAGAATGTCACGTAGAAATTTGAATGAGTCTGTCTTCTGAAGACAGAGAGGACTAAAATTATTATTTAAACCACAATATAACCAAATGCTCTGAACATTATAATTCTTATTTTATCATTATTATATAAAGATTTGCGTATTCTCACATTCTGAAAATGGGGTGACTCGTTCTTAATTTGACAAATAAAAGATGTAAAAAAAAATTAAATGTATAATTTTTTGTAGGTAAATATTGACAGAGATGATATAGATCGCCTTCTACGAATGTGTCAAATTACTTATGACGTTTTTGGTGGCGGAAGAATTTAAAAACTCTTATAAAAAAGTGACTAGAAGGTTACAATTTGGTTAATAAACCTAGACACTTTGGTACCAGTCAAAATGAAGTGTTAAGAAATAAATAGAAGTAGTATTAGACTTAAAATCCCCAGTATGGAAAAAACCAAACGATTTAAGAATCCAAAAACGATCCAAATGTGCGTCAAAATTCCATCTACTTATCCATATTGATTTTTTCCTCGTCTTCATGGTTCACGTCTTCGCACTTAATCGCCGCAACCGATCTTCTGCCAAAAAAGGTGCTACTGTATACCCATCCCGCTAATGACAGCTCACCGAGCGTTCTTCCGCGTGTCCGAAACGCAAGAAGAAGAAGAAACCAAACCCAGGCAGGTGAATTGGGCACCTGCACGCCACCGTTCCGCGAATAAGAAACCGTTTCTATCTTGTGGTATCTGGTTGGTGTGTGTTTTTTCCCGAGCAACACGCAATAAAAGCGCAATTAGCGAAGTGCTGTGTCCTCCACGGTTATTTAGATCTTTGATAATGGAAAATAATAGAGTTATTCTAGTGAAACACACGATATTTACTCTTCCTTCCTTTAATTGGATAGCTTTCAATGCGAACTGCATTAATTCAATAATCGGCCGTGTGTGCCGGACCCATTATACTATATTTAGTTACTTGTACACATCACCTCTCTTGATTAATTCATTTCACTTTTATTTAATTTATTGTTAGGCGGACGAAACGTCGGATCATGACGTGACCACCGTTCGAGTAATGTGATAATCGATCGTAATAACACACACATCACAAAAATTTTCTAATGTACTAAATTATACGGTATCAGACCAAATCAAATGCCTAATGGAGATAAATTACATGGCCGGGAATTATTATAATAAAAATTAAATGTTTAGTGAATCCGCTGTCGCCGCAAAAACTGGATGGGTCCACAGATCGAGATTCGGGTTTGCCAAGAAACGAAAATAATACTATTGAAGAACGGGTCGTGGGTAGTTAGAGGCAATGGAAAGCACGATTGTCGCATGAAGATAAATGGCCGTTTAGTTGTGGTAAAACCCTAAAACACGCTTCCAGTTCGGTACTTACGGCCGCTGATGCACTGACAATAATGTATGCAATTTAAGCCAATTTGTTCGTTTAAGATCTAGTGTAACTAGACTTCCATCCGTAAATTAGATTTAATAAAATTGTGCTTAATGCCGCACTCCAAATTGCGGCTTTCCTTTTCTAGGAACTAGAACGAGTTTTTGATCCGAAATTGCTCGGATTTGTGGATGAATGATTTTTACTCTCCGAGCTATAGGTAAAGGAAGTGGTAATGTAGTTGTTTTGGTTAATTTCAGGGTCGGTCTTAACAAACCGTCAAAAGTTGCTCGTGTGCTAGTTTGTACTAAATCATTTTCAACGTATATTGTAATGGCTAGAGCTATTATGTTACACTTATTCAAACGAAAGTAAACATGGTATTGAACCTAAGTGGTTAATTGTCACGACAGAGTTTTCTCGGGAACAGAACATACCAGAGTTATCAAGTACTCGTAAATATGCGGTGAACTATCGGTTTTGATCGAGATTAGGTACTAGAATAGGTATCAACAAATAAGGAGAAAGTGTTTATGTACTGGTTCGAAACGGATTAGTTTTGATATTTACAGCATCTTAACATACTTAACACCTACTCATCTAAGACAAGTAGGTAATTTAAATTTCTCATAAAAATTTTATAGTATCATTCCACAATGTTGCTAGGTAAATTAACAAATTAACTTGGAAGCTACAAAACCAACTGCCCTGAAATTCTTGGCACACTTACAAGTTATCTGGGCTTAATAAAACTATATATAAACAGAATTTATATATTGATTCGTTGTAAAAACTTTTGAAAAGTAAATCCCCTTTTTATATTTTAAATAGTATCCGCCCCTATTTTTAGTCTTCTGTACTTGAGTTTAAAAAAAAATCAAAATTGTGGAATCAAATTTAGCAAATTAACTTTGAAACTACAAAACCGATTGGGCTAAAATTTTGTGCATTCTTTAAGTGGGACGTAATAAATTGTTCATCACAATTCATTGATTCATTCCTTGGAAAAACTTGATGACGAAATCCTGTTTAAAATGTGAAAAATAGTATGCTACTACACTAGTGATTTACTAATCCATCCCTACTTTTGATATACAGGGTGATTAAAAATGGCGCTCTAATTCTCTGACATATTGTTAAGAACTGTTTATTGAGCAAAAAAAGTAAATTAAACATTTTTGGGCCCAAATATAAGACGTAGGCCTTCAAAGCTTAATTTTTCTTGCATATGTTTGATCATATTTTAATTCACTACTTAGTTTTGGGTACATGAAATAGATCAGGCATTCCCTATTCAAACTAATTTTGGAAGTACCATGTCTTTATCCATAGTTTTTTTATTTTATAATATTACAAGAATCATCAAAATTTTCCAGAATGTACCTAACAACATCATTTTTTTCATCTTTTAGCTATCTAAATCGATGTTTTGATGTCATGGTAAAAATTTATATAATTCAAAATTTTCATCCATGATTTAATAGTCCACTCCTATTTTTATTCTTATAAATGCATGTTATGAAAAGAAAAACGTATATTAAGAAAAAAGGCAAAATATAAACCCCACCCACCCACCCCCTCTCAATTGTGATGATTTTTTTATGCCCACCAAAATTTGACATTTTAAACATGTTTTAATTTTCTTATTGTGAAAAGAAAATTTCGTACATTAAGAAAATAAAATTCAAACTATAAGCCCCACCCACCCGGCCTATCTCAATTACGATGATTTTTTTTTATTCACCGTGAGCCAAGGGGCGGAGCTGCCCTGCAAGACTCATTCCTCTCTAAGAAATTACCATGTGAAACATGTTCTTAAGTAATCGTGTTGTTAAAAAGAGGCTAAACCCATCCCATGTCTCTGATCTCATTTATGATAAATTTTTCATTCGTTATCAGAACGGGGGGTGGAGCTTAATTGCAAAATCGACAAAAAAGTCTACGAAAATTTATCATTTTGAACATGTTTTAAGTATGAATTCGGTTAAGAAAAAAAGAAAACGCATATTAAGAAAAAAAAATGCATAAATACTTAAAACATGTATATTTTCATAACAAAATTTTTCAAAAAGAAAAATTGTGGATCCAAATTTAGCAAATTAACTTTGAAACTACAAAACGATTGCTCTGAAATTTAGCTCACTCTTTAAGGTCATGGTGGCTTTATAAAGCACTATTCAGACTTCGTTAGTTCATTTCTTGTGAAAACTTGATGACGTCATGTCAAGATTTTATTCAAAACATTTCTGTTCAAACAGTTCAAAATTTCATCCCCACCAAATGTATGACGACATCATCTTAAAATTTTGCTAAGTAAATCTTGTTTAAAATGTGAAAAATAATATGTTCCTATACCCGTGTATTTAATTATTGTTTTTATTGTTTTTAGACTTATGAACTTAAAAATTACCGATGAGTCAGTGCGTCACTTTTGAATCACCCTGTATCTAAGTTTCTGGAAAAAATCAAATTTTTTTAATCAAATTAATCAATTATTGTTACTTCAAAATTACGAAAACACTTGCCCTGAAATTTTTGGCCCATTTCAAGGTTTTGTTAAAAAATTCTTTTGAAACAATACAAAATTTGTCACATCATCCTCACCAAAGATTTTAATACATTAAATACATAAAAATTTTGGTAAGTAACTCGTATTTAAAATCTCCAAAATAGTGTTCTCCTGTATCCGTCATTTATTAATCCACCCTTATTTTAATTTTATATACTCGTATAATGTAGGTTTTTGTAAAAAAAATATCAAAATTGTGGAATCAAATTGAACAAATCAACTTCTAAACAATTCTGGACACGTTTTAAATCGCTAGAATTCATGTGTTCATGTGTTCATCCCTTTCGGAAACTTGATGACCTCATGTCAACATACATACATACGAAAATAAGTTTTGATAAAAATAATACTATTTTTAAAATCAAATGTCATAGTTTGTTTAGTAATAACAGAGAACTTTGAAAATTTGTTTATTTATTATCACTAGCAATTTAGTGAGCAAAAATGTATTAATAAATATTTTTAAAAAATTGAAAATTCGGGCTTTAATATACAGGGTGTCTGGAAAATGACGGATTAACTCTTCAGTACGTCATGTACGTGGTTTCGGGAGTCCCAAAAAAATTATAAAAAAATTCTTCATGATGTAGATTACGAAAAAAACGTAATTTTATAAAAGTAAAATTGGCAACAGTGCACCCGTTTAATGGGTGAATACCTCCGGCTTTGATTTTTTTTAGGACAATAACCACAACAACAGTAGTCATTATTATTAATAAAACAAGCTGTTAATGTTCATTAATAAATAAAACATTTTATTAATAAAACATTTATAAATCATAAATGAAAACAAAAACAACAAAAGAAAAATCCATTAAAGCCTAACCAACTAAACACTAGAGATGTGCAAAATTTCTGTCTTGTGCATATAAGTAAGCTCGTAATGTTTCCAAATATTGATCATTTTTGTAAAAGTTAGTCATCAGTACTTGCTAAGATAAAACTGATTTTGCCAAATGCCATACCCTCTAACAAAATAGAGTGTGGGTGGGTGGAGTTAGAAGCTACTAAAATAAGACTAATGTTGGCAAATGAGATACCCTCTAAGAAACGAGAGGGCGGGTGGGCGGGGCTAGTACCTGTTAAGATAACACTGAATTTTGCAAATGACATAGCTTCTAAGAAAAGAGGGGGTGGGTGGGCGGGGCTAGTACCTGCTAAGATAAGACTGTTTTTGGCAAATGACATACCCTCTAAGAAAAAAAAGGGTGGGTGGGCGGGGCTAGTAGCTGTTAAAAGAAGACCGGTTTTGGCAAATAATAATGGATGCCTAGGAAAAAAACTCAAAGTGGATTCATAAGTTACAAAGACAGAAATATGTCACTTTATAAAATTTAAATAGCATTTACCATACAAAATTTTAATGTAACGTCATCAATTTGTTGATGGTGATGACTAGACGATTTTTGGTTATTGTTATACTAAGTATCTACATAATGTTATTAAATTAAATATAAAATTTGACAACAGACAACAGGCGACAGACAGATAGAAAACGGACGTATTTTTTCAAACTCTAGGGACCATAAAACGTCAACAAAACAGTACTTCCTTATATTACCATCAGGAAGTAAAAATTAATTAATAAATTGATCAATTTTACTTATTAAAGCAAAAATGGTTTATTTGTACCCAAATCATAACAATACAATGTTATTTTTATTGCAACAATTAAGCCTTATCGTAAAAATGCACAATGAATTTTTCTAGCCAACTTTCTAAGAACCTCTAAAGTCTTAGACTGTGTAGTGATCGTGCTTCCAAGGCAAGGAACGTTCTGTCTGAATGACTTTAGCCATTTTTTGTTTAATCTGTACAATATATCATTTCAGAGTGTAATTTTCAATCAAAATTTGCAAAAATTTAGACCAATTTTGTTCAAAAGCTGGAAAATCTGATAATCTGTACTTATTTTTGGGACAATTTTTTGGAGAATCTGTACCCTAAATCACAGTACTTTTGAGAATCATCTACTGTCTGTCTAACGTGTTATCGTCGGCAGACCCACAGACGGACATAGGGAACTTGCATTTCCGTATTCTACTGAAATGTCGAGAAAATATAAAATTCGACATTTATTAAAAAGGTAAAATACGTGAATTTGTGTTTCGTTCATTTTTCCACCAGAAATATTTCGCGAATGAAAACTGGAATTTTTAATAACGTTCAGGGAATTTGAGGAAAATCCATTATGTAACATCTTACATAACACTAATGATAATGAAACATTGTTGAAAACAATATCAGCCAAAAATAGAGTGGAAACTCCTAAACAAATATGTAAATCGTGGTCCATGAAAACATGTTAATAATAAATCTAATAAATTTAAATAAAAAAATCAGTTCAGAATAAGTAGTACCTGGAAAATGTTCAATGCAAGAAGTATCCCAAAATAATTTTTATATAACTATTAAAATTTTCATCGTCATGTTGTGAATATAATTTTTGGCATAAATAACTCAATCAGTCGAACAACAAGGCATAATTTTATTGCAATTTCTAGAAATTCGTGACTGCAGTGTAAATGTATTTCCAGATAGCGTTATATTATCATGGTTTGAATCTGTGCTTTGCGTATATTAATATTTAATTAATTAATTTCCTTGAAATTTTCATAATAAAATTTTGAGTAAAGTCAAATGGAATATATTACCTAAGAAAAATTATAGTTATATAACAAATAAATTGTTCTTGGTTACAAACTTTAGTGTCATTTTGTATATGTATGTATCTTTCATTTATGAAGGGTTTATTTATTTTATTGAAATTTGTTTCAAGTTTGGACCCAGATTAAAAATTCTCACTTTAAAAAAACCTTTCTTGTTCTCTGGTAGCCGCTTAAACCCTAAATTAAAGTAACACGAAGCCTCATTTTTGTTGTTGCTTCCAGAGTCAAATTTTTTTCATCTGGTGTTATATTTAGACACAAAGTCATTATAAGTTCCAATGTTAGACCTCAAAAATATGGTAAAACCTGTGGGAACAACGTGCCGTTTTATATAACGCCTCTTCTTAGAACTGTTTACGCCTATTTTTTCACAGGTTGCTGGAAGTGCAGAAAAACCCTTAACAAATGCGGAATTACCAAGGTGAATTCCATTATTATTATTAACTCATCCCGGCAAAACCAATTGTAATTTAGATGGTGACATACTCGTAACTTGCAAATGATTTTTTTTTATAAAAGCAATATTCGGAAAATAGATTGCAGTATTGCAGCTACCAGATTTAGCTCTTATTAGTTTAATATTATAGTGTTTCAGCTAAAAATATCGTGATTTGTGGTGGATACTGGGTGTCAATTGACGGGTAAATATATTTAATCTTCTCGTTATTTTGAAACAACTATAGTAATGACCGATAATAAATAAATCGAATGCAAATTTATAAATTTTCCGCTTGCATAAAATATAACCCTATAATATTAAACTCTATTCCGACTCAAATAAACTAATTTCATTCTGATTAAAATTTGATTTTCGGTTTGACAAGTTAGTCATTTATGGTAAAAACCTTTTAATTTAACGCATCGATTGAATAATGGAAGTATAAGTAGATAATGTGCTTTTAAAATTGGTAATATATGCAAAAAGCTTTGTAATATTTTGGGAAATAATTTAATATTTAGTAGTGTGGTGCTAACACTGAAGTTTAATTTACAAAATTATCAATTTAAATTTTGTGAATATTAGTAGAAATAATTATATTAACAACTACACCGATAAAAATAAATAAAAACGACACGAATTTAAATTTCGTTGCAATTTTTGCTTGTGAACGTAATTTGAACAAATGACACGTAACAGAGTAGATCAAATTAGTGTTTCGGTTGTAATTACTTATTTGTTTTGTTACGAGAATGACTTTATTTTTGAAATAATAAGTCCAAATTGGAGCTAATTTACCACGGTTGGTCATGCGATAGCGGTCAGCGGTTCCTTAACGAATCAAGGTGGTTTGGAAAGGATGGGGCATCAATTAAGTCAATAAAATTATCTGAAAAGCAATTCAGGTAAGAAAGTTTAATAAGTGATACTAGCACCAAAGATAAGGAGATAGTCCACTTTGCAACTTAATTTTTATGGACTGAGTGAATGTATACTGGTATTTTGTTTAATGAAATTTTAACATAAAAATTTTCCAAAAATCCAGATTCAGCAAAAACAGCCTTCGTAATCATTTAATTGTTCATATAGTGAATTAATTCCGTTTACATAATTTTTACCCATAAAGAAAATGTATTTTAATTTATTCTATAGGGTAACAACATCGATTACAATAATTATTTGCAGTCTTTTTTCAAGTGGTCGTTAGAGAATTAAAATTATAGAGTTTGAATCAAACACGATTAACTTTAATTAGGATCATTCTATCTGCACAAAGAAAAATCGTTAGGGTTACTACTTGTTTTCAATAATTAATTACAGATTAATTAAAAAGGTTGGTTCAAATTACCATTACTTAATTACATTATAATTAAGGTTAAATGCAACGAACAAAAAAAATGGAAAATTGCAAGTAAACACTATTATTAAGAATGTGCTGAAAGTCAGTCTGAGAAAAAATGCATTAATGTGGTCCTAAAATAAATTCAAATTTCAGTGTTACAGTGTGGAATTAAAGTGAAAGTGATGAAAACAATACATATTTAGTGATACACGTCTTTTAAATGACGTCATCAGTTTTCCGGAGGGTATAATTAACAGATTTATTATTTAATGTTACTATAGAACCTGGGTTTCTAACAAACCCACTCTAAGATCAAATTATGCTAATTTATGTTTAAAATTCTATTTTTGAAGTGATGAATAATAATTAAGGTGCGATTTTGTTACACAATATTTTAAGAAGAGATCATTCTTACTTTTGAATAAGTTAAGAGCGTTTTAAGATTTGGAAAATAATTTTCAGTTACACTTAAAATTTTAACGTCGTTCACAGTTTTCAAAATGTATATCCAAAAAATGTCCAACAAATAGACGGACTGACGGAAACGAGACATATGAATTCTCATATTATAAAAATGACCAAATGGCAAAAAACTCCACTGCACAACAATAACGTTAGGATTTAAAAACACACTTTGATGACAATTTTAATGACATTACTTCAATATTTATACTTTAGGTGAAAGAGAACTCGTGTGATATTACGGTGCATTAATCCTACTTTTTTTTTTCTGTCGTAGTTTATGTTTCACTACTATACGTTAAAGCTGTCTTATTACTTTTTCTACTATTTTTATTTTTATTTGAAACGGTATTTCCATTTTTCTTCACTCTTTGATTTATTTCTTGGTCTATTTTTCATTTGCTTTGTATGATTGTTCCCAAATATGTGTAAAACAAGTACAGTTTTTTTATTTTTTTTTTGAGTTTTATGTTACACATATATTGGTATTATTATCCCTGACGTCCATTTTTCTGGTATATTTATTTCTTATTATTACTCGATTCATTAGCTTGATTCATTGTTCAGTTCTTTTTCTGCCATATATTTTACCATTTCCTAATTTTATTTTTTCAGTTTTCTATGATTCATTCTTCTCTTCATGTTCTTCCTTTTCATCTAGATCATTTTCCATCATTTTTTGGAAATGTTGGCGTCTGTCATATTATATTCCTTCCTTTGTTTTAGCTACTTCGGTGGTTCGAGAAGTAGTGTTTGTTTTCTGTGTAGTTTTAGAACATTTTGTCTAAGAATTTTATCCACGTTTCTTGTTTTCTTTTCTTAATTTTCTTCTTCACATTTTTGTGTTTTTTTTTGTATTTCTAATTTTGAATTCGTTTCATTCTTCTTCTATTCCATGTCTTTCTGATTTTGTTTCTTTAAGTTTACAACTATTTACCCTCTGTTTTAGTCTATATTTGTTTTCTCCTATTTTTTCTTTCTTTATCTTCGTCATGTCCATTTTTACCAAATAGTGGTCACTCCCTATCTCCGCTTCTATTGTGACTTTTACATTTCTTATCGTTTGCCAATTTGTTTTCCTGATCAGAAAATAATCTATTATTTATTGATTTTTTACTTTTACTTATTATTATACTTTTTCTTAGTGTTTGAATTTAGTGTTCCTTATTACTAAATCTTAAATACTAAATCTCGTCTCCTACTCTTCCTAAAAACTCTTCTAGGTATGCCTGGATTATGGTTACTCTACTATTTAACTTTTCCAGTATTATCATATTTCCTTCTTCCGCATCTATTGCTTTTTGCAATTCTCTGTAAAACTCATCTTTAGTTTCTTTCATTGTTTTTTCTGTATAAGTTATTACCATTGTCCACATTGTTCATATTTACTTCCCGAGCGTAAGCTAATGAAGTATTGTTATCGAGTCCATCCGGCGACTAGTTTTGTCGACGTTTCATGACCCCAAGAGTACGAAAAAATAGGTCTCCCGTGTCCGTCTGTCTGTCTGTCTGCCGTCTGTATGGATTTTTATTAGACAGATAGATAATCTCCAAAACTACCGGCCCGATTGTTGCCAAATGTTGCATGTATATTCGGAATATCACGTAGATGGTAAAATGCTAACCAAAATTTGTCTAACAGCATTATGACATCCACTGAAATTTTATACAAATTTTAAAGAAACAGCAATTTCGTAAAATAGTACATCCATACACTTGTATTTCATGAATCCGCCTTATTTTTATTTATTATTATTATAATTATTATTGTTCATATCTTCTTATTCTTTAGTCATATAATATGTAGCCACCCAAGCAAAACAAATGATACAGTTTTCATTTTTTTTTTTTACCACATCAAGAACGGTTCACACTATTCTCCCGAAAATTACAGTACATAGTGTCAAATTCGCCTATAATAATAATAGCTTAATTCATTAATCAATCCTCTCCTCTGTTTCAAGCAAACAAAATCAATCAAATTTAATTTTACTTTATTTTAACATAAATCCATGCGGTCGCTGATGCTTGAAATTATGAATGTGTTCTTAGTCGAATTATTTCGAAGTATGTATAAACATAAACACTTGAAGTTAAGTATGTTATTCAGGGTACATTTTTGTCTGCTTCAAATATAGTTTATTTACGTCACTTTATAAAAGTCATCACAAGACAAATCGCAAAGTAAAATTTTGGTTGTAATAAACTGTACTGGAAATAAATTTCCATAAATTTTTACTTCCCGAGCGTAAGCTAAGGAAGTATAGTAATCGAATCCAACGGCCGAATTGTATGAAAAAAGTGGTCTCCCATTTCCGTCTGTCTGCCTGTCGGTCTGTCTGTCTGTCTGTATCCATTTTTATTAGACACGTAATCTCCGAAACTGCTGGGCTGATTGTTGTCAAATTTAGCACATCTAGATGGTTAAATACTAATCAAAATTTGGCTAATTAAACCCCACCAACAATTTAATGACGTCATCTCCAAAATTTATAATTACAAGTTTTTTAATTTCATAAAATAAGATAGGTACTCTAGTATTAGTGGTGTGTGAATTCGTGTCGAATTTTCACCCTAGACTTCCAGAATTTTTAGGAAAAATTTAAAATCGAATAGCATAATTGAATATTTTCTTTCTTTACCCCCTCTCTATTTTCTTAGAGGGCATGGCATTTGCCAAAATCAGTCGTATCTTGGCAAGTACTAGCCCCGCCCACCCGCCCTCTATTTTCTCAGGGGCTATGGCGTTTGCCAAAATTAGTCTTCTCTGAGCAGGTACTAGCCCCGCCCACCCGCCCTTATTTTCTCAGAGGATATTTTATTTGAAAAAATAAGACTTATCTTAGCAAGTACTAGCAAGTACCACCCTCTGAAGAAATAAAGGGCGGGTGGGCGGTGCTAGTACGTGCTAACATATGTCTTTTTTTGACAAATGACATCTCCTCTGAGAAAATAGGGGGCGGGTGGGCGTTCCTAGTACTTGTTAAGATAAAACTGATTTTGTCTGTATTAATTATGTAAAAACTTGTGAAATTTAAAGGTGTTAAATTGCAAATTTCCATAGTAACGATTTAAATTCCTAAATCTACCCGAAATGTGCAAAACATGATAAGTTTTTACTTGTGATTTATCATTGGATTCGTATTCTTTACATTTGCTTATACAGATGGCTCAAAAAAAAAGAATATATCAATTTATTTTGTTGATTAAATCAGGAACTGTTCACTCCATTCCTCCAGAAAATTTTGGGAATACAATACATACTGTTATTTTTAGTACCTATTACAGTGCACCAATCCAAGGTGTCCTTGCAAAAATGTTGATGACATCATCACAAAATTCTATAAAGTAAAAACTCAACTCAAAGATTCTGGTATGTTTCACTGTACTTTTTTTGTTTAATATTCTTTCATTTAAATTGTCTTCTTTGATTATACTCTCTAACTTATTTATATAATATATATTATAATTAATCTTAACGTTTCTTTCACTCCTTCTTTTAGCTCTACCCTAGTTCTATCACAACAGCCAGTACCTTTTATGTGTTCTTGTCGTATCCCTTCCTTTCTTTTTGTTTCCGTAATTCCTAATATCTCCATTTTATGTTGTATCATTTCCTTCTATATTTCGTCCATTTCAAGTTCTTATATTTAATGTATTTCGTTTGTTCGTGCTTAGGGTTTGTATTACATTATTAGATATAATTTTAGTGAGTTGTAGAAGGTATCGGCAATGTTCATTCTGTTGTCTAATCTCTATAGAGATATAATTTTTCTTCTTAGGTACGTACTTTACAATTTATATTTATATTATTATGTTTATTTTCTTATTCCTAACCATTTTGTTCGCCTGATTCGTTCTTCTTCTTAATTTTTTGGGTCTAGTTGGTTTCATTTGTCGTTTTCTTGTAGCATTTCTTTTTTCTCATGTCCCCAGAGTAGTTCTGTTGGGTAATAAACTATGTCATTATTTGTCGATTCCTTTCCATCTATGACCATTTTTTCGTGCTTAAGTTTAATTTCTCCTTCATTACTCCTTTCTGTCCCATTCTTTTTTTCTTCTGGATGTTTTCTAGTTCATTCTTGTATGAAAGTGTCCATGAAGTTCTTCTCTATTGTTTGTTCGCTCGAGTTAATATAACGTGTGTCTTATTCTGTCCTTTTTCTAGGTTCTTAATTCTATTGACTATGTCTTCCTCTTTTCCTAACTGCTTATTTCTATTTTCAATGTCATGGTTTCTTCTTGATACTTTTTTCTGATCTTCTATTATTTCTCTTACATGCTTCATCAACTCCATCCACATTTTTGCCAATTTATCCATTTTGTTTTCCTCTTCCTCCTTCTTGTCTTCATTCGGAGTTCTTTTGCTTTTTTATCTTCAAATCCATCCATCTACACTTTATCACTCATTATTTTAAATATTGCGATCTATTTACTTCCCGAGCGTAAGCTAAGGGAGCATAGTAATCGAGTCCATCGAACGAAATGCCACTTTTATGTTTTCTCGACCTTTCATGACCCCTACAGTACGAAAAAAATAGCCACCTGTTTCCGTTTGTCTGTCTGTCTGTCTGCACGTAAACTCCAAAATTGCTGGACCAATTGTTGTCAAATTTTGTATGTATATTAGAAATATCATGTAGATGGTTAAACGCTAACCAAAATTTGGCAAGTCATCCCCACTGAAAATGATTTTATTTTATAAGATAGGTATTTTATAGGCAAATGATATCCCTCTATTTTCTTCGAGGGATCTCATTTGCCAAAATCAGTCGTATCTTAGCAGGTATTAGCCCCGCCCACCCACCCTCTCTTCTCTTAGAAGGTATCTCATTTGCCAAAATTGGTTTCAAGGAGAAATCTCTCAAGACTTTTAAATTCGTATTTGAAACAAGATGGCTGTGATTCGGATTTAAGGACGAAATTTGATTTTGATTTGATTGAAGAATCAATAATAATAAATCACGAATTTTTTAACCTATTAAGTTGGTGTGGAATCTTTTGTGCAGAGCTACTATACACCTTCAAAGTCTGTCGGTGACATGACGCACAAGCCCATCATAATCTGACAATTATCTGTCGTCAAACCTAGAAATATCTAAAAAGTCCCAACTAACCTGTGATTGTGCTTGTTATAAATATATACACAATTGCATACATACATGATGTCACCTTTGATTTCGTCGACCTTTGAAACAATCATTACATGGTCAAAAATTTTGACACAGCTACTTTTACAAAATTTCTCCTAGTTCGCAATTACCGTGGATTCCTCCCATACTTCCAGCTTGAAAAATCATCCACCATGAAACTCCACCATCGCGTTTCGCGCTTTCGAGCCTAGAATAACCCACCAATAAACCGCCGTTTCGCATTCACATAACGCAATTACGACGTTTCGTCACGGAGACGGTCACAAATCCATAAACGCAAATCTTTCGCTAAGGACATTTTAATAATACATTTCTTGTGATAGGGTGAACGATATGCGGAATATAATAATAACCGACTCGTGTCATGCATGACGAGATTTAATCTGCTCTCATCTGCTACGGCACATCCTACACCTGCCATCCGTGGATGGACCGCTGAAACTTTGTTTAAGGTTGCTTTGTGCTTGCCCAAGTAGTTTTGTCTTGGCTGGAATGAGCGCTGTGTGAATGGAAAAATAGGAAAGGTTGTAAAATGTTGAGCATTTACTGAAATTACTGATTCATATGGAAATTATGGGTTTTATCTGTTGGTGCTTTAAGTGAAGGTATTTATTAGCGATAATGTTTGCGTAATTGTGGTACTTTTGTTGGGTAAGTACGAAGTATTGTAAGCTTATCGGTTTATTAAAAAGATAAAGAGGAAAGAAAAACCACATTTTTTTGTTTGCGATGAATTGAAGTGTTGAAGATTGCGTTGCTGAAGTAAATCTGGAAATCGAAATAACTAACCAAAAATATAACGGGTGTTCATTTGTTGTAAGTTTGACAGACCATACAGACGAGGCACCAAAAGGCAATTTTATTCATAATAAAACATACTAGTTTTTCTTCAAACGTCACAATCAAGTTAAAATGTAACACATTTCTTTTTACATAACCTCACTTTCCCCGGTATCACTACATCATACCACCACACAACCCGACCATCAGGAACTACACACCATCAACACTGTTTGCAATCAATTCTACCATATGGCGTATTTGCTTTTAACATTACTGTCAGCATTTACCAGGTACGTGTAATAGTCTCGATTTATTGATAGCAGAAACAAAGGCGGCAGAAAAAGTTACTTTTTCTGACGCTATCACAAAAAGTATTTTTATAGACATGGCATTGAAATGCGTCTTTTACTATGTGTATGGTGGTATACAAAGGTCCGTTTTTCTGAGGTTTGAAGAAAAAGTTCTTCATTATAGCCTTGATACACTAATAACTATTTCTGCTTCCACACCTACACCTTTCTGGTGTGATAATTTGGGAGCAGCTCTTGGTTTATTATGCATTTACATATATGCATACCACACAATCGATAATATTGGGGAAATTTTCTTCAAACTAATTAAATGCGTAATGGTGTTTCAAGAAATATCTTTTTTTTCCTTTTGTTATTCATCTATGAATTCCAAATTAAGTTTTTCGTTTCATTTGAATCCTTAATAACACAGAAATTATTGATATTATACCGCGGCTATCCGGTTGGTCAGTTTTATGCTGAATCTTACGAATTAATCTTTAAGTGTTATGTCAAACAAAACGTGTTTCAGTTTTTCGAAATAGAGAAAAAAAAAGTACTTACCTCCAAGTAGTAATTATATTCGAAATATTCACTTATCTGCTATCATGTTATAATGTCATTCTTACGAATGTCAACTTCGATACCGTAACAACGAATTTTATGGCACTAGAACTATAATGAAAATCGTCATTCCAGTTTGTAGTTGCAAGAAAAGTCAATCCAAATTTCAGTTTTTATTAAGGACTGTACAAACGTTATTTATGAATATTTATAACAAAATTACTACAGTTAGATGGTACATTTTCTGATACTACATTCTGAACTTGAATACTTTTTTCTCCAAGAATTGCTCCGGAAATATTTCTTTTATTCTTACTTGAACTTTCCATGTATCCGTCTGTATCCCGTGACGTTTAATTCTGAGGAAATCTGCACTAGAGTCTGCTAATAAGGAGGCAGAAGACTCCTAAAACAATGACAAGTTTCAGAAAATTTTCCTTAGTCTTCGGTTTATTCCCAAGCGTATGGATCCCAACCTGTTGTTTCGAACAAGTTGTTCTTCGGTAATTATATTTTCTGTAAGTAAACTCTGTAATTCTCCCTTCCTACATGATCCATTTATCTCTGTGATGATAGCTGCCTAAAGTCAAAATTGTTGAATTTAAAAAATCATTACATTGAGCCTTTTTACCTTTATCAACAAGTATCTTTCATCTCCTGCTTCTGATAAAAATTTTGACATTTGTTTAGTCAAAATTTTGGACTTTCTAGCTTTAGATCCATTAGGTTTTTAACCGACAACACTCCTTAGGAATATGACCACAAGGAAGATGCCTTGTTGTTTTTGGACAAATCTTCAAAATATGCCAAGGAGACTTTACTGTTTATTTATTACATAATAAAAATATAACAACTAATTACGATCCTTGCGACGTAAATAACTGTTATGTTATCGAAACTAAACTTGTTGGTACGAGTGGTTCATTAAAAAAAAAGTAAATACTGTAAGAATTTGTAGAGTACAGTAAGGATAACACATGTCCTAAGTTAGAGCCCTGAGTATCCCTAAACGGCGTTTTCAAAATAATTACTACTCCTACAAAAATATAAATGAAACTCATCTGGCAAACAAATTGCCACATTAGCGGCAAGTTTTTATTTCAATTTATGTTATACAGGGTTGTTAAAATGTATTGAAGCAACTGACAATCTTGAGGAAGATTAATTGGTTTTTCTTGACATTTGGACTAAACTTAAAAATACTCAAGCTCTATTTTCTGTAATTTTTCTAAACTTTGAACTTCAATTGTTTTCAAGATGCAAGTCTAACTTGATATTTTTTTAAATAGTAGCACTAGTCAAATCGTCAATTTTTGAATAGAAGATTTTTTTCTGAATTCAGAACTGCCACACCTGTATACACTTTTTTAATTAAAACTGTAGATAAAATGATAACTTTACTATAGATAAATTCTAAAATAGAAAATTGAATAGTCGTGATAATACCCCTAGTCAAAAACACTTCCCGAAGTTCCCGTTGCAGTAGCTGTTTCCGCTGACGTTGCTTTTAGAGCTGAAAATTGTTATTTATAAACTCCGTTGCCAAGTTGTCGTTGATAGTAACTTTTGCCGTATTTAAAGGGGTTGTAGAAGAAAAGTGAAGGATTTAAGTTAATTACTACAAAATTTGCCATTTTTGACATGTTTTAAGTCTCTTGTCGTCGCATTAAGTCTACACATATTAAGAAAAAAAAACCCCTCTCCGACACTACTGCACCGATTATTGTCAAATTTTGTATGTATATTAGAAATAGCATGCAGATGGTTAAATACTACCCAAAATTTGGATAATCATCCCCACCAACAATTTGAAGACGTTATTTCATTGAATTGTATTTTAAAATAATTTTAATGTTATATAAAAATATACTCCTATGTTTGTAGTATATGAATCCGCTTTCAGATTTTTCACGAAACTAAATTTTCGCAAAAATAATTCCAAGATTCAATACCCGTTTATAACCACCACTGTGGCGTAGCGGTCGAGACCTCGGAGAAGATCAACGAATCCGTGCGACATTGTGGTAGTGGTTCGATGCCGAACTTGACCGTTTACTTTTTTTTCTTGCATTAGTCATACGGTGCGACTACTTTTCTTTTGTATTGTGGCTAGTATTATCCATGTGGACTTGCATTTTGCCTTTTTGTTTTAATACGTGTAGACATCTTTTCACAAAATGCAACTTAAAACACGTTTAAAATCGAGAAGCAAACCGCCAGCCATCAAGTGTACAATTGATTTCCTTTTGACAATGATTTCATGTTGATTTCCCCCGATTTCTTTTGATTTGCTCTGATTTCCTTTGATTTCCTGTGATTTCCTTTGATTTCCTTTGATTTCCTGTGATTTACTTTCATTTCCTGTGATTTCCTCTTGATTTCCTATGATTTTCTGTGATTTTCTCTTGATTTCCTATGATTTCCTTTTGATTTCCTCAAAATTTGTTTACATAATGTACTACAGGGCGATTGTTAACTTTTTTTTAACTTGACTTTTTTGTTTTGCCGATAATGATGTTGAATTTAAACCTTTTTTTACCAAGTGTTTACTAACGTACGGTGACTAGGTAAGCTGAAGTGCTTTCCCTTTAGACGAAAAAAAAAATAAATAAAATGTATTGTGCTGCTAAGCAACAAACTGAAATGTTTAAGAAAAAAAATCTGATTTTACTTACAAAAAAAACGCTACTTTGAAATCCATGTTTTATATGTCTAAATCAATAGAGTAAGTAAGGTAGGCGAACTTAAAATTGGGACTATTTTTCAAACGTATTTACTATTCAAACGAAAAACAATAGCGTAACAATAACCTTATAAACTTATTTCTTAATAACTCTCAATGTTAAATTTAACACGTAAGAATTTTTTTTTGCACAATAAAGGAGTGGATAACCCCACTTGATAAATTTTCAGAGGTATTTTCCCCTTTAAAAGTGTTCATGGGCACCTAGAATTTTGCACAGTTTCTTACTTTAGTATTCTCTACGATATATACTTGTACAAATCTCGACCCAGGTTGAGGTTACATTATCACAAATTTTAATCACATCACTTAAAAAAAAAACTAGAATTAAATCAAATATTTTTTCAATAATTTTTTTTCAAAAACTAAACTGCCTTTTCCGAGTACCTGAGGTGGAGGTAGTTTGATTATATATTTATTTTCTTGGATCTCCCCCTAATCTTTAATGTCCGGAAACATAGAAGCATCCGGAATTTTTGGATTCCTTTTCAAAAAATCACAAAAAATAGGGTTAAGTGATAACACTTTACCAATGTAAGATTTTTTGTTTTGTTTTTGAGTTGTTAATTGTACTATAATATAATCGTCTATATTTAAGTCTGGTTTAGAACGATCAGTCTTACTATTTTCAGCCTTGAGATTCAAACGAGGATTCAAATCATCAGAATAGTTGGAAGAATTCAAACTTTCGGTGTCCGTGCTGTCATCATATTCGATACTACTTGGGTTGTCTAAATCAGATGAGTCAGTTGATATATTATAGCGTCTTTTTTGTTTTCCAATTTCGACTGGTTTTTGAATTTGAGATGCATCTTTATGTTGAAGGCAGGTATCTGTTTCTGAGTTAACTCTACTACTATTACATTTCTTATTTTGAATAAATCTTTTGAAACGATCCACACTAACGCGATCCTTTTCATTGTCTAACAGCCAGCAAAATGAAGACTTTTTTATAACTTTTGTTGTATTATCTAAGCGTATTCTGACTAGATCACCTTTCTCAACAAAAATATCGTCACTATCAAAACTTCTAAGGTGTATGTCTCTGTCAAATTTCATAGATTCGTACGAAATTGTGCAAAGATCATTCAGTAAATCTTCATCCTGGTCAACTGGATCGTTTTCCAAACTTTGAAAACAGTTACGTTTCATGCCTATTTGAGAATTGTTGTAATTTTCAATGTGATCGCACTGTTCTTCACTAAACATTTCATCTTCAACTTCGTCATTGCATTCATTGTCTTTACACGGAGGCAAAAATACATAGTTGAAATCTATTACTTTCATTCCTAAATCTTCAGTGTCACGCAGACAATCCCGTAAAGCTGATTCTACGGTGCTTTGTATATCTTTATCTGAAATGTTTTCTAAGTCATCATTTTTCACAAAATCTCTCTTCATGATTGAACTTTTTTTCCTGATTTCTCTAGGAAAAACGAATTTTTTATCCAAATCGTTTTGAATGTTGTTTATAGTTTGCAGTCTGTCACTTCGATGCAACATATCTCTTATACTAAAATTAACAATCGTGCTAAAAGTTGAGGTCATTTGAGAGCTAAACTTCCAAGGCAAGAACATATGTATCATCAGTAAGATTTTTGCACGACCTGAACTTAATGAATTTGATACCTCATATCACAAACTCAATTTTTAAAAACTAATTTGGGGTGAAATTATAAATTTGGTTTGTAGGTATAAAGCAATATAATGTATCATTTCTCATCGGAACTGCACTTCATTAACTACAACTTTAATATTTGTCAAGCTGAAATATCATTCTGTCAGTTAATGATATTATACTGGAATTTTCTATCATTATGCCCTTAAAAGGTTATTTAATCTCCAATTTTAAGATTAAATTGATATTTTCTTTCTTATGATGAATGCTATGACTTATGTCTAATGTTTAATGTTTAATGTTTAATTTATTAACGGAAACTTCCAATTTACAAAAAAAAATAACAATAAATGGAAAAGAAAAATCAAAACAGAACATAAATAGTTAATTCCTAACAGTGGTTAACAACATATTATTAACTTATTTAGATAAATTGATGAATGTGGATATTACAATTAGAAAAGAAAAAAAAAATTACACCTGCCTATAAAATATTGATACCTGGCGTCTAAATTTGTTTAAAATTCGAATTAAAAACGAGCACGTTACCGTTGGACAATCTGTTTGCTGCCATCATCATCCTATGTAGAGGATGATTTCGACATAGATTTGTTGATACGTTTGCAACTCTAAAAATGTTTCTACTTCTAGTAGAGCGACTGTTAGAGAATGGTACCAGAAAAGACAATCGCGCCAACAAATCCGAATTTTCAATAAAACCATGAATAATATTATGGAGAACACATGCATCTGATATATGTCTTCTAACACTTAATTGTGTGATGTTAAAACTGTGCATAATCCAGTTATAATCACCCTTAATATGCTTATATCCAATCCTAAATTCCAACGAACGAAGAAATTTTTTCTGCACCTTTTCTAATAATTCCACGTCGACATTGTATATAGGTGACCAAACAGATCCGCAGTATTCTAAATGAGAACGCACCAAAGAACAGTACAGCGTTCTAAGTGCAACAGGAGATAGTTCTTTACAATGACGCCAAATGAAGCCCCACATACCTAACGCCTTCTTTGAAATATATTCATAATGGCTTTTAAACGACAGTGTTGAATTGAATATGACACCTAAATCCTTTATTTCAGAAACACGATTCAGCGAGTTATTATTAATATGATAGTCAAACCT
The DNA here is from genome assembly GCA_022388445.1 of Zophobas atratus. NCBI lineage: Eukaryota > Metazoa > Arthropoda > Insecta > Coleoptera > Tenebrionidae > Zophobas > Zophobas atratus. The sequence continues at coordinate 50,192,365 of CM039445.1, read as the reverse complement.
AATGCTAGACTTAATATTGAAAAAGGAAATAATATAACATTTCTTGAAGTTCAACGGTAACAAATTGTTATTACACCAACTTAATGTACTATTAAGATCCATTTGCAGTTCTTCAGCATCCTTATGACAACGAATAATTTTAAAGATCTTCAAGTCATCGGCATATAGTAAATAACTGGAATATCTTAAATGACATATTAAGTCATTTAAAAACAATAAGAAAAGAACAGGTCCACAATGCGTACCTTGCGGAACACCAGAGGGCACGTCAAATGAGCGAGATAAAAAATTACCAATACGGACCTGTTGACTCCTGCCTAAAAGAAACGACGACAACCACTTAATCGTGTTATCTCGAAAACCAAGCTTATCCAACTTCATAATTAATAAGTTATGGTTGACGCGATCAAATGCCTTAGCAAAATCCGTATAGACTGAATCGACTTGTAAACGATTTGAAAAAGCTTCATTTATAAATGATGTGTATTCAAGCAAATTTGATAGTGTGGATCTCTTGGGCATAAATCCGTGTTGTTTATCTGAAATTATAGAAGAAGAAGCCCACTGCAACTGACTTGTAACAATAGAATCCAGTAACTTAGGAATAGCCGACTGATTGCATACTCCCCGATAGTCATCAATTTTATTCCGTTTACCCGATTTGAAAACTGGCATAACATAACTGCATTTCCATGATGATGGGAAAATGCCTTGTTCCAAGGATGTTTTAAACAAAATATATAAAGGTAAACTGAGTGAAAATTTGCAGTTTTTTAAAACAATGCTAGGGACACCATCTGGTCCAGAATTACACGAGGGTTGTAGTTTACAAATATGTTCAAAAACCTCACGTATACTGGTTCTTAAACCAACATCATTTACTTGTGTGTTCTGATCAAGTTCATATGTTGTCTTTGTGTAATTCTCATTTGTGTAAACCGAAGAGAAATAAACCGCAAAAAGATTAACAATGTCTTCTCCGCCTTTTGCGAGTTGTTGACCCAAGTTCATTTCTAACGGGAAATTATTATCCGATTTCCTTTTGCTGTTAACAAATTTCCAAAAAGATTTAGGATTCTCAGTTATATTATTATTAGTTTTTCGGATGTACGTGTTGTATGATTGTTCTCTAACTATTCTACAGCGATCTCTTAAAGATTTAAAATATAAATAATCATCAAGTTTACCAGTTTCTTTGTATCGACGATGGACAGAAGTTTTTAACTTGCATAATTCTTTAAGTTCCTTACTGAACCAATTAGGAAATGTTCTAGCTTTATGTTTAATAACTTTATACGGAATATATTGCTGGAAACCATAAAACACAATTTCATAAAATAAAAAAACATTTTCATCCAAGGTGTCACCAACTAAAGAAGTATCCCAACAAATAGACGAATAGAATGCATTTAAACCTTCATAATCTCCATTAGCGAAGTCTAAAACTTGGATTTCAGATTCCAATGAAGCAGGGAGATTAACGGAAATAATCCAGGAATACGGAGAATGATGAAGATTTTCAGGAAATAAACTATCTAGTGCGGAACACACATCCACATTATCTACACTAGAGAAGACCAAATCAAGAAAAACGTTCCTTAAATTGGGTGTTTTATTAATTTGTTTCATATTCATAAGAGAACAAGTATGACTAATGATATTAAAGAAATCATTCGAAACATTGAGGTCATCGCAACTATTCCAACGTACATTAGGCAGATTTAAATCTCCAGCAATAATATAAGACAAATCAGGAGTAAGATCAAAAAGCAACTCTAAGTCAGAGCAAAAATCTTCATAAACACTCAGATCACTAGCAGGAGGAATATACACGCCCCCTACAATTAGGTCTAGATTATTGAATTTTATCCTGATGTATATACTTTCAACAGATTGACCAACAAGAGCAACAGAAGCGTTCAATTCTTTCCTAACAAGAATCAATACTCCGCCTCCACGAACTTTAACGCTAGTTTTAAAATTACGATCCGCCCTAAAAATATTGTAATTGCATAGATTTAATTCGTTATTGGAAATACTATCACAAAACCAAGTTTCTGTTATAATAAGAATATCGTAGACACAAGAATTCACCTTAACCGAAAAGTCCTCTAACTTAGTTCTTAAACCGCCAACATTTTGATAATAAAAACTTATCACTTTTTTGATCGCCCATACACGGGTGGGTCTATCTTCTTTGTACATGTTACGTTTATTAGTTCTAGAAAATATCTAGTTTAACTGGATTTCCTGTGATTTCCTGTGATTTCCTTTGATTTCCTCTGATTCCCTTTTTGATTTCCTGTGATGTCCTTTGTTATCCTCTAGCGTGTACAATTGATGTCCTCTGCGGTTTACCTCTCGTTTAAAATAGAAAATTATTTATATAAGGAAATATCGATTTTGCAATTAGGCCCGCCTCATAATGGTAAAATCCATATTTCCTTGCAAAAATGTACCATTTTAACCATGTTTTAAGGTTCTTGTTGTAAAAAGATGGCTACGTATTTAAAAAAAAAGGCAAAATATAAGCCCCGCCCACCCGCCCTATCTCAATTCTGATGATTCTTTTATTCGTCGTTAGCCAAGGTGGCAGATCTTAATTGCAAAATCCTTATTTCTCTACAGGAAATAAAAAACATGTTTTTGAGTATCGTATTGTTCAAAGAATACTATGTACTTACTTATATTAAAAAAAAACAAGCCAAAATTAAGCACCACCCACATTCATCCCAAGCTCAATCGTGATGCATTTTTCATTCGTTGTCAGACCGAGGGGCGGAGCCTATTTGCAAAATCGATACATTCCTTCAAAAATCTACCTACCATTTTAAACACGTTTTACCTTTCTTGTTGTGAAAAGAAGACTATACATATTAAAAGAAAGGGCAATAAATTTTGTTGATTTAAACTTCGATAACAATCGTTAACAATGCATAAGTGCTGACAGAAAGCTACAGTGTATCAAATGTTGGCAGCTATTTAAAATATGATGGTTTCGGTGAACAGATGATTGAATGGTTTAATATTAGGTGACCTCATTAGGGTAAATGTGTACAAGAGTGCGCATATGTATAAGAGTACGCACTGATGATTTCTGCTTATTAGTGCCATCTGGGTAAGATGAAGTTATACCATTCAGAATTTAATGTTAAACCTGAGATAAAGGTGCAAAAGTGACCTGAATATAGTTTATAGTTTGGTCGTACTGACGATTTTATGTTCACACGTTGTGTGGATGTAATTTTTACCGCTCATAGTTTTAGTTTTTTGTAAGGTACGTACCAGTTCTTTTATTTTACAGTAATAATTTTCATTAGTTGTAACTTTTAAGGTGTCGTTATACATTAACAGTTTTACACTTTCTGTCCATCAAAAGCTTTTAACTTTGAAAACATTAGGTTGTGTACAAATGTACAAGAGTGCGTAGCGAGGTATTGTATAAGCGTGCGCATTGCTTGCAATACGTAGTCTAATAGTCTTGGAGATACATATCATACGGTAATGAATTATTTAACTCTACTACTTTGTACTGCTTCTCGAGTTGTGGGGTGGTGGTTATGGTGATTTTTTTTTTATTTTTACTTCCTGAGCGTGTTGTAATCGAGTCCGTCGACCGACTCTCTATTTTTACGTTTTCTCGTCTTTTCAAGACCCCTAGAGTACGAAGAAATAGGTCTCCCGTTTTATGTGTAGTCTGTAGTCACTTATTCCCATTTATTTTCACCTTAGAAACAAATATTTTTTCATAAAATGTAATGCGTACTCATAAGCGTTCAAATGCGCACTCTTGTGCAATGAACTGTCTAACAGTGCGCATTTACACATCTTGACAAAAATTGAAATTACTCTTAAAATATAGTGGTGTTGGGGCGTACAATTAAATATATCTGATCCCTAAACATGTATATAACGAACCCATATCATAAAATTTGTCTATCCAAAAAAATTAAAAAGTTATTGACAGTTTTACACTAAGTGCGTACTCTTGTACACATTTACCCTATCTCTATCAAAATTTGATTTTCGTGGAATTAGCGTTGTCCATTATAAAAATGTCCCCCCTACTTCAGGGGATTTTCCTTCAAGTTGGCAGTTGATCAATCACATTTTGCTAGGTTGCACAAATATCATTAATCATCGATATTTCATATTGGCTAACCAACCATTTTATAGATTGACATTAAATCTACAGGATTCACTTTTATCTTTATGTGACTAATCCTAGTTTTTAATTTTTCTTGTATTCAAAATTACTTAAACCTGGACTTTTTTGTAGCCTGTAGACAAATCTTTCCAAAATTTTCGACATGACAAATTTCAAAATATGACATAAGACTACGACGTAGTCAAAATTTGGTGATTTTTTGTCTAATGCATGCGATACATTTCTAAATTAAGAAAAAATGCACTATTTAAAAAAAATCAAAGTTATTTAAAGAAAGTTAGACTTTTCGATTTTTACATCCACGACCTTATCTAGTTTGAAGTTCAGCATAAACTAATAACAAAGGAGATTCCCATTAATTAACTTAGGTAAGATCACACACAAAGTTTTTTTATTTGACAGTGATACATTTATAATAGTGCTCTAGCCAGGCTACACTTAACGACAACAATATATAATACATATTTAGATATACTCCGATAATTTTGACTCTGACTCCGACCTGTCTCCCTCCACCACATCACTTTGCTAGTCGACTGCGCTTTAATTAATCTAAACCACGCCAACAAAACCACAACGCCCTGTCTAGCAAAGTCCATCACCGATCATTTTTTCCCCAAACCACTGAGTCATCACCATTCTCGTGTGCCGCTCCACCATTTGCACCAAATCGAAGCAGCTAATCCTTTTTCTGCGTGTACGCCAGAATAATGATGGCTGTCCCCTCGATGGCAGCCGTGTACAGAAGCAAACAATCACGTAACACGAAAATAATTTCACGAGCAAACAAACAATGCCATTCGAGTCCGTCGGGGGGGCCGGGGACTACGCCACTGCATTGTTGTGTGGGCGGACCCTTGCGCCGCTCCCGGCCAACTCTTCGTGTTGGAACACACGCAAGCAGCGAACCGGGATTACGTTGTTCAGAATCTGGAAACCTCGCTCATTAGTTCTGCACCTATGAGTCGGCACATCGAGATCGCAGACCGGAACAACTCCGGGACGCCGGATTCGATGGACGGCGGTACCGTCGCAGGCGCTGCTTCCGGTAGGCAGGCGACGATGTGGGTTCTTTGTTCGGACTTTTTCTGGATGGGACATTGAGACGTTGGGTTTTGATTTATGGGAAAGTGGTATCCACCCAGCGCACTGAGGTGATTAATTTGCGTAATTAGCATCGAATGGGAGGTTCGGCTGGATATGGGTTTTGTAGAGGAAGGTTAGACGGGAAAGAGTAGCCTGCTTTGTTTGTTCTTTTATTCTTAATAGGTGACAGTTGACGCAGCGGCGGCTCGTGAAATAATTAATAAGTGGTGGGTCCTAAAATAAAAAAAATATAAAACCAACTTAATTTATTTAATAATTTCTGCCTGTTTTAAGTTAGTCACTTCTAAATCGAAAACTGGAAACTTGACACAGTTATCCAGTTATCTCACCCATGTGGAAAAACATTTAATAGTCTGATAAAAACAGGTATTCATTTATCACAAATACGGTGTAATATATAATTAATTAAAAAAACTTGTTAATCGACTTCCTGACAAGTTTTTACAAAAATAATTTCGCAGTTTTAAAAATAAGCCTATCATTAAACTTCTAGGCACAAATCAGCGCAGAGATGAAGCTGTCAGTGAGAAAAAAGTCTGATAAGAAGCATTCGAACGATTTCCTCCTTCCAAGAGAAACAATAACAATCTCATTTACTTAGGTACAAGTCCACCTAAGTTTTCCACGTCTAGAACGTACCCATCCATCGCACTCTTGAGAATTATGAAGCCGTAAAACATTTCTCTAACAATAACTAGAGACACCTTATTAAAGCGTTATCTTTCAAGGTTAATAATTTAATTATTATTAAAAATAATTACGGTTGCTTCAAGGTGGTTTCGCCGACTCTTCGAGGATTTTTTTCGCTGGCGTTTTTGCAAAACCTGCCCAATTAGTTCTAATATTCCTTAATTACTAACCGCAAACCGATCTGCGCGATTATGGGACTTTTATCGAAGAAAGTCATTTCACGGACAAAGTTTCAGTGTTAGATGACCAGAAGATAGCAAAACCGGCTCCGATTTCGTTCGTTTAATTATTATTTTTAAGAGCAAATTGGTTCACCGACGAGGAAGAAAAACCTAATTGCGTTGACCGTGATAGTTCCATTGACACTGTAATTAGATGGTGAAAAAATTTCGCACCTCTTGTTGATCTTTATTTTGCGGTTAAACTGTTTCACCTCGGAAATGCGGATAATTGGAAAACCGCACGACGGTGGATGCAGGAGTGGGTTATGCAATTGTTAAAGTTCGGGGTATATGCAGAATATTTGAAGTGTTTAGGATATTCCCAATTTAGTTTTAATTTAAAAAGAAACACAAAGCATATTTTGCATATTTACCACTTCGCTGCATAATTTGGTACTAGGTGATTTATAACAAAACTTTGTTTGTCAAAAAATAAATTCAAAATGAGTTCACGTTTTGGGCAAAGTAATAGACAAAACAATGGTCAATCTAACTCCACTAAATATTGAAATGTCAGAAGATTTTCTACGTGGAGGCAGTTTTAACACCTTTTCCATGAAAGAAAATATAGTTATTTTGAACGAGGAGACTTCAGTCTTACAGTTGGCCCTAATTTTAAAAGTTGAGGACCATATCTGCTATTTCGACTATTTTGACGAAATTTCCATCAAAACCCGAAACTAAAAAACTTAAACTTTTTTTCCTAACAGCATCTACTTGTCGATACCCCGTATATTTAGAAATTTTGGTGTTTTTTACACCAAGAGGTATTAGTCAAGGATCACATTTGAGTCCCTGACTTTTAGTTTTGTTTTTTTTATGTACTATTAATCTTGATTGTAAAAATTTTATTTACCCAGATGATTTAAAGATTACATCCGTAGTAATCTCTCTCACGGATTGTCTTCGTTTGCCCATTTTTCTATTGAACGCTTATTTCTTCTTAATGTATCAAAATGTTCTAGAGGGAATCCTTTGAAATTACTTAAGGAAAATTTTCGTTCCAAAATAAGACGAAAATAGATACATACTTATTAAATACAGTTTTTCATTATTGAAATAGACTACCTGAAGAAATTATTTTCGCGGAGTCTACCTTAAGATTTAACATTTGATGTAGCGCGGGCATAACAGGCGATACCTCTGGCTGTATTAAATTCAACAACAATCCTAGGGGTATTATGTTCAAAATGTTAGTAGAAATTTTGGGAGGAGAATTCTACCGTGTATTCAAACAAATAGACAACATTCTCAACAGCAACCCGACAAAAAAGCCTCGTTAAAATAGCTCCCAACAAAATAACTTTTGACCTGACCTGTTCTTTTTTTCATGAAAGGGGAAACTCTCATGCATACCAGGGATTTTGGCTCGAACTTCCTTGACAGTGCCGGATTTTTACGGACCAAAAGCCCTGTTCCGACCAGCTGTTCTCCAGCCCCCTCGGAACCACGCTGGCATTACTTCATGGGGGTGGTTAGTCGCCAACATAGTCTAACTTCTTTTTTTATTGGGTTTGTCACTTAATTATTATTTGCTTTCGTCTAGTTTCTGTTCTACTTTTCTTCTTCTTTTCCCTTCTGTTGTCTCCTTGTCCACCTGCTTTGCCATTTTTTCATCTGTGTTTTTCTCTCTTCTTTCTCATTCCCCCCAAAGATGTATTCCTATTTCCTATATCCACAGTGCTCTCTTGTGATTATTTGTAGTGCTTCCGTAGAGACCGTTCTGTACGCTCTCGCCATTCTGAGTTGTATCTTCCTTTCCCCGTTTACCATTTTTAATCTGTATTATTCTACGCTCATCTCCTTTCCACATATGTCAGCACCATATACCTAGCATTGTGGACATTACCCTCACTCCCATCATTTTCTTCTTCCTACTACTTGGTCCCATGATGTGCATAAATCTAGTCAGTGCTTTCTTTTTTTTTATCCATTTAACTTTAAGAAGATGTTGAAATGGGTCAATTTTGTTATATGAAAAAGTTAGGTTAGGTTGTTCCATTGGACACTATAAAGTACTCCTCTTTGTATACTCTGGTATAAAACTTATATGAAAACATTATTTTCACACTAGTTGTAGCAATAACTTCTGGTGTTCGTTTTTTGGACGCCTCTACTTTTAGCAAAAGGCTATCAGTTTTTGCGAAAAGTTTTATTGTTCGGTGCAATATATTCTTAAATTGCATCTAGTCGATAGCAATATTTGGAAATTCAACTTGAAATTCCTTCATGAAGGTCTGCAATGAATAAGTCCATTCACCATCAACTTTAACCCCATTTCGATGGTAACTCTGAACCAAAAAGACTTTGTGTTCTAAACTGTAAGCCATGGAACCAAGAATAGAAAGTTTCCTCGTTGGTTAGTTGTGAAAACAACTGATTCTTTTAAATTCGGAAAACAGAAAACACGTAAAAGTAAACTGGACAACCAGTGGTGGCATAAAAGGGGAGCGATGGGGGCGATCTGCCTCGGGTACCAAGCATCAAGGGGTGACAACGACAAGTCACTCGTACAGCCAGCGTATACTTACAGAAGAATCACTCTGCAAAAACATACAAAAAAAAAATCGGGACGACGGACAGACAGACAGACAGACAGATAGAGCGGTCATGAAAGGTCGAGAAAATGTTAAAGTAGAGAATCGGCTGACGGACTTCATCACAATACTTCCTTACATTTTGCCTTTTGTTTTCTTAATATACATATCCCTCTTTTCATAACAAGAAACTTAAAACATGGTTAAAATGATTTATGGAATGAAATATGGGTGGGGGGGGGGGCGTAACCCAATTGCAAAATCTATATTTCCTAATATAAAATAGATTATGAAAAAAATTTTGATTTATGAACATTTGAGTTTTTCAATTTTCTAATTTACAATTTCTAGATTTTACAGTTAGCCCGTCAATTTTTAGATCGTTTATTCAGTTTTTGGATTTTCCAGTTTCTCGATTTTTAATATTTCGATTTTCATATTTTCCATTTGTGAATTTTTGTTTCTTCAATTTTTCGACTTTTACATTTACATACATTTATATATGTATTTCATTTTCCCAGATTCTAATTTTTAATCTAATTCAAAAGAACAGATTTATTAAATGTGAAATTTTCACGACTCTACAGTTGTTGGATGTTTCAATTTTTGTATTCAAAGTTTTTTAAGCACCCATTTTTGAGTTTTTACAAATTCTTCAGTTTTCAGATTTTGTAGTTTTTCGGTTTTCTTAAAAATATGTGTATTCATCTTTTCACAACAAGAAACTTAAAACATGTTTAAAATGGTAAATTTGTGTAGGGAAATATCAATTTTGCAATTATGCTCCGCCCCTCGGTTTGACAACGAATGAAAAATTCATAACGATTGAGATCAGGACGGATGGATGGAGCTTCTCCTTTGGTTTTCTTTTTTAATTAATACATTTAGTTTTTTTGTACAACACGATTACTTAAGAACATAGGTATTTCACATGGTAATTTCGCATAAAAAATAAGAATACAATTAAACTCCACCCCTCGGCTTACGACGAATAAAAAAGATCACCAGAATTGAGATAGGGCCGGTGGGCGGGGCTTATATTTTGCTTTTCTTTTCTTAATATACATAGCCATATTTTCACAACAAGAAACTTAGAACGTGGTTAAAATGGTACTTTTTGGCAAGGAAAAATAGATTTTAGAATTGTAGAGCGGAACCTAATTGCTATATTTCCTTATACAAATTTTCAATTTTAAACATGTGTTAAGCTTCATGTTGTGAAAAAAAGTCTACACATATTAAAACAAAAAGGCAAAATGTGAACCCCGCCCACTCACCCCATCTCAATTGTGGTGATTTTTTCACTCGCCCTGAACAAAAGGGATTCAGCTTCACTGCAAAATACTTATTTCATTACGAGAAATTAAAACATGTTTTAAGATTCATGTTGTGAAAAGAAGTCTACACATATTAAAACAAGAAAGCAAAATGTAAACCCCGCCCACCCACCCCATCTCAATTCTGATGACTTTTTCACTCGCCCTGAACAAAGGGGATTCAGCTTAACTGCAAAAATAAATTAACAACATGGTTTTGAGCGTCGTGTAGTTAAAAAAATAATATGTACATTAAGAAAAACAGGCAAAATATTAACCCCGCCCACCCACCCCATCTCTATTGAGATGAATTTTTTTTTAGAAACTTACAACACGTTTAAAATGGTAAATTTTTGTAAGGAGATATGGATTTTGCAATTAGGCTCCGCCCCTTGGTGCGCCAACGAATGAAAACTTCATTACTATTTAGATCAGGGCAATTATAGGTGGGGCTTAATGTTTGGCTTTATTTTTTTCTTAATATACAAAGTACCCTTTGAATAACATGATACTCAAGAAAATGTCTTACATGGTAATTTATTTTAGAGAGAGAACTAATAAAAATTTTGCATTTAAATTCCACTGCTTTGGCTCTCGACGATTATAAAAAAAAATCATCACAATTGCGATAGGGCGGGTGGGCGGGGCTTATATTTTGCCTTTTTACTTAATATACCTAGTTGTCTTTTCAGAACAAGGAACTTAAAACATGTTTAAAATGGTAAATTCTTGTGGACAAATATCGATCTTGTTATTAAGCTCCGCCCCTCAATCTGACAACGAATACAAAAAAATCATCACAATTGAGATAGGGCGGGTGGGCGGGGATATATTTTGCCTTTTTCTTCTTAATATACACAGCCATCTTTTTATAACAAGAAACTTAAAACATGGTTAAAATGGTTTTTGTAAGGAAACAGATTTTGCAATTATGCATGGGGCGGAGCCTGTTGCAAAATCAATATTTCCCTATACAAATTTTCCATTTTAAACATGTTTTAAGATTCATGTTGTGAAAAGAAGTCTACACATATTAAAACCAAAAGACAAAATGTAAACCCGCCCACCCACCCTATCTCAATTGTGATGATTTTTTTATTCGCCGTGAACTAAGGGGACGGAGCTTAACTGCAAAATACTTATTTCTTTACAAGGAATTAAAACATGTTTCTGAGCCTCTTCTTGTTCAAAGAATACTATGTACATTAAGAAAAAAAACCAAATATAAAGCCCGCCCACCCACCCCATCTCAATTGTGATGATTTTTTTTTATTTAGAAATTTAAAACAGGTTTAAACTGGTGAAGTTTTGTAAGGAGATATGGATTTTGCAATTAGGCTCCGCCTCTAGGTCTGTCAGCGAATGAAAACTTCATTACTATTTAGATCAGGGCAATTATGAGAGGGCGCTTAATCTTTGGCTTTAATTTTTTCTTAATATGCATATCCTTTGAATAACAAGATACGCAAAAAATGTCTTACATGGTAATTTCTTTTAGAGAGAGAAATAATAAGAATTTTGCATTTAAATTCCACTCCTTTGGCTCTCGATGATTATAAAAAAATCATCACAATTGAGATCGGGCGGGTGGGCGGGGCTTGTATTTTGCCTTTTTTCTTAATATACGTTGTTGTTTTTTTCAGAACAAGCAACTTAAAACATGTTTAAAATGGTAAATTCTTGTAGACAAATATTGATCTTGTTACTAAGCCCCGCCCCTCGATCTGACAACGAATGAAAAATTCATCACAACTAAGAATTGAAATCGGGGCGGGTATGGATGGGGCCTAATCTTCGGCTTTATTCATTTCTTAATATACACAGTATTTTTCAAACAACCAATACTCAAAAATATGTTTTTAATTTCTCGTCTAGAAATAATGATTTTGCAGTTGGCTCACGACGAATAAAAGAAATCATCACAATTGAGATAGGGCGGGTGGGGGGGACATATTTTGCCTTTTTTTCTTAGTATGTGTAGACTTATTTCGACACAAACCGAAAATCGGATAAAGCGTGTTAGCGTGAACAACTCTGCTTTACAAAAATGTCAAACCACTGTCAAATGTCAATTATGGAATTAATCATGCACATACGTTTTTGGCTAGTTTCCTTCTATGTCAAAGTTACCTTGACGAATTTTTTAAATGAACACCCGTTATGTACAACTAAATTGTTGGTTGTGTGGATAAAAATTCTTATATTGTTATGAGTTGCAAGAAAACACAATGTCGTCATGTAATCTGCGTGTTATTTGTGTTGAGTATCACTGAAAATAATGGTAAGCAAACCGCAAATCTGAAGGTTTGAAACAATATAAATTAAAAATAAGCACCTCGTGCACCTCTCTAAGTAGTTACTAATTAGATTATAATAAAAATAGCCGTCAATTAGTAATCCTGTTATTATTTATTACAGGATTGTTAAGAACAATAGTGACTGAAAAGTCGATACATTTTGAAGGTTTTTCCCACCGAACCAAGGAAATATAAAAATAGTAAAAAATGCCATAAGTAGGTGTTGCCTAGGGAATTGTTTAGAAGAGCGTGCAAAAATCTTGCGTTCGTATGCAGGAAACAAATATCAAGATAAACGAAAAGCAGTAGTGGAAACCCCGATAAAGCAAGGTAGAAAACCAGGCCCCGATAAGAGCAAACACTGTCGCATGTTCCCGCCATCAATAACCATAAATTTATTTATAGAAAATAATTACAAGTCTAAACTATTTGTTCCTTAAATATTTATAATTGCAAATTTATGCTAAACAGCTACATTTATTACTACCTATGCAATTAAAGCAACATCTGGTAAGGTTATAGTAAGAGGTATGCGTGGTAGTAGCCGATTAAAGATTCGTGAAGAAAAATGTCACTTTAGTTGGAAGTCGAACGTTTTTCTGCGCCATTTCGCCCCCCATCTAATCGCCGCCATCTGATCGGAACGCTAAAAGCGCGATAAACTTATTAATTTCATTTCTTCATCAATGAGGGCCATTTGCCCGATTTACATATAAAACGCCCAGATTATTGTTATTTATTCGCCGATCTTCCAGCTTCGCGCCATTCGTATTCAATTCTGTCATTAAGAGCGTCATTCTGGCTCGTAATTCAACCGTTGCATAAGACAGTGATAACGACTAATCAGAATGGAATTATCGCCTCACCTTCGTGTTGTTTGTTGCGAGGAAAAACCGCTTTTCCACTTGAGCAACAGGATTGTCTCGGCGCGAGATTAATGGATGTTGATTCAGTAGACGGACGGCGTAAAAATTATGTTGCGGCTTTTTTCTATTATGACAATGCACTATCCAACAAGACAATAAATTATTGATGTGCTCATGGCGGGTATTGTGCATGGTATTTTCGCTACACAATTACTTAATTACGCCAACGTGTTTCGTTGAGACCGAACTAGAAATTGGCGGAGACGGAGAGCCTTCTCGGAATCGTGCAGGACCGGATCTAAGTCTTCTGGGAAGTTTTCGTGCGCGAGTGGGTGGATTTGAAGAACAAGTCGAAGGGGTTCGGATTCCTGAAAGCGTTTTCTTGACACGATACCATCGTGAACGTCGTAAACCGAAAATAGGAAAAATCAAAAGTGTGCGAGAGTGTGAAACTGACAAGATATGTTTACTGATACTGGCAAAACAAGCAACTTAGATTTCAAGTATTTAAAGTCCTTGTCATACATATAACTTGTGTTCATTTAAAAACTTCATCAAATGAACTTTGACATTTTGGGAGATACCCCTACGGTAGAGATGCCCATGTCTATGTAATTTTTTCCCTCGATTAATAGATGTCAATACAACGAAAAAAAAAAACAATTCGCAGAAATACTCACAAACAAACTTAGAACAGAAAACAGAAACCAGGAGGAAGGAGCTAACAATGACGAAGACTTATAGAGTTATCTTCGGATGACCTGCCCTTGGCAGTTACCTAAATCCTTAAAGCATTTAACGAAATTTTGCTGCATATCGATTTTGTTTACACCAAGTGACTAGAGTGTGAATGTCATTTTGCAATAAAAGACAATCTAAAATAGTATTGACTCTATAGAACAGCTTTAGATTGTCGCCAAATAGTAGTTTTTTGCATTTAACAAGTCCAGGTAGGTCATTAATGAATATAAAAATAATAACGGACCCAAATTTGACCCTTGTGGTATTCCAGAGGTTGCAACAACATCGTTATTTTTGGTTCTGTTGATGCAGAAACAGCTAGTAGCTTTAGAGAGAACTTTATTCACCCCTCAAATACAGTCCAACAAATCAAGATTTTTCGAAAAAGTACAAAATTTGAACTGGAAAAATTTTATTTATTTTAGAGTAACCCCTATAAGTTAAAAAATATCGATAATACTAGTCACACCAAGAAAAAAAAGTGGTACATTATTTGCGTTCCTCTCATTGTAGATGATAAACAGTCAAGGTAGATTCATAATCCAGAAGTATACAGGGGTTTGTTATTAATACCATTTGCTATGCAAAAATTTGAGGTGATATCATCAAATTGTTGGTAGGGCTAATTAGATAATTTTTGGCTACCGTTTTGCCATCTAAACGCTATTCTTAATATACGTATAGAATTTTACTACAGTCGGTCCTGTAGTTTTGGAGATTATCTGCTCAATAAAAATCTGGACAGATGGCAGACAGATTGGACCACGAGACCTAATTTTTCATAGTCTAAGGGTCATGAAATGTCGAGAAAACATATAAGTAGCCAGTCGCCCCCCGATAGACTCGATTTCAATACTTTCTTTAACTTTATAACACTCTAATAACAACACAGACGGCAGGCAGACGACAGGTAGAGAAACGAAAGGCCTATTTCTTCATACTCTATAGGGGTCATGAAACGTCGAGGAAATATGAAAGTACCCATTTGCCGACCCTATTACAATACTTGCTTAGCTTCTACGTGAGAAGTAAAAAGATAAAAAATGTCGTTTAATTGTATGGAAAAACATTTCATTTTGATTTTCGTTTTCCCAGTCCTCTGATGGTTCTCATTTTCCTGTAGCCAACTTTTATTTTGAAGTTGGGACAAGCCAGTCTCCTGAGAATTTCTCATTTAAACATAGTTTTTCAGTAATAAATATTTGAATACTTAATTGGATTTTTGTTGAACTTTGTAGCTTAGCTTCAATTTACCTTTTTGTCCCAAAAATTCTCTCCATCTTTAAATTATTCAACATTTGGAAGTTTCAATTTTTCGATGTTTTCCTTTTTCGATTCTTCAATTACTTATTCGTTTTTCAAATTTTCCATTTCCCAGATTTTCGAATTTTACATTTTTCTATTTCTCTATTTTTCAATGATTTAACTTTTCAATTCTGCAGTTTCTCAATTTATCCCTTTTTCGATTCTTCAATATTCGTAGACTTGGTTTTTCAATTTGTCTATTTCCCAATTTTCCACTATTCAAATTTTCGATTTTTCAAATTTTGTATTTACAGTTTCTCGATTTTTCAATTATTCAACTTTTCGATATCAGGATTTCTGCTTTTTTCGATTTTTCGATTTTTCAATTTTGCAGGGTTTTTTTAAGTCGAAAAATCGAGAGACTGAAATTCGCGATTTTTCGATTTCTAGATTTTTTAATTTTTAATTTTCGCGGTTTTCCAATATCCAGATTTTTCGATTTTCGATTTCTCTCCTTTTCAATTATTCAAATTTTCAGTTTATCGATTCTGTTCCTCGAGTTTTCGATCCATCGATTTCTTAATCTTTCGATTTATTAGATCTTTTAACTTTTCAGTTTTTTGACTTTTAGATTTTCAGTTTTTTTGGTTTATCGATTAATGGATTTTTCAGTTTTTCAATTTTCCAATTTATTCGACTTTCCGGTTTCTCATCTTTGAACCTTTCGATTTGTAGATTTCAAGATTTCTGAATTTTTCGATTTATTAATTTTTTGATTTTTCAATCTTTCAAAAAGTCGAAAAATTCACACAATGATAAATCGAAAAACCCAAAAATTTACAAATTGAAAAACATCAAAACCTAAAAATTGAAAATTTTCTATTTCTCGATTTTTCGAATTTTAAGTGTTTTAACATTTGTGGTTTTTCAATTCCCGGATTTTTCAATTTTTTGACTTTCCGATTTTTGGCTTTCTGGTCCCCAGTTTTTCGATTTCTCTGTTATTCAAATTTTCGATGAATTTTACTTTTTCGGTTCTTCAATTATTCGTTGTCTCAGTTTTTTCATTTTTTCAGTTTTTAGATTTATCGATCTTTCGAATTGTAGGTTTTTCCATACTTAAATTTGTTTGTTTTTCAAATTTTCGGTTTTTCGGTTTTCATATCTGTTCAATCTTTCGAAAAGTCAAAAAAACGAGAGATTAAAAAATCGAAAAGTCGAAAAATTGGGCAACCTAGAAAATGAAAAAAACCCAAACTTGGTTTTTCAATTTGTCAATTTTCCACTATTCAAATTTCGATTTTTCAAATTTTATATTTACAGTTGCTCGATTTTTCAATTTTTCAATTTTTCGGTATCAGAATTTCTGCTCTTTTCGATTTTTCGATTTTGCAGGGTTTTTTTTGAAGTCGAAAAATCGAGAGATTGAAATTCGCGATTTTTCGATTTCTAGATTTTTCAATTTTTAATTTTCGCGGTTTTCCAATATCCGGATTTTTCGATTTTCGATTTCTCTCTTTTTAAATTATTCAAATTTTCAGTTGATCGATCTTCCACTTTTCCGATTGTGCAATTATATATTCGTTGTCAGGGTTTTTTAATTTTTCCAATGCCCAATTTTTCGATTATACAAATTTTTAATTGTTCTGTTCCTCGAGTTTTCGATCTATCGATTTCTTAATCTTTCGATTTATTACATCTTTTAACTTTTCAGTTTTATAATTTTTAGATTTTCAGTTTTTTTGGTTTATCGATTTAAGGATTTTTCAATTTTTCGATTTTCCAATTTATTCGACTCTCCGGTTTCTCATCTTTCAACCTTTCGATTTGTGGATTTCAAGATTTCTGAATTTTTCGATTTATTAATTTTTTGATTTTTCAATCTCCTAAAAAGTCGAAAAATCCACACAATGATAAATCGAAAAACCCAAAAATTCACAAATTGAAAAACACCAAAACCTAAAAGTTGAAAAATTTCTATTTCTCGATTTTTTGAATTTTAAGTATTTTAACATTTGTGGTTTTTCAATTTTTTGACTTTCCGATTTTTGGCATTCTGGTCCTCAGTTTTTCGATTTCTCTATTATTTAATTCTAATTTTCGATGAATTTTACTTTTTCGTTTCTTCAATTATTCCTTGTCTCAGTTTTTTCATTTTTCAGTTTTTAGATTTATCAATCTTTCGAATTGTAGGTTTTTCCATTCTTGGATTTGTTTGTTTTTCAAATTTTCGGTTTTTCAGTTTTCATATCTGTTCAATCCTTCGAAAAGTCAAAAAAACGAGGGATTAAAAAATCGAAAAGTCGAAAAATTGGACAATCTAGAAAATGAAAAAACCCCAAACTTAGAAACTGAAAAATCGAAAACTGAACACCGGACAATTGAAAATTCTATAAATTGAACAGTTGGATTAAAAAATCGAAGAATCGAGAAATTGAAAATTAGAAAATTTGAATAATCCAATAATCCCTTTAGAAAATTGGAAAAAATATATTCAAAGCAGATAACCAACGGGATAAAATGTCCTTTCAGCACTGATAACAAGCTTAACTCAAATGTTTATGTTTATACAGCAGAATTAGCTTTAGTAATCTTTCAGGAATTTCATAAAAAATTTAACAATTGTTATAGAATTAGGTACGGAATATTAAGTAGGTAAAATTTATTTATCTCCGATATGTTGTTCTTTATGTTTCAGTAATAGTTTTTTTTCGGGTTCTCTCACGAAAAACGTGTTTAAAAAATAAATTGGTAGAATATTTTTTTTATCTAAAGTTTTATTTTGCCCCAAAAAATTATTAAATAATTTTTGTGTATCTTGTGCTTCAGAAATGAAGGAAGTTTAGTGTAAACTACAGAAATATTAAAAAAATAGATTTAAATTTACAAAAATTCCTATATATCTATATTTAAAAAGAAAAGTAATTAATAGAAACCATATTTAGTGTGTACAATTTTCTAATACTGTTAAAAGTTGTCCGTTTTTAGATTAACATTTTTCAGATGTATTTGTCGTCCTTATTTATACAATTAACGATAGATACCGTCGGCGACATTTTCCCCAATTTATTTTCTCATCTTAAGTGAAAGAAATAACTGGGAAGGATGCTGGCAGATTCGGTCCAGTTCACCTCGTGCTGAAAATTTGACCGTATTTTGACGAAAAAAAAAAGAGTTTCTTCTTGCTGGCAATCCATCAGTCATTTTCACTCTTATCTCGTTTCAAATAAGATCAACTTTCTACGAAATTTATTGTTGGTATGAACTCGCGTCCAGAAAGTTGCCTTTCTGTCACATCAAGCTGTCATGGTCCGCCCCGGGTGACTCTAAGTACCAACACATGCTTTCGTCTGTCGTTATCTCGCGATCTGATTAAAACCAAATTCTGCCCAGCAGAAAAAATCTAAATCAACATTGAATTAATTAATCTTCTGTTCCTTTCATTTTTATTCAAATTTGGATCAGTTATTTAATTAAAGCGTGTGATAAAAAAGTGTTTTGTAGGCGATGACAAACACGCATATTTTATTTATTAAGTTATTTTATTTATTAATAATTAAGAAAAAAGCTGCGAGCGGAGATTCCGGCAACAGGTTGCCGCTATTAATGTATGCAAATAATGCATCCAACCTGTTCTTTTTCTCCGTTTCAGGTAAATAAAAGTCCAATAAATTGGTAACGGAATCACCTGCGAAGGGAAAAAGGTTCTGAAAAATGCATATGAGTTAAAAGCTGGATGGGAGGGGTGGAGATTAATAAGACAGGCGTCTGCTGGCTTCTCTTCGTTTCTATAAGTTGAATTCTTAAAGTGGATCTGTCAATTTATCAATGGACCCATCAAACCTGCTAAGTACTTTCCATTTGTCTGTTAGCTGGTGTCCATCACATGCCGAGCAATCAATAACCAGCCAAGAAGCCTACTTTAATTACGCATTCGATTGTTTGTTACAAATGACTGTGCAGCTATTCAGATGACCCTGGTGATAACGCCAAACAAACGTCCCAGCGATGGTCCAACTCCATATCGGATGGTTACACAATGTGTACAGGGTGACCACGCAACATGGACTCGGACACCTGCACAATAATTGTTAAAAAAAATGACAAGAATGAAGAAAGGAAGAAAGGAAAAGCAAAAAGAGACAAAAGTCTTCAATGCAGAAAATGCTGAATGTGTCTTTGAATTAAAGTTAAAGACAACTTTGGTTGAGATCTGAAAAACTACTCTGTTCTAAGTACTATTACTTATTATTGTTATTATTAGTGATACATTACTTACCTAAAACTTTCATTCTTGAGGGCAAAAATTTGGACACACAGCTGAAACCATAGACTACCATGATTTATTCTAATACTTAAGCATGGGTATCATGTGATTCTTCATGATTTTTGACATTTTTTCCGTAATTCATTGTAGAAAACTGTTTCATTTCAATCTATGGAAAACTGAAGGAAAAGTTTATCTTGTTGTGGGAAATGAGTTTCAAAAGTTTTGTTAATACTCAGTTATCTTTTAAAATAAAATACGAGTATGGTAATTTTTAAAAACATTTTGAACGTACAAGTGTTGTCAAAAATCAATTAATATTTTTTTGCATAAAAAATTTGCTAATGCAAAATAGAACATGTAAATATCGTTCTTGTTTTTGAATCTGATTTTATCTCCTAATGACTTTATTTTTAATTGTAACACAAGAACATTATTACCTCTGGTGATTCTTAATTAAACATTTTCTACATTTTTTTTCTCTTTACGCTTACGTTTAACAGAATTATATGTATGTTATAATGTATATTCTATCAGAATATTAATGCAAAGAACTGACACCGAGAACTGATTTAAAAAACCTAATAAGGTAACTATTAAGTATACATCTCTTAAATGCATAAATGTCTACACAATTTATAATAAAAAAATTATGCCGTAAAAATACAGGATGTTCTATCTGAAAAACTAAAATATCGTAAACCCTTGCATTGCTAAAATAAATAAGAAAATTGGAATAACGTGGCAACGTCGCATCGGAATAAAAATGAAAAATGAAACCCAAAAAAGGGTTAATGAGAATACGTAAAAGTATATAGGGTGTTCTATTGAAAAAAAAAACTAGGTTGTGTGCTTTAGTCTGTATTTTTTTGCACATCTAATAATGAATGTGATATCAAGTGGTTACTGGTTCACCCTGTATATGCGTGTATTATACATATATTTTTCTAACAAAATAAAACCTGAAGTTAGAACAGAAATAAAAATAATGAAAAGTAATTTATCCCCAAAAACTATTTAAGAAATTTGTCTATTGATCCCCATCAAAAAAGATGACGTCATTTTAAAATTGCTAAGCAAATTTCAACGCATTTCGACGAAACGCAGACTGATTAAGATTATTTAGAGCAGTTATTTAGAACAGTAGTAAATTTGCAGAAATTTTATATTCTCTAGAAATATTTTAAAATACGGATAGTGTGTTTAACGCCAGTGCTGGTTCTATCCTTGACTTTGTTGTTCAGAAATGTCAAAGGTTAGGAAAAAGAACATACCTATCAAAATTAATTTTAAGATGTTCTTTGTTACGTAATCAGACGGTCTCTTTAAACATCCTGTTGATGTTAATTTTATGAGCGAAACTCTTATAATATACTGATTTTTTCGGATGTTATTTTATTATTATGACAAGTACTGCACGCTGATTTTCTTCATTTAATGACTGTAAGACATTAACCAAAATTATTTAAAAAATATGTAGGGTGAGAGTGAAAAGCGCACGCTTATTTTCTTATTTATTTTCAACTATTCTTCTTTCAACTATACACAGTGTTTTTTTTAAAACGCGTAAAACGCGTAAAACACAACTTAGTTTTTTCAGATAGAGGATAGCTTATATATTTTTCAATATCTTGATTGATTTGTTCTTAAATTTTATGACCACAGTTTATTTTTGAAGTTTAGATTTTCTTGAAAATTTTTGGACACGAAAGGGTTAACAAAAAATCGCAGTATAATTTTCAACTATATTTCAATTTTCTCAATTTTCTCGACGTTTCATAACCTTCATAAAATTGTTGACGTCATCTCAAAATTTTTGAGTATTTTTATTTTTCATTTTCCCAATTTTTTTATTTTCATTTTTTCGATTTTATATCACAAATTTCGTTTATTCATTTTTTCTAATCTTTAATCTTTGATTTCTCAGTTCCCCGATTTTCCAATTTTTAAAATTTTGATTTATGCAATTTTTGGTTTCTCAATTATCAGATTTTCCCCTTTCATGAATTTTCAACATTTCGATTTATTTCTTTTTTCGATTTTGAAGTTCCTCAATTTTTAGGGTTCCGATTTTTCAATTTTTTGTTTCTTCAGTTTTTTAAGTTCTAGATTTTCAATTTTTAGATTTTCCAAAGTTTTCATTTTATACTTTTTCCTAATTTCATTTTTGATTTTTCAGTCTTACAATTTTGCAATTTTTCCATTTTTTTTTATTACAAAAGTTCAAAAGTCGAAAAATTGAAAAAACGAGAACTCCAAAAACAAGAAAGTGGACAATTGATAAATTTTAAATCGAAGAAATAAAATAATGAACACTTGAAAACTAAAATTCGATAAACTTAAAAACTGTGGAGATCAAAAAAATTAAAAATTAAATATCGACTAATCGAAAAATTAAATAGGAATAAGTGAAAAAATCCAATAACTGAAAAACGGAAAAATTCTAAAATCGTAAAAGCGAAAAAAAATGAAAAATTTAGAAAAGATCTAATTATCCCTACATATTTCAAATAAAAACTAGCAAAACCACAAATAATTAAAAAATCGAAAAATGAAAAATCCAAAAATTGTGATTTCGAAAAATTATAGAATCGCCAAAAGTTTAAATTAAAAGTGTAACACTGAGACATCGAAAAACTGAAAAATAAAATTTCAAGAAATTCAAAAAATAAAAATCAAAAAATTAAAAATCGAAAAATTAAAAAGCAAAAAATTTAAATATCGAATAAGCGAAAAGTTTTAAAATGCAATAATTGAAAAATGGAAAAGATGTAAAATCGTAAAATTGAAAAATTGGAAATTTTTAAAATTATAAATATTACATATTATATAAAACTCGAAAAATTGCAAATCAAAAGTCGAAGAAACGAAAAACTGAAAAATCGAACCCAGAAACTGAAAAGTCTAAAAGTTGAAAAATTGGAAAATTGAAAACCGAAAAATCGCAAATGGAAAATTTCACACTGAAAACAAAAAAAATTATAAAGTCAAAACATTGGAAAACCCAAAAACAAACAAAAAAATAAAGAAAATAAAGAAGCGAAATGAAAAATTGCAAAACGAAAAACTGAAAAATCGAAAAATTGAAAAATAAAAAATTGAAAAATCGAATAAGTGAACAGTTTTAAAGTGCAATAATTGAAAAATGGAAAAGATCTAAAACCGTAAAATTAAAAAAATGGAAATTTAAAAAAATTATAGATCATTATTACATATTATATAAACCTAGAAAAATTGCAAATCAAAAGTCGAAGAAACGAAAAACTGAAAAATCGAACCCAGAAACTGAAAAACCTAAAAGTTGAAAAATTGGAAAATTGAAAACCGAAAAATCGCAAATGGAAAATTTCACATTGAGAAAAAGAAAAATTACAAAATCAGAACAGTGAAAAACCCAAAAACAAAAAAAATAACGAAAATAAAAGAGCGAAATGAAAAATTGCAAAACGAAATACTGAAGAAATGAAAAACTGAAAACTCGAAAAATTGGAAAATAAAAAATTGAAAAATCGAATAAGCGAAAAGTTTTAAAATGCAATAATTGGAAATTGGAAAAGATCTAAAATCGTAAAATTGAAAAAATCGAAATTTAAAAAATTTATAATTAGTACATATTATATAAAGCTAGAAAAATTGCAAATGAAAAGCCGAAGAAACGAAAAACTGAAAAATCGAACCTAGAAACTGAAAAATCTAAAAGTTGAAAAATTGGAAAATTGAAAACCGAAAAATCGCAAATGGAAAATTTCACATTGAAAAAATTATAAAATCAAAACATTGGAAAACCCAAAAACAAAAAAAAATACAGAAGATAAAAAAGTGAAGTGAAAAATTGCAAAACGAAAAACTGAAGAAATGAAAAACTGAAAAATCGAAAAATTGAAAAACAAAAAGTTGAAAACTCGAAAATTTGCATACCATAAAATTGAAGGACCAAAAAAAAAATGAAAAATTGAAAAATTGCAAAAGAAAAACCTGAAGAAACGAAAAATTGAAAAAACCAAAAGTTATAAAATTGTAACTTCGAAAAAGTTTAAAAGTAAAGAAAATAAAAAACCGAAATGAAAAATTACAGATCGAAAACTTGAAGAAATGAATAAATAATTAAAAAATCGAGAAATTGAAAACTCCAGAAATTTTAAATCGAAAATTGCAAAATCTGAAAATTGCAAAATTGAAAAGTTAAAGAATTGAAAAATTGGAGAATTTAAACTTGCAAACTCAAAAAATTGCAAAACGAAAAACTGAAGAAATAAAAAAATGATGAGTTGAAGAACTGAAAAGTTCAAGTCAAAAAAGCTGTGAAGATGTTATCTACACCACTGGTTTTAACTTTATAGATGTTATCAGAAAACAAAAATCGCGAAAAGTTAATAATTTTTTGTGAAGTAGTTGAAATAAGGTGGCAAAATAAAGTATGTTTATAAAGTATAGGAAAATGATAAAGAAAATATGTAAAATATAATAATATATAGCATTCTATTAAAAAAAATGTTGTGTGTTACACCTTAAGAACAAAACACTCAGTATATTCTAAAGCAGTTTTAATGTATACTATCCCTCCAACTTGAGTGTCTAACTTTTTTCTATTTTTAATAATTCACAAGCTTATTCTAGAAACTGTAAACATCTAAGAATAACGTTATGTTAAAAATGTGGCTTCAGCTGAAAAATCATTAGTAAATCTTCATAAAAATATAAAATCTACTTTATACGAATTTTTTCTTAGAATCTTATTCCTTTCTTCATTTTAGAGGTTTTGGTTCAACATCTAAAAACACAAACCATCTTACAATTTGGTTATAAAAAGTTGTATGGAATTATTTCTTATTAATTAGTATTTTTGGAAAAGTAGTACCGATCAAAGTGGTGCCCGTCCAACGTTGCTTACCACTCTTAGTGGAAAAAGGAGCTCCAAAACGCCCCACAGACCCATTTTTATCTTTCATCTGTATCTGTACAACTACCAGACACAACGAAGAATTCTAGAAGAGCTCCTTTGATCATTACAATAACGTTTGAAAAAGTTCGCAGACTAAACACATAATTAAAGCCGCGTACAATAAAGCAATAAAGCGAAAACTGCATGCACGTGTACCTACAAATTACGATCATTTCCCCGTATACACGGTGATTAGAAAAACTTTCTGTGGCTCGTACCACCATCCTCCCAACCGTACCATCCATCCGTCCACTCGAGAACGCAGTAGCAACTGGTGATGGTGGCGGTTATCGCGAGTTGGATCTCGGCTACCGGCCGATGTAGTCCCATCTCCACGATCCATTCAATGGCTTGCCAACAATGTAATGGTATTATGCTGAGTTATGAGCTACTTGGACCGCCACGTCTCTTATCTCTTCCATGGTACCTACACCACGGTACCACAATGAGAGACTCTCCCATGGTTCCGATGATGGACTTTTCTGGCCTCTGGCATTCGTCGTCGATGAATGGAAAGAAGCGGCGATGAATAATCGGATGGGTGTTGTTGGCCCATTGTAATGGAACTAGTTCAGTAGTTAGCGTTTAGTGGCTTAAATGAAATGGTTACGTTTCTAAGTAATTGCGGGCATCCATCAAGTTATCATGGGGATTTTTCCGGGGCGACGCCACTCGGAATTGAGATTAATTCGAGTCGTTCGGTGGTTTCTTCGTTTATGGAAAGACCGGCTCCGAGATGGACGCATTTACATAGCTGGAAGGATTATGGACTCTTGTTTCTTAACAGGATTAAGGATTAGTATTATTGCAATTTGCAAGTGATTTGTACGGGTGGGGAATTGTGGAGTGACGTTTGAAGGATGGTTGGGTGAAACAAAGTTGCAATCGGGGTACACAGTTTTGCAATTAATGGAGCCAGTTTGACAGTTATAACAAACTATTTTATTTGTTTAGGTTTACTATGTAACGATGGGTTTGTGAAAAAACTGGTGATTTTTAAAACTGGTAAAACATGTATATCTTGTACTTGCTTTATTATTTATTGCTATTTATCGACAGCCATAATTAGGACTCAGACATACAAAGTCTTAAGAACACTTGTAGCAGAATTAACATAGTGTAAATATCTTGATTTAAACACAAAAATAAATAATACAAATAATGAACATCATTACGCTCTTAAAGTCGTTTGCAACTTAAAAATTACCTCCAAATGAAATTGCTCATTTTGTTCTTCACTTACCTTTCCCAAATTCTCTGGAAACTAGAAAACACACAAAATATAA
Source organism: Zophobas atratus (assembly GCA_022388445.1). Lineage (NCBI taxonomy): Eukaryota > Metazoa > Arthropoda > Insecta > Coleoptera > Tenebrionidae > Zophobas > Zophobas atratus. The sequence goes on along the minus strand of CM039445.1, from coordinate 50,166,682 downwards.
TCTTCGGTTGGGACACCTTGTATCACTACATAGTGTAGTTATTCAGCTAACAATACAAATTCTGCTTCATCGGTAGTAAATATATTTAAGATCACCTAAGACGACGTAATAAAAACCACCAAAATACTACAACCAGGTACATCAGGTTCTAATCGGATACCATCTTCATAATTAAGCATTGTAAGTTCCAAATTGTTAAGCCGCTCCTATTAATATTTGATAAATTTTTTGAACCAGGGGTTTTCCATACAGAATGGAAAGAATCTAAGATTTGTTGTGTTTCCAATTTTTCTGAAATTTTCGAATTAATTCTACATTCTTATATCCTGCAGTGAAAAGTTATATATCTATATATCAGAGCATCAGCATGATTTTTAAATTGTAGATCAACAACGACAAACCTTTACAAAAAAAACATTGAGCAAAATCAGTCTTATCGTACCAGCCCCGCCCACCCGCCCTTTATTTTCTTAGAGGATATGTCATTTGGCAAAATCAATCTTAACTTAGTAAGTACCAGCCCCGTCCACTTACCTTTCATTTTCTTAGTCTTATTTTGACAAGTACTAGCCCCGCCCACCTGACCTTTATTTTCTTCGAGGGTATGCCATTTATCCATACCAGTTTTATCTTAGTAAGTACTAGTAACACCCACCCGCCGTTTATTTTCTTAGAGGGTAGGTCATTTGCAAAAGTCTTATTTTGTCAAGTACTAGAAAACGTGAATAATACATTTTTAATTGTTAACATAAGTCTATTGTTATGACGTCATTAACTTTCTAAAAGGCATGAATGAATACATCTGTGTAAATGTTTTGTAATCATGGACGTCTTAAGACGGCCTTTTGGGATGTTTAGATAAAATTAAAAATTTGTCTAAATAATTTAAATCATACAGGTTTGAAATATTAACCATACGCTTATAATCATAATATCATGTCGGGTGCCTACAGAATTTCCTGTCTTTTATTGGTATATATTTAATGTTATCTTACAATACATAAATTTCTAATTTTTTCAAAAAATTCTGATTTTTTTTTTTAATTTAGAGCTCTAAGATAAAAATTATAAAATCAAATTAATAAACCACAAGTATACAAGCATACTATTCTGCTAAATTTAAACACGATGTCCTGGGTAAAATTCTAAGATGACGTCATTTAATTTTTAGAAGGAACAAAGACATAAATTTTGATTCACGGTTTACCATTGTTACGATAACCTTTTTTCAAGATTTGAAAGTAATCAGTTTTGTATTTTTAACGTAAATTCTCAATTTTTTTCGAAAAATTTTGACTTTTTTCCAAAAATTTTTTTTTTTTTTAAATTTAATGGTCGAAAACAGAAGTTAAAAAAAAAACGAATCAATAAATCACAGGTACAGAAGCATATTATTTTGGGAAATTTAAACACGGTTGACTAGTTAAAATTTTACGATGATTTGATTCATGATTTACCATTTTTACAACCTTTTTTGCAAGATTTGAAAAAAGCCAGACTTGTATTTTCTAAATTAAGTTTTCAATTATTTTCGAAAAATTTTGATTTTTTCCAAAAATTTAGATATCTATATAAAAGTTACAAAATCACTGGTACCAAACCGTATTATTTTGGGATATTTAAACATTATTTACTGGGTACAATTTTGACAACTTCTAATAAGTATTTGAAAGGGAGAAAGAGCTAAATTTTGATTCACGATTTACCATTCTTAGCATAACCTTAAAACATTTGCAACATTTGAAAGTAATGAGTTATGTATATATATATATATTTTCTAAGATAAATTTTCTATTTCTTTCGAAAAATTTTGATTTTTTTTTCTAAAAATTTAGAGACATCCAAGACAAATTTTATAAAAACCAAGTTAAATTTTCACATTTTTTTTGTAAAATTTTCATTTTTTCCCTTAAATTTGGAGCTCTAAGATAAAAGTTACAAAAACGAATTAATAAACCACAAGTACAGAAGCATATTATTTTGAAAAATGTAAGCACCATTTACTGCGTAAAATTTTAAAATGACGTTATCTAATTTTTGGAAGAAAGAATGAGCAAAATTTTGATTCACGATTTACCATTATTATCCTAACCTTAAAACGTTTGCAAGATTTGAAAAGAGTCAGTTTTGTATTTTCTAAGATAAGTTTTCTATTTTTTCGAAAAATTTTGTTTCTTTTTCCGATTTAGATAAATTGGATATTAAGATAAAAGTTATAAAAAAAAATTAACAAACCACAAAAAATTTTGAGGTCTAAGATAGAAGTTATGAAAACCAGTTAATAAACCACAAGTCAATAGCATATTATTTTGGAAAATTTAAACACAATTTACTGGGTAAAATTTTGAAATGACGTCATCTAATTTTTGGAAGGGAGTAACAAATAAATTTTGATTCAGGATTTAACAGTGTTGCCGTAACCTTAAAACGTTTCCAAGATTTGAAAGTACTCAGTTGTGTATTCTCTAAGATAAATTTTTTATTTCTTTCCAAATATTTTGATTTTTTTTTTTAAATCCAAGATAAAATTCATAAAAACTAAGTTAAATTTTCAATTTTTTTTTTTTGGCAAATTTTTATTTTTTCTCTTAAACTTGAGGCTTTAAGATAAAAATTACAAAAACGAATTAATAAACCACAAGTACAGAAACATAACCACAAGTACAGAAGTATATTATTTTGAAAAATTTGAACATCATTTACTGCGTAAAATTTTAAGATGACGTTATCTAATATTTGGAAGAAAGAACGAGAAAAATTTTGATTCACGATTTACTATGATTATGCTAACCTTGAAACGTTTGCTATTTTTTTCAAAAAATTTTGTTTCTTTTTCCGATTTAGACAAATTAGATATTAAGATAAAAGTTATAAACAAGAATTAAGAGACAACAAGTACAGAAACCTAATTATTTTGTAAAATTTAAACACAATTTACTTGGGCAAGTTTTGAAATGATCTAATTTTTGGAACAGAAAAACAGAGAAATTTGGTTCACAATTTATCAATATCAGGATAATCTTAAAAATGTTACAATATTTGAAAGTAGTCAGTTTTGTATTTTTAAAAAAGCATTTTCAATTTTTTTTTTTTAATTTTAAATTCCTTTCGAAAATTTTTAATAGAAGTCCAAAGTAAAAACAAAGATAAACTAATAAACTAATAAGTAGGATCATAGTATGTTATACAATTTTACACGATTTGCTCTGTTGAATTTTAAGGTGACGTCATCTAATTTTTGGAAACGACAAACGGATAAATTTTGATAAACGATTTACCATTACAAGTCAAATTTTCATTTTTTTTTTTCGAAAAATTTCTATTTTTGCAAAAAAATTTGAGATCTAAGATAGAAGTTATGAAAATCAGTTAATGAACCACAAGTACAATAGCATATTATTTTGGAAAATTTAAACACAATTTACTCGGCAAAATTTTGAAATGACGTTATCTAATTTTTGGAAGAGGTTAACAAATAAATTTTGATTCAGGATTTAACATTGTTACCATAACCTTAAAACGTTTGCAAGATTTGAAAGCAATTAGTTTAGCATTTTCTAAGATTAATTTTCTATTTTTTTTAAATTTGATTTTTTTTTTTTGAAAATTTAGAGGTCTAACATAAAAGTTATAAAAACGATTTCTTAAACCGCAAGTACAGAAAGCATATTATTTTATAAAATTATTTTTTTTTATAATTGTCGGAAGGGACAAACAGAAAATTTTTTATTCACGATTTACCATTGATACGATCCCATTGAAATATTTAGAAGATTTGTATTTTGTAAGTTAAATTTTTGATTTTTCTCTAAAAATTTTGTTTTTTTTTTTTCAAAAATTTAGAGGTCCAAGATAGAAGTTACAGAAACGAATTAATAAACTATAAATGCAGAAGCATATTTATTTCTGAAAATTAAACACAATTTACTGGGTAAAATTTGAGGTGACGTTATCTAATTTTTGGACATTTTGATTCACGATTTACCATTTTTACTACGATATTTTTGCAAGATTTGAAAATATTCAAATTTGTGTTTTCTAAGCTAAATTTTAATTTTTTTGCGTAATATTTTGATTTTTTTTTTTTAATTTAGAGGTCTAAAATAGAAGTTATAGAAATATTTTTATTTACGATTTACCATTTTTACCACAACCTCTTTGCAAGATTTGAAAGTAGTCGATTTTGTGTTTCCCAAGATAATTCCTGATTTGTTTTTCGAAATAATTTGATTTTTTTCCAAAAATTTAGAGATATAAGATAAAAGTTCTAAAAACGAATTAATAAGCCTTAATTACATAAGCATATTATTTTGTAAAATTTAAACACCATTTACTTGGTAAAATTTTAAGATAACGTTATCTAATTTTTGGAAGGGACAAGTAAATAAATTTTGATTAACGATTTACCATTGTTACGATACCCTTAAAAGGCTTGGAAGATTCGAAAACAGTCAGATTTCTAGTTTCTAAATTAAATGTTTTTTTTTTCCAAACATTTAGAGGTCCAATATAGAAGTTATGAAAGCGAATTAATAAACCACAAGATTTAAACACGATTTACTGAGTAAAATTTTGAAACGTCATCTAATTTTTGGAAGGAAGGAACAAATAAATTTTGATTCATTCATCATTGCTAGGATAACCTTAAAACGTTTGCAAGATTTGAAAGTAATCAGTTTAGTATTTTCTAAGATGAATTTACTTTTTTTTTATTTTTTTTTTTCGAAAAATTTGTGGTTTAAAATGAAAGTTATAAACAATTTCATAAACCACAACTTCAGAAAACACGTTGTTTTATAACATTTAAACACGATTTACTGGTAAAATATTGCATATTAATATATTTTGTTCATTTTTTTCTTAGTTTACGAAGTCTTTTTTTCCCAACAAGGAACTGAAAACATGTTAACTATCGTACTTTTGAGAGAAAACTCTAAATATTAAAAAAAACAAAGTATAAACCCCACCCACACGCCCCGATCTCGATTGTGATGAATTTTTCATTCGTCGTTAGATCGAGGGGCGGAGTTTAATAATTGTAACACCAAAATTTCCCTAGAAAATTTTACCCTTTAAAAACATATTTCATAAGATGTTTATTTCATGCTTTATACATACATATGGTAATTTCTTGTAGAGAAATGAGGATTTAGCAACTAAACTCCACCCTCTAACTTACAATGAATAAAAAAGTTCATCACAATTGAGAAGGGGTGGGTGTGCGGGGCTTATATTTTGTCCATTTTTTGTTAATATACTAAGTTTTTTTTTCAACAAAAAAAAGATAAAAATGAAAAATTGTAAAATCGGAAGAAACATTGAAAAATTGAAGGAAATGAAATGAAAAATTGTCACGATTTACCGTTGTTACCGTTAAAAAGTTTAGTTTGTATTTGCTAAGTTAAATTTTCAATTTTTTTCGAAAAATTTTGTTTATTTTCCAAACATTTGGAGGTGTAAGAAGTTATGAAAACGAATTAATAAACCACAAGTACAGAAGCATATTATTTTGGGAAATTTAAACACGATTTACTGGATAAAATTTGAAATGACGTCATCTAATTTTTGGGAGGGAGGAACTGATAGATTTTGATTAACGATTTCCCATGTTACGACAACTTTAAAACGTTTACAAAAAGTGAAAGTAATGAGTTTAGTATCTTCTAAAGATAATTTCCTGGTTTTTTCAAAGTTTTGAATTTATTTCCAAAAAATTGGAGGTTTAAGATTAAAGTTATAAAAACGATGTCATAAACCACAAATACAGAAAGCATTTTGTAAAATTTAAACACGATTTACAGGGATTTACCATTAGTAGGATCCCCTTAACAGGTTCAGAAGATTGGTAAATAGTCAGATTTATATTTTTAAGTCAGATTTTCAATTTTTTTTTCGAAAAATTTTGATTTTTTTTCCAAAAATTTGGAGGTCTAAGATAGAAGTTATGAAAACGAATTAATAAACCACAAATACAGAAGCATTTTATTTTGGGAAATTTGAACACGATTTACTGGATAAAATTTGAAACGATGTCATCTAGTTTTTGGGAGGAAGGAACTGATAGATTTTGATTAACGATTTCCCATGTTACGACCACTTGAAACGTTTACAAAAGGTGAAAGTAATTAGTTTAGTATCTTCTAAAGATAATTTCCTATTTTTTTCAGTTTTGAATTTATTTCCAAAAAATTGGAGGTTTAAGATTAAAGTTATAAAAACGATGTCATAAACCACAAGTACAGAAAGCATTTTGTAAAATTTAAACACGATTTACAAGGATTTACCATTACCAGGATCCTCTTAACAGGTTCAGAAGATTGGAAAATAATCAGATTTATATTTTTTAACTCAGATTTTCAATTTTTTTCGAAAAATTTTGATTTTTTTTCCAAAAATTTGGAGGTCTAAGGTAGAAGTTATGAAAACGAATTAATAAACCACAAATACAGAAGCATTTTATTTTGGGAAATTTGAACACGATTTACTGGATAAAATTTGAAATGACGTCATCTAATTTTTGGGAGGGAGGAACTGATAGATTTTGATTAACGATTTCCCATGTTACGGCAACTTTAAAACGTTTACAAAAGGTGAAAGTAATTAGTTTAGTATCTTCTAAAGATAATTTCCTATGTTTTTTCGAAGTTTTGAATTTATTTCCAAAAATTAGTGGTTTAAGATTAAAGTTATAAAAACGATTTCATAAACCACAAGTACAGAAAGCATTTTATAAAATTTAAACACGATTTACAAGTATTTACCATTAGTAGGATCCCCTTAACAGGTTCAGAAGATTGGAAAATAGTCAGATTTATATTTTTTAAGTCAGATTTTTAATTTTTTTCGAAAATTTTGATTTTTTTTTCAAAAATTTAGATGTCAACAATTATTTTGAGAACCTGACGAGGCAGTTGATAAAACTGCAATAGCAAATCATCACTACATAATATGAAACAAAGTCTCTGTCTGTATGTCTGTCTGTCTGTCTGCATGTCTGAACAAGATAATCTCAAAAACTACCATAAGGGTTTTCATGCGGTTTTCACCAATAAATAGAGTGATTCACGAGGAAGGCTTAGGTGCATAATTTATGAAGCTTTTGTGTAAATTGACTGGAATATGATACTAATTGTCGACTGGCATGGGCTGCGTAAATAAGCAAAAATATTTTCAAAGATCCCACGTCAAAGAAATATCGTTTTAGAAAATCTAATTTTTTAATTCCCGATATGAACTTCCGTAATTAGAATTCAAACCAGCGTATTACAGAACGTCAAACTAATATCTCCTTACACATCAAATCCTCGCCTTCATTACCGACAGGATCCGCGATAAGAAATTGGTTTTTCTCGTGGCGACTTCCTCGCGAGCGAATAAAATAAATAATTTATTTCGACGGAAGGTAATTAGTCCCAGGATATATACAAGACCGCGCTGTGTAATTGTTAAAATAAATTAACACACAGTACTGTTGTGTACATATGCGTGCTTTCGAACAATTATTATCTGAAAAAGATGAAACGTGTGTGATTTGGGCGGCGTCCGATATATTGTTTCGAGTCCGCGTCTTATCATTCGAGAATCGTAAACGCGATGAAAAGATTTTATTTCTCACAGGAACTATTCAAACTAGGACATTAAGAAACTGCCAATAAGGCGAAAAATGACGAGGTTTACCGTACTGCTCAGCACAGTTCCCAGCATTGAGTCTTATTTTATTCCTAATCAGCTGAATGGATATGAAAGAGACGGAATCGGCGGCGATTTCTAAATAGGTATGACATATGTCGATTTGGTTTTGATGGTTGTTGTTTAGGGGACTTGTTTTTGTTGTAGATGGAGTACCAGGAAATGTTGTGATGCAGGTGGTGTCGAATGGTTTAATGGTAATCTGTTTTTTTGCCGGTGAGTTATACTGGTACTGGTGTACCTATATCCGTCTAAGTGGAAGGTGAGGTTCGAAAAATTTATGGAGCAAACTAGAACGGATGCTTAATAATAATAATTAGTTGTTAGAAACTTTACATGTATGTAAGTGGTGCTACAATTTGAAATTTTAAATTCTTAATTTAAGAAAGTAGCCATATTTTATAGGTGATTTTTATTACTTATTTTGTGAATTACACTGTGTTTTTTTTTTTTCAAAAATCTGGATATCTAGGGCGAAAACTCAACACGGATTCATAGATCACAAGTACAGGAGTATCTTATTTCATAATATACATGCAAAATGTGACAACAATCGGTCCGGTAGTTTCGGTGATTATCTAATATATCGAATAAAAATCGACTCAAGCAGACGGATAGACGGAGAGATGGACAGACAGACAGACAGATGGAAACGGGAAACCATATTTTTGTACCCAGGGTCATAAAACGTCAAGAAAATATGAAAGTGGCAAGCAGTTCGATGGACTCGATTACGATCAGGAAATAAAAATCGAAACATTAAAATGTCGAAAAATCAAAAAATCCAGAATCGAAAAATTTCCAAAATCGATAAGTTAAAAAATTTTTAAAATCGAAAAACCAATGTCAAGAAATTGATCCAAAAAAACGAAAAATTGAAAAATAAATAAACTGAAAAATCAAAATTCAAAAGTCAAGAAATCGAAACAGAAAATCTAAAAATTGAAAAATCGAAAAGCTGAAAAGTCGAAAACTCGAAAAAACCAAGATAGTGAAAAATGCAAAATTTAAAAAATCGAACAACGGAAAAATCAAAATTAACTGAAAAATTCAGAACTTGAAAATTTCCAAAACTAAAATGACGAAAAATTGGGACATCGAAAAAGTGAACAACTGAAACATCGAGCAATGAAACATCAAAACATCGAGAAATCGAAAATTCGAAAGAGTGGAAAACCGAAATAGCTCGAAGTCGAAAAAATATATAATTTAGAAAAAACGATAAATCGAAAATCAGAAAATTTGACAAATTGAAGAGTCAAGAAATTGAACAATGGAAAAATCGAAACATCGAAATCTCGGTAAATTTAGAAATCCAAAAATTGAAAAATAGAAAAACTGAAAAATCGAAAATTTAAAAGCCAAAAAACTGAAAAATCGAAAAATCAAACAATTTTAAAAATTTAAAAACAGATGAATCTAAAACAGAGAAGATAAGTCGAAAAACCGAAACATCAAAAACCCAAAAATCTAAAATTTAAAAATGCGAAAAATTGAAAAATAGAAATATCCAAGAATCGAGAAAATCAAAATGAAAAAATTAAAATGTCGAAAAAATGAAGAATGGAGAAACTGAAAAATCAACTAATTGAAATATCAAAAAAGGTCGAAAAATCGAAAAACTGGAGAAACAAAATATCAAAAAATTCCAAGGCTGATTATGGAAAAAGTCAAAAATCGAAAAATTGAAAAACCTGCAAAATGTAAAAACTGGAAGACTAAAAATCGAAAAATCGAGTAATCAAGAAGTTGAGAAATCGAAAATTTAGAAACGTCAACAATTGAAAAATGGACAGATCGAAAAACTAAAAAATCGAAAAATTTAAAAACCGAAAAATTGAAAAACCTAAAAAGAAAAACTTAGATATCAAAAAATCGAGGAATCGAGAAATCGAAACATCAAAAAATTGAAAAGTCGAGAAATCGAAAAATTGAAGAATCAAAATATAGAAAAATTGAAAAATCGAGAAATTGAAACATCAAAAAATCTAAAGTCTAGATATTGAAAAATCGAAAAGCTGAAAAGTAGAAAACTCAAAAAACCGAGATAGTGAAAAATCCAAAATTTTAAAAATCGAACAACTGAAAAATCAAAATTAACTGAAAAATTCAGAACTCGAAAATTTCCAAAACTAAAATTGGGACATCGAAAAAGTGAAAAATTGAAACATCGAGCAATGAAACATCGAAAATTCGAAAGAATGGGAAACCGAAGTAGCCCAAAGTCGAAAAAATATGTAATTAAAAAAAACGATAAATCGAAAATTAGAAAAATTGACAAAATGAAAAATCGAGAAATAGAAAAACTGAAAAATTGAAAATTTAAAAGCCGGAAAATTGAGAAATCGAAAAATCAAACAACTTTAAGAATTCGAAAAATTAAAAACAACGAATCTAAAACAGAAGAGAAGTCGAAAAACCGAAACATCAAAAACCGAAAAATCTAAAATTTAAAAATGCGAAAAATTATAAAATAGATATATCGAAGAATCGAAAAAACCAAAATGGAAAAATTAAAATGTCGAAAAAATGAAGAATGGAGAAACTGAAAAATCAAGTAATTGAAACATCAAAAAATCCAAAAGTCGAAAAATCGAACAGCTGGAGAATCAAAATATGCAAAAATCCCAAGACTGAAAATCGAAAAATCGAGTAATCAAAAAGTTGAGAAATTGAAAATTTAGAACCGTCAAAAACTGAAAAATGGACATATCAAAAAACTAAAAAATCGAAAAATTTAAAAACTGAAAAATTGAAAACTCAAAAGTTTTAAAAATCGGAAAATTGAAAAACCTAAACAGAAAAACTTAGATGTCAAAAAATCTAGGAATCGAGAAATCGAAACATCAAAAAATCGAAAAGTCGAGAAACCGAAAAATTAAAGAATCAAAACATAGAAAAATTGAAAAATCGAGAAATAGAAACATCAAAAAGTCCAAAAGTCGCAAAGTCGAAAAACTGAAGAATCAAAACACGAAAAAATACCAAGACTTAAGTATTATCGAAAAAGTAAAAAATCGAAGAAAAATTGGGGGTTCGAAAAATTGAAGAAACATCAAAAACTGAAAAATCTAAAATTTAAAAATGTGAAAAGTTGAAAAATAGAAATAATATCAAAAAATGGAAAAATATAAAATTTTGAAAATTGAAAAATTAAAATGTCGAAAAATTGAAGAATCAAAAGATGGAAAAATCGAAAGACTGATTATCGAAAAAGTCAAAAATCGAAGAAAATTTGGGAAATCGAAAGACTGGTGAATCGAAAAATTGAAAAACCTGCAAAACTTAAAAACTGAAAGACCGAAAATCGAAAAATCGACTAATCAAGAAGTCGAGAAATCGAAAATTTAGAAACGTCAAAAATTAAAAAATGGACAAATTGAAAAACTAAAAAGTCGAAAAATTTAGAAACGGAAAAATTGAAAAATTGAAAAATCAAAAGATTTAAAAATCGGAAAATTGAAAAACCAAGAAAAGAAAAACTTAGATGTCGAAAAATCGAAGAATCGAGGAATCGAAACATCAAAAAATTGAAAAGTCTGGAAATCGAAAAATTGAAGAATAAAAATATAGAAAAATCCCTAGACTGATTACCGAAAAATTTAAAAATTGAAGAAAAATTGAGGATTCGAAAAATTGAAAAACTTGCAAAATCTCAAACCTGAAAAACTCAAATTCGAAAATTTGAAAAATCAAGAAATCGATATATAGAAAAGTCAAAAAACCAAAAAATCAATTGATCAAGAGATTGAGAAATCGAAAAATCAGAAATTTAGAACCATCAAAAACTAAAAAATCGAAAAATTGAAAAATTTACAAAAGTTTTCAAAATCAGAACCGAAAAATCTAAAACTGAAAATTCGAAAAATTGTAGGATCAAGAAATATAAACATCAAAACACTGAAAAATCTAAAATTAAAATTTATCGAAGAATCGAAAAATCTAACATTTCAAAAATAGAAAAATTAAATTGTCCAAAACATGAAGAACCGAAAAATAAAAAATCGAAAAAATGGAAACATCAAAAAATCGAATAGTCGAAAAATCGAAACATTGAAGGAAAAATTCCAAAACTGAGTTTCGAAATATTCAAAAATGGAAAAAAAATTGAAGGATCGGGAAATTGAAATACCTGTAAAATTTAAAAACTGAACGTCTGAAAATCGAAAAATCGAGTAATCAAGAAGGCGAGAAATAGAAAATTTGAGAAATCAAAAAATCGAAAATTTAGAAACGTTAAAAATCGAAATATTGAATATTGGAGAAACTGAAAAATCGTAAAACTAAAACATCACAATATTGGGAAATCGAAAAACCAATAAATTGAGAAATCGAAAATTTTAAGAATCGAAAAAATTGAAAAATTCCAAAACTAAAATATCGAAAAATTGAGAAAGCGGGAAAGGAAACTTCAAAAGATCGAAAAGTCGAAAAACGAAAAGTTGAAAAATCCAGAAATCGTAAAAGTGGGATACTGAAGTAGCCCAAAATCGAAAAAAGATGTATAGTTAAAAAAAAAAATCGAAAAATTGCAACATCGAAAAAGAGAAACCGAAAACATTTTTAAAAATCGGAAATTCGGAAAATTGAAAACCCGAAAAATCTAAAACTGGGAAGTAGAGAAATCGAAGGATCGAGAAATCGAAACATCAAAAAACTGAAAAATCTGAAATTTAAAAATATTCAAAATTGAAAAACAAAAGTGTCCAAAAATTGAAAAATCGAAATATTGAAAAACCGACAAATTGATTAATGACGATATGGAAAAATCCCTATACTGATTTTTGAAAAATTCAAAAATCGAAGCAAAGTTGAAAAATCGAAAAAGTGAAAAATCCCAAAACTGAAATATCGGTAAATTGAGGAATCGAAACCTGCGAAATCTAAAAATTGAAGAACTGAAAGACTGAAGATCAAGACATCAAGAAATCGAAAACTAAAAACCAAAAAATCGATAATCGAGGGATTGAGAAATCGAAAAATCGAAAATTCAGAGACGTCAAAAATTGAAAACTTGAAAAATCAAAAAATTCAGAAGAATTCAAAAGTGGAAAAATCGTGAAACTGAAACATCAGAATATTGAGAAATTCCAAATTGAAAAAATAGGGAAATCGAAAATTTTAAGAATCGAAAAATTGAAGAAAAAAATTGAAAAATTCCAAAAATTGAAAATTCGGACGTTGAAAATTCTAGAAATCGAAAAATTGTTATATGTATATCTACAATTTTTATTTTTTCCAAAAATCTTGATGTCTAGGATAAAAATTCAACACGGATTCATAAACCCCAAGTTCATGAGTAAATAACATTTATTTGACAAAAATTCGACATGACAGACAGAAGCGGGAGACTTATTTTTTCGTACTCTAGGAACATGAAACGTCGAAAAAACATGAAAGTAGCTGGTCGCTCGATGGACTCGATTACAATACTTCCTTAGCTTGCACTCGGGAAGAAAAAATGGGAACGTTGACCCAAGATTATTTAGGCAGAACAGCTTTTTCCAAAAAGTATAAAATTTGATTTTGCAAAATTTTGTTTATTTTATGATGATCCCTATAATTAAGAAAACATAGACAGTAAAAAAAACAATAAGGACTAAATTCGAACCCATACTGAACAGAACACAAGTCCGAGAATTCATCAGCTAACCAATTGGTCACGAGATAGACGTGGAAAATATTGCACAAAAAACTGATGGTGACCAAAATCAAGGCGGATTCATAAGTCACAAGTACATGAGTATATTATGTTAGAAAATTTAGATATGCGCATAGAAACAGAATGAGATTCCATTCAATGTTTAAAAGTATAACTGAATTTTTAATTTGTAATAAACAGTAATAAACTTTTGTATCTCTATCAAAGCAAGACAACTAAAACGATTTGTGAAAAATTCCATACTTCTATCTTTAAGCATGACGGAGTTGATAATTTTAAATATGACCATTTTTTTCGATAAAGATATAAATACTTACGTCAAAAATTGTTAAGCAAATAACCTTTGTTTCGACATTGTTTTTTTTTTTTTCTTTTTATAATCAAGGGTCTGTAAAAATATACAGGGTATTTCGCTTGAAAAGAACGGTGGTATGCAACAAACTGCCAGAAATAATTTTTTAATAATTAAGAGGAAAGTAGTAATTTTCGATTATTATTGTTATTAAATCATTATTATTTGCTAAAAAGCATTATTTAATGAAAAACGTTGTGTTTCCTATTGTGTTTTCTTAAAAAGAAGAGGAGAATTTGAAAATTTTTCCGGGTATTTTTTTATCCGTGTTTTATGTTAATCGTGTTTAAATATAGAACCATTCAGAGAAGTCACATGACTCCAGTTGTAGGTATAATACCTCAAAAATATCCCTGAAATGTCCCATCGTGGAAACCATAAATTATGGTAATTGCCTCGGAACGAAAATCACTTCATACCGCTCAGATAACCGTCTGTACTGAATACTTTCCCAATTCCTTGTCGACTCCTTCGAATTACACACATACTTCCTCATTTTTACCAAACCCAATTAGCGCCCACCATCCATACACCCATCCGGAAATCCTCGCCGGCTTTTCGCAAACCCAGAAACTCGCCCACCGCCACGCAATCCTCGAATCTTTTCGCCATCGACCTAGACACGCTTTCGAACAATGATGGGAAAGTGCAGACGCGTCCTGGAGGTGTCGCAAAGCAAAAAGTACCACGTCGGGACCATCGCGGCCGCTAATGGTCTCACATCCATGGTCTCGCACCAACACAATACCATGGTTCACACTCTTTTCGCCGCCATTGTTATTCAAAGGCGAGCGCAACATTTCACGCTTGGTGACACTACTAAGTCGGAGGCGGCCATATTCGTATTATCACGTGATACCACCCATTGGACGCGCGGTGCTTATCACCCGGTGGCCCGCTTTTCGCCGACTTATCGCATCCACCATTAGAAATTTCGCCGAGTGTGAGTCGGGTTGAGGCGCCGTATCAGCAGGCGGAGTGATACGGGCCGCCACACGGGCTCGGCTGGCCTTAATAAAACGGTTTTCTTTTGTTGGGTGCGATTAGGTACAGTCGGTGGAAAAATCGTGGGCTGAGGAGAGTGGGCGATGTGTGTGCTTTGGTTTTGGGAGCGGACGAATTTTTGCAAAATGTAAAATAGTATTAAAGTAGATGAACGAGACAAAGTCGAGGCCTTCAATCATACGAGAAGTTAAAATATACCATAATGTTATACTTGGTGGTACGTCACAAAATTGAACTGTCAGTGCTAAGCGTTCTAAGTGGGAATAATTTATGAGAAAGAATCATTATTTTTGGCGACATTATTCTTCACTATTGGCCATATTTTTTCTGGAGGGTTAAGATATGGGTGACATGGTGGTATTCTTAACATTAATAATAATTCATCAAATTTATAAACGATGTGTTGTTTTACGTCTTTTAATAATTTAATAAAGGTGAATTTTAAAATTGTTTGAAACAAATGATGAGGTACCTAAGCCAAATATTGTTACCCTAAAGTTTAAATTTTTTTGGCAAATTAAGTTTTATAACCTGAAAGCTCAAATTTCGTTAATAGATTAATTTTTAAAGAGAAATGAAATTGAAAAAAACGTCAAAAATGTGATTTTTGTCGTATGCCAATTTACTAGGTATACTTACTTACCTAAAATAAAATTAACAATCTTTTCAATTATAAACAAATGTTACATTTTATTGAATAATAAAATAATAATAATAGTAATTTTCATTTGTCCCCTGCCTTGAGTAATTTAATAATTTAAACTAATCTAAAATTGTTGTTTTAGAATCTGGACGATTTTTTTTATACATTAGGTTTTTATGTAAGATAATTCAAATCATTATTTTTTCATTATTCTTACTATTATCAAACAGGAACGGATGGCAATAGAAGGAACATTAGTTCAGGAAGTAAAAATTGAAAAATTAAAATATCAAAAAAAAATAAAAAAAATGCCAAAATCGAAAAGCCCAAAAAAATTTTAAAACCGAAAATTTGAAAAATCAATAAATTGGAAAATCAAAAACTTCGAAAAGTTGAAAAAACGAAAAACCGAGATATCGAAAAATCCAAAATTAAAAAAATCGAACAGTTGAAAAATCGGAATTACTAAAAATTGAAAAACCGAAAAATTGACGAAAAGTCGAAAAATCGACATACCGAGAAATCAAAAAATCGAAACATCACAAAAATTGAAAAACGAGAACACTGAAAAATCGAGAAATCCAAAAGTCGAGAAGTCGGAAAATCGAGAAGCGAAAAACTGAAATAGCCAACATTTTTAAAAAACGAAAAATCGAGAAATTGAAGAATCAAAATATGGAAACATGCTAAAACTGATTACCGAAAAACCCAAAAATAGAGAAAAAAAATTAGAATCGAAAAATTAAAAAATCCGAAAAATCTCATAACTGAAACATCGGTAAATTGAAAAATCGAAAAATTGAAAAACCTGTAAAGTCGAAAACCAAAAAATTTAGTAGCGTCAAAAATTGAAAAATCGAAAACTGAAGAGTCGAAAAATTGAAAACTGAAACATCGGAAAACTGAGAAATCGAAAAACGAAAAAATGGAGAAATGGAAAATTTTAAGAATCCAAAATCTGAAGAGAAAACTGAAAACTTCAACTATGTGTACCTACAACATTTTGAAATTAATTTTTTTAGCAAAATGAAAAATAAGGCTATATAAACTTAAGTTCCAAAAAACATCGAACACATTGAGCAATTTTTAATTTAATAATTGAAACCTTAAAAAAAATCTCAAAACCGGAAAGTCCAAAAATCTTTAAAATCGAAAACCGAATAGGTACTATGTCAAGAAATCGGAAGAAAAAATCGTAAAATCGAAAAGCTGAAAAATCAAAAATTTAAAAACAACAACATCAAAGAACTGAAAAATCGAAAAATTGGGAAATGGAAACATTAGAAAATCGAAAACCGGAAACATTGAAAAATCTAAAAATTAAAAAATTGAAAAGTTATAAAAACGAAAAATCAAGGTATCAAAAAATCCAAAATTTAAAAAATCGAACAACTGAAAATTCCGAATTGACTGAAAAATCCAAAAATTGAAAAATTTCAAAACTGAAATGACGAAAAATTGGGGAATCAAGATATTGAAAAATTGGAAAATCGCAGAATTGCCGAAAAATCGAAAAATCGGCAAACGGAGAAATCGAAAAATTGAAAAACTGAGTCAGCGAGAAACGAAACATCAAAATATCGAAAAATCGAGAAATCCATTAGTCCCGAAATAGAAAAATTGAAAAACTGGGAACCGGAATAGCCCAAAATCGAAAAAGATTTATGATTTAAAAAAAATTGATTAATCTAAAAATCGAAAAATTGAAAAATATAAATATCGAAATTTAAAAGTATCGAAAAATTAAAGAATCGACCTATTGAAAAATCGAGAAATTGAAGAATCAAAATATTTAAAAATCCAAAACTCTTTAGGTATCGAAAAATTACAAAATCGAAAAAAATTGTAGAATCCAAAAATTGAAAAATTTGGAAAATCTAAAAATTGAAAATTGGGCAATTGAACCTTTTTTTACTTAGTTATAAACAATTTTTACATTTTATTAAATAATAAAATATTAATAATAATAAAGAAATATTCATTTGTTCCCTGTCTTCAGTAATTTAATAATTTAAATGAATTTTAAGTTTCTGTTTTAGAATACGGTTTATTTTTTTATTCTTTATGTTTTATTCAAAATAGTGTAAATCTTTATTTTTTCATTATTCCTACTATTATCATCTTTCTTCCAAATAAATATTAGGTACCACGGCTACTAACAGGGACACAACAAATGGCAATATAAAGAAGACTGTTGTCCAGGAACTAAAAATTGAAAAATTGTACCTATGAAATATTCAAAAAGTGCAAAAAATTCCCAAAATCGAAAAGTCCAAAAATTTTTTAAATAGAAACGCCAATATGTGAAGAAATCTAATAAAAAAATTGAAAAATCAATTAACTGGACAATCAAAAACTTAAAAATAGAAAAATTGAAATATCGAAAAGCCGAAGAGTTGAAAAAACGAAAAATCGAGATATCGAAAACTTTAAATTTAAAAAAATCGACTGAAAAACCCAGAAATTGAGAAATTCCAAAACTGAAATGACGAAAAATTGGGAAATCGAAAAACTGAAAAATTGGAAATTCGAAAAATTCCCGAAAAGTCAAAAACTGAGAAGTCGAAGTATCGAGGGATCGAGAACTCGAAACATCTAAAATATTAAAAATTGTAAAACTAAACTATCGAAAAATTGAAAAATCGAGAAACTGAAGAATCAAAATATTCAAAAATCCAAAACTGATTATTGAAAAATCCAAAAATCGAACAAAAATTGTCGAATCGAAAAATTAAAAAATCCCAAAATTGCCACATTGGTAAATTGAGAAATCTAAAAACTTAAAAACCTGGAAAGTCTAAAAATTGAAGAACTGAAAGACTGAATATCAAAAAATCCTGAAATCAAGAAGTCGAGATATCGAAAAGTTGAAAACCAAAAAATCGATTAGGTAATCCAGAGATTGAAAAACCGAAAAATCTAAAATTTAGGAACGTCAAAAATTGAAAAATTGAAAAATCGAAAAATTGAAAAATCGAAAAATTGAAGAATCGAAAAATTGAAAACTGAAACATCGGAAAACTGAGAAACCTAAAAATGAAAAAATACAGGAATCGAAAATTTTAAGAATCCAAAATCTGAAGAAAAAACTGAAAACTTCAACTTTGTGTACAACATTTTGAAAATTGAAAAATAAAGCTGTATAAACTTAAGTTGCAAAAAACAGAACACATTGAGCAATTTTCAATTTAATAATTGAAACCTTAAAAAAATCCCAAAATCGGAAAGTCCAAAAAAACTTTGAAATCAAAAAACGAATATGTCAAGAAATCGGATTAAAAAATTGTAAAATCGAAAAACTGAAAAACCAATAAACTGAAAAATCAAAAATTTAAAAACAAAAATATCGAAAAACTGAAAAGTCGAAAAACTGAAAAATCGAAAAATCGAAAAATTGAAAAATCCAAAAATCAGACATTTCTAAAAATCGAAAAATCGGTGGATCGATACGTCGAAACATCAAAAACTGAAAAATCTAAGATTTAAAAATTCGAAAAATTGAAAAATAGAAATACCGAAGAATCAAAAAATCTAAAATATTAAAAATTGAAAAACTAAACTATCGAAAAATTGAGAAATTGAAGATTAAAAATATGGAAAAATCCCGAAACTGATTATCGAAAAATTCAAAAATCGAAAAAAAAGTAAAGTCGAAAAATTGAAAAATTGAGAAGTCACAAAATTGAAATACCTGGAAATTCTAAAAATTGAAGAATGGGAAGACCGAATATCAAAAAATCGTGAAATCAAGAAGTTGAGATGTCCAAGAATCGAAAAACTAAAAAAGCGACTAGGTAATCCAGAAATTGAGAAATCAAAAACTCGAAAACTGAAAAATTAAAAAATCGAAAAACTGAAGAATCTAAAATTTGAAAACTGAATTGTAATTAGAGAGCAGATCTAAGACCACATCATCATTATTAAAAAAAAAGTGATGCCCTACTTGCTTTTGCCTAATTGTCTATTATTCAGTATTAGTGCCTGTTTGCCTATTATATTGTCTAAACTATATAGTGTCTAAATTAGGCAATACGTCAAATTTCCTAAAAATATTAATTAAGCACGTATTGTAATAATACTCACTTATATTCACTTCCAATAAAAGGTTTTCAAAAAAACTTCATCTTAAATGTAGAATTATTTTATTTTTATAAATATAACAGACGGCGCCAAAGAGGCAGACGAAAACAGAAAACTTATTTGTACATAAGTACTCTAGGAACCATGAAACGTCGAGAAAACGTAAAAGTACCTAATCATACGCCGGGTGACCCTATTGCAATACTTCCTTAGCTTACACAGCATAATTAATTTTCTGAATTAAATGTTATTGCTTAAACTGCCAAGTTGGGAGTTTGACTTGAAAATGCAACAGTCAAAGACAAACTTTCAAAATTCCATGACAATCCATTGATCGTGCGACGATTAATCTACTGGTGTGTTCTTCTCAAAGTATTTGTACTCTAACTACTTATAAAAACGAACGAAGTTGAAATTTTTCTTTTTTGTTTTTCTTAAATTTATTCGAATTAATAAAATTCTTTGTAACGTAATAGAATTAGTTGAAATTTCAGGAGTTCGACAGAATTATTTTGGAAATACTCGGAACTGGAATATGTTGTATATAATAATGATTTATTTAACGGTTAGACCAGTTACAAAAATGGAAAAAAATGTAAATAGATAACATATAGACCAAACACAAAAAAAAAATAAAAAAAAATAAAAATATTAAAAACTAGTTGACAGTGTAGTCCGAATATTGCGTTTGAAAGAAGTGAGAGACACACCCACTCTCGGGCACATGCAACTTAAATAATCTCAAAATATCAGGACAAACAATTAAGGAAGACAATATTTTAAATAGAAATATAAAATCAAACATCTTTCTCCTTACCTCTAATTGCAATAAACCCAAATAAGTCAGTAGGTATATCACAGTAATTAACATAAACAATACCACATTTAAAGCAAATAAATTTTACAAATCTCCTTTGAATTGACTCAAGCCTATTTATATGAATTCTAAAATAAGGCGACCAAATGACTGTACAGTATTCGAGATTAGATCGTATGAAAGCGTTAAACAACAACAACAATGTACGAATATTAGAGAAATCCGGGCACATCCGTATAATAAAGCCTAACAACCTAGATGTTTTGGACACAACATTATCAATATGGGCGTTGAAGTTTAATTTGGAATCAAATATAATACCTAGATCAGAACATAAAGATACTTTTTTTAGGTAAGTATTAGACAAAGAATATTGATAATTAATTGAACAACGTTTTCGACTAAAAGTAATAAATTTACATTTAGGAATATTCAGTTCTAATTTATTGTACTCACACCACATTTCAAAATTGTATAAATCAGCTTGAAGAGCAAGACAATCATTTAACGACCCTATACACTTAAAAATTTTTACATCATCAGCAAAGAGAAGAATCTCACTACTATGTATTACATTAACAATGTCATTAACAAATAAAGAAAACAACACGGGTCCAAGATGCGAACCCTGTGGAACACCAGAAACAGCATCTATACATCTGGATTTAATCCCATTAATTAAAACAAATTGCTTACGATTAGACAAATATGAGTTCAACCAAGACAAAAGAGGGTCATCAAATCCCAGCCAAGCAAGTTTAGCAATTAATAAATTAACATTTATCCTATCGAAAGCCTATGGTACCAAATCAACATATCTAAATAATTAATTAATAAAAGCACATATTTCATATGTTTTTTCTTAAATCTTGGTGATTTCAATTTAAACTATCAGAGTAATCTGGATTAAAAAAAATAAATAAAAAAAAGTTAAAATTTGAAAGCCACATATTCACAGTTGTAAACCTTGACCAACACCCAAAGTCGTCACCTAATGTCAGTTTCTACAAAATTTGTAAAAAATGTGGATATATTTTACGCCTAGAATATCATAAATAAAAGGGAAATTGCCGCTTGAATGCATTTCGTGTTTAAAAAAATAAAATTAATTGGGCCATTCATTTACTTTACATGTTAATAGCAATCACACGTACACAAAGAATTACGATTTTGTTTAAATTAAATTATTTCATTCAAGCTATGGCATGTATGTTGAAATAAAGCTGGTAAAATTTTTGGAAAGTTAATTAACCTCACTTTCGGACTCCTGCACTGTTTCCATAAAATTTAAGACTAACTTCTTTTGTCAAAAAAAAATCCAAAAAATATAAAAAAATTATCATCGGAGTTATGCTCATAATTTTTAACGTTTATTTCAAGATGTGTTGGATTTAAAACCCGAAATGCTTAACTTAGTTTTTTACCAAACCTGTGCAAAGAACCTAAAATATGTAAAACTGGATATTGGATTTTGTTATACACATGACACAAAAAGGTAAAATTAGTGGTTGCATGCAGCTATAAACGTATGTATATTTAAGGATTTTATCAAAATCTGTCCAACAATTTCACACAGAGGCAACAGAACAATGTGCAATAAGACAGGAGATTATCATTTACTGACCTTGATAATAATGTTACATATGAACCAGCAAATGCGTAAGTGATGATGAATGCTTACAATTTACCCAGATTTTTTAGACAGTTCACACACTAAAATTACAAATAAAAAAGCCAAAAAAATTATTACATAAATGTCCTAACCTTCTGGTTATGGAAGGTTATTGATTTTTTGTACAATAATTAAAAAAAAAATAACACACTACTCTGATACGACTTATTAGGTATTTCTGTGTTAAATCGTATAAGGACTGTCTTCATTAGTCAATTATAAAATTATCCATATGTCAAAATCGCCACGTTGCATTAGATTATTATTTATGTTTCAAAATATCGCTTTCCAAAAAACCAGTGTTTGTTAAAGACTAACATTCACTTACATTAATCACTCAAAATGCGTAAAATTAATTTAAAAATTAATGAGGTGTAAAGAAAATAATCGTTGAAATTAATAGCAAAGAACTCGAATACTTACAAAATTATACCCTGTACACTATAATTACGTTAGCCACTAAAGAAATCTTGTAATTAATATGAACTATAAAGTGTCACTTTCAAGTGTATTAAAATTACTGCATAATATTTATTTCGCTATATTTTCCATATTTAATATCACAATAAATAAAAGTGTTACGACGACATATACTAACATTATATTATCTATGTTTATGTTTGCATTATTGGTTAGCTATAACCATACAGCAATTGTGATTGCATTTTTATTGTTCAGAGCTTATTCTAGTGTTTAATTTTCTAGAATAATGCGTATTTTTACCTAATAAAACTGTATATTATGCAAATGAACGACTAAAGCGGAAGATAAATGCACCAGTATATTTATTTTATTGCCGGTGGTAGGTAGGTAAAGTGTGTTCATTAGAAGCATAAATATTCAATAACGCTATAAGGAGTAACCTAATAATTGTACTTAACAAATCGCACTTGAAGAAAAAGCAGTATTTCTCTCACATCTACTCAAAATTCATTATTCACACCTCTAGCTACGTCTAAATTTAATTTACAAATTTTTACACCACAATCTACAAGTCTTCCTCCAGAGGCTGTTGCCGACATTTCGTCGTAATTACTTAATATCGACTTAAAAATATCGATGATAGCCGTCGATAGCCACAGGCTGACGACCACGTCTTTCCAAAACCTCTTCCGTCGACCCCAAGCGTTTAAATCAAACAAATCGACTTTTAACTAAGAGAAATAGACAACGCGATCGCTTTGACAAAATCAAATCCGTCTAATACCATCAGGGTCTTTCAGTCTTCATTTAGCCATTTAATAAACATCTAATGGGCTATTACTGTTACACGCATGGAAGAATTCGAGTGTGACTCGCCCTCCAGTACCAAGTTAAGTTTTCAGCGTCACTCAACCGTGCCAACTGCCAAGCAATTAATCGAATCACCATAGTGCAACTCGCATGCATTGCAATTAAATCGTGGTACGTTGCGGCATGTTACAGCTATTATAACGTTACAGAGTTAAGGGTGCCTAATTTAATTTTATAATTTATACGTTAGTGTTGAATCAGTGCGGGAGGGCAGCGTCGACTCGTGCATAAAAGAGACAAATTTTTAGAATTATTAATAATGGCAATATTAGCGTTCATCTGTTTAAGCAACATTTTTTTCGGAAAAACTTACTAAAAACTGTTTTTCATTTTCCAAAAATGTTTCCAGTGAAGAATTATTACTATCGGTATGGGTTGACTATGCTTCAGAGACGAGGAAAGTTCGGTTTTAACAATTTTGCACTATTTTCCTTATGCAAAACCATTTTTAATACATAATTAGAGCAAAGTTGCCCTCAATCTGGTCAGGTCAGGTCAGGTTAGGTGGATAATAAAAAATTAATTTGTATAGGGAAATATCGATTTTGCAATTAGGCTGCGCCCTTCGGTCTGGCAACGAATGAAAAATTCATCACGATTGAGATCGAGACGAATGGGTGGGGTTCTCTTTTGGTTTTCTTTTTAATTAATACATTTAGTTTTCTTCATACTTATAACACGAATATATTTCACATGGTAATTTCTCGTGGTAAAATAAGGATTTTACAATTAAGCTCCGCCCCTCGACTACCGACGGATAAAAAAATCATTAGAATTGAGACAGGCCGGGTGGGTGGGGCTTATATTTTGCTTTATTTAATTTACATAGCCATCTTTTCACAACAAAAAACTTGGTTAAAATGGTGCATTTGTGCAAGGAAATACGGATTTTGCAATTGTGGGGCGGAGTCTAATTGCAAAATCATTATTTTCGTATACAAATTTTCCACTTTAAATATGTTTTAAATTTCATATTGTGAAAAGAAGTCTACACATATTAAAACAGAAAGACAAAAGGTAAGTCCACCCGCCCGCCCTATCTCAATTGTGATGATTTTTTTATTCGCCGTGAACCAAAGGGGCGGAGCTTACGTGCAAAATACTTACTTCTTTATGAGAAATTAAAAACATATTTTTGAGTATCTTGTTGTTCAAAGAATGCTATGTGTATTAAGAAAAAGAAGGCAAAATATAATTTTTCAATTGTGATGATTTTTTTTGTTCTTAGAAACTTAAAATCTGCTTAAAATAGTCCATTTTTGTGGGGAAATATGAATTTTGCAATTAGGCTCGGCCCCTAGGTCAGGCAACGAATGACAACTTCATTACTATTTGATCAGGGCAAGTATGGGTGGGGCGTAATCTTTGGTTTTAATTTTTTCTTAATATACATGGTATTCATTGGAAATCACGATACACAAAAATATGTTTTTAATCTCTCGTAGATTTTGCAATTAAGCTCACGATTAACAAAAAAAAGATCATTACAACTGAGATAGGGTGGGTGGGCGGGGCTATATTTTGCCTTTTTTCTTAATATGTGTAGACTTATTTCGACAACAAGAAACTTAAAAATGTTTTAAATGGTAATATTTGCAGTAATCTAATCCGCTACTTTTCTTCTACAGCCCCTTTACATACGGCAAATGTTGAACATCAAAGTTACTACCAACGACAGCAGAAAGTTTATAAATCCCACTTAAGTCGGTAAATGGTCTTTGGCGTTTCCAGAAATGATATCAACTTTTTCTTTTCAAATACCATGTGATTTTAAAGTGCACTATATACCGGGTGATTTTTCTATTCACTCGGGAATTTCTTGATAAAACAAATTCTGCCGAAAACTAGGTCGCAACTTGGCTTGCCAAAATAAAAATACAGCACAATTTAGATAAGTTAAAGCGCAAAATTGTAGATAACCCACCACAAATTGTATGTTCTAAAAGTCGACCTGCCTGTAATGTGGTGACGTCATTGCCAGTGAAAACTAAATAAAACTAAATCAAAAATTAAAAACATCACCCGGTGTAACTTTTTCAGTTATTTTGAATTTACAATATCTGTACCTATTCCTTCATTATATGTCGGACATTAAAAAAAAATGAATTCTTAAATTTGGATGGATTAACTGATATCCAAAAATCTGGGATCTTCTTCTATAACTTTATAAAATCGAAAATTCAAAATTACAGTTCAAAATTGTCGACGCGTTTGGCCAACACGCTAGCATTATCTAGATATTAAAATACAATACAAAACCAGTATTGTTTCGATAATGCCAACGTGGTTGGCGAAACGCGTTTTTGTATTTTCGGTGCTATAGCGGAAATAAACGTATATAATATATGAAAAATATCTATAAAATGACCTTATCTATGCTGATTTTGTACGAATCACGTCAACTTTTTTTTATTCCATTTTTAAACAACAAAGTTAAATATATCAGTTAAAAAAAACAAATCCAAATTTTAAAAAAATTATAAAATTTGACTTTGCAAAATTTTATTTCTTTCATGAAAACCCCTATAAATTAACAAAATATAAATAATACCAGTCACAGTGTAAGAAAAAAGATGCTCACTATTAGTTCCACGTGCTGTAGCATGCTACTTTTACTTACCGGTGCATGGGGCGTATTTTAAGGGGCCAAACAAATTCTTGGGTGCTTAACATCGGTCTGGAACACCATGAAACTTTTTCATTTCAATTTTTTGAGGTTTCGTTTTGATTTTTGTTTTTGGCGCCAGCCGACATGGGGCGGCTGGAGCTACGCCTGTTACTCCTCCCATTTTAGCGGGTGGCCACTCAAATCTCTTCCTTTACACTTTTTTCTTTCGTCAACCTTAAGTACTACTTATTACGATCCCTCATGACCGAGTCAGAAGTTCTCCAAGAGAGGGAGGTTGATCCAGCGAGTGAAGTGTTGTGAGGATCAGGAGGTGTCCTGAAATTTTAGTCCCGAATCGCTTTTCGTATCGTTTAGAGTTGTATTACTCAACCAATTGTCGTTGTTGAACCCGCTAACTCCAGAGAATATCGTGGGAAGCCTTCTCAGAATACTTATCGTTACAGTATACTTTCAGATTGCTCTTATACTTTTATTAGGTGTATGTTTTGGATTTTTTGGTAAGTGTTGGATGCTCAAAGCGGATTCATAAACCACAAGTACATTATTTTATAAAATTTAAATTTTCTTTTATTCAATTTTGAGGTGACATCATCAAATTGATCGTGCGAATGATTAGACAAATACTGTTTAGCATTTTATCATGTACATTATATTCCCAAGATACACATAAAATTTAACAACAATCGGTCTAGTAGTTTCGGATATAGACTATCTAATAAAAATCGACACACACGATCGACGGATAGACAGACGAGAAACAACAATTTTACTTGAAAAAAGAAGTTGGTTTCATTTCCGAAAAACAAAAAGTAGGTATATAAGTACTTATACTTAGTATAAAGTGTAATCGTCAAACATTACACTTGGTACATTTTTGGTTTATAGATGTATTTGTATTGTATTAATTAAGTGTCCTAGATTTTAAATTTCTCTTCTTTTCAAATATTAATCTGGAACAAGTAAACTGAGACACGCGGTATAAAAATTACATATTATTATTATTATTATTATTATTAGCAATAACAATGTGACTAGAAAATGTTATTAGAAATTTTTGACAAATGACTTAGTCCTAATTTGGGAGATCGTATTTGGGCAAGTTGAAGGTCCAGATGTGCATGATGTCGAAATTTGGTTTCAATAAGACGATGCTCCAACTCATTATTCTTGATTAATAATCACCCAAATTAATGGATTGGTAGTAGTCAGCAAGATCTCCTGATCTAACACTATTTGATTTACGACTTACCGTAAAACGGAAGTATATCATAGCAGACTGTGGGACATACCTACGATTTAAAAATTCAAATATGGAGTAAAAATCCACTCAATAATTCCTGAGATATTCCACAACATTCAGTAGGTACGAGGTTTACTTTTTCTGGGGCATCGTCAAATTGTACAAGGTCATTTTGAACAGTTGTTTGATTGCGCTTTAGTCTTTTGTATAAATTGTGTGTAAAAATGCCTTTATTTCTTAGGAAGCTATAGACAATGTTGAAAAGATAACATGACGTAAATTACTGTTTTTGAAAAATGTAGTACGTTATTTTTATTTTTTTCAAAACACAAAATATCTTAAGTAAAAAAGCGTTCTTTTTTCTGTAACCTAGTTTTTAAATTAAAAAATTTCAAACTAGGTACCGTAAGAACGAAAAAAAGTCCTGTAGTAGGCTATGAATTTTTTTTTAAATAATGGTGTCGGCTTTGCATTTATTTGACACGTAACTGTCAAACTGAACAAGAACGCATTGTTCTTGCCAACATCATTCATTATTTTAAAATAAATTTCATGGCCTACCACAGAACTTTTTTTTCCAATTAATAAATTAAGCTTGCATAAAAATAAGTCAATCAGTTACAACAATTATTTAATTGAATTGTTTATAGAATTTATTTCAAAGTTTATGGACACACTGTATGACGTAGCCCGCATAGAAAATCGAGATACCGTTTTAATACTAATTTGTTTAATTTGTTATTCATATTGGTGGCATAAGTATACTGCGGAGAAAAGTATAGAAAAGTTTACACTCCTATTATTGGTCAAAAATTTCTAAAATCATTCGAATTAAGTTACCTAATTAACGAAAATGAATCAATAAAACAGCAATAAATCAGATCAATGATAAGAAATCTGGTCATACCAAAGTTTTGATTATTTTCTCTAGATTGAGTAACCTGGTTGTATGGAAATTTCAAAATTCGACAGACACTTTAATAAGAATTTAATACCAGTTTGGCAAAAGTCACGAAAATTTGCATACACTGCAGTTAAAGATGTGGCACATTCGATCATGCTACAGCTATTATAAGCTTATGAATTTAGTCTAAAGTAATTTTCTAATTTATGCCCTACGCTGAGGCATTTTAATCGGTTCAAATTACCGTAATGGCTAAACAATCAAAATATTTGCGGCAATAGCAATAGGCGAAAAATCGAATGCAAATGACGAAATAGTGGAAAAAAGAGGATTAATACCGTCTGGAATTCTTCTAATAATTGATATAGCCTAAAGTCCGGAATAATTCATCTAATGCCTCTTTGAATATGCGGTTGGT
The DNA here is from genome assembly GCA_022388445.1 of Zophobas atratus. NCBI lineage: Eukaryota > Metazoa > Arthropoda > Insecta > Coleoptera > Tenebrionidae > Zophobas > Zophobas atratus. Next base: position 50,138,278 of record CM039445.1, on the reverse strand, counting down.
AACACTGCATTGTTCGATCATTCCCAGACAATTGATGCAAATTTCTCGATTGGGCATTTTCATGATGATCCAGGCCGAATCGTGGGCCTTAGAAGTTTCATAAACGAATTATGCAGCCATTATCTTGTTATTATAAACGTCAAGAACCGGCAATTACTGGATGTGATCGGGACTTGTGCTTACCTAGACGAAAATTACGCAAACTTCTCCGATAAATTAACAGCGGAGGAATCTTTCGACATGAAACACATGTCTGCACGAGTGAAGAAATAGAAGATTTCGTAACGAGATCTTCCAATCCGCGCCCTTCGGTATCGATCGGTGAAATGTGGAGTTTCTAACCTTCTGCAGGTGATTTATTGATTTTTAAAGAGAATTTTATTCAAATAGTGGCCATAAAAGCGAGCTCACTTGTTGGATAGTTGCGCTACTCGCAGCTTCTATTTGTCCCATCAAAGAGGTAATTAATTTTACGGCTTTTTCATGACTACTTTGTCATTTTTAAACCTATAAATTATTGATTATTTTATTGTTGTTGCTAAAAAGTTACATTATATCACGTTTGCCACATGTACATCGATTAAGTTTTTATGCCGTTTATGAATTTTATGAACGCAGGTGTTCATCAGGAGATGCAGCGGATTCCGCTGAAATTCTTCGCAGAGGTCTACAAAAATTCGGGCTCGAGCGAAATTATAAATCTGTTTTTGATAAGAGTGCAACGTAACGCTTTTAAACACCGTCAGGCATTTTAAGCTCTTCTGTACCGAGCTTTTTTTGATTGGTGGTTTATTCAAAAATTTAATCTCATTCACTGACCGATGCAGGTATTTAGCGATTTTGCACACGTCAATAAACGCTAATGCTGATTAAATTACCCGGGTTTGAAGTACGTTTGTGGACGAATTTGGATTTGAGGAAAAAGTGGCCCACTAACACTGTTTTTGCACCTTTTTTTTTCAAGATAATGTGCATTTTCTAAAGCACAATCCGGGGCATATTTTTTCGTATTTTTTGCGTCTATGTTTTTAGCCAAAAAGTGAACATACAAAATTCACCGAATTATTTTATTATATATTAACACACTTTTGTAAAAACTAACGAAAATTTCTTTTTCTGTTTTCTCAAAAATAAGCACCATCTAAAGTTTGCTTAAGTAAATGTCTAGTTCCCACATTTTTTTAATCACGTATTTCAAAATTCTAGAAACTGGAACATCACTTTTAAACACTGAGTAAGTGCTTCTGAAGGATCGTTAAAATTAACAGTAATGACCCACTTTATAAGTATACATTAGTGTGTTCATGGCGTATAATAATAGGTGTCTTTACAATACTGTGTGTATCAAAAGAATAGGCATCAAGAAGAATTGTAAATAAAGTCCTCTTTTTTAAACACACGTTTTCATTTTAACTTTATTGATTTATATCCAAGTTTTGTCACATTTTTAATTCTAGATTCATCTGGCTGTGTGTGGTAGCAAAAATTTAAATTGTTGAGAGAATACTAAAAAGAATGAGATTTATTTTAACACTACGTAAGGTCAAGATTAAAACAAATTAAATTTAATAATTTAATATTTAAGTTTGTAACAATAAGAGCGAAATTTTTGTAATAATATGTTAAATCGTGATTAAGTCAGGCAACATATGAAATAAAAGGTCCCCTATATAACATATAGGGTGGTCAACTAAAATGTGTTGTCTTACTGGTCAGTACTGGATAAAATAAACTAAATAAACTATACTACAAGTCTAAAACTTAAGTCAGAATTAATTTAGAAATCCAATGCAATCTTAGTCGGTATAAAACAAATGTAGGTACGTTAATAAATTATTTAAAAATCAGATTAAATTAAATCTTAAAACTCACAGTTTGTATATCTCTGACTACATCTTCTTATCTTACCTTTAGTATATCATATTCATATATACCTAAGAAATGAAAATGATATCATAAATTTTACTTAATTTGTAAATGCAGTTATATTTTACTTAAAAATTAAATTTATAAACAAATTGACGGTACGGCAAAATTAGATAAGGTGTTGTAGAATGTTAGAATTTAATATTAGTTGACAAACATTGTAAAAAAAAATATTATTAAAGTCCGATTTTCCTGGAACTTTTTTTAACTTAGATATATTTTTAACGCTCTCTATAGCTTTAGTTTTCTAAAATTCATTTAGGTGTGTTTGTAAGTATAAATAGTTACGAAACTTTCTTTACCACTAGTGGATTTAAAAATTGTAAAAAATTATTCTTTTGGTTTTTATATATTTCTAAAAATAAATCACATAATAAATAAGAACGTCTAACCTGTCAAGTTTGTTTGTATTTGAGTTAATAAAATTAGTTGATGTTTGTCTTTGTCTTCTTACATCTTAAATCACTCCCTGTATACTTTGTAGTTACAAATATTGATCTTTTTCCTTTAAGTAGAACTAAAATTTGCATAAAACAATTGTAAAAACTTCACCTTCATAAACAAACCGATTCTGAAAAATTTTTTCACGCACTCGACATTCCTCTACACATTCACCAACAAGGAAACATTTCTCCTGCATTTTTAACAAATTATGATTGAGTTTAATAATTTCTACCGCAAACTTTCGTTTTCCAGAAGAATTTGTGTATCAATCAGTGTTCGAGTGCGTTTAATTTTCTTTGCTTCTACGAGTCAATAAAATTAATTTTCTAATCATACACGTATAAAGTCCAGAGAAACCGCAGGAGCCATTAGCGAGTAAATAAACTCTGTACAAAGTTAAACCTGATATTTAACTCACGTAAATGTAAAAACACCTTTTACAAATCAGTCACCGGGAAAAAAGCAATTGAATAAGTATACTTAACACAAACAAATAGTACATTCGTGATTCACATGTAATGAAACTAGTCGGGTTCAAATTGTAGTAGTTTTAGAAACGACGATTCCCACACCGTCTTCCCGGTACACGAAGAAAAATAATAAAAACTACACAGAGGCTTTAAATAATTGCTACGAACGTAATAAAATTGGTAAAAATGTATTAAACACGGTCGTAAAATGTCTAATTTCGATCCTTGTTTTCGATAATAAATTTTCTTCGGCATTTTTTATTACTCTTATAATGAAATATATGGCGAAACCTTTCCTTGTAACATCGTATATGGGTTCAGTGAATTCAAAAAATGCAATAAATACGAACACGTACCGACTTCACATTTAATTAACAGGAATAATGTAGGACAGCGACAATCGATAAAAAGAACTAACAAAGCGTTAGAACCAGCTTAACGGCGGCAATAAACAATGTTTCTGGAGCCGACATGATGGCTACGGCACAATGGAAAAGTCCTAGCGCCCAAAAAAAAAACACCACATTTCTAAACTGCTAACACCGGTGTTACGTCGTCCGAAAACAAACTACTAGTTTTGTTTTAACACTCGATAAAATATTGCTCAAGTTAAACAAAGTGAAAATATTGCTCAAAAGTAGGTGTGAGAGATTAATGGATTTTGAGCAAACGTTTAAATTAAAAAGCCAAATCGTTCGTATCTAGTCGGGGCCGTAAAACTCCTCCTCTCACCTTTTCTCGTGTTTACGCTTTTTTGTGGTCAGAACACATGTCGAATATTTGTTCTTACATTTACTTATTAAATTTAACAATGACAACATCCAAACAGTTTCCTTAAACTCGCTAATTCCTCGAGCAAACAACAAAACAGACAAAGATCCTAAAAACATTTCACTAGCAAACCGTACACACAATTATGCAAATCCGTTCGATTTTTCCCCTCGCCACAATACAACCCCGGCAACGATTGCACCTTTCCTCTGTTTGGGCCTTTTAAGCCCCGGAGTCGAGTGCCGGCGGCCGAACGAAATTTGATTGACGTTAAGTTATTTAAATTAGATTATAATTAATTCAGCAACGGACGATTTTTAAATTAATTTAGTTCGGCATGATCGCGAGCGCTTTTTTCGGCGCAGTTCGGACGTACGGCTTGTGTCAATATTAAAATACAATGTAAGCGATATTTGCGCAAATATCGAACAATGGATTATTCAAATCGTCGAAGGATTCACTTACCTTGACGGGGTGGCGCGTTAAAGGCATGAGGGCGCCATCTGACGGCGGCGAAACCGTAAAAAGTGCAGTATTATTATCCAATCAATCTAATTTGTGGAGCGAAGTGTAAAGAGTTTTTTCCTCGGCATGTGGGTCGGAATAATTGATTGAAATCTCAACGTCGAGTCCATAAGGGCGCCGTGATTAATTCCGAGGTTATCGAAAGAAAAAGAAAATAAAAGAGCAATTTATAAACAGTGTCTAATTTTATTGATTTTTATTTTTGGACATTGATAAAAATACAATATACACAAATATCCTCTCTCTCTATAATACAGTAAACATTGTTGGATTTTTACAAAAACATCTTTATACACAGTTGCTTGTCGAAAGACGAACAGAACGAAACTCAAGGAACTATCGAGGCGTACAAAACTTTTAATTTGGAAACGATCTCTACGGGGATTGCGTTATTATATGGTTTTTTGATGAAATTTATGTCCATTAGCTATCAACTCAACTAATAATGGTCGTTTTAAATGGGGATTTTTTCTCAAATAACTGCTTAAACAGGTTTCGAGATCGTATAACTGAACGTGTTTCTACATAGCAGAAATTTCGTTGATTAACACACACCACTGTCATATAATTTAGGATATTTATGGACCGTGTTTGTCACATGTGTCTGAGAAATATTTGATAAAGTGCTTAACATGGGATTCAAAGATAATCGCCGTATCTCCGGTCAAATGTCAGAGTCATACCTGTACGCGTACAGTGCGTGGGTCCTCTTTTTTTCGTTTTTTTTTTTTAATTTTTTTAATTTTTTATCGAGAACGCGCGAAAACACAACGAAAACGAACAGTAGTAACAGTAGTAAGTAGTAGTAGTAAAAAAAGAGGACTCACCGAGAGAGGTATGAGATGATCCGTCGCACCACAACACAATTTCGTGATGGAAATAATTTTTTTAAAATCACTGACTAGAAATGAACGATGGATTAATGATTCAAGCGACATAACGAGGGTACGATTGAAATAATACAGCAGAGAGGGCTATTTTAAAAACATTTTTCGATTTAATTTAGTCACACCGTACAACGATATATAATTAATTATAATTATAATAATAAATATGTACACATGAATCTATGACCAAAGAGACAAGAGTACGGTTTCGTTATTCGTTCGCAAGAATTTGTTTTTGTTATCATCCAAAAATAAAAGTCAAGAGAGTCATCAACTGGATCGCACGACACTAACCAAAAACTTTAATAAACAACATAAGAACAACTTTATATTTTTTAAATATATACGACATTCTATACATTATAAACTTACATCGTAAATTGTTTTATTCGTCAACCGTCCCGGTGTATATTTTAAGTATAAATCACGACTTTGCTACTGCTCCAACAGTAGTCGATTCTTCTTATTTACAAAAACGTAAGATTAGCAGCATTCGCCTATTATTATATTACACTCACGTCGAACGACGCGTATCACTCTTCTTATTTACAGGTAATATACAACACACGTCCAGAGTTAGTTTTTGACGATGACAAGGTACTCACTCGCACTGCACGGCGCATTAACAACAACAAAAAATATTATTAATAATAGTATAAACTAGTTCTTGCAGGGGGTGTAAAAGTCAGTCCACTAGGACCTCCGCGACGGCAGGAGTTTAAGCACGGATCCTTTTTTGAGGTAGCGTTGATAATAAACGGAACAGTCACGCGCCGTCGGCCGACATTTTTTTAATTTTCTCAAACACACTTTGGGGGCGGCGTTCACGATCACTAGCCGTTATCGCTGTGGTGCAGCAAGGAGGCCCAGTGGGCTGGATGCTAGTGCGCCGTCAGCTGGTGTCCCATGCCTTGCGGGGACAGCATGGGCGGACTGTGGGAGTGCGAGTGCTGGCCCATGGGCGAGCCGTGCATGTCGGGGTGGTGGCCGTAGTTGGGGTGCATGTGCCCTCCCGGCGGCATTCCCTCCATCATCTCGCCGCCGAGGGTGTTCGGCGGCGTCATCCTCTTCTCCTTCTGCCGCCGGTTGCAGAACCACACCCGCACCACCTCCTTTTCGAGCTGCAGGCTGTCGGCCAACGACGAGATCTCCTGTGCCGAGGGCTTCGGCTGCTTGTGGAAGTGCTGCTCGAGGGCGCCCTTCACCGACACCTCGATGCTCGTGCGCTTTTTCCTCTTTCTCCCTTGCGCCGCGATTTTGTCGATCGACGTCGGCGAACCCGTCGTCGAGTCGGCCTCCTCGAGCCACTTTTGCAACAGCGGTTTCAGCTTGCACATGTTCTTGAAACTCAGCTGGAGCGCCTCGAACCGACAGATCGTGGTCTGCGAAAAGACGTTGCCGTAGAGGGTGCCCAGAGCCAGTCCGACGTCCGCCTGCGTGAAGCCCAGTTTGATCCGACGCTGCTTGAACTGTTTGGCGAAGGCCTCCAGGTCGTCGCTCGTCGGCGTCTCGTCCTCGCCGCCGCTGACGTCGCGGTCGGCGTGCTGGGGGTGGTGCGGGCTCTGCATGTCCCGGTGCAGCGGGTGGTGGATCTGCGGCGGCTGGTGGTGGGCGAGCATGCCGTTCATGGCGGCATGGTACTGCTGGAGCGGCGAACCGGCCCCGCCCGGGTTGTAATGGGCCGAGGAGACGGGCGCGTGCCAAGCGTGCGGCGAGCCCATCCCCTGTTGCTGTTGCTGGCGGTGGTGCATCATGTCGGCCTGCTGCGCCAGAGGCTTGACGTCCTGGTGCGGGTGGTGGTGCGCGTGGTGGTGCATGCCCGCCATGGAGGCGGCCCACGGGTCGGCGCCCGGCTGCAGGCTCACCCAGGGGTTGGTCGCGGACAACGAGACGGCGGCGTGGCCGCCGGGCGACGGCGAACTCGCCATGTGGTGGTTGTGGTGGTGGTGATGCTGCGGCAAATACTTCATCTCGTTGGCGTCCGCAGCGGACCGGGGCGAGGCGCTGGCGTGGTAGCCCCCGACTATGTTCATCCCTACGACGCTGCCGTCCAGGTCCGCACTTACCGCACTACTCGCCGGAAGGTACGTCGTGGCCGCCATGCCCTGCAAGGGCCGCCCAACCACCGAGTCCACACTGTCTTCGTGCTCGTACACTTTGCCACCGTCGTACACACGCACTGGATCCACGGCCGTTAGCGCCGCCACCGACCACGGAATGTCATTTAAACAAACCAAAAAACTGGCAAATGGTCAGCTCTCATGCGTTATGCATTCCGCACGGCGACTCTGCATCTACTACAGACCCAACGCGAACTCTGCTCGCCGCCGCTGTTCCTTTCCCCCTCCACCGGCGCCCTTCCTCCCAATGCGCGCGCCATTGGTAGCGCCTCACTCGTCGTCGCGACGTGACGTCACGCGCACCTCGCGAACGGTTGGCTGCGGCGCGCGCGAGCCCGCCCCGCAGCTCGCCCCCACCTCGGAGGGGAAATGTTTACACTCGGCAGGACACGGTAGCTAGGCAACAGACCGTGCACGACTCACATACGCCGCCGGACGCGACGGAACATTATTGACCAAAAGACACGAAAATTCCCCAATTAACGACCGAAAATCCCTGCGACGGGAAAAAAATCGAAAACCCGCCCCGCCCCGCCCGTCGTCCCTCTGCAGCCACCACGAAAAAGTTAATTTGTGCGATCAAAAGTCACCTGTTGCGTACACAAATCATAGTTGGCTTGTGCCACAGTGAAATTAACATGGAATTTGCAATACAATGGGGCATTAGCAGTTGCACCTTATACATATGTATGCTGTCCGAAACGCTGCTCCGCTGGGGTAAATTTATAATATCGGCCCGCGCGAGATCCTCGCATCGCCCCGATTTTCGGACGAAAGACCACCTGATGGAGGCGAGGTGGCTGCGATGATTATCCTACAGGACGTTCGCGACGGAGCGGTGCTCGGATTCCGGGATCTCGATCGCCGGCTCGCTAATGGTATTTTAATTCGATTCGCGATGTTCCGATGCTTTACATACCTATTAGTAGAATGTTGTTTAAAAGAATATCTGCTAATTTATCGGTTAGGTAAGCAGTGTTGAAATTTCCACAGACGTATGCATAATGCAGCTACGGTCTGTTATTGTTTGTTTGTTTTGCGTTTTTCCGACAGACGCTTCGTCTAGACAGGTATATTTTTCAGCGCCTGGTATTCTTCTCGTTTTGAATCCTGCGCGTAAACAGAAACCTTTTTCTAAATACGTAAAATACACTCTCATATATGACGTGTAAGAATCCGGGCTACATTTTTTCCACACACGAAGTTAAAAAAACTCTGGTAACAGCTTTTTCGACCGACAGCTTTCTTTTCATAAATTTTAAAGTTGGAGCTGTGGGTTACTTACTTTCTCCAAATTTGTTTTTCTGTGTTGTGCAAACAATATAAAAAATATATATTTTTAAAAATTTCCACGTCTCATTGTCTTAACTATTATAATAAAGAAGACTGTGTCCGCAATTAAATTCTCACTGCGTGAAAATTAATCAAGAGTAATATCGATTAGTCTGTGAACACTGTGAAGTAGAGAGTTGGTTTTAATTAAGTTTTTGTGTTTCTTGACTTTTTATTTCGTATAACTAGTGCAAACAAGCAAATCTTTTTCGCAGACTGTTTTATGAGAAACGACGAAAATATACCAGTTTTTTTATTAGAACCAAAAGAAATCATTAATTGTCCGTTTACTTATCTGTTATACGTAGTCAACAAACCCCGGCCCAGATTGGTTGGTCCAAATACGAAACATTATTTGTTATAAAAATAAATAATAAATAATAATAAATTTGTAAATGTACTGTATATTATAGGTAATAATATGACAATCTAAGACCTATACCTGCTTTGGGAACATATAATTTTACGGAATCATCAATAATATCAGAAATATTAATTTCAACACAGTTCACCTATTTACTGAAGTATCCTCATTGTAAGTCAACATAAACTGCATGTTATTAAAAATATGAAAGAACAAAAAATCAACAATAAGTAAGTATTAAAAGATGCGTCACAAAAGCTCAACAGTTAATGTATGCTTACTCTTACAACGTTATTTAACTGTGGAACTAGTACCTAAATTAATTTGGCCAGAATTACAACTGGTTTCGTTGAAAGGACGCTTTAACGTAATTTTAAAGTGTGAAACGTGGGTTGAATGCAGGTTTTTGTTTGGGTTGTGGTAGTAGCAAAATATTTTAAGTGAGCCTCCGTACAAGTGCAACAACCCGTCTCCAAATAATCGGATAGTCCGTCAAAAGTCGGACCTTCCTCCGACCGTCCCTTCGAAAAATAAAAACATCCCCTTAAGCGCCTTTAAATAAACATATCAGTTCCGAAACGTCATTCACGCTTTTCGAGCAATTTGCAAACTTCACGTTCCAAACGGCCGTGTGAAAATAGCTATGTAAACATCAGAATATTTTACCTGCGTCCAGATGTTGTCAAGGTCGGTTCTACTTGTTTAAGCGAGAACTTCCCTAATAAATATTGCAGGTACTCTTTCTCGTAAATTGCGAATTTCCCCCATTCGCCCATAAACCCATTGTGGCGGCGTTTTTACCTGGCGAGGTGTCGTGGGCGTACCAGCGCGCCGAAACCAGACGACAGTTCCTGTAACAGGAGCCATCCCGGAGGACCTCCACCACCTGAACCGCACCTGGAGAAAATTTCTAGTTTCGGGTTATATAACATAATGCCGCTGGAAATTCGTGTAATGACGCACCCTCGGTGTGACCCCAACCCTCGACGAACCCCTTATCTCTCATCTGCGCAGAAGAATAGACAGATAACCTTTCTAAACTGATTTGTCTCTTTCAATAGCATCCGACTGCATTGTTCTTTTTTTCGCCTTTTTTTCGGTTGCGAGCTCGAAAAGTTGAGGAGAGCGCAATTGCGTGGAGCAGGTAAAGTCGGTCGTTGCATGACTTTTGACCAGTGCGAAGAATTCCATTTTTAGGGCTTTGGGAACGGTCTAGACGGGGTGGCGATCAGGTAGAAGTCATCCGTGTTGTGACAACGACGTCAGACGGATTCGGGTTTTTAACTATAATGCTTTTGTTGGGTTTTGAGCCGATTTGCAGAAAGGTGCGGGGTTTTCCGGTGTTGTAAATAAGCAAATTTGAGGTAAATAGCGCCAGAACAAGTGATGAAAAGACAGCGACAGGTGAAGGGTGGTCCGAAAGTCTATTATTTTAACGATATTTACGATTCTATTCATCGTTTCAATAACGTTTCTGTGCTTGTACCTATTGAATAGTTTGTTTGCTAAAATCAAGAGACTAAATACTTTTGTTCATTATACAAAGCAATCGGTCGCAGGGCCAGACGTCTCATGTCATATAAAGTGTGGTCAAAAAGCATAACATAAGCAACACTTTAAAAAACGCGAATCTTGAACTCATGCACAAAACGATAAAAAAGCTCGTTTGGCGTTAAATTAGATTAATTTTGTTAGTCTGTTTTCAAAACATTAATAGGTATCTGAAATCTATTATGAATTTAATAACAATAATAATAAAGTGAAATCGAAGCATTCAAGCCGAGAACATTTTCGAAAATTTTGTGTTTCATTCCGTTTAATTATTCCTCATTTCTACATGTTATTTTATTAAATAACTAAAAATGAAATATCGATATAAATGTGTCAAATAAATGTGTTACTTCAGAAGTTATTTATTGATCTATTTTTTTGAATCGTAATCTTACGTAAATATACTTAAGTTAACGCAGTTTAGTACCCTTTGAACTTAAAGCAACGACAAACAAAATTCTAATGAATAATAATTTATATGGAATGTTAAAATAATTTTTCGTTTCGTTAGGTCTTTAAAGAATAGATTCAAAATATTTTGCAATTAGTTAAATTAGACAATTATAACATGTGATCAACAAAAAACGTCTTCAAGTTGGCACTAGACGAGCAACGTATTTTCACATCGTCTATCTTCTTATAACAAGGAAAGAAGGAAACAGCCAGGATAAGATAAAAGAGGATTTTTATTGGTCTTTGGTTATATAATCAAGTAAATATATAAGTATACGTTATATCACGGTAATCAGACTTCTGTGATTTTTACAAATCCGTTGTTAAAATTACAGTGTCAATTAAGAATTTTAACTTATCGTCACAATCTGGACGTAAGATATAACGTATGTGTTTTTGAGTTAAATTTAGGTGAGACACTGTGTAGATAAGTAATATTAATAATAGTAGATAGTACTTCCGTGTAAATAAACCAAAGGGAAGATAGAAGTCAGCGCACACTACTTATTAAGGATAGAAAAAAATGAGAGCCTAAAGTTGTACAGTTGCTTGAATAGAATATATAAAAATTATTGTCGACTATACAGAGTGTTTTGTTTTTGAGGCACAATATAGGTATAACTTAGTTTTATAAATAGAACACCCTATATATTTTTTCATATTGTCAATAGCGTCTTCCTAAGCTTTATAACCATAGTTTATTTTTGAAATTCCGTCGCGACGATTTTTTCTAAATTCAAATAAAACGTTAGAATTCTCATATCAAATATCGATATTTCAGTTTGTTCAAATAGAATAGCCTGTATTGTATTATTACTATTAACTCGTTGTTAAGAAGACTCTGCCGCACTCGAAAAAAATGCTTAAAAAATCTGTGGATCATATTTTTGAAAACATTAAACTTCAAAATTGAAGAATTAACTCAAACGAAAATCTAAAATTCCGATATAAATTGTCAAAAATGATATCTGTCAACAGTAAAAATAAGATGAATCATATTCTGGCAAATTATTAATAAATTATTAATAACTGATTGTTCAGCTGTCTATTTTAGGCAGTAGTTCGTTAAAACAAATGAAAATTATCAAGTTAATTTTTCAACTTTGACGTTGAATATTTTCAAAAGTTTGATGCAGGGATTTTTTACCATTTTTTCTTCAAAGCCTTCTTAACAACATAGGTATATCATCGAGCACCTACGTCATTTTATATCACTCTGTATATCTTGCTCTCTTTTTTTAATGTCAGTGTGTTCCTCAAAAGAATAAAAAATCAGAAAACTGTCAGATGAAAACAGAAAATTCTCCAGAAAAGAAATAGAAGAAAAAAAAACAGAATAAGGACATATAAAAAATTGAGTCAAATGTATATAAATTCAGGCATGTTTCATACGTTTTGAAAATTGTCAGCCAAATTAAAAACTAAAATAAAACCAAAATTGACAAGAAAAAGGGTCTTCTTTTATTTGAGAACAAAGTATATTCAAACTTAGCAAAAAATAAATGTTTTTTTCATTTTACATACAGGGTGTTTACTAACTAAACATGTTACAAAAACTCGGGAGGCTATTCCTTGGCTTATTTTTTAAAATAACGGAATTATTTTTGTCGTACTTGGATGATTTTCGAAAAGACGCTTCGTTTCCAAGATACATGAGGGTAAAGCTTTTGTCCAATGTATTTCTTTTATTTTTATCACCTCGTATTTTCGAAACAGCCTGTTTCCGAATATCGTTCAAGGACAAAAAATCTTATAAAATCGAATTAGTAAACGCCCTGTATAAAAATTTAAGTGAATTTTTTAAAAAGTAGATTGACAAATAAAATACACTCGTACTTTGTCTTTAAAATAGTGAAAAAAGGGCTCTGAAGAAACATACAGGGTGTTCACAAGATGGCGCACCAACTCAACAGTAAATGCATTGTTAAGTTCACAAGTCTAAAGTTCGGGGAAAGCCATTAAAATTTCTTACGTCAATTTGACGTTCAAACAAAATATCGATTCAGATAGATAGATAAAAAACGTGAAAACTTAGCTACAGTTGTCATATTCATTCTAAGCAATTTTTAAGATTCTGATACATTATAAAATGAAGAATACAATGAATAAAGGACAAGATATCTCCAAAATTATTTTAAATAATAAGGTAGGTATTCAGCACAAAATAGCAAATCAAAATATGGTAAAACTTTGAAAAGAAAAATTAAAGTTTCTACATTTGGACAAAACAATGTTTTAAAGATGTCATAGGGCTAGTGCGCAATTTTTGAACATCCTGTATAGCTGAAATTTAAAAAAATGTGATAAAAATATATAAAAAGACAAGATTTATGTCAGCGACTGTAACAAAATTAATGTCAAATAATTTTTTCTATAGATATTCTACCGAAAAATTTTTAATTACTCAGGTGATTCGATTTCTTGCAAAATACGTGAAGCACACATTCAGAAAAACGATACAAAAATAAATTATTTGAGCCTATTTAATAGCAATTTATAGCAGAGTTTCCAGTTTCTGTTATTCCATAACAACATGTTTTCTTTGAAAGTGAATCAATTTCAATAATTTGTTTGTGTTTATTTAGACTTTCTTGGAAAAGACATCGTCGTAAATGCAATAAACAAACATTAAAAAATAATTGCTAAATTTTAGCATTTTCCGTAACTACAGACTATTTTCGTTTTTATTCATACAAGCCGACGGCTTGAAACTTTGTTAAACGTACGTCATATTTTAATTCTCTTACGTTACTTTGACATTTATTTTGATAATAATTGTACTAGTTGTGATAAGATAATATGGTCAACTCTAAACGTGAAATTAATTGGTCGTTAGTTGTATACATATTAAAATAAAGATAGGTTTACTTTTTTTTTTGTTTAATTCAATAAATAGGATTATTTTTGGAAAAATATACTTACTTGTCGTAAGTATTAAAATTTTACAAAAGTTGTGGTCATTCTGTCTCCCTATTTGCTTTTGTTAAAATAAATCTCCCTTTCGTCACTTGTGGCAAAAGTGTGCTTAGTCGTCTAATTTTTTTCTTATTGGGTATGAATACCTGTTATCACTGTAAAGTTCTCTACCCACCCTTCCAGTATTTGCCGAGACCTTTCACCCCCGCACGACACTTAAGCCTCGTTTATGTAACCGATCGTAACCGTAAACGCGTCGTAATTGCCCCAATAAGACGCACATATCGTCGGCTGGTCGTACTTCCTAAAATTAAAGATGCATTTACAAATAGATCGTAACCGTAAAAGGCTAATGCCGGCATTTATGGATTATGCAAATTGCCGATGCGACTGCTATCTCTGACTCCGGGCGATGGCGATGCAGGTGTCTTTACAAAATTTTTATTAAATTGTAGTTGGACGGCGTTACAGGAAAGTTTAAAGAAACGAAATTAGCCGCATTTAATGATATGTTGGTTGATTATAAATGTTACAAAATTAACAGCGTAAAAAATTTACGGTTCGAGATACAATCGGTTTTGTGAGGTGATTATAATCGATGTATCCAGTCGCAATTAGGAAAATAACTTAATAAGGCGGTTTTTAATTATGCTTTTTCTGAGTGAAGGGTAGGGCCGTGTTTGCGTTGGTAGATGCGGATTTGTTGATATCGCAGTTTCTTTGAAGCAATAACGATAGCGGTTTCATCGGTTTATTAATGTATGATTGCTGCAATTAAGTGGTAATTCTATCATCGCTGTTAAGTTGGAAGTGTTAATTCTGTTTAATTTTATGAAACTGACACGGTAGAATTTTGCTAGCGCAACCTCAAAAAACCTAGGAATGGTTGTTGAGTAAATTATCTTATCTCGTTTTTGTGGCGCTGGAATTGTTAACTGAGTCATCAAACACATGTCGGCTTTAAATTGTAGGTAGGTGTTTTCTGGAAACGATATATCAAGTATTATTATTATTTTTGTAGTGAAATTAATAGGTTTTTACTTTTAAACAAATAAAATTATTCATTTTTAATGATTCATACGTTCCCCATATACTCGTACCTACATATTTACTAAGTATTTACTTTAGATTGAAATATACATTAGGTACGTTATGTGATTAATTTTGCTTTTACAGTTGTTTGGTAGTTCCATTTTTACGTTAAATTTTTAGTTTCTTGTTAAAATGGAAGATTTCTGTCGAAATTATCTAGTTACAGTTCTCTCTCTTCTTTACGCAGCATAATAAAATTCGAAGTTTTGCCTATTGTGTTCTTTTGTGAACATTTTTCGAAAACATGCACAGAGACACACTCTCGTCTATTTTCTTCCCCAGTTCGTCAATTAAAATGTGTAAATAAACTTGTGGCCATAAATACTATAGGACAAATACCTCAAAGAGTTGCCGAATACCTAAAACTTCAAGATCCAAAATCTTACACAGGACATGCTTTTAGACGGACGTCGGCGACTTTGTTGGTAAATATTGGAATGATGTTTTTGCACTTAAACCTCACGGCGGCAGTCGCTGAGGGACATATAGTAGACTCTTTATTAACTAAAATAGAGTGTCTTGAGACGATTTTACATAGTAACTGTAGTAACGTTCCTACGACTGAAGATATAGAAATACGCGAAAACAAATTACATTAGTTAGTTCTAACTCAAATTCATTTGCTTTAAAAATAGGTGATAAAAGCGAGGGAAAATTATTAAATTAAATAATTGCACAAATTTTACGTTGAATTTTTATAAATAAACCAAAAAACATTTAATAAAACATTTATAAATTATAAACAAAAACAAAACCAGCAAAAGAAAAATCAGTTAAAGCATAATCAACTAAACGCTAGAGAAGATGTTCAAAATTCCTGTCTTATGCATATAAGTAAGCTCGTAATGTGTCCAAGTTTTGATGATTTTTTGTAGAACTGCTAAGATAAGACTGATTTTGGCAGACACCATACCCTGTAAGAAAAGAGAGGGTGGGTGGGCGGGCTTAGTAGCTGCTAAGACAAGACTGATTTTGGCAAAAGACATATCCTCTAAGAAAAGAGAGGGTGGGAGGGCGGGGCTAAAATTTTTGTGTGAACTTCAAAATTTTGCTAAAAGAATAACAAATTACAAAAAACGGAAAAATAATTCATTTGGTATTTTATAAATCGACTCTGATCTGGTCTGCTTTGTGCTAAATTACCTTAAGCAATGATTAGATTGTTATTGTGGTAGGAAATTACGGATTGTCACAAAATGAGCGTAGAGTAGCTAGACAAAATCCAGTTCACTACTGTAATATGTATGACACATTTTCTTGAAAAATAAGTAGGTTGATACCTACTAAAGTTGTGTCTTACGGAAAAAAGTTAACGGTTATGATCTGAAGTATTTAGATCCAAAAATTTGTCAACAAATAAATACTTGTAATGTTTTTATTTTATTTCGAGGTGAAACCAAAAATATTGTTACGAAATTCATGATGATTCATCCTCAATGCGACTGAACGACGGAGCGCTAAAGAAACGCCTGGAAACGGAAGTCGGAGAAGTCTAGAAGCGGTGACGTAAGGTTTCGAGAAGGATCGCGGACTGTTTAAATAGAGTCCACCTGTGGGGAACGGATCATTCAGCTAGTTGAGTCAAGAGCGTCCAGTGAAATTCGCCGGAACAATTTCTGTACATAATCGTTGCAATAGTTAGTCGTGTAAATTCCAGTAAAGAAATAAATTGTTGAGTTTTACCTACGCCGGATTTTATTCACCCGTACAACGTATAGGGTTTGTTTAATGAAATAGTGGCATATGATTTCCAAGTCAATATTGCTACAATTATTCTTATCATACTTAATAATTCTAGCGTTATTAACTTTGGAACCATATTCCACTAATTCAGTATGTGTCCTATAATTATTGTAATTAAATCGCCAATTTTACCGACTCTAATGATTAGAGTTCTACTAAAAAAAAAATTAAGCAATATAGTAATTCTTGTTTCGAGAAATAATAAAATTATTTATATTGAAGTTTTGTTTACGAGTTTTACTCCTTACACCAGAGTTTGCCTTCAAAATCATACTATCCTTTAATGCAAATGTTATTAATTCAAACTTAATTGGAATATTAAAAAGCTAATAATTTTACTTTAATAGTACCCAGTATTTACATTTTTATCGAAAGCTACACTTAACTTGTAGTAATAAATATCATTAACTTTGACATGATAATTATGTTAGGTGATAATTTAAAATCAAGTACAAAAGTTTCATTTCTTTAGTTTTGAGAAAGGAGAGAAATCATATTTAACAATGTTTCAGTTTGTCAAAAAATTTATGTAACACGATTTTTTGTTTGCTGTTCAGTACTAAATTATCGAGATAACTTCAGTTCCGGTTTTTTTTGTTTTTGAAAAAATGTTTCGGCAATATTAATCATTATGTCTAAAATTTATGAGAAATTACATAACAAAAGTGTCTAGGAAATCTAAATTTACAACTATTTTTCAGCCTTAGCTTAACAGAAATACAGTCTTAGGAATCATATACAGAATGAGTCCTTAAGCACTTACAAATTATTAGTTATTTTTAACCACACAGTGTTATAATTTTACTTGGTCTGATTAGTGCTTTTTAGGCCCTAAAGCGTATTTCATTTTGAAAATTCCAATGCCACGTTATCAAGTTATTCCTATTTTAATAGGTGTCCTGTATGAAAAATCTGAGATATGATTGTTTGAAAATTATAATAATATAATTTAGGTTTTTTACAAACACTCTGTATACCACACAGGCATGATTCCACGTAGAAAACTTCCTCGGGGCGGAGGGGGGCACCCTTAAATTTTTGTAATATACTCTCTACTTGGATGCATACAGGGTATTGATAAATTTAATGATTTATGTCTAGTGGACTATGAAATTCGTTAATTAATGTGCCGCTTCATTTGATTGTTATTTCGTATAAATCACAAAGGATATGGAAAAATGTAGAGTCTAGAAGAAGATAAATTTATTCTCTATATAACGTGTCCACAAATTTCTCTATGTAACAGAACGGCAGTTTATAAAAAAACAGTTTACCATCATCATTTTTTTAAATTTTGGTGAAATTTTTCATCATGCATTTTTAAAAAACAATATCTCAGTCATTATTTATGGAAATTTGGGAACGCAGTTTTCGCCATTATTTTCAGCTTACAGAACTCTAAACACAACCAAGAAACATTATCGACTTTTTTTGTTGGAAATGAGATACAGTAAAAGCTATTTTTTCGACAAACTCCAGAGTTCTGTAAGCTGAAAACAGTGGCGAAGACCGCGTTCCGAAATTTCCATAAGTAACTGAGATATCGATTTCTAAAAATACTTAGGGAAAAATTCCACCAAATTGCGAAAAAGAAAATGATGATAAGTTGTTTAAACAAAAATAAAAAACTCTTTTTTGTTACATAGCGCAAGTTATGGACAGGTTGTAATATTAAAAATTAGTATAAAAAGACAAGTTTGACCGTTTTTAAAACATAAATTGTTTTTATTTCTAATGAGCCGACAATGTTGTTTCGCTTATTCTTTGTGCGAAGTTTCTTGTATTAAACATGTTTTTTGGCGATTAGTTAAACACCCTGTATAGTATCTGCAGTACTTACTTAATCACAATCACAATGTTATGGTGTTATAACTGATTAAATGAAAATAGTTATGACATCTTGCCAACAACAGCTAAACTGTCAACGAAGCGTCAACGGTCAATAAGATTTTAAAAATTCATAGAATCTTCTTAAAGTTCTACGTTTTGAAATCATTTTTTATGTAACTATAAGTTCGTTTCTCGCTCTGATGCATCTTAAACCGACTAACTTTACTTTGGACTTAAGTCACTTTTAACGTGTAAATATTTTGTTTACTACGTAGTAACAAATTTATAACCGAAGTAACCATAAACAAATATAATGACGACATTTCGATAAAATAAAGCCCAGCTGTCTCGTTCCCCAGCATCAACCCATATAAAACAGTTAGTTAATTAAACGTTGTTGAACGAATGTGTTGTAAAATCCGGCGACAATTATAATAACCCCAAGTAAAAAAAGTAGTTTATGTGGCGGCTCATGTTGACTGAATCCTGATTTACAAGTGGACCGTAACCGCTAGCCATAAACTAGACAAAATGACAGCTTTAAACCAATCGACAAGTAATGAATTTGTCCAAGCTAGCGGCGATTTGCAATAATTTCAGCGATTGTTGCTATTTTAGTAGCACGATTATTATCCCCATTAGGAATTCTGGTATAATTGAACCAGTTTAAGATTCACTTAACGGACCTCGACGTGATAATTTTTACACCGTGTAGCACATCTCCGCTTTCCCGCCTCAATTTCGTTAATAAGCCGAGCCGTCGACTCCAAATAACAAATAAAACAGACTTTAATTTTTTCCCTTGATGAGAAGCCGGAAAGGCAGTTTCGGCCGTTTTGTGATACGGAATAAACGTCTCAATCAATATTCACAACGACTTTCCACAAATTAGTTTTGTAGAGGAGGCCGTTCGGATGAAGCCATAAAGGACAGAACTGTTGAATTACGATATAGATACAGAACGAATTAATTTTCTTGTTATGGTTCTAGCATGCCCAATAAAAATGTAAATAACTTAGGCACGTACATGTGTTCTGAAATGCCACCACCGCGCCTTCATTAAATATTGATACGAACTAGTTGAAAATATAGTGGACGCTGGAAAAAATGCGAAATATAGTAATTTAATGCATCGACTCGATTGCATTTTCATTGGGTTAGCGGAGACGGCTAATTTCACTTTCATTAATTGGAGTA
Source organism: Zophobas atratus (assembly GCA_022388445.1). Classification (NCBI taxonomy): domain Eukaryota; kingdom Metazoa; phylum Arthropoda; class Insecta; order Coleoptera; family Tenebrionidae; genus Zophobas; species Zophobas atratus. The sequence goes on along the minus strand of CM039445.1, from coordinate 50,118,657 downwards.
AATTATTGTGCGAGGGCTTTTTTATGAATGCGTTCGTTTTTTGTACGATAGTTACTCCAATTTCGCCGAGGCGGTTGCTGAGGCGATAAAAATGAATCCGGAGGTAAGAATGGAAGGCGTGCCGCCATCTGTGCGGTGGAAGCGTAATTATCACGTTGGCTGTGCGAAGGCAGGAAGTGTCGTGCCGTTTCCTATTTCGTTTTTTCTTTTATTGTTATCGATTCGCAGTGCTTGTGGGAAATTAGAAATTGCAGGTCGCATTGTTAATATAATTATTGCTGCATTTTTTTGTGTGTTGCCTATCAATTATTGTTAATGTATGTATGCATTCCAAATTAAAATAGCTGCGAACGATTTGTTTTAAAACTTGTTTTCGAATTCAGATAAAATGACACTGTTGTTTCAATAAAATGTGGATTTTAGAAGTTGGATAATATCCTAGACCGCATGATATTATCGTTAAAAATATGTTTAGCATTTTTAATAGGCCACGAGCTGACATTTCGTAATTCCGGAGGCAAATTTACTCGGTTTTGTTTTATTCTGATGAATGTTAAAGTTGTACAATTAAGATATGCCATTATATCATAATTTCAGTTAAACAAAAACATTTTAAATTAGTGATTAATAGAAACTTTAATAATGAAATGTTATATACATGATATGCGAAAATGAAAAATCAGAAACTGTTTATCTTGGCATTTCTTTTTTAAATTAAAATCTCTTTTGTCATTCTTTTGCAAACGTTAACAACCTCGAACTCGACTACCGCCTCGTCAAAAAAGACAGCACAATAGATTGGTTAATAATGTCTAGATCGGTGAAGATTTCCAAATGAATAAGAACTGAGTTTAATGAGAATAATTTAATAAAGGACATATATGGAAAACTATATTCCCTCACAATATCTCTCTTCCACATTCGAATGTCCATTTTAATTGGAAAAGTTGTCAAGTTAGCATGGCTTTTTGATAGAAGTAAACAGTGAAAAACGTATACGTTTTATTAGTCTATACTATTGTTTATATATGACTTTTAACAACTATCGTCGATTAAATTTTAGATTTATTGCAAACATACTTCATAATGTTTACAAAAAACTACTGCCAACTTGTTGACTTTTTCGATAGAATACTCGATATTAAACGGACACGATCCTCAATTTCTGATTAATTAATACAGATAGAAAAAAACTATACAGAGTGTTTTGATTTTGAGACGAAAGATACAATTTGTTTTTTTATTATTTGGAAAACACAATATTTTTACACACTTTAATTAGCCGATTGTTATGATTTATAATCACTGTTGACTTTTGAAACTCCGATGCGATGTTGTGTTTTTTTTTAACATTTCACTATACAGAGTGTTTATAAAACAGCTGTAAAATCTATCGGTATTTCTGTATTTTCAAATATGTAGAATACTCTGTATGTTATTACTGCGTTTTACTATGTTTTTTATTCTGCTTCTTTCGCTATGTTGCAAAAGACAAAATGGTAGAGGAGTGAGATACAATAGGAAAATACAGGGTCTTCTACTTCAAATAACCTAAAACATCGATATTTGGTTTTTTATGAACACCTGTATATTAGGCTCAATTTTATTCATGCCACGAAAAATTACGCTTTTATATATATAAAAATTATACGACAGATTTTTTGCTCACCGTTGCATTGCTAAAAATTTCCCATGATAATTTCAAAAGTAAATTGAAGTATAGGGTGTAATCGAATCCGTCGGGTGACTGGCTACTTTCATGACCCCTGGAGTACAATAAAATAGTTCTCCAGTTTTCATTTGTCTCTCATCTGTCTGTCTGTCTATTGTCCGTCTGTATCAATTTTTATTAGACAGATAATCTCCGAAACTACTAAACCGATTTTTGTCAAATTTTACATGTGTGTTAGTAATATTGTGTACTTATCATAGAAAGTTTTATTTAAATTTTATATAATAAGAAACTCCCCCACTTCTTGTTTATCGATCCGTTTTGAAGTTTTGCCCTAGACGTCTCGATTTTTGGAAAAGAAATCAAAAGTGTATAGCAACATTCTATGATTTAACCTTTTTAACCAGGTCTGAATTCTTGCAAACGTTTTAAAGTTATTACCCAAAAATTGATGACGTCATCTCAAAATTTTATCTGGAATATGCAAAATATTAGGACTCTATACTTTAGTGCACTCAATTTCTAGAATTACTTATACAGGATGACTCAAAAAAATTAATAAATGAAGCAATTTATTTTATTGATCAAATAAAGAACGACCCGTTCCATTTTCCCAAAATTTTTTTGAAATCAAGACTGTTAAAATTAGTATTGTATCGAATCTATCCAAATTGAGACTCATTTGAAACACATGCGTAGCATGCTTCTTTACATCTACGTTCATAATACATAATCTATCTTTAATTTAGCTTATAGGGGTTCCAAAAAAAGTTAAATTCGTAAACATACATTTTATAATTTTTCGGAAAAGTTTTATTGTAATCGACCATTTTTTTTGCAAGTTACTAAAAATTTTTGATTTCTGTCTTAAAAATTTAATCATTTGAAAAATAAATTTAATTTTTAATGAACACTCTATATATTAAAACTCAATTTGATTTATAACACAATAAAGCTTGTGTCTTTATTTATCCCTAAGTCATATATTCTAATCCAGACTTTAAAAATAACTCTACTGCGATTTTTTATGAACTCATCTATTGCTAAAAAATTTCAAGAAAATTGGAACAACTTGGCAATGTCGCATCGGAATTTCGAAAATAAACTACGGTTAAAAAGCCTAAGAAGATGCCATTCAGAATATAGGACATTCCGTTTGAAACAAGCAAGTTGTGTGTTACGCCTTAGAAGCAACACTCTGTATACGAGTAGTATAATTTTAGTATATGGTTCTCAAAGAACTATACAACTTTACTAGTGGAATTTTTTCTATTCCTAATAGTAATTATTATTAGAAAGTAGTACTTGATAAGATAAAATTGATTTTGGCAAATGACATACCTTCTGAGAGAATACAGGGCGGGTGGGCGGGCCCAGTACTTGCTAAGATAAGACTGATTTAGCCAAATGACATACTCTCTAAGAAAATAAAGGGTAGAGGGTATATCATTTGCCAAAATCAGTGTTATCTTTGCAAGTACTGGCCCCGCCCACCCGCCCTTTGTTTTTTTTTGAGGATATGCCATTTGGCAATATCAGTTTTTATCTTGGCAAGAATAGCTCCGTCAAAATAGCTAATCAATTTTTGTAGATAAAAAAGGAAATTATTGTTAATTTTTGTTTCAGTAAAAAAATGCAGCTGTTTTAAGGATGTACTTTGTGGTTGTCATATGTTCACAGAAATGTTTAAAATTTGTTTCTTTGAGACAATAGTAAGTTTAGGACAAGTCAGATCACGTTAGGTTAAGTCAAGTCGAGTGCATGAAATAAAAAACTAAATTTTATAGCAAATAGTATAACAAAACATATAATTAGCCCCGCTCACCCACCCTGCCTCTATTTCAGTGATTGCTTTTGTTCGGTCTGGATGAAATGAATGATCTTATGGTGGAGAGAGTTAAAATTAGTCGGCAGGATGAGAAGAACGGAGTGGGCGGGGCTGGTACTTGTTAAAATAACACTGTTTTCGGTAAATGACATATCTTCCATAAAAATAGAGGGCGGGTGGGCGGGGCTAATATTTCATAAGATAAGACTAATTTTAGCACGTTTGGCATTTTCGATCATTTTTCAACCATTTTCGAAACTTAACTAAAGCCATTTTCTCGTAGATTTCGATATCTAAAAATCACTTTCAACCCGCCACAGAAATTATGAACTAAACACCAGAAACATTTTCTGAAGAACCGCTTGTGGTTGATATTTTGATTTTTTTTAATTACTCGACGTCAAATTTTTACCAATAATTGCATAAATGAAGTACCATTTTTTTGAAATTAATTATAATTAATGAATTTTCTTGATAAAATGCCAAATTTGTCACAACAAAACTATCATCTAGTTTTGTGTTAAGGTATATTGATTGGTTTTTAGATATATAGGTGTCCTATAATAGTCTGGTAACCAAAGACTACCGTGATCTGTTTGAGAAAGTTCTTTGGCACAGTTTGGTATAATTTTACAATATTTTCATGTGTGTATTATATAGTGTGTTCCGTTTATAAGTTACGCATAGAAGTTTCAAACTTTCAAATACTTATGAACTTAGATTTACATTTCTTCTAAAAAAAAATTGACATAATCGTTTTTGATCATTTTAAATCACACATTTTAAAGTAAAAAAACAATAAAATACATATTTGGAACTATCCAGAAACCTAACTAACTATTTAGTCATCTTTTATCAACAATATGTGTACAAGGGTAAACCATGTTTTAACTTATTTTTACGGAGTGATTAATTTTCCAAACTGTAGGTTTTCTTAGGTTTTTCAAACTGGACACTGTGTAGGTATTTAAATCCATTTTCTATAGACGCCAGATTTATATTAACGATTCTTTTGGTATTATTATTGTTAGGATAAACTCCATAGGATCTCAAGATTCTTTCATATTCTTAAAAAAATGCACAGTGGCCTCAAGATTCTCTCACATTAAAAAACAAAAAAACAAGGATCTTTCACTGTTATAAAAAAAAATACCAATTTAAAATAAAATTGCCGCAGCCCACAAGATCCTTTCACATTGTTAAAACAAAACTACTTTCAAATTCTCTAAAAACAAAAAAAAAAAGCTTCCAAGATATTTCGAAATTCCTTCAAAAATAAAACACAAGAAGCCCAAAAATCATAATTTCAAAAGAATACCTTAGAAGCCTATACAATGTTTTCACACCCTTTCAAAAACAAAACACCAGATGCCCTCAACATCATTTTTCAAACTTTTTCGAAGATAAAGCCAGGATTTCCGAAAATTGTTTCACATAAAAAACACTACGGGACCCCAAAATTCTTTCAAACTCTTTCAAAAACAAAACATCAAGAACATCGACGAGTCTTTGACGTAAAAAAACACTATGTGACCACAAGATCCTTTCACATTTTTAAAAAAAGACTTTCGAAAACAAAACACCTGAAGTCTAAAAAAAACATTAACAAATCTCAACATTCCTTCAAACTCTTCCAAAAATAACTAAACACCAAAAGCTCACAAGACTTTCAAATTCAAAGAGAAAATAGAACACGCCAAATCCTTAAGATTTTTCACAATCTAAAAAAAAAAAATGAAGCAAAATGAGCCTCCAAGACCTTTTCAAATTTTTGTCAAAAACAAAACACAAGGAATCTCGAAGATTGTTTGATATTAAATAAAAATATATGGAATTCCAAGATTCTTTCAAACCCTTTCAAAAGTAAAACATCTGGACCGCTCAAGATCTTTTCAAATAATTTCAGAAAGAAAACACCAGAGACTCCAGATATTATTTCAAGTTCTTTAAAAAATAAAACACCAGTGATCCCGAAGATTTCTTCATCTTCTTTTAAAAATAAAACCACTAAGAGCGTCCAAAAAACTTTGACAAAAACGCAGATACTTGTGTAGTTGTAGTTCCCAAGATATGACTGATTTTGGAAAATGACATACCCTTTAAGAAAAGAGAGAGTGGGTGGGCGGTGTTAGTAGCTGCTAAAATAACACTGATTTTGGCAAATGACATATCCTCTAAGAAAATAAAGAGCAGCTTTTCTTAGAGGATATATCATTTCCTAAATCACTTTTATCTTAGCAGGTACTAGCCCCACCCACCCACCCTGTCTTTTCTTCGAAGGTATGTCATTTGCCAAAATCAGTTAACTTAAAAGGTACTAGCTCCACCCACCCACCTTCTCTTTTCTTGAGTTTGAGTTTAAGACCGAATTTGTCAGATGACATATCCTGTAAGAAAAGAGAGGGTGGGCGGGCAGGGCTAGTGCTTAGTAAGATAAGACTGATTTTGGCAGATGATATACTCTTTAAGAAAATCGAGGGCTGGTGGGTGGGGCTAGTAGTTTGTAAAGTACGACTGATTTTGGCAGGTGACATATCCTCTAAGAAAATAAACAGCGGGTTTTCTTAGAGGATATGTCATTTGCGAAAATCAGTTTTATCTTAGCAAGTGCTAGCCCCACCCACCCACCCTCTCTTTTCTTAGAAGGTATGTCATTTGCCAAAATCAGTTTTATCTTAGTAGGTACGAGCCCCACCCATCCACCCTGTCTTTTCTTAGAAAGTATGTCATTTGCCAAAAACAGTTATCTTAAAAGGTAGGTACTAGCCCCACTCACCCACCCTCTCTTTTCTTCAGTTTGAGTTTAAGGCCGATTTTGTCAGATGACATATCTTGTAAGAAAAGAGAGGGTGGACGGGCGGGGCTAGTGCTTAGTAAGATAAGACTGATTTTGGCAGATGATATATTCTTTAAGAAAATATCGAGGGCTGTTGGGTGGGGCTAGTACTTTGTAAAGTACGACTGATTTTGGCAGATGACATATCCTCTAAGAAAATAAAGATCGGCTTTTCTTAGAGGATATGTCATTTGCCAAAATCAGTTTTATCTTAGCAGGTGCTAGCCCCACCCCCCACCCTCTCTTTTCTTAGAAGGTATGTAATTTGCCAAAATCAGTTTTATCTTAGCAGGTACTAGCCCCACCCACCCACCCTGTCTTTTCTTAGAAGGTAGGTCATTTCCCAAAAACAGTTATCTTAAAAGGTACTAGCCCCACTCACCCACCCTCTCTTTTCTTGAGTTTGAGTTTAAGACCGATTTTGTTAGATGACATATCTTGTAAGAAAAGAGAGGGTGGGCGGGCAGGGCTAGTGCTTAGTAAGATAAGACTGATTTTGGCAGATGATATATTCTTTAAGAAAATCGAGGGCTGGTGGGTGGGGCTAGTACTTTGTAAAGTACGACTGATTTTGGCAGATGACATATCCTCTAAGAAAATAAACAGCGGGTTTTCTTAGAGGATATGTCATTTGCCAAAATCAGTTTTATCTTAGCAGGTACTAGCCCCACCCACTCACCCTGTCTTTTCTTAGAAGGTATGTCATTTGCCAAAAACAGTTCTATCTTAGCAGGTACTAGCCCCACCCACCCACCCTCTCTTTTCTTAGAAGGTATGTCATCTGCCAAAATCAGTTTTATCTTAAAAGATACTGGTATTCAGAGAAAATTTACTAAGTAATAAGTTATACCACAATAAAATTGAAATGAACCATTTGTAAAAAATAAAACATGGAATATTTGAAAACCTAATTGCCCTGTTCAATCAGTTTTTTATTCATTTTACAGCAGAATGATAAGATTTTACAAAAATCTTTTGTCTTTAAAAATTTAGGAGCTCTGAATATTTTGAAATGATAATTAAAAAAAACTGTAAATACAAATTTCCAAACGTAATACTATAACTGAGTTCTATTGGTTTTTTTTATAGTCGACCCTAAATGCGGGGACATTTCTTACATACCAAACATCAAAAATTTTATTAATAAGTAAATTCAAAACCAACTTTTTTATTTCTGCATGTCAAACAGATTTTTTTTCTAGTGGAGGTTTTCTACCGTTTCCTGCAGGGAATAATTAAAAAAAATTGCCACGAGATTAAAGTAATTGCAATATCCTTTATGTTACGTTATAATTATTATATTTTAATTATAGTAACTTGAAAGTTTTTTAAGCACAATCAGCAGATATCTTTTATTTAATCTCATTTTCGGTGTCCACCGTTAATAATTTTTATACCTACTTTACATAAATACACTTAATCAGTAGCTCCTATTTACATAATTATTACTCTTTATACGTGCTTTAGTACCTATTAGTTATTTCTCAAGTAGTATAAAACATGTCATTAAAATTAAGAAGCTGTCAATACTGAAACCTTTTTTGCAAGAAATGTAGAGACTTTTAGTAAACTATTAAAAATATTATAATATGAACAAGTATACAATTTTTTTTAGTAAAAAAATATAAATCATTGAAAATCGTCAAATGCCGTATTAGTTTATAACTATAATTACATATACATGCATAAATCCTAATCAAGGTATGTGCATAATAATTCACTAAATATGCGAGTGCATTCTATATACATAAAAACATGTAACGGGTGTTCAATTGAAAATTCATTCAGGTTATGTTTCTGCCAAATGGATATTATAAGAATACACATATCGTTTATGTCAATTGAACACCCGTTATAATAATACGTAATTCGCCTTACTTTAAATCAATTTACGACTGATCGCTTTTCAGTATTTTCAGTAAACTGTGTAGTTTATATGGTAATATACATATTTTGCATGTTGAAAAGCTCGGTTAGCTCAACGTCAACGACTGCAATTGGTGCATATCTGATGGTTTCAATCACCATAAAATAATTTCAAAATTTCATCATCATGTTTCAGAAATAAGAAAATATACAATAATGTGTAAAAGTATGTAAAATATGTAAAGCGCCAGTTGGTTTAAATTAATTTCATTGTGAAAAACTTAAAGCATTTGGCTGCCATATTAATATTAATTTAAATGCAAATTGCATTTATTGCGGAATTTATGTAATTATAACTGTGATAACCTATACATACGTATTACAAAAAATATGAGCGTTGGTTTTTCAGAAAAAGTAATCATTTACGATAATAATTGTTTATTTGATCAATATGTATTTGCTTGTAGCTAGATCACCTAAATACAGGGTTAGTCACGAGAGAATTACTTCTGAAAATTATTTTTACGCAACCCAAAATACTAATACCCTGCACCACTTGATATTATCTAAATTTAAAATGAAATGCCTAATCCATGATTGCTTTGACTTTGGAAGTGTCACTTTGACGTTAATTAATTTTTAACATTTTTTTCATCGTTGACCCCCCTCTAGAGCCCCATTGGATCGACGACATACAGTCAGATCAATCTGGGCTATACTGAAACCGTAAGTGCTCTACCAATGTTGTTCGCAGCTAATGTGCATGTGTTAATTCGCCATCTCTGCGTCACCTAGAGCCTCTTCGAAGTGCAAATCTGCAACCTCTGGACTTCTTCGGCCATCCATTTACAAAAAAGCCGTAGCATCCCCCCAAAATGCCCAAAATTTTCAACAGATTAGCAGTTAAATTATTTACTTACTTGTTTGAGTTTGTGTTGTAATCTTTGAATAAAATGCCGTAAAAGGAATTTTTAGAAATAATTTTCTCGTGATTAATCGGTTGCAAAAGATCAAGAGGCACACTGACAAATTTATTAACGGCGCCGGAGGAGATTTCCGACTGGCTGCGGTACCACCATGGACACTCGCGTAACCTCCTTTTCCACAATTGTCAAAATGAGATTGCCAAACTCAAAGCAATCATGGATTAAGCATTTCATTTTAAATTCAGTTAGTATCAAATGGTACATGATATTCGTATTTTGGGTTGCGTAAAAATAATTTTCAGAAGTAATTCTCTCGTGACTAACCCTGTATACTTAGTATACAAATTTTAAAATTTCTGTTTTTAGCCAAAATCTGTGGAAAAATTTGGTGGTCTTTAGCGATAGATATTCATATCTCGTAACAATCATCTGTTTCACAATTGTATCATTTTAATTATGTAAGGAAACAACCATTTTCTTAGTTTGGAACAACGAGGAAACCTGATGAAATGGTTTTTATTCGTGTTTTTGTGATCGTAACTAAGAAGAAATGATAGAGTGTTAAAATATGTAATGGCTGTAATGACGCATTTAATATTGATTCAAGTTACAGATGCATCCGAGTTAATTTCCGTTATAAGTATCTATTAATAGTTTTGTAGCAATAAAACGAAACATTCTAATTTATGCGCGAAATTTATTTCTGTATGCGAGCTACCCTCAACTAATAAATACAAAAATATTAAAATTACTACCAAAATTTCAATAACTCTTTCCCACAGGACAATAATAATTTTTATCTTAATTAAGTCAAAATATCAGACGTAGTTTCGTGCAAATATATCGGTAGCCACCAACGCGTATAATAAAAACGCTGCCGTTAAAATGTTCAAATTTAATGTTAATGCTCGAGTATTAACCTAATCTTAAAACCATCTCTTCCACCTCGCAATTTTCATATTCATCTTTCGCTAATGACGTTGCTTATGCACATTCCACGCGATTAAAACCCTGTAAAATACCATTAATAAAACCATCATTAAATTAGAAATAATTAAGAGTTCCGGACCAAGGAAAAACAAAAAAGGAATTTGCCTCGAAACGTTAAGCATAGACAAGAGAGAAGCAATCTAATTAATTCAGCGTTTAGCTGCGTATGGATCGGGCCCGTGTGACTAATCCGTTAAAAGTTGTATAGTTCTCCGATTTAAAAATGAGGAGGAGAACAATTAGGAGAAGGTCGTGCAGGATGAAGTAAGAATCACCGTAAAAAACACAGTAAACAAAAATAATTTACTGTTAAATGGTTTTTCTAAATTTATCTTCCGGAAAATTGCAGTCGAGTTCGAGGTTATCACTTCTTAACTCAAAGCAAAGATTTTCGCCAATTAATATATTTTTCAAAAATAAAATTGTGATAATTGACAAACAGATTGCAGCTGGTGTGACTTTTTATTAAATTCGCAAAATAACGACAGAGATTACTATAAAAAATGGTTACATTTGATGTGTGGCGATAATGGACAATGCGCCATTCCATTCAGTGCAGTTGTACAAACCATCCACATACAGGCTATAGAAATTTTACACTTGTACCCAATCCTCTTCTCGTGTGGAAATAGAAATTCTAATTTAAAATATCTTCATGTTCTAAAGCTTCTTAGTTCGCCTATGCTATATATGCCTTCACTAATCCTTCCGCATTTACTTTCAGTTTGGTACTTGGTTAATATTTTCCCGAGGGGTGGGTTAGGAAACAAAATAGCCAGCTACATTTCCAGACTTAAGGTCTTTAATTGTTTTTTATGGATACCTTGAGTTCAGCATGTATCAGAGCAGAAGCAGACCCCGGGGTATAGGTGATTTAAAAATTTGAATAAGAAATGAAGTTCGTTCGGTAACCTCTCAGATGATGCAATGTACTGAAATACTTTTACTTTTGTTTAGGACATGTCAAGACCGTTCGTTCTAGTTTAATAAAAGCACACATTTTTTATACGTTACTTTTGGTTTTACGGTAATTGTGCACAAACCATTTTTTTTTAAGATTCTCCAATTCAAAAACGTCTGTCGTGTACAATTGGTTCTAAAATGTCATTTAAAAATTGTATATCCACCTGTTTCCTTTTTAAAAACACATATACAACAAACTAAGTTCGAATTTATTTTAGACCTACAACCTCACTGTATTTACGTGTTGTTAACATTTATTAATATTCTTATCATTGTCTCAATTTCAGTGTTAAAATTTCACTTAAAAAGTTTGCAGAAATGTCGTTCATCAAACATGATACCGTTTTTACTTCTCAAGGAAGTATTGTAATCGAGTCCACCGGGGAATTTGCTACTGTCATGTTTTCTCGACGTTTTATGTCCCTATTGTCTGTCTCTCGACTGTCATTTCTTGTCTGTGATTTTTATTAGACAGATAATCCCCGAAATCACTAATCCGATTGTTGCCAAATTTTGTATGTATATTAGGAATATCATGTACATGCTACAACGCTAACTGAAATCGGGCTAATCGTTCTTTTTAACACTTAACATTATCTAAAATTTATGAAATTATATATTTCTGTACTTGTAGTTTAATAATAATCCAATCTAAATAAATTAATTAACTTTGTCCTCTCCTCTGTTACCAGGAGACAAAATCAATCAAATCTCATTTTCTTTTAACGCTGGTGCTTGTTATCGGAACGTGCTAGTAGTTGAATTCTTTCGAAATAAAAATAAAATAAACATAAACAGTCGAAGTTAAGCAAGTTCTGGAACAATGAGACAACATGTTTCATCGTTGGTTATTTGTCTCAAATACAGTTCATATTGTCCGTTTGCGTGAACTTCGTCCCCTTCAAATTTAGTTTTTACTTTAAAGAGGTGATTACAACACAAAAATTGCAAAATCAAATGTAATTTTTCAAAAAAGTGGGATTTATTTGACTGCAGTACTTCAGGGGTGAGGGAAGTTCTGTCGAAATAACCGTAGACTAATTTTTCGAAACACTCAATGGTTCTTACAAAATTTTAATTTTAGATTTTCACCAGTTAGTGGAAAAAGTCCTTAAAAATATTGTTTTCATTTAAAATGTAGCAAATAATAACTAATACTTAACAGATCTTTTATCTAAAGTTTGTGATAAGCAAAGCTCGGAGAAATGAACCAATAGACCAGTAGAGCGATACGACTGTGGAATAATGATTAAATTGATGAATTGTGTGCTGTAGTGGACTAAGGTAGTACATCGATCAGTGGCGTGCTTATGTTTCCAAATGTAGCTTACCTAACCCAGAATGTGTACTATTTTATAAAAAAAAAACTGGGCAAGATGAGTAAACCGGCTTGTCATAGATGAATGAAAATTTGATAGTTATTTTTTTAAAACTTTTGTTCCCGAATTGAGTGACGTATTGGTATTACGTCTTTAAGTTGTTAGATCAAATTCCAAAAATGTAACCAAATTTATACACTTCGTAAAAATTACTTCACCAGCAAAAGGATTCACTGTTTTAATTTTTAAGTCGGATTACGGGACATTTGTGTATTAATTTGGTTTTTAGTATGGTATTACTCAACATCTTTACCCTCGGTTTCCTCTAAAAGAGGCAAATAATGCAAATAAAACAGGAAAACTCGTCAGAAGCCTGATCCCATAGATAGGTATTAAGGTATTTCCTAATAAAAATTTGTTTGGTGATATATTTTTCTAAAAAAAGTTAGTTGAAGGTTATTTCGACAAAAAGTCGCGTTCTCAAATTCCAAGGGTCCACACAAATACGGACAATATGAAATATATTTAAAATAGATAAACATCGGGAAAAAGTGTTGTTTCAGTGTACAAGCTTAACTTCAATTGTTTATGTTTATACTCAAAAGAATGTCCCGATTAAGGAGGTAGCAATTTATTTGAGTTGAATAACTTTGTCTTCCCGAAACAGAGGACTAAAGTTGTTAATAAAGCAATGGAGCAAAATGTTTTGTATATTATTATTTTATTATTATTAAATATAAACGGACGCAACATTACCGCATTTTCATATTTTCGAGAAAATGGGTTGACTCGTTCTTAATTTGATCAATAAAAATTATAGACTGATTAATTTTATAAATTTATTTCAACTAATGAAAAAAAGAAAAAACCCAGCCCTCTAGGCAGACACGCTAGTATTGAACTACCTAACTACCTCATCTAAAAATTCAAATTATGCGTGTAAAAGACAAGATGGATTATATAATAAACAAAATCAAGATAAATTCGCAAAAGAGTACTTACATTTTTCCATAACATTTAGATAATGTTAATGTTAATTACGCCATATTTATATGATACATGATATTCTTAGTGTATGTGGTACCTACATGCAAAATTGTACAACAATCCGTTCAGTTGTTTCGGAGATCATCTGTTCTGTCTAATAAAAATCGACATAGAGAACAGACAGACGACAGATGGTCGAAAACGGAAGACCACTTTTTTCGTACTCTACTGGTCATCAAACTTCAAGAAAACATAAAAGTAACTGCACTTGTTTCGCTTACGCTTGGGAAGCGAAAAAAAGTATTAAGTAAGATTTTCTTAAAAAATGTTTCAGATTACGTCTTCAGTTTCATTGAAAATGTAACAGTAATAAAAGTAGCAATATTTTCCTATGTAGCGCGATCAGTACCCCTAGCGCCCTCTGTCACGCCCACGCACCACCACTACCCTGCCGCAGCACCCCGGTACTCGCTCGCTCCCTTACCAGAGGGCGGTGCGCCCTTTCACTCCCACGCGACGCATTTCTAGCCGCCTTTACATAGGACCCGAGCGGCCAGATTCGGCAAGTTTTTCCATCTGCGAACTTCACAGCTCATTTGCGTATCACCTTGCATCCGAGGGGTCTTGGAGGTCCAAATCGAGTAGTAAGTCGGCTTGAGTATCAGCGGCGTATCCGAGGGGTCCCGCAGGTCCGGCCGTGGAAAAACGCTCCGGGTGTTCGCGAGTGTACGAGTTATCAGGACTGTTCGTCCGCGGAGTGACCATTTTTAAGGACTCGTGTAACCAGTCTATGTCTATGCAGTGTATATACTATGTTTTGTTGAATAAAGTTTTTACGGAATAAACCACGTGTTATAAAAAGTGGCGCCCAACTTAGTGGCACGAAGAAGGCGTCTGTTATAAAAAGTGACGCCCAACGAAGCGGCTCGAAAACGACCACAATTTCGCGAAAAACGAAGATTCCGACGCGAAGAAGTCCGCGAACCAACATCGGGATGACGATTCAAATGTCCGCAGAACAATTCAACGAACTGATAAATGGCATCAGGGATGTCGCGAGGCCCCGAGAAGCCGACCTGCATCCACCTTCAGGGACGAGACACTTCAGCCATTGCCCGGCCCGGTTCAACGGCTCCCGCAACGCCTCGAGTGTAGAGGAATTTATTACAACCGCGAGCCTGTACAAGAGGTTGGAGAAAATTAGTGACGAAGACGCCCTAGAAACTCTACCGATCCTGCTACGCGAGGAAGCGCTGACGTGGTGGAACGGAGTAAGGAATTCCGTCAACACATGGCCAGCCGCAGTCCAACTAATCAGGGACGCCTTCGCCCCGAGGGCCCCGAACCACCGCCTGTTCAAGGAGATATTCAACGAACCTCAGGGGGACGAGGTCTCCACCGACGCGTACATCACGCGCCAACGCGAACGGCTGTCGCGGATGTCCCGGCAGCTGGACGAACAGTGGCAGATGGATATCCTCTACGGACTGCTGCGACGTAGACTTAGAGACCGCATCGCCCGTACGGAAGTGGACACCTTCGCAGATCTCCTCCACAAGGCCCGCGCCGTCGAAGAGAGCGAGCGAGAAGGGAAAAACTCGCACGCGAAACCAAATGGTAAGGGCCCCAAAGCAGACGAAAACCGAAGTCGCGGCCCCAGACTCCGCTGTGACGTCTGCAGAGCTTTTGGCCACGACACAACCGCTTGCCGCCGGAGACCACGAGGACCTGCCCCAGCTCCCGGACCGGCAACCCGGACGCCCGCTGAGCCAGTGCGTTGTTACGGTTGCAACGCCCCGGGGTGTTTAGAAGAAATTGCCCCACCTGTAACACGACCGACGCCAGCCAACCCGCACGCAACATGGCATTCTGTGCGCTGAGGTCCGGCACGATCCAACCACGGTCCCGCCCGGCAATCCACATAAAAATCGCCGGAGAAGAAGGCACCGGCTACCTCGATACGGCCGCGTGCAATAGCGTGGCCAGCGCTACATTGTACCGCCACCTGATAAAAACGGGACACAAAGCAAGGACGGAAAACGTGATCGCCACCCTTGCAGACGGCACGAGCAAGCACCTGCAGGTGCCGGCCGTCACGACCAAGGTAGGCGTACAAGGACGACACGTAGAAACCACCTTCATCGTGTTGTCCGACTCTTGCGACACCCGCACCCTGCTGGGCGCGGACTTCATAGAGGACGCGAGAATCATCCCCGACTTGGCGAGACGACGGTTCTATTTTGGCGGCGACATCACGCGGACCTACCCGTTCGTCGACGTCGACGGAGCCGAGGCGCCCGCCAGAAAAGGAGTTCCCACGACCATAAAAGAAGTTCGAATCACACAATCGGAACCCATGGAAGAGGGAGACATCGAAGAAGGCTACGGGCCCCCGCCACCAGCACCGCCGAAACGCGATACCTCCAAGGGACTGGTAACCCCCCACGGCATATGGACCACGTATCAGGCTCCGTACGCGACGGAACACATGTGGGAAGACGCGGAGACCGCGATGACGACGGGCGAAATGGACGAATACGAAATGGGCCTCTTCCCCGACGGGCCCCGGCGACTGTTCATAACATCTCTGCACCTGCAAGCCAACGAAGGCACCGGGTTCACCGAACCGACCCGCGCGAAGTTTGACGACTTGGTGGATGACTACGCCGACGCTTTTGAGGCGCACGGCCCGCCTACCCCATACGCCGAGCATCGCATCGACACAGGCGACCACGCCCCGATCGCGGTGCCTCCTTATCAGCTGAACGCCACGAAAAAGCAATTGCTCAAGGAGGAAGTGGAGAAGATGATCCAGGCTCGAGTAATAGAGGAATGCGATAGCCCTTGGGCAGCCCCCATCGTCCTCATCCCTAAGAAAGACGGCTCCGTGCGACCGTGCGTCGACTATCGGAAGCTGAACGCCGTCACTCGCCCAGACGCCTACCCACTGCCGAGGCTAGACGATCTCCTGCACTCCGTCGGCCCCATTGGTTGCATGAGCACCCTTGACCTCCAGGCCGGATACTGGCAGATCCAAATGCGACCAGAGGACCGGGACAAGACAGCTTTTATCTGCCCCTTCGGGTTGTTTCGCTTCCGGCGACTGCCCTTCGGCTTACGAAACGCCCCAGCGTCGTTCCAGCGCCTCATGGACCGGTTCAAGTCTGGGTTACCTAACCTTACGCTGTTGGCCTACTTGGACGACCTAATCGTCATCTCCGCTGACGAAGAAAGCCACCTGGAGCACCTGAGGGAGGTCTTCGGAAGGCTCCGCACGTTCAAACTCCGGGTCAACCGCGAGAAATGCCAATTTGGATGTCGCGAGGGGCGATATCTAGGGCACGTCTTGTCTCCCGCCGGAATCGCAGCGGATCCCAATAAGGTACACGCCGTTACGCAGATGGCGGCGCCCCGAAACGTCAAGCAACTGCAATCCTTCATCCAAACGTGTTCATGGTTCAGGCGATTCATCACCGCCTTCGCCACGGTCGCTAAACCCCTCTGCTCCCTCCTAAAGAAAGATGCCACATGGCAATGGAACTCCGCCCACCAAGAAGCGTTCGAGGAACTGAAGCAGCGATTGGCCGACGCCCCCATCCTGCGACAAGCCAACCCCGAAGAACCGTTTGTCTTGCGCACGGACGCAAGCGCTTACGCCCTAGGAGCGGCTCTACTCCAGGGGGAGGGCCCGGAGGAGCGCCCGATCGAGTACGCAAGCCGCCTGCTCACGAACCACGAGCAGAATTACACCACCACGGAGCGCGAAGCCCTCGCCATTGTCTGGGCCGTGCGAAGATTCCGTGGGTATCTAGAAGAATCCTCAACCGTGGTCATCACCGACCATCAGCCCCTCCGATGGCTGATGACATTAAAGACACCGACCGGACGTCTAGCGAGGTGGGCACTGCAGCTGCAGCCGTACCACCTGACCATCGAATATACACCCGGTATCACCCAGAGCTTCACCCCTGTATACCACCCCGAGGCCAACCCCGTAGAGAGAAAAAACCGCGACCTGAAAACGCAGCTCGCCATACAGATTGGCAACCAGCCCCACGAAAATTGGGACGAGAAGATACCCTCCATTCGCTTCGCCATGAACAGCGCATGGTGTAGCGGCACCGGGTACAGCCCAGCGTACCTAATGTTTGGCCGAGACCTCCGCACCGTAGATGACGTCACGCACGACCTCCGCGCAATCACCCTCCGCGAGAACTTCGTACCAGAGGCCACACCGCTGTTACTCACCTTGGACGAAACCTTGAAACGAGCTCGGGAAATACACGAGTCCGAGCAAGACCGGCGAAAACGCGACCAGGACCGTCACCGAAAAACAAGCACCGCTTATGCCCCCGGAGATTTGGTGTTAGTCAAAACACACCGATTGAGTAAGGCCTCCCAGGGGTTCACGTCAAAATTCGCCCCCAAGCAAGACGGACCATACGTGGTCTTACGAAGGCACGGCCCCACGAGCTACGAGATCGCCGCCCACCAACAGCCCGATGTAGTGCTAGGGCTCTATCACGCCTCTGACCTTGTTCCGTACCAACCTCCCACGCAGGAAGCCACCCAGCCCGTGCCACCGGTACAACCCTTGCGACGACGAGGCCGCCCCAGAAAGATCCAGCAGGACCAATAGGCGGGGACGCACCCTATGGTCCTGAGGGGGAGACTGTAGCGCGATCAGTACCCCTAGCGCCCTCTGTCACGCCCACGCACCACCACTACCCTGCCGCAGCACCCCGGTACTCGCTCGCTCCCTTACCAGAGGGCGGTGCGCCCTTTCACTCCCACGCGACGCATTTCTAGCCGCCTTTACATAGGACCCGAGCGGCCAGATTCGGCAAGTTTTTCCATCTGCGAACTTCACAGCTCATTTGCGTATCACCTTGCATCCGAGGGGTCTTGGAGGTCCAAATCGAGTAGTAAGTCGGCTTGAGTATCAGCGGCGTATCCGAGGGGTCCCGCAGGTCCGGCCGTGGAAAAACGCTCCGGGTGTTCGCGAGTGTACGAGTTATCAGGACTGTTCGTCCGCGGAGTGACCATTTTTTTAAGGACTCGTGTAACCAGTCTATGTCTATGCAGTGTATATACTATGTTTTGTTGAATAAAGTTTTTACGGAATAAACCACGTGTTATACCTATAATTTTTATAAATCTAGATTAACCACGCTAAGAGAGTAAATGTTAATAAAACAGAATATTTGATTATGGGGATGAATATAATGAAAATTAAGGACAAAACTTGAATTCTTTTAGCAATTTTTTTATTTATTAAAATTCATTACTTCTAACCTGCGCTGTAAATGGAATTTTCTCCGTTGGGCAAATTAATTAAATAGTAATAATATTAATAATAATAATATTGTACTAATTTCATAAGACGTTCTACTTTATAACAAATGATGAAAATGCCCACCATCGGCTTCTCAACATTTCCTGACCCTCCTTTTAAAGCCACTCAAAATATTCTGAGAATTACTAACTTCTGTAATATTTTAATTTATTCTTTGTCGAAGTTCTTCCAATTTTAAATTTGTTCCGGAAATATTGAATTTTGTAAATAAGACCACGAAAATAAATGACCAGGATGGACCACATGATCTAGATGGATAATTGTCAGACTCATTGCGACTCATCAACAGATTAGTCATTTTTGATGTAATGAAATTAACTGTTGTTTAAATTATTCTAAAAACAAAATATTACTAAGACTTAACACATTTCTTAACTTTCTGGATGTGATGAATAACAGAATATGTTTTATAAGGAGAAAAAATGAGACTTTTCGTGGGAATCTGTAAGTTTAACGGTCGAGCGCGCGAGGCCGGCAATTACAGATGAGCCACGAAAAGTCATTTCTTTCCGTATAAAACATGCTATTTTTTCTTCAAACGTTAACCTGGATCCAATTTATTGGACATGAAAATGTTGAAACCTAAGAAATTGTGACAAAAATCACTTAGAACTGATACGAAAACCAACTTCTACTCTAAGGTCTAAACAAATTCAGACACTTGATCTTACTCACCAAAGAGCTAGGTATAGTAAACCAAAAGCTATAATGTTATATGGCCATCTTAAAATTATTCCATTGTGTCGAAGTTAAGTTGTTTACAATAGAAAAGGTTTTAGGGTCGTAAATAACGTGTCCACTGCAGTTCGACCGAGTGTTGTCGTTTCGTTCAGGGGCGACTTTCACTAAATATCTAAATCTAAGCAAGAAATGTTTAGAAGACGATTTATTGCCAACCGGTAAGCTTGGTGCGAACCACACAAAGAGGGTATTTATTTGCGGTCAACTACTTTTATGATGGTCATATAACCTTCTAGCTCTTGGGCTACTTTACCTACCCCTCACTTTTCTGTCGCTGATGACCGGCAGAAAAAATGCGAAAACAGCCTAAGCAGAAAAATTGGAGTCAGTATACTCTATAACCTTGTGATGTTTTTCTTTCAAAATCAATATAGTTTTTCATTTTGATGTGAAAATAGGTTAGTGGCAAATTTACACCGAAAGGCCTTTTCTTCTTGTTTAATATTCCAATTCCAGCTATTTAAAACAACTTTCACCTAAATATGCCACCTTTAAAATCTGTAGAGGACAAGTTCTAGCAATCAAAATACCTTTGATTCCATCACGTACTTCTACAAATACTATCATTTTACAGTATTTTAAATGTTGTTACTTCTTTTAATCTCACTTTTTTTCACGATATTTTCTAATGATATCTTGAGCAAAAAAAAAACATGACTGTAATTATTATAAGACTATTCTTAATTGTGCATAATGATTGGTTAATTAAAGTCCTGGTCTACCCGGTACCAACATATTTCAACACTAGTGAAAAGTTCCTAAGGTTTAATTTGAATTTAAAAAATTACAAATGTTGAATATTTGCTAAATGTTTGTGATTGTAACATTTACATACATATCACACTATTTGCAAAGAGAATATAGAAGATCAAGATTTGTTTTGTCTTTTTTTTAATTTCCAAAATAAATTTGTATTTTATTAGATCCAGTCGCCTGTGATTAGTTTACGTCAAATAACACAGTCTAATAAATATACAATTGATATTGATTCACAATTATTATAAGATTAAAAAAGAAATATTACAAAGTGTTTCATATAATTTTTGCAGTTTGTAAGTATTCTTTACTTTAAATTTTTCAGTCTAATCAAAGTACAATTTGTTTTATGTGTAAATAGTTTGCCGATTCTTGGCAATGTTTGAGGCGAGGTCTGTTGATGAAGATGATATTGAAATGCAATGTACGCCGCCTGAAGTAGTCGAGGCTGCTTCAGCTGCTATAGGTGACTTGGTGTCTACAAAGTCAAAAAAGAATTATGAAGCTGTTTACTAAAAATTTGTGACTTGGTGTAACAGCAAAAACATAAATGTGTATTCAGAGAACGTTTTATTGGCCTATTTTCTGGAAATGATGAAATTAGGAATTAAGAGTTCCACAATGTGGTCACATTATTCCATGATAAAGTTATTACTGAATTTTAGAAATGATGTTGACATCAGTAAATTTCAAAGACTTCGAGCCTTTCTAAAAAAAAAACAAGGCGAGGGATACAGTGCCAAAAAGTCCAAAAACTTTTACCAAGCAGGAATTCGACAGTTTCTTGAGACAAGCTGATGATTTCAAATATTTAGCCATGAAAGTTGTTTTAATCATCGGAATTGTTTGTCGCTGCGACGAAATGGTTAAACTGACTGTTGATTGAAGATCTTGGGTTGTTGCTTCATGTTAAACTGCCCAACACCAAAACAAATAAATCAAGATCATTCACAGTTGTCAGGAAAATGTATGTGACCATCTGCAGAAAATATTTTTCATATAGACAAGTGTTCTTCGAAACTACTGGATTTGCCATATTTTATATGTATATTAGAAATATCATGTAGATGATTAAACGCTAACTAAAACTTGGCAAATCATCTCCACCACCAATGGGATGACGTCATCTCCAAAATTTATAATACAAAGTTTTTTAAATTTTATAAAATTAGATACTCCTGCACTTGTGGTGTGTAAATCCGTGTAGAATTTTCACCCTAGACATCTAGAATTTTTGGAAAAAATTTTAACTTATCCGGGTTCTCATAAAAAAATAAAATTTGCATAATAAAATTTTATAATTTTTCGGAAAAGCTGGGTTTGTTTTATTGTATTTCAGAGGCGAGAGAAGTTCTGTGGAAATAACCTTCGACCAATTTGCTTCATTCAAAATACATTCCGAGAGGTAACTAGGTATGTACCTACCTAAATTTCTAAGATTTTGGGTTGAAAAATTCCAAGATTACTAAGAAATACTCACAATAACGTACCTTCGTACCTACAATAAAATATTCTTGGAAATTTAATTTTTCTTTTCTACCTACTCACAGAATATGCCCAACGCGTACGAATTTTTACGGAAACAGGAATTTAAAAACAAGAGTAAGAATTATGGTCGGAATTATATATATGAACAAGCATTTTTTGTTGTGTGTATTGCGAGTAAAGATCTCAACAGTCTCTGACAATGATTATATTAATTTATTTTAAAACACACATTTGGCTTTTTTCATTTCTTATGACAGTAAATTAGGTTAAACCGCATATCAAAAATTCTCTTTCAAGGGACTTTATGCTAAAAAAAAAGTAGGAGGTGCTATTTAAAAAATTATCGATTGCGTCATACACCTGTCAAATGTCGCTCAAAACTTTTGAAACTAATATTACAAAAAGGCTATTTTTATATACCAGTAGACGTGTTTTTGCGTTTTTACTTCTCGAACGTAAGCTAAGAAATATTGTTTGTTTTCTTTCATAGTAGATAAATATTTTAGTTCCTTACTCTGCTCAACCTGCAAACCGGGATACACTTCCCCCGTTGACAATAGCAGTAATAAAACTAGTTATTGTAAACGAAGTGAACGATTTTAACCCTTAGAGATGAGTGGCAGCTGTCATAACGAGGTAGCATGGGTGTTTTACAAGTTGCATATCTTTTAAAATAGAAATTTTCTTGAGGTGTGGTGGAGCCTTAAGACCAAAAAACTGTTTTTAAAATACCAATCGGGAAAATGCCACAGAGCAGTGATGGGTATACATAAAACATCAACATCAACACATTTTTGCAGCCTAAACAGATTTTTTTTTTCTGTCAAGGCAGTGAAGTGGGACTTTGTATTTATCAATTGAGGTATGCAATAACCCTTATTTCTGACGTTTGAAAAAAAAACAATTTTTTTGCGGTTCCGGGAATAAATGCTTGCTTTAAATCGTATTTTTCGCTACTAAATTGGCACAAGGGACTAAATGTAAAAAAATCCTAAAGGATTACATACAAATAAAGTCAATTACTGTGACAACAATAATTTATTCTTTAACGTTCACGTTTAAATTTATGCGTTTATTACAATTAACAAAAATAAATAAACGATTCTTATTAACATCAGTTTAGGTCTGCGACAAATAAAGGTTGTCAGTTACAGTTGGTTCTTCTTCCATGTGGCCGTTTTCGTCGGATGAACTTTGCAACATTCAAGCAATTAGTGGACGTGGAGGGTTGACATTCTTCATATGCGCTTCACAATGACATTTAATTTTATTGTAGCACGTAAAACAGTATAACTTTTTCCTTGTCTATGTTGGCAATGTTATTACGCGGGCAGTCGAAAGGTGGTCGAAAGTCGAAAATGTCAGTGAACATTGTTAATAATAATTAGCCCAATTGAATACTTTCATCTATTTGCTGCATTTTGTGTTAAATGATCACGAAAATGTTGATTTTGTTACCAACCGACTGTTGGAAATCCCTAATCGAAAATAATTTTTTTTAAAAAGTAGAAAAAATAGTAGGTATATTACACTCTTTTTATAAGACGACTTGTGGCACTCATTCTATTTGGTCACTTCTCGCTGCGCTCGTCGTGCTCAAGTTCATTCGTGCCTTATGAAATACGTGTAATAATGTACTATTAAATGCGACTTCGTCAAATTTTTAGAAGGGACGAAGAAAATATTTCTGATTAACGATTTGCTATGTCCATGATGTTTCATTATTTAAAACACGTAAAAAAAATATTCTCTTACTGACTATTAAATTCTTAGAATAAAAAGGAAAAATCAAATTCACTTCAATAATTCCTTAAAGTCAGGTTCACAGTATTGAAGTGTTATTTAAATATTTAACAATATTGTGATCGGTGACAGTTGTTTAAAGGCGATGAGTAGACAAACTTCATTAGCTCATTAGTCATTACATTTTCAGTGTTACTAAATGGTAAAACCTCAAGCAGTCAAAAACGAAACCCCGCATTTTCGTATTCATTTCCTCAAACGCCCCGTTTCACGTCCAACACTTCCTTGACCACATCTCTCGGTATAAAAAAATCCCCCGTCTCGAAAGCTTACCCACAACCAAGACAAGAGAGCAGCAATCTAATTAATTCAGCGTTTAGCCGAGTACAGATAAAGCCCGTGTGACTAATCTATTAAAGTTGTATAGTTGTCCGTTTTAAAAATGAGTGTAACCGTGTGACAGCGTGCCATGGTAATTCCGACAAGAACTAATGATATCGGGATATGTAAATAAATATCCGCGTAAGACGAGGAGGAAAGCGTGATGCGGCCGCAGCCGCTGCCGTAGAAGAGTCGGTTTGGTCCACGGCGTGAACCCATGTTTAATGGAACAGTTGATTTGCGTTGCAGATGATGGCGAGGGTCATGAAGAGATGCCGCAGCACCGAACTTGGCCGTATCGTGAGGATAACCGCGAGGATACATCCGATCAAACTTCAAGATAAGCTCGGGCTTTCTGGTAATTCCATTGCTACCAACTCACTAATTCATTTATCTTATTTAGAGGTACGATGTTGCGTCGAGTCGGGGGTTCGGGCGGTCTGGACCTGAGGATAACCGAATTGAACTTGGAGTATAATGAACATACGCATACTTGCAATGTGGTTTTTAATGAATAGTGAGCAATTTGGTGGAGAATTTTTGTTGTTGTGGGATTTGGTAAAATCTTAGACTGTGAAGTTTTCTTATGTGGCCAAAAGTATGCGCTTTCTTGTACGTTAGGCATAACTTGTTATGGTAACATATCAATGCAAATGGCAGAAGTTCAAAATTAATTGCATTATGATAAGTTTTTTTCTTCAATTAGGATATTAATTTTTAACTCAACTCTAAATCATCACACTACTGTCGTCGTCTTCACTATCACTATCATAATGACTTGATTTGTTTCACAATTGTCCAAAATCTTTTCCGTTTGCCATGCCGTAGATTGGAAAATTGGTTTATTATTTATTTTCTCAAATTTTTAGAACATCAACAAGAGAAGTGTTAGTTTTTGAGATACTTTTACCGTACTTTCCTTTAAATCCCGGGCATACCATTTCAATTGCATTAAAATGACAGTGGTATAGTGGAAGTCTTAGACACAATGTCCATGTTCTTGAGCATAATGATCTAAACGATACAATTTTTTGGGCAGTTTATTACGCACAATATTCCAAATCTGATCTTTCATAGCTTTTTCACGATAATCTTTTTTTTTTTTGTTTAACCAAGCCACCATTTTTTTCTTTAATCTAACTGTTTCGAGGAATTTCTTCCTACAAATAAAGGAAAAATATAAGTACCTATAGTGTATTTATCAAAATTAAAATAAATACCATAAGTCTACTGTGGTAAGTTGCATTATCCATTATACTAACAGGCGGTTACGGAAGATTGAATATTAATTGCTCTTTAAACCACAAAATTTTCTTGGTTCATATTATCATAATAATCATCAAATTCTGCTTTTGCCTAAAAATTAGAGACGCAATTTCAGTAAATCCGTGTTTATTGCCAGCCTGAACTACAATATACAGAGTGGTCCACGAGTAATAAAGAGCATGAATAAATTTGAAACGCAACCCAAAATACATTTTCACCACTATCTTGGATATTATTATAATTACAATTGAAACATTATAAATATAATAACATAGTAAACTTTCTACTCTTTTAAATGTGGATCTTTAGGGGCTCTTCTTTCAGGAAAACGTTGTGAATAAACGCGGGCTGCCAAAGACGCGTTCTTTTGGCATTCCAACACATACCTGTTTTAAAAACTAGGAGCAAACATCTATGTCCATGGAAGTTTCAGAGGGATTTACTTTAGATACTTTATAGGAGAATTATAGGCGACGAGGATAGTAGCGTATTAAAAAAAGTTCGGGCTGCAAAACCAAATGATGCATATTATTTTATAGAAAAAATTGAATGTAGAAATCACATACTTCGTAATTATTGTTCCAAAATTAGAGAAATAGTTAAAACAACGAAAGCAGATATCACTATTAAAAATGTTTTTAAAAATAGTATTCTAAAATTTAGAACAGCTATTATAAGTGCTATTAAATTTAGCAAAAATGAGCCTCTTCCTTCTTTTCCAGCATATATTTGGCAATCACGAACAATGTGCAAGTTATTTTTGTTATAAAAGTGGACAGTTAAATGATATTTTATTTTCTACTTTCGCAAATGGTGTTTTATACGAACCTTACAAACAAGTTTTAAATAGAATTGCAACTTTGTCGTCTAGTTTACTTTTTGATATTGAGAACAATGCTGTGGAATGATACAATTCTGTCGTTAATAAATTTGTGGGAGGAAAAAGAATAAGTTTTTAAGTTTTTCTGCACGAGAATCGTATCAAGGGTGATGCTTTGCTGCGGCAATAAGTTATAATAGTAAGGGTACCTACGTTCCTAATTCCGTTATTCAAAAAAAAAAAAATTGGGGAGGCCAATGTTAGTATACGAAGGCGTTTGTGGAACAAAAATTGAAAAAAACAAAAACGATTAATAAAACTAAAACCTCTATTAAAAAATTGCGTATCCGAAGTCTGGATTCCGGTAAAAATAATATCGTCAACGATGAACAAACGAAAACGAAGTGTATGAAAGAAAAAAATCGGATTTATTAATAAAGCTGTCACAGAGTAACGTAAATGCTATTGAAAAAGGTACTTGTGGTCAGCGAATGTGTAGGGAATGGAGTAACGAAAGGACAAAATGAGAGACGGAATTAACATCGCAAATACCGTTAAAAGTATTGTGCATTCCGATAAAACTTTATGAAAAAATTGCCGAAGTCTATACAATTTGCTATTGACAATGAAGAAAAGGCCAAAGAAAAATTTGAAGCTCTAACAAATTTGAAAAAAATTTTTAGGAGCTTCTCCAGATAGGTTAATAAATTCTAATTCAATTGCAGAGATTAAATGTTCATATGCGGCTTGCAGTAAAAATATTAAAGAGCTATTAAAAATAAAATCATTAATTTATTGTTCAATAAATGCAGTTATTACAATTACCTAGTTTGAACCCGAACCACAACTATAGGTATGTATATATAGGTATAACAGGGTCCAGTGCATATAACTAAAAGAAAATGGTGTTATTTTATCATTTACACTAACGTAGATTTAGAATATTTTTTGATTGAAAGAGATGATGACTTCTGGAATAAACATATGGTAAATGCTTTAGAAAATTTTTATTTAAATGCCATGCTACCAGAAATTGTTGACTCGTGGTGGAGTCGAAATCAGCAACTCCGAAATATATATATATTGAAAAAAGATTTATAGACAAATGTTAAGTTTTTTTGGCAGTAAGTGTAAAATGTTGAATTTTATGCTTTGAAGGGGTCTTTGCTTTTTTGTTATTATTTTTATTTTATTAATATGATTTTATTGATGATGACAGTTTCCTGTGATTGTTTAATATTTAAATGCAGTGTATAGAGGCAGGGATGTCAGCACTCTGTTTACCAAACTCACAAAACGCAATGCGATTACACCTTTTTGCTATCTATAAATTTCTGCTTGAAAATTTTTTGGTATCATAAAATTCCATATATTATTCATTTAATTAAAAGGGGGAATCAAATCAAAACAACAACGTAGAAATGTCATTATATTTCTGTAAAAATTTTACTCGCCCATATCCTTCTTAATGCTATTGTCAGGTACTTCAAAGGGTAGTCAGATAAGCTTAAGGTATTTAAAAGGTGCTCTATTGTGTGAGCCATAAATTACAGCTTACCGCCTCAGCTAATATTTTGGATTGCCTAACTT
The DNA here is from genome assembly GCA_022388445.1 of Zophobas atratus. Lineage (NCBI taxonomy): Eukaryota > Metazoa > Arthropoda > Insecta > Coleoptera > Tenebrionidae > Zophobas > Zophobas atratus. The sequence goes on along the minus strand of CM039445.1, from coordinate 50,091,129 downwards.
ACTAAAATTTGCCCAAAATGCTTTGCAGTTTTTTTACAATAACTAAAAGAAGTAAAATTTTAACAGAAAACGAAGAATGGCGCCTAAAGTAGAAAAAAATTCTCTATGACCTCGATATTTTTTAAAAGCACACCGAGTTATAGTTTTCGCTAAAAATCCGCTGGGGTTTTACGCACTTTATTTTTTATTTTAAAAACTGCTACGTTTTTTAAAAAATACAAGACTCTTCCTTAAAGATTTTTATGTCATGAGCACGCACATGTATCGCCCTGCTCTTCAACTGTTAAAATAAAGGCGCAAAATGGGTTGGCGTTTTGCCTTGTTTTGGCATCTTTTAGTGAGTGTGTGGCGGAGCCTTAACACCACATCTACCTTTTCATCATTTGAATACGTTTTCTTTCGAAATACGTATGACAGAAATTAACAAATTTTAAACTTTCCGTCCAAGTTTGACGTTCAGATTGCGATGGGTCCACACTTCGAACATTTATTGCATTAGTAAAAAATAAAATGTGTCTATATCTTTCAATTTGAAGTTTTTGTCAAAACTTTTTACAAGTGTTAAGGTTTACTATGTTTAATGTTCCAATTGTAAATATAATAATATCCATTTTCTAATAGTACCTAGTGGATATATTCTGTTTGTGCCGTGTATCATTTGAACCTGTATTTTTTTGTAAATTATGACAAAGATTTTTCAGAATTTTTTAATACTTCGGCAGTTCCGTTTTTCTTTTTTTCTTATACTGCATAATATCATGGTTTCTTTCTAGATAATCCAGCATATTTAATATAACTTGTTTTGTTTGATCACTAAATCGTTTCATTGTTCAGAATTAAGCAGAATTGTAAAATGTTAAATAAACCAAAGATTTTGACTGACGAATCATTCTTCCAATTTCTACGATATACCTACTCAAATTTTGGTAATTTTTTTTCTCACACAAAGTGCATAGAAAAAGTTTTACCTGGGGTATTTTCACCACTATACTCGAATTTAGGTTGCGTTTTGCGGATTTTAAAAGTTTTAAAGTTCGTTTGACTTCTGGCCACTAGGATATCAACATATTTATATACATATTCATTATTCGACACTGTTCTGGACCTACAATAGTTATTTATCTTATTAGTGGGATAGGGGCATTATTACAGCACTGTGAAGATTGCAGATGACACTGTTGCTGTAATATGTTCTAGTCCACGTATGACATACAAAACTTTATCTACAACTGCCCAAAAATGAAAAAGAAAAAAACCCATTTTAATTTTTATGTTAATTAAAATTCAAGACCCAAGAGAATTTTTGCAGTGTTATGACAACCGCTCAAATTTGTTGCAAACAACGCGTCAGTTTAAAAAAAAAAAAATGTGTTCAATGGATAAATGAGTGATTTTGAAGCAGAAAGCCTGCCTTTCAACAGAAGAAGCTGCTGCAAAAGTTGTTTCTTCATTGTTGCCTGATAAATCAAAAACCAAAAACGAAAAATTTTATAAACGGTTCATCAGGCTGGTGTGCATGCAAGAAAATAATAATGAGGGAAGCAAGAGAGAATGTGTGAAAATTTGTCGAAAAATTATAAGTGCAGCAGCCTTTGGGCGTTTTATTCTATGTTGCGGACTACACTCTCCATGCGAGAAAATGTGGACATCAGTAAATTTAATAATTTAATTGCTTTTTTGAAAAAGTGGTCAGTGAACCACAAACCGAAAAAATCAAGGATATTAACAACAGAGGATGTTTCAAAATTTTTGCAAGAAGCGATACATAAAGATTTCTTGTTAATAGAGGTAAGAAGATTTGGAATGTTTGATATGAATGTGTTAAATATTCATTTTTAAGGTTCCATTGATAGTTGGAACTGGAGGGGTTTCCAGAGTAAATGAATTAACTAACCTACAGTTAGAAAACGTGAAAAATGAGGGATAGATTTTTCATATTTTCATACCAGTTACAAAAACCAAAATATCTCGAGAATTTGTTATTAGTTCAAATAATGCAAAAATATCGTAATTTGTAGTAATTTTCATTTTACTACTAGTGGTGTAATGTTTCTATTACACCACTAGCGGAATAATAGGTTTTATTACTCAACTCAAACAGTGCCGAATAAGTCGTGTAATAAGTCCTTTATAAAGCATTTGTAGATAAACAAATTTACCTTATTAATATGGCACTTTTGGCAAGACCATTTTCAGAGTATGAAATGGTTTCATTATATAGAATCCCTTAGATTTAATTTGTTAGAAACGTGTTAGAAACCAAAAAACAAATTAAATTTTTAATAATTTCCTGATTATTCAGATTGATCGTAAGATTTCATGAATATAAAATTTGTAAACCCTGACAGAAATAAAAGATTCTATATATACTTAGTATTATCTTACGACTGACAAAGACGATTCCGAAGATCTAGAAATGGAGGAAGCATATGAGATTTTTGATTTCAAGAAAATTAAACAGAAGGTACGAAAAAGTGTTAAGGGCTTCAGAAAACGGTTACGTGAGAAGAAAGTGGTGATAACTGAAAAAACTCTTTATTCACAGAAACTTAAGAGTAAAGTCTCCAGGAAGCGTTTAGGCAGAGTATTCTCTGCTTCAAAGTACCATTACCTTAAATAATGGTATTGATACATCACAATTCAAGAAACTAGTGGGACTTCTAAAGATGAAAAATATTGCACATCATCCAAAAAATATGCAGTACTTACCAGAGAGGAGGTGAACAAATTTGTGTTGGAAGCTCATGATGAAATCTATGTTTATGACGAAAGTTGTTATGATAATGATCGTTAGGCGTGATGAGCTTACAAAGATAACAGTGGATGACATTACGTATTGTTATGTTGCACGGGTGATTGAAAATCGGCGTGGGTAAAACTCAACAATTTATTTCTCAATAACTCGAATTTACACGTTTTATTACAGAGCGATTATGTACAAAATAATTCCGGCGCAACTTCACTGTACTCTCATGGACTGAATTGAATGAATCCTCATTCCCGAAGGTGTCCTGTATTTAAACCCATACTTCCTTCTAGATGTGTGGCAATAGGGGTCTTTCTGGAATACCAATCGCGAGTTCCGCTTCCAGTCTTTTCTATAGCGAACGCCGTCCGGCCGCGTCATCGACGGTGAGTCATCATCTCCGTACAATACTAGAACTCATAGGCGTCGTACCGGGGCGGCGTATGGGTTTATTTCGTAACACTATCAAGGTTCTGTTGTCATTGTTAATATACCCGATACGAAGACACAAATTAATCGAATTTTCACAAGTATTGATAAACCCAGTGAGAAAGTATGTACAGTTAACACTCAAGGAGACAAACTCTCGTTTTTCAAGAATAATGTATAAATCAACTCGGGGACAAATAGCTCAAAAAGTTGGCGAATATTCAAAACTCGAGATCCAAAATCTTACACAGGACATGCTTTTAGAAGAACGTCGGAGACTTTGTCGGCAAATACTAGAGCTGACCCATTTAAGTTGGAAGTTATAGTGTAATAAAGTAATAATAATAATAATAACAAAAAATCTTTAAAAAATGGGTAAAAAAATATATTTCAAGTTGAAAAATGACGCTGCACTTTAATAATATATTTTTTTTTTAGAGTTATTTGTACAAAATATTTAAAAAAATAGTGATTGATTAATCTTATTAAATAACTCAAAAATCTAAGTTTTCCAAAAATTTGGGGATGCCTGTACTATTTTCTATTTTAACATAGAAGCGTTATAGAAATGATTTTAGGATATTGAACTTGTGCTTGAGGGACGAAGGAATTTTGTTGGTTGGTTGGCTGGTTGATTATATAGTAGGAGTTGTTATTTTTGTATACAGCGTGTTATTGAAAGGTACGTACAAAATAAAATCGGCAATTGGTCCCAAAGTATGGGTGATAAAATTAAAAAAAAGTTCAGGTAAAAGTGTTCTCCTTTTAGAGATAAAAATTATTAAAATTTATGCCCAAATTCGTTGTACGCCTCTGATAAAAATGTCATCTTTCGTTTCTAAAGCAACAAAAGGGTCTCTAATTTTTTTATTATTGTTACGGTTGCTGGGATTTACTAAAATAAATTAATTTTACCTATTTATCCTTCAGTAGCGTCTAAGAAAGTTGGATAGGGGTTAATTTTCCCCTTATAATTTTGATAACACAAAATAAGTTTTTCGGGCTTCTTAGACTTGGCAAAGAACTATCAATTTTGTTGTGCGTACCTTTCAATAACACCCTGTATAAGTGTACGAAATTATGGATTCCCCTTACTAAATACAAGTAAAATTTTTTCTACAATCTCCCGACATTACCACTGATTTAATGAAATAAATGATAGAAAATCAGAAATTGATCTAGACTTAATTATATAGAACTTCCTTCGCTTCTGATCAGTCATTTCTGGATGACTATTCTTTAACAATTTCTTCTTTATTAATTTTCGTTAAGATGTAATATTTGGTCTAGGAATTTCAGGGAAACTAAAGGGTCCTGTTTGAAATAATACAAAATCTTCTCAAAGTCGAGAACCAGAAATAATCCAAAGGTGTCAAATCAGGTGACCGATGTGGGTAGATATGGTCGCTGTGGGAGCTAATTAAACGGACGTCATAAAATTTTTGTAGAACGTTCAAAACTGTTTGAGTTTTATGAGCTGTTGCGCCATCGTTTAAAATATATATTCTGCGATTCTCAGGGATCAACTGGTCATTAAATTCCTACACCATGTTTTGATATCTCGCAGCTGTAATTGACTCCTCGAAGAAAATGGACTCAAATAGTCGTCTTCGAGAAATGGCACAACAAACTCCAATTTTTTGGGGGTGTAATGGTGTTTTTTCAAAATAATGAGAATTCTCTGCACTCCATATCATCGTAATTTGTAGTTTACAACTTTAATAAAATATTATTTAATTTGATAGATTAATTTAAAACAGCTTAATTAATTTTCTATGAATACACTGGCAGACAAAAAAAACCTAGACACTTGAATTTTTTGTGATTATCTACATTTGATCGAACTTTTGTAAAAATATTCCAAAAAGCAAAACACTCACTAACAAAAAAATTTAACTCTGTTCTAAAACATGTGGAAACAGAAAGAAAAATAAAAACAGTTATAGCACTAAACATTTGGGTAAAGTTACAAATATTCAAGTGTCCGAGGTTTTTTTTTTGGCTGACAGTATATTTTGAACACAGTATCGTTGCTAATAGTGTTTGTTACATTAGTGTACACTTTGTGTATTTTATCCGACGCATGTAGCATACCTCTAGTTTAAAAATTTATCTCCATTTTGATTTCGAGATACGTAACTCATCATTACAAAGTAAGTGTTGTAGAACCAATTTTATAAATTTTGCAAGAAACTGGACTTGTTTAATTGATTATAGGTACTTTGTGGGAGGTTTTACAGTTTTATTGTTTCCATTTATCTATACTTCTTAATTTTTTGACAATATTTTTTTTTAAGGTCATTAATATTTACAAATTTTGTTTCACAGTTCTGCGTTAAATCCAGCTGTTAACCAATTTTTAATTTCAATTCATAATTATCAATGCAATCTCCATTACTTCCCTATTGCAGTCCGTTTTTACCGCAATGCAGGTACTTCTCAATCGATGAATACTAAATAATAATCTCAAAAAGGCAATATGTCAAATCAATCATACCCACAGACAATTCATCTTCTCGGACAAACGAAAAATACTTACCCCATTCTATAAAATAAAAAACCACTTTTACTGTAAACGGAGATTCTAGCGTTGATGTTAGTAACGAGTGGCGCCGATAAGAAAGGTTGTAGATTTACTTGTTTTTGTGGTAACTAGCTGTCATGTCAATGCCTGACAAGAAGACTTGAATAACAATTCAAAAAATGCAATAACAGGATTCTTGCCGTAAAGGCGATTTATTTCTTTTCGCATAGGTTTTATACCTAGTTCTGCTACGTCTAATTCTTTTCAGTACGTGCTATGTTTAAGTGTGTGTTATCGTGAGCGAGGTTGTTGCGATTTTTTCCGTTTGCTTGCATGTCTTCAGTTTCAGTTATAATGTATTTGCAAGTATTATTATCTAACAACATTTATAGGTAAAATTAAAATAATAATGATTCATTGTTATATATATATATATATATATATATTTCATTGAATAATAAAGACCCTAACATGAACCCTTGGGGAATTCCATTCCTAACACTAGTCATTTCGGATTGTTTGTTCCTTGCTATAATACATTGTTTTGGTTAGATAAGTATGGTGACAGAAGCTCGAATAGTAGCTTTTAACTCCATAGAATTCAACTATAGTAAATAATGCTGTGTGATTGACGATAATCAAATGCTTTATTTAAGTCGTAAAGGATAACCATGTTCTGTTCGTCCTTTTCCGCACCATCTACCACTTGTTCGGAAAGACATATTAAGGCCTGACTTATGGATTTACAACTTCGAAATTCACATTGAGTATCATTAATTACGGACTTGTACAAAATACCATATCATTCATAATTAGATGACAATTTAATGCGATTACAATATTTTTGGAAATTTATATAGACAGTGCGATAAAAAATAGAATATATGAAATGTGAAAAATATCTTTCGCAGTATATAAACATATGAGTTCCCCTAGTTGTGGAGATTATCCAGTTAAAAATCGGACAATAGTTAACGACAGCCAACCCACAGCTATAACAAAAAGAAAAATTTGCAGTTTCGTATCCCACAAACTGTGAACCGTCAAGAAAATTCACTAAACATTTATCAATCCGTCATTTCTTCCGTAGCTATCGTTTGCGAATTAAAAAACCCAAAAAACTCCGCTCAAACAAGAAAATCTCAACTCCAGGGTATCCAATTTCCGAAATGTGCGCTTCCACTGTTTTTATTTTCCGATGAAATTTATCGATCGTGTTGTAGATGGTGGTTTGGTCATCTGAGCGATGTCGAACTTTGGCGGCGGCATGAAGGAGTTGACCGTCATATCCCGGGGCGCGGACCGTCTGCTCGGTAATAAGCATGTTGGAAGGCAGCCAGACAGACTCTCGACAACGGCAGCCCTGCTGGACCCGGACTATAACGTCCACCTCAGGCTAAAACCAAACATCTTATACGAGGGAGTTATGCACCTTCTAACCGTACACCCATTATGAACCATCAAAACATTTTATCTAATTTATTGTTCTTAATATAATGAATGAGAACCAAAGCGTTCCACTTCAATGCCTACACGATATTATTTTACCAAACACGGTTCTTAATAGTTTCTGGGGCTCTGCGTGGACCCGGTTATGCCTGCCTCTGCGAGCTAATGGACTACGATTCGATTCATTTCTCTGGCTTAGAAATATTATTAGGATTCGATAATAACTCAATTTGGCTATAAAGTGTTGCGTTGGCGTAAATCATGGCGGTTTGGAAGTGAAATGAACCGCTACGGACGAGATTTACTGCTGAAAGCTTCAACATTTCGAAAGAACATGAAAGACAAAGGGTTGTACGTTGTTACTTCTTTAGATAAATGCGATCGACTATAATAGAGTTATATCTGTTTGAATCTGACATGTCTGAATGAGATCCTATCAATTATTTAGTTTTTAGACAGTACTAATTCACAGGCTTTCAAATATGTCTATTTCATTCAATTAAAGCAGTAATATAGTTAATATATACAATTTAATGTGCCATTTATGAATATCACGACAGTGGCTAACGAGTTGTAACGTTTGCCAAAAGGAGCGAACTCAGTTTCCTGATCGTGTAAGGCAATATCGACAATTTCTAAGATTTTATAAAATTTTATGGGGTATCATTTTGAAAAATATGTTCTCTAATGTCGGTCGTTGTGAATTTTTTTGTGAAAAACAGTGGACAGCGTTAAAAACTCATGTGTAGTGTGTTTTACAGGGTTGGGATAAGGTATGGAAGCAGTTGAATATCTCGGGAACGGTTATAGTTGGACCTTTTTGGTTGATTGGAATCCTATCACCTGTAACTGCGCATATGATAATTTTACGTATTTCCAGTTTAACGAAGTGTCTTGCACTGAAGTTCGCGATGTATTTGCCCTTATGAAATTGATTAACTCAACTATTAAAAAACTTATTTTCCTGACTGCTTAAATATTGCAAATGTGCTACAAATTTTTAAAAAGAGGGAACCCAGTGAAATCAATAACTACCGACCGGTATCGCTATTGCCCATTTTATCAAAAGTTCTCGAGAGAATTCTGATGGGTCAATTGTGTAATTATTATTTTGTGGAAAAGAATGTATTATGTGACAATGAATTCGGTGTTTGGCCCAAATTAAACACCTAGAAAGTTCTCGTTGCTGTTGCTGTTTCCGCTGACGTTTTGCTTTTAGAGCTGAAAATTGTCATTTATAAACTCCATTGGTAAGTTGCCGTTGATAGTAACTTCGATGTTTAACTTTTGCCATATTTAAAGGGATTGTAGAAGAAAAGTGGAGGGTTTAAGTTGATTACTACAAAAATTTACCATTTTAGACATGCTTTAAGTTTCTTATTGTCGAAATAAGTCTACACATATTAAGAAAAAAAGGTAAATGTAGCCCCGCCCGCCCGCCCTATCACAATTGTGATGAATTTTTCATTCGTTGCCAGATCAAGGGGCGGGGCTGAATTACAAGATCTATATTTGTCTACAAGAATTTACCATTTTAAACATGTTTTAAAGTTCTTGCCTGAAAAGACGACTACGTATTTTAAGAAAAAAGGCAAAATATAAGCCCCGCCCACTCGCTCTATCTCAATTGTGATTATTTTTTTCTAATCGTCGAGAGCCAAAAGAGCGAAATTTACGTAATTGCAAAATTCTTATTATTTCTCTACAAGAAATTATCATGTAAGGCATGTCTTTGAGTATCGTGTTTTTCAAAGAATATGTATATTAGGAAAAAATTGAAGCCAAAGATTAAGCCCACCTATACCTGCCCTGATCTAAATAGTAATTATATTTTCATTCGTTTGCAGATATACCTAGGGGCGGAGCCTAATTGCAAAATCCATTTTTCCTTACAAAGTTTAACATTTTAAACGTGTTTTCAGTTTCTAAGAATAAAAAAAATGATCACAATTGAGATGGGGTGGGCGGCGTTTGAACAACACGATACTCAAAAGGGCGGGCTTACATTTTGTCTTTTTATTTTAATATGTGTATACTTCTTTTCACAACAAGAAATTTAAAACATGCTTAAAATGAAAAATGTGTATAAATAAGGAAATATCGATTTTGCAATTAGGCTCCGCCTCAAAATTGCAAAATCCATATTTCGTTGCAAAAATGTTCCATTTTAATAATGTTAAGTTTCTTGTTCTGAAAAAATGGCTATGTATATTAAGAAAAAAGGCAAAATATAAGACCCGCCCATCCGCGTTGTCTCAATTCTGATGATTTTTTTATTCATCGTGAGTCGAGAGGCGGAGCTTAATTGTAAAATCCTTATTTTTCTACGAGAAATTACCATGTGAAATATGTTCTTAAGAAATCGTGTTATACCGGGTGTCTGGAAAATTGTGGATTAACTACGCTGTTAACAATCAACCAGTGAGTCGGCGAAAAATTGTAGAAAAATTCCTTCTTACATTTCGGTGGAGTTATAATGATTTTAAAATTAGTTCTTTTGTTACGTTTAACAGCTAAGCAACACATTCATTAACACAATACCTAGTAATAAAACTTTTAGCTAATATTTCTATCGCCCATGAGCACGTTTAATTACCACTTAGAATGTACAAAGATATGGTTGTGATGTTTTTATAATAGTTTCATAAAATTACATTTTCCCTGATATAAAGCGAAGGTACAAATCAGCAAAAATCGAGTAAGCAGTTAAAAATGTTTGACATATCAAAAATTGTCAAACTTTTCAAAACCCTACGTGTAAAATGTTCCCAGTTAATTTTAGGTCCCCATGATGTTTTGTTGCTGGATGAACTTAAAAAAAGCTTTTGAGCTTTTGGTGTTTTACTTTTTACGAATCTGAAAAAGTTTTGCGTGCCACAGTGTTTGGGTACCCTTTGTAAATTATTTAAAAGAATTTTGGGGGACTTTGGTGTTCTATTTGTGAAAAATTCTGACCTGACCTGTTTTTTAATTTAATTTTGGGGGGACTCTTTTTTTTTAAATTTAAAACAACCTTGAGGTTTTAGGTATTATTGTTTGGAAAGAATTTGAAAGTGCTTTGGCGCCTCTAGTGCCACTTCTTATAATAATTTAATTAAATTTCTTACAGGATACGTCATTCGCTAAAATCAGTCTTATCTTAGCAGGTGCTAGCCCCGCCCACCCACCCTCTTTTCTTAGAGCGTATGTCATTTTCCAAAATCAGTCTTAAATTAGTAGGTACTAGTCCCGCCCACCCGCCCTCTGTTTTCTTAGGGGATATGTCATTTGCCAAAATCAGTTTTTTTTAGCTAAAATAAATCCATTAAAGCATAACCAACTAACCACTAGAGATAAAACTGATTTTGGTAAATCCACTAAGAAAAGAGAGGGTGGGTGGGCGGGGCTAGTACCTGCTATGATAAGACACTGACCTGACCTGTTTTTGAATGGATTTTGGGAGCCAGTTTTTTTTTTATTTTAAAACAATCTTGAGATTCTGGGTATTCCTGTTTGGAAAGAATTTGAAACTGTTTTAGAGCTTCTATAGTATATTTAATTAAATTTCTTACGGGATACGTCATTTGCTAAAATCAGTCTTAACAGGTTCTAGCCCCACCCAGCCGCCATCTCTTTTCTTAGAGGGTATGTCATTTGCCAAAATAGAACTTATTTTAGTAAGTACAACCCCCGTTCACCCGCCCTCTCTTTCCTTAGAGGGTATCTCATTTGCCAAAATCAGTCTTATCTTAGCAGATAATATCCCCGCCCGCCCACCCTCTCTTCTCTTAGCGGGTATGCCACTTGCCAAAATACACAAGACAGGAATCTCTAGTGTTTAGTTGGTTATGATTTAATGTATTTTTCTTTTTTTTTTGTTTTTGTTTTCGTTTATAATTCATAAATATCTTATTAAATGGTTTTTCGCTTGATTTATTAATGAACAATGACAGCTCCTTTTATTAATACTAATGCACGACGATCAATGACTACTGGTTGTTATGGTTATTGTAACAAATATAAAAGGTGGATTTCAGTCACCATCGTTACTAAGAAATCAGAAAGTAAGCCGGAGGTATTCACGCATTAGGTACGTGCAGTGTTGCCAATTTTACTTTTATAAAGAATTTTTTTACTATTTTCTTGGGATTCCCGAAACTCCCGTACATGTCGTACTGAAGAGTTAATCCGCCATTTTCCAGACACCCGGTATAAAGAAAACTAAATGTATTAATTAAAAAAGAAAAGCAAAAGAGAAGCCTCATCCATCCGTCTCGATCTCAATCGTGATGAATTTTCATTCGTTGTCAGACCGAGGGGCGGAGCGTAATTGTAAAATCGATATTTTCCTATACCTATAAATTTACCATTTTAAACAAGTTTTAAGTTTCTTGTTGTGAAAAGATGGCTCACATATGAATAAAAGAAGGCAAAATATAACCCTTCCCCACCCGCCCTATCTTAATTGTGATGATATTTTATTCCTCGTGAGCCAAGAGGGCGGAGCTTAATTGCAAAATCTTTCCTAAAAAACATGTTTTTGGTATTGTGTTGTTCAAAGAATACTATGTATATTAAGAATAAAACAAGCCAAAAATTAAGCCCCCCCCATATCGATCCCAAGCTCAATTGTGATGAATTTTTCATTCGTTGTCAGGGTGAGGGGCGGAGCCTAATTGCAAAATCGATACTTTCCTACAAAAATTTACCATTGTAAACATGTTTTTCTTTCTTGTTGTGAAAAGGAGACTATACTACATAGATGAAGAAAAAAGGGTAACATGTAAGCCCTTGTAGTTATAATCCCAACTTAACTTTTGAGACGAATAGCAATAAATTTTGTTGATTTAAACGTCAAGAACTATATCTAACAATGCATAAGTACTGATAGAAAGCTACAGTGGAGAAAATGATGGCAGCTATTTAAAATATGACGGTTTCAGTCAACAGGTGATTAAATGGCTTAATATTATCTCTTTCAAAATTTGAAATTCGTGGAATTAGTGCTGTCAACTAGACAAATGGCCCCATACTTCAGGAGATTTTCCTTCAAGTAGGCAGCACTGCATACAACCACAATTTGATTGGTTGAAAACCCAACGTCAACGGCGAACAGCAGCGTCAGCGGCAAGTTTATAAATCGACCTTTACTGATATTGTTGATGAAATCACAATTGCTTTGACAAACGTATTTTCATTACAATTTCTTTTCTAGACCGAACCAAGGCCTTCGATTGAGTTTCCCATTCAAGACTGATTCTTAAACTTTATTTTTATAATTTACATCCTACTACATGTGCTGCAATAGAATTCAAAAAGTGACTGTTTTTTCTCCCTGTGGAGTATTGCGTACCTAAGGGATCTATTTTAGGACCCTTTCATTCTTGGCCTACATCAATAACCTACCATCCAGTATAGAAGACAAAAAGTTATTCTATACGCTAATGCCATTATCATACTCAACAGCAGTAGCAGTCTTAATGAATGCATTGATAAAATTTTGGAAGCACAATTTAAGATAACACTGGTTCGACAGCAACAGTTGGGACATGAATTGGGGAATGAATGCTTTTAAATGTAGTTTTGAGGATTATCTTCGAAGTAGAAATTTTAATAGTTTATTATTATTATTATTAGTCTATGCGATCGGGCAGAAGCCGCGTAATTAAATTATTCAGTTACAAAGGGTTTGAGACCGATGTGCGTCATTTGTTGACTGCGAATCAAGAACGCTTTCAGGTAATAAATTCCACGGTGTAAAAACTCTATCGACCAAAAAGTACTGTCTGGAAATTATAAGGAATTTATCCTTAAGCAACTTCAGACGATGCCCGCACAATCTCTGATCTCTGTTGATTGTAAACAAATGTCGAATAGGGAACTGTTCGTCGGACAGGGCTTAATAGGTTGTTATAAGGTCGCCTCTTATACGTCTTTCTGCTAAACTCGTTAACCTCATCAGTGCAAGTCTGTTAGCGTATTGCCGACGAACTCTGCCGAACGGGATTCTCGTTCCTTTACGCTGAACTGACTCTATAACAGTTCAATATCCCTGTGTTGGCGAACTCCAATATTGGTCTCACTAACGTTTCATACAACTTACCAAACAGAACAGGGCTAGCTTTGGAGAAGCTTTTACTGAGAAGGAATAACATTGTGTTAGCTTTTTTAACGATCTTAGCCACTTGGTACGACCAAGATAGATTATACGTTACTAAAATGCCCAAATCTCTGGAACAATCCGATTTAGCCAATACTTTGCCAGCAATATAACAGCCGGTCTTAGGGTTTTTACTACCGAGATAAAGAGCGTTACACTTGTACTTGTTAAGAGGAAGCAACCAGTCCCGGGACCATTTCAATAAGTCGCCACGATTTTCCTTGAGAATCATACTATTACTAGTTATGTTATACAACTTTATGTCGTCTGCACACATGCAAAACGGCGACTTTATAACATTTTTCAAATCAGCAGTATAAACCGACAATAGCAGAAGGCCTAAAACTGAACCCTGGGGAACTCCACTTAAAACCTGCACCCGCTGACTCAAAGATGTCACCACTTTAACTTGGAATGTGCGGTCTAAAAGAAATCCATCAATCTATGCTAACAGATTACCTCTTATGCCGAGGTGTCTCAGTGTCAGCACCAAGCGATATCGCGGAACTCTGTCAAACGTCTTAGAGTAGCCAAGATATAAAACATCAATTGTGTTTCTCACATCCAGTTCTTTAGTCCACTCGGACAAGCAACAGAGAAGATTTGTCTGTATAGATTTCCCTGGCAAAAATCCATATTGCTCCGATGGAATTAAACAATTACCTAACAGAAATTTAACCATTTGATCGTAAATTACTAACTCCATAACTTAGACAACAATTGAAGATATCCAATTTTCAGAAAGCTAAGGTAATTGCCACTTAATAAGAGCTGCCAATCTCTTTTGGCCAAATTTTGATCTATTGCTTTATAATCACTACTTGCCCTCTTAATTGAGACAGTCCTCTTATAAGGAATAAAGCAAATCTGCAAGTTAACCTTCAGCGCTAGATGATCTGAAATATGAATTGGACTAGCATAATCTAAGTTAGTGAGGGAATTATCAACGGAAGAAATGACAAGACCAAGAGTGGAAGGAGTTTGGTTGACACGATATCTAGTAGGCTGTGATACATATTGGTGTGAATGACTGTTGATAAGTAAATCTACTAAAAGTTGTGAGGAAGGACTATAAGACCACGAAGGGTCTAAAGGTCATGATATGTTAGGCATATTGAGGTCTCCAAAAATAAAAACTTTGTCTTGTTTTTCTATTAAATTTATTATACATTCTATTAATTGTTTGTCATTCAGAAATGAAGATGAAGAGGGTCTATAAACTCAACCCAGTACAAAAGAGACAGATTTATTGGATAGTCTATAAAATAAAGCTTCAATTTCATTATTTCCAAACACAATGGGTAAAATATGAAAGTTTGCCAACACTTGATCAGAGAAATAAATACATACTCCACCACCTGTTTTTTCTACACGATCCTTCCGAAACAGTGTATAACCTCTTAGAGCCACCAACCCATTCGGTATTGAAGATGTCAATCATGTTTCAGTTAGCATAATAATAATTGAAGGCTTATCTTCCTCGGCAAACGTAGAAAAATCATTATATTTGGCCATGAGGGACGCAGTATTGGAGTAAGATATTGAGCTTATAAAATATATTTTTTTTATTGATATATTCTTTGAAATTAAAATCTAACAATTGGAAATCAAATGTAAGAAAAAGTTACACTGAACTTTGTCGTGAATAACCCTGCAGTAAATCAATGATGAAACTAGTTCTTCACATAAGTTTAGTCCTTCGAGCCGGATGAAGAAGTCATCAACGATGCCTCGTTGGACGTCGTCCTAAGGTGTCAAATGTCATGATTACGAGGATCACGACGTACAAGCACAAAATCGTAAAACTGTAGAGAAAGATTAAAAAAAGAAGTTCAATAAGACATTTTGTTTTGTTTCACTTTCTTCTCTTAGGTTTGCAGAAGAGGGCTGAGTTGAAGCAATTTTCTATTCTAGGGCTTATAATAATAAATTAACAAATTAATGGTTTACCAATTACTAAACAAACGTTGCTAAATTTTGCAGTTTTTTAATATCTTTTATCATTTAAATCAACTTATTATTATTATTATTATTAAGGACTCGATCAGGCAGAGGCTATGCCTGTTATGCTCGCGGCAAATTGAGTAGTGGCTTTATTTTCAGTATAACTTAGAGATTTTTTGTCGCACAATATGTATCATATTTCGATTTAAAACTTACAATAGATGAAGCTAGCACTATATCCTTGGGTAACGCGTTCCAACTGTCAAACACCCTATTCGTTAAAAATTTTTGGCGAGCTAAAGTGCAAAACTTCAACTTACGCAACTCTAGAGGATGCCCTCTGGTGCGGTCTGAGATATTGAGAGGGAAGAGATGCCTCATTGGGGAAAAACTATTACTCAAGGCCTGTTAAGTAATGATTAGATCACCTCGTTTGCGCCTGTCTGAAAGAGGGCAGAGATGCATTAGTCTATGCCGTTCGCAGTAAGGAGGCCGATTTATGCCGAACGGAAATCTGGTTGCTCGACGCTGAATGGATTCTAAGCCCAAAATGTCTTTTTGAAGTATGGGAGACCAGACACCATTAGCAAACTCTAGCAGAGGCCGCACATATGTTTTGAAAAGTTTAGAAAAGACTAATGGACTAGCTTTGGAAAATGTTTTAGTCAGAAGAAAGAGTATTTTATTTGCTTTACTCGCAACTCGCTGGACGTGCTCAGTCCATGACAAATTGGAGGTGACAACAACACCCAAATCAACGTGCGAATCTGTACATGAAAGAAGTAAGTTGTCAACGAAATAAACATGTTTGGGGTTATTATTCCCACGGTGTAGGACTTTGCACTTGTCTAAATTCAAAGGTAACAACCAATCATAAGTCCAGTCATATATTGCTCGAAGATCTCGTTCTAAATCCCTATAATTCGCACTACTGCTGTAAAGCTTGATGTCATCTGCGAACATGGCGAAAGGCGAGGTTACGATGTTTTTGATATCGGCACTATAAGCGACAAAGAGTAGCGGGCCAAGCACCGAGCCCTGGGGCACTCCACTCACAACATCGACAGATCTACTAAGTCCATCACCGACTTTGACTCGAAATGTTCTATCGCTCAGACAAGAATCTATCCACCCAAGAAGTTTTCCTCGTATATCAAGATGTTGCAATTTGGGAAGAAGCCTGCGTTTCGGAACCTTGTCAAAAGCTTTTGAAAAATCGAGATATAAAATATTTACGGGGCGACCCAGATCGATATCCCTAGTCCAGTCTGACAAACAGCACAAAAGATTCGATTGGACAGATTTCCCAGGTAAGAAGCCATGCTGTTCGGGTGGAATTAGATTGTAATTTATAAGAAACTTGACTAAATGGTCATAGATAATGGATTCCATGACCTTGACCACGAGCGATGTCAAACTCACTGGCCTATGGTTTGATGCATCAAACTTATCACCCTTGTTCTTGTAAATTGGTTTGACAAACGCAGTTTTCCAGTCGGAGGGAAGTCTACATTGCATGAATGATTGCGCCATTAGAATAGAAAGCGGAGTGGAAAGAGAGGCTGCACAGTCTTTGAAACGCAGGCGGAAATAAGATCAGGACTTGGAGATTTAGTAACTTTCAACCTTCTGAGCTTCTCTGACACCGCGTCAGGAGAGAATTTTATATTAGTGGTACTATTCGAATTACAAACGCTAGATAAATTAGGCATCCCAGAAAGAGGTTCCACAGTAAACAGCAACGGTATAACTGTTATCATTAACCATGCCTGCCGCATCTTTAACCTTAACTGTTTTAACTGGACCTGATAAAGTAGTGCGAATATACATAAAAAGAGTTTTGGTGTCCTTATTTTCTGCAATACGCTTCTCATAATCAAGTCTAGCCTCTCTGATGACAGTCGAAATATGGTTAAAAAAAGCCTTGTGAGCATTGTAACTTGTTTCGGTCCCTGTTCGTTTAAAAGCTCGCCAAAGTGCTCTCTTTTTGCGTACTAGGTTTAAAATTCTCCCGTTAATCCATGGTTTTGAGGAAGATCTTTTAAACGTGGAACTAGAGGTGTACTGTGTGGCAGTATCAGATAGTGTTGCTTTAAAGCAATCCCAATTGTTGCTTATCGACAAATCCGAAAGAAGACAATTCCAATCTATAGCTTCCCTAAGTGCTTATTCAGGGCTTCAAAATCTATCATCTTCCGTTCAAGCATGATAGTTCTCCTTCGACGTGTGTAACAAACTTATAAATCCATCATTAAAACTAAATGATCCGATTTACCAATTGGATTCAAATATTCCAAGTTCGAAATTGAACTGTCATCAGACGTTATAACTAAATCTAGCACAGATGGTTTTTGGTTCGACCTGAACCTTGTTGGCTGTGTGATCAATTGATCAAGATGACTATTAAGCAGCAAATCCACCAAAAGTTGAGAGGAAGGAGAAGAGGAACGACTGCCACTAATGAGCCAATGCACATCTGGGAGGTTTAAATCTCCGAAAATATACACTTTGTCATATGAATTCGATATATTGCTAATCTGATTGAAAAGAGTTATATCATCGTTGAAAAGAGACGACGATGGTCTATACACACATCCTAGAGCAAAAGTTGTGCTGCTGTTAGCCACTTTTAAGAAGAGAGAATCAATACCATCAGTGTTTCCAGCAAGGGACGTAACCGTGAAATTCTCGAAGACCAGATCAGAAATGTAGGCACAAACACCGCCACCCCTTCCAACCCGATCCGATCGAAAACTGGTATATCCATCGAGAGATATTAACGCATCAGTTATAAAAGAAGTCAACCATGTTTCGGACACCATTATAATCGTTGGTTTATATGTGTCAACAAAAGCACAAAAATCGTCAAATTTGCCATCAAAGATGCAACATTAGTGTAGGCAACAGTGCTGACAAAGTAATCGGACAAAGATTTATTATCCATGAGAGGATTAAAATTGGGCATGTAGAGAAAAAGAAAAATAGAAAAAGACGCAAAGAGAAAAAAAAAAGAAAAAAGCTTTGATGCTATTTATCAAGTGCGTTTATTTATCAGTACCAACCGATTCGTCTTGCAAAGCTGACAAATCGGGAACCAGATCGTCCGTATTTTTCTCTTTTGCCATTGCTTTTTTAATTTTTCTCTGCACCTTCTTACACCTATTTTTAATGCTTTTTTTATGAATGATAGGATAAACGTCGTACAATAAAGTGAGCACCCCATTAACATCTTTTGTATATGAATGCGTTAGTTTTAAAATGTCACCATCACCTACTGCTTTGTCCATGAACTCCACGACTTTGTCAAAGCTCAATGGGTACTGATCCGTGTTATCAATTAAATTTTTTGCTGGGGCAAGTAGCTCAGAAGTAGGAGTTAGACTTTCACAAGAGTTGCTAGGTGTAATTTTTTTTGGTCTACGTTCATCATCACCAGGAGTATCTCTAGTAAGATCCAGAGGAGAAATGTCCGAAGAAGAGTCATCATCGTCTATATGCCTTTTTCCAGAAACATCTTGCGCATTCGCCTCAGCCTCAGGACTACGAGAAGTGGCCTGCGGTGCCGGACAGTCGCTAGCGAAGTGTTCAGTCATTTTACATTTAAAACAAATGTCATCAGATGCCAAAAATATGCGATAGTTGGTATTTTCATATTTCATTGATTCTGGAAGATTTATTTTGTCATCTGGTTGAACATGAATTTGTTGTCGAAAACTCATGACGTGAGCATATTGATCGCTTTGGATGCCGGCTCTAAGAAAAGACATTGGAGATAACATTGTAAAACCAAGAGCTTTAATCTTGTTAACGAAAACATCATAAGGGATCGAAGGACAAACGTTTGTTAGAATAATTCGTCGCGAAGGAGTTAACAACCGATGAAGACTAACTTCTATACCATTAATGAGAATACTGGAAAACCTGTTCACTACATCATCTACCAGAGTTTTGGAACTAAGATAAATGCAGACCCGACCTTTTGAAATTATAGAAGCAAACAGAATATTTTTTGTATAAGGCATTTTTTGCACTAGATATTTATAAATGTTATCTGTACATATACATATACAAAGAATTTTTTAACAAATTTTTAAATTAGGTACCTAATTTAAGCACAATGTTTCAGTTCTGTCAACTACCTGAACATCTTTGGCAACACTGCGTTCTTTCAAACCGCAATCTTTAAGCAAATAGTCATACAACTTGTCCAAACTAGATGTGGACTTTTTTTCTTCTCCTTCCTGACCTTTTTCTGATTCAGTGAATAATTTAAGCTTCATATTTTGCAAATCGCGTCTAATATATTCACTAAGACTCGTTGACAATATTTTATTAATTTTAGAAGTGGTGTCGAATTCATTTCTGAGTAAACCGCTTTCTTTGAACACAACGTCAACATGCTTACTTTTAGAAGTTTTACTTTTGTTGTCTGAAAACATAGGAATAATAAAATTAGTCACTTTTATGGTTACAGTTACCTGTCGAAGAATATTTTGCTCCCATCTTAAGCAGAGGAACGTTCGTTTTTTTGATAAATTCGTTGATTTCGTTTATTAGCAATAAATGGAAAAGACACATTAGCAAATTTATAAAAGATTCCATTAAAAAAATTGGTGAGGAGTAAATATGAACCAAGATATTTTTAGATAACATGTTGATAAAGTACTGGAAACCAAAATCCATTCTTAATTTTGAACAACTGACTCAAATCGGAGACGATGTCAATTCTCGCATTACGTTTTAAATTGTCTATCAAAAAATCGTAGGCAACTACATTTCATATTAAACACAATTTTTAAAACTTCTCTGTAGTAAACCGTTGTTTCCGTAGTTATGTGTCCCAAATTAAACGAAAATTTTCTCTCTAGAAACAATTACTTGCACATTCGTACATGATAAAAAGTAACTAAAATTGTAAATTGGATATTATCAAAAATAAACAACTAAACTCGGCTTTTACAGCCACCGAACTCTAAAACTGTCCACATCAACTTATAAATGTTTTTTAGAGAAATATCTAGAAAACAGAACAAGTTTTTATAAGGCAAGTATCATTTAACGTAGAGATAAATGTTGCTCCTGAGTTTAACATTATGCAGATTGGTTGTGATTATGAATAACGAAGAAGCCTCAATGTACTGCCTTGGGGAACTCCACACTTTAATTTTGCATTTTAGAATTCATGTTGTCAATAATTTTCATGACAAATAAGGCAAAACATTTCGAGGTTAAAATTATAGCCGGCAATCATAAAGAGGAAGTAGGTAGCAATAGTTTTTTGATTAAGAATGTCAGACAGTTTATTTCATTTCTACTTCGTTCCATGTTTAGATAAACATTTTCTTTTTGTACTTGATGTATTCGTTCGAAACGACAGACGAAATTGTGTTAATCCGGACTCACAAGGATCGAGATTAACGATGCTATCTTCGAATATATAAACCTGATGCTGAGTGTAAGCTAAGGAAGTATTGTAGTCGAGTACACTGGACGATTGACTGCTTTTATGTTTTTTCGACATTTCATAACCTTTAGAGTACGAAAAAATAGGTTTCCCGTTTGCGTCTGCCTGTTTATATGTTTGTCTAACTATAGGTCTGTTTGGTGTTTGTCCTAATTCTTATTAGACAGTTAATCTCCGAAACTAAACATCCAAATTTTTGGGAAAAAAAATCAAAATTGTATAACAATATTTTGCAATTTAACTTTGAAACTGCAAAAGCGAATGCTCTAAACTCTTGCAAACGTTTACCAATACACTCATAAATTTTAGAATTATTTATATAAGGTGACTCAAAAAAATTAATAAATAGGGCAGTTTACTGCATTGATTAAAATAAAGAACGACTTACTTCATTTTACCGAAAATTTAACTTGTAAAGGTTATCATAAAAAGATAAAATTCGCAAAATCAAATCTTATAATTTTTCGAAAAACCAGCTTTTTTTCGTTTCCTTAGATTTTATAATTTTTTATGATCACAATTCAATTTTAGAATTTTTGAATATTCTGATTTATATAGTTTTCAATAATACGATTTTACAATACTTGTTTTTTCGATTTCTCGTTTTTTCGATTTTGAAGTTTCTTCAATTCTCCAAATTTACAAGTTAGTTGATTTCTAATTTTTACATTTTTCAAGTTTTCATTTTATACTTTTTCGTAATTTCAGTGATTTTTCAATTTACAAATTTGCATTTTCCCCATTTTTGTGATAAGCAAAGTTGAATAAACGAAAAACTAAGAATTGAAAAATTAAAAATCGAAAAATTGAAAAATCAAATAAAATTGAAGAATCAAAAAACTAAAAAGACGAGAAATTGCAAAATCGAAAAAGTGGGAAATCGAAAAATAATAGAATCGTTAAATTGAAAGTCGAAAAACTGTAACTTGAAAGATCGAAAAATTGAAGAATTAAATATCGAGAAACTGAAAAATTGAATAAATGCAAAAGTTTCAAATTCCAATAATTGAAAAACGGAAAATTTCTAAAAGCGTAGAATTAAAAAAGTGTTTTTTTTAATTATAATCATTATTATACATATTTAAAATGAACACAACAAAAATTGCCAATCAAAAATTGAAGAAATGAAAAGCTGAAAATTTTAAAATTTCAGTCGTTGAAGAATGGAAAAGTTAACAAATTCACCAATTGAAAAATTTCACTTTGAAAAAAAGAAAATTTATAAAATCAGAACATTGAAAAACCGGAAAATTTGAATTAAGAATTAAAAATTGGAAACTCGTGAAACTGCAAATCTAAAAATTGCAAAATCTAAAACTTTAAACATCCAGAAGTTGGAAAATCGAAGAAGTGAAAAATTTAAGAATGGCAACTCGTAGAAGTTACATATCGCAAAATTGAAGAATGAAAAAATGAAACACTGAAAAATTATAAAACTGGAATACTAACAAATCTAAAAACTGTAAAAACAAGGAAAATAAAAACCGTAAATCGAAGACTTGAAGAAAGGAAAGATTAAATAAACGGAAACTTCAAAAAATCCAAAATTGAGAAAAATTAACGAGAAATTTAAAAGAAGAAAAAACAAATCGATTCGTCAAAATGTAAAGTCGACAAACTGTGAGACTGAAAGATCGGATAAATGAATAGTTGAATACCTAAATGAAAAATTTAAAAAATCATAATTAATGTTACATATTTGAAATGACAACAACAATAATAATTGCTAATCAAAATTTGATGAAAGAAAAAACTGAAAAACGAGAACCTGAAAAGTCTACAATTGAAAAAACGAGCATTTAAAACATCTAAAAGTTGCAAATTGAAAAATTGAAAGAAATCCAACAACTGAAAATCTTCACATTGAAAAAAACAAAAATTATAAAATCAGAACATTGAAAAACGGAAAAAATTTAAATAAATGTATGTATGTACTTTATGTATGTACTTTATTAACGGTATTGTTGTACCTTTTACAAATGTCAATAAACTAACAATTATAAATGGAGAAATTACATATGTACTTTATCTAACAGAACATTTTTCAAATTACGTTTAAACGATACAAAAGGGACCCCCACAATATCAATATCTCTTAGTGTTAAGGTACTTTTACTGATCCTGCTACGAGCTGATTCCCTACCATACAAAGTGCGATGGAATGGAATGCTCAGCAGATGAGTAGATCTTACATTTCGTTGTGGAACATACAATGAGAATAATTCCAACAAAGGTGGACACGTAATCAAAGAATTTAAAATTTTAAAACAAAAAAACACATCAAACATTAACCTACGTAATTCTAATGGCCATAGACCAAAATAAATAAGAATATTTAAGTAATTTACTCTAGAATATAACACATTAAATTTGAAGCACAAAAATCTCACAAACTTTTTTTGAATATTTTCTAATCTATTAATAAACACTTGATAAAAAGGACACCATATGACACAGCAATATTCGACAATAGGGCGAACTAATGAATTAAATAATAAGATTAACAACGGGCGAACATCATTGAATTCTTTGCAACTACGTATAATGAAACCTAATAATTTATTAGCTTTTAAAATAATTTCATTAATATGAACAGAGTAGAGTAGTCTTGAGTCAAGAATCACACCTAAATCACGAATCTGGCAAACCTGATTTAACTTGTAATTCGAAATAAAATAATCAAATAAATTTGTCTCTATTTTCTTGCTAAATCTAATACTGTTACATTTTGAAATGCTTAATTCTATCTTATTATTTATACACCAATTATAGAATCTATCCAAATCAGATTGAAGATAACTGCAATCACCCGTACTAGAAATCAATCGAAATATTTTTATGTCATCGGCAAAAAGTAAAATATTGCTGTGTTTAACAACATTTATTACATCATTTATAAACAAAGAAAACAAAACTGGACCCAAATGTGATCCTTGGGGAACACCAGACGTTACGTTTATATTACAAGATTTTACTTCTTTTATAACGACTACTTGTTTTCTGTCATTCAAGAATGAACTTAACCAATTTAATAAAGGATTTCCAATACCGAGCTCAGACAGTTTTACCAGAAGCAATGTTATATCCACCCGATCAAATGCCTTTTTCATGTCAGTAAAAATACAATCAACTTCCTTACCTAACTCTAAATTATTTTTATTTACAATAAAATCAGTAAACACAAATAAATTTGTTTCAGTGGAACGGCCTTTTAGGAACCCATGCTGCTCGTTTACTATAAATTGCTTAACATGATAAGAGAAAGAATCTGTTACTATGTTATCTAATATTTTAGCTATAGGTGACGCAATAGAAACACCTCTATAATTTGATACATCACTCTTACATCCTTTTTTAAAAATAGGCTTAAGAAATGATAATTTCCAAATGTCGGGAACCTCACCTTCATAGATAGATTTTGTAAATAATATATTTAGCGGAATGCAAAGATTTTGAGCACAATTTTTAACAAAACTAGCAGGAATCCCATCCGGACTAGATGCATTTGAAGATTTCAATTTTAATAATTTGTCTAAAATAATTTCATCTGAAATAAATATATCATTTAGATCCAAAACAGATTTCATGATGTTAACAGATTTTTTGTGATTTGAACTAGAAACATACACTTCTTGAAAGAATTCAGCAAAAAGATTTACAATACCCTGAATGGAAGTTTCATTTTTATTATTATAATACATTGTACTGGGAAAACCATTATGATTTAAACGATTTGAATTTATAAAATTCCAAAAATACTTGCTATTTGAGCAAATATTTTTTTCTATATTAAGTATATATCTCTTTCGGCAAGAAGTAAGTGCTTTTTTGCATATGGTTCTTAAATTACAAAATTTTAAATAGTCCGAATAAAGGTTACTCTTTTTATACCTCTTATGAGCATTCTTTTTTTCAAAAATCAATAATTTTGTTTGTTTATCTATCCACAAAGGAAAGTTTCCCCCATTTGAACATGATTGTACTTTATAAGGAACATACTCAAGAATTAATGAATTTATTTTAGAGTAAAAAAAATATATAGCATCCGACAACTTTTCCATCGCGTTCATTTGTGACCAATCTATAAGACTTAAATGGGTATTTATTAGCTCATATGGAGCATTTCCAAATTCATAGAAAAATCTAGGAGAAACATCATTTTTTAAATAATCAATAAACAAATCAAGGGGTCGGATAACCAACGCTGGATGATAAGAATCTTCAGAAACAAGAGAATTACATTTTTTTATATCTAATCTAGTATTACAAAAACATAAATCCAATAAGGAGTTATAAGAGTTAGATATGGAATTATACTGTTGGACATTCATTTCCGCAAAATTATCACAAATATATATATCAGTTGACGATATTGCATTTGTCGGTACCAGATAGTCATGGTTTGAGTCATATGACCAATTTAAATTTGGAAGATTAAAATCACCAATTATACAAATGCAATGATCAAAATAAGCAGAGGAGAGAGATACTACAGTGTCAACATGACTTATATAATCTTCGTATGTTGAACCAGGTGGAAAATACACAACACATAACATAAGATTTAAATTAGCTAAGCTTAATAAAACCCAGAGTTCTTCACGATTTTCTACATCAATAATAAGTTCACGAGAGGGGATATCTTTGTTTACAGCCAACAAAACACCACCACCTCTTGATTTGGCAGTAACTACCGGAGATCGATCTTTCCGGTAAACCACATATCTATCATCAAAAAGTTCATTATTAAAAATATTGTCAACCAACCACGTTTCAGTTAGAGCGATTACTTCATGATCACTGCACAATACACTAGAGTTAAATTCACTAATTTTTGTCCTAAGACCACGTGTATTTTGATAGAATATGTCTAAGTGTTTTCTAATGTTACCTGATTTTGCCGAAAATGTATGGATTTCGCTTGAAAAAACTTCCTTACCGCTACACCCTTGGGCCAAAAAGATGCAGCCAGAATATCATTTTGATATACAAAATCGATAGTAAGTTTGAAAGAACTATATAACTCAGGAAATTTAGAGTCCAATTTAATAAGCTTAAAGTCAGGAAGACGTTCACTTTTCAGCACTTCTTCATGGGATTTTAACTTAAATTTGATATAATCAGTGATCTTGTTTACATCAACATTAGGGTTTACTCTTGTAATATGTATGTGACTGCTTTTTTTTCTGGTAACAGCTATGAAATCATGATCACTCGATGACAAATCTGACGAACCTGAACTAGAAGCTATATCTGCTGAGCCAATAATTAACTTACTTACTTTCGGCCGACGTTTTAAAGTATCACCTATTTCCACCTTCTCAGAAGGATTTTTACCATTGTCTGAAGAATTTTTTAGATCAACTTCATTACATAATTTCGTATTAGGATTTATAATAGTGTTCCGTATTTCAGGTTCACTTTTAAAGTAAAAAATCCTAAAACTGAAGAAACAAAAAAAAGAAACATTGAAAAATTTCAAAACGAAAAATTGAAGATAGGAAAAATTCAAAAATTGAAATTGGAAAAACAAAAAATTCTAAAATAGGAGCACTGAAAAATGGAAAAATTTAAAAAATAAAAAACCTAAATAAAAAATTGCAATCGAAAATTTGAAAAATTTGAAGAAATAAAAAATGAAAGAATCGAAATACTGAAAAATTTTAAAAATTATAATTAATACTCCCCTATTAGATATTTGAATTGAAAGCAACAAAAATTGCAAATCAAAAATTGATGAAACAAAAAACTGAAAAACGAGAAAGTGAAAGTTCTACAATTTAAAAAACGAGCATTTAAAACATCTAAAAGTTGCAAATTGAAAAATTGAAAGAAATCCAAAAACTGAAAATTTTCACATTGAAAAAATTAAAAATGATAAATTTAGAACGTTGAAAAACCGAAAAATTTAAATAATAAAGAAAATACAAAATCGAAACGAAAAATTGAAAATCGAAAAATTGAGGAAATGAAACAGTGAAAAACCTAAAAATTGGAATATCCAAAAATTGAAAAATCGAAGAATTGAAAAAAGAAAACTCGAAGAGTTACACATCGTAAAAGGGTCAAAAAATTAAAAATTGCTAAACGAGTAATTGAAGAATTAAAAATTGAGCGAATTAAAATTCGAAAAAATTAAAGAATCGAAAAATTTAAAAGAAAAAACATTTCGAATAGTAACATTTAAAAACCTAAAAATTGTAAAATCAAAAAATTATAGCATCGTCAAAATTGTAAAATCGAAAAACTGGACCATCGAAATATCGAAAATTGAAAGATTAAATATCGAGAAATTGAAAAATTAAAAATCTAAAAATTGAAAAATGGAGTAAAAAAAAAGTTTTAAAATCTAATAATTGAAAAATAGCTAATCCTAAAATCGTAAAATTTAAAACTGAAGGGTCAAAAAAATGAAAAATTGAAAAATTGTAAAACGAAAAATTGAAGAATTAAAAATTGAGAGAATTAAAAACAGAAAAAATTAAAGAATAGAAAAATTGAAAAGAAAAAACATATTTCGAATAGTAAAATTGGAAACCTAAAAACTGTAAAATCAAAACATTATAGCATCGTCAAAATAGTAAAATTGGAAAACCTAAAAATTGTAAAATCAAAAAATTATAGCATCGTCAAAATTCTAAAATCGAAAAACTGAAACATCGAAATATCGAAAAGTTGAAAGATTAAATATCGAAAAATTGAAAAATTAAAAATCCAAAAATTAAAAATTGGGTGAAAGAAAAAGTTTTAAAATCCAATAATTGAAAAACAGCAAATCCTAAAATCGTAAAATCTAACATTGAAATAATCTGAAAGCGGCAAATCGAAAAATTGAAACATCTAACAAATGAAAAATCGAAGATGCAAAAAATTTAAAAATGAACATTCGAAAAATTAAAAATCGTAAAACTGAAGAAACAATAAAAAGAAACATTGAAAAATTGCAAAGAGAAAAATTGAAGAATCGAATAATTCAAAAATTGAATTTGGAAAAAACAAAAAATTTTAAAATCGAAGCACTGAAGCATCGAAAAATTGTAAAAATAAAAAAATGAAAAACCTAAATGAAAAATTGCAATCGAAAATTTGAAGAAATAAAAACTGAAGGAATCGAAATACTGAAAAATCAAAATTCAATACTCGAGAAATTTTAAATCAAATAATCTGTCTTCATGGACTAAAGAAAGTGCTAAGAAAATTGGCTTAGATATTGTAAATAAGAGTAATAGGTCTATCGCGATTACTCATCTAACAAATGCTTATATTCAGGATCAGCAGCTATTAAAAATAAGAGGTTACACAAATTCCAGTTCTATTCACCCGAAAATTTTAAATAATAAAGAAAATAAAAATTCGAAACGAAAAATTGAAGAAATGAAACACTGAAAAATCTAAAAATTGGAACATCCAAAAATTGAAAAATCAAAGAACCGAAAAACTGAAAAAAGAAAACTGAAAGAGTTACATATCGTAAAACTGAAGGGTCAAAAAAATGACGTAGTTGAATATGCAACCTGAACATCAACAAATTATCAACTTTATGAAGAGTAATTTGGCAGAACATAACGAAACAAATGAATCGATTTCAGCTTCAACTTCACTTCAAAATCAACCAACATAGTATAAAAATTGTACTTTCATGTTCCAAATATGTATTGTTCTGATATAATTTTAAATACATTTCTAATTTTTCCATTCATTATATTCTCTCCTTGAATACCTATAAGTCGTGGCATTATTAATTTTAGATAATATAATATAGGTACATAATCTTCGCTCTCTTCGCTCGGCTCGATTTCACTCTAAAATATTTTCGACAATGATCATACCACCAATTATATTTTAATAGAAAATTTTAATTTCCTTAACAGTACTCTCCGTCTACTTAGCTCGATATAGAATGAAAAGAGAATTTTTTAAACATGTGAAACAAAAAATTATTTTATTTTGCCCATTTAGTTATTTTATAAACATTGCAGTGCGCCAATACACCTATTACTTATTTCTTCACAATGCTAACAAAATCCAATTTCCAGCAGTCGTTCGAGTAATTAAACTGTTCCCCTAAAAACCTTCACTCCTTAATTAGTTTGAGCAGAGTTTTATCAATGAATCCACATTCCGATCGGCCGAAGCATGAAAAAACTCCTGCAGCCCTGGCAGAGCCGAATCGGCCCGTAAAAAATCAAGTTGGAGAAAACATTTATACAAAACCGACAGAAAGCAGAGAACAATTGTTCTCAGGATGCTACTGTTCAGGATAGAGGATTTATGTTATAGTATCGAGTGGATGCATCTGCCCTAACAAAGAGCGGATGCGATCGCCGTCGTTTTGATTGTTTACCGCTCTTTACCGAAGAGGACCGCTAGAATCTCTTTGCGAGCCGGCTAGATCTATGGACGGGGCAGCGCACTTGGCATTGTTACTTTTTCTTATTTATTGATGACCAATCGCTACTGTTCTTTGTACAATACGACACGGCTTCGCCATGCGGAGGAGAAATTTCGAAAAACGTGCACGAACACTCATATTGCACCGGAGTCAGAGGTCGCAGATAAGAGGCCACTGCGGATGTATGGCGATCTTAAAATTATGACCACATTGGAGCCGGTAACTGAAAATCACATGGGACTTAATTGCTGGCTCACATGGGGATTAGTGACCAGTAATCTCTCTCCTGTGAGTTTTTGAAGAGCGATTTGTAACGGTTACAAATTTTCGTTGAGGAAATTTCACTTTGTAATATGTAAAAATTAGAACTGGATGGTGGCTCTCATTTCTTGTACATATTTAAAAATTGGTCGAAGGTTATTTCGACAGAAATTCCCTCACCCCTGAAGTAGGGGAACGAGGGGCTTGTTGTAACAGTTTTTAGGAAAACGAATATAATTTGGTATCTATTAGCTGTTTGACCATTATAAAAGTATCTATCGATAGTCTAACTATTCCCCTATTGGACTGAACAGGCAAAAGGTCAAAATTGTTCATCTTCACTTCACACCAGGCATTTTCTTAAAAAAAGTGCATTGTTACAACTTGCCCCGTGGTTGGGGCTAGTTGTAACAGCCATGAGACAGGTAGTAACAATAAAAATAAAGCTGATGTTGATACATATTTAGACTTTATTTTTCAAAACTCAACACAACACTTCATTATATACAATTTTTTTTCAGTAAAACTGAAATAAACTTTTAGAAAAAGAGTCAACATTAATGATTTGAGTTTTGTCTTCCTGTTTCTTAATATATCTGGAAAGCGATATAAGGCATAGGTCAAAATTTTGGCTCGCTTTTCGTATGCTAGTGACGAGATTTGTAGAAGTGAATTTGGGATAAGTTGTAACATGTTACAACTTGCCCCAAACATATTGTTACAACATGCCCCGTAGCACAATTTCCTACATTCAATTACATTTCGAAAAAATTAGGTGGTTTGGCGTCAAAATGTGTAAGGAATATCAAAGTTGAGTAATTTTTTAACTACATACAAAACTAAAAGTTTTAAATTAATTAATAACTGATACGAAAAACCAAATTTTACTAAAGCAATATTTTACATTACTTGGCAAAAACGAAACACGTGCACGCATCCACTCACTGCGCTGGCTGAAGGAACAATGGTTGTGATGACATGATGTCTTATGGTGCAAGAATTAAATTCAGTAAAAAACCTGACGTTAAAGAGTTTAAATTCCGGGTAAAAATTTAGTGTTACAACTTATCCCTGTTACAACAAGCCCTAGTTCCCCTACCTGTATAAAGTTAAGACCATTGGCGTAAAACACTCCCACCGGATTTTTGACTTGAATTTTTCAATCCTTCAGATTTAATTTTTTTGTTTCATCAGTTTTTCAGTTCTGGACAGTTTTTATACCAACAGAAATTTTCCCAGTTCGGATTCTCAGTCAGGAAGAAACGATGCGTAATTAGATTCTGGCAATACTCTTACATTATTTTGAAACGGAAGGGAACTGAGCAATCGTTCTCAGTTATATTTTTAATTAACTACTTGCTTGACGCACACGTTACTGATTCGTCTTCGAAAAAATGGGATTATATTTCTACACCCCGTAATATCACCACAGTCATCCCAAATCTTCATCATCTTACTAAGTTCTTCTAAAGAAAACATTGCAGCACTAATTTTACCCTTCTCAAGTGTTTTTTGAAGCTCTCTCCGTTTTGCATCCCTTGCTTTTCAACTTCTAAGAATTCAGTGTCTTCATAGGGGTCAAACTCTATTACATGATTCTTGAAAAATATTGCTTTTAAACTTTTAGCTGTAGCATTCCACAATGTTTTTATTACAGACTCTTTACGTTTAGAACTCATAATTCTCTTCGAATTTCAATTGGAAAAAACTTCTAATAACTTATTTATTATCTTTTGTTGACGTGGTCGACGTTTTTACTCTAACTGAAGCATGGTTGCATGAGGACGTTGCAAATTCAGAACTATTTCCTGAGAACTATTGCATCTTTCGCTGTGATCGAAAGTATAATCATCTGGGTGTTGCCAAGGGTGACGGAGTTTTGATTGCCATCAATAACAAGTTTTCGTGTTGTACAGTTGACGTTTCCAATATTATCAACGCTATTCCGTCCATCGACTTTGTAGGAATTGAAATCTTTCTCTCCAAGTACTTGCATTTTTTTATCTTTACTGTTTATATCCCTCCATCTGTATCTATTACTGATTACGTGGATCCTGTTTGACGCTCAACTTATGTTTAAAGATCAGATCTTTGTATTTACTACCAAAATGTCAGGGAGCTCAGTACAAAACTTACTGAACTTTACAACTCCATTTCCAATTGCAAATATAATATTATAGCCCTCACTGAAACTTTCTTGAACAGTTTCGTATTTAACTCCGAAATATGTGATCATAATTATATATTTTTATAGAGTGGACAGAGATTTTCTATCAATAAATTGTTCTCAAGGCGGTGGTGTTTTGTTGGCGGTTAGTTCCTACCTGACATCGAGTAGAGTTGACGTTAATAACTTTAATTTTGCTTCTGTCCCCATGATAGATCTGTTGGTACTTAAAGTAAGCAATGGCCATCGTAATCTTCATATTATTACAGTATACCTTCCTCCTGCTCCAAGAACTAATGCTAAAGACGTTGAAACCTTTTTAGAGCTGCTTGGTGCCTACTGCCTCACTCTTATTGAAGATATTATGATCTTAGGAGATTTTAATATTCCGGCATATGTAGATTACTCAACTCTTAATCACATCAACGATGGAAAAACTGGAGCTCTTGTGAATTTTCTCAAATTGACTGACTTGATTCAATTTAATGATGTTCCTAGTGATAACTCTCGTTTTTTGGACTTGGTTATATGTAAAATAATAAGTGTGATTTAGTTATGGCTAATGATTTATTATTACCTGAAAACCGTCATCATCCGAGTCTTGAAATATGTTTTAAATACAGTACACCATCGAATGAACATAAATTTACTAATAATAATTACAAGATGTATAACTTTCGTAAAGCTAACTTTCCTTTATTATATGAACTTTTGTTAACTGAAAATTGGTCAATACTGGAAAGATGTGATAATGTTGATGATGCTTGTCAATTATTTTATAATAAACTATACATGATCTTTGACCTCACTGTTCCTAAATATGTCAGTAAACCTTCTACATTCAAATATCCGCCATGGTTTAGTAACGATATTATGAGAAAATTAAAACTGAAGTGGAAATCTTGGAATAAATATAAACAAAATCGCCAACCGCGTTTATATAATGAATTTAAATCTTTGAGAGCTCAGGTCAAATATAATATTCGTACTGCCTAGACAAACTACATCAAAAATATTGAATTAATAAAAATCCTTCTAAATTTTGGTCTCATATTCGTCTCTTAAGAAATGAAAATAGTATTCCCGGAATCATGAGTTATAAAGGTTACGAACTTACAGATTTAAATTCTATTGTGAATTCATTCGCTGACCATTTTCAACAATCTTATGTTCAGTCCCAGTCTTCTCCACTATCCACAGTTACTTCTTCATCTGTATTGTGCATTAGTCAATTTGAAGATGAAAACGTCTTTAAGGCCTTACGAAAAATAAAATCCAAATCCACTCCAGACGGAGTTCCGGCCTTTATTTTAAATGATTGCGCTAATGCCTTTGCATATCCATTAACTATTTTGTTTAACTTGTCTCTCAAGCTTAGTATTTATCCTTCACTTTGGAAAAGATCGGTTATTAGTCTCATCTGTAATTTTTCCAAGGTTTATGAAATTCTTCTATACGACATAATTTCCAACTACTTTCGACCTTATATCTCGTCCTTCCAGCATGGATTTTATAAGGGGCGATCAATTGACACAAATCTCTGTTGCTTCACTCAATTTGTTGCCGAGTCTCTCAACGCTGAAAGTCAGGTGGATGTTATTTTTACTGACTTTTCAAAACCGTTTGACAGGCTGGACCACTTCATATTGCTTGACAAGCTAAACAAATTTGGTCTTGCGGATTCTTTAACAGTCACTTGCTCCAATGTCAGTTCTGTTAACATCAATGTATCTTCAGCCATGCCCCAAGGCACAATTTTGGGCGCATTACTGTTTATCTATCATCTTTATAAATGACATCTTAGAAAATATAGTCTTCTTTTCTTCTATATGCCGATGACATGAAATTATTCAGGCGAGTGAACTGTGTATCTGATTACCTTAAACTTCAAAATGATTTGAATTTGGTTAGTGATTGGTGTACTAAAAACTTATTACCTTTAAATGTTGAGAAATGTAATATGATGTCATTTTCACTTAAACATAATATTTCAAACTTTGACTACAAGTTAGAAAACACCGTGTTAAATCGTATTGACAAAAGAAAAGATCTAGGGTGGTGTTTGATAGCAAATTGTTTTTAGTTATCATTATGACCACATTGTGTCCGCAGCCTCCAAGTTTCTGGATTTTATAATTCGTAATTACAAACATTTTAGTAATTGTGATACTCTTTTAAGATTATATTGCTCTTTTCTACGTTCTAAACTCGAATTTGCGTCCACAATTTGGTCTCCCGGTTGTAACGTTCACTGCGTTAACACTGAAAATGTTTAAAGGCGCTTTCTAAAATATTTACATGTCAAGAAGTATGGGTTTTATCCAGTCAGAGGTTTTCCTCAAGAAGAACTCTTGAAGATTTTTGTGTTACAGAGCCTTGAAAATCGGCGTCTTTTAAATTCACTCATTTTTCTATATAAAATCATAAATAGTAGATATGATTATTCCCAGCTCCTGGAGAAAATATCTCTGCATATTCCTAGAGTAAATAGTCGTGGCCTCTTATGTTTTTATGTTCACACGCCCAGGATTAACATTCAAGAATTTTCTCCTATTTTTAACAGCCGTACCAAAGTAGCAGTTAGAGCTCCAGTAGCAGTATTGATGTCCACATCCAACGTTCTTTGTCAAGCTTGTGATTTACACGATGAGTCAATAAATTCTATGTTAAGTCATGCTCGTGCCGTTTTAGGCGTTATGGAAACGTGATGTTCTGATGTCCCTATATTGTATACCCTGTCGTTTATAGTTTATTGTATTATATATTTTATACATTGATCTCTGTAATTGTTTAGAATAATCAATAAAGATTAAATTCAGTTAAATTCAGTTGTCAATTCAAATTAAATCTTGTAATTCTCGAAATCTTTGTAGCTACAAACCCCATGTGACCACAATAATATACTGCTGCTGTGATAAAGTGTATCTAAGGAAATTAGCACCTTTTATTGGATGAAATCGCATCACGTGATATTTGCAGTTCTTTGCAGTATCACAAATTGATACTTTCATAGAAAATTTAAAAACAAACTTACACCATTTTCAATCCTAAAAAACAAAAGGCCTCATATTATAATAATCTAAATTATTATATTGTCTTACAAAGTCCTATTTTTGAAACAAATAAAATCACAAACGTAAACCCAGTTCTTCAAAATTAAATATGAACGTAAATATATCATTTTTGCCATCAAGGGACTGACGACAAATGGCTGATGAAAATAACACAAAATGACAAAGTTTGGCACTAAACTTCAAGTAATTGGTTTTAAAATATAAAAATCATCACAATTGAGAAGGGGTGGGCGGGCGGGGTTTTATATTTTGCCATTTTTTTCTTAATGTACATAGTATTCTTTGAACAACACGATACACAAAGACATGTTTTGGTGGCGAATAAAAAAATTCATCACAATTGAAATAGGGCGGGTGGGCGGGCTTATATTTTGCCTTTTTGTTTTAATATGTGTAGACTTCTTTTCACAATATAAAACTTAAAATATGTTTAAAATTCTCTCAGATTTTCTTAAACTCTCTCAAACTTTTTCAGACTCGCTCACGTCCTCTCAAATTCTTTCATATCTTGTCGGATCTTTCCAAATTTTTTCAAGTTTTTCCAGATTTTGTCAGATTTTTCCATATTTATTCTGATCCTTTCGGGTTTTTGCAGACTTTCACACTTCTTCAGATTCTTCAAAATTCATTTAAATTCCCTCAAATTGTCTCAAATTGTCGCAAATTCTACCAGATTTTGCCAATTTCTCTCAGATTGTATCAGATTCTCTTAAACTCTCTCAAATTTCCTCAGATTCTCTGACATTCATTCTCTCTGATTGTCACAGATTCTTTCAAATCTTGTCAGAAATTTCCTCGAATTTTTTCAGATTGTTTCAGATCTTGCCACAAGTTTCCATATTCTCTCAGACTGTTTCAGATTCTCTCTGTTTCTCTCATATCCATTACGATTTTTTTAGGATTCTCACAGATTCTTTCAGATCTTTCCATTCCAGATTATTTCACGTCATTCCAAATTTTCTCAGATTGTCCCAGGTTGTGTCACATTCTCTCAAATTCTTTTAGACTCTCACACACTATTTATTGACAGATCCTTCCAAATTTTTCCACTTGTTTTCAGATTTTTCCATATTCTTTCTGATCCTTTCAGGTTTTTTGCAGACTTCTTCACACTCCTTCAGATTCTTCAAAATTCTTTTAAATACCTCAAATTGTCTCAAATTGTCACAAATTCTACCAGATTCTGCCAATTTCTCCCAGATTGCATCATCTTCTCTTAAACTCCCTCAAATTTCCTCAGATTCTATGACATTTATTCTCTCTGATTGTCACAGATTCTTTCAAATCTTGTGAGAAATTTCCTCGAATTTTTTTAGATTGTTTCAGATCTTGCCACAAGTTTCCATATTCTCTCAGACTGTTTCAGATTCTCTCTGTTTCTCTCATATCCATTACGATTTTTTTAGGATTCTCACAGATTCTTTCAGATCTTTCCATTCCAGACTATTTCACGTCATTCCAAATCTTCTCAGATTGTCCCAGGTTGTGTCAGATTCTCTCAAATTCTTTCAGACTCTCACACACTATTTATTGACAGATTCTTCCAAATTTTTCCACTTTTTCCAGATTTTTCCATATTCTTTCTAATCCTTTCAGGTTTTTTGCAGACTCCTTCACACTCCTTCAGATTCTTCAAAATTCTTTTAGATTCCCTAAAATTGTCCCAAATTCTCCAAGATTCTGTTATATTGTATCAGATTCTCTAAAACTCTCTCAAATTCGCTCAGCCTCTCCGAAACGTTCTCTGGTTGTCCCAGATTCATTCAGATTTTTTCAGATTCTTTCAGATCTAGTCAGAAATTTCCTCGCATTTTTTTAGATTCTTTCAAATCTTGCCAGAAATTTCCAGATTTTCCCAAATTGTATCAAATTCTCTAACTCTTTCTAGACTTCCTAAGACTTTCTCAGACTCTTTCCGACTCTTTTTGATTCTCTTTGTTTCTCTCACATTCATTAAGATTTTTACATATATTTTGCTTTTTTTTTAATATACTTAGTTATTTTTCATAACAAGAACTTAAAATGCGTTTATAATAGTAAATTTTTGTAGGGGAATATGGATTTTGCAATTACACTCCGCCCCTTCGTCTGGCAACGAATGAAAAATTCATCACGACACGTTCGACACTGAAGGGTGGGGCGTAATCTTTAGCTATATTTTTACTTAATATACATAGTATTCTTTGAACAACACGATAAAAACATCTTTTTTACATGATAATTTCTTGTACAGGAATAAGGATTTTAAGCTCCACCTCCTTGGCTCAGGATGAATAAAAAGAAATCATCACAAATGAGATGGGGTGGGTGGGCGGGGCATATATTTTGCCTTTTTTTAATTAAATTTGATTGATACCTTACACTTCGTCGAGGATCCTTAAATATAGATAGATATAAATTTAGAGGTGTTTTATTGTTCAAAAATCCATGCATTTTGGTCTCTTTGAGCCCTTTTTCTGAGTTATTTTAACAGAATTCAACAGAATTATTAAATTCATTATAACAGAGGACTGAAAGTTTATACCCGTGTACGAGCTGCATACGTTTCATTTAATTTGTTATGCTATTAAATTTATCACATTCCGACTTAATGGACCTCTTAGAAATTTTTGTAAAGCAATAATGTATTTGTTTATTATTCCCTCCAGGGAAACTTACGATGTCATTACAGACGGTATTATAACAAACAAAAAAAAATTCCTAATGGATTTGTCGGTGAATCAGATTTATTTATTTATTACTAAAAATCAAATAACTATTTTATACTTTTATAAAGTGAAAATCTACGAGACACCATTGTTACCGAAAATAAAAAAAGACTTTGAAATTTGATAAATATATATAATGTTGGAGTTCATTATTTATAATTCTGATAAAGATTTTGGTGGTCCGCAATTCTGAAGACAATTGTAATTTTTTAAATTTTTCAAGCACAGCCATCTAGCAAAGCTACACTAAATTAAAAAAAAGTGTAGTTACAAAACAAGACAACAAATTAGTGACTATTACAATTATGTTTAATCTTAAAATGACTCTATTTTTAGCTCCAAATTTTAAACTTGTAAGTAAACTGACTACATTTTTATTTATTTTTCGAATAAACGAAACCGCAAATGATATCTGAATGTGTAAATCTAAAAGAAAAAGTCTTAACAAATTTTCTAAAATTTTCGTAAATGTCAAAAGTGTCAAAATCAGTCGTATCTTATAAAATACTAGCCCCGCCCACCCGCCCTTATTTTCTTGGAAGATATGTCATTTGCCAAAAACAGTCTTATCTTATCAAGTACTAGCCCGGCTCACCCCCAGTCTTGTCATTCTAAATACTAATTTCGTTTCTGCCCACTATAAGATCAGTCATTATATTCAGTTCGGATAAAATTAATCAATGAAATAACGGCAGGGTGGGTGGGCGGGGCTAATTATGTTCTTCTATGGAGCAGTATTGGAAACTTATAGAATCTAGGATGTGAAAAAAGTAAAAAAAAGCGCTAATCGTCAATTTCTATACTATTTATTGCTGGAAGCATAAAAAATTATAGAAATTTTCGAATAAACGAAACAGCAAATGATATCTGAATGTGTAAATCTAAAAGAAAAAGTCTTAACAAATTTTCTAAAATTTTCGTAAATGTCAAAACTGTCAAAATCAGTCATATCTTATAAAATACTAGCCCCGCCCACCTGCCCTTATTTTCTTGGACGATATGTCATTTGCCAAAAACAGTCTTATCTTATCAAGTACTAGCCCGGCTCACCCCCAGTCTTGTCATTCTAAATCCTAATTTCGTTTCTGCCCACTATAAGATCAGTCATTATATTCAGTTCGGATAAAATTAATCACTGAAATAACGGCAGGGTGGGTGGGCGGGGCTAATTATGTTCTTCTATGGAGTATTAGTGGAAACTTGTAGAATCTAGGATGTGAAAAAAGTAAAAAAAAGCGCTACTCGTCCATTTCTATACCTACTATTCGCTGCTGGAACTATAAAAAATGATAGAAATTTTCGAATAAACGAAACCGCAAATTATATCTGAATGTGTAAATCTACAAGAAAAAGTGTTAACAAATTTTCGAAAATTTTCGTAAATGTCAAAAGTGTCAAAATCAGTCATATCTTATAAAATACTAGCCCCGCCCACCCGCCCTTATTTTCTTGGAAGATATGTCATTTGCCAAAAACAGTCTTATCTTATCAAGTACTAGCCCCGCTCACCCCCAGTCTTGTCATTCTAAATACTAATTTCGTTTCTGCGCACTATAAGATCAGTCATTATATTCAGTTCGGATAAAATTAATTACTGAAATAACGGCAGGGTGGGCGGGCGGGGCTAATTATGTTCTTTTATGGAGTAGTAGTGGAAACTTATAGAATCTAGAATGTGAAAAAAGTAAAAAAAAGCACTAATCGTCAATTTCTATACTATTTGTTGCTGGAGCCACAAAAATGATACTAGAAATTTTCGAATAAACGAAACCGCAAATGATATCTGAATGTGTAAATCTACAAGAAAAAGTCTCAACAAATTTTCGAAAATTTTCGTAAATGTCAAAATTGTCAAAAGCAGTCATATCTTATAAAATACTAGCCCCGCCCGCCCGCCCTTATTTTTTTGGAAGATATGTCATTTGCCAAAAACAGTCTTATCTTATAAAGTACTAGCCCCGCTCACTCCCAGTCTTGTCATTCTAAATACTAATTTCATTTCTGCCCACTATAAGATCAGTCATTATATTCAGTTCGGATAAAGTTAATCACTGAAATAACGGCAGGGTGGGTGGGCGGGGCTAATTATGTTCTTCTATGGAGTAGCATTGGAAACTTATAGAATCTAGGATGTGAAAAAAGTAAAAAAAAGCGCTAAACGTCAATTTCTTTACTATTTTTTCGAATAAACGAAACCGCAAATGATATCTGAATGTGTAAATCTACAAGAAGTCAAAATTAAAAATATCAAAAATAATAAGTAGAATAAGTCGTATAAGCACATTTCTTAAACCCAATACTAAAACGTGTAAGTTTAGCAAACTTTTTATTTTTATTAACAAACCTACGCTTCAGAAAACTTAACTCTGAAAATTAATCTTTTTGTTTTACCCTATTTTTGAAGCAGTGTTTCCCGGATTTTGATTGTTACTAAAATTTCCCTCATCCTGATTGCCCTCGTTAGTGGCTAAGCATAACATGTTAGATACCCTTTTATTTTCCCGAAGATAAATATATGTTTATAAGCTGCAGCTGTAACGTCAAAAAATTACGATCACTTAAAATAACCTTAACAGAACTGCAAGGAGTGTAAAAAACTCCCCACAAAACACCTAGGACCGGTTTGTAAAAGCGTCGGTAACTTATCATGCGAATAATTGACCATATAATCCAATTCAGGAACCAAATTCTGAAGATTAAACCTTAATGCGCCATTAAATATTAAATACGGTAGATCAATTTCGAAATTGCTGCTCCCAAGAATTTTATATTAAGCTATTTAATATTTATTAATTATTGCTTTCGTTTTTTTCTTTAAATAATAATTGAAGAAAATATCGCATCATCATAAGTGTAGGGTATCACTCTTGTTGAAATGTTACAAATTAAAATCAGCACTTTCTAAAAATGAAACTAAACACAAAAATATGTCCAAACCAAAAAAGAGATAAATATCCTGTCATTTCCACTCCGCTTTTAACTAGGTTACTCTTGTTACGCACCATTGAAGTCTCCGTCCCGATGATTTATTTTAGGCCATAAGCAGTAGTGCTTGATGTGTGGCTTAAGATATATTTTGTGATTAGTGACTATGACAAAGATA
Organism: Zophobas atratus; assembly: GCA_022388445.1. NCBI lineage: Eukaryota > Metazoa > Arthropoda > Insecta > Coleoptera > Tenebrionidae > Zophobas > Zophobas atratus. Next base: position 50,050,729 of record CM039445.1, on the reverse strand, counting down.
CCGCTTTCGTATCGTACTCTCGAAATCGTATCTTCGACTACTGGTGAGTTTCTGCCTTCACAACTTGACGTTCCTTTGCCGTCCACTGACGAATCACGACGACATCGGAGTTTTAACTTGTTCTTCTTTACAATAAGCCTATCACTAACGATGATCACGAGATAAAATGCTACAAAGACTGTTGTGTGGTTGAAACAGTGCACATGTTTTACTTATCTGTAGTAAGATGACCGCAAGGTTGATACCGATCTCTAGATTATACAATTTTTCTTCAGTAAATTATATATGTTATACATCATTCAAACTACATAAATTAATGATATTTTTTAATCCGATTAAATAAATAATTACAAGAGTATTAAGAGTATTTCGTATCCTGTTGACTCGTGCAAGGACAAAAAATTTAAATTCTCTTTTCATTCGTTCCCGGTTCGGTTTCCGACAGCCGGTGATAAATTTTCCAGAATCGCACGCACATTTTCATTGAAATCTGCATTCAGCGAAAAGATCGACATTGGATTTTTCTAAAGTTATGATAAACGGTGGCAGGACACCATAACTTTAAAAGAATTTCAACATAAATAACTGCCGTAGACGACAAAAAGCGAAGACGGTGATGTAATTCTAATTGAAAGTGAGACATTCCAGTGATTTATATCGGAATCAGAACGTCGATACGCAATTAAATCAACTCTGTTTTTCTTTGGATTATTTATGATCCTGCCGTGCGTACACGACATAATTAATAATTTCAGTCATAATTAAATTTCTTGTAAAAATCGTAAGCAGAAATGGCTGCAGGGAGGTGGCTGGAAAATCGTACCAGGATTCATTATGAAAACAATACACAGTTTGAGTTGTTGGAACTTCGCAAACGAGTTTGTAATTTTGTTAGAAGTAAGCTGAACTGATGAAGAGAGATTCTTTCATTTATTCATATTGTATTTTAATGTACCTCCGACTGTTAGAATTTTTTCGACAGTGATGCGTTATTAAAATGTCTCTTTTTCGGTCATTTTTACGCGCATTATTAATTTTCATTAAAATTTATATACGACGAATAATAGTTCATGAAGTGCATTATATTTAATTATTACTAATTTAGAGCAAGTTTTCATTTCAAACATTTTTTTTTCGAACTTTCAAAAATTATTTCGTGGGCTCATGATAAGAATAAAAAGGAAACTAATACTTTAAACTGTTTGCACGTGATTTATAAGTATGACATGAGTGACTAATCGCTCTGCCTCCTCACTAACTGCATCAGCTTTACCTAGTTACCATATGTATTTGGAGCTTCTTTTATAAAAAAATAACATTAATAAGTTATTAATATTAGTTTGTTGGAAATAAAAATATATAATAACCGCAACTAACGTATATTTAACTTGTACAAAATACGTGAATTGACTAATTTATAATAAGAAATTTAATAATAAGCAATAACAACTCAGAAAAAATTTCAAAAACCGATTTTGCAAGGTCTCTAACTAATTATACAGTTTCAACTGAAAACTGTATTCATAATAAATACGTTTCTTTGCACTCATAAACAATTTTAGGAAATTTAAAAAATTGTTAGTAATAGTAAAACATTGCGATTTTTTACTTTTTTAAGAGAAGAATGAGAATAAAAATTAGAGCAAAATACAGTAAAAGGACTTCTATTGTTGTTCTACATGAAAAAACTAAAACATCGTTATTTGAAAATTGTTTTAATTTTTTTATAAACACTCTGTATAATAAAATTTGATTTAATTGATACCACAACAAAGCGCGTAACACAGATTTTGCTAAAAAAATTCAAGAAACTTTTGAATAACATGAAAATAAACTGCAGTCATGAGGCCTAGGAATAGATTAATGAAAATATGTAAAAGTATATAGGTTGTTTCATTTAAAAGAAGTAAATTGTGTATTATGCCCTAAAGACAGAACATTATGCACAGTTAAAATTAATTTTGGAGTAATATGTCGAGGATCGCATACTTACTTACCCACCCTGTATATAAATAAGTATATAATACCTAATCACCACATACTGTGATTATTTTTGTCAATATTCATATTTCGAAATCTATTGTTGCCCTATCTGAACTATCTGCCAAACAAATTTTTCTTGCAAAATTTGCTCCGACATGTATGAGAATTTGTTTTGTTTGAAAGGTAAAGAAAGTTCTGTGCAAATAAATGTTATAGGTTTCTTAATATGATTCCTCAAAAAATAAATAAACAACTGAATAGTTATTAGAACATCTATATTTTGACACATGTCTATTCAGATTTTACTTAAAATTACTCAAAATCAGGATTAAGGTCCGCCCCTCGGCTTACGACGAATAAAAAAATCTTCAGAATTGAGACAGGGCGGGTGGGCGGGGCTTATATTTTGCCCCTTTTTTAATATCTATACATAGCCATTTTTTCACAATAAAAAACTTAGAACATGGTTGAAATGATAAATTTTTGCAAGGGAATATGGATTTTGCAATTATAAACTCCATTGCCAAGTTGCGATTGATAGTCACTTTGATGTTCACCTTTTGCCGTATTTAAAGGAGTTGTAGAAGAAAAGTGGGGGATTTAAGTTGATTACCACAAAAATTTACCATTTTAGACATGTTTTAAGTTTCTTGTTGTCGAAATAAGTCTACACATCTTAGGAAAAAAAGGCAAAATATAAGCCCCACGTACCCGCCCTATCTCAATTGTGGTGATTTTTTTTATTCGTCTTGGGCAAAGAGAGCGGAGCTTATCTGCAAAATCCTTATTTATCTGCGAGAAATTCTTTGAACAACACGATACACAAAAACTTGTTTTTAATTTCTTGTTAGAAATAAGTATTTTGCAGTTAAAGTCTACACCTTGCCTTGGTTCACGGCGAATAAAAAAATCATCACAATTGAGATAGGGTGGGTGGGCGGGGTTACAATTTTTCTTTTTGTTTTAACATCTTTGAAGTGGAAAATTTGTATAAGGAAATATCGATTTTGCAATTAGGTTCCTCCCCATAATTGGAAAATCCATATTTCCTTGCAAAAAGTACCATTTAAACCATGTTTTAAGTTTCTTCTTGTGAAAAGATGGCTATGTATGTTAAGTAAAATAAAAGGCGAAATATAATTTTATGATAACACCTACAAGTTGAAAGCTGTCTCTGGACCGTAAAGTGGCGTCAAGTGGTGAGGGCTCAAATTCTATTCCAAGGGGACGGGGTTATGTTTAAAGGCTGCTAATCAACGGGAGAAAATGTATTCTCAGTACATGCTTAACTTCGACTGTTTATGAAGAAAGAAGAATTCGAATATTAAGCAGTTAGAGGTAACCAGGAGATCAAAGAATGCATTTGCGTTACAAAAAAATTAACCTTCTCAAAGCACAGAAGAGAAGTAATTAATTAATTAAGCAAGCTACAGTGGAGCAAAAAGATCCGAATGTTATTTTGGGTGAGTAGTTGTAAAGTTTTAAAGCGATTTTGCGAAATATTTCAGGGTGATCGGTTTTATTTAAGCACAATACTCTAGAAACAACACCTAACTAAAACGGTTTTTATTAAATATTAACAAACTAATCTTACATAATTATACAAAGATGGAGTAACGGCCTAAAATATGTCTTCTTTGGAAAATATGAAGGGCCAACCGAGACAGAAAAAAATAATGAAAGATTAGTAAAAAATGTAAACATGATGGTCAGATGTTCATCGTCATTTTCTTGTTCATCTGTATCTTAATCTTCTTGATGGATAATCTGTTTCATCTTACACTTTTGAAAAGCTATTTGTTTTGTTTATATTGTTTTTTCCATATTTTTTCTTTTCTTTCAAAAAGTCGTCGTTTTACGTATCTTTTTTCAACCTTTTTTTTTATTTTTCTTTTATTCTAAAACAGATTTTATTAGGTGTGGAAGTAAAAATACTGGAATGTTCTTTCTTCGAAAACTTTGTTTTGTTGGATATGCCAGTTGTGGTCGGAGTTGGTAAATGAAGTAGTTCTTCCAATGATTTATTATTGTTATTATTATTATTATTATCACTATTTTCTTGGTTGCTCTCTTTGTTGGTGAATTTCTAAGATCAGTTGATTTGACAGAATAGGATGAAAAAAATTCCGATGAAAATACACTATTCATTGATGAGCAACAGAGCGACAGAGACAGGAAACCTCCAAAGAAAAGAACTTCCCACGCCCCTGAAGTAAAATGGAACATGTACACCTTCTTCGACAAATAAAAAATTTAATTTTGCGATTTTTATTTATTATTTATTGATACAGTGAAAGAATGCGACGATTAAGCACTTAGCAAGTTGTCATCTCAAAACAGCGGAGGCGACGAAGATTATTATATATGTAAAAGTACAATGGAGTAAAAACATTCTGAATATGATTTTGAATCACATTTTATTATCTATTTTTTTTTTCAATTTTGGTCAAAATGGGGTGAATCGGTGGTGATTTTATGAGAAAAAAATCGTGACCCATGAATCAATCGACCCAGCGCTAGTAATTCAACATTTTTAAGGTACGACCACTTATAGTGATATAAAATGTGATGATGAAATTTTAATTTTTTTTTGGGAAACTTTGAATGCCCAGTGTAAAGAATGAAGGCGGATTCATAAACCACAAGTATATATTATGCTCTTTTTATTAAAAATATACAGGGAACGTCATCATTGGGTAATAATCCCTAAATTTAGTTAGCAGTTTCCCATCTATACGATATTTCTAACATACATGTACATACATACTTTGACAACAGACGAAAACGGGAGACTGAAGTTTCATAAAACGTAAAAAAATGAAACAGAGCTACTTTTTTGTATTCGAGACATACCTAACATATTATTTGTATTCTGTTGGGCAATAAATTTTATCTTATCTTATCTTATATATCCCAGTTTCCAATATTTTGACAACATCCATAAATAGAGGAGGGAAGGGACAATTGGGCAGTAAGGAAGTTAGGCAGTAGTCGATATTAAAGAGAAAAAACCTCTACTACTCTAGAAATATCACCTGTCGATAAAAAAGTTTATTTAATTGCTAACTGTCAAAGTTATTTACTATATTTTAGATGTTTATTTCGATATATATTATTTCACTAAGATACTGAGTGTACTAAATAGATACCATAAAGAATATATATTTTTGTTTTATTGTGGTAAGGGAGCATCCATTACATTAATTGTGAAACCCCCTAAAAATTAATAAAAATGAAAATGTGCCTTTTGCATATTAATCTCAGAAGAATTTAATGAAGATGATATAATAAGTTTAGATAGAAAATTTAAAATCCAGGACTTTGTAGTAGTTAAATTTGACACGTGTCGTCACTTATATTGATCACATTTTTAACATAAAGTAAAAACAAAAACTTAATTTTGTACTACGATTAAATCTCCTGAAAAGTGTGCCAAAACGTCGCAATCTATGGGGACGTTGGGGCATTTTAGATAGTTTGAAAAAAATGTCTATTTGTTAGAAGACTGATTAGTTTAATTGTTGATAATAATTAAAGTAAAAGCCAAGGATATTGTGTGCAAAGTTCTATAACAATAATTCTAATAAATTTGTGAACGTGTACATTTATTAACGTGTTATTCAAATGTGCCCGATGGTCGTGACCCTCCCCTACCTTTTATAGATAATTTAAAATATTTGCTGTAGATTTAAATTTAATTTCATATTTTTTACAAAACCAACGAAATAAAATGGCTGAACTTGAGATTTCATAAAAGTATTTCAGAAATAAATAAGTACCTACATACGGTTATTCTGTTCTGGTTATTTTTTTTTCCCTAATTATACAAAAAAAATCCTTCGAATGGGCAGAATGTAATTTGTTTTCAATATTATTTACTATATGTCTCTCTAAACAAAAGCAAAATTGAATTACTTAAGTAAGGTAAAATTATTGGGGAAGAGGAGAAGTTAAATGAACCTGCTGAAAAAATACATTATCGAAAGAAAACAATTTGTCAAAGTTATTTCGCCACAACTTTCCTCGGCCGTGAAGTACAGTACAATAAATCTAGCTTGGTCGAAAAAATATAAGATTTTATTGTGTAATTTTAAAAAAGTTTCGAAAATATACCTCATTTACCATAAAGATTTTTAACAAGACATATTTTTCTAAAATTTTGTTCTTCAAACACAGATTTACTTATGGGTTCTATTAAATTTGAAAAATTTAATTCTGTTGACAGTCCACCACTAAAATTAGTTAGGTTTAATATTAAATACTTACATTCAGAGGTGTCAACCTCTTGCACATCTTCTAACTAAAAAAAAAGAAAACTGAAGAGGGAAAAATTTTAAAACCGAAAAATTGAAAAATCGAAAAATAAAAAAATCAAAAGAATGACGAATCAGATCTAAAAGCGAAAGATCGAGAAATCATAAAACATCACAACATATTAAAAAATCTAAAATTTAAAAATTCGGAAAATTGGAAATCGACAAGTCGAAAAATCGGAAATGGGTAAATCAAAAAATCTAAAAGATGAAAAATCGAGAATTCGAAAAAATTGTAAAATGACGTCAGCATAAACGAAAAAATTTTGAATAACAGTTTACCATGCTTAAGGTAACCAAGATTTCAAAGCATTCGGTTTTGCAGTTTCAAAGTTAAGTGGCAAAACATTATAAAATTTTGATTTTTTTTTATTTAGGTAAAATCTCCACATGGATTCATAATCCATCAGTGCAGCATTTTATTTTATAAAATTTAAATAATATTTATTTATTAATGTAAATTTTGAGGATGAGGTCATCCTATTGTTAGTGTTAAATTCGTTATTTCTAAAAAATTGCCATAAGGAACTGTAACATAAGATTGTAGAAAGTTGATCACAACAGTAAATATTATATTACTTACTTATCATCTGTTTCGCGTTTATGTAGAGACAACAACAAGCATGAAATTATAAGTGGAGATGAAGTGACAAGGTGTTGTCGTTAATTTTTACTTGGACAGGGTTTTAGAAAGCGATTGCAACTGGTTGAACACTTACATGTTGTTTTGTATTTCGAATTATAAATTATTTAAATAAGTATTTAAATTTGTACTTCAACGGTATTTCAAATTGTTGTAAATCCACATTTCTGAACATAGTTTTACAGAAAGTATAGTTCGCAGAAACAGAATCCAGATTTACAGCATTATAAAACAACTACTTTTGTGTAATAATTATGGGAGTATTTCATTCAGTGTCTCTACAAAGAGTAAAATAAAAAATACGTTAATTGCATTCCCCACTAAACAACAAAACGGATGCTACACATTACACTCAAATGAAATTTTAGAAATAAATGAAACTTATGAATAAAACTTGTAAATTCATTACCTTGTTTCAGCCCGCGATTCTTCAACACAAAGCCCAATCAATGAGGACTTTCAGCAGCCAAGAATTCCATTCAGGTTCGGAGCTTTCAGTAGCCCGCAACTTCTCCCGAGTAAAATATGTGAACGTTCAGAAACAAATTTACGGTTCGTCCTGGTTTAATTTGCTGCATTTCAAGTGGCGATTATTGCCGCCACCTCTCCCATCCTACATAATATTGTAATCGACTATAAATAACACATTCGTACCTCCACAAACACACAAATCATAAAATTCGCCCGCTCGCTACATTAATTTAATTCCAGAAATACGACTTCAGCAAATCGTTTTTTAAACGAACGCAAACCCGACGACACAACCCTGTAATTTCGCCATAAGGGTTACGTGAGAATCAGGACCGGACGCTCCGATGTTTTCGGCCCGTCGCTAATTATAGTTTCGATAATTTAATTTGGGACCAGCGTCGGCGTTTTAGACGTCAAATTAGCGTCTCTTAACGTCAGTACTTGGGTCTAGACCCGATAAATACAGCCTGTTGAGCATTAAACGGGCATTAGCTCGGTGTTAGAGTTTTTTCTAAAGGTTAAATTGCCGCAATTATATCATTAAAAGAACATCTATTGAGAGTATGCTGTCTGTATGGTGTTTCTGGGGTTGTTTTACGGAGAAATATTAATTAGGAGCGACGGTTTCGACGAGGATGTCGACCGATCGCCGGGTTGTAACCGGATGACATTCTTTATGGAATTAATGAGACCGTCATGGTTTAATTTTGATCGATAGCTGTGAGTGGAGATTGGGGATTTTTTTTAAATTGTCGGTGCATCCAAACTGGATTTTTGCCTTAAATAATATGACAGATACGATTAAGGCATAAATACACGTAATTCTTGTCGGGACAGGTTATCGACGAAAAATACCTTCAGCGAAAAATTGAACATAATAATTTTTAAATGACCGCATAACTTTGTGAATTTGTTAAAGTACAGCTTCTATAATTTTGAAACTAAAGTGTCGTTGAACCTAGTATTCTTTCGTCGTCATCCGTCGGTACCAAAACAAGATTTCTGTACTACTTTATTCCCTGAGAAAATTTTCAAAATATCTAAAAATCATTATCATTTTATAATTGATTTAAGCCAGAAACTATATTTTTTGCTAAATAAAATTGCGGAGTGTAGTAAGAATGCAAGTAGGTACTACTGCTGTCTCAAAGCCGTTTTTGTTATGCTAATAAGTCTAAAAGCGCAACAAAAGCTGTTACGTCTTCCTCATACCAATTATACAGTATGTAAATAAAATCAAGAGTGATCGATAATATTTTTCCACCGGCATAAATTTCACCGTCTATTAGCATAAAATTAGAATTTTTTATCTAGTTGTGACTAGTGTTGAACAAATCGTTCGATTAAATGATTGATTAATAACTAATAATTATCGATTACCGACTATCAGCAATCAATTAGCGTAACAAATGGATGAATAATGAATAAATCTCAGCTTGGAAATATTAAAATTCAAAGCCGACCGGAGCTCATTAAAAGCACCGCGATTTTTTTGCCGGAAACCCGGATCTGAAAAGAATCAAAGTAAAATTGCGCGTCGTCTTCAATTGTGGGTTCAACGAGTGTTTAAAGTTTATTGTAATGAAAATTTCGACACAAACCTGAAAGTTAGTAAAAAAATTGTTTTAAAGTCATTTAGACAGGACTTCCCTTGCACCTGAAGACAAATATCCAAACAAATTCAATGTGGACACGAAAATTTCTGTAAATTAATTGCGATAAAAATCAAGGCAGAATCATAAACCATAAATATAGGAGTATGTTATGTTATAAAGTGTAAATATGAGTTACTACGAAAAAAAAAAGTTTACGTCATTTAATTGTTGGTGGAGATGATTAGATAAATTAAATAAATTTCTCGGGAAAAACAAAAAAAAAAATGTAACTTTTTCTCCTGCAGGAACAATCAAAAGGAGAAAATTGTCTGAACAGACCGACATAAGAAATAGAGTGCATAAAAATAAAATAAAATACTTATAAAATACGTAACAGAAAGACGTTAAAAAACATAAGACAAAATTACCGATTAAAATAGCCTTTATAAAAATATAAATAAATGTTAAGAAAACAACACCCAATTTAAAGTTAATGCAAAATTCTAACCTTTAGGCTTCTTCTTCTGCTACAATTTAGCGAATTCCCTCATCTTCATTTACAAACCCACTGCAACAAAAAACACATGAAATTTTTGTGTATACAAAGAAACACTTTCTAATTTTTAATAACGGTCCAATTCAAAATCAAAGGTTTAATAAGTAGACAAGATTTACAAAATTCTAATTAGAAAAAGTTTTGAGACCACAATATAAATTCCAAGCAAAATTTTATATTTATTTCACGCGATTCTTGGTAAAGATGAACAGAAAAAAATATATATAACACACTCAAAATTCACAAAAAAAAAGAGTTTTGGAAATAATTGCCTTAAAATTCGCTAACAAATAGATAGGTGGAAACGGAAAATCGATATCTTCACTCCAGAAACTCGCAAATGAACAGAAAACAAGAAATGAAAGTTTAGTAAAAATAATCCTGCTACAGTGTATTTAGAAATTAAAAACATTTTAAAGTTAATTTAACCGAACCTTCAGTAAGATTTAGTGAACTTCTTTTAATTTCACAAAAAAATTGCGATAATTGGAATGAATAATATTATTATTTATTAGTTACAGTGATGCGTAAAACGTGAAGTCCAGTTTTAAAGAATAAATATCTGACGAGATATTAACGTTTGAGTTCTTGTTGAAAAAAGATATCTATTAAGTCGTTAAGTAACGATTTTTACAATCTTCTCCTTTATCGTCCGTACTTTTATATCGATTTAGAATAAAATAACTAAAGAAATAAGACACGATAAAGTCTAATAGCAACACTTACCCTTTAAGTGCTGATTTTCTTTCCTTCCGCGCTGATCCTCGCAGACTCCTTCCTCATGGACACATCACAACACTCACCTTTCACTTTAAGCCCGAAAACAAATTATTTTTACAAAAATAAACCACTTAATCAAGATATAATTTACGCACCGCACACGCCTCGACAAATTTAGAACCGACAGAACTCCTTTGCATGTGCATTTCGAAGAAGGAACAAAAAATTCTCGCTGATAGTGATAACACATCCGACTTTTTTTGCGTAGAGTTTTTATCCATCGATGCATCGCACACTAAATGAATGGACGAATAATAAATTACGAATTTAGCATACAATTCGCTAAAAACAAATTAGAAAACCCGATTTAAAAGCATCTTTCAAAAATATTTTATTTTCGACAGTTAATTTGACACACATTTTTTCATCATTTCTACCAAAATACTCATGTGAAATACAGAGTGTTCCTACGGTCAAAGCGCGGAAATTAAACATTCATTGTAGATAGTAGAAAAAATTCTTCGACACATTCTAATAGAACTATAATTTAAAATTGCTCGAAGTTTATTTCGGCAGAACTTTCCTCGCCCCGGAAATAAATCCCGCCTCTTTGAAAAATTATGAAATTTGTTGTAATGTGGTAATATCTGTAAAGTTGTTTTTCAAAAATATATAAACATTTATTGTAAATTTGCTTACTTTCGTTTGATCTCGATCTTGTATGCAAATTAAATTAGTATTTTATTGTACCTACATATTATAGCATTAGTTACCTTATAGTGTATATTTGTAGGTATGTAGGTACGACTTTTTTGATTCTACATATTTATGATCCAAACTTTTCCTCTCTTCTGTTTATAATTTTTAAACATTATTTTGACGGTGAACTTATGTCATTTGGTTCCACTGCTCTCTATTTTTTAATGCGAACGCTCCTTAAATCGCAAAATTATACGATTTCTTGATTTAAAAATCAAATACATGGTGTCTACTACCTTCTAGGAAAACTCTGTCTGAATAAAAATCAAAACACTTTAACGTCGCGGCTGAGGAATACCTAACTTTGTTCAAAAGCTTTTGTAAATAGATATGACGTCACTTTCGCATTACGGGAGGTGGCACCTTCTGCAGGAGCGGTTGCTCGGGCGCCAGCTATCTTTGCGGAGAGGAACCACCTGGGGTACTCTAGCCGAAGAAATGGATCTCGACTGGGCCCACGTATCAGAATAACTTATGAAGCTATGCTGTGGAAATTTGCATATTAAGTCATCTTCTAGCGTCGTCAAAAATTAATTCTACAAAGATAATGCGTATTTAGGTGGACGTCTTCGGTTTTGCCTAATTGACCTTCTTATCCAAGTGTCTTCAAAATAATCCATTAATGGCGCTAATACTTCTTCATTATCTTAAAACCACTGGAAATTCTAAAGCATCGCAAATGACCCAATAATATCTTGTTCTGGTACAAAAACCAAAGATGGGATCATTTTCAGCTTTAAGAAAAAATCTGGCTCATTGTGGTTCATGTATTTATTTCAAGTATTTCTAGTTTGTTGTATTTTTTAAAAGCGTTAATTTCGGCTTTTTCGAAGTCAATCACAACAGGGCAGAGGTGGGCGTCAAATTCTAAAGACCTGATCATTAATACGAACTGTGTCATTAAATACAGGTAGGGTTCGAATCCCTATAAATATAATATTTTCTCCAATAAGAAGAAAATTACCCTAATCATCTAACAACCTAATCCCCTTGCGCTAATCCTCTTATAATTTTACTGATAAACCACTGACAACTGAATTACACTTGTGGGGTGACCAGATGATTGAAACATTACTTGCGTTTTGGTGTATTTATTTTGATGTTGTCGGTTCGGCAGACGAGGGAAGTCCTGGAGTTTGTGAATTTGAAATAAAAAGAAAGATCAGTAGAAGCGGTGAAAACAGTTGTGTCTAAAGGGTTCGTGGAAGGTATTTGAAGGCATAAGAATTATTGAGAAGGGTGAAGAAAACCTAGGTTTTACGACATGTAGGTGGACGAAGAGAAAGTTTCGGAGTGATACTGGTTGGAGTAATTAAATACAGATTATATACAAATATACAATTTTATGGGACTTGACGGCCCCCACACACTTTTCTCTATTTTGCAATGCGAACACTCCCTAAATTACAAAATTTTGTAATTTCTTAATTTAAAAAACAAATACTCAGTGTCTTAAACCTTCCAGACAATTCGTTCAAATGAAAATGGGAACGAGAGTTTGGGGTCACTGTTGAAAAACATTTTACATTTAAAATTATTTACCATATATGAGTATCACAGCATACTGCAAGTTTTGACAACGGAATAGTAGAAACCACCATTTTGCGACACTAATGAAAGAGAACACTGGCTGAATATCGTAACATCACGTAGACAATCAATAATAGATATTACACTGGTTACATGGGATATCACACAATATTGATTGACATATACGTATCAATGACATTGATTGATACGTACTATTACTATATTATACATATGGTTAAATTTTATTTAATGAAATTGATTTGTTTGGAAGTTATATTTTTCGAGATTTTTATGGTATTATAATCAGTCTTCGGCATAACGGAAGTGACGCTCATTGACGTCCAATCGCCAGCTCTATTGCAGTCGTGGCCTACAACTTCGAGAATTTCTAATAAGAATGACTACTTTTTCTAGGTTTTCCTCAGTTATACGAGTTTTCCTAGATGTTAAAAGTGCTTTAAAAATTAAAAATATGTGTTCAACATCACAATTTTCGTGATGATTTTGATCAAAAAACCCTGAACTGTATCAAACGCCAGCTAAATTTATCGTCTGACGTCGCGCCTTCGTTTTTTCTACTGCGCACGTTTTTTCGCAAAATTTAATTGAAATTTGTGTTTTTTTAAATCTGGGGAACTTTGTCGTGGTTGGTAATGGGTTGGTCTGACACGAACCACGAAATATTTGAAGTTCGAATTTTCACAACAACTGCAATTCGAATCAATTCGAGTTTTTGTTAAGTTAAAATTGGTAAAAATGTCTTGTGAAGAAATTAGTGAAGTCCTTACGCCTCTCGAAATACGGGAAATTTAATTTGACATTTGCCACTGACAAATACCTGACATTTCTCGTCATGGCTACCAATTTTACCGATCTATATTACACCAGATCTATTTCAGAACCACAACCGCTTTGACGTCATTTGGGTGCTTTATTAGCTCTATTAGAAAATCAAAAAAACGTGCGCGGTAGAAAAAAGCAAATTTCAAAACCATAAAGTGATGTTTATAGATTTTAGTTTAACTAATAATAAATATCAATCAAATCTCAATCCCATTATTCAGAGAAATGCAAAATGCAATTCACAGAAAAATACATGTCAAAGTCGTTGAAATGACATTAAATTTGAAGAGCTTATGTATCATGGTTTCTTAACAAATTCTGTGCTAAACTAGCTTTAGATTTTAACTCCCTACTGGGTTAATCGATTCTACGACAACTGGTCGCAAACAACTGATCGCGCGACAATTGATCGCAAACAACTCGTCGCAGCACAATTGGTTGCACGCGACAATTGATCCCGGCGACAATTGATCGCAGAGACAATTGATCGCAAGGTAAAATTAATCGGGAAGTATTTTCTTTTATTAAAACTAAATATTTTGTATTCTAAATTTTAAGTTGCAATAAATTTAGCAATCAGTTAAGGTGTAAATATCGAATTAAAAACAATTTGAATATAGATAAGTGAGGAAGTTTGTAGTTGCACTTTAAAAAATAAAAAATACGAGCGTAAACATCTTGTCACATAAGATTTTTTATTAATAAATTGTCATTTTGGTTACTTTTTTTAAGGAGATTGTTACTATTTATGTCGTTGCTTATTTTACCTATTATATTATAGGAACTAGCTTCATTATAATAAGTACTCAACATAAAAAAAGTATTTATTGTTCTTAACTAGATTTATTATACAATTATTTAAAAAATCATATTTTTAACAACTTTTAAATTTTATCACATTGTGATACAGAATTGCCTCTATTGTCTATTCTTGTCTTTATACATATCACCAAACAATAAAATTTATGAACTAATAGTAGGTACATCTAGAGTACTGATATGCAGCAAATGTAAATTCCACTGGACGGATATTATACTTATTTTAATCCCTTGTAAATTGCAAAGAATCTTTTAAAGGGTTTGAGAAAGATTTACGTGTATTGTAAATATATATTGCAAAAACTTTTGTTAGAGGGTCAAGAATAATTTTGTGTTACCGGGAAATCTAAGGAATGTAGGTACTTATGGAACTAAAAACTTACTTTTTAATTATTATTATGTGACTAGTATTGTACTCAAGAAAAATTTAGTTGTATCATATGTGGGTGTAAAAAATACATATACAGGTTTAGTTACGAGAAAATTACTTCTGAAAATTATTTTTACGCAACCCAAAATACGAATACCGTGTACCACTTGATACTAACTGAATTTAAAATAAAATGTTTAATCCATGATTGCTTTGAGTTTGGCAATATCATTTTGACAATTCTGGAAAAGGAGGTTACGTGAGTGTCCATGGTGGTACCGCAGGTAGTTGGAGATCTCCGCTGGCGCCGCTAATAAGTTTGTCAGGGCTTGCTTCGAGTGCCTCTTGATCTTTTGCAACCGATTAATCACGAGAAAATTATTCCTAAAAATTCCTTTTACGATAGAAATTTCTGTGACGTGTAAAACAGCTCTTAGATCTAAAAAATAAGGAAGAAATAATTGGTTCCCTGTTTTCCATGAATGACCCTGCTACGGGCTGCTACCTGATTTTATTATTCTCCGCACTTTGCATCCTACAAAAATTTACAACATGGGCTGGAGAAGATTAAAGCCGCAGTTTACATCTGCCCACCTACATTCGGCAGATTAGGCAAAAAATTCTGAGTGAATAGTCGGCCTTGCGAGTGAAATGCCCCTCAATAAACTTTTTAAACTTCCCAAGCTAAAAATTAGTCACGCCATTGCGAATAACCACTACTCAGTGGCGTCGTCATCCTGGTTGTTTCTACTTTTTAACGGTATTCACTGTTTGAATTACTTGTTACTCGTGATGTATTGATTGATTTAAATATTTTAAATAATATTAATTAATAGATAATATAAATCTGTTATATGCGTTGTTTTATTCAACAATTTTTATTCCATGAGCCGCTTCAAAAAAAAAAGAACTGTACGTCACTGTCATCGGCAATCTTATCTGGGTAATGAGGGGTATTGTTTATGGCACTTTACCGGTTTGGCTCGAGACCATCATTTTAAGTCTGGCACTTCCTTCAGTATGAGTATACATATTCTTTGCTCCATGGTCAAAACTAATCTTTTTACGATCTTGTTTACACAAATGGCGTAAAAATGGAGATTGGTATGTAAGTACTTAGCAAAGGGAATGAGATAAATTATTCATTCTTTCGTATCTACAAGCGCCTCATTAATAGTCTGAGCGTTCAAAAAAGTTCTGTATGAAAAATATCTTTGGCTTTATCATGGATTAAAGATAATCCAGAACTAATTTGTATTGACCAAAAAATTTTCTGCAAAGAATGCAGTAAACTCCAAGATTAATTGTTAATATATAAATTCAAATTTCTTTGCACCAAATTTATTAAAAAATATATATATTTAATTTTTTAAACTATCAAACGGAATGAAAATAATACTTTTTCACTTAAAACTGTAACGAGAGTTTTTTCACGATTTCATTGATTATGATAAATCTATAAATTTTTAATTTGACAGTTCTAATAATTTTAAAGCCATTTTTTATTTTAAAAAATTACATGTGTAACACGTTTTGAAAGCAATTTTTTTCACTCGTTTAATTGACAAACTTTAAATTTGTGAGAAAAAAAGCATGAATCACTCACTGGAGTGTCTAATTAATAAGACGAATAATCCAATGAACATTACAGTAGCATACCGACGAAATATGTGTCAGCATTAAAAAAATTATTTTACAATATTTTCACTTTTTTGCACTTCGGTTTAGTCGGAAATGAGCCCAATAGTTACTGTTTTTATGGAACTCGTATGTCTTTATTTTGACACTTTTTTAGAAATAATGAAATTTCTGAGAATATAGCACTTTATTTTATTTTCCTTATTCATAACAATTACTTATTTTCTCTATAAACGCTATCATTTTTCGCCTGTGATCAATTGTCTCAAGCGACCAGTTGTATTTGCGATGAATTGTGTTGCGATGAATTGTGACTGCGACTAGTTGTCGTTGCTACCAGTTGTCGCTGCGACCAATTGACGGTGCGATCAGTTGTTTGCGATCAATTGTCGCGCGACGAATTGTTCGCGACGAATTGACGCGGTACCGGGTTAATCTTCCCTTTGTGGGGACGAAACGGGTATAAAAATGCCAACAAGTTAGATAAACGATTCGTATAGAAAAACAAAACCATACTTTCTGAGTTAAAAGTAATTGGAAAAGTAATTGAATTGCAGTAATGAATTACTTATAATTGAATTACTTCCGACCACTGGATCGGACCCTAAAAGGACTTAGAAAAGAGGAAGACTGAAAAAGTAAAAGACAAGATTTAACACAAATGTGTTAGACAGGGATGCATATTAAATCTGTTACTGCTTATCATGGTGCTGGATGACATTACCACGAAGATAATTACATAAACTAAAGGAGCCCACCTAGGATACAGAAAATGGAGAAAATACAGTTTATTTGTTTTTTTTTACTCGTATTATAAACGATAAAACGTGAAATTAACGTGAATTAACTTGTTTCAGATAAAGGAAACCGAAGATAGACTGCATTATGACGAAAAATATTTATTTATCTTGTTTGCACTATTTTCTAACAATTTACTGCTAAATGTGCCGTTTATTTTTTAAAGTAAATTTAGACATTTTAAACTAATTCCAAATGTCAACTTGCTGGCAATTAGCCGATTGTGCTAGAGTTCTTGGTTATTCTGTCAACTAAAAAACAAATACATTTTTTTTTTGTTTTGCTTGTCATGCCAAAATTGCCAAATATAACACGAGATCTATTTTTGTGCGGAAACTTTGCCATTCAAATTAACTCGCAACTGTTGTTAAAAAAAATCACGACTACCTTTAACATTACTCATGCGTGTTATTGAAATGTGCGAGTTTGTTGTTATTATTGTTGCTGATTGGCCGATAATTACCCATTACCGGTTACCATCAATCAAATTAGCCCACGAATAACGAGCAAACTTCGGCCTGGAAATATTAAAATTCAAAGCCGGCTTGAGCTCGTTAAACACCGTGCGATTTTTTTGCCGGAAACCCGGATCCGAAAAAACGGCTCGGTCTCGAAGCCGAGCAAAAAAAGTCCGGTTTTGGTCCAATAAATAACTCCGTGTCCATATTCGTCGCGACGTCTTCGATTGTAGAGTATGTGAAATCAGAGTTGACCAGCTGCAGGGATGCCTATAAAAAGTAGCCGGTATTCGGATAAGATATTTTTTAAACATATGTTTGAATCGGAATTTCGGGCGAAGAATTCAAAGGCCGGGCTGCCCATTGTGGTATTACAGACAGATAAATTATGTTCGACGGGCGCGTATGACAGTGGCCGTGTACGGGTCCACCAAAAAAACTAAATAAACAAAACGGACCGACGTCCACAAAACGCTTCTTTAAATATAAATAACTGTTCCTAAGACACTTCATGAATATTCATGCGCCGCCACTGCTGTATTTATTAATACAGAGCCGTACGTCGGCTTCTTATTGCTTTAATTACTTATTTGCCGAGACAAAACGAAATCATTAACGCAATGGGACGAAGCTTGCGCGTATGGACGGCGATGCTTTGCAATGATTTATTCGGCTTCTTTGGTGACCGTACGTGTTGAGAAGAGACGCAGGAGGTCTAATTCTTCAATGCTGATGGAGGTATGGGGTCTGCTTTTTTTTAAAAAGAAATTTCACAAAAAGTTACAGGTTTAACAGCATATTCTTTTACTTTGTGTCTGGGTTAATTTTTAGAAAAGGCGCTTTTGAACCACGACAAGAGCTTGCACATTTCCTTAAAGAAATTGATGACGTCATTTCAAAATTGTATCTATACTAAATCTACTTTGAACTTATGAAGCTTATGGGTCATTGTTAAGAAATCAGACACCCTCAAATACAGTATTATAATTTATATTGGAAACTGCGCAACTGCGATAAAAACGGGGAATTTAGGCCCGAAATATGGCAAAATAGGAGCTTTAAACAAGTTTTAGGAAATATAAATTTTAGGCAACATCTAGTTTCCTTTAAGATCTACATTTATTTTATTATTTTACATATTCAATGATCCTAATCTTCGTTAAAACAAATTATATACATTTTTTTAATTTTTTGGCAAACATTTTTCCTTTTGTCTTTTATGACATTTTAATACATAGGGAAGGATCTCTCAACATCACACGCTGATAAAGGAGAATATTTAAAATTAGAAATTTCAGTTTTCATTTTTAAATCTTTTTCTACATTTTCGCCTTGTAATACATAGGTGCCAAATCTAAATTCTTTGCCGGTACCCGGTATTTTTTTTTTTGTAAAGTATCTCGCAACTTTTTAAATGCCATTTCACCTGCTGACCTCGGGGTATCTTTCAGTCGTTCATACAACTGCTTTTCTATATCTACAGCCTAATGGTCTCTAATCTAGTTATACTTGTTTTTAGATGGGAAAATGGGTTTTTATAGAAGCCCTCCGCAACAGTAGAGGACTTCCATTCACCATGGTTCTTTAAAGTTGGTAGATCTCCACCGCCGTCAACTAAAAATGACGCCGAGAAGCGGCGGAAGCAATGTCCTGTGTATAGAGCAGAATCTAGGAACTGTAAGAATTTAGCTATCAGCTTAGGAAATTTAGAGAACGTATTTTTCCTACCGCCTGTGCAGTGCCACAGCGCGTTTGTTACGCTTGTAATTAATAAAAAATCTGTTGTGTGACACGTTATTTGGTCTTAGGTCTTTACATCTCTTGTATAATTGTAAATAACGTGTGTTCTTGCTCTCGTCATCGACAACGGTAAATACTCTAGGTTTTTTGGTTTTCGCATCTGGAATGTTAACAACAAGAACAGATAACAACTCATATATCAACTAATTCGGCAGTTCTACAACCTCCTGCGATACCCATTATTGTAGCCACCTTTGTTAGCAAGTAATCCTTGTCGGGACCTTCTTCAGGAATGCAATAACTTTTCCGAACTTACATTAATTTATCATATTGAATCACAACTCAAAATAAAAGTAGGTAGGTACACACCTGCCAATATCCTTTTTTTCCTTCAATGTAATAACGGCCTTTAACATTGAATAATAGCTCCACAAACTTAGAGGTTTGACATTATTTTCATACAAGTTTCTTGATCTTTCTGGAAGCAAATTGTTCGTTGCCGCTTCAGCAACATCGTTGGGAACAAACCTATTGACTTCTGAAACTGCTTCCAAGTCCATTTCAGCCACACCCAAAAATCTCAATTGACAAATTTTTTGCAAATGAACAACGTTGCTATCAAAATGGGCGAATCTGTCTCTGTTTATCTCAAATTCCTTTCGAAATGAAGAATAGGATCACATACCGTCGGTGTTGAAAAAAATAGTATATGTACCGCAGGATTAAACTGTTTTTATCACGCTTTTATTAGCTTAGGTTGTATGTAACGGAATCTTTGAGCTTAATTTTCATCGGTTTCTAAAAGTCTGATCATCTTGAAACTTTGCACACGTCTCAAGGATCGATGACAATGCAATAATTTGATAACAGTTTCCCATTATCCTTATTAGGAGCGCCAGGATTTATAAATTCTTTTATGGATCCTGTGTAGTGGAGTAAAAGAGATAAAGCTAGCGCGCGATCTGCGCATGCCTGTAGTATCTGGTTTACTCTTCGTTGTAATTATAGTCTTGATTAAAATACAAATAACGGATATTAAATGAAAAAAACAAGAACGGACTTTTAATTAACTAAACGTGTGCAAAAATGGGTGATCGCATCTTAATTGTGTCAGTATATACCACGGTTATCTCTCTCCGTGTCGATTATACCGATCTATACCGATTATTTCTGTTTCAAGGACAATTTCTGCATAGCTTTGGTTTTACAGTCGGTAAAGAAGGAATTAATTATAATTAAAACATATCTAATCATGAATTCTCACCAACTTAAATAAAGATAACAAATTTTGATTCAGAAATACAAACATGGAGGAAAATTAACCATTTGGGGGGTAAAACTAACCACAATGATGAATTGTGTCCCGTTGGTCCGTGAGGGCGATTGATTTCGAACTAATTCCCGTTGATCGATCATACGGAGACCACTGAGTGGTTCTTTCTAGAAAAATCTAAATAAGTAATTAATTCCCCAATTTATGAATTTGTCGCAGACTAAAAAATGAAAAATAAATAATAGTTTAAAGAACTAAAAAAACACGCTCTTATTGCTAATCGAACTAAAAACTAGAAAATAATTTTTACTGACAGAGTTTAATATTACAGTAGTAGAAGATCAAACAATCAATCATAATAAATCACCTCAAATTAAAATTATAATAAAATTTAAGTTATTAACAGAATAATTCAATTCAGAGTAAAAAGCGTGGGGTGCTTGATATTTTAAATATTACAATCATTCTATTGGCAACTATCTATGAGAGGATAGTTATGAACCGCAGTAAAATGCACCCCACGCTTTTTACTCTGAATTGAATTATTCTGTTAATAACTTAAATTTTATTATAATTTTAATTTGAGGTGATTTATTATGATTGATTGTTTGATCTTCTACTACTGTAATATTAAACTCTGTCATTAAAAATTATTTTCTAGTTTTTAGTTCGATTAGCAATAAGAGCGTGTTTTTTTAGTTCTTTAAACTATTATTTTTTATTCTTTCTCAGGGATATTAAATCACTCGGCTTCGCCTCGTGGTGGTACATAATATACTATTAAAACCTATCTTTGTACTCAGCTGTGCAATAAGATTTGTTAAAAAAAAATAGGCAGAACAAAGTAAAATAGGCAGAAAAAAGTAAAACATGTCGAAAAAGTGCAAAAAAGGCACTTATGATCAAAATTAAGCAAATAAAGAAAAGCAAGTAGGGCTGAAATAAAAGGATTTTCTCAGATACACATTTATATACAACTTTCATACATTTGCCTACAACTAAAATGAAAAGGCATTTATCCGAGAATCAGTGAAGCGTGTCAACAGATTATGTCTCCCGTTTTCGTCTGTCTGTCTGTCTATCCTGTGTGACAATTTTTAATATACAGATCATTTCCAAAACTACCGGAATAATTGTTCTTGGTGTATGTAACAAGGATGATAGTAATACCTAATCAAAATTTGTGCACTCATCGCCATTCAACATTTTGCATGGTAAATGCTCTTTAATTTTTATAAAATTACAGACTCCTGTACTTGTGGTCTATGAATCCGCCATGATTTTTTACATTAGTAATCCATATTTTCGCACTATGACTGGTATTTTCTATATTTTTATTTTAAGTTATAGGTGTTTTCACAAAATAAAAAAAAATAGAGACTCTGTATTTGTTCGAGTGTACTTCAGGAGTAGGTTAAGAAATAAGTGGATCAGAGTTGACTGTAATTTCGTAACTTGGCAATGCTTGTTTGAGTAGAATAGCTAGCTATTTTTTTTAATCACACACAACTTTATTTTTTTTATTTCTCGGACGAAAAAATATTGTAATATAACCCATCTCGTGAATGGCTATTTTTATGTTTTCTCGACGTTTTATGACCCCGAAAAATAGGTCTAGTTTCCGTTTGTCTGTCGTCTGTCTGTGTAGATTTTCATTAGACAGAAAATCTCCGAAACTGCTAGATCAGTTGTAGTCTAATTTTACATAGGGTAAATGTGTACAAGAGTACGCACTTAGTGTAAAACTGTCAACAAGTTTTTAATTTTTTTGGATAGACAAATTTTATGATATGGGTTCGTCATATACATGTTTAGAGATCAGATATATTTAATTGTACGTTCCAAGACCACTATATTTTAAGAGTAATTTCAATTTTTGTCAAGATGTGTAAATGCGCACTCTTAGACAGTTCATTGCACAAGAGTGCGCATTTGAACGCTTATGAGAGCGCATTACATTTTATGAAAAAATCTTTATTTCTAAGGTGAAAATAAATGGGAATAAGTAACTACAGACTACACATAAAACGGGAGACCTATTTCTTCGTACTCTAGGGTCTTGAAAAGTCGAGAAAACGTAAAAGTAGAGAGTCGGTCGACGGACTCGATTACAACACGCTGAGGAAGTAAAAATTAAAAAAAAATTCACCATAACCACCACCACACAACTTGAAGCAGTACAAAGTAGTAGACTTAAATAATTCATTATCGTATGATATGTATCTACAAGACTATTAGACTACGTATCGCAAGCAATGCGCATTCTTATACAGTACCTCGCTGCGCACTCTTGTACGTTTGTACATAACCTAATGTTTTCAAAGTTAAAAGCTTTTGATGGGTAGAAAGTATAAAACTGTTAGTGTATAACGAGACCTTAAAAGTTACAGCTAATGAAAATTATTACTGTAAAATAAAAGAACTGGTACGTACCTTACAAAAAACTAAAACTATGAGCCGTAAAAATTACATCCACACAACGTGTGAACATAAAATCGTCAGTACGACCAAACTATAAACTATATATAGGTCACTTTTGCACCTTTATCTCAGGTTTAGCATTGGATTGTGAATGGTATAACTTCATCTTACCCAGGTGGCACTAATAAGCAGAAATCATCAGTGCGTACTCTTATACATATTCGCACTCTTGTACACATTTACCCTATGATGTAAGAATGTAGTGCAGATAGTAAAACGCTAGTCAAAATTTGTGTAATCATTCCCACCAACAATTTGATCATGTCCCCTTTGCGTAGTAAAGATCATATACATTTTATAAAATA
Source organism: Zophobas atratus (assembly GCA_022388445.1). Taxonomy (NCBI): domain Eukaryota; kingdom Metazoa; phylum Arthropoda; class Insecta; order Coleoptera; family Tenebrionidae; genus Zophobas; species Zophobas atratus. The sequence continues at coordinate 50,027,434 of CM039445.1, read as the reverse complement.
ATCTACTCCTGTAGGTACTCGTGGTTTATGAACCTGCCTGGAATTTTATCACAACTATTGGATTGTTGGATTTGTGCTCTGTCGTCAGTGTGGTTCGATTCCCATCCTTATCAAAGATTTTTTTATATTATCTTTGTACTTCCCAAGCGTAACCTAAGTATTTCATATTTTCTCGATGTGTCATGACCTCTAGAGTATAAAAAAAGTGGTCTCCCGTTTCCGTCTGTCTGTCTGTATGTCTGTCTGTATTCATTTTTATTAGACAAGTAATCTCCGAAACTACTGGAGTAATTGTTGTCAAATTTTGTATATTTATTAGGAATATCATGTAGATGGTTAAATACTAACTAAAATTTGGCTAATCGTTCCCACCACCAATCGGATGACGTCATTTCCAAAATTTATGATAAAAAGTTTAAGGAATTAGGGCTAAAAATAGCAGAAATGAGAAGATGAAACATTTTCAGTTTTCCGTGTAATTTTATTTCTTTTTTATTTTTATTATTATTATTATTACAATGCCCTACGAAAATTATTACGACATTATTACATACACAAGAAAATGGGATTTTTCTTTTAACCAAATATAAATTTGATAACCTGGAAACTACAACAAAAATGTCCAAATCATCTTCAATTTTGAAGCATCTAATACAAACGTGATGAAGGAAGTATATTAGATTTAGCTCTAGGTAAATGAGAAACAGTGAAATTACGATTACTTATTAAGTGGGGGTATTCAAAAGGATCTCTGTTTTAATTGTACCTGCACTCAACAAGTTATGAACAAGTTTATATAAAAATACCTAAAATGCAAAAATATTCTTTATGCGAGGTTTTCTGGCTAATAGCAGATCCTGTGGAAAATTAGGAGGGAGATAGCAACACTCAAAAATAAAAACAACGAACTTCAGAACTCTTTTCTGAATTCTTTGCAGACAGTTACACAAGGGGGAATTGCGTACAATAAAACCTAGGCACTTGTAAGCTGATGTTATAACTTCTTCGGTGTGTTGTACAAATGACAATTTGTTGTCAAAAGAAAACTAACGATAAGATAAAGTCACTAACAGCATACGGTGCCTTCAGGATAACATCATCAAGACTGTAGGCACAGCTGATTTGATTAAACTTTATTGTAGGAAATGTCATGGCATAACATTTTTTTTTATGTAAATTAAGATGATTCAACCAAGAACTATTTAAATCATCCTGTTGCAACAATTTACAATCTGCTTCAGTTTTAATTGCAGCATATATCTTAAGGTCATCAACGCATATTAGACCCTTAGTGGAGAGTACCTTACAAATATGATTAATATACAGAACACAAACAAGAAGCCCCAGAACGCATCACTGTGCAACCCCAGAGAGACCACGATATCCAACAAATGACGATTTCTTGTCTAAATAGGATTTGAATAGATTAATTAGTGTAACTGAGAAGCCTAATATTCAACCTCTGCCCAAACATTTCAGTACACACTGGTTTTTACGTAAAAGATTACTAACTGGAGATCATTTATTTAAGTTTAAGCCCATGCCGATGTTCGGAAAATATGCCAAGAAAATTAAAAAGAAAAAAGACATTTGGTATTTATGGCTTCAATAGAAATCTATTTTTGACGATAATCTCATACATAATCAGAGCTTTTACTGACGTCATTAACAAATGTTTGGAGGAAGAACTATTTCCTGAACAATTAAAAGTAGCTAAGGTCGTCCCGGTCTATAAAAAGAAAAATTGGAGGAGCTATAGACCAATTTTAATTCTCCCAGTTTTTTCCAAAATATTCGAAGGCCTTTTGAAAGAAAGGACAATAAAATACTTTAAAGCAAAAAGCTCTGGAATGCTAGTCAAAATGGATACATGGAAGACAAATTTCCAGTGAAAGCTTTGGTAGAGGTAATAAATTACATAACAGAGGCGATAAATATGAAAGAATGCACAGCTCTACGACACTAGATTTATCCAAAGCCTTCGACTTCGGAAAAGTTACAACTTTACGGTTTTCATGGAAAGCAACTGGAAATATTAGGATCGTTCTTGGGGAACACATTACAAGAAGTGCGGTGGAATAACACATCATCGGGAAGAAAACAATTACATAAAGGGGTTCCTCAAGGGTCTGTCTTAGGCTCCCCTCTTTTCACAATATTTATGAATGATCTTCCGTTTGTTCTCTATACGGTTTGAAAATGTTGTCTGTATGCCGGCGATGCAGCGCTGGTAACAAAAAGTGCATATATTCAAAACCTGGAATCACTTATACAAAATGCTCAATGCATAGCAGGAGAATAGTTATTATTATTATCATCATCATCATCATCATCATCATCATTTCCGAAGTGTGCTAGGATATTATGTCAGAAATAATGAATTCAAAGATTTTGGCAAAATTGGACACTATGGATATCGAACTGTAATTTTCGATGACATTATTGTTATCGCCCTATTTGAAAACTGGGCAAATACTTACGTGATAATTTAAACATGTCTGGATAGGAAAATGTAGATGAATTATTAGATGAAATAATTCATCTACATTTTCCTATCCAAATATGTCTAATCTTATGATTATAGACAAATAATAGGCGGTGAAACCTTCAAATTAATAGAAACACTTGAAGTTTTAAAATTAGATGTAAAATAGGAAGCAAAACACATCTACGTATGAATACCTTCCCTGTTTTCATATCAAGGCACCAATTAACATCAACTTGGATTAAAGCCTGAAATAACTTATTTACGTGTTTTAACGCTTTTGCGCGAAGGACTTAACAATGACGATTTTTTTTTAAATGTGAAAAGGTTCTGCTACGTTTTTTACGAAAAACAATGTTGACAAACAGTTGATTGCATTTTTAAAAAGGCAGTCAGAAGGGTACAGACCCAAGAAGTCAAAAATACTTACGAAAAATGAGATTGACAGGTTCCTGAAAGCCAACGATAAGCAGTTTTCCTTACTAAGAGAAGATATCCCTAAATCTCTTCAAATTATTTTGGACTGATAATTGGTATCGCTAGAGCTTGCAGAAAAGAAGAGCTCACTAACTTACTTCTAGAAAATGCTAAGGATGAAGGGATGGTTTTCCACGTATAAATCCCGAATACCAAAACCAAAATTTGCAGAGAATTTTTTGTAATGATTAGTGGCATCCAGGAACTTGATATGGTGGAAATAATTAGGAAATATTTGGCATTGCGTCCTCAGCATAACAACCATTGAAGATTTGTGGTAGATACAGGAAATGTTTTTATACAATACAACCTATAGGCATTAATACGTTCGGGAGTATACCAAAAAATATCGCTACATTTTCGAATTTATCAGATCCCAAAGAGTACACTACACTGGGCATTGCTTTATACGCTCTTCCACTACTTTGCTTACAGTGGCGTAGGAGTACATTGATACATCAAAGGAAAATAAAAAAAGTAGCGACTATAATTTTAAGAGAAATAGTGGCAAGTAGTTCTTGTACCAAAAAAAAAAAAAACATCAGCTTACAAATAGAGAATAAAAACACGGCACAGCTAACCACATCAACTGGTATCAGTATATCCAATTGTTTTACTGTTTGTAATTTATTTAAATACAGTGTTCCATTTCTTCTTTATAAATTTATTCTTGAAGATCAAAATGAGTTGTGTAATGAATTTCATTACACCACTACTGAAATAATATTGAAGATTACATAAAGTGGGATTTATAAACTTGTTGTTGACGTTGAAGTTCCCGTTGCAGTTGCTGTTCGCGCTGACGTTGCTGTTAGAGTTGAAAATTGTCATTTATAAACTCCGTTGCCAAATTGCCGTTGATTGAACTTTTGGCGTACTTAACCGGTTTGTAGAAGAAAAGTCGAGAATTTAAATTGATTACTACAAAACTTTACCATTTTACATATGTTTTAAGTTTCTTGTTGTCGAAAAAGTCTACACATATTAAGAAAAAAAGGCAAAATATATTTCATTCGTCGTGAGCCAAGAAAGCGGAGCTTAACTGAAAAATCCTTATTTCTCTACGAGAAATTAAAAACATCTTGTTGAGTATCGTGTTGTTCAAATAATACTGCATATGTATATTAAAAAAAAAATAAAGCCAAAGAGTAGGCCCCACCCATATCTGCCCCGATCTCAATTCTCAATTGTGATGAATTTTTCATTCATTGTCAGATCGAGGGGCGGGGATTAATTACAAAATCCATATTTGTATGAAAGAATTTAGCACTTTAAACATGTTTTAAGTTTTTTGTTCTGAAAAGACGACTACGTATATTAAGAAAAAAGGCAAAATATAAGCCCCACCCACCCGCCCTATCTCAATTGTAATGATTTTTTTTTTGTCGTCGAGAACCAAAGTAGCGGAAATTAATTGCAAAATCCTTTTTATTTCTCTACAATAAATATTCAACAAATACTATGTATATTAAGAAAAAATTAAAACCAAAGATTAAGCCCCACCCAGACCTGGTCTGATCTAAAAAGTAATGAAGGTTTCATTCCTTGGGAGACCTAGGGGAGGAGCTTAATTGCAAAATCCTTATTTCTCTACAAGAAATAAAAAACATGTTTTTGAGTATCGTGTTGTTCAAAGAATTCTACGTATATTAAGAAAAAGACAAGGCGAAAGTTAAATCTATCCCAAGCTCATTTTGATGAATTTTTCATTCGTTGTCTTACCGAGGGGCGGAGCCTAATTATAAAATCGATACTTTCCTACAAAAATTTACCATTTTTAAACTCAACGTCAACGGATGATATAAACGACGCATATCTTTGCTTCATATTTATCTTCCAACGGCAACGTCAACGGCGAACAGCAACGGCAGCGGCAAGTTTATAAATTGACCTTAACTCAAATAGCCGTCAGAATAAGTGATATAGGTCGCAGATAAATATTGGTACACACAAGTGCTAGTATATATTATTCTATAAGATTTAAATAACATTTTTTTATTAGGCAAAATTTACTGATAAGATTATTAAATTTTTCGGAGGGTATAAACGCATAAATTTCGATTAACCTTTTACCATAATTACGATAACCTGAAAACGTTTTCAGGAATTCAGAGCATTCGTCCTTGCAGTCAGATACATATATAGAAAACAAGTAATATGTAACAATTTATTAACATGACGTCAGTGAAGAAAAACATGAAAATTAAAAAAACAATGAAATAATCGGGAACAATAAATAATAAAAAAAAAATACTGTTACAAACTAAAATCAACCCCTAATAAATTTATTAAATAAAAATATATTGTTAAACTCTACTCTTTGTTTTTAAATATTATCTAAAAAACTTCTAGTTTAGTAATCAAAATTTTCACTTATAATATTGATTATTTCAGGAGAATAATTAATACGTTTTTGAAATGCATGAGAATAAAATTTCAGGATATTAATCAACGCACGAGGGCGTATTCGGTAATAAAATCGTACAAGACATAAACAGCTCTAATTTGAGTCATTTTATTCAAATCCAGGTGCCAAACCGATCTAGACACAAAAAAAAATGTTATTAATAACTACAATAATTGGGTATTTTATTTAAATCAACAATAAATTTTATCCCAATTGTGATTATGTCAAAAAATTTCCACTTATTAATTTCTGTTAGGTTAGTAAGGCGACAAAAATTTCCAGGAAATTTTTTGGTTACTGGGGTAACACTCCTAAATTCTATTTTTTTATTGGCCTGTAATTGTGTCGTACGATTTTCTGTAAAAAAATATGAAATTTTGATCCTTGTCCACTTTATTCTATCTAAGTGTTTAGGGATTATGGGAACCCTCACTGAGGAGGGGCAGTAGTCTCACATCCTTCGCTGCTGGGTACCGACAATATTTTTGCGTGCGATAGTAACTTTCGGCAATTACTTCATAGGTCGTAATTGTCTATAACATTTAGTCATCTCGGGTATGTAATATTATTATTAGTTTTGAGCTTTAGATCATTTAACCATCTAATAATAGCTCTATTAATTTTTTCTTCACCCAAATTATCGATTTTTAGAACCAAATCATCCACAATTTCACTTTAACATTTCTAATGGTTTGAGTGATCTCATGGGATAAATAATCTTTCGTGTCAAGTAAACTTTTTACATTATCATTGAACGAGGAGAGATTATCTTTCATCCACACAATGTCAACTTTCTCCAGAACTTCACACTTTATACAACATGAATCACAGACATAAACGCTGACATAACGTAGTAATTACAGCTAAAATTTTCTAAAAAACTACTGTTTAATCACATTTCGAAGCGTACTTTCGCTTAATGTTCCGTGGTGAATGACAAGCCTTCGCACCAGATCAATTTGGCCCACGCGCCTCCGAGTGACTTGCAGAAGAAGAAGAAGGACCACGGAGAGCGTGCGGGGTCGGGCCCAGACTACAATGAATCGGCGCGCCCGGACGCGGCCCGGCCCTGCCCTGCCTGGGCACCTCCACCGTGTCATTACCCGGGGTTGGAACAGCGGCCGACCCACGCCGAAGACCGCCAGGCTATTGTGTACAATTCGAGACGTGTTTGTTTTATTGTTGTTATAACGCTTAATGCTAACGCAAGAGCACGCGTGGGCTCGCGCCGACGGATTTGTGACGGAGACACCCCCGAATTTGGTCATTGATGGGATGAACGCGAGGGATCGACACGGCTGGATGGGCTATTGGGTTGATCGACTGTGGTGGGTCTAATAAATAACGTAAAGGATGTTTTTTCGGTTTTTTACGTTTCGAAAAGCCGTTGGGAATCCGGTTGTGAGATTTGTAGATTTTAGACCAAAACATCTCCCTCTGCAGTTTCAGAGACCCAGCTTATTTTGTACTAATAAAGGTACTTACGTGTGAAAAAATGTTATTAGTATTACTATTATTATTTTAGACCCACCACTGACCCTGAAATGACCCCCGTTCAGGCAAGACTTCTATTTTACAAGGTGTACAAGTAGAGTCCGCCAAATAGTGAACATTGACTTTGTGTTTCCAGAAGTGCTTATGGAAGGCCCCAATAGACTGTTCAGGATAATCGTGATGATTTAAAAAACTTGTCTTTTTTTGTGTTGCTTGTGCGAATTGCGCATCATTGACCTTTATATGTTACAAGATGTTTATGTATAAAAAGCTTCTATGACAAGATTCATAGACCTTTGTTGCTTCCAGGCAAGTAATGCTCCATGATTCTGATAAATGATAAAGCCTCTTTTGGAGAATGTGTCACCTTTTGTCAAATTTACTACGTACAAGAGTAATTCGCATGTCCTGGATTCCAAGAAACTTTTTTTTATGTTATTGTAAAGTAGATAATCTTTTTGTTTGACAGATAAAACGAAATTTTTGACACCATGAATTTTTGTTTTTCCAACTGTAATAGAGTTTTTTCCAACAAAAATGCTTTTTTTGGTTACCAACTTTTTGCTACCACCATTTAAGTAATAAAAAGGTCTATTAGAGAAAGTGCAGCTAGTACCTGACCTTCTATTTTCTTAGAGAATATGTCATTTGCCAAAATCACTCTTATTTTAGCAGGTACTAAGCCCGCCCACCCACCCTCTCTTTTCTTAGAAGGTATGTGATTTGCCAAAATCACTCTTATATTAGTAGGTACTAACCCCGCCCATCCGCCCTCTCTTTTCTTAGAGACTATGCCATCTGCTAAAATCGGTCTTATTTTAGCAAGTACTACGAGACTGATTTTGGCAGATGACATATCCTCTAGGAAAAGAAAGGGTGGGTGGGCGGGCCTAGTACCTGCTAAGATAAGTTTGATTTTGGCAGATGACCTACCCTCTAAGAAAAGAGAGGATGAGTGGGCGGTGCTAGTACCTGATAAGAAAGCCGCCCACCCTCTATTTCCTTAGAGAATATGTCATTTGCCAAAATCACTCTTATTTTAGCAGGTACTAACCCCGCCCACCCACCCTCTTTTTTCTTAGAAGGTATGTGATTTGCCAAAATCACTCTTATATTAGTAGGTACTAACCCCGCCCGCCCACCCTTTTTTTTCTTAGAGAGTATGCCATCTGCTAAAATCGGTCTTATTTTAGCAAGTACTACGAGACTGATTTTGGCAGATGACATACCCTCCAGGAAAAGAAAGGGTGGGTGGGCGGGCCTAGTACCTGCTAAGAGAAATTTGATTTTGGCAGATGACCTACCCTCTAAGAAAAGAGAGGGTGAGTGGGCGGTGCTAGTACCTGATAAGATAAGCCGCCCGCCCTCTATTTTCTTAGAGAATATGTCATTTGTCAAAATCACTCTTATTTTAGCAGGTACCATGGCCGACTAGTATAAAGATTATGGCCTGTCCAAGAGGTACGATACGTGTTGCCATCTATTAATAATTACACTTAATAATTTAGCAAAATTTTAATTTGACTTGACATTATGGGACTTCAAAACGTGTAATGGTGGTTTGTTTGGGTATGAATGCCTTTGTGCCTTTCAAAAGGTGTTAATATTTCTTTTGTCGATTTTGAATTATTAATAGATGGCAGCACGTATGGTACCTTTGGCATTCCTTTGGACAGGCCATAATCTTTATACTAGTCGGCCATGGAGGTACTAACCCCGCCCACCCAACCTCTCTTTTCTTAGAAGGTATGTGATTTGCCAAAATCACTCTTATATTAGTAGGTACTAACCCCGCCCACCCACCCTCTCTTTTCTTAGAGAGTATGCCATCTGCTAAAATCGGTCTTATTTTAGCAAGTACTACGAGACTGATTTTGGCAGATGACACACCCTCTAGGAAAAGAAAGGGTGGGTGGGCGGGCCTAGTATCTGCTAAGATAAGTTTGATTTTGGCAGATGACCTACCCTCTAAGAAAAGAGACGGTGAGTGGGCGGTGCTCGTACCTGATAAGATAAGCCGCCCGCCCTCTATTTTCTTAAAGAATATGTCATTTGCCAAAATCACTCTTATTTTAGCAGGTACTAACCCCGCCCACCCACCCTCTCTTTTCTTAGAAGGTATGTATGTGATTTGCCAAAATCACTCTCATATTAGTAGGTACTAACCCCGCCCACCCACCCTCTCTTTTCTTAGAGGGTATGTCATCTGCAAAAATCGATCTTATTTTAGCAAGTACTACGAGGCTGATTTTGGCAATGACATACCCTCTAAGAAAAGAGAGGGTTGGTGGGGGCTAGGGGCTGCCAAGATAAGACTAATTTTGGCAAATAAAATACTCTAAGAGAATAGAGGGCGGGTGGGCGGGGCTAGTGCCTGCTAAGATAAAATTGATTTTGGCAGATGACATACCCTCTAAGAAAAGAGAAAGCGGGTGGACGGAGCCCTTTATTTTCTTAAAGAATATGTCATTTGCCAAAAGAAGTCTTAACAGGTACTAGCCCCGCCTACCCGCCCTATCTTATCATAGATGGTATCTTATTTGTCAAAGTCACTTTTACCTTAGTAGGTATTAGCCCCGCCCACCCACCCTCTCTTTTCTTAGCGGATGTCATTTGCCAAAATAGATCTTAGCAGGTACCAATGCCACCCACCCGCCCCCGATTTTTTTAGAGGCTATGTTATTTGCTAAAATCAGTGTTATCTTAGCAAGTACTAGCCCCGCCCACCCACCCTCTTCTCATTCTAACGACTAATGGTTATTCATTTCATTCAGATGGCATAAAATCAATCACTGAAAAAGAGATTTTTTAGTTTTTTGATTTTTATTGTCCAATTTTTCGATTTTACAATATTGTTGATTTGCAGTTTTAGAGTCTTCAATTTCAAATTTTTCAATTTGTGGATTTTATAATTTTTCAATTTTCAGAAATTTAATTTTTCGTTTTTTGAATTTTTCACTTTTAGTTTACATTTTCTCAAAATTTCAATTTGAATAAATTTGTTGTTTTTGATAAAAATTTACAAACTGTTTAAAAGGTGAAAAAGCGAAAAATTTAGAAGTCAAAAAATTTAAAAATTTCAACGCTAAAGATTAAAAATCGAATTATAAAAAATCGAGAAACTAAAAAATAAAAATACAAGAACCGAAAACTGACAAATGAAAAAAAAATCGAAAAATGGGAAATTTGAAAAACTGAAACAAAAAACTCGCAATTCGAAAAATTGCAAAACTCAGAAAACGTAAAATTGAAAAAGTGTCATATTAAAATATCAGATGGATTTGTCTCGAGGATTTTTCAAGAAAACGTCTAGTGAAGGAAAACTTTATCAATATCTCAGACCTAAAACTTTTGATACTGAACGGACGAAGACCGCGAATTCCTTTAATTGGGCAATGAGGAACCCTGATTAAAGCTTTTTCAAATTTTAAATAAATGATGTCTTTCTTTCTGAAGTAGACAGGTGACGGCGGATCTTTCAGACATAAACTCGGTTGAGATTTACTGAAATAATGATAAGTATGTTCATTTAAGAATTGAAAAGGATTCCAAATTGTTCCTTCCATTATTTTACTGACGCATAATGGATGGATAAACTAACATTTGAATCGTTATGATGTGTAGTGTCCGACCAAAATTTGTCTAATCATCCCCACAATAATCTGGTGACGTCACTTCAAAATTTTGCAAACAAAATTTTATTAAAATTTTCTAAAATAACATGCTCCTACATTTGTGGATTATGAATCTGTTTCGACATTTTATTCTAGAAATTCAGATTTTTGAAAAAAAAATATGTCAACGCTCTTATGAACCATAGAACCGAATGCTTTGAAACCTTGCAATTATCATAAGCATGGTAAACCGTTAATTAAAATGTATCCGTTTATCCCTTCCTCCAATTGACGACGTCATCTCAAAGTTTTTGACAAAATGTCTGGACTTGTGGTTTATCAATGCATTTATATTTTTTACAATTAGTTATACTGTGTGAACCAAAAATTAATGAATGAAGCAAGTTATTTTACTGATCAAATCGAGCTCACCCCGTTCTCGCAAATTTAGGAATATAGTGCTACACTGTTTCTATACAAATTGATATCCTTGCTAAAATGTTGGTGACAGAAATTTTTTTAAAGGAATACTCACTTGAAACATACACATTTCTTGATTATAACTTACAGGGGTTATCATAAAAAAAATCAAAATCAAATTTTACAATTTTTCAAAAAATTTGGATATCTTGTTGTGTACTTCAGGGACGAGGGAAGTTCTGTCTAAAAGATTTCGGTTTCGGCCCAAAAATCGGAAACTCCAATTTTGACTTGAAATTAGACGAAACCCAACTTTCGGTCGATAATGTTATGTCAGAATTATCTAACTAACAAATCTAGGTATCTTAAAAATCCTAGAAATATTTTATAATTACATATTGTGACGAAATAAACCCATCCGCCGCCCCGGTACGACGCCTATGGGTTTATCGAGGGTTTTCCAGTATGTGCGGCGGTGATGGGTGACTCATCATCGGTGACGGCGGCCGGGCGGCGTTCGCATAAAGACAAGTCTGGAGCGGGTTGCCGGAAATTTTGATTGCACCGTCCAGAAAAACCTCGAAGCTGCGTTCACGATCCACTCAGAGGAATGTATGGCTTTAAAATAGAGGCCACCTTCGGGAACGGATTATTCAGTGAACGAGTCGAGTCCAGTCAAGTTGCGCCGCAATTATTTTGTACATAATCGCTGTTCAGTTAGTCGTGTAAATTCGAGTTATTAAAAAATAAATGTTTGAGTTTTACCCACTTTTTCAACAACAAGGATGAGATGAGCAACACTCTAATGCTGTTCAGCTTTAAGGCTGTTGCTACAATATACGAAAGTTCCATGAGAACCAATGATAAAATGGTGGAAGCTGAATAAAAAAAGTGATTGTTTTTGGTTAATATCGTCCAAAAGAAATTTTCATAAACAAGTTTGATTTGGTGTTTTATTTTAGAGAAATATATTAACAAATTTCTATTGTTATTATTACATACATTTTTTCCTCAGTGCCAATGTGCACTTTTGAGAAAGAGTGTAAAATAAAGCAGTGTTTAATTTCTCCCAGTTGTTCAGCGTTGGAATAACCTTAAGTTTCAAAAATTAAATCTTCACTAACTTTTTTTTTTTTTTTATGTAAATGTTTATTGTCACATCAACCACGAAGGGTTATTAGTGACAAGGCGGTACAATTCAAGATGTATGATACAATTTGCAATCCTTAGATTAACTGCAGAAGGCCGGCTGTTGTGAGGAACTGCAATAGCTTTTCCACAGCTGGGAGATCACCCAGAACTTCGGTAAGGGATGGTGGCAGTGACCAGCGGATGCGGTTCTGTTGAAATGTTGTACAGTGGAGTAGAATGTGTTCCACTGTTAGTACTGACTTGCACTTCGTACACTGAGGTGGGACCTTATCGAGTGAGAACAGATAAGCATGAGTCAATCTGGAATGCCCAAGCCGGAGTCGGGAGATTAAGACTTGGCCCTGGCGAGTACTAGGTAGAGGCAACCGTGTTGTGACGCTGGGCTGGATTTTGCGTAGATGGGAGGGATGCGTGTCCCATTTGCGTTGCCAGGATGCTACAATGCGAGTTCGAAAGAGACTCTTAATATCCGTAGATGGGACAGCTATAAGAGGTTTCGAATTGACTGAAAGGATCGCTTCCTTAGCTAGGGTGTCTGCCATTTCATTGCCTGTTATGCCCATATGTGATGGTATATAGCAGAAGAGAATTTCTTTGCCCTGAAGTCGAAGTTGTTGAAACTGTTCTTGGATACGAACTACGAGTGGATTGACTGGAAACAACGCCTTGAAGGCTTGCAGTGCGCTCATGGAGTCCGTGAAGAGCACGAAGTGGAATCCTGGGAGGTTGACGATGTGGTTAAGGGCTTCCAGGATAGCGTATAATTCCCCAGTCAACACGCTGCTATAAGTTGGAAGTGAAAATTGGAGGACGTCGGTTGGGGTCTTCACCGCAGCGCCGACTCCCTGTGATGATTTAGATGCGTCCGTGAAGAGATGTGTGTGGTTCGGGAATTGTGATGTTAAAGCTCGATACTCTGCCTGAATGACGGAAGGTGGTGTGGTGTCTGTTTTGTAGATAGACATAGAGATATTGACTGGCAGTGGAGAATTGACCCATGGAGGATTCGAAGTAAAGGTTTGAGAAAGTGTCTGAGGAAGGCTGGGTAGGTCGAGCTGTTGAAGATCACTACGTAGTCTTTTGTTGAAAGGATTTTGAAGGGCTGAGTCAATTGGTGGTTCCAAGATTGGTCGTCTAAGAGGATTGTTCGGGTTTCTAGCGATGTGGACCACATAACTGAGGCGAAGATAATGGAAACGATCAATGAGAGGGAATTCATTTGCTAAGTAATGTAAGCTAGAAACCGGTGACGTTCGAAATGCGCCGAACGCAAGTCTAAGAGCAGTGTTCTGAATCGTACAAATAGGGCCAAGGTACGATTTTTTGCAGGTGGAGTACACAACTGCACCATAGTCAATCCTTGATCTTATTATCATTTTGTAAACTTGGAGAAGTGTCACGGTATCAGCTCCCCAGCTGTGATGGGCTAAGACCTTTAAGAGGTCAAGCAGTTTGGAACAGGTTCGTTTGAGAAAAGTAAGGTGTGGCTTCCAAGTCAAATGTTGGTCAAAAATTAAGCCTAAGAATTTATTTTCTTCTAGATACTCTAAGTTGACATTTCCCAGTTTTAGAGTTGGTTTTTCTTGAACTTGTCGTTTAGTGAACAACATACACTTGGATTTAGTGGTGGAAAATCTGAGGCCTGTCGTTGCTGACCAGTCTTCTAGATCTTGTAGGGAGCTCTGCAGAAGGTTACGCATCGACGCTAGGTCTTTCCCTTTAGTGAATATCACTAGATCATCGGCGAAGAGGTGGGCTTTAATTGGTGGTGAAATTTTTTGAAAGATATTATTGATGGTTAACAGGAAAAGCGTGACACTGATAACAGAGCCTTGTGGTATTCCATTTTGAAGCATCTTGACAGAAGAGACGGTGTTGTTAATGCGAACAGTGAAACTGCGGTCTTGAAGGAAGTTATTGACATAGTGAGCAATATTGCCCGTAAATCCAAGGTTGACTAGGCTTCTAAGGATGTTATCCCTCCAGGTCATGTCGTACGCTTTCTCGATGTCGAAGAAAATTGCCAACACTTTCTGCTTGTTTGTGAATGCTGTGGATATTTCGGACTCTAGATGAGCGATGCTGTCCATTGTGGATCGGTATTGTCGAAAACCGCTCTGGCATGGATGTAGGAGTCCCTCTTTTTCGAGATACCAACGGAGGCGACGATTCACAATTTTTTCAAGCAATTTACAAGTGCTACTAGTCAATGATATAGGCCGGTAGGAGTTGACATCACTTTTGGGCTTTTGCGGTTTTACGAAAGGTAATATAATCGCTTGAAACCAGATGTGCGGAAACTGGCGAGTTTGCCAGACTTGATTGAAGATTTTCAAGAGAATTTGCTTTCCAAGTGGAGAAAGATATTTGAGGAAGACGATAGGGATATCATCAGGGCCTGGAGAGGAATTTCGAGTGGTAGCTAGTTCTAGGAGTGAGAGCGGAGCGTTAATAGGATGAGTTTCCAGATCGTCTAGTAAGAGTGGCTGCGATTCAATTTGTTTTTTCAGTTGGCAAAATCTCGGGTCGTAATTTGAATCTTGAGAAGACATTTCAAATTTTTCGGCGAATAGTTCGACCAGTTCTTGTTCATCTCTGGTGAGCGTATTGTGGTGTAATAACGCTTGCGGTGTTTGGTACGAGGCGATTCCTTTAAGTCTATTGATCTTATTCCACAAAGTCTTTGGCGGCGTCCTAGGAGTTAGCGTAGATACGAAGGTATTCCAGGATGATTTTTTGCTCTGCTTCATACAATATCTCGCCTTAGCTCTATATTTCTTAAACTCGACTAAATTTTCAACTGTTGGGCGTCTTTTCCATTGATTGTATGCTCTCTTACTTTTTTTTTATCGCCTCTTTACATTCAGGGTTCCACCAAGCTACCTGTTTATGGGGCCCACTGGATGTAATCTTCCCTATATATTTAGCGGCCGCATCAAGCAAAATCGAATTGAACTGGTGGATAGTAGTGTTAATATCACTACTTGGCTGAAACGAATCCAGTGCATTAGTTGTATCATCCATGTACTTACTCCAATCTGCTTGTGGTAGATTCCACATCGATCTGGCAGAGGAGGTGTGTGACATTTGCTGCTCTAAGTCGTTATCTATACGAATAGGGAAATGATCACTGTCATGCAGGTCGGGAAAAGGTGACCATGTGAAAAAGGCAAGTAACTGAGGGTCACATAAACTTAAGTCGATGGCTGACATACTGCCAGATGCCAAGTTCACTCTTGTAGGCTGTCCGTTATTAAGGAGACATAAGTTACATAAGTGAATGAATTTTTCAACTTCAGTTCCACTTCGAGTAGTACTGCTGGACCCCCACAAGGTATTGTGGGCATTAAAATCCCCAACTATGAGACACGGTTGAGGGAGTTGTTGATAGAGATCGCAGAGTTCTTGACTAGTAAGTAACTTCGAAGGAGGAATGTAGACATTGCATATTGTAAATTTTTGTTTCATGTGTACCACCACCGCCACTGCTTCTATTTCTGTAGTCAGCTGGATTTCGTAGGACGAGAAGCTGGTTTCAACGTATGTGGCGACTCCTCCGCTAGCTATAATGGACGTTGTTCTGTTTTTATGATAAGTGGCATAATAGGGTACTTGCACTCAACTGCCAATTTTAATAAAAATTGGTGCAAGTGTTCCCTATGTAATATAGAACCTAAAGTCCTCAACAAAAGTTGAAAAAAAAAATTGTAAAAAATATCCAGAGTCTTAATTCTTGAGTTTTATTTTAAAGGCGGAACCTGGTCTCTGACGTCATAAGCCATAGTCCAATCATATCAGTGCTGAATATGGCAACATTGAAGAACTTGTCCTTCAATGACGCGTACATAACTTGAGGTTATGTACGTGTCATACATAACCTCTTATAATTGTATAACCTATTTTACGATGTCGGCTCTGCCAAAAAAGAGCGTTGGACAAAATAACGCGCGACTAAAAAAACCGCGACAAAAGAGCGCCGAGACAAAAAAGCCCAGTAATTAAATAATATGGGAAAAAAAAACGCCGAGACAAAACAGCACGCGTTTAAATAGCACTGGGACATTTTATTGCGCCATGAAATAGCGCAGCATTTTTAGCTTTGTAGTAGGTTTGTGCCAATCCAAAGTTTTTCTCATTTTGTCAAATTTTCAAACGCCCGTCATGGAATTTGCGAAATCACAAAAAGGTGGAAGAATATTGTTTCATGGTGGTTACCGCTACCACACAGATAAAGAGAACATCCATTCCGTTTCTTGGAGGTGTTCTCAAGAAGGATGGAAAGGGAGATTGCTAGTGTCAGAAAATTCAAGTGAACCGACTTCAACAACGGCTCATAGTCACGGCTCAGATTCGGCAAAGAGAGAAGTCGGAAGAGTGAGGCAATCTATGACGGAATTGGCAGAAACTTCCAAAACCAAGGCAGATAATTCAAACCTCCATCAGAGGTACTTTCGAAGAAGCCGCAGTCCTCTTACCGACATACGACTCGAGAAGCTCTGGTAAGAGGTGAAAATTTTCTGCTCTTAGATACAGACTTGGGAGATAACCAAAGAATTCTTGTTTTTGGCACCAGAACGAATTTGGACACATTAAAGGAGTTTCGCCACTGGGCGATCGACAGTACATTCAAGACCTCGCCTCCATTATTTCAATAACTATTTACCATGCACGTAATAATAGACGGAAAAGCGATTCCTCTGATATTCGGTCTATTGCCCAACAAGCAAGAACAAACTTACATGAAATTTTTCGAAAGCATACTGGAAGTGGAACCTAACTTGGGCCCAGAAAGAGTTTTGGTGGACTTCGAAATAGCATCTTTGAGTGCAGTCAGAAGGTGTTTCGGGCAAGCAAGAACCGTCGGCGGTTTTTTCATCTAAGCCAAAATTTATGGCGAAAAATTCAGCAAACCCATCTAACGGAACAACAGCGAAGTCAGAACAGGATGTAAGATGTTGCTTGCTCTCGCATTTGTACCTGAAAGGGACGTGCAGTTTGCGTTGGAGATTATCGATGAAAATTTTCCTCATGAACTGCTACCTTTGGTAGAATATTGGGAGAAAACTTACGTCGGAAAACGAATGCATAATTTGAGGTCTAGGTACGATATCAACATCTGGGATATGTTTGATCGAATGTTAACGGACCAAGGACGAACAACTAGTTAGAAGCTTGGCCCAACTCTTTCAAACACTCTTTGGATTGCCAACACCCTCAAATATATAAGCTTATTAGACAGGGAACAAAGTGCATATGGCGAGGTACAGATCGGGAATAAGAGTTTGAGAATTGGCCAACTGTAAATATGTTCAGCTGAGAAAGCGGTTGAACCTATTGGTTTCGGAGTACTCATTTGCAAATGTTAAACTTATCACTTTAATCGTTTATTGTTTGTTTAATTTTTGAATAGTCTGTTTCTAGTTCTGAAATAAAGTTGAGTTGATTTTGTGTGGTTTATTCATAACCGATCTATTTGGAGGCTATAGTATTACCGTTTTGAGACGTTTTATTGGGCTAGCAAAGGTAATTTTTAACATTTACGTCAATATTCATATTAATATTCACAACAGGACATTCTCGCTTGTCTACCCTTTTCTGACGTGTTCTATATGCCTAATAGTAATAAGACAATACACAATACAATTAATCGGTAACTATTAATTGTCGCAGATTATTTTGTCGCGTGCTAATTTGTCCAACGCTGTTTTTTGGCAGAGCCGCACTTGACAGTACAGCCGACCATAAAAAGTCCCTATATTAATACGGAAACATCCTCGACTTGGCAACAATGTATGGCTTATGACGTCACGCCCAAAAGTGCGCGTGATTTAAATATTAATTTTTAATAATTTATTGCTACACTATGAATAATCCCATGCACTTTTTACAACAATACCCTTGTTTTATGAGTTCTGCTGAATCATTTTCTGGCTTTACTCAAAAACGTGCAAGATGCCTATTGTTCATGTCGTAGCGCTTATTATCTTTTAGATTAGTTTCCTGGAGGCAAATAATAGAAGGTCGAGTTTGAGTAGTTAAAATTTGCAGATACGGTAGTCGGGCATATAGCCCATTGAGGTTCCATTGCAGGATGAATTTTAAAATAAACTTTGTTGGGACGACGAATCAGAATCGTCGTCCGTTTTAAAAGACTCTGCAGAAAGGCCCAGTTGATTTTTAAGCCTTTTCTGGATCCGAGTAAAACGATTTTTCATACTTCGATTATCAAGGGTGGGGTATAGGTCATATAGCATATTAAGAAAGCCCCTAATGTCATCCGTATAATCCTTTGAAACTGATAGTGGGTCAGAATTTCCAGAGACATTGGTCATAAAGTCGCAGAATTGAATGAAATTGAGCACATAGTGGTTATTATCATTGTCGAACAGGGATTTTACACATTCCAGTCTTTCGGAAACAGTACTAGGAAGTATACTATCCGTTGAGTCATAGCGTTGTAAGGAGTCTGATCTTTTTTCTTGGGACGCTTTCTTTCTTTTTGCTCGCTCTTCAGGTCTTTTAAATTTTGTTGCTTGTAATTCGTCTGTATGCATCTGCGCTGTTATGGACGTTGAGGGGTCAGAAGTTTTAGAGTCAGCTGGTCGTTTTTTGGACTGTACCTTAGGGTCTAAAATTTCCTCCAAGGAAGAATTCTGGCTTGGTTGGTCTTCTTCTGAAATAGGGTTTGGTATGTTCTTGCACTGACTTGCTATATGACCAGATTGTTTACATAGAAAACAAGTAAGGTCATCAAAATTCAAAAAAATTCTATAATCGGTTTCATCATATTTTACGACTACCGAGGATGTTAATTCTAGGGCTGGATCGGGTAGGATATACACTTGACGTCGGAAGCTTAAAACATGTCGAAATTCTGCGTCGGGAACCCCCGTCCTAAGGAAATTTATTGGGGACACGATTTTAAAACCCATGGTTTGAATAACATTTTCAATTACTTCGTGTGGAATTGATGGGCACACGTTGGAGATTATGATTCTTTTGGCGGGAGTAATTAACCGACGGATATCTATATTCACATTATTAACAGTGATAGTTGCGTGTTCTGAAACGATTTTGTCTACTAACTCCACAGTTGCCAGATAGACACAAATTCTCCCGTTAGATATTCGTGACGCAAAAATAATATTTTTGGGGTCCACAATGGGACCTAATGCTAGCAAGTAATCTCTTAGTTTTAAGTCTGCAACGACGTTCATAATGATGGCTTGTTCTTTCTTGGGGAAACTGTTTTGAACATTAGTGGAAGTTTGACTTTGTGATTGCGACATTGTAACCCCTGTAGTCAGAAGTTACAAATACAAATTTGCGTAAAAAGTGGTCGTCAAGGAGATAACGTAACGATAGATTGCATTTTGTGCTGGTTAAAGAAGCTCTGATAACGGCGCCTCCTTGTCTTCTTGTGCGATAAGCACGAGATAACAAAAAGTTATCACAATTGATGTAGTGTTCACTTTCACTAGCACAAGAAAATGATTAACACTTCAAACACTAGCAATCGTCAAAAGTTGAAGGAAATTAACGGAGACTTGGGAACACGTCCTCACTAACTTTGCAAGACTTCAAGTATGAACATAAAATTTTTTGTTTCCTTAATTCGAACCTCCTGAACAAGAATCTGGGAACAAAAAAAAATTAGAAGAGCTTTTAATTTTTTTAAATTTTTTAATATTCGAGTCTCCCGACAATAACAGTGACCGACAAATGTATACGTAAATTCAAAATGAACATAGATATCGAACTAAAAATATACTACAACACCCAGAAAGCTATAGGAAATCGAATGGTAACAACCGGAATACGCTGTATTTGTCCGTTCAAAAGTTATGGACTGTAATACACACAATTTGGTTTTTCAGTTTTGATTAAAGAATAATTTCGTTCAAAAAATTGGCAAAATTAGTCCAGAAACTTAATTTCAGGAAGATTGAAATACAGATGCTTATTTTTTTGAGCAATTCTTAGAGTAGTACAAGTTTAATAAGGCTAAAATCAGTCTTATCCTGGCAAGTGCTAGCCCCGCCCACCCGTCCCTCTATTTCTTTTAGAGGATATATCATTTGCCAAAATCAGTCTTATAACAAGTACTAGCTCTGCCCACCCGCCCGCTATTTTCTCAAAGGATATGTCACTTGCCAAAGTAAGATTTACGTTAGCAAGTACTAGCCCCGCCTACCCGCCCTTTTTTTTTCAGAGGGTAGAACTTGCTGGTACTTGCTAAGGTAAGTCTTATTTTGGCAAATGACATATCCTCTGAGAAAATAGGGGCGGGTGGGCGGGACAAGTACTTGCTCAGATAAGACTGTGTTGGCAAACGCCATACCTTCTGAGAAAATACAGGGAGGGTGGGCGGGGCTAATATTTTCAAAGGTAAAACAACTGGATAAAATTAGTCCAGAAACTTAAATTCAGGAAGATTGAAATAAAAAAAATATATATGTTTAATAGGGTCAAAATCCGTTTTATCCTAGCAAGTGTTAGCCCCACCCACCCGCCCCCTATTTTCTCAGAGTTTATGTTATTTGCCAAAATAAGTTTTACCTTTTGCAAATACTAGTCCCGCCCACCCGCCCTCTATTTTCCCAGAGGGTATGGCGTCTGCCAAAATCAGTTTTATCTGAGCAAGTGCGTGTGTTTCATGTTTTTGTGTTTTCTAATAAACTTGCTGAAAACAAGAAAACAAAGAGTAAATATACTGAAAATACTTAAAATATAATTAAAATGACTTCACAGATTCACAATATTTTACAAATTTTAGGTGGTATTTATTTGGCGAAAATCTCATTTTTTTGGAGAGGATAATTGGATAAATTTTGACTAACGATTTACCATGTTTGTGATAACTTTAAATCGTTTACAAGATTTAGGAGCCTTTCATTTTGCAGTTTCAACGATAAATTAAAAAATATTGTTATAAAATTTTTACCTTTTTTGAGAAATCTGGATGCCTAGCCTAAAAATTCAATATGGATTCATAAACCTTAAATGCAGGAGTGTTAATTCACAAAATTTAAATCACATTCACTAATGTAAATTTTGGAGAAGACATCATCGTATTGTTGGTGGGGATCATTATCCAAATTTTGGTTAGCGTTTTCCCATTTACACGATATGCCTAATATACATATAAAATTGCACAACAATCGGTCCAGTGGTTCCGGAGATTATCCATCTATTAAAGATCCGGACCGACGGCAGACAGAGAGACCCACGGAAACAGAGGAGATCTATTTTTTCGTTTTCCAGGGGTCATGAAACGTCGAGAAAATATAAAACTAGCCAGTCGCCTTACGAACTTCATCACAATACTTCCTTAGTTTACGCTCGGTGTATGTGTTATTAGAACTATTTAACTGTCATATCAGTATTAATCAGTGACTAAATTGCAATATTAAAAAATCTAGCAACTATTTTCAGGACGGTTGTCGAAAGGTAGTTTTCAAATATTAACGTTTTGGTGGAGATAAATGATAAATGTAACATGTTTCCAAATTTGTTAAGATATTACATAAAACTCTTATCAAAAATGAAAAAAGGCAATACAACCCTAAATACCATTGAATGAGCAATACAAAATGTCTACAGACGTGCTGCTATACGCCAAATGTTAGGTGGACGTCAATTTGAACATTTACCTACGTTAATTGTCTTGACTTTTTACTACAAAATTTCAGTTCAAACTGGTAATAAATCGAATTTTTGTTTTTCCAACTTTAACAGAATTTTCAAAAAAAATATATGTAAGGTAGCAACTTTTTTCTACGACCATGTAACTAATAAAAAGATGTATCAGAATACGAGGACAACGTTATGGTCGCCATTTAAAAAAATTGTTGACGACGTCACTATGCAAAAACAGAAAAGAGAGTTTTAAGTCAAAGCGAGTCATTTCAAAAATTAAGATTATCGTATCCTAGAATTAAAAAAAGGTTATTTCGACAAAACTCCTGAAGTACACTAAAACAAATCCAGTTTTTTCGAAAAATTATCTGCTTCCATTTTCCAGAATCACGCGATATGGCAATATTTTTTTCTGGATTTTTGGACAACTTTTTCAAAAGCATAAATTTTCTCCTCCTTTTGAAAATTTCGACCTTTCTTCGACCACCTTCGAAAATAACCTAGAAATTTTTTGGTAGATTTAGAATATTTCTAAAGTTTTGCTCCGAGACCATAAATACTAGACATTTCGAATCATTTTCCAGAATTTTTTGGGCATTTTTAAACAACTTTTTGAAAAACTCAATTTACTGATATACCAAACACCATTCATAATAATAAGGCGAGAGTACAATGTATTTCTACGTACAGTGGTGGCCTTCCAAAAGTACACGATAATTTTCTCTATTGTAAATAATATAGGTTCAAATCACAGGCGTTCGAATAACAAAATTTGTCAAATTTGACATTTTGTTTGTTCAAAAATGCTACGTCACTGGTAATAGCGAAACTTACATAATTTAAAAATTCAAAAAATTCCATGACAACGAAAAATCGTGCAATTTTGATTCACATTTTTTTTTAATATCTATACTATACAACAAGCACAAACAAAATCGTTAAGCTGGTTCTAGGAAAAAATTGAGCTTAATTGTACAAATTTTATTTTTTACCAATTAAGATATAAATTTCGAGAAAGATTTACTAAACAAGGGTTAAATTTGGGATAACATCATCACAACTTTTCTTATCTAATGCTGAGCAATCAAAAAAGTGGGAAAACAGTTAAAATTCGATATTGCAAATTTGATTTTTTATGATAACCCTTATAAAGTCCAAATAAAAATATGTAACGAGTGATCAAAAAGTTTTCAGATTAGGGTTGGCTATGGAAACATTTTTCATGTCTTTGATTAACTGTAAATGTCAAAAAATCAAATTTTTATTTGAGATTTAAGTTATGCATGACATTTGCAGTTTGATCAAAGACATTCCAAATATTTCCATGGCCAACTCTAATCTAAAAACTTTTTGATCACCCGTTATATAATGTTAAGGTAAAAAATTTTGTGATAACGTCATCAACATTTTTGCAAGAACACTTATATCAATTTGGATATATGCAGTGCAATACTAATAAAATTTCCGAAGATTCGCTTTCGCATTTTTAAGGTTAAATTGCAAAATTTTGTAATACAGTTTTGATTTTTTTTTTCCAAAAATCTGAATCTCTAGGGTGAAAACCCAACACGGATTCATACATCACAACTGAACGAGCATCTTATTTTGTGAAATTAAAAAAAATATGCTGTTATGCGGAATTTTGGAGATACATACAAAATTGTACAACAATCGGTTCAGTAGTTTCGGAGATTACGTGTCTAATAAAAATAGACACAGACACGCAAACAGACAGGCAGGCAGACGGCAACGGGAGATAACTTTTTTCGTACTCTAGGGGTCACAAAACGTCGAGAAAACATGAAAGTGGCAAGTTGCCAGATGGAGTCGATTACCATAATTCCTTAGCTTACGCTCAGTAAATAAAAACGTCAATTAACGGAATTATGAAGTTTTTGTGGAACTTTGGCAACACATTTAAAAAATCACCTAATTTTATTATCATTGTCACTGTTCAAAGTGTTGATCTTCTGATAAAATAAACGAACAGGAATTTATAAGAGAAAATCTGTATTTACTACGGTTACTAAAAACTTTGCAGATACAAACAAGCCGAAATAAATCTACTTGGTTAGGAACTGTCAAAAAACCGGAGTGGCGATCAGATAACATTGTAAATTATCTTAGTGATTGTAATGACAACTGCGAAATTGACGTTCAAAGCGCTGACAGCTCTTCAGACAAGACCAAATTTGAAAATTACCGTTGTGTTGGCTATCAACTCGTAATATTATCTACTCTGTAATAGCATCCAGCATAATTAATAGATTTCAGTAAATAATGATTATTTTGTCGCATTTCTAGAGTGCTATTTTTCCATCGTTCAACCATTTAATTGTCCCAAAGATTACTTTTTGCATAAATAACTACTTTCGTTGTTACGAAAAATTTTCGAAACCGGAAATACCACTCAGCCATTAATTCTACTTTTTTAAATAATTAATAGTAGACAAGATTCAACAATGTTTGGTGCATGTAATGACTCTAATCAGTGAAAAATGAATCGATCGTAATCTTCCCAAAACACAGACACCAGTACGAACTATAACAACTCCTTTCACCTGGCGCCTGTAACATTAATTTTTTGGCAACGCCGATAAAATCTCACGAGGTTACTGCTTTTTCGACCCCGCAGGGTCCGCTCCGGTCCTTCTTCTGCAAGTCACTCGGAGGCGCGTGGGCCAAAATGAGCTGCTTATGCGTTCGCCGGTCCGAAGGCTTGTCATTCACTAATCGATCAAAGAGGTGATTAATGGATGAGTAGACGTCTCGCAGGAGAGAGCGATAAATGAAAGGAACGAGCCGTGGATGATCTCTGGATATCTATCATGACTTATCAGCCGGGGAGTGAAAGGAAAGCAAAAGTCATTGTTGATGGGCATTTCGAGGAGTTCCATCGAACGATATGAGTTTAAGGGATGACGAGGCAGAATGCGGAAACGTACCGGGAAATGGGGTGGCGGTGGCGAGGAGGTCGTGGTGGAGTCGGCTCGGAGATGTTGTTTGAGACAGCAGGCTCTGTGTAAACAAACACGGTGTTATTTTGGGAAAGGTTTTTGTTGGTTTAATGATAATGATCTTGAGTGTACGTAGTGTCCAAAATAAAAATGTATGTACTTAGCATTGAACACTTCATATAAATTCAATGCGAAATAACTCTACCTAATGTTTATACTAAATGAAAATACAAAATAACTTTTCTGGATATATGTATTTAGCGCTACTATTTTATTAATATGATAACATAAAGAAAATATGTTAAAATTTTATAATACATACAGTTTGACATCGCGCAGTCTATGAAATTATTATGTAGATTGTAAAACGCCAACCAAAACTTATCTGATCAACCTCATCAATAATTTAATGACTCCGTCTCGAAATTTTGCATGGTAAATAATATTTATATTTATATTTAAGTATATATTATTTATCATTTCGAACTAAATTGTTTGGTCAAGTTGGAACTTTACAGGTTAGATACAGCTGGAAATGTCGCCGAAAACAGTATCAAAGTAGCAAACATTTTCGAGATACTTTCTGTAAGTCCTTTACGAAAGAGCAACTAACTATTATGCCTAAAATTTCATTAACACCCAGTCTAAATTGATTTAGAATTATGAAAATTTTCATAGATTTTTCTTTAATATCTACACAGCAGTACGATTTTCTGTCAAAAAAATCAAATCAATCTAACTATCCTGTTGGAAATACAGTCAACGGTCTTTAGGTATGTGGATTTTTCCAAAGACCTTGATCGTGTCCCTAAATATCGCTTATGGAATAAACTCTAACATCTGGATTTAAGAGGAAATCTCTTAAGGGTCCCCAGTCGTCGCCCGAAAAATCGGATCCAGTGAGAAGAATTATTTTTTGTAACTATGCAACCCAAAGTACCGACCCATCGCAGGTACCGACCCAAAAACACGAGAGATTATGGTCACTGTAGGGAGTCCGTCATAAAATGCAAATCGGTAAACAACACCAGATAAGCTTATTTATTTTCAAATGAAGGGTACAGGGAAATAACCATCGAAATCCATTTGTATGTATTTTGAAAGAAATTGAGTTGAAAGTTTAAAATGCTGCGGAAAATAGATTGAGAAACCCACAAGGTTCAGTCTAATACAACTTTTTATTTTCTTTATAATGTTTTAAAAATATATAAAATAAACTGTTTATGTTCAAATGTAACAGCAAAAAAATTGGTGGAAAGTTGTTTCGACAGAATTTCCCTGGCACCTAAAATACAATGAAACATATCCAGCATTTTCGAGTTAAATTTTTACTTTAGGTACACAATTTTGTGATGAAATCATCAACATTTTGTAAGGACACGTAAATGTGGACTAGACTAAAAATAACAGTTTTCCCAAAATTTCTGGGAAAATGGAGTGAGTCGTTCCTGATTTAATCAATAGAATAAATTGACTCATTCATTAATTTTTTGAGCCACCTAGGTATATAAGCAAATCTAAAAAATATGAATGCAATGATAAATTACAAGTAAAAACTCATCATATTTTGCACATTTTTAGTAGAATTTATTCGGCAAAATTTTGAGATGACGTTATCAATTTTTTAGTAGCATAATCCTGAACTTGTGGTTAATAAACACATTATTGAGATTTTTCGGCTTTTCGGTTTTTCAACTTTTGATGTTTCAATTTTTCAATATTTTAATTTTTGACATTTTCAATTTTTCCATTCTTCAAATATTCGATTTCTCAATTGTCCGATGTTTCAATGATACGATTTCGCAATTTTTCAACTTTTCGATATTTTAATTTTTTAATTTTTAAAATTCTAGATTTTTCGATTTCTCGAGTTTTCAGTTCTTCTATGCATATTTCAGTTTTTCAATTTTCGGAATTTATTAAATTTCTGATTTTCCATTTTTTTTTTATTTTCGATTTTCCATTTTTTCGATGTTTCGATTTTTCTATTATAGGATTGTTCAATTTCTCGATTTCTAAATTTTAGATTTTCCAATTTTTATTTTTTTGATTTTTTCATGTTTGGACTATTTATTATTGCTAAAAATAAAAGTAAAAAATAACCACCAAAATTGTGACTAAAAATATGTAAAAATTAATAGAAAATAGAACACATTGCTGCTAAAACATAAAAATAACTGTACTTTCCCAAAAAAATCTATTGCATGATTACTGTTCCACTAGTATTGCTAATTTAGGACGTTAGCATCAAACGCAATGAAAGAATTAATTCTTAGTTAAACAAAAAAATAGTTGCATGTCAAAATCGAGTGAAACATGTGAGATGTGTGTAAACAAAAGCATATAAATAATAACTATTTCCCGCAGAATTTCTGGGGGCTTATAGAGTCGACATTGGCATGAGCGCGCTCCGGTCTGTGGATCATACAAGTTCTTGGGCGACGATGTATCTAACCAGGCAACTGAAATACCTGATATGTCATATCCCAAAAGTATTTCTCAAAAAACTTTCAAACGTTGATGTCTTTTTAATCGAACAAAACGCAATTGGCGAACGCAATAATCCAGGATGGTGCGCAGAAAAATCCTTTAGACTAACCGAACGTTATTTTGGTAAAATTTGCAAAATGAGAGAACAAGTAACACGGCTAATCCTACTGTACTGTGAAAAACATTTTGCATCCCTGCAAATCTAGTTCAGCATGTACCTCCCAAAATCTTTGCATAGAAAATGAAGCAAGGGCAACTGAAGCATTTTGCAGTAACACCAAATTGACAATAAGACAATGCGGTTTGTACATTTTTAGCGGCATCACCAGACGGCGTAATAAACTAAAACCCTATCTTAGAAATATATAAAATGTCCAGTTTAAATAATGCTTAATTCAATGAGATGATAAATTTTGGGAAAATAATATGGTAGAGCCCTAGAAAAATTTTATTTATGTGCCTTACTTCCGGAGAGAGTAGATTCTCGTTATTAAACAAGTCAACCCATTAGACAAATTGTAAAGAAAAAATTGTACAATTAAAACTTTTTATTTGCATTCGCGTCATGTGCAGTTCATATAAATCTTTTGACCTTTTAGTATAAACACACACAGGAATAAATAGTAATAGTGGAATAGGTTTAGTGGAGATACCACGTAAAAAATGTGCTTATAATACTCTACCTCATAGGTGGTGCCGAAAAGAGTATAAAAAAATTAAATTTAAATAAATATGATGTTTCAGGTAAATAAGTGGTTAGTGAAGTGATGAGAATCTAAATCTTGTCAGTTTTGTGTATGGATTAATATATAAAATGGCAGATTAATAAAAAATATTTGAATAATGTTTTTGAAAGAAAATGTTTTAGTAGAATGTATAAAATTATAAAAATTTGCATACTTTTAAATCAAATTATGTCAGCAGTGAAAGAAGTCGACTTGTAAAAGAGTTTCAACAATGTTGGTCAGCTAAGAGTATTTATGAGTTTTATGACCTAAAGTACCTGAACTGATTACCTCTAATCGGTCGGCAAGGCTCTCTGTTGTGTAAAACTCAACCATTTATTGAAAAGGATCTTTGTAAATAGGGTTGCCTCGTTTCACTTTATTTTCATTATTCAGTATTTTTTTAAAAAGCAAATATTTTGATAAATATAAATTTTAAACAAAAATGACCGGGTCTTCCCCATAGAGCTCAATGTTGTCTTTGCACTGATATAAAAGTTAAAGCGAAAAATGCTCTCCCCTCGTCTAAAAATGCAATTTCCTTCGAAGAATGAACGACTAATTAAACACTAAACAATCACTTATTTTAAAAAATATGGTATCTGCCCCAGAGATTTAGACATAATCTATCAATTGAAATGTCGATCTTTTCGGTCTGCTACTGGGCACCCCTAAAATGGATTGATGCATTTCTCTCAAATAGAATATTTAGGATCAAAGTGGATGGCGGTTTCAGTGAGTGGTTTGAGGTGCAGAGCGGGATTCCACAAGGATCAGTCTTAGGCCCGTTGTTATTTGTTGCATGCATGGCCGACCTAAAATATGCACTCGCCTTTTGCAATGTACGCAGATGACATTAAAGTTAGCAATGAAAATAGGTACATGAAAGTTTCAAGATAACGCTATCTGAGTATAATACATTTTTGTTAATATAGCGAAAGATATTGTAAACTCCTCGCCTAACCGTAATGTAGATAGGGTAAATGTGTACAAGAGTACGCACTTAGTGTAAAACTGTCAATAACTTTTTAATTTTTTTGGATAGACAAATTTTATGATATGGGTTCGTTATATACATGTTTAGAGATCAAATATATTTAATTGTACATCCCAAGACCACTATATTTTAAGAGTAATTTCAATTTTTGTCAAGATGTGTAAACGCGCACTCTTAGACAGTTTATTGCACAAGAGTACGCATTTGAACGCTTATGAGTGCGCATTACATTTTATGAAAAATATTTGTTTCTAAGGTGAAAATAAATGGGAATAAGTGACTACACATAAAACGGGAGACCTATTTCTTCGTACTCTAGGGGTCTTGAAAAGTCGAGAAAACGTAAAAATAGAGAGTCGGTCGACGGACTCGATTATAAGACGCTCAGGAAGTAAAAAAAAAAAAAATCACCATAACCGCCACCACACAACTTGAGAAGCAGTACAAAGTAGTAGAGTTAAATAATTCATTATCGTATGATATGTATCTCCAAGACTATTTAAGACTACATATTGCAAGCAATGCGCACTCTTATACAATACCTCGCTGCGCACTCTTGTACATTTATACATAACCTAATGTTTTCAAAGTTAAAAGCTTTTGATGGATAGAAAGTATAAAACTTTTAGGGTATAACGAGACCTTAAAAGTTACAGCTAATGAAAATTATTACTGTAAAATAAAAGAACTGGTACGTACCTTACAAAAAACTAAAACTATGAGCGGTAAAAATTACATCCACACAATGTGTGAACATAAAATCGTCAGTACGACCAAACTATAAACTATATTCAGGTCACTTTTGCACCTTTATCTCAGGTTTAGCATTAAATTCTGAATGGTATAACTTCATCTTACCCAGATGGCACTAATAAGCAGAAATCATCAGTGCGTACTCTTATACATATTCGCACTCTTGTACACATTTACCCTATTATTAATTATGTGTTCATTAGTCAATGCTTCAAATATTTTTTTTTTCATTCGAGACGGTCAGCGAAATACAAGGACATATATGGTTTGAAGGTATGTGTAATCAAATCAGTTAAGGACTTATTAATACCATCATTAATGAAATTAATTAACAATTTATTGGTAATTCCACTGTTCCGGATCGCTTAAAATTTGCCTCAGTCATTCCCATGCATAAACAAGCTGATCTTAATGATATAAATAATTATCGACCAATAACTTTGCTTCCTGTCTTCTCAAAAATTTTTGAGTTATTAATGTTTGATCAAATACTAAAATATATGGATAATAATAAATTATCTTATGGATTTCGTAAAGGTATATCAACCGAAATCTTTACAATATCGTGAATACTTTTTAGCTACATTTCTAAACTTTAGTAAGCTTTTAATTGTACGCGAAATATTATTACGGAAACTTTTTTTTTATAATTTTGGTACAAATGTTACTAAATTAGTACTTTGCTATTCCTCCAATAGATATAAAGTAGTTAGTGTAAATGATAAACAAAACAACAACAAAAATGCAACAACTAACAACAATAAAGTTATGTATGGAGTGCTACAGGGCTCCATCTTAGGGACTCTGTTGTTCTTCATGTATGTCAACAATTATAATTTACTTCATTAGTTATCCAACTTGTACGCAGATGATACGACAATTGGGCAGTGTTGGGGACAGATACTTTTACAATTATCTAGATACAGATATAGATATATGAAAGAAAATTATCTAGACACAGATTGTTTTAAATTTTTTCGAAATGTATCAAGATAATAGGTACAAAAAAACAGATACTTTTTGAAATTTTGGCCAATAAAACAAATCTCACTCACTCACTCACTCACTCACTCACTTACTAAAAAGTTCTAAAATAGAACTATGATCCCGAGGGCTGCTTCCATTTAATATTGACAAGGACCCGTACTCCAGCTATGTAAAAAAATTCAGAAGTAGCATATTATATGTATAAGGAATAAACAGATTTCGGTGTCTAATTGTTGTCCATCTACATCAATTCCCAAATTATATAAAATTATAAATATATCACATGTTTCGTATAAACTTAGATACTCGTACCAGAGGTCATCGTTTTAGGTTATCCAAAGAAAAATTCACTACTACTGTCAGAAAATATTTTATTACAAACAGGATGGGATCGAACTAACGAGAGTAGAGCTCATGTTCTCTAAGAAATCCACACGTCCACTTGTAGTCGTTACGAAACTAAGCCAAATATCAGTTATGCGCACAAAAATTTTTGTCAAGTAATTGTGATACAAATCAAGGCAGACTCATAAATCACAAATGTAGCAGCATGTTATGTTATAAAGTGTATATATGAGTTACCACAAAAAAAGAGTTTACGTCATTGAATTGTTGATGGAGATGATTAGATAAATTTTGGTTAGCACGATAACCTGAACTAAATGTGGAAATTTATTTTATTCATTAAATCAAGAACGACTCACTCTATTTTCTCGAAATTTTGGGAATACAGTACTGTTCTTATTAGTATTGAACTGCATTTATCCAAATTACTTGGGCTTGTAACAAATGGAATAGAAAAACTCACTTAAAATATCAATCCAGCACCTTTTTTACATTTACTTTATCACTGCATACATATTTTTATTTTGACTTATAGGGTTTCTTATAAAAAAATAACATTCGCAAAATCAAGTTGTGTAAGTTTTCGAAAAATCCATCTATGTTTTATTGTACTTCAGGGGCGAGGGAATAATAATGAATGAGAAGAAGAAATATATATTATCTTTTATCATTATATCTTATTTAACTTATTTATAAAATAGGAGTAACAATTTTAACTAAAGATAGAAAATTGTGTTTAAATTTGGACCCCAGACAAGGTGTTAATGTGGAAGCAAAAATGGGATAAATTAAGAATTGCAAAATTTGGAAAATTTAAATTTTGGCACAATATTCTATGAAGTTATCAAAATTTACTTCCCTCTCTTTTTCAATAGATCAAATTAATAGAAAGATTTATTTAGTCACGCTTAGCTCATTGTCGACCTTAAACACGATTTTATCAATTTCAATTTTGAAAAGCTTCTTTCACATGAAGCCACCGAAACAAATAGTTAAAAAAATGTTAGACAGAGCGCTAGACTCGGAACACTCAGAATAGCCCCATTTTACGATGAATCTGAAAAACTCAAATGCAGTCCACTGAACCGCTTCTTAGGACAAAATGCTGGCGTCTTTCAAGTCGTGCCTCAGTGGTAAAATTTCCAAAATTATGTCCTCTGCAGAAAATTCATCGTAAATTTTTGTCAGATTTGGAACTATCCCATGAAGATCTTTTTTGATGACGTTAGCAGTGGGATTTATAAACTTACCGTTGCAGTTGCTGTTTCCGCTGATGTTGCTTTTACAGCTGAAAATTGTCATTTATAAACATCGTTGCCAAGTTGCCGTTGATAGGAAGTTTGATATTCAAATTCTGACGTATTTAAAGGGGCTGTAAATGAAAAGTGGAGGATTTAAGTTGATTACTATAAAAATTTATTATTTTAGACATGTTTTAAGTTTCTTGTTGTCGAAATAAGTCTACACATACTAAGACAAAGAGGCAAAATGTAGCCCCGCCCACCCACCCTTTCTCAATTGTGATGATTTTTTTTATTCGTGGTGAGCCAAGGGAACGGAGCTTAACTGCAAAATCCTTATTTCTCACAAGAAATTAAAAACATGTTTTTGAGTATCGTGCTGTTCAAATGATAGGTACTAAGTATATTAAGAAAAAAATAAAGCCGAAGATTAGGCTCCACCCATACCCGCCCCGATTGCAATTCTCAAATTTGATGAATTTTTCATTCGGTGTCAGATCGAGGGGCGGGGCTTAATTGCAAGATCGATATTTGTCTACAAGAATTTACCTTTTTAAACATGTTAAGTTTCTTGTTCTGAAAAGACAACTACGTATATTAAGAAAAAAGGAAATATATAACTACCGCCCACCCGCCCTATTTCATTTGTGATGGTTTTTTATATACGTCGAGAGCCACAGGAGCGGAATTTAGATGCAAAATTCTTATTATTTCTCTCCCTACAAGAAATTACCATGTAATTTAAGACATTTTTTTAAGTATCGTATTATTTAAAGAAGATTATGTATATTAAGAAAAATTTAAAGCCAAAGATTAAGCCTCACCCATAACTGCTCTGATCTAAATAGTAAAGAAGTTTTCATTCGTTGGCAGTCCTAGGGGCGGAGCCTAATTGCAAAATCCATATTTCCTTACAAAAATTTACCATTACAAAAAGTTTTAAGTTTCTAAAAATAAAAAAAAAAACATCGCAATTAGGATGCGGTGGGTGGGTGGGGTTACATTTTGTCTTTTTGTTTTAATATGTGTAGACTTGTTTTCACAACATGAAACTTAAAACTTGTTTAAAATGGAAAATTTGTATAAGGTTACCATGGTTTAAGTTTCTTGTTATGAAAATATGGCTATGTATATTAAGAAAAAAAATGCAAAATATTATTAAAATTAAAAGTTGGTCATCTCTAACGTCACTCCAACGGCGTGCCAACTTTTAACGGCATACCTTCGCTGCGTATTTATCTTACAACGGCAAAGTCAGCGACAAATTTATATATCGACCTTTAGTTTGAACAACATTAAATGTTACGAAAATATCATTCATTGCCCTGTAACGACGGTCTAGTTCTTCGTAAAATCTATCGAGACATTATTTTTACTTACCAAGCGTAAGCGAAGGAAGTATTGTAATGAAGTCCATCCGTCTGTTTGTCTGTCTGTCTCTCCGTCTGTCTGCCGTCCCGATTTTTTTTTTTTTTTTTGTATGTTTTTGCAGAATGATTCTTCTGTAAGTATTCTCTTACTGTGCGAGTGAATTGCCGTTGTCACCCCTTGGTGATGCTTGGCCCCCAGCACCCCCCTTTTACGCCACCACTGGGTATAGCACTCTAATTTTCGAATAAATGGGGTGAAGCGTTCTTGATTTATTATTTATTCAATGCCTAGTTATGAATAAATTAGAAATATTTGGTCAAATTATTTTCCCCATTTTTACTTGCCAATGAAATACTGTATACTCAGTTGACATTATTTAGTTAGACTTTTAGTCGTTAACACAAACCATTCTTATAAATCAAACTGGTTAATGTAAACTGCAACAAACAAATTTGCTCGTACACTTATTTAGAAAAATACCACAAAAACCCAAATTGATCCAGAATATACTCAAATATGCACGCATGTGCTCAAACCGAAAAAATGTGCAATGGATCGTCAAGATATGCAACAATGAATCTACTTCAATTAATTAAAAAAGGATAATTCAGATGTATACTAAAATATTTATTTGTCATGTCTAGAAAGCGGATTTCTAGGTTTAATGCTTTTTGTGAAAAATGTAAGCACTTTAAAACTTTTTTATATCTGCAACTATGATACAATTTGGAGTCATTTGACACATTTTTTTATGGTTATTTGCTTTTTTTTCAATTTTATGCATATTAAAACTTATATACTTATTTAATGCTTTTTTCGACGAATATGAGTTTTAATGCATATTTTGTTCAAATGCCGGTCTTGTCGGGATGACAAATACTTGTTAGTTAGCCGTATCGTATCGTATGCATTTTATCTGGACTTGACCGTTGAAGTACACTTACTCAAGACCCTTTCTGTGAATAGGTTCCGGTCCTTTGGGTAATAAAATTTTATTATAAGATTGGAAAAATACTCCATAGATTTTATGACTTTAAATCCTTACTTGCGTTGATAATGAATTAAAGCTTTTAACCAGATGTTCTTTTTCGGCATTTTGCGGCAAGACCGTGGAAGATTTTCTAGAAAAAAGGATTATTGTACCCAACTACCTACCTTAAAATTTTTATAATGGAAACTTTTAAGTAAATGAACCGTTTATTTCACAACCATCAGTCTATCGCATCTGTCGTAGTACAGTGTTATGCGTGGTTCTCCCTTGTTACATGTTGAGTTCTTTTTGGTAATATTACTAATATTTTAAAAGAATGCCGAAAGTAAAATCGACGCCGGATGAGTGGATAAGGGATTTTCCAGAATTAAAATTAGAAAACAACAAAATATTCTGCAGAGCTTGTGTGAAAACCGTAAACCCACTATTTTTTTTTATCTATTTTCCTTTGTTAATCCGGTATATGTTCGTTGTTTTAGATTCAAAGTGATAAAAAATATAACGTGACGCAACATGTCAGAACGACTCTTCATGTAGAAAGGAAGAAAATGTTTGAAGTTTCTAAAATTAAACAGCAGACCATACATAAATCTGTTGCATCTACTTCCACAAAAGATGAGCAGTTTCAGTTTAATTTCGATTTATGTAAAATGATGATCCAGTCCAATATACCTTTAAAAAAATTGGAGAAAGGCCCTCTTCAAGAATTCCTTGAAAAACACTGCAATCGACATATTCCGGTTGAAAGTACTCTCCGAAAAAATTATGTAGGACCACTGTTTCAGCAAGTTTACAACGAAATTAAACATCGCATTGGAGATAATTATTTATGGTTCGCTGTCGATGAAACAACCGATAGTTGTGGAAGATACGTGACAAGTTTCATTGTTGGAATCTTAAATGAAAATTTCCCTAGTCGAGGGTATGTAGTAAGTTTGAAAATGTTAGATAAAACAAATGGCAATACGATTACCAGATTTGTAAATGACAGTCTTACGTCACTATTTTTGCTAAATGCCGTACCGGCGAATAAAATTTTATTGATGATCTCGGATGCAGCTCGTTATATGTTGAAAGCAGGGAATAATCTAAAAATATTGTACCCGAATTTAATTCACTCTACTTGCATTTCCCACGGTTTAAACAGAGTGGCTGAAGGAATACGTTTGCAGTTTCCTACTGTTAATAAATTAGTGGCAAATGGTAAAAAGATTTTTGTTAAAGCCCCACTAAGAGTGCAACATTTTAAGGAAAAATTTCCAAACATACCATTGCCCCCAGAGCCGATTATAACGAGGTGGGGAACATGGTTACAGGCCACATTTTATTATGACAAATATATCAAAGAATTTGAGGAAGTAGTTACGGAGTTTAGCGAAGATTCTTCTCAATCGATTAAAGATTGCATAAATATTTTGGAAAACAAAGATTTGCGACAAGATCTAGCTTTTCTAAGAAGCAATTATCAATTCGTATGTGAGGTAATAGAAAAGTTAGAAAAACCCAACATGTTGTTGGTAGATGCCATAAACTTAGTGAAAGAATTTAAACAACAAGCAAACGCAGTAAGGGGTGATATTGGTACTAGAGTATCTCAAAAACTTGACGAAGTGTTCAATAAAAATGCAGGTTTCGGTGTTCTTTGCGACGTTGCTCATGTTTTACAAGGCCAGAAGGTGGAAAATTTGGAGTTAGATTCAACATTAGTTGCAAAATTCAAATTTGCGCCAACAACGAGTGTGGATGTTGAACGCACATTCTCCAATTTTAAACACATTTTAAATGATCGGCGAAAAAATTTTACAGTGGACAACTTGGAACATCATAAATTGTTTTAAAGAAAACTGAAATACGTGTATAAAATATAAAGTCTAGGATTATTGTAATAATATTTTATCCAAAGTTCTAAGAAGTGTTCTTTGATTTGTAATATGAGTATGTTTTTAATGCTTTTTTGATTAAAATAAAACTTTTTTAATGAAAGTGTTATGCTTATTTAATGCTTTTTTGCTTAAAATAAAACTTTTTTATTGAAAATGTTGTGCTTATTTAAGCGTTTATTCTTAATTTTTTTGTGCTTATAAATCCGCTCTCTAACATGTCAAAAATACGAGATTACAATTTGCGTATTTGGAAGTCAAAGTTTGATGTTATAATTTTCATAAATTTATGCACTCTGTAATTTGCTTTAAGATTTATTTCTTTACTTTTGTAGTAGTTTATAAATTAACAATCTTTTTCACCAAAATGAAAAAAAACCGCTTCGTCTCTACTTATCGATGTTAGATCCAACCCTCGATTCGCGAATCAGTTTCCAAAAGGCAAGTGAGCTCGGCTACCGTAGCCAGCCGATGCATATATCCAATAATTACGTGGTTATTATCCTCGATGGTCGGTAAATTATATTGCGGGCCCACGCACATATCGGCGAGATAGCGGGCGCTCGCTCCACCAAAGTGGCTTTTATCGTCTTGGTACAATAAGGACGAACGACGGAGATGAACAGGAGCCCCAGGTGACGCCCTGACAATGTCTTATAATTATCAGGCTATGCAACGGAATTCGGTCCCGAACCCGCTCAAGCCTCGGTTATTCGTGATGGGTTATTATTTGCATTCTTCGCTGGATGAGGACTTGATTGGGCCATTTTCTAAATGGAATCTCAACTATGTCACCCGATTTGTAATTAAGGGAAATTAATTTGCACGATTTTGGGTCGTTGGGGCGGGCGAAGATGGAGAAGATTGGGTGTCATTATGAAGTGCTCCTGGTACCTGGATAGTTTTGTTATAACAATTTTTTATCCATTTGTCCCCCACAGAAAGTTGGTAAAGACTTAAAAATATGGGTCGACATTCACTACTGCTTATTTATTTATAAAAGTACTGATAAGACTTGTTTGTCCAGTTTGTTTTTTGTACCGAAAAGGAAATTAATGTCATGAAAATTAACCGCAGCAAATTTATTACAGTACATTTCCACATTTAGGGAATAACAGCAAGAAACAACACATTTTGAATGAGGTACCTAAGCCATATATGTTTTTTATAGTGTTGGGTCTAAAAAATCCTGTCAATTGTAAGTACATAATTCGAAATGTCGTTAGTACTTGTCTTTGTAATGAGGGACCATTACCCACGTGACAATCGTTGGCCACTAAAATATATTAGTGAAGAGATAGACATCCATTTGGGTCATTGAAATAATTAATAGTAAACAAGGAACTTGAAGTCATTATTTATACCATTAGAAGTCAATACAACTGTACTACTCCACGAAGTACCATCACGATACGTTTATGTTACCTAAAAAGCAAGGGCTGTGTGTTTCATTATGTTTACCACTTTTATAAACACACTATATATAGAACTATACCTAAATTTAACGATTATGCACACAACTGTCCAGGTATTATAGTAATCTTTAGAGAAGCACTTGTCCATTTGGTCATTATCTTATCAGATCTTTTTTTACAGTCATCAAAGGATAAAACTAAAAACAATCCCTACATTCCAAATAATTATCTAAAAATTATCACGTTTGACATTTTTATCAATTTTATTTTATTTAAAAAAGGGAGATTTATTACTGCTAACTTTCAGATCTTAAAACGTAATTTGCTGAAAAATTTTAAATGTTATAATTAACTCATACATATCTACTTAAACGACTATGTGACAAATGAGGATAATTTTCAATTGATACGTTTCCAATCAGTGCTCATTGAGTTAAAATACCTCAATAGATTCAACCGATTGTCAAAATCTATGTACCTTACTTGTAGAATTTTGTTACGACTAATTGGATCAGTGCATTAATAATATAAGATTGTGCTTCTGCTTGTCAATGATACCAACCTGCCCCATGCGATATAAAAACCTCCGTCAGTGCTAATTAACATGTAATTTTTATTTGAGCCTCTACTAATTACGCAGAATTGAATGCATCGTAAATCAGTCAGATACTCACACGGTCGTTATCAAGCACGTATTAGTACTTATTAGGGTATTTAAGTTTGGTTTATGACTTTCCAGACAGCTACACATTATAGATAGTAGTTACTCGGTAGAAGACAACCACTGCTGAAACAGTAGCAGTCCCGGCAAGTATAATACGGCTATTTTCAGGTTGTTGTGTCGGCAGTTTTATTACTATTATTAGGGAAATTGACTTCTTTTACGTTTATAGGGTAATCTTATATAATTTCGCATGGAAAATTGTTTCCGTCGCGAGTGGACGTTAAACATACCGAAATAATTACCGGTTTTAGTTTTTTAGTTTAGTAATAAAGAGATGATGTTTTTATATTGTCGAGCTTTATAAATTTCACACAAAAGCTAAACGAATATTCAAAATTCTTGTTTTTATTATGGCGAGTTTTTTCTCTTTTCGGAGATAACACTCGCCTCTTTAGGGTTATTATTTGCAACCGTGTTCGTGCCTTCTTTTTCTTCTTCAAATAAAATCACGTGGGAGCTTTCAATTTCCTTCAGCATGCTCTGACAGGCAATGTTAGCAGATAGTCGTTTAGTACTTACACAATGCATTAAGGCGGGTCAGCAGGTGAAATTCTCGAACCGAACTCTCTTCTCTGTAATTATCAATCGTGTGTGTTCTCGCGTTAATACTTAGTGTAGCCCTATCTTTATCCTTCGTGGTTAAAGTACAGTTTTTTGTTCTTTTTCGTTATAGGTACTGGCAAAAATTGGATTTTTGAGATAAGTGGTTCGTCGACCTGGACACTTCCTTCACGTAAAAGAATATGTGCAGAATTTTCTTTCTAAAATAGTATAATTAATATGTAACGGGTGTTCATTTAAAAACTTCATCAAGTTGCCATTGCTTCTCTAATCTAACCTTACTTTTTACAATGTACCCCCAATTAGGCGTATTACTGGAATTCTTTAATATTTTTTTTGGTGGTATTATAATTTTTGTTCTTAATTTTATAGATGAAAAAAAAGATAAACAATGTGAATTCTACAGTGAATAAATGAAGACAAAAAAATCACGTAAAAATAGCAAGACTATTCAAAAACTGAGAAAAAGCTGTAAATGTAAGTGAAAACGAGTTTTATTGCTGGTAATATCTAGTTAAAGCTACAATTATCGATTATATATGCCAGTGAGATTATATACCAAAGGTATAAAAACGGCATTGATTTTGTTGTCATTTAAAAAATTATTGAAATCAAACTCGTTTTGACACTGTTGTCTATCACTTAAATTATGCTGTCGCCAGTAAATTTGTTATAAATTCTGATTTTTACTTGCAACAAATTTTAATGCGATATGACATGACTCGTTCACTATCATTACAGCATATGATTAAAAAATAATAGGGTAGACCGGGTACGAAAGTAACGCGGTACAGTTGTAACAATGGAATTATTTCCGAAAATATACGAGGTAGACACGTATAACTCCGACATATCTTTTATTTAGTCTGTGTAAGTCGTTCATTGCCACTAACAGTCTGCCATTGTAGTCGAGAGGTGTTTGACAAGAAAAGATCGGTTTTCCCTGTTAAAAGTAAGTATTTTCAAGGAAGTTTAACTATAAAATACTTGCACCCTGTCGTTGCGATCCGGTATATAATACTTGAATCTGATTTATGAAATAGTTATCTATGATTCTAATTAGAATTTGTCCGTTTATTACTTCATATTTAAACAAAATGTCTTCTTAAAATTAAAAAAACATGATGGGGATAATTGTAACACTAGTAGTCGGGGACAGTTGTAACATTACAACTGTCCCCGGATACCCCAGAAAAAAATGCCTTACAAGCAGAATATGATGCGAAAAAAAAGAAGACAGTGAAAAAAACATTAAAAATATCAGATGAAAGACAAGGAAAGTCTACAACTAGAAACCGACAACAGAAGAAACATTTAGACACAAGTGAGAATGATGAAGAAGAAGACGAAGCAGATTACTTTTGTTTGGTGTGTCTAGAACATTATAACAAGAGTAGACCTGGAGAAAAATGGATGCAGTGCCTGGACTGCAAATATTGGTCCCATGAAGACTGCACAGCTCAGGAAGACCTGTATGTTTGCCACAATTGCCAATCAGAATAGCCTGTTCTTATTTTCGATTTTTTTATATACATATACTCAATGTTCTGTTTAATTAAAGGATTTTTATTTATTTTGTGATTGATTTTGTGATACAGACGTACATAAAGTTTATTTTTGTTATCAAATAGATACTAATAAAATGTTTTTGCAATATTATTTAATTGTTGTTTTGACGACCATAAATAATTATTATTTTGTCTATAAACGTACTGTTACAATTGACCCCACTGCCTGTTGCAACTGTCCCGACGCTTGGTACCTTTGTAACAACTGCAACTTAATTACATTTGCGCTAATTACTTAATACATACTTAGCTTCAAGGAATATAGCTAGGTCAACTTTATAGACAAAAGAACGTTCTAATCACAGATATAATTCGTTTTGCGCTAAATATAATATTTTATTTAATATAAATTTTGAAATGCAAAATGTTACAATTGTACCCGGTCTACCCTACTTAATAATAAATCGAGCCGACGAATGACAAATGGAAACATCAATCATAAAAACATTTTCTGTAGTGTCAACTATAACGAGTGTTTATGATTATAATGAAATTCAGTTCAGAATGGTTTTTATGATTTAATCATAGTTTTATAAACGACATCAAAGTTAACATGGAGAATGAGCCTATGAAATTCGGGAAATATATATATTGTAATGGATAATGCAACTTTTCACAGTAGACTTATGGTGTTTATTTTAGTTTTGATAAGTAGGTACACTGTTATATATAGTAATCAAGTTACAATGTTAAAAACAAAGACACTATTATTATTATGTTTTAGAATAATTTTCAATTATGACATTTCAATGAAATAAAGAATAATAAAATAAAAAATAATAAAACTTCATACAATTATCTACTATGCAGCTTTAATCTGTATTCAAATTAACACATGTAAAGATAACATAATAAATACAAACACCAATCATATACCCTCCACCCCTCATTGGGAAACACGGTTAAATTATAAAACTAATAACATTAGAAAACAACTAGCTCAAATAACACAGTATCTTAGAGGAGTTAAAACACCACATATCATGACATGTATGCATTCGATACTGACCAACAATAATTTTCATCAAACAACACTATCCCAAATTAAAGATACCCTATTACAAAAGCTTCCCTTATATAGCAAAAGACTTAAACGATACAAACAATCACATCTCAGAAAAATTCATAACACTAAATTTTTAAACAACGAATAACTATTCTATCAACATTTAACAAATCAAGCAAAACTCAATTATCCGGTAAACTTCCAAGTTCACAGGATGTAACAACATTTTGGTCAAAACTTTGGTCTCAAGAATTTGAATTTAACCAATCTGTCAAATGGATTCCTGATATATCCCATAAACTATCCACAGTTACACCAATGAATGATCATCAGATAACACTTGCCGAATTAATAAATACCATCAATAAGACACACAACTGGAAATCACCAGGACCAGACAAAATCCATAATTTTTGGATAAAAAAATTAAATTGTGTACATACTCATTTCCTACATCACTTAAATCAGTTCCTTCTTGACCCATCCTCGTTTCCAACATTCTTATGTCATGGTGTAACATACCTAAAACCTAAAGATAACGACACAAAAAATCCATCAAAATACAGACCTATCACATGTTTACCGACAATCTATAAAATATTAATCTCATGCATTACACAAAAAATCTATCAACACTGTTTTAAGTCTGACATCATTAATGAAGAACAGAAAGGATGTATTAAAGGATCCTTTGGTTGCAAAGAGCAATTAATCATAGATTCCATCATCTGTGAACAAGCTAGAAAAGAAAACCGAAACATATATACTGCTTTTATTGATTACTAGCTGACCCCGTGAACTTCGTTTCACCTACAATTTAATTTTGAATCTGCAAAATCGAATGCTTTGAAATCTTGCAGATGTTTTAAATATATGATAAGCATAATACATTTTTATTCAAAATATATTTACTTATCCCCTCCAAAAAATTGATGACGTCAGCCCAAAATTTTGCCAAATGAATCCTATCTAAAATGTCCAAAAT
This sequence comes from Zophobas atratus, assembly GCA_022388445.1. Lineage (NCBI taxonomy): Eukaryota > Metazoa > Arthropoda > Insecta > Coleoptera > Tenebrionidae > Zophobas > Zophobas atratus. The sequence goes on along the minus strand of CM039445.1, from coordinate 49,984,750 downwards.
AGGATGAGACTATACTTGTGATTTATCATTCCAATCATATTTTTTAGTTTTGCTTATAGGGGGTGTCTCAAAAAAATTAATCACTGAGTCAATTTATTTTATTGATTGAATCAAGAATTGCAAAACTGAATTTTGAAATATTGCAGAGGTTTTGAAGTTACTGTTTGACATGGTAGGTTTTCAATCAAAATATATCTGTTTATCAAGCCCAAAAACTTGAAGACGTCATCTCAAGATTTTGCCGAATAAATCCTATCTAAAATGTGGAAAATATCATCAGTATATTTTCGTAATTTATCATTGCATTCAAATTTTTTAGATTTGCTTTTACAGTGACTAAAAAAAAATTATATAGATCAGTCATAATTATTTTATTGAATAACTCAAGACTTGCAAAAATGAATACTTTGAGATCTTGCAGACGTTTTAAAGTTATTGTAAGCATGGTAAATTGTTAAGAATATTTATTTATTGCCTCCAAAAAATTGATGGAATGGCTCACTCGATTTTCGCAGATAATTTTGAGAATACAATACAGTTATTTTTAGTATTACACTGCACCAATCCAAGGTGGTATACGTGTTGATCGTAAATGTTGATTAGGTCATCACAAAATTGTGTGAAGAAAAGACTCAACTCGAAAATGCTGAATATATTTCATTATACTTTTGATGCGAAGGAAGTTCTGTCGAAACAACATTCGATCAATTTTTTGACAATGGTTGATATAAATAAAACTCAGTAGATGCTCATACTCGAAATACTAAGTACTAGATACTATAAGTATCTACTCGAATATCACATCAAAATATTTCTAGTTTTTCTAGATGATATTAATACTTCAGTAGGTAACAGTTGATGCTCAAGTAGCATCTCGATACAACAAAAAAGGACAACAGTGACAGTGTTCAACCATCAAAGCACAAATCGAGTCACCAAAATATAAGTTAGTATGGGGTAGACACCTTGAGATGGGAATCTCTATGGCCAGTGTTATAAAAAACGCAGTGCACATTTTATGCATAAATAAAAGTTAATTGCCTGAAAAGTTTTCGATATTCCTGCTCCTAATGTGCTGTTCAAACTGAATGCACCTTTTGACGACGTTCCACGTTCATGAAAGTCGTCATGTTTAGTTAAAATTCACTCTTACAACGATCCTACTCGTTTTCTAAGCTGATTTACAGACAGCTCAGTTATTTGCCACGCCGATGCTCATTTTTAGATTAAATGCTCACAAAACGCGTAGATGTTCAATTTGTGTCCGGGGAGATACAATGTTTCCAAGTAGTTACTCAGTACATAGAGTAGATGCTCAGGTATATAAGAGTAATAATGAAATAGGTACTTCGTACTTCGAATATTAGTTTCTACTCAGTTTTATTCATACCACCCAATGTCTCGCTTCAATGTTTGATTATGTTGATTATGAGCACAACGCTTATCAACTTCCACATCCGAATTACCCATGAAATAAATCATTGCGGTTTGCACCTAAGGTAGTTCGTCGCACATTTGATTGACTTCGTGGACCTATGTGAGGTTGTCGTCTTCTCGGCATTTTAATGAACTTCATAAAACGACACAGAATTATTTTCACAGTCAATCAAATCTGTAAATTTTGTCTTGAGAATTTTAAAATATTGAAAACTTCAAATTAAATCCTCGAATAACGGTAAATTTTGAGGTTTTGTCGAAACCAACAAAGTGAATATAGGTAAATAGAATGGCAGATCAAAATGAATAAGAAACTTTCGCAATGTGTAATTAAATTCACTTTAACCAAGACTTTTCTTAAAATAAACGACGTTTTTTTTTACGAAAAAACAAAGAACGATTTGAAATGCAATATACTTTTCACAATTGCGCGGAAGAATTAGTTTTGTATGACACGTCAGTTAGACGACAGGTCCGTCAGAAACGCGAACTATTGAAGTTAATTCGAAGTGGCGATTCCCATACAAAATTTTTAGAATTTTTTAATTTTTTAACTGTTTTAAGTTTTCCTTATTTTTTTATTTATAAACCATTCCCGTAATATAAAAAATTCTTCAGATCGGTCAAGCCGTTTTTGAGTCTTAGCGAGACTAACAGGAACAGCAATTGATTTTTATTATATAGACGATTAAAAAATGGGGGTTGGTGGTAGAAAGGTGAAAATTTAGGGTTATGTGTATTTTTTGATGGCAATTCTTAAAAAAATAAAAATAAAAAATTTTGTCCAAGAAATGGACAAAAATTTTTTAGGGTGGGCAACCCTTATCACTTAGCGGTTTAAGAAATAGTTTCTCAGACCTACCGAATATACATGAAAAATTTCATACAAATCGGTTACAAACACTGTGACGCGAGAATTTTATACATAATGCATTATTATTTTAGAACAAATTTCATTACCATAAAAAAGGTTATACTGACTTGACCTTAAAAGATAGACATAATATGCTGTCGCGGACTTTTCTTTAGAACTTTTAGAGAGGAACAATTTTGTAATACATGATTTTTACGTAACTTTAACCGTTTAAGCAGCGTAAGCAACGGAAGCTGTTCTGAACAGCTGCAATTATGGATTCAATATAAGAATTAACAAACAAAGAGAAAACAGAATAAGTCACTTGCTGTATATGGATGACATAAAAATATATGCAAGTACACAAAATCAGTTAACAAACCTATTAAATCTGACTGAACAGTTTTCCGGTGATATTGGTATGTGTTTTGGTATTGAGAAATGTAAGACCCAAGCAATCAGAAAAGGCGTCCAACACCAAGTACTACATATAACCCAGAATAACGAAACAATCGAAGCCCAAGAACGAAATGATACATACAAATATCTGGGTTTCTGTCAATCCTCCCACATCAATCACACCAAAAAGAAAACACAGTTGAAAGATCAATACCTAGCCAGATTAAAATTAATATTGAACACACAGTTAAATGGAAAAAATTTAATGAAAGCTGTAAATACATTCTGCGTTCCACTGCTAACATATTCTTTTGGAGTCATCAAATGGTCCAAAACTGGTCTTGAAAATTTAAACATCACAACAAGGAAAATCTTCACACAGTATAGAAGGCATCATCCAAAATCGTCCATTGAAAGATTCTCATTACCAAGACAGAATGGAGGAAGGGGTTTCCAGAACCTAGAAAACTTACATCAGAGACAAACCTCAGATCTGAAGAAGTATTTCTTGAAACGAGCAGAAAGAAATGAAATGTTTCGCACCAACACAAGAGCAGATTTGAACCACACACCCTTAAATCTGTCGAACACCGAAGAAATCCACACCCCCCACATAATAGACAAAATAATAAGTGGACTAAAACAAAAACAACTACATGGAAAATTCTACAAAGACTTAGAAGAAACTCATGTCAACAAGAAGATGTCATTGATTTGGTTAAAAAAAATCAAGCTTGTATGCCGAAACAGAAGGATTTGTGTTTGCTATTCAAGACCAAGTAATCAATACCAAGAATTACAGAAAATACATCAAAACCTGAAACGATCCAGCACATAATCTCCTCCTGCAGCATCCTGGCACAAACTGACTACAAAGCTAGATACGACAACGCAGCCAAAATCATTCACAAAGAATTAGCAACACTTATGAACTTAATCGAAGATACGACACCCTATTACACTTACATTCCATCTCCGTTCCTTGAAAATAACAAATACAAATTATACTGGGATCGCACAATACTTACAGACTTAAACATTACAGCTAACAGACCAGACATCATACTTATCAAAAAACACACGAACGAAGCCATTCTCATTGACACTGCTATTCGTAACACAAACAACATTATTCAAACATACCACACCAAGATTTCAAAATATCTACAATTATCGATAGAAATGAAATCCATGTTGAATCTTAAAAAAATTTCAATTTTACCCTTAGTTATCTCTAATGTAGGTGTAGTCCCAAATAGCTTAGTTGAGAATTTAAAGTCTTTGCATTTGAATGATTCAATAATTCGCACTGTGAGAGCAATACTCACGTAAGTCAAAATTTGCCGAATTCTTAAATTTATCATTAATGCATAAAAAAGTTAATGTAGTTTTAGTATATATAAGTATAAACGGTTTTTAATAGTTGCGTAATGCTCAAATTCATCAAAATGTTTGTATTGTATTTCCGAACATTACGTGTGCACTTAATGCAAGACTGCCGTATCTCAAAACTAAGTGAAATGCACGTAAGCTATGAAGCTATGAGATTTCAGTCGATTGTTGATAATCTGATACTCCTACTAATTTAGGTACAAATTGAACACAACAAATGCACAATGTCTTCTGATATAGTTAAGAATTGACCAAAAACATGGAAATCAATTTTTCTTTGAATAGGAAAGGTAGGAAAGTTAATTAGAGCGAAATAAAAAATTTAAAATTTGTCAAAAATTCCGATGGAATTTTGTAACTTGTAAAGGAAGTATATCAGGCAATAACAGTGAATAAATGCCCGAACATTACGACAACGGCGGCATCAGACTTAAATGAAAATGATTAAACAATATTTATGAAGGTCCTTTACCAATACGTAAAAAAATACGATGGACTGAATCAATTATGTATAAAAAAACGAATTAAATAAAATTATAACACATTTTATAACAATTTAGCTATAGTACACTGACCGGCAAAAAAAACCGACCACCCTGAAAAATTTCGCAAAACGAAGCTTTAAAAATTATTAATTTAACTAGTGATCGTTATTTTATTAAAGAACCATTCACTATTGACATATAAGGTATAAATTAGCAAACAAAAAAAGCCAATTAAACGCAGAATTAAATTTAATTTAACAAAATAACAGAAACAGAGCCACACTGAAAGACGTCTGTAAGAGTTAACGGAATTATTTTCGCGTGAAAACGTTTATTAATTGCCAAACTTATAATCAAATGATGAAAAACACTATTTACAACAACAGGCTCCTTTATTGTTTTTTTTTTTAAGAAAATATCGTACTTGGTCTGTTTCTGTTATTTTGTTAAATTAAATTTAATTCTACGTTTAATTGTCTCCTTTTTTGTGCTAATTTGTACATCATGTGTCAATAGTGAATGATTCTTTAATAAAATAACGATCACTAGTTAAATTAAGTGTTAAAGTGGTTTTGCGAAATTTTTCAGGGTGGCCGGTTTTTTTTGCCGGTCAGTGTAGATGTAGAATGAATTAATACTGTGATCGTTTTGTGTTTTGTTATATTTTTTTCATTACAATGTGTTGCTAGTTTGCTCTTGTCTTAAATATATTAACACGCAAGCCAAAATATTTGATATGGTGTAGCAGTGCAATAGTCACGTAAGTCAAAATTTCTTGTTTTCTATAACGAGTAGAAGGGTCTACTCTAAAGGAATACAAACACGATTAATAATAGATTGACAATACGACTATAATGTATTTCGAAGCCTTTGGTATTTAAGATACAAATAATATATAAACACTTGGGAATTTTAAATCATCATTACTCAAAACACGCTGGTTTTGAGTTACGTGAGTATTGCTCTCACAGTGCGAATTGTCAAAATTCAAAAAGCTGTTTTGTTAGGAACATGTCATATTGATCGTAAGTTTCCCGAACAGTCTGATCATGTCAGTCAGATTAGATTAGCACCAGTAGGTCAGAGTAGTGTAGGTCACTTTCCAAGTGATGCGCGGATAAATAATCGGTAGTTACGCTGGACTTTTGGGGATGGGGTGAGATTAGAGAATAATAGCAGACTAATTTGTATGCTGTAATTCTAGAATCTCGAAAGTTGTTTTGTTAGTCTAATCAATGCATATCATTACTTGGTCTTAGTACCCGTAATGATAGAAGTCTTGCCTGAATGCCGGTCGTTTCCGTGTCAGTGGTGGGTCTTAATATAAAAAATTTCTAGACTGTTAAATACACTACATATACTATAGTTATATTCCCGCTCTATTTGTAGAAGACATTCCTCGAAGGAGTTGGACAAAAAAAAAAAAAATTGTAGCGTGGTTAAACACAAGAAAGATAGATTATCCTGAAAAGGTCAAGAACATGGACATTGTATCCTAAGACTTCCGCCATACCACTATCATTTTAATGCAATTAAAATGGTATGGTGGGAATCTAAACGAAAGTACGATAAAAGTATCCTAAAAACTAATGTTTCTCCTGTTGATGTACTGAAAACTTAGGAAAATGTAGTAAACCAAGTTCTCAATATACACACATTATTTATCAATGTAAATTCCGTTTCGGATGATAGTGATAGAACGATGATGACAGTAGTGTTGATGATTTAGAATTGTGTTAAAAATTAATTTCTAATTTTGAACTTCTGCAGTTTGCATTGATATGTTACCATAGCAAGTTATCCGTAACATACAAGAAAACACATATTTTTGGTCACTAAAGAAACGTCACAGTCACAGTCTTTTGAACAGAGATATTTCCACAACTTTAGATGGACCTTGGCCATATTTAATTCCATTATATATGGAAGGCTTTGGAAAAAATTCCCTGACTTTGCTGTAAAGTATAGGGACTTTCAGTATATTTTAAACGTCAGTCAGCTTTCGACGTGACTCTTTCTACATTAAAAAAGCCGTAAACAATTGTATTTTTAACACCTGCTCCATCTATACTTTTTATTGTACACTCGTTATAATTACTTACGTAAAATTTGCCACTGGATGAAGTATTTATACATTTTCACTGAAGAAAACGAAATCAACACACTCGTAAAGCCACGCCTCGAAGGGTCGAACGTTGACAATTTGTTGAAATTAAAAACATCTCCATCTTCAAAGCTCAAAGTAAAACATGTTCGATACAAAGTGATGTTGTGATGTTCACAGCGTTGTAGCCCAAACTATTCCAATGGCTAATTTTAGATGATCGAGGAGGTTTGAATCCAATAATTATATCTTAACGAAGATGAGAGGCAATATGTTCGTAGTGACTGTGTCCGGCGGCAAAAAAGTCACCTGTCCGTACGTAAAAGAGCGTGGCGTTGTGCTATTCTCTCCCTCGCTTGTATTCGTTTAAGAGTTGCCAGAAGTGGGGCATACATTACCACAAGATACATAATTAAGTGGCAATCGGCCGATGGTTCACACTTACCCCGAAGGCACGCTTACCGTGACCGACCAGACACTACCACCGATATCGATACGCCTTCATCCTGTCGAATTCTTTTCTTTGTTCAGCAATCACGACGAATTTTATAATGAATCGTGCTGAAGAGAAAAATAGAGAAGTGGAAATTGTTGTTATTAAAGCACTCGTACTAACTTCAGCAAGAGTAGAGTGAAGGTTTAGCCAGTTTTGGTACTCGTCTAGACATTTTCATCTAGATGAGTGAACTACCCGTAAGTATTTAATATAATTTTATCTATTATATAGATAATTTGTAAAAAATACATTTTATCTACGTCTAGATTAAAATAAGTCGTATCTAGATGAACAATTTTAATTCAAAGGATTTAACGATGAAAAAAAAAAACGGTTAGTATAAATTTGATGCGTCAAATTATCGACCTCTAAGTTACTAACAATAAACGCAAAATACAAGCACGCATAATAAAACCTAACATTTTAGACAAGTTTGAAGTTAAAGTATCAATATGTTGTGAAAAAGTAAGATTTGCATCAAATATTACACCTAAATCTTTTATGTTGTCAACAAGTGTCAAAGCATTACCATTTACAGTGTAAGCAGATGCAATATACCTCATTTTACGAGTAAATCTAACATAATAACATTTATTCCAATTGATCTTTAAACTATTGAGTGAACAATACATAGTTATCTTATTTAAGTTTTGCTGCAATTTTACTACATCTTTAAAATCCTTGACGGTGGAAAAAAATTTCAGATCATCAGCAAAACCAAGAACATTGCAAGTAAGAGAAGAAACCTGATCATCAATATACAACACAAATAACAGGGGGCCCAGGTTTGATCCTTGTGGGACCCCGGATGTTAACATGTATTCACTAGATTTAAAGCCATTGTAAAAGACATAGTTGATCCTATTAGAAAGATATAATTCCATAAGCCTCACAAGAGAAGGAACAAGACCGAAAGCACTAAGTTTGTTTAACAATAAATTGTGGTCCACCGTGTCAAAGGCATTGCTGAAATCAGTATAAAAAATTGGTCTAAAGAGTTTAGCCAGTACTTCCCTCGCTGTTGGAAACGTGACGACTGCATGCCTATTGTGTTTTTTTTCGCAGTAGATTTCATATATTTTTTTTTTAGTTACCCGGTATATGCAAATTCAAAAAATATGAATGGAATGATAAATTACAAGTACAGACTCATCATATTTTGTATATTCTAGATAGGATTTATTCGGCAAACTTTTGAGCTGACGTCAACAAGTTTTTGGAGGGGATAACCAACTATATTCTGACTAAAGATTTATGATGCTCTTTATAACCTTAAAATATCTGCAAGATTTCAAAGCATTCGGTTTTGTAGTTCTTGATTAACTCAATAAAATATATTCACGCATTCATTAATTTTTTGGAGTCACCCTGTATATAGAAATCCAAAAAATATGAATGGAGTGATAGATCACAAGTACGGACTCATCATATTTTGTACATTTTAGATATGATTTATTCCACAAACTTTTGAGCTGACGTCATCAAGTTTTTGGAGGGGATAAGCAAATATTTTTTGAGTAAAGATTTATGATGCTCTTTATAGCCTTAAAACATCTGCAAGATTTCAGAGCATTCGGTTTTGTAGTTCCTGATGAAATCAATAAAATATATTTACGCATTCATTAATTTTTTTGAGTCACCCTGTATATGCAAATCCAAAAAATATGAATGGAGTGATAGATCACAAGTACAGACTCATCATATTTTGTACATTTTAGATATGATTTATTCCACGAACTTTTAAGCTGACGTCATCAAGTTTTTGGAGGGGATAAGTAAATATTTTTTGACTAAAGATTTATGATGCTCTTTATAGCCTTAAAACATCTGCAACATTTCAGAGCATTCTGGTTAGCAGATTAAAAATTAAATTTCAAGATATTGTTTTATAATTTTGATTTTTTTTTCCAAAAATCTGGACGTTTCGGGTGAAAAGTCGATTCAGAGTTGTAAACTACATGTGTAGGACTATGTTATTTTATACAATTGAAAACCCATTTACTATGTACAATTTTGAAGTGACGTCATCGCATTAGTGGTGGGGATGATTAGACAAATTTTGGTTAGCGTTTTACCATCTACATGATATTCTTAATATAAGTACAAAATTTCACAACAATCGGTCTAGTACTTTCGGAGATTATCTGTCTAATAAAAATCCGGGACAACAGACGGACAGACGGACAGACGGACGGACAGACGGACAGACGGACAGACGGACGGACAGACGGACAGACGGACAGACGGACAGACGGACAGACAGACGGAAATGGGAGACCTATTTCTTCGTCTTCTAGGGGTCATGAAAGATCGAGAAAACGTAAAAGTAGAGAGTCGACCGACGGACTCGATTACAATACTTCCTTTGCTTACGCTCGGGAAGTAATAACATCTGTTTGTCCTCTTTTGTCCATTTCTTTAGCAATGTATTGTGTAACATTTAATAAATTAGTTGTAGTGGATCTCCGAGGTAAGAAGCCATGTTGATTACTTGAAATATAACGATGAGTACCATTACAAATGCAAGTATAAATGCCCTGCTGGAATAAGTTTGAAAGAATGGCAATCGGTCGATAGTTTTTTAATTGCGTCTTATCATCTTTCTTATAAACAAGCGTTATTCGTGCTCTCTTCCATAAACTAGGAAATGTGGACAATGAAATGGCTAAGTTAATAATATGCAAGAGTGGTCTTACGAGTGCAAATCTTACATTATGTACAATGAAGCTCGGTATTTGATCATCTCCGGAAGTGTGTTTAGCAGGAAAACGGGACATGTATTTAAGCAATTCATCTTCATTAACTGGCTGTAGCTGAACACAAAGACGATTTGACGGAATATCTTAACATCTATTTTAGGAGAAAAGTGTTAGAAAATATAGAAGCAAAAGCATTAACAATATCTTGAGGAGAATCGTACGATTTAATACTATCAAACATCCTTTCCAGGTATCCTTGTAGTCCCTTTTTTCATATGCATATAGTTGAATATTTCATTGGGATTAGATATTATGGACTCTTCAACCTTTTTCATGTAGGAATTATATGCCAGTGATATTTGAGATTTACACACCCTTCGCAATCGCCTAAATTCATTACGCATAGAGTCATTACCATTTGCTAGCCATTTGCTTCTATATTTATTTTTAAGTTTTAAATTGTAAATAATTTCGGGTGTAAACCACGGAGGAAACCGAGTATTACGTTGTTTGTAATACGGAACTAAGGCTTTACATATTTCATAAAGATGAAAATAAAACATATCCAACGCATGATCAACATTATTAAGTTGTTGCAGAAAGGACCAATCTTTATACGGACATCACTAAGATATTAAAGTTACTTTCGAAAATTAAACTATATATGTATTGAAAAGGATTAGTTTTCAAAAGTTTCTAAATCAGATGATTGATAACAGAGTTAAGCCTTCCATTGACAAAGGATATTCAGCTGATCAAAAAAGGTTAGTTTTAATTCAAATAATATAGATCAAGATGTTCATAGAGCAAGTTTATACTATCTTCCTTCAATGAATTGAAAATTTGATTCATTAAAGTAAATAAATGATTAAGATAAATTAAATTTCCAAGAATAAATCGGATGAATTATAGGCATTAAAAATAAATGGTTCCATAAATAAATGTTTATCATAAAATATTTCAAGTAAGAAAATTTAGTTGTCAATAGAAGTACCAGGTGGGATATATGCAGCAACCAGAAAGAATGAAGTTTTACCAACATAACATTTGCAAATTATAAAATCTATTTGTGACACTAAATTTTCTATACTATCAATGTGCATGTAATTTTATTAGACAGAGCAACACAATCAGATTTACCAGTTAATTTAAAAGTTCTGTCACATCGAAGAACAGTATAATTAGAAAAAACAATTCGCCATCCGTAATCGAGTCATTTAACCAAGAAAACTTGAACAAAAAAGGAAAGATCGGTAACGGAAAGGTACCACAAGAGAGACAGAGTAACACAACAGCGCGTGCAGGTGCAAGCACAAAAACTGTCGATAAGATAGGAGTATTGCATTGATGAAACCTTACCACTGATATAGCGTCACAGTCACAAGGGTTTTACTATTACTCCACATAAAGAGCTGAACTGTTTGGATCACCTAGTGTGAATTTTAATCAAATATTCACTAGAATGCCACCAAAAATCACGATTAATGAGAGATAAGTGCCAGCGTGTGTAAAGAACACAATTCGTATGGTATATGCACTTTGTGTGAAACAAAAATCACCAAATTTTGAGTAGATCGTAGAGTCTTATTTCGAATTTTTGAATTTGTTATTTGTCCTAGTCAAAAATGAAGCGATTTAACGACCAAGCAAAACAAATAATTTTAAACGTGTCAGACTATCTTGATCGAAACCAAGATGTTTTGGAATTTAAGGAAAAAGGACGACAGAACTGGCCGCGGAAATGTTGAAAATTTCGGAAAGATCTGTCTACCGGCTATAAGAAAGACCAAGTTTAAGTGACTTTGAATACCAGAAAAATATATCTTCTAAAATTAGTCACATAAAATGGTTGTTTCTAAAAAATACATTATCTACTATTAAGTTGCTGTACGATGGAGAAATGGAAGACATTCCCGTATTTAACGTTGGTCCTAGATCCTTAACCAATTGGATAAGGAAAATTGATTTCAAATTTAAGAAAAAATGTAACAAAAAAAAATTATATGAACCTCTTTTTCTTGATGAAACCTAGGTATTTAGTAAGGGTATCATATGCAAAAAGACATGGCAAGATGGTTCATTAAACACTGCTATTGCAAAAACTGGAGAAAGGTGCAGGTACCTACATTGTGGTTCACGCTGGAAATATAAATGGTTTTATTGAAGGGGCCTCTTTTGTTTTTAAAGCTAATAGCAAATCTGGAGACTACCATGATAATATGAACCAGGAAAATTTTGAAAAATGGTTCAAAGAACGGTTGATACCAAGTTTGCGGGAACCTTCTCTTATTGTGATAAATAATGCAAGTTATCATAGTAGATTTGAGGTATCAATTTAGTCTTCACAGGTATTGATATATTATATTAAAACTTTACATTAAATCCGAAATCACTGAAATAAAGAAATCGACAAAAACGCAAGGTGAATTAGCAAAAGATACTGATAGATGGTCAAGGTAAACGTATTTTTACTGATGATCAATTGCTGGAAGAGTTTGAGGAAAGGCAACGACGTGCAGCGAATATTATTGTGAGTAATTTACAAGAGGAAAATGACAGTGATGATGAAACCACCCCAGAGACTGAGAATGATTTAACCAGAGTAGTCGAAATCATATCGACTACTGGCATAAAAAATGCTGAAATTATTAAATGCTACCGCATTGGCAAAAAATCTCAAAATAAGTGTCGTCCAGTTCGAGTTGTACTTACTTTAGCCAATCTTGCTTATAATATAATTGCAAATTACAAAATAACAAATAAAATTTATGTTAATAGAGACCTTACTCGACAATAACAGAATAATGCGTACCTATCTGGTTAGTAAGGAGTTCAAAACTCGCACCAATAATAGCGAGGTAAATCTAAAATTAAAATATATGAATGGTATGCCAAAAATCATCACACAAAAAAACAAGTAGATATCCAACAGACAACCAATCAGAGTGTATTCAGTCTTAATATATTATACAAAAATACAAGAGGATTAAATACAAAACCTCAAAATTTCTTTCTTAATGTTTATTGTGAAGCGAATGTAGATCTGGTATTATTAACTGACACCTGGCTGCATGAAGATGTCTTCTCCAATGAACTTTTTCCTCGCAAATTTGAAGTATTTAGATGTGATCGTACAAATGGTAGAGGAGGAGGAGTGTTGATAGCTGTCAACAATGAAATGAACGTCAAAAATATTAATCTACCTAACTCTCCAAACAATATTGAACTTATTGGTGTAAAAGTGATTGTATATGATATAATACTGTCAGTTTTAGTTGTCTATGTGCTTCCAGCTTCCTCCAGCGCAAAATACATGGAACTATTTGAATATCTAGAGTAAAATATTGACTTTGATCATCCTGTAATACTGGCAGGTGATTTCAATATTACTGAACTTACTGATTGTATATCGGGAGCAAAATCAACTTCTTTGTATAATACTATTATGCTCACTTTATAAATTTAAATAACATCACACAACATGACAATATTCTGAATGCCAATGGTAGAATTTTGGACCTAATTATTACTACAAATCACATCTCTGCAGAAATAATGAGGCAAGAGGAACCACTAGTCATTGAGGATTTGCACCATCCTTGCCTTGATATTGTCGTTTCTCTGAGTGAGACCAATAAACCAAATTTTAACCACAAAAATCATTTTGTGTTCAACTTCCGTAAAGCTAATCTACAAACCTTGTATATGGACTTATTGAACATGATACTAAAAAATTCTGGTCAATGATTAATATGAAGAAGAAATGTAGTAGTAAATAGTAGATGCTTTTGCGCAACAGTTTGCTAGTGTTTTCAGCCGTGATAACATTGATCATTGCTGTGGTATCAACTGTGATCCTGGTTCTAGGGCTTGCACAATCTGTGATAAATATTGTTGTCCATCTGTTAATAGTGATATTCAAGGCTGTGAAGTTACTGACTTTCTCCCGAAGTTTACTGTGTGCGAGCAGAATATTATGAAAGCTGTTAAGAAGATTAAAGCGAATTGTGTATGCGGTCCAGATAATGTACCAGCATTCATTGTTGTTGCATATTTTTAATTTAATTATTGCAACTTGTACTTATCCTCAAGACTGGAAAGTTTCTCGTGTTTGCCCTAATGTATCCGGATTAAGACCAATTACTCTCTTGTGTGATTTTGCTAAATTGTTAGAATCTATAATATCAGAAACATTTTATTCTCATGTCTCCAATCATATAAGGCTTGTCCCAGAAAGTTTTGCACCATATTTAAATTCTGCTATTAAAGTTGTTTAACCGACATTTAAATTAAGTAAAATATATATGCTACACTAGGCCATGGTCTTCACATCTGTCATTAGTTTTTTTGTTTTAATCAGTCGGTTCTCAAAATGTCGCCCAAAAGAGTTAGTGTAAGATAACGAATTATGCAAAATTTGGTCCGAACATTTTTAAAAATCTTTAAATTTAATAGCGAAAGAGGCTAATACCATGCGGTGGATGGTAAAAAACGACCATTGATAGATGTCAGCGACAAAGAAAAATAATTTTTTTGAAAAAATTTGTCCGCAAAGTTCTTGTTTGGCAAGCAATTTGCCAATGTGGCAAGAGAAACAGAGTTTTTTGTTGAAAGCAGCATCAACACTGATTTTTGTGTCCGAAAATGCCTTCAAGCTGGATTACTATCTTTTTTAAGACCTCACCCAGGTTCTACTTTCTTTTGGCCAGACCTAGCTACTTCGTATTACTCACAATTAGCGAAGAATTGGTTTGCGCAGATTAGAGTCCAATATCCAGACAAAGAAAATAATACCCCAAACACACCTGAACTCCGACTTATTGAAAGATATTGGGCTCTAGTTAGAGAATTCTTAGAAAAGAAGGAAAATGCGCCAAAAATTTTGAATTCTTCAAAAAATTCTGGATGATGGGAAGTAAAAAAGTTTCTAGTGCAAATTTGCAAAAAATATTGCTTCGCATTAGATCTAAAGTGAGATTATTTTCCCGTAAGCCGTAATTTTAAACAAGTAATTATGAAATTCATAATTTTATTGCTGTTTTAGTATACTGTAAATAAATTTGATATTTGCTCCGATTTGTTGAGGCGTTCTTATTTTATTCAAAAACAAAACATGTGCAAAACTTTCTGGGACAAGCCTTAGTATCTGACCAACACGGATTCATTAGGGGCAGATCTACTGCAACAAACTTAAGTTCGTTTACGCACTTTGTATCTAAAGCATTAGATGATAGACTGCAAACAGATGTGGTTTACACAGATCTAAGCAAGGCTTTCGACAATGCCAACCATTGCATTTTATTACATAAAATCGAAGAATTTGGATTGTATGATCATTTAGTATTACTTGTTTTGCTAATGAGTAGACAACAATATGTTGAATACAACGGTTACAAATCTCAACCATTTCATGTTAATAGTGGAGTAGCTCAAGGCTCAAATTTGGGCCCACTGCTGTTTGTTGTTTTTTTTTAATGTCATCAATCATTTAAGGTGCAAAGTCTACATCTATGCTGACGACTTAAAAGTTGTTTGTACTATTCGCACTTATGAACACTATTTAATACTGCAAGATAACATCGACAAATTCATTGAATACTGTAATAAATAATTCCCATAATTAAATGCAACTGGGAGACTAAAACCTTCCAAAGTTTTTCAAAAGCAAAGCATTAGAGGTTTCCGAGATTTTTCAATTTCTTTCAAAAACAAATTAGTTACACCGAAGATTCTTTCACATTTATAAAACACAAATACCAGGAGCTCTCAACATCTTGAATTTTTTTCAAAAATAAAACACGAGAGACACCAGGAACCCCTAGGATTCTTTCAGACTCTTAGAAAAAAAAAACAGGGATCTCCGAAATGTCCTTGCATTTTTTTAAATATAACTTTGCTATTGTTGCTTAATTGACATCTTTTTCTTAATGTATACAGTTTTTTTAAACACGATACTTCAAACAAAATTCTAATCTCAAATTAACTCTTTGATATTTTAAGTATTTTACTGTTGAAAGAAGACTAGTGTATTACGAAAAAAAATCAAAGGATAAACCCCACCCACCCGCCCAATCTCAATTGTAACTGATCTTTTTATTCGTTGTGAGACGGAGGGCGGAGCTTAAATGATGCAGAGCTCATATTTTTCTACAAGAAATTACCATGTGAAATATCTTAAAAATGAGGAAGTGCAAAATTGAAATGTCTTTACTATTTTGTAGAGAAATATGGATTTTGCAGTTAAGCTCCGCCCCTAAATCTGACATCAAATGACAAATTCATCAGAATTGAGATAGGGTGGGTGAGTGGGGCTTAATCATTGACATCTTTTTCTTAATGTATGTATGTTTTTTTTTCAAAAACCCGATACCTACTTAAAACATAATTCTAATCTCAAATTCACTATTTATTTTAAGTATTTTACTGTTGAAAGAAGACTAGTATATTACGAAAAAACATCAAAGGATAAGCCCCACCCACCCCAACTCAATTGTGATTAATTTTTTTATTCATCGTGAGAGAGAGGGGGGCGGAGCTTAAATGCAGATTTCATATTTTTCTACAAGAAATTAACATGTGAAATATGTAAAAAAAAAATGAGGAAGTGCAAAATTAGAATGTTTTTAGGGTGGGTGGGTGAGGCTTAATCATGGACATCTTTTTCTAATGTATCCAGTTTTTGTTTTTTTTTTAAACACAATACTTAATACATAATTCTAGTCTCAAATTACCTCTTTTATATTTTAAGTACATTACTGTTGAAAGAAGTCTTGTATATTACGAAAACCAAATCAAAGGATAAGCCCCACCCACCCACCCCGCAAAGTTCAACAGGGAACTCCTAAATTATTTCATATTTAAAAAAAAATCTACGAGTGGTCTCTAAAATTCTTTCACACTCTTTAAAAAAAAGACACAACTGGCCCCAAAGATTCTTCCACGTTCTTAAAATCAAGACACCATGAGCCCACAAGATCTTTTGAAGTTCTTTCAAAAATTGATTTAAATATTTGAAGATTTGAGGATTTTCGAACGCATTAATGCTAAAAAAAATACAGTTGACGTATGGCCATTGCAACCATACAATCTAGAAGAGCGTTAAATGTAAATTTCCAGCCGAAGAAGACATCTAGGTAGTTAATATATGAGCATCCGGTGAGAATTTGGTGTTGATTGGCGAATTTGGCGATTCGAGAATTTGGTGATACGAGGATTTTGAGGATTTGGCGATTCGAGGATTTTGAAGATCTGAAGATTTGGTAATGATTCGAGGAATTGGTGATTTGAGGATTTTGAAGATTTAAAGATTGAGGATTTGATATTGATTTGAGGATTTGGTAATTTAAAGATTGTGAAGATTTGAGGATTTTGAGAATTTGAAGATTTCAAGATTTTCGAATACACTAAGGCTCAAAGAAATACAATAAAAATATGGCTATTGCAACCAGATAATCTAGATATCTGTTTAATGTGCGATTCTTAGAAGATACCTAGATAATTAATGTAGTTGGAGATTTGGTGAATTGCGACTTTTGAGGATTTGACGATTCTCGAAAACATTAACGCCCAAAAATACACTGAATACCCACCCTATACCATTGCAACATAGATAATCTACACGATGATTTGAGGATTTTGAGAATTTGAGAATTGTGAGGATTTGAAGATTTAAGGATTTTGAAGATTTGAGGATTATGAGAATTTGAAGAATTCAGAATTTTCGATTACACTAAGGCTCAAAGAAATACAGTGAAAATATATTCATTGCAACCAGATAAACTAGATAATAATATAGGTGAGCATTTGGTGATGCGGATTTTGAGAATTTGAAGATTTGAGGATTCTCGAAAGCTTTGAGGATTCTCGAAAGCACCCACGCCCAAAAAAATACACTGAAAGTATGGCCATTGTGACATTGATAGATAATAATCACACCATGATTTGAGGATTTTTAAGGATTTGGTAATTTGATGATTTTCAGAATTTGAAGAGTTAAGGATTTGGTTATTTAAGCATTTTCAAAATTTGGGGATTTGGTGATTTGAGAATTTTGAGAATTTGAAGAGTTGAGAATTTTCGAAGACACTAACGCCTAAAAGAATGCAATGGAAGTATGACAATCTACATGTTTGTTAAATGTTCATTGCGAGTCGTAAAAGACACCTAGATAATTAATACATGAGCATCTGGTAAGGAATTGGTGATTTGAGAATTTTAAGATTTAATTGATTTAAGGATTTGAAAATTTGAGGGTTTCTAAATTAACTGTAAAAAATGCACACTAATATCGTACACACGAAAAGAAAATATGATAACAGTTCGCTATAATATAAATGGCTTTGTTATTAAAAGATACACTAGTTTCACTGATTTAAGTGTCATTATGGACACATCACTAACCTTTTCTAATCATATAATAGACATTACCAATGGTGCAATGAGGCTATTAGGATTTATTATAAGAAACACCAAAGATTTTAAGGACATTTTTACTATTAAATTGTTGTACTTTAGCTTAGTTAGATCAAAGTTGGAATATTGTTGTGTAGTATGGGGTCGCTATCAACAAAATCATATATCACTTATTGAAAATGTGCATCGGAAATTCTGTAAGTACTTATATTTTAAAAAGTTTGAGTCATACCCGCAGAGGCTCTGTGAACAAAATGTACTTTTAAATATTATAAATGAAAAACATCTCTTTGCAAGGAGAAATGTACTTAGGCTAATACTCTTACAAAAGATTGTTAATGGTGAAGTCAAATGCGTGGATTTATTTAATGAAATAAGTTTTTGTGTTCTTTGGACAAACTGTAGAACTCCTAACATGTTCTATTATAAAATACCAAATACCTTCCACCACTTCAACAGTTCACTTATTTCTTGTTTAAGATTATAATTGTATTTTGCATCACCTTAATATTGATATGTTTTTTGATCATTTTAAGTGTAAGTCAATTAAATCTAATTTCTGTATTTTTAAATAGAACTATTACTAATTGATTATCACAAATTCCACATTTTCCCAACACACCTTATCTAAAACACCTACCCACGACGCATGAACACAACCTTTCTTAGGAGCCTTTTTTGTCTTAGCTGATAACACTAGATAAGTTGTACGTGGTGTGTGTTAGAGTGTGTGTGGATATTAAAATTTTCACGTCACAATGTCAGAATTTATAACCGACATGGAAGCTCTAGAAGACGAACATTTTCAACGTCTGAGGCACCTTTTTGCTTCAACCAAAAATAAATTCCAAAGATGTACAACTAACGCAGAGCGTGTTAATTTCTTGCTGGCTAATAAAAAAGTTGCAAAGCTGAGTAAAGCTGGCCTTAATCAAAAAAAGTCGGGCATCAAATCGAACTCGGCCTTTTACGAATTAACCGAAAGTGGAGATAAGCACTTTACAGATGGATACTATGAACGAGCTCTAGCTACGTATGGTACGGCTTTGTCTTTTGCTGCTGACGATATTACTTTGGCTATCGCATTCTACAACAGATCTCGGACATTTTTGGCATTGAATATGTACGATGAATGTTTAACAGTAAGTACATAGTTTTCTTTTTTGACCAAAATGTTTTTATTGTTGTTGTAGGATATTGACATATGTATGGCACGAGGTTATAGCCAACACTTGAAGATAGATCTCATTAATAGGAGAAAATATGTGCAAATATTGAAAGAACATGATGCCCCTCCTAGAACTAACCCGAACACAACCAGAATCCAAGAAATTCGAGAAGAGGAGAAAAATCCTTTAATTCAGTCTGCCAGGAACTGCATTAAGATACAAACAGATGACCAATACGGCCAATATATAGTTGCCAGCAGGAATATTGAAATCGGCGAAATCCTAGTTGTTGAAAAACCATATACATGGGTGGTATTTGATCATCTGAGTATGTATTGTCACGAGTGTTTGAAAATGTGTCGCAACGTAATACCTTGCAATAAATGCATCCTGGCCGTATACTGTAGTAATACCTGCAAGAAAAATGCTTTCAGAAGTTATCATCGCTACGAATGTCCAATTCAACAAAACATACTCAGCTTCTTTTATGATGTCAAAGAACTCGTGTTCTTTGCCTTAAAAATGACACTCTTGGTCAGAAATGATAACGACGCTAATCCCGATGAAAGCATTTATCGTTCGGACAGGTACCACGAAATTTCAAAATTGGACAGTCGTATCGATAACTACCCAAAAGAGAAACTATTCACTCTGTCTTTTATAACAGCAATGGTGTTTCAATTTGCTAAACAGAAGACCGACTTGTTTTCGGTACGGACTTACGAAGACAAATTTAAGGAACAATTTTTGTTTAACTTGCAAATTGGTACCATGCATTATCGTGAAATCGAACTATATCGTGGAAAAGAGGAAGATGATAACCCAGTCTACAGTAACGTGATATATCCTCTGTCTAGCTTGTTTAAACATTCTTGCAATGCAAACGCGTTGTGTTACACTTTAGGATCTACATTAGTAGTCAAATCTGTTTCTACGATCAAGGAAGGAGAACAATGTTTTATTTCTTACGGGTAAGTTTTCTTTTTTGATTACTATGACAACAACCATGTTTAGTAGAAGGGTTGGAGATAAACATTTTTAAGTTTCGAATATTTTATGTTTTAGTCCCTCTTGCGTGTATCTTAACAAACCCAAGCGCCAAGAAATACTTCGATACAAGTTCCATTTTACCTGCAAATGTAAGCCCTGCGAAGAAGATTGGCCACAAGAGAATAATCCTGAAGACTACAAAAAGTTTAGAGTGGTAGCACAAAACCTTTTAGCGAAAAATAGACAAGTATTAATCGATCATATGCAGAGGATAATTGCCGATCTGAATGAAGCACTAGAGACACAGAGTGAATCTTCTAAAGAAGTATTACACCTGACTGAACGGCTTAGAATTTGTTATGAGCTCTTAGGTTCGTTGTTAGTTTAGTAGCAAATTTTATTGACGAACAAATTGTTTAAAAAATCTGGTTTTATATTCAGTGTTTGTAAAATTAATATTTGTAGTTTCAGTATGTTTTGTGTGTATACAATATTGACCTAAATAAATCTTATTTTAATCTGCATTAAAACCTTGACACTGTTTTTACGTTAAATATAAATAAATAAAGATAAATCTGCTGTTTTCAAGCGTGTGCTTTTTTTGTTTTTTTGACCTTTCATGACCCCTAGAGTACGAAGAAATAGGTCCACAGTTTCCGTCTGTCTGTCTATCTGTTTGTCTGTCTGTCTGCCGTCTGTCCGGATCCTTATTAAACAGATACCTAATCTGCGAAACTACTGGACCGACTCAAAACTGTACATGATAAATGGGTTCGAAATTGTCTAAAATAACAAACTAGTTTATGACTCCGTACTGAGTTTTTACCCGAAATGTCCAGATTTTTGGAAAGAAAACCAAAAATAAAAAACATCATTTTGCATTTTAATTTTGAATCTGTATGTTTTTGATAAGTATGATAAATTTTTAATCAAAATTTTGTGGAATAAATCTTATCTAAAATCTCCAAAGTATGATGAGTCTATACTTTCGACCAATTTTTATTTTTCATTTTCTCGATTTTATAACTATTTTTCGTTTTTTCATGTCTTTTATTTTTTCATTGTTTCTTTCGATTTTATAATTTTTCGTTTATTCAGTTTTGAAATTTCCAATCTTTGATTTTTCAGTTCCTCAAGTTCCAGTTTTTAAATTTTTCAATTTTGCAATTTTTGGATTTCTCAATTACATATTCGATTTTTCTATTTCTTTAATTTTCAGTGTTTCCATTTTACAATTTCTTTTCGATGTTTCAAAGCTTGCATTTGATACTTTTTTTTTCATTTTTGATTTTCCAATTTTACAGTTTTGCAATTTGTCCATTTCTTTGATTCGAAAAGTTGAAAAATAGAAAAATGCAAATTAAAGAACTAAAGAAACGAAAAATCAAAACAATAAAAAACTAAAACTCGAGACTCTAAAAAATTGAAAAAAATTATGAGTTGAAAAATTGGAGAGAAGAAAAAACGACTCGAGTCGAAAAATTGGAAAGCCCAAAAATTGTCAAGTCCAAAAATCATAGAATCGTCAAAATTGTAAAGTCGAAAAACTGAAAGCTCTAAAATTAAAAAATTAAATATCGAGATATTGAAAAATCGAATAAAAGAAAAAGTTTTAAATCCAAAAATAATAATTATTAAAAAATTGTAGACTTCTAAAGGAGTAAAACTGAAAAAGTGAAAAAATTTTAAAAGTATAATTATTATTAGTATTACATACATATTTAAAATGAAAACTAGAAAAATTTCAAAGCAAAACTGAAGAAACGAAAAACCCAAAAATCCAGGAACTGAAAAATCTAAACTAAAAAACCAAAAATTAAAATATCCAAAATTTGAAAAACTGAAAAATGGCAAATCCAAAAATTGAAAAAGTCAAAAATTGAAAAATTTTACATTTCAATGGAAAAAATTAGAAAATCAAAACATAGGAAAACCGAAAAATTAAAAAAATGAAAAACCGAAAAATCGGAAAAACTGAAAATTAGAAAAACTGAAAAGACGAGAATTTTCAATTCAAAAAAGTGGAAAGCAGAAAAATAGCAAATTTAAGAACTAAACAAGCGAAAATTCAAAACATTGAAGAACTAAAAATCAAGAAACTTAAAAATTGAGAAAAATTATGAATTGAAAAATTGGACAGAAGAAAAACGACTTGAATCCAAAAATTGGAAAGGCCGAAAATTGTAAAATCGAAGAATTGAAAATTCCAACACTAGAAAAAGTCAAAAATTGAAAACGTTTATATTTAAACGGAGAAAAAATATAAAATCAAAATATAGGAAAACCGAAAACTTGAAAAAAATGAAGAAAATAGAAAGCGAAACCAAAAATTGAAAATCAAAAATTGAGGAAATGAAAAAAATCTTAAAATTAAAAAAATTAATACTCGTCGAATTTCAAATCGAAAAATTGCAAGATTTAAAAACTGAAACTTCCAAAATTTGAAAAATAAGAAAAGTGAAAAATTTAAAAATGAAAACTCCAGGGTATGCATATCGCAGAGTTGAAGAAATAAAAAAAATAAAAAATTGAAAAATCCTAAATCGTAAAATGGTAGGAACGAAAAATTGAAAAATCGAAGAACTGAAAAATCTAAATTGAAAAAAAAACCCAAATTAAAAAATCGGAAAATGGAAAAATCGAAAAATTGTAGTCCGATATTTTGCAAATCCAAAAATTGAAAGAGCCTAAAACATTTAGGTGCATTTCGAGAAAGAAAAATTAGAAAATCAGAACACAGAAAAACCGACAAACTGAAAAAAATTAAGAAAATAAAAAATTTAAACGAATAATTGGGGAAACGAAAAACTGAAACAGACAAAGTTGGAAAAACAGAAAATTGAAAGATTTAAAAACGAAAACTCCAGGAGATTCATACCGTAGGATTGAAAAAACGAAAAATTGAAAAATTGTATTGAAAAACTGAAGAAACGAAAGAATTAAAAAATTGAAAATTATAAAATTGCAGCAGAAAAATCGAAAAATTGTAATAATAAAGAACAGAAAAAATCTAAATCAAAACTTCCATACTGAAAATTTGAAAAAACAAAAAATTAAATAATCAAAAATTTAAAAATCAAAAACTCGAGAAACTATAAATCGAAAAATTGCAGAAACGAAAAATTTAAAAATTGAGGAATTGAGAAATCTAAAATAAAAAAAGAAACAGAAATTAAAATATCTAAAATTTGAAAAGCCGAAAAGTTGCAAATCGAAAAATTGAAAAATCCAAAAGTGAAAAATTTTACATTTAAAGGAGAAAAATTAGAAAATCGAAACATTGGAAAACCCAAAAATTGAAAAAATAAACAAAATAAAAAATTGAAAACTTATCAAATTGCAAATCGAAAAACTGAAACTTCCAAAAGATGGAAAATAGGAAAACTGAAAAATTTTAAAATGAAAAAACCAAAGAATAAAAAATACAAAAAAATTATAAAATCGCAACAGAAAAATCTGAAAATTTAAAAATAAAGAAAATAAAAACCGAAACCAAAATTTCAAATCGAAAATTTGAAAAACAAATAAATAATTAAAAATTGAAAAATCCCAAATCGCAAAATTAAAGAAACGAAAAATTGAAACATCGCATAATTGAAAAATCTAAATTGAAAAAGGACCACAAATTAAAAGATCTGAAAATAGAAAAAATATTGAAAACCGAGATTTTGCAAATCGAAAAATTGAAAAAGCCAAAAATGGAAAAATTTCACAATTCAAAGTAGAAAAACTGAAAGCTCGAAATTTGAAAAATTAAATATCGAGATTTTGAAAAATCGAATAAAAAAAAGTTTAAAATCCAAAAATAATGATTATTAAAAAATTGCAGACTTCTAAAATAGTAAAACTGAAAAAGTGAAAAAATTTTAAAAGTATAATTATTATTAGTATTACATACATATTTAAAATGAAAACTAGAAAAATTGCAAAGCAAAACTAAAGAAACGAAAAACCGGAAAATCCAGAAACTGAAAAATCTAAACTAAAAAACCAAAAATTAAAATATCCAAAATTTGAAAAACTGAAAAATGGCAAATCCAAAAATTGAAAAAGCCAAAAATTGAACATGTAAAAGGAAAAAAATTAGAAGATCAAAACATAGGAAAACCGAAAAATTAAAAAAAATTGAAAAACCAAAAAATCGGAAAAACTGAAAATTCGAAAAACTACAAGATGGAAAATTGAAAAATTAAATATCGAGAAATTGAAAAATGGAATAAAGGTAAAAGTTTTAAAATCCAATAACAACAATAATAAAAAATTTCTAAATTTCTAAAACAGTGAAACTGAAAAAGTGAAAAAATTAAAAAAATATAAGTATTATTACGTACATATTTATAATGAAGACTAGAAAAATTGCGACTTAAAACTGAAGAAACGAAAAATTGAAAAATCCGGAAACTGAAAAATCTAAAATAAAAAGCGAAAATCAAAACAAGAAAACAGAAAAATTGAAAAAATTAACTAAATAGATTCTGAAACCTAAACTTGCAACTCAAAAAATTGAGGAAATGAAAAATTTAAAAATGAAAAAAATTGAAAACGAAAAAACAAAAACTTAAAAAATCGCTATATAGAAAAATCGGAAAATTGTAAAAATTAAGAAAACATAAACCGAAACCGAAACTTACGAATCGAAAATTTGAGAAACAAAAAATTAAATAATCAAAAATTGAAAAATTATAAATTGAACACTCGAGAAACTTTGAATTGAAAAACTGCAAAATGTAAAAATTGAGGAAACAAAAAAATGAAAAATTGGAAAGTCCTAAAATGCAAAATTGAAACGAAAAATTGAAAAAACGAAGAATTGAAAAATCTAATTGAAAAAAAAAACAAATTAAAAAATCTGAAAGTAGGAAAATCGAAAGATTGAAATCCGAGAAAATTGCAAATCGAAAAAATTGAAAAAGCCAATTTTACATTTCGAAGAAGAAAGATTAGAAAATCAAAACAGAAAACTAAGTAAAACTGAAAAATTGGAAGAAATAAATAAAAAAATGAAACGAATAATTGAAACGAAAATTGAAAAATCAAAAATTTCTGAAATTGCAAATTGACAAACTGAACATCAAAAAACTGAAGCACCCAAAGTTGGAAGATCGGAAATATGAAAAATTTAAAAATGAAAATCAGAGATGCATATCGTGGTATGAAAAACAAAAAAAGAAAACTTGAAAATTGCCTCGAAAAACTGAAGAAACGAAAGAATGAAAAAAATTGAAAATAAAATACAAAAAATTGGTAATAAAAAGAACAGAAAAAATCGAAATCAAAACTTGCATATCGAAAATTGAAGAACAAAAAATTAAATAAATCAAAAAATTGAAAATAAAAAAATCAAAAAACTCGAGAAATGTAAATTAACAAAAATTGCAAAATGTAAAATTAGAAGAAACAGAAAACTGAAAAATCGAGAAACTGCAAATTAAAATAATAAACCAAAATTAGAATATTAAAAAACGAAACTTTCAAAATTTGGAAAATGAAAACTGAAAAATTTAAAAAATGAGAACTCAAGGAAATACTTCTAGAATTAAAGAAAACGAAAAACGAAAATATGAAAAATTGCATCGGAAAAACTGAAAAGAACGAAAAAAGAAAAAAAAAATTAAGTGTAAAAATAAAAAGTAAAAAATCACAACATAGAAAAAATCGGAAACTTGTAAAAAAATAAAAAATAAAATAGAAACAAAACTGCAAATCGAAAATTAAAGAAAAAAACAAATAAATAAATACTAATCAAAAAATAAAAAATTATAAACTGAAAACTCGGGAAAATTTGAAAAATGTAAAAATTGAAGGAACAAAAAAAAATGAAAAATTGAAAAATCCGAAATTGCAAAACCGAAGAAGCGAAAAATTGATAAATAAAACAACTGAAAAATCTGAATTAAAAAAAAACACAAATTAAAAAGTCTGAAAACAGAAAAATCGAAAAATTGAAATCCGAGATTTTGCAAATCGAAAAATTGAAAAGCCATAAAGGGAAAAATTTTACATTTCAAAGAAGAAAATTTAGAAAAGCAGAACACAGAAAAACCGAAAAACTAAAAAAATGAAGAAAAATAAAAAAATTTGAAACTGCAAATCGACAAATTGCAACATCTAAAACTGAAGCATCCAAAATTGGAAAATCAGAAAATTGAAAAATTTAAAAATGAAAACTCCAGATCATAGAATTGAAAAAACAAAAAATTGAAAAATTGTATCGAAAAACTGAAAGAACAAAAAAATGAAAAAATTGAAAATAAAAATACAAAAAATTATAAAATCGCAACATAGAAAAATCGAAAAATTGTAAAAATAAATAACATAAAAACCGAAATCAAAACTGGCATATCGAAAATTTGAAGAAACCAAAAATTAAATAATTAAAAATTGAAAAATAAAAAATTTAAAACTCGAGAAACTATAAATCGAAAAATTGCAAAATGTAAAATTGAAGAAATGAAAAATTGAAAAATCGAGGAACTGAAAAATCTAAAATATAAAAACAAAAAGTTAAAATATGCATCTAAGATTTGAAAAACCGAAAAATTGAAAAATCCAAAAATTGAGAAATTTAATATTTAAAAGGAGAAACATTAGAAAATCAAAATATAGGAAAACCCAAAAGTTTTAAAAATGAACAAAAAAGTTTGAGGAAATCTTAAAATTAAAAAATTGAAACTTGTCAAATTGCAAATCGAAAAATGCAAGATCTAGAAACTGAAACTTCCAAAAGTTGGAAAATAGGAAAACTGAAAAAAACGAAAAATGAAAAAATTGAACGTGAAAAATCAAAAAGTTAAAAAATTATAAAATCGCAACATAGAAAAATCGGAAAATTGTAGAAATAAAGAAAATGAAAACCGAAACCAAAATTTGCAAATCAAAAATTTGAGAAACAAATAACTAAATAATTGAAAATTGAAAAATTGAAAAATGTAAAATTGAAGACAAAAAAAATGAAAAATTGAAAAATCCCAAATCACAAAATAGAAGAAACGAAAAATTGAAACATCGAATAATTGAAAAATCTAAATTGAGAAAGAACCCCAAATTAAAAGATCTGAAAATGGAAAAATCCACAATCTAAAATCCGAGATTTTGCAAATCGAAAAACAATTCAAAGAAGAAAAGTTAGAAAATCAAACACAAAAACTGAAAAAATGAAGTAAATAAAAAACCGAAACGAATTAGTGGGGAAAGAAAATTTGAAAAATATAATAATTGAAAATTGAAAATTCGAGAAATTGCAACATCTAAAACCTAAAGCATCCGAAGTTGGAAAATCGGAAAACTGAAAAATTTAAAAATGAAAACCCCAAGAGATGCAAATCGTCGGAAAATTGCATCTATAAACTGAAGAAAAATTGTAAAAATAAAGAACATAAAAAACCGAAATCGAAACTTGCATGTCGAAAATTTGAAGGAACGAAAAATTAAATAATCAAAAATTGAAAAATTAAAAATTAAAAACTCGAGAAACTATCAATCGAAACAAAAATATCAATAATTGCAAAATTTCAAATCGAAAAACTGAAGAATGGAAAAATGCAAATCAAAAATGTTGCGGGAATGTTATTTACGTTTTATCTACATTTTCGTTCTCTAGTTTTTCATCAAAATTGAAGTGGCCTTCGTCAAATGTAGACTCTGGTTTTATACGATTTCATTTTGAACCTTCTCTATAAGCAAGCTGTTAAGAATTTTTTGAAGCTTTTGTATAGTCTGAATTGGAACACTTTTTTTAATCTTTGCAGTTTCTAAATAGATATACAGGCTGTCTTTTATATTTGATGCAACACCTGTAATTGTTTAAAAATGTTTGCAATAAATTTTGAAGTTTATGCTTTACTAGTACTGCTTAATTTTTTTAGTTTATCATTCTTATCAATTATTTTTAACTGGATAAAAACTGAAACAATTATTTTGCATCTATATCTAGATTTTTTCATTTTTATGCGTATTTGTGTCTGGATAAATTGAACCATTATCTTTTGTAAGAATTATTGTTGTCAGAAAAATGCAGTGTTGTCGATTTGTAGTGATTTTGTATTCTGTTCTTTATAATCAATTTCTTAGTGTAGTAACCTCCTGCTGCGCTAATTTCAAAACACCTGTATGTGCATAATTTCGTCAAAACTCAAACATATGACCTCGTTTTTACAGAACATTTGACGCATGCACAGTACACTTTTCTTTCTTGCTTGAGTTTTCTGTGCCTGAAGATAAGTTGTAACTCGTGTGTATTATAGTGTGTGTTGTTATTAAAATTTTCACAATGACAGTCTTCATGGATCTATTGGAAGCTTTAGACGAATATTTCCTACGTCTGAGACGCATTTTTGGTTCCAAGAGAATCAAATTCCAAAGGTCTATAAATAATGCAGAACGCGTTAATCTTTTATTGAGAATGCCAAAACTGCCGAAGCTAATTAAACCAACTCCTACGGCAAATCCATTGGCTTCCAAATCCGACGAGGTCTGTTACGACCTAATAGCAAAAGGAAAATACTACTTTAACCGGCAGGAATATGAAAAATCTCTAGCTATGTACAGCATGAGTTTGTCTTATGCTCAAAACAACCATACTTTGTCCTTTGTATACAAAAACAGATCTGAGGTACTTTTCGCAATGGGTCTGTTCAAAGAATGTTTAACAGTAAGTACTCAAGTTTTTTTGACCAAAGTGCATTTACTGGCGTTGTAGGATATTCAGAGGGCTGCGGATAACGGTTACCCCGAGAACTTGCAGGCACATCTTGTCCGAAGCAAAGCATTTGCTGAAGACGTGACACAACAAATGCAAACCCGTCCGGAAACCAAAGAGAACACCTACGAAATCCCAGAATCCGAAAGAAATTCTTTGATTCAGTCCGCCAGGAACTGCATTGAGATAAAAACAGATACCAAATGCGACCAACATATCGTTGCTACCAGGGATATTAACATCGGCGAAGTCCTTGTAGTTGAAAAACCATACGCATGGGCGATATTCGATCATCTGAATTTGCATTGTCATGGGTGTTTTAAACTCTGTCGCAACGTAATACCGTGCCCTACTTGCGTCTTTGCCGTATACTGCAGTGACACCTGCAAGGAAAATGCTTTCACAAAGTACCATCAGTACGAATGTATACTGCAGCTATACATAAGAAAGTTCTTTGATGATATCAAAGAAACTGTGATTTTTGCCTTAAAAATGACATTCTTAGCCAGAACTGATAGAGTCGCTGATATCGATGCAAGCATTTATCGTTCTGACAGGTACTACGAATTTTTAGACTTGGACATTTCTGACAATAAGTATCCAGTAGAGAGGTCATTCGTACTGGCTTTTATAGCAGCAGCTGTGTTTAAATTTGCTAAAGAGGAGACCAACATGTTTTCGATACTTGGTTTGGAAGATGAATTTAAAGAACTGTTTTTATTTAACTTACATATTAGTACTGTATATTGTCGAGAAATTCATCTACATTGTGTAAAAGGTGATGATGATCACCCAGGCTATAGCAACGCGATATATTCTCTAATTAGCCTGTTTAAACATTCTTGCAGTCCAAACGCATTTTGTTACAGTTCAGGAAGTACATTGATAGTGAGATCCGTGTCTACGATCAAGAAAGGAAATGAAGTTTGTATTTCGTATGGGTAAGTTTTCTGTTTTGATTAATAAATTTAAATTTATCGACAGATTTATTAATAATTAATTTAATTCTCAGTCTGTGACTTTTTGAATAAAAGTGACAGAAATATGTCTATTCTCTCTTTGATTTTTTTTCCACTAAGAATCTGCTTTATGTTTTAGTCCCTCCCACATTGATGTTGACCGAGCCACCCGTCAACAAGTACTTCGAAACAAGTACCATTTTACCTGCAAATGTAGGCCCTGCAGGGAAAAATGGCCACGAAAGAACTTCCTTGACGAATACAACAAATTTACTGTGATAGCACAAAACCTTGCAAAAGAAAACAGAGCAGTATTAATCAGTCATTTGCATAAGTTAATTGCGGACCTGAAAACAGCAGAAGCCACACAGCGTGAACCTTCTACTGACATAATACGCCTGCGTGAACGTATTAAAATTATTTATCAGGTTGTAGATGGATCATTGTAAAACTTTGTTGAGAAACAAGGTGACGTTTTTACTTTAGTGTTTGTGAAATTGATCTTTGTAATTTCAGTTGTGTAGTGTGTTACAAAATTGTAGAAATGCTGACAAAAATAAATTTTATTGCAATTAAATCAAAGATTTTTGAGTGTTTTCATCTGGAAGATAAAGCAGCGATTTAAAATTCCAACATGGAACTATCGAAGAGTTCGCTTGGTTTGTAGAGTCCATCTGGTTCCAACAAAATGGAGTACCACCTCACTTCGGACGTCAAGTACGGCATCGAGGAACTCCAAGGAAGTATTTCAAATTTTAATGTGATTGCTAAGTTTATGTCTAAACAACAACCGATTTCATCTCCAGTAGCAGGAGTCGAAAGCCTGAAAATTGAAGAAACGAAATATTGCAAAATTCCAAAGCTGAAATATTGAAAAACCTAAAAATGGAAGGGAAATTAAAGAATCGAAACAGCGCAAAATCCCAAACTGAAATATTGAAAAATTGAGAAATGGAAAAATGGGAAAATCAAAAAAATTGGTCTAAAGAGTTTAGACAGTACTTCCCTCGCTATCGGAAACGTGACGACTGCTTACCTATTATGTTTTTTTTTCACATTAGATTTCAAAGCATTCGGTTTTGAAGTTCCTGATTAAATCAATAAAATAAATTTGCGCACTTATTAAATTTTTTGAGTTATCCTTTATGTCCGAATCCAAAAAATATCAGTGGAATGATAAATTACAAGAAGAGACTCATCATATTTTGTAAATTTTAAATAGGATTATACGGCAAACTTTTGAGCTGACGTCATCAATTTTTTGGAGGGGATAAGCAAATATATTTTGACTAAAAATTTATTATGCTCTTTATAACCTTAAAACATTTGCAAGATTTCAAAGCATTGGGTTCTATAGTTCCTGATTAAATCAATAAAATAAATTTACACATTCATTAATTTTTGGGGTCATCCTGTATATGCAAATCCAAAAAACATGAATGGAATGATAAATCACAAGAAGAGACGCATCATATTTTATACAATTTAGATAGGATTTATTCAGCAAAATTTTGAGGTGACGTCATCAATTTTTTAGAAGGGATAAGTAAATATATTGTGATTAAAACGGTCCTGGTTTGATGACAAAAAAATATTGTTCGTCTATAAAACAAGCTCGTCTTAGACAAAGTATTCGTAAAAAAAATATGTCGTAAAAAAATTTACGAATGCTGGTCCCGACTGCGATTATGGTTTAAATATTTTTTAGAAAATCCTGTCATGGATGTAGAAACATTTGTGACAGCCAAAGAGGTTTATTTGAGAAAATTATCTTTGAATTTAGACCAAATTGAAATAGACACTAGGCAAAACAGGCACATTTGGGCAAAAGAAAGAGAAATTAGGGATACGGCTTCAAATTTTGGACGTATTTACAAACTTAGACCGACCACAGCAATAGCTAAAACTGTGGAGTCTCTGTTGTACAGAGGTAATAGTCATACATACTATGGACAGCAAAGTGAGAAAAAAGCTGTCAAGTGTTTTGAAATAAATAAAAATATAAAAACTGAACGGTGTGGCTTGTTTATTTCAAAACAATTTCCTTACTTGGCTGCTAGTCCAGACAGGGTTCTAGAGGATAGGAGTGCATTAGTCGAAATTAAATGCCCTTCAAAATCGCAAGATTTGTCTCCTGGAGAAGCGGTTAGAAAAAAAATAATCAAATTTTGTACATTGGCAGAGAGAGAATTGAAACTAAAAAAAAAATCATGATTACTACTTTCAAGTCTAGGGACAAATGCTTGTTACGGGTATTTCACAAGTTTATTTTGTTGTATGGACACCCAAAGGAATAAATATAGAAAAAATTTATAAAGACGAAGAAATATATGTAAAAAGATGGCAGATAAACTTGGCAGATTTTATTTTGGCGCATTATTGCCCGAAATAATTGATTCAAGAAGAAAAAGGAACCTGCCTTTTCGAGAGATTTTTTTAAAATAAATAAAATTTGTTTCTATTTTTTATGTATTTTAATAATTTATTAGGAGTACATTTTTCATCACCAAGACTAGCATATTTTTATTATAAATATATTTTGAAAATGATCCTTCGGCAAATGAAAACATACGAGCACTTTTTTCGAGTAAACAATGAAGGGAGAAGTTACTGGGCGTAGGGCTTTTTTAAAAACACCTCCTTTCTGGGATAAGTAGTAGATACACTTAGCTACATATAGGTAGGTACGTGTTAAACAAAAGCTGTATTTTATATATGTTTTATTATTATTATAAATATGTTTAATAGTTTTATTAATTAACAAAGCAAAATGTATATTAACAATAATATTAGAATGAATTTTTAGTAATCATGTGTATTGAATTCAGGATCCTGAGTGGAGTAAAAATATTATAGTTCCCCAGTTTTAATTCGGTTTTATGATAGTACCTCATTGCGTAAAAGTTAATTTCCTTAACAATAGACTACTACGCCCGGTCCTGGCGGCTTGTTATAAAACTGAGTTCCTTGCCATAAATTAGAAAAATCAGCCGAGAACTCTAACAATCAGCTCATGGTAGAGCAGGCGATAAGGGTTTTACCTGGAAAGTGGCTTTCGTAAATTTCAGTGGCGCTCCTATCGGCAAAGTACTGAACTAACTGCTCAAATTCTGTCGAATTGATACCCATTTTTTTCAATAATTGTTAGTTTTTGTTAAAAACTCTGCTAACCAATAGACCATTAATTTTTCTCTGATATACCTGTTAAAATTATTCCACGTTATTTGCATTAATTTGTGATATATTTTGATTTTAATAAACACATTACTATTTAAACAAATTGTACCACTAACAAACATTTAATCACTCTGCGCCCTGTAAAAAGTGATGTTTTATCCATGTGTGAATTTTCAAGCGATTCTATGATGGTTATGACTCAAAAACCTTGAAAAGAAAACATACAATGGTGCTTTTGTACGATATTTCTCAGCCATATTTTTTTAGTTGATTGAACTGGTCTCTGCGCTCTAGAATATGAAAAAAGCTGCAGTTTGATGTATGATACATCTATATTAATATCATTTTTTCATACAAAAAACAAAAAAATGTTATACCTCGTCTAGCGAGTCCCCTTAAGTCAATTTGTTAAATATAACGGATATCGTTCACCTAAATATTTTTCATTCACCGGAGTAACACAAGGTTTGAATTTAGGTCCAACACTGTTTATTATATATTTTAATGATGCACTTTCACAGCTAAATTGCCCCATATTTGCGTATGCTGATGATTTGAAAACTGCTAACTGGGTAAATTCTATTGAGGATTGTATTCTTTTACAAAGTGATTTAGATATTTTTGGTGTCCAGTGTGATCAAAACCGTCAAAAAATGAATCAAAGCAAATGTAAAGTTGTGACATTTTTTCGTTCGACCTCGACAATACATTATGATTATAAAATAAACGGAACAACGGTAATCAAAGCCGATCAAATTTAAGACCTAGGAGTCACTATAGACTCTCATTTAACGTTCGTGCCACATATTCAATATGTTACCGACTATGCCATAAAAATGTTAGGCTTCATATTCAGAAAAATGTTTGTAGCATTTGTTTTAGCAAATCTTGTAATTTGTATTTGTAGGTATAGGTATATATTTTTTTTTGTTTTTTATATTTTGCTTGATGAAATCTGTACAGTAAGTTTTGAAATATCGTATTAGCCGTACGTCTGTTGGATAGTAATAAAGTAAAGTATACATATTGTGATGTTCCTCCTAATATTCTAACAGATTCATTTTAAAACTTTGTACAATTTATTTACTTTTGCCAGAAGTAAATGGAGAACATTTCGAACTTTTGTTTTAAAATTATTGTTTCTTAAATGTTTGTTTGATCTTTTTTCAATAAAGTAATTTTTTATTCAATTTTCTCAAAAAGCTTTCATAACAATGTAACCCTCAGTTCTATCAATTTTACAATGATTGGCCACTAGTATAATCTACACGTGATAGAATTGTCAAGACTAGTTACGATTTGCTAATTTTCAGTATTTTTATTTTGACAATTTATTTTACCATATTGGGAAAAAATAACATAATGCATGTACATTTCTGAATTCAGAAAAAAAAGCACTATTTAAAAACGGTACATTTCACTACTAATGCTATTAAAAAAAATCAATTTAGCCCCACATCTCAAAAACAAATGAAGTTTTTTTCGCTTAAACACTTTGGACGGGCGATGTGTCTCGTGTCTCACAGGAGGTGTTTTTGACATTTACATTCCTGTTAGGGTAAGCTTTATCATTAGTTTTTAATATTGTTTGTCACCATAACCTCTGTTTTGGGTTCAGAGGATTTATTTACTTTTTACTTGCGATTTTTCTGCACTCTTTTTTGTTAAAGTTCTTAATCGAACGATAAAGAAGTGTTCCCCTCTAGGGGGGGGGGGCAGTGTATTTCTAGCTCTGTTCTTTACTTCTTTTATCATTGAATAAAACTAACTTGAAAATGCACAATTAGTCGGTATGAGGCTTACATTGCTTGCACCAGAAGTTGTCATTCGAAGTGTCATTTAACGTGTGTAGGTTTAGATGATGAGTCACTCGATAAATTATTACAACAGGATGGAAAACTTTCATCGTGGAGTTGCAGTTTTTGTGAAATTAGTAAGACTTCTATGCCTCTTGGCGCTGCTTATTAGTCTGCCGTACCATTTTCTCAGAATGTTAATCTGCCTGTTGCAAAATGTATGCATTTAATTGAAGATGTTATTAAAACTCACACCAAACCTCTAACTGATCAAATTGGAAAACTAACTACAGAAATTCAGATATTATCTAAAGAAAATTCTCAGTTATGTACAGAAGTTGTTAAGCTACAGAAAAAAATTGCAACAGCGTAATCTTTTAGGAAAGGAATTGAGTCAAGATGAAATAAATGCCAAAACTTGATATGCGCAGACTCTAGCAAAAAAATCACAAAGTACAATCATTGTTAAACCAAAAGATAAGAATCAGTCCATCCCTAAAACTAAAGCTGATATTATCACTAGCGTCAATCCATTAGCATTTTCTATAAATATTGGTAAAGTCAAAAATCTGAAAGACGGTGGTTGCGATAATATTGGTAAGCTTAAAGAAATTGCAAAGGATAAGCTGTCTAATGATTATGACATTCAAGCAACTAAACCATTACGTCCTAAAATTAGAATTTCAGGCTTCTCAGAGAACATCCAAGAGAACAATCTACTAACCCATCTTAAAAATCAAAACGAGTTCATTTTTGACGAAAGTTCTGAATGCAAGCTTTTAAAAATCTATCCGACTAAGAAAAATGTAAAAATCTTCCAAGCATTAATTGAACTTAATCTTTCTTCTTACAAAAAAGCTCTAAGTATTGGTCGTTGCCTTATTGGGTTAGATCCCTGCTCAATCTTTTGTGCTCTTGAAGCTCGGCGGTGTTTTAACTGCAACGGTTACAATCAGTTATCCAAGTCCTGCAAGAGCAAAATCTCCTGTCCTCGATGTGGTGAAGAGCATCGTGTTAAAGACTGCAATGCTAATAAACTTTGTTGTGTCAATTGTGTAAACCTGAAGTTAAAAACCAATCAAGAAGACATAAATACTGAACATGCAGCATGGGACAACAACTGTCACGTATATCAATACACTGTTGATAAACTGAAACATGATGTGTTTGGCATTGGCATATAGGAATCAATTCCTGTTCAACATGATCTTTCTCCTCACAATTTTTCTTCCGAAATAACGTTTAGTATTTACTGTCAAAATGTACGCGGTTTGAGGACTAAAGTTCACAGCTTTTATCCTGCTGCTACTGTTTGTGAGTTTGATTGCATCGGTTTGTCCGAAACTTGCCTGTCTAACGAGGTTTCTAATTGTGAATATTTCGATAATAAATAATTATGTCGTTTTTCGTTGTGATAGGAAATGTTTACTAAGAATCCACAAACAACTTGCTTTAAAAAGTAGACTGAATCCAGAAATGCTTAATTTAAATGAAATCATCAATGCCATAACTTCTATTGATATTGTTGGCTGTAAAGTCAGACTAGGTGCTCAAATGGTTCTTTATATTATAATCGTTTATATACCGCCAATCTTTTTTTATCTGATATCGAATATTTCTTTGAACTTCTGGATCTTTATATTATCGACAAAAAACAAATCTTAATAATGGGTGACTTCAATGTTTCAAATTGGAATAATTTAAGTATAAACGACTCAAAATCTGAATTAATCAATAATTTCTTATCCTACAATGGCTTCAACCAGTGTAATTTTATATCTAATTCAAATAATCACATATTAGATTTAGTTATATCTAATGTCTCCTGTAAAGTTGTCCATGATGATCATCCATTAGTCCCTGAAGGGTCCCACCATCCGACTCTAAATATTGATATCAATTTTAAAGGCCCTAAGTCTCGTAATTTTCCAGTAAATATGGAGTATAAGGTATATAATTTTAAGAAGGCAAACTTTACGGCGTTGTATAACGCCCTTTTAGAAGTAGATTGGTCAAGCTTACAGAATTTCACAAATGTCAATTATGCTTGTTCTCATTTTTATTCAATCTTGTACTCGTTGTTTGATGAATGTGTTCCTATTTTTAAGACTCAAAAGTCTTCTCGAAAATATCCAAGCTGGTACAGCATTGAAATAATTAAGAATATTAAGCTGAAGCATAAATACCTACAGCAATTCAGAAAAACAGGTAATGTAAAGCATCTGAATAAATTTAAACGTTTGCGGTCTTTAATTAATTCTCAAGTATTTCTTGCATACAAGTTATATCTTGACACAGTCCAGGTTAAGTAAAACTGATCCAAAATATTTTTGGAAATATGTCAACAACAAAAAAAATGTAACAAGAATTCCAGCTGTTATGTACTATGACAATAATACTTACTCTACCCCAGAATCAATAGTTAACGGGTTTGCTACATATTTTAGTAGCGTTTTTACTACTAGCAATAATTCGACGGATCATATTGACACAGCTTCCTTTCTTAATGTTACTATAATGAATATTTCTGAAAACGATATTAAAAATGCTGTAAAAAAATTGAAAAACAAATTAACCGCTGGTGACGATCAGATACCTAGTTTTTTTGTTAAAGATTGTTCTTCTTTGCTTGTTCAACTACTGAAGATATTATTTAATTATTTATCTCTTTCGACTTCTACCTTTCCTGAGGTATGGAAAATTGCACGTGTATGTCCTGTCCTAAAAGGTGGCGATGCATCTTTATTTACTAATTATAGACCAATTTCTGTGCTCTCTAATTTTTCTAAAGTCTTCGAAATGACTATTTACTCACATATTAATATATACTTCTTGTCGTCTTTATATCTATAGTTTTCAACACGGATTCATGGAGCAACGTTCTACTGTCTCTAATCTTACTTGTTTTACACAATATATTGCTGATGTCCTTGATGATCAGGGGCAACTGGACGTTATTTATACGGATTTTTCGAAGGCGTTCGACAAAAATGATCACACTATTATTTTAAATAAACTTGTTTTATTTGGATTTAACTGTCCCCTAGTGAATTTTTTTAAGTCTTACTTAAACAGTAGATGTCAATATGTGACCTATAATGGATTCAAATCGCGGTCCTACATATCGACATCGGGTGTTCCTCAGGGCTCCAACCTACCACCGTTATTATTATTACTTTTTATCAATGATATTGTTAATATAATTTATTGTGGGAAGTTCTTATTTGCTGACGACTTAAAAATCTTCACTAGGATCTATACACAGGAGGATTGTCGTCATCTGTAGAACAGTGTCAATGAAATATATGCTTGGTGTGAGGTAAATAAACTGCCTTTGAACTATTCTAAATGCAAAATAATGTCATATTCAAAGAAAAAATATCCCATATTATTTGCGTACAGCTGTAACTTTGTTCCACTTTATAGAACTTCAACAATAAAAGATCTTGGTATAACTTAATTTTAACGATCATGTAAGCAGTATCATAAATGTGTCAATGAAGTGTTTGGGATTTATAATCAGGAACACCAGTACCTTTAAAAATCCATTAGTATTAAAAGATTATTACAAGATTAGGTTGGAAAACATTCACAGAAGATTTCTTAAGTTTTTATATTTCAGAATTTTTGATGTTTATCCCGGCAGGGATTTTAGTCATTGTGTATTATTAGTGACTCTGAATGTTGAATCTTTAGAATTTAGGCGGATACGTTATAGTCTAAAATTCTTGTACTCTATATTTGGGAACAAAATTGATTGCAGTCACTTATTATCCCTCTTCAATATCTTGATTCCTCGATTAAATTCCAGACAAAATTTAACACTTTATTTACGCAAACCCAATACAAATAATACTTGTCAAATCTCCCGTGTTTAATATGGCTTCTCATTTCAATTCTATATCTCACCTGTGTGATATAAACACATCGTCACTCCGTGAAATGATTTGCGCACTTAGATCGATCTATGTTATGTAAGTAGTTTATTATAAGGTATACAGTGTCATAATGTATTTCGCATTATTATCTAGTCTATTATATTATATTCTGTGTATTTATTTAATTGTAAATTGTCCTGTAATTGGAACGGATCTGTATTATTTATTTATTTAAGTATAAACTTTGAAAAAATTGCAGAAAATAGAACATGAGTGTTCCTACGGACAGCCCAAATTCCAAAGAGATTCAACAAATCGTTCTCGCGATATATTTTTAGCGACCCTGTATATTGTGACGTTAATTCCTCGCTATCTGATTTCTCCACCCGAATGACAAAAAATCCACTAGATGGGTTAGTTTTCAGTAAAGAAGAAAACGTGACCCAACGACGTGGGATATTACAACGTGCTCGCTGCGTCGGGCCCATATCTCTTTAGAGATTTCCGCTTATGTTAACGGCCAGCTTATCGATATTCCGAAACTCGAAAAAATGTCCTGATTAAAATAAAATAAGAAGTGACCCGGCGATAACATCGCCGTATGCAAAGTACTCCTGAAAAACGTAAGAGTTTGCAGTTACAGTAACTAATGATAATTATTGTAAACATAAGTGTTTTCCGCTATTCCCTTATGCAAGACCTAAGGCGCTGCATAATTGCTCTTCAGCTACCACGCGAGATGCAAAGTAGCACCCATGGCTCCAGCCAAGGCTGAATTCTTGTGGGTTTTTCTCGGCGACTTCCTGGAAATTTTAATGTATGCTTCTGTTGGCTCCGTGGAAGATATGCAAGGGATAATTTGGTATGACATCAGCTTACATAGAACGCCTTGGAAAATTTGCATGGTATGTGCTAGTTATGACGCCATTGTTAAAAATGTTCACTTTTAATACTGTTTTCTAGATAAATTGTTTTTTAGACATCAAAAATATTTCAAAATAAATGACAAACACATGTTTTATTCAGAATAATATCAGATTATGGAACAATAAATTACTAAAGGGTTTGCAAAAAAATTATCATATGACAGAATTGGAATTTGAATGGAGAAATAGGGAGGCAAAATTTGATTCTATAAATCCAAAATTAATAATGGAAAAGATACTGTAAGAATACAGTATACAGCCGCCTTTTCCAAAACATAGTCAAAGTGGAGATCGAAAATGAACATAGAGGAACTTCTAGTGATCAAGAAAAAGATATTATATATATATATATAGGTATTTTCTGCACGCTTATACCAAAAATAATTACGGAAATGTGTAAATTGCATACTGAGATTAGTGAGACTGAACCTATTGTAGTCAATTTTTTAAATGTACAGTCCGTCTATTTGAAGAATTCCATAGTCTTGTAAAACCGTAACAAATAATACTTCTCGAACGTTACTATTTTTGTCTCACTTTCTCTCATTGCGGTCGAGATGGTACGTATTGCCTAGCGTTTTAGGGACGGTCCTAAAGATCTACCGGAACTTTCGTACAAAGCAGAAGTTCTCAAACAAAAAACTGTTGAAGTTGAAAAGGAGATGTTTAATGAAACAGATGAAATGTAGGTAAATTTTAATTTAGTGTTATGTTTAATTTCCAGAACACATTTGTTCACTTTTTTTTGTTTGTTGTATATTATAAATTAATTTAAAGCCTGCAACAATACATAACTGTTTGAGAACCTCTGTCAAATTTCGGGTTTCACTCCAACAGGCGGAGCTG
Organism: Zophobas atratus; assembly: GCA_022388445.1. Lineage (NCBI taxonomy): Eukaryota > Metazoa > Arthropoda > Insecta > Coleoptera > Tenebrionidae > Zophobas > Zophobas atratus. The sequence goes on along the minus strand of CM039445.1, from coordinate 49,944,034 downwards.
TGTTTTCTCTCTCGAGCATCAGGTTAAGTTAAAATGAGATAGCACTTTATTGTTCTTGTTTCTCACAGCATAACGCAAAGTATCGGTGGTGGAAAAAAGAGAGAATGAGTTTTACGATATCATGGAAAAATTAAAACAAACGGATTGTAGTAGGAATATCGTGATGTGACTAAAAAAAAAATGAAAAAATCTCGAAGCTGGACGACGCAACACTTGCTCACACATCATGCGACTAACGAAAGAGAATATTTAAACAACAAAAATGATTGTTATAATAAACAAAATGAAGGCAGATGCATGAACCAAACCTAGAGGACTATACATATTATTTTATAAAATTTAAGTTGCGTTTAGTAGGCAAAATATTAAAATGACGTCATTCCTCTGTGTTGGTGGAGATAAGGAGACATTTTGGTTAGCGTTTTACCGTCTACACGATCTGCATAAAATAAAACTTTACAACGATCGGTTCAGTAGTTTCGGAGATTATCTATCTAAGAAAAATCGACAAAGACAGAAGATAGACATGCAAAAATGGGCGACCTATCTTTTCATTGTCTAGGGGTCATCAAACGTCGGTAAGCCATAAAAGTAGTAACAATCTCAAATGTAGTTGATTTAAAAGGCATCAAAAAATATGCGATTTACTTCAATCCATGAGCACCCTGTTTGTGTCCTACCTATAAACTACTGACGTGTTTGGGAAAAGGGTCTCATTGGTCTCATTGTACCGTCTTCGAGTTCCCATTCGAAAATTCCTTTATTTTTTGGGCCAGACCGCCAAGCTATCACATGCAACCGTTTGCACCCCAACTGTCAATTAGCCAAAGTGCATCACGAACGCTTCCTGAAAGGACTACATTCGTGACGAGGTCAAACATGGCATTATGGCAAAAAAGTCCCTCTTTTTTGAAATTTTATTTGCATATAATCGTCGCTGCTTGCAAATTTTTCATTGTCTGACCTATATTTAGGCCGAATCTCGACTCCGTTCTTTTACTATTTGGCTGATCTAATGGTGGTGCGTCCCTTAACATTTGTCCTAAATTAAGGACCATGCGAGGAATTTGCATAATATGTTGAGGCACGAAACGGTTAGCCAGATTATGTTTTAATAGCGGACAAGTATAGTGGGTTATAAACGCCTCGAGCTAAATTGCACCAGTTATTGCACACACTAGAGACTTTTTCTGAAAATTCATGTTAGTGTGTTAGTTAGGCCTTCAGAGTTATCCCGGGATAAATATAGAGGCAACAGTTGACTGATTTTGCAGCTGCGGAGTATTAGGCTGTAATTTGAAATGTTTCTAATGACTTTTCGCTCTTCAATATATACAATACCTACTATTATCTCTGAAGTGAAAATTATTTATGTCGTTACTTTCTTATATTACTGAAAGTGTTATAATTAGAGAGCTGATTTATAAGCACAAAAAAAATTAAGAATAAGCGCTTAAATAAGCGCAACATTTTCAATAAAAAAGTTTTATTTTAAGCAAAAAAGCATTAAATAAACATCACACTTTCATTAAAAAAGTTTTATTTTAAGCAAAAAAGCATTAAAAACATAATCATATTACAAATCAAAGAACAGTTCTTAGAACTTTGGATAAAATATTATTACAATAATCCTAGACTTTATATTTTACACACGTATTTCAGTTTTCTTTAAAACAATTTATGATTGTAATATGTTCCAAGTTGTCCACTGTAAAATTTTTTCGCAGATCATTTAAAATGTGTTTAAAATTGGAGAATGTGCGTTCAACATCGACACTCGTTGTTGGCGCAAATATGAATTTTGCAACTAATGTTGAATCTAACTCCAAATTTTCCACCTTCTGGCCTTGTAAAACACGAGCAACGTCAGAAAGAACACCGAAACCTGCATTTTTATTTAACACTTCCTCAAGTTTGTGAGATACTCTAGTACCAATATCACCCCTTACTGCGTTTGCTTGTTGTTTAAATTCTTTCACTAAGTTTATGGCATCTACCAACAACATGTTGGGTTTTTCTAACTTTTCTATTACCTCACACACGAATTGATATTTGCTTCTTAGAAAAGCTAGATCTTGTCGCAAATCTTTGTTTTCCAAAATATTTATGCAATCTTTAATCGGTTGAGAAGAATCTTCGCTAAACTCCGTAACTACTTCCTCAAATTCTTTGATATATTTGTCATAATAAAATGTGGCCTGTAACCATGTTCCCCACCTCGTTATAATCGGCTCTGCGGGCAATGGTATGTTTGGAATTTTTTTCTTAAAATGTTGCACTCTTAGTGGGGCTTTAACAAAAATCTTTTTTCCATTTGCCACTAATTTATTAACAGTAGGAAACTGCAAACGTATTCCTTCAGCCACTCTGTTTAAACCGTGGGCAATGCAAGTAGAGTGAATTAAATTGGGGTACAATATTTTTAGATTATTCCCTGCTTTCAACATATAACGAGCTGCATCCGAGATCATCAATAGAATTTTATTCGCCGGTACGGCATTTGGCAAAAATAGTGACGTAAGACTGTCATTTACAAATCTGGCAATCGTATTGCCATTTGTTTTATATAACATTTTCAAACTTACTACATACCCTCGACTAGGAAAATTTTCATTTAAGATTCCAACAATTAAACTTGCCACGTATCTTCCACAACTATCGGTTGTTTCATCGACAGCGAACCATAAATAATTATCTCCAATGCGATGTTTAATTTCGTTGTAAACTTGCTGAAACACTGGACCTACATGATTTTTTCGGAGAGTACTTTCAACCGGAATATGTCGATTGCAGTGTTTTTCAAGGAATTCTTGAAGAGGGCCTTTCTCCAATTTTTTTAAAGGTATATTGGACTGGATCATCATTTTACATAAATCGAAATTAAACTGAAACTGCTCATCTTTTGTGGAAGTAGATGCAACAGATTCATGTATGGTCTTCTGTTTAATTTTAGAAACTTCAAACATTTTCTTTCTTTCTACATGAAGAGTCGTTCTGACATGTTGCGTCACGTTATATTTTTTATCACTTTGAATCTAAAACAACGTAGGTACATATACAGGATTAACAAAGGAAAATAGATAAAAAAAAATAGTGCGCTTACGGTTTTCACACAAGCTCTGCAGAATATTTTGTTGTTTTCTTATTTTAATCCTGGAAAATCCCTTATCCATTCATCCGGCGTCGATTCTACTTTCGGCATTCTTTTAAAATATTGGTAATATTACCAAAAAGAACTCAACATGTAACAAGGGAGAACCACGTATAACACTGTACTAGGACAGATGCGATAGACTGATGGTTGTAAAATAAACGGTTCATTTACTTAAAAGTTTCCATTAAAAAAATTTTAAGGTAGGTAGTTGGGTACAATAATCCTTTTTTCTAGAAAACCTTCAACGGTTTTGCCGGAAAATGCCGAAATAGAACATATGGTTAAAAGCTTTAATTCATTATCAACGGAAGTAAGGATTTAAAGTCATAAAATCTATGGAGTATTTTTCCAATCCTATAATAAAATTTTATTACCCAAACGACCGGAACCTATTCACAGAAAGGGTCTTGAGTAAGTGTACTTCAATGGTCAAGTCCAGGTAAAATGCATACTATAGGATATGGCTAACTAACAAGTATTTGTCATCCCGACCAGGCCGGCATTTGAACAAAATATTAATTAAAACTCATATTCGTCGAAAAAAGCATTAAATAAGCATATAAGTTTTAATATGCATAAAATAGAAAAAAAAGCAAATTAGCATAAAAAAAATGTGTCAAATGACTCCAAATTGTATCATAGTTACAGATATAAAAAAGTTTTGAAGTGCTTACATGTTTCACAAAAAGCATTAAACCTAGAAATCCGCTCTCTAGTTATAATAAATATGCTGTAAGTACCCACTTGTTATCTTAACATAAATTATTAGAAAATATTTTACAGCGAATACCTACTTACACAAACTTATTGATTAAGACAGGCAGATGCAAAAAATTACAGGATGATTAGGTATATGTAACATAAATTTATAATTTGTAATTACTAACAGGAAACTATTAGCTTCCAACTTGTCACACTAGTGTTGGATGAAAGTTGATAATCAAAAGGGATTAAAATTTGGTTTCTGGTAATTTTGTCAACGACCCTAACTTTGATAAAAAAAGTTGAATGTCAAATAAGTGAATTAAGAAATAATGCTAACTTTAAACGAATCGAATTTATAAAAGTAATATCTTGTTATTTTAAGGCATCGAAGAATTCATTTTTCACTCTTTTTCTAATTCTTTATTTTAATAATAATAATAATAATAATAATTTCCCAAGAAACAATAAGTCCAAACAGGAACACAAAACATATAGGTACACATGCACAAGCAGGTAGAGCAATAAGTTAAGTAAAGTACATCGCAATAAATAAAAATGAATAAAATGAAATAAAAATAATCTAAAAAATATTATTTAATAAATAAACGTCAAGTAAATTAGATTTAATTGACTTACACTTAAAATTATCAAAAAACATATCAATATTAATATACATATATAATACAATTATATAATCTTAAACAAGCAATAAGTGAACTGTTGAAGTGGTGGAAGGTATTTGGTATTTTATAATAGAACATGTTAAGAGTTCTACGGTTTGTCCAAGGAACACAAAAACTTATTTCATTAAATAAATCCACGCATTTGACTTCACTATTAACAATCTTTTGTAAGAGGTTTTTGATTTATAATATTTAAAAGTACATTTGTTCACAGTGCCTCTTCGGGTATGACCCAAACATTTTAAAATATAAGTACTTACAGAATTTCCGATGCACATTTTCAATAAGTGATGTATGATTTTGTTGATAGGGACACCATACTAAACAACAATATTCCAACTTTGATCTAACTAAGCTAAAGTACAACAATTTAATACTAAAAATATCCTTAAAATCTTTGGTGTTTCTTATAATAAATCCTAATAATCTCATTGCACCATTGGTAATATCTATTATATTCTTAGAAAAGGTTAGTGATGTGTCCATAATGACACCTAAATCAGAGAAACTAGTGCATCTTTTAATAACAAAGCCATTTATATTATAGTGAAATGTTATCATACTCTCTTTTCGTGTGTACGACATTACTGCGCATTTTTTACAGTTAATTTCTTATTTATTTTTATTACAGTATTCAATGAATTTGTTATCTTGCCGTATTAAACAGTCTTCATAAGTGCGAATAGTAGGTACAAACACGTTTTAAATCGTCGGCATAGATGTAGACTTTGCACCTTAAATGATTGATGACATCATTAAAAGAAACAACAAAGAGCAGTGGGCCCAAATTTCAGCCTTGGGCTATTCCACTATTAACATGAAATGGTTGAGATTTGTAACCGTTGTATTCAACATATTGTCGTCTAGCCAATAGCAAAGATTTCACAAGTAATACTAAATGATCACATAATCCAAATTTTTCAAATTTATGTATTAAAATGCAATGGTAGACTTTGTCGAAAGCATTGCTTAGATCTGCGTAAACTACATCTGTTTGCAGTCTATCGTCTAATGCATTAGATACAAAGTGCGTAAACGAACTTAAGTTTGTTGGAGTAGATCTGCCCCTAATGAATCCGTGTTGGTCAGATACTATATATTTGGACACATGAGAATAAAAAGTTTCCGAAATTATAGATTCAAACAATTTAGCAAAATTACACAAGAGAGTAATTGGTCTGAATCCGGATACATCAGATTTATCACTAGACTTAGGTACAGGGCAAACACGAGATATTTCCCAGTCTTGAGGATAAGTACAAGTTGCAATAATTAAATTAATAATATGCAGCAACGGTATAACAAAACAAATAATACAGTCAACAACAATGAATGCTGGTACGTTATCCGCACACAGTAAACTTCGGGAGAAACTCAGTAACTTCACAGCCTTGAATATCACTATTAATAGATGGACATCAATATTTATCACAGAATTTGCAAGCCCTAGAACCAGTATCACAGTTGATATCACAGCAATGATCAATGTTATCACGGCTGAAAACACTAGCAAACTGTTGCGCGAAAGCATCTACTATTTCTTGCGGCGAGGTTAACGTCTTTTCTCCATCATTTATAATTCCTGTTATACTACTACATTTCTTCTTCATATTAATCATTGACCAGAATTTTTTAGTATCATGTTTAACTGAATTTTCAAAGTTCTTAATGAAATTTATATAATTTCGTCGCCATGCATGTTTAATTTCCCGTCTAAGGTCTTTAAATTTATGTAAATGGTACAGCTGTAGTACTAGTAGTCCAGATTTTCTATAATTATTCCAGGATCTTTTTTTCATCTTAATAAGATCTATGACAGTTATAGAATACCACCTCGGATAGTAACTCTTTGAGCTTAACTTACGTAGTGGTATATGCCTTAAGAACACATCATTTAGAAGTTGGTAAAGGTGATATGTATCGTTATCAACATTAGTACACTGCAATACACAGGTCCAGTCTATGTTCAATAAGTCCATATATAAGGTTTGTCGATTAGCTTTACGGAAGTTGAACGCAAAATGATCTTTCTGACCAAAATTTGGTTTATTGGTCTCACTCAGGGAAACCATAACATCAAGGCAAGGTTGATGCAAATCCTCAATGACTAGTGGTTCCTCGTGCCTCCTTATTTCTGCAGAGATGTGATTTGTAGTAATAATTAGGTCCAGAATTCTACCATTGGCATTCAGAATATTGTTATGTTGTGTGATGTTATTTAAATTTATAAAGTGAGCATAAGTATTATACAAAGAAGTTGATTTTGCTCCCGATATACAATCAGTAAGTTCAGTAATATTGAAATCACCTGCCAGTATTACAGGACGATAAAAGTCAATATTTTGCTCAAGATACTAAAATAGTTCCATGTATTTTGCGGAGAAAGAAGCTGGACACATAGGCAACTAAAGCTGACTGTATTATTTCATATATAATCACTTTTACACCGATAAGTTCAATATTGTTTGGAGAGATAGGTAGATTAATATTTTTTACGTTCATTTTATTGTTGACAGCTATCAACACTCCTCTTCCTCTACCATTTGTACGATCACATCTAAATACTTCAAATTTGGGAGAAAAAAGTTCATTGCAGAAGACATCTTCATGCAGCCAGGTCTCAGTTAACAATACCAGATCTAGGGTAAATGTGTACAAGAGTACGCACTTAGTGTAAAACTGTCAATAACTTTTTAATTTTTTTGGATAGACAAATTTTATGATATGGGTTCATTATATACATGTTTAGAGATCAGATATATTTAATTGTACGTCTCAAGACCACTATATTTTAAGAGTAATTTCAATTTTTGTCAAGATGTGTAAATGCGCACTCTTAGACAATTCATTGCACAAGAGTGCGCATTTGAACGCTTATATTCGCACTCTTCTACACATTTACCCTACATCCGCTTCACAAACATTAAGAAAGAGATTTTGAGTTTTTGTATTTAATCCTCTTGTATCTTGGCATAATATTTTAAGACTGAATCCACTCTGATTGGTTTTCTGTTGGGTATCTACTTGTTTGTTTTGTGTGATTATTTTTGGCATACCATTCATATATTTTAATTTTAGATTTACCTCACCATTATTGGTGCGAGTTTTGAACTCCTTACGAACCAGATACGCATGATTCTGTTGTTGTCGATTAAGGTCTCTATTAACATAAATTTTATTTGTCATTTTGTAATTTGCAATTATATTATATGCAAGATTGGCCGAAGTAAGTACAACTCGAACTGATGGTCGACACTTATTTTGAGATTTTTTGCCAAGGCGATAGCATTTAATAATTTCAGCATTGTTTATGCCAGTACTCGATATATATAATTTCGACTACTCTGTTTAAATCATTCTCAGTCTCTGGGGTGGTTTCATCATCACTCTCATTTTCCTCTTCCAGCAATTGATCCTCAGTAAAAATACGTTTTTCTTGACCATGAACCTCATCAGTATCATTTGCTAATTCACCTTGCGTTTTTGTTGATTTCTTTATTTCAGCGATTTCGGATTTAATATCAATAATTTCCTTTTGAAGCCCTTTGATAATGTCAAACAGGTTGCAACCTTTACATAGATATTTAATTTGTCGATTCACATTTTTTAGGCAAATAATCTCTTGCCGTGTTAAATTAACACAAGGACCATGTGCACAGGATTTACAAAAATCACACTGGATACGTTCATCTTCCTTGATGGATCCATTGCACACAAAGTACAAGCCACTATTAGGCATTATTACAATCACTAGTTGAGTAGCAATTGAGCTGTTACGTCACTATTTCTTTAGCCGAACTATATAGAGCCTTATACAACGGAATTGGATAAACATTTCGAGGTAACATATGCCATCATGTGCATAATCAGAACAAGGTCAATAATAACACTTCATATAAAAATAGCAACAATTAAAATTAAACTTTGGTAAATTTTATGTACCCACCTTTGTATTGAAGTTAATGACTCAAAACAATCACATCACATATTTAGGTATAGTAAGAATAATTTCATTTTTATTAATATATAAGTAACTAGGTATGTAATTTAAAATTAAAGTTTTTATTTAGAAATTTTGTAAATTAGTTTTCTCTCGCACTTATTCAATTCCAAGTAATTTCTTGTCGAAGTCCACTATAGAAATTTCAAAATAAATCAGGCGAACAAGTTCCAGAGATTGAATATTTATGAATTCAAGTAGATAGAGGGCATAAAAAGCTACGTAGTATCCAAATAGAAGGTACAATTTTCAAACTTTCCAGTAACGATGATGCCTGCTGTATCTTCACGCTTGCTACTTTCCTATTCACCAAAAAATACACTTGATTTTATTTTCTGTATTCTTCATTCCTCCATCTGCTGCAAAAGTTGCAGAAGTTCGCCGCAAGCAATGACCTAGGTATATATTATTGTTAGTTATACAATTGTTATCTCAGTATTGCTAAAAAAATAATCTATACTCGGCACCAAAAGAGATATGATGTTTTATCTTCGGTTAACTTAACCATGGTAGCTTGAGGAAAAAACATTCATATCTCCCTTAGTAAGACATAAATATCAATTTTAATTTTCATTAGTATTACCCTTATAAAAGGGGGGTAGAAATCACGAATTTCGTTGTTTTACGATATTTCTGAAAGTTCCAATAAATAGGTAATATCACCTAATACAAACAAAGAAAAATTATTTTCTTGTCGTATTTTATTACTATAGCTATTAATATATTTTAGCTTAATATTTAAAGCAGGAATTTTAAGAAAATATTAGGTACATTAAAAATATAAACTTTAAACGGTGAAGAAAAATTGAATATTATGGAATCAAGTTATCCTAAACTGTAAAGGCCTCTTTCACCTGGAAATAAATGAGTAGTCAATTTTAAGACATACTGATTTAAATAAAAAAAAAACCGTCTCCAAAATCATAAAATAAAAATAATTTTAAACAACAACTACCATTGCGTGAAAATAATTTAAAATCATTTAACCAATCCAATCTTGTAGATGTCATACATCTAAGTATTTCAATATTCACTTTTATTATAAATAACAAAAAAAGATCAAAATTATTAGACTGATTAACGCAGACACTGCAATAAATCAATAATACATCACTCTCTGAGTTCGTTTTCTGTGTTAGTCAGATTTCAGACCATTAAACTTATTCATTTGTTTTACCGTATTGAAAAAACCTACCAGAAGAACGTCCAATGAGCGGTGTCGCAATTGACCACCCACTTTACTTGTGATACCTCAGAGCACTGCGATTGGTTCGAAAATCAGTGATAATGCTTAATGGCTGCGACAGGGAGGCTGGTCTGGACCAACATCTGGACCAATCGTAGTCGTAACCGCGACATCGACACTTGCAACACGTGACACGTGTTGCACATGAAGGTTCACAGCCGACTTCTCAAGAAAAGGAGTGGATTGTCTAATTTAGACTGTGATTATTACGACAAGTGAATTAATGAGGTTGAATAATTTTAGTGGAAGCAGTTACAGTAACTAACAATTAAGTCTAGATGTATCAACTATTTAAGTTATTGGCTATAATTTATACGAAAACGTTGTTTTCACAAGAACGAAATTGGATGTTTTCTCGATATTAATTCTGTTACTTAAATGGTAATTTTCACACGGAACAAAATTGACGCAAACGAATTTATTCACCTTCTTCGCAAACATTTGTCTGTAGTTTTATTGTACCTAATGCGATTTTTTTTTATCTAATTCATGTAAAATGTAAATTATAATTAAAATTGGTCTATTTCTAATTATGTGGTGAAGCATTCCTTAGTGCGGATATTCCGTTATCAAAGCTGAATAAACCCAACCTACAATCATTTCTTAAAAGGCGTACCATGAAGTCAGTTCCAGTTCCCATGAGAGTACTTTAAGAAAAGCTACGTGGACAAAGTGTTTAAAAAACAAAGCAGGCTATTCTTCAAATTATAGGCGACAGTCTAATTTATTTTCATGTAGATGAAATAACCGATTCATGTGGACGTTATGTCGCAAATTTGTTGACTGGAACTTTGACCTGTGAAAAATTCTATTCATGAAGGTGTAACGAATTTTTTTTCTTCCGGAACCAGTTTCAGTTGAAAAAATCATATTAATGGCATCAAATGCTGCTACCTATTAGCTCTTATATCTATAATACTCTTTAATTTTTACGTTTCCAGACTAAGTTAATGTATTGTAATAGGGTCTATCGGGTGAATGACTACTCACATATTTTCTCGACGTTTCATACCTATTCCCTAGGTTGTACCTACAAATAGGTGCCCTATTCCCGAAATGGCCGAAGCTAATAGACCAATTATTTTCAAATTTTGTGTGTACTTTAGAAATCCTATTTTAAATAGTATTTAAATTTTATAAAAAACATTTCTTCTACACCGGTGATTAATAAATCCAAAAAAACTAAACTCGTGTAATAACATCTTGAAATTTAATTTAGAAACTGTAAAACTGAATATCCTAAATCTTGGAAATATTTTGAAATTCGCACTCCCTAACTTTTGGATTTTCAGTTTTTCTACTGTTCGATGTATTAATTTTACAATTTTTAAAATTCTAGGCTTTTCGATTTCTTGAGTTTTCAGTTCTTCTATGTTAATTTCAATTGTTCAATTTTCCGAATTTTTGAAGTTTTCGATTTTCCAATTTTTTGATTTCTCGATTTATCGAATTCAGATGTTTCGATGTTTTGATTGTTTAATTTTTCGATTCATCAATTTTTTACTTCTATCTCGGCTTTCGACTCTTCGATTTCTCGATCCTCTGATTTTTCTCAGTTTTTTTAATTTTTCGATGTTTCGATTTTTGGATTTCTCGGTTTTTCGATTTGTTACTTTTGGGCTTTTCAATTTTTCGATTTTCCAATTTTTCGGTATTTCGATTTTTCAGTTATCCGCCTTTTAATTTTTCAATTATTTATAAATTCTGGAGTTTCGGTTTGTCGATTGTAAATTTTTCCGTTTTTCGATTTTTAAAATTTGGATTTTAGAATTTTTATTTTTTGATGTTTGAATGTTTATTTTTCAATTTTTCCATATTTTAATTGTTCAGTATTTGAAATTTTGATTTTCCCATTTCTCGACTTCCAGAAGTTTCGATTTTTCAGTTTTTCAATTTTTCGATTTATCGATTTTTCGACTTTGCTTTTTTGGTTTTTCAATGTCTGAATTTTCATAGTTTTACAATTTCTCAATGTTTGGATAAACATTTCTCTCAGTTTTGGAAGTTCTCAATATTTCGATTCTTCGCCTTTTCGATTTTTCTACTTCTGGATTTTTTGATTCTTTATTTTTTTGGATTTTCAATTTTTTAACCTTTAGAAATATCGGAGTTTGAAAGGTTTTTGAAACTTTAATCTTTTTGTGTTTTCAGTTTTGTTGTTTTTGTTCTCTGATTGTCAAATTCAGTAGTTTAAGAAATCAAAATTTGCAAAATTTTGAAATTTTAAATTTATGTTTTTTCGGTCGCTTTCGACTGGTTCAATAGTGTTACTTCACTGTTAAGAATCTTACCGAAATGGATAAATGTTTTTGTTCTCCGATTGTTCATCAACATTTTGATCTTTGTAATTTTCAGCAGTTTCACAATAGGCGTTTGAAAGTGATTAAAATTTGGAACTTCCAGTGTTTTTTCAGGTTTTTTCGGTTTTTGTTGCTGAAAATGTCGGCGAAATTGTTAAATGTTTTTGTTCTCCAATTGTTTGTTTACATGTTTCGATCTTTGTAAACTCCAGTAGTATAACAGGCGGAGTTTGAAATTGGCTGAAATTTTAATCGTCTTGTGTTTTTTCAGTTTTGTTTTCGTTCTCTGATTATTGTTCCCTGTTTGTTCACGAACAGCTTTAGATCGTTCTCAAATTCAGTAGTAAATCAAACTCTGTAAAATTTTGAAATTTCGAGTTTATAATGATTTTTCCTCACCTTTGCCTTCCTTTAATTGTTCAGAAGCTATTTCCGATCTTTTTCAAATTCAGTAGATTCAAATTTTGAAAGTAACTCAGATTTTAAACTATTGGCGTTTTTTCAATTTTTTTTTTCGATTTTCCCTGTTATTTTACCTAAATGGATAAACAATTTTGTGCTCCGATTATTATTCATCAACATTTTTCGATCTTTCTAGAATTTATTAGTTTACCCGAATTCGAAAGTGGTTGAAATTTTAAACTTCTATTTTTAAATTATTATGAGATTGAAATTTTTGCAAAAAAAAAAATTAAATATCTTTTAAATGATATTGTCTATTTTTTCTTGCAATTAAGGTCTGCCCCTCGATCTGACCACGAATGAAAAAATCATCATGATTGAGATCGAGAAAATGGGCGGGGCTTATCTTTTGGCTTTCTTTTTAACTTGAACAACACGATTACTTAAGAATATGTTTCACTTGCTAATTTGCAATTAAGCTCCGTCCCCTTGGCTCACGACAATAAAGAAAAATCATTACAATTGAGACAGGGTGGGTGGGCGGGGCTTTTGTTTTGCCTTTTTTTCTTGTTAATAAACACGTGATAAAATGATATTAACGTGGATGTACCTATTATACTTCAAGCTGTAGTTTTTTCGTGTTCTAAGCCTCTGAAAACAGTTCAAATAATCAAAAAACCGTGACAAAAAATACATACCTTAACGCAAAAAAATCACTATGGTCTTCTGTTTTTTCATGTTTTTTTGAGTATGAAACATAGGTAGAATTGCTTGAAAATCCTCACACTGACAAAGTAACGTATTTTAAAGGCCATTGTCATATTAAATAAGTTTTTGTTAGTAGTACAGTTTATTTAAATAATAATCTCTTTATTAAAATCAAAATATACCATAAATTAATTCAAAATACCTCGAATCATTTTAATAGGAATGTTAGTGGAATATTAGTGATACAGTCCTTAGATGAGTTTTTAAAGAACGAATAATTATTGAAAAAACTGACAATGATGAAAAATTAATTATTTGATACAAAAACTGCAATTTATTATTATAATAATTTTACTCTACTTTCTGCTTATTTTCTTGGAGGTTTCTGTGTAGACCCCAGACACTGGACTAGCTACCATTCATAAATATTAACTCAACCAATCTTGTACATTTATCACCGGGTAAACCATGTAGTTCGAGAAATAACAACAAACAAGGCATTAACTTCTTACCATAAATATCAAACAAATAGGTACTGATCCTGCTAATGAAAGCTTTAGAATCTACCGACGCAGACAAAGTGTTAATTATGGGTGTATTAAATTTTAAAGTAGGTACTTACTTCCAAAAAATCTACAGTCTTTCTTTACTAAAATGTGTGTCAACGATCGTTCAGAATTTGCAAAAATTACTTAAAATTCATAGTAATGCACAAAAAAGCTCATATAAAATGATAAATTTTAACACTATATATCACAGTTAATAAGATTAAAAGACACGAAAATGTTTGAACATTATTAACGCACCATATCTCATAATGTCTCCGTCTTTATCCTTCTCCTTCGTTTTCGTTTTTTAACAAGCCTCGTTGTCATCCGGCGTTTATTTAAAGCTCGTCTTAACGATTAAATAAAAAGGTGATTTATAGCTCTCTTTCCACGAAAAGCCTCACCAGACTATGAACTTGATTCGCATGTCTCAGGTCCGGCCGTCACGATACGTCATCCCAAGCATCTTTTGCGGCACACGCTCCCTTGCCGCAGGTAAACCTGCCCATCGCCAAAAAATCATCCACTCTTCAAAACCATTTTATAAATGTGTAAGGATTCTTCAACGGCCAGAAGAATTTATCTGTGTTCGTGATGGTTTGGGTGGGTTGAAACCACGATCCATTGTTTCGGGATTATTACGAGGAACGAAATAAATTTTCGTGTCAATGTGAAGGTAAAAAACGGCCGATTCTCGGCTGAAGAAGTAGCGCACGTGCTTTGAGTGATTTTTAACTGGATGGGTGGAATTTCATTTTCGGCATGTTTAAGGCGCTTTTTATGCGAGAGGCTTTTACGGTTAATGAGCGTCTGTGTCTGGGGAGATGAGTTTCAAATTTAAAAATTGGTCTAGCGTTACCTATTTACTGTGGAATACCAGAATTTTGGGAAAATTAGAATATATACCTACAATACAGGTCGCTAAAAAGTGAATTTGAGCTGTCCCTAGGAATACTCAAGTTCTAATTTCTGCAATTTTTTCAAATTTTATATTTCATTTGTTTTTGGGATCCAATTTTCCGTTTTTAAATTAGTGCATTATTTTATTTTTTCCCGACATGGTAAAATAAAATCCATGTAACCTTTCCCGAGATATTTAACTGCTTCCATATTTTCTTGCTAGATATTTCATTTTAGCCATTCCTAGGTGTGTTGAATGAAGTTCTTGTAGAATAATGTGTTGTAATTTTTTTGGATTACCACACGATGTCCTCTAAATATTATTCCAACGTGCAGTGAAAATTCTAGATCTCTTCTGGTTCCATTTAGAATTTCTTTCTTCATTTTACATAATTCTAGATCTGTTTTTGTTTCTTTTTCAATTTCATGAGCTGTGACTGTTTCCGCACTAATCTGATTAATTACAATCGTATTTAACACGTATTCATCATCAGTTTTTTCTTCTTCTTTTGGTGATAATTTCAATGGACTTCTGGAGAAATAATCAACATTTTCATGTTCACTGGATTTTCAATATTCGATGGAATAACTGATACCGGATAAAAATTGTGCATATCTTAACATTCTGGTTGCAGATAAGACTGAAAGTTGTTTTTGACGGTTTAAAATAATAGTATTTGATAAGATAAAACTGATTTTGGCATTTTTGACATTTTCGACCAATTTTCGAAATACTTGAAAATATTTTTTTGTAGATTTCGACATCCAAAAGTCATTTTCAGCCTCGTTTCTTTGGAAATTCCTACCGCGTTTCCAAAATCGCCAACTGAAATACAGCAATTTTTACAGTTCCGTCAAAACTAAGTATAAAAATTCTGCAGAGAAAAAAGGAAATAATTATTAATTTCTGTTTCATAAAATACAATTATTTTAAGAGTGTACTTTGTGGTTTTAAATGTTTAAAATTTGTTTATTTGAGACATTAGAAAAGTCAGAACAGAACAGGTCACGTTAGGTCAACTCAACAGAAGAACATAATTAGCCCCGCCCACCCACCCTGTCTCTATTTTAGTGATTCATTTTATCTGGTCTGAATGAAATGAATGATCTTATAATAATACTGAACAAACATAAAATTACTCGTTAGAATAAGAAAAGGGATGGGCTAGTATTTGCTAAGATAAGACTAATTTTGGCAAATCAAATACCTTCCAAGACACTAAAGGGTGGGTGGGCGGGGCTAGTATTTGATAAGATCCCACAATAATTTTGGCACTTTTAGTTGAACTTATTTTCTTGTAGATTTCGATATCCAGTTTTTGAGTTGATTTTAAGACCCCGGTTTTTTTTGAAAAATTTAAAACAATCTTGAGTTATTCCTGTTTGGAGAGAATTTGAAAGTGGTTCGGAGCCTCTAGTGTCATATATTATAATAATTTTATTAAATTTCTTAAAAGATAAGTAATTTGCCAAAATCACTCTTATTTCAGCAGGTGCTAGCCCCACCCACCCACCATCTCTTTTCTTAGAGGGTATGTCACTGCCAAAATCAAAACTTTAAAACTTTTAGAATTTTTTTAAAGGTTTGAAACTTTTTAAATATTTCAAACATTTGAAATCTTTGGAATTTTTAGAATATCTACAATCTTAAGATTGTGTAAACTTTTGAAATTTTGAGATTCAATATTTTTTATTTTCTTTTAATTTTTAGGAATTTTCGTAATTTGGAAAATTTTCAAAATCTCCAGAATGTTCAGATTTTCCAAATTAGCCCACTTTTTCAGATTTCCGAAGCGCACGAAATGACCAGAATTTCCATATTTTCCAAAATTTCTAAAATTATCAGGCTCCAGTTATACCAGAGATTTGAAATTCAACCTTTCCAATATTTTGAAGATTTCTAGGTCTACCACATTTTTCGCAGACTTTCTAAATTTTTTCTGATTTTCTAAAACTTACAGATCTCAAGAGTCTAAATCTTTGGAATTTTTGGAATCTCTGGAATCTTTACAGTCTCCAAGATTTACAAAATATTAATTAGGGTGTTCAAGGCCTTCGGTGCTTTTGGGATTTATGAAAGTTGAAGAAAGCATTTTTCCGATCTTTACGATTTTAGGTCTTTAAGATTTTAGTTTTCTTTAGTCTTTGGAATTTTCAAAATCTTTGGTATTTTAAGAGTTCACGCGATTTTTTCAAGTTTTAGAATCTTTGGCCTTTTGGAATTTCTCTAGAACCTTTAGAATCTTTCAAGTATTCGAAACAGAATTTTAGCTTTTGACCCCTTAGAGTCCTCAGAGTCTTTAGACCCTTTAGAGCCGTTCCAATTTATGGAAATTTTGAACACTTTGGTGATTAATGGGAGTTTTATAAAGCCTAAATTTCTGCAATTTCTAGGATCATTAGTACTCCCAGGTTCTTTAAAATTTTTAAGATTTTTTTGGATCTTTTTTAAATTTGGAACATTAGAACTTTGGTTTATTTAGAATCTTAGGTGTCTTTACAATTAGCAGTTTCTTGTGTGCGTAACCCGTGACTTTCTGAATCTTGCAAACCACTTTGGTAACTTTAGAATCTCTAGAATCTAGAATCACTAGAATTTATATAATCTTTAGAGCTTTCAGATTTTCGTTATTTTTAGGTCTCTAGGATTATTATCATGTTTCCAATTTTTAAATATTTGGAATCTGTGGAATCTTCAGTCACAAGTATAAAATCATCATATTTTCTACATTTTGGATAGGATTTATTAAGCAAAATTTTTTAACGCTGTTTCACATTCAATAGACCATTTAAAATTTCTGTCTTTTCTTAACAGACGGTTTAATGGATATAACATTCTGGATGCACTGGGAAAAAATTTTGTATAATACATCACCATTCCAAGAAAACAAAGTTCTTCTAAAGAGTTCGGCATTGGTGCTTCTATGATCGCTTTGATTTTATCTTCAGATTTTTCGAGTCCTTTGTCTGAAATAACATGACCCAAATATTGAATTCTCTTCTTGAAAAATTGACGTTTTTGTCGATTCAGATGCAGATTATACTTACGTAATCGTTCAAGAATTTTAATTAAACGAAATTTACCTTCTTCAATAGAAGAACCTTGAACCATTATACATATCATCAAAATACGCTGTGGTACCTTCTAAATCGCGAACAATTTGATCGATGACTTTATGAAATTCATTTGGAGCCATTTTGATACCAAAGAAGAGTCGTTTAGCTAAGTAGGTACTTCGATAAGTTGAAATTGTTTTTACTCGTGCACTTTCATCGTCAACAGGAACAGGTAAATATGCTTTGAAGACGTCTAATAGACAGAAATATTTACCATTTTTCATTTTATTGAAAATATCTTCTATTCTGGGAATAGGATAACGATTATCTTGACAAGTAGAAATAGAATAAAAGTCATGAAGACTCATCTGTAGGTTTCGAGTCAATCTTCTTCCCATAATGGCTGTACCATAATCAGAAACGACAAATAAATCTCCCTTGAACTTCTTCTTTTTATATACAACAGGTATTCTTATGTAACCCAGAGGTTTAAATATTTGTTTCGTATAGGAACGAAATTGAATGTTTGTACTTCGAAGAGTCACTTTAAGATTCAATGCATCGAAGATTTTCTTTGAAATGATGCTGACTGGACTGCCGGTATCACACTCAAATTTAACTGGTTTGCCAAGAATTTGTACTGTAATGAACATTCTTGGTTCATAAGTTGACGAAGAGGTATTGAAAATGTCGATAAAATTATTTATTTGAAATTCTTCATCAACAGAGGAATTTGAACCGATGTCGACGTTTTTGACAGTTTGTCGATTTTTTTGAAGTAATGTAAAATATACCTATACTTTATTTGTGTGCCCTTTTTTTCAACATAGATTACAGTGACGTTTTTCTTTCGTGCGACAGTTGTCAGTTTGATGATTCTTTTTTCCACAATGTAAGTATAATCCAGATAGACCCAATTCTTGTAAATTTACGCTTCGACCTTTTATTTTTGATGATTTTTGACGTGAAGATATATTCTGATTATATTTTGATGCTGATTGTCCTTTAGTAAAACCAATTTTATGAACATTATTTGACGCATGTGATGAGTGATGAGTTGTTATAAACTTCTCGATTTTGAATTCTTGAAGCTTCGATTGCCAATGCTGTTTCTAATGCTTTATCAAAGGAGACGTTTACTAATCGAAGAATTTTTGCTCTAATGCTGGAATCTTGAACTCCTCGGATAAACTGAGCTCATAGTAATATGTCGATCACAGATTTCGAACCAGTAAAACAAGGAGGTTCTTTTTCTGTACATTCCGTTTTGAATTCACAATTTTTGATTAATTCTTTCAATCCTGCAACGAATGCTGAAATTGATTCATTTGGTTGTTGAACACTTTAAAAGAATTTATGTTGTTCAGCTACAACATTTTTCTTCGGTGCAAGATGATTTCTTAGAAGATCCATTAATTCTTGGTAGGTTTTTGTTGCTGGTAGTTCTGGAGAGGTCAAACTTGCAAGTAATTTGTAGTTCTGCTACCTAAATAATTTATTATATAAATTGACACTCATGTCAATGGTTTACTCAAAAATTTGTTTTTTCGAACATTTTTGTTCAAATAGGACGCGTGAAACAAAGCGTTTTGTCAATGAATCGGTTTATCCAAAGTGAAGAAAAAATTTCGTGGTTGACTTTTGTCTAAAAACATCTTAAACGGTTTATATTTGCAGAGAATTAAAAATAATATCATTATTCTTTTTTAAATATTATTTTTATGTGCCTTAGTCACCTCCTTCACAAGTAGGTGGATCCAAATCCACCTTTTTTTTAATTAGTTAGAAAAGAAGGTATTTTAGCCATTAAGGCACAGTTGACAGGAACCCGCCTCTCGTCTTGGGCCGTGTTGTCTGACAATGAGTCATTTGTCTACTAAACGTGTGATTTACTTTAAATACAGTGATTATGTTAATGGCTGTTGACAAATACTCGACGCAACAGGACTTCGTCTCGGACCAGAAAGAGAAAGAAACCATGAATAAATCATCCTTATAGCGAGCCTTGAGTCATTTACATAGGAAATGTACATAATTACATGAAGTACATGTGTCGTTTGGGTGCCAGCACGTGGATGGAAAAATGCACTCGAGTGCTGACGGCAAGAAATTAAATTTTTTTTGGAAAGAGTTTTTCTCGCAAAAAGTAGAAATATTCTAACACGGTAATTTAAAATTGTGGTAGTTTGTGTTAATTAAAAGCTGCGCTGACTGCGACAATTAGAATATTTACATATGATTAGTCAGAGCTCGCATGTTTACAAGGTACTGATTTTCCCAAGTTTTAATATTATTTGTAGATATAAATAAATCAGTTTATTTTGCCCTACGGAGTTAAATCATTCTTCGTTTACAAAAATAATTTCCATTATAAAAAAGAACATAATTTCTTAGTTATTGATAACAATAAATAGCTAAACCGTTTTTTTTCCTCTGGTCGTTTCTTTCTTCATTTGCACACCCAAATCTAGCAACTTGTGTGCAACTCACATTAGCCAGTTTTATAAGGATGCTTTGTCTTAAGTCATAAAATTTTAACTAGGTACATGTTGACTGAGCATTAAGTATTTCATACCTGATATTAGCAGGTAAAGATGGGAACAATAATTTGACAAAAAAATTTTTGATTCATTCATTCATTCAGTTGTTTGATAGCATAAATATTTGCTTCAAGTTCCAATTAATTATTTCAATGGTGCAAATTAAAAAATTATCAAGACAATTTATAGCGATATATGCTCTAAATACTTAAAATTTAGGTAAATTATTAGATCTGACATTCAGTGTTGGGGACAGATACTTTTAAAAGTATCTAGATACAGATTGTTTTTGATTTTTTCGAAATGTATCTAGATACAGATACAAGAAAACAGATACTTTTTGAAGCTTTGGCGAATAAAATAACTGAGAACATGTTTATGTATTTTTTTATGTATTGTTTAATGAATTTTTTAAAATTATCAACATTTCGAACGTATTGTCACCTAAATTATTTCTTCTTGGTGTCAGAATTTGGTTTCCGCTACACCCATTCCACAAGTCCAGAAGAAAATATTGTGGTATTAAATTTAAAAAATAAACATTTTACTGTAGCATAGTTATTCAAGACTGAAAAATCTTTTCTTTTTTCCAGCAATTAGGCCATCGCTTCGCTGTTTGATGTGTCGCAAATTGTGCAATATTTATTACGTACGCATAAAAAGAATAGTTTTTTGTTTTTATTCCCATACTGTAGAGTCCAAATTGTGTTTGAGTATATCCAATAATTATCTCCAACATTAAAATTAATGTTTCAAAAAAATACGAGAAATAATTATTCTGTGCTGAAGGTCTGTTGTCGGCAACCTGTCATAAATTATTATTCTTCAATATCGGGTTACGATGTTTTTATGACCATGTCCGGTAATCGTCTATCCCGGTGCGACAGGTATATACATTTTATGAAGAATTGCTGGTTCCGTTTAAGGCAAAATAAGTACAATTTCTTAGAAAGGTATTTAAACCCCTTATAGGATCAAAGGCTGCCTGGCAGGCCGGAATCACCAAAGTGCAACTTTAAATTTTCAGATTTTTGTTGAAACTCATTTTATTTTAATCTCGTTTCACCATTTCGGAGAATATATCACGATAAATTATTCTACCGAGGGTTGTAAAAATATTCATTGTGTTACCCGAGATTTACACTTAAACATAATCGGCACATTCTAGGGCAAAACGGACCTGCCAAGCCCGCCTCGTGTTAGGTCAAACAATGAAAAAGTGAAGAAATGACACATGTAGCAACAGGAAAAGATGCTACATTTGTCTGAAAAATAAAGGTATAAAACAGTAACAAATATGCGATTTATGCGAGAGAAATGTATGCATTGAACATTCGATTAGTCGATGACAAAACTAATTTGTGCTAATTGAAAAAATTAATCATTATGTAACACGCAATTATTATTTTCTAAAAATAATAACATACCTTAAACAAATATTTTTACTATTAAAATTACTCCTATTTAATAACACAAATACAACCAGCAGGTCTACCGGACCCCGGTTGCTCAGATACACAGATAAAATGCATTGTCCCGATAAGCGTAAAACGCAGTGAATAGTGAATTGTGGTTTATGGTTTTTAAAATATCGTCTTACCATGGCTTAGATTTATTAGGTACCCCCCAGGATTATATCTAAAAAGTTGTATAAGTACTGAAGGCTACAATGTACAATGAAATGATGATATTTAAAATATGAAAATTTCCGTGACAAAACACTATTAGTGGACCTCTTACCTTTATTTTTGATTGTGACCAAAATCACCAACATGAAGTTTCAAAAATTATTACTACTAGTATAACTCAACTAATAACTACTGAAAAAAAAAGTGAAATAAAAAAATGTATCTGTATCTGCTCCATTAATTTTGTATCTAGATACAGATATTTTGTGCTTAAATTCGATTTTATCTAGATATAGATACTAGATACCCAAAAATGTATCTAGATACTGTCCAAGACTGCTGACATTATTAGGAATATGACTGGTACAAAATTAGGAGAAAAAGGGGTGAAGGTGCTGTTTTGGAATGTCCAAGGGTTGCGAAAAAAAGAAAAGGAGTTCTGGGACTACGTGGGAAAATTTGATGTGGTGGGGTAGTAGAGACATGGGTACAAAGAGAAAACTGGGAGAAATTTAAAGAGACACTACCACAAGAATATGTGTGGGAGTGTCAAGGGGCGACAAAGGAAAAGAAAAAGAGGAGAGCAAGCGGGGGAATAGTAATGAGAATTCGAAAAGAAATGCAACAAATTGGAAAAGGGAAGTAATAAGTAATAAAAACGGACTAATGAAGAAAGTAATGTAGCTGGATAACAATCAATGGGAAATAGTAATCGTTTATAGCAAGAAAATGGAGGAAACCAAAATAAACATAGAAAAAGAAACAAAAGAAAATGTAGATGAAAAAATAGTTATAGGAAGGGACTTTAACGCAAGACCGGGCGATAAGGGGACAAGAATAATAGATAAAGAAAAGGGAGAGAAAACAGGATCAAAAGACAAAGCAAATAACAAAGAAGGGAAAATATTGTGGACGATAATACATAGAAGAAATGGGATGGGTAAATTTTGAATGGAAACAAGGAAGGAGATGAAGAAGGAGAATGGGCTTAGTAGGGGCTAGGGGAGAATCAATTATAGACTATGGGAATATCAACGAAGAGGCATGGGAAGGAATAGAAAGTTTCAAACTTGGAGAAAGGGTAGAATCCGACAACATGCCACTTGAAATAAAAATCAAAGGAAAAGAGGAAGAGTGCGAAAAACAAGAGAGAAGAAACGAAAGAAAAAAAATAGAAAAAAGAATATGGGATGAAGAGGGAATTCAAAGATACAGAAGTAGATTAGAAAAAAAGAAATTTGAAGTAAAAGAAGATATAGAAGGTATGCTAGCAGAACTGATCAACTTAATTATAGAAGCTACTGAAAAAAGAATGTATATATGGCAAGGGAGGAATAATGAATCGAACGGAGAATGTAGTGAGTTGAAGAGAAAAGCAAGGGAAAAATTAAGAAAATGAAGAATAACAGGGGAAAGAAAGAAGAGTACTTGAAAGCAAGAGAGAATTATAGGACAAAATGTGAAGAAAGAAAAAGTCAAAAACGAGGAGAAAAAGACAAGACAATATAGTCCCTGAAAACAGAAGAAGAAGTATGGAGATATATAAACAAGGAACGGAGAAGGAGGACTGAAGTCAGTAGGAAAATCAAAATACATGAATGGAAAAGACACTTTATGGAAGTATTGGGAAGTTGTGAGGAAAAATGCTGTAAATAAATAAAGGAATCACAACGACCGAAGAAATGTGGAGAGGTTCGGAAATAACGGAAGATGAAATATGAAGACAGATTGAAAGACTGAAAATAGGAAAGGCACCAGAAGGGGATGGAATCCAGAACGTAGCGTGGATGTTCGGGGCAGAAGGAGTGAAAGAAAGGATATATGAAGTGTAGATGGAGTTTGGAAGGGAAAAGGGTTTCCTCGGCAGTGGAGAGAAGGTATAATAATCCCATTATTTAAAAATGGGCAAAAAAGTGATGTGGAGAACCACCGAGGCATCACCTTGCTCAATATGGCGTACAAGACATACGCAATGATACTAGATGAGAGGTTACGAAAGGAGATGGAAGCAAGGGGTATGTTACCAGACGGTCAGGCAGGGTCTAGGAAAGGAAGAAGTACTATGGACAATGTGTACATCCTGCGGCATTTAGTGGGAAGAGAAATAAGGAAAGAGGGTGGACGAATGTACCTACGCATTGTTCATAGATTTCAAAGCAGCGTTTGATAGCGTGAATAGAGAGAAAATGTGGGAGTATTTGAGCAGAAAGGGAGTATATGCGTACCTGGTAACGAAAATGGAAGAAATATATGAAGAAACAGTAAGTAAAGTGAGAGTGAATGGAATAGAGAGCGAGAGTTTTTATACAAATAGAGGAGTGAGACAGGGATGCCCACTCAGCTCCGCATTGTTTGCAGCTTATCTAGGAGATATAGATGAACTGTTCAGAGAAGCACAGACAGGAGGGGTGGTAGTGGGCAAAGAGAAAGTGTGGTCGTTGGCGTATGCAGATGATTTGGTGATTGTGGCAAAGAAAAGAGAAGAAATGAAAACAATGATTAAAAGTTTCGAGAAGCACGTACAAGAAATGAATTGGAAGTGAATGTGCAAAAAAACAAAAATGGTGGTGTTTGGGAAGAAAGTAAGAAAGGAGAAGGGAAGAGTGGACTTGGAGAGTGAAGAAGATTAAACAGGTGAAAGAATTCCAGTACTTAGGATATACATAGGTACATTTCAAAGGACTATTCTGGAAGAACCATTGGAGTTATCGAAGAAATGAAAGCGGCAATGACTTCTGCGGCCCGAAATCTACAAGAAAAGTATTTAGTGAAATTTCGAAAATTTTATTGAAAATTGGTCGAAAATTTTGCATATGTTTATACATCTCAAAGGACGATTTTCGAAGAACCATTGGAGTTATCGAAGAAATGAAAGCGGCAATGACTTCTGCGGCTCGAAATCTACAAGAAAATGTATTGTGAAATTTCGAAAATTTTGTTGAAAATTGGTCGAAAATTTTGCATATTTTTATAGATTTCAAAGGACGATTCTGGAAGAACCATTGGAGTTATCGAAGAAATGAAAGCGGCAATGACTTTTGCGGCCCGAAATCTACAAGAAAATGTATTTAGTGAAATATCGAAAATTTTGTTGAAAATTGGTCGAAAATTTTGCATATTTTTATACATTTCAAAGGACGATCTTTAAGAACCATTGGAGTTATCGAAGAAATGAAAGCGGCAATGACTTCTGCGGCCCGAAAACTACAAGAAAACGTATTTAGTGAAATTTCGAAAATTTTGTTGAAAATTGGTCGAAAATTTTGCATATTTTTATCTATTTCAAAGGACGATTCTGGAAGAACCATTGGAGTTATCGAAGAAATGAAAGCGGCAATGACTTCTGCGGCCCGAAATCTACAAGAAAATGTATTTAGTCAAATTTCGAAAATTTTGTTCAAATCAAATCAAATACCGCAGTTTTACATAAGTCAAAATTCATAATTAAATACATAATGCCGGCTTAAAGTTACATAACATTATTAAAATTAAAATTACATAGAAAGTAATCCTCAAATGAATAAAAACAATTTCTAATGACAAAAGACCGTACTTGTTTTTTAAATTTGGGCAGTGGCAAAATACGGACATTTGGTGGCAACATATTAAAAAATTTAACTTCGTAGTATCTTGTACAGTTTTGAGTGCATGTTAATCTATTGTGTTTCGATATTAAGTTGCTTCTATGTCTAGTATAATATATACTTATGGGTATCAGCGTGGCAATAATAGTCTTGAAAATTTTGTTTAACGTACATTAAGCTTGAAAAGAAATACAACGAAGGAAAAGTCATAATCTCTAAATTAATAAAACTCTGTCTACAATCTGCCCTATAGTTTAATTCAGACATCACCCTTATTACCCTTCTCTGTAACTTAAAAATTAAATGTCTGATGTGAGAATGTCCCCAAACCAAAATACCATAGAGCAACGTGACCTGAAATAAAGCAAAATAGGCAGTTTTTAATATTGTCACGGACACCTTGTCTTTTAGTTGCCTTAACAGAAACGTAACTGACGATGATTTGTGAGAAACAGCAATTCCCTGTGCATTCCAATTTAATTTATGATCAATATTAATGCCTAGAAATAAAGTATGGTCAGAAAACACTACGTCGAACTTAAAATAAGATCTTTCATGATTACTTTTACAATCACTATTTGAACATAATAAATAGAGAGCGGATTTATAAGCACAAAAAAATTAAGAATAAGCGCTTAAATAAGCACAACATTTTCAATAAAAAAGTTTATATTTGAAGCAAAAAAGCATTAAATAAGCATAACACTTTCATTAAAAAAGTTTTATTTTAAGCAAAAAAGCATTAAAAACATAATCATATTACAAATCAAATAACACTTCTTAGAACTTTGGAGAAAATATTATTACAATAATCCTAGACTTTATATTTTACACGCGTATTTCAGTTTTCTTTAAAACAATTTATGATTGTAATATGTTCCAAGTTGTCCACTGTAAAATTTTTTCGCCGATCATTTAAAATGTGTTTAAAATTGGAGAATGTGCGTTCAACGTCCACACTCGTTGTTGGCACAAATTTGAATTTTGCAACCAATGTTGAATCTAACTCCAAATTTTTTGCCTTCTGGCCTTGTAAAACACGAGCAACGTCGGAAAGAACACCGAAACCTGCATTTTTATTTCACACTTCGTCAAGTTTTTGAGATACTCTAGTACCCCTTACTGCGTTTGCTTGTTGTTTAAATTCTTTCACTAAGTTTATGGCATCTACCAACAACATGTTGGGTTTTTCTAACTTTTCTATTACCTCACATACGAATTGATAATTGCTTCTTAGAAAAGCTAGATCTTGTCGCAAATCTTTGTTTTCCAAAATATTTATGCAATCTTTAATCGATTGAGAAGAATCTTCGCTAAACTCCGTAACTACTTCCTCAAATTCTTTGATATATTTGTCATAATAAAATGTGGCCTGTAACCATGTTCCCCACCTCGTTATAATCGGCTCTGGGGCAATGGTATGTTTGAAAATTTTTCCTTAAAATGTTGCACTCTTAGTGGGGCTTTAACAAAAATCTTTTTACCATTTGCCACTAATTTATTAACAGTAGGAAACTGCAAACGTATTCCTTCAGCCACGCTGTTTAAAGCGTGGGCAATGCAAGTAGAGTGAATTAAATTGGGGTACAACATTTTTAGATTATTCCCTGCTTTCAACATATAACGAGCTGCATCCGAGATCATCAATAAAATTTTATTCGCCGGTACGGCATTTGGCAAAAATAGTGACGTAAGACTGTCATTTACAAATCTGGTAATCGTATTGCCATTTGTTTTATCTAACATTTTCAAACTTACTACATACTCTCGACTAGGGAAATTTTCATTTAAGATTCCAACAATTAAACTTGCCACGTATCTTCCACAACTATCGGTTGTTTCATCGACAGCGAACCAGAAATAATTATCTCCAATGCGATGTTTAATTTCGTTGTAAACTTGCTGAAACACTGGACCTATATAATTTTTTCGGAGAGTACTTTCAACCGGAATATGTCGATTGCGGTGTTTTTCAAGGAATTCTTGAAGAAGGCCTTTCTCCAATTTTTTTAAAGGTATATTGGACTGGATCATCATTTTACATAAATTTCAATTAAACTGAAACTGCTCATCTTTTGTGGAAGTAGATGCAACAGATTCATGTATGGTCTGCTGTTTAATTTTAGAAACTTCAAACATTTTCTTCCTTTCTACATGAAGAGTAGTTCTGACATGTTGTGTCACGTTATATTTTTTATCACTTTGAATCTAAAACAACGTACATATACAGGATTAACAAAGGAAAATAGATAAAAAAAAATTAGTGGGCTCACGGTTTTCACACAAGCTCTGCAGAATTTTTGTTGTTTTCCAATTTTTATTCTGGAAAATCCCTTATCCACTCATCCGGCGTCGATTTTACTTTCGGCATTCTTTTAAAATATTAGTAATATTACCAAAAAGAACTCAACATGTAACAAGGGAGAACCACGTATAACACTGTACTACGACAGATGCGATAGACTGATGGTTGTGAAATAAACGGTTCATTTACTTAAAATACAGTAGTAATTTAGTGAAAATAATACTGTATTATTACAAGCATCCCACCTGACAAGAATTCACTGGTCATTGCTTTAGAAGCATCTCGGAAACTTTATTAGCAGACTACCAATACGTTCTCTGTTCCCAGTAGTAAGTTTTTTCGCTGTTTGTAATAATTTGCTTATCCTAAATAAATTAACGATTGGCATAACTCATAATAAACTATTTATCCTCCGTTACTCATATCATAACAGTTGTCTCGCATGAGTGACAAGTAAAAAACACATTTCTGTACAGAAATTCTCGTACCTAAAACCCAGAGTTCATGAATTCAATATACAACCGTAATCGTGATCGCTTTTTTAGCGTTATTTATTTTCTCATAATTTACAGACTCTTCGAGCCATCAACAGAAAAGTCCGCCGAAAATCTCATCTAGAAACCATCAATCATCCTCACCCATCCGAGATATTATTGCACTTATTAAAAAGTGGGTATAGAGAAAAAAAATCAGTCCGACAGAAATCTGATTCGGTACCGTACCATAACGGAAGCATTATAAAGAATGAACCACGCGCATCTCCCATTAGCTATGGTAGAATTACGTAACAAAACGACGTCCCCGCCGGCAGTCATTCATTCATTCTTTTAATGTCCATCTATTCTCCTCCATGCTGTGATTAATGGAACGGCCGTTTGCTTACATGACCCCGCGTTAAACACATGTAACAAAGTAACCCCGACGAGGATCCCCCGGGTTATTTGGAGCAGACGGACGGCACTTGATGACAGCGGTGAAATGTGGATAATGGCGTGTTCACGATACAAAAATTCGACAAAAAGTAGTCATTTTTTAACATGTTTAAGGTTAACTGATGAAAATTAGGCGCCATTTGTTACCCTGAATACAAGCCGCAAATCTTCTTAAAATCCGTCTGAGCTGAGATGAGTAAAAGGGATACACAATTCCGGGACAAAAGTCATAAAACCATCGTAAGCTCATAATACTGAAGAGTTTTGATAATTTATGATAGGCTGCCGACCATAGACCTTCAAAGCAGAATCATTTAAACTTATGTTAATATTATTATAATTATTATATTAATTATATTTTGAAAGAGTAGCCATTCAATTTATAAACCTAGGTACATATTTAAGGAATTTAATATTTTTCTTCTATTTCATTCGTTGATTTCAATTTGTGTGTAATACTAATAATAATTAATTTGTCCTATAAATGGAATTATTATCTTGGGCAAATAAGTCTTTATTTATTTGTTTGTTTATTTATGTATTTATTTAAAAATTAAGTAAATTATACAAATTGTTGTTTTCTCTTGTTAATATGTGTATAGTTCTCTAACTATAATTTGTTTTTTTTTTAAGAACATGAATACAATTCACTGCTGTTCCATTAGTAGGTATATATACTTTTTATTAATGTATTTTTAAACTTTTTTTAGCAGAAATTTTTTATCTTTTTTGTATCTACATAACTTATCAAACCATTGAGTAATGAACTATTTGCTAAGGAAAAATCTATAAAGTACTTGTCGGAAATTACTATCTCACACAAAAGTATTGTCGGTACTTATAGGATCCAGGGATATTAGACTGCTCCGCCTCCTCATTTCGGGTTTTCATAATTTCTCAACACTTTGATAAAGTAGACAGGAATTAAAATTTCCCGTTTTGATTACAGAAAATTTTTAATTTGAAACTAGAACTTTTTCAGATTATCTTTTAGACCAAAAAGTGGAGTGATTTTTTACCAATAATGAAGCTTTATTTAATAAATTTATTATGGATAGATCTTAGATGGCAAGTAGTATTTTTACTTCCCGAGCCTAAGCTAAGGAAGTATTGTAATCGAGTCCATTGACCGACTCCCTGCTCTTATGTTTTCTCGGCCTTTCATGACCCTTAGAGTACGAAGAAATTCCGTCTATCTGTCCGCTAACTGTTGTCAAATTTTGTATATATTCATATACTAGGACTCAAAATGTTACCATTTTTCTAAAAATCTGGATATTTACCTTTAACCAATGTTTTAATTTTTCCATTTTTCGCTGTTTCGGTTTAATAATTTTTCGTTTTTTCAACTTAAAGTTTTTCAATTTCTCGATTTCCAAATTTTTCATTTTTTGTTTTTTCAAGTTTCTGCTTCTTTAATTTTTCGAGTTCTTGATTTTTATCTTTTATTTTCCCGATTTTTATTTTAATTTGCTCCATTTTATAACACAGTTTTTCAGTTTTTCGTTTCTTCAATTTTATCTTTGCAATTTTTCAATTTTCAAAATATTCGATATTACCGTTTTTAATTTTTCGATTTTTCAGACTGTCAATTTTTCATTTTTCGATTTTTCAATTTTTCGCTTCTTCAGTTTTTCGAGTTCTTGATTTTTATTTTTTATTTTCCCGATTTTGTTATATAATTTGCTCGATTTAATAACACAATTTTTTGTTTTTCATTTTACCGATTTTTTAATATACTTTTCTCGATTTTATAACACAATTTTTTTGTTTTTCCATTGCCTATTGTTTTAAATGTTTCTTTCGATTTTACAATTTTTTTGTTTATTTAGTTCTTAAATTTTCAATTTTGCAATTTTTGGATTTCTTAATTATTTGATTTTCAGATTTTTTTTCAATATTTCGATTTGAATATTTCGTTTTTTCTATTTTGCACTTTTTCGATTTTTAAGTTTCTCAGGTTTTTATATTTCAATTTGTATTTTTCGTTTCTCCAATTTTTCAAGTTCTTGATTTCCAATTTTTAGGTTTTTCAAAGTTTCTTGGATTTTTCAGTTTAGATTTTTCTATGTTGCAATTTTGCATTTTCCCACTTTTTTTATTCGAAATGTTAAAAAATCGAAAAACTAAAAATCATAAAAAAAACGAATTTTCGAAAAATCAAAAAATTTCAAATCAAAGAATTCAAGAAACAAAATTAGAAACATTGAAAATTTAAAAATAGAGAAACATAAAAGTCCAAAAAAAAATATTGCATCGTCAAATTGTACAAAAGAAAAAAACGTATCGAACAAAAATCTAAAAAATTTTAAAACCGAAAAACCAAAACATCAAAAAATTGAAAAAATGTATAAATGGGAAGTTTTTTACAATCATAGTTATTATTACATATTTACAATTAATACTAGAAAAATTCAGAAATTGAGAAACTGAAAAATCTAAAATTGAAAAATCGAAAAATTAAAAAATCTAAAAGTGGACAAATCGAAAAATTGAAAAGTAGAGAAACTGAAAAATTTCACAATGAAAAAAAAATTAAATCAAAACACGGGAAAAGTGGCTTACCTGTGACAATTCTAAGAAACGAAGAATTAAAGAATCCAAACTTTGAAAAATTAAAAATTGAAAACTAGGGAAATCTTAAATCGAAATATTGCAAAATCGAACAATTGGACAAACAAAAAAAAAATGAAAAATTGAAAAATCGCAAACAGAAAAATTAAAGAAACGAAAAATTTAAAAACTTCGGAAATTCTAATCCAAAAATTGTAAAGTTTAAAAATTAAAAAATAGTATGAATGAAAAAGGCATTTTTTTTAAACTATAATTATTACAAATTTAAAATGAATACTAGAAAAATTGCAATTCAAGAATTGAAGGAAAGAAAAATTCAAAAATCAAGACAATCTAAATAGTGAAAAATCGAAATATTAACAAATTTTTAAGAGGACAAATTGAAAAATTGAATCTCAAAAAATTGAAACGCCAAAATTTGAGAAATTTCATATTAAAAAAAATATATAAAATCAAAACACTGAAAAATCGAAAAATTGAAAAAATATGGAAAATAAAAACCTGAACGAAAAATTGCAAATCGAAGAAAATGAAGAATTAAAGAATAGAAAATTTGAAAAATTAAAAGTCTAAAACTCGAGAAATTTTAAATCGAAAAACTGAAAAACAAAAAATTGAAAATATTAAAATTGAAAAAATTAAAATTGACCAAACAAAAAATTATAAAATCGAAGCATCAAGAAATTACAAAAATAAAATATTGATACGAGAAAGTGCAAGTCGGAAATTTGTAAAATTAAAAATTGAAAACTCTAGAAATTCTAATTGAAAAAATGTAAAATCTATTCTAAAAATTGAAAAATTTCAAAGTTGGAAAATTGAAAAATTGAGAAATTTAAACTTGAAAACTGGAAGAATTTCAATTCGAACAATTTAAGAACCAAAAAAAAAAAACATTGAAGAACTGAAAAATTCGAGCCAATGTGTCATTTACGCCACTGTTGTTATTTTATAGAGTTTATCAGAAAATAAAATCGCATTTTTTTATAATTTTCAAAGAAGCAGATTTGTTGGACTGCGATTTTTTCAATTTTCAAGCAATTCTATGATGTTTAATACAAAAAAGTTAAAAAAAAGAAAACAATGGTGCTTTTTTTACGATATTTTTCTGTCATAACTTTTTGGTTAATTGACCTGTTTTCAGGGCTTAGAAGATTGTAGTTTTGATGTATGATAGATGTAATTGATAGATATACATTAATATCATTTTAGCATAGAAAAAATGAACACATTTTTATACCTCCTCTAGCTAGTCCTGTTAAGTTGTTAACTTTAAAAGTCAAGTCAAAATTCTGGTTAGAACGATTAGTACTTTAAATATAAAAATTTAAAACGAAAACTCGAGTGACACGTAATTATCTCATTTTATCTGTTAAAACATTTCAAAGAAATGAGTTTTTTCAGTCGTTGGTCAATTCCACGCCCCTAACGCTCACCCATCCCGAGTGCCCCAAACATTTACGAATAACGACTTAGGAACAAAACCCACCAGCAAACGCATAAATCATACAACCCCAAAACGATAATAATGTTAGAACTGCAGTGCTGACAACTGCACTTTTTACCCAAGCACAATGACAACCATAACGGCACAAAACAGAAACGCACACGCACTAGTTGCCTCTTCTCACGCCTGATAATGATGGCGCCACGTGCGCACTGTGACTTTTCATTATTTCCAATTGACCGAACGCTATCATTGTCGACTAATCTGGAGCGTGTCGGCAGTAAAATCTTCCAAATATTTGCATAATTATTGCCGTTTTCACGTTTTTTTAACATTTTTTTGTTACATCGAAATAAATATGTTTATCTCCCCACCAAATATTTCATGACGTCATCTGAAAAAATTATTAAATGTTTATATCTTTGAACAATGTGGTGTCAGTTTTGAGTGCTTTACATATACATTTTTAACTTTTATTTAGTGGAGCGTTAAATTTGCGGCTTGACAGTCGGCGAATTGTTCGAGTCTTTCTTGATCTATCCATCAAAACCGTGGAACGAACCCCAAACTAAAGCATCCAGGGTGGAGGGTATACAGAGGGATGCACTCGCGAACTCAATGGACTGGAAGACCTCGTCAGAAGTGTGAATCATTCGCAGGCTCATCTGCAAGTCAAATCAGCGATTCTTCAGTAGTTTCGAGAGCCATTGCGTACTCCAGATGTCGCTTTGTTCGTCTCAGGTGCTGTGGATGACATGGACAACGAAATTTCTAATATATAGCAATGCTCGAGTGGACTGTTTATGTGTTGCGGGAAAAGTGTCTGCAGTTTTGTGTATTTTTAGTTTCTTAGGAAAATGAGTTATATTAATTTATATTTATATATCTGACTTTTTTCGGTTTGGAATTGTAAATTAACAAACGGTTGCTTTGTTTTATAAAAATATGTGTCACAGCCCCATCATCAACAAAAGTTTGTTTAAAATGATAGTTTCATTTTGTTGTAGCGGCAAATTTTTGAATTGTCTCGGAGAAATCACTCAAGAGTTAATTCTAACTGATAAAATGCTGGCTCTGGACAAGCAGTACAAACAAGTACAAAAATAAAAAATAAAAAAAATTTAAAAGTTTTTTCAAAAACTGATAAATTAAATAAAGCAATGAATCTGCTTTCTTTGGAGATTTGTCGGTAGGTATATTACTTTCCTTTGAATTGTCCGTAAATTTTCATCCTGACATCATCCTACAGGTCAGATCAAATCAGATCAGATCAGATCAGATCAGGTTAGGTCAGGCCAGGTCAGGTTGCTTTATATTCTCCAAAAATTGCATGACGTCATTTCAAAAATTTATTAAGGATTCTGTTATTTATTAATTTACAACTCCGTCAATTTTTGGTTTATGCGTGTGATTTACTGGAAAAATTTGAAATATTTATAACGATGGAATTTTACGAGATAACTTGAAAACTAGTAAGTATAATTTGCTTGAAAATATGCTATAAAAAAAAAATAAATAAAAAATTCGCTCTAACATAGAAGTGCATAGTTATTTGTGTTTAAAGAACCAGGAAAACTCTTTTTATGTTTAGATTTTTTTCTCTTATTCTAATCATACTTCAAAATCTAGTTTCTTTTTTAATTTTTGTTTTAATTTTTATAACTTTTGTGTAATAAAGGTTATAAATAAATAAATAATAAATAAATGAATCTTTATTGCCCTACAAATCCAATCCAATTACAGGACAATTTACAATTAAATAAATAATACACTATGACTAAAACCCCTGCCGGGATAAACATCAAATATTCTGAAATATAAAAACTGAAGAAAACTTCTCTGAATGTTTTCCAACCTAATCTTGTAACACAAATAATAGGGAAACCATACTACACTGCAATATTCCAATTTAGACCTAACGTAAGAGTAATACAGAGTTTTTAATACTAATGGATTTTCAAAGGTACCTACTGGTGTTCCTGATTATAAATCCCAAACACTTCATTGACACATTTATGATACTGCTTACATGATCGTTAAAATTAAGTTGGTTATCAAAAGTTATACCAAGATCTTTTATTGTTGAAGTTCTATTAAGTGGAAGAGAGTTACGCAAATAATATGGGATATTTTTTCTTTGAATATGACATTATTTCGCATTTAGAATAGTTCAAAGGGAGTTTATTTACCTCACACCAAGCATGTATTTCATTGACACTGTTCTACAGACGACGACAATCCTCCTGTGAATAGATCCTAGTGAATATTTCTAAGTCGTCAGCAAATAAGAGCTTTTCACAATCAATTATATTAACAATATCATTGATAGAAAGTAAGAATAATAACGGTCCTAGGTTGGAGCCCTGAGGAACACCCGATGTCGTTGTGTAGAACCGCGATTTGAATCCATTATAGGTCCCATATTGAGATCTACTGTTTAAGTAAGACTTAAAAAAATTCACTAAGGGGCAGTTAAATCCACATAAAACAAGTTTCTTTAAGATAATACTGTTATCAATTTTGTCGAACGCCTTCGAAAAATCCGTATAAATAACGTCCACTTACCCCTAATCATCAAGGACATCAGCAATATATTGTGTAAAACAAGTAAGATTAGAGACAGCAGAACGTTGCTCCATGAATCCGTGTTGAAAACTAGAGATATAAACACGACAAGAAGTATATATATGTGAGTAAATAGTCGAAGACTTTAAAAAAATTAGAGAGCACAGAAATTGGTCTATAATTAGTAAATAAAGATGCATCGCCGCCTTTTAGAACAGGACATACACGTGCAATTTTCCATACGTCTGGAAAGGTACAAGTGGAAAGACATAAATTAAATAATATCTTCAGTGGTTGAACAAACAAAGAAAAACAATCTTTAACAAAAAAACTAGGTATCTGATCACCATCGGTTAATTTGTTTTTCAATTTTTTTATAGCATTTTTAATATCGTTTTCAGAAATATTCATTACAGTAACATTAAGAAAGGAAGCTGTGTCAATATGATCCGTCGAATTATTGCTAGTAGTAAAAACACTACTAAAATATGTAGCAAATCCGTTAACTATTGATTCTGGGGTAGAGTAAGTATTATTGTCACAGTAAATAACAGCTGGAATTCTTGTTACATTTTTTTTGTTGTTGACATATTTCCAAAAATATTTTGGATCAGTTTTTAACTTAACCTGAACTGTGTCAATATATAACTTGTATGCAAGAAATACTTGAGAATTAATTAAAGAACGCAAGCGTTTAAATTTATTCAGCTGCTCTACATTACCTGTTTTTTTTGAATTGCTGTAGGTATTTATGCTTTAGTTTAATATTCTTAATTATTTCAATGCTGTACAAGCTTGGATATTTTCGAGAAGACTTTTGAGTCTTAAAAATAGGAACATATTCATCAAACAACGAGTACAAGGTTGAATAAAAATGAGAACAAGCATCATTGACATTTGTGAAATTCTGTAAGCTTGACCAATCTACTTGTAAAAGGGCGCTATACAACGCCGTAAAGTTTACCTTCTTAAAATTATATACCTTATACTCCACATTTACTGGAAAATTTCGAGACTTAGGGACTTTAAAATACATATCAATATTTAGAGTCGGATGGTGGAAATCTTCAGGGACTAATGGATGATCATCATGAACAACTTTGCAGGAGACATTTGATATAACTAAATCTAATATGTGATTATTTGAATTAGATATAAGATTACACTGGTTGAGGCCATTGTATGATAAGAAATTATTGATTAATTCAGATTTTGAGTCGTTAATACTTTATTATTCCAATGTGAAACATTGAAGTCACCCATTATTAAGATTTGTTTTTTGTCGGTAATATAAAGATCCAGAAGTTCAAAAAAATATTCGAAATCAGATAAAAAAAGATTTGGCGGTATATAAATGATTATAATATAAAGAACCAACTGAGGACCTAGTCTGACTTTACAGCCAACAATATCAATAGAAGGTATGGCATTGATGATTTCATTTAAATTAAGCATTTCTGGACTCTCTACTTTTTAAAGCAAGAAGTACACCCCTCCACGTTGTTTGTGGATTAGTAAACATTTCCTATCACAACGAAAAACGACATAATTATTATCGAAATATTCACAATTAGAAACCTCGTTAGACACCGAACTTTCGGACAAACCGGTGCAATCAAACTCACAAACAGTAGCAGCAGGATAAAAGCTGTGAACTTTAGTCCTCAAACTGCGTACATTTTGACAGTAAATACTAAACGTTATTTCGGAAGAAAAATTGTGAGAAGAAAGATCATGTTGAACAGGAATTGATTGCTATATGCCAATGCCAAACACATCATGTTTCAGTTTATCAACAGTGTATTGATATACGTGACAGTTGTTGTCCCATGCTGCATGTTCAGTATTTATGTCTCTTGATTGGTTTTTAACTTCAGGTTTACACAGTTGACACAACAAACTTTATTAGCATTGCAGTCTTTAACACGATGGTCTTCACCACATCGAGGACAGGAAATTTTGCTCTTCCAGGACTTGGATGAATGATTGCAACCGTTGCAGTTAAAACACCGCGGAGCTTCAAAAGCTCAAAAGATTGAGCAGGGACCTAATCCAATAAGGCAATGACCA
The DNA here is from genome assembly GCA_022388445.1 of Zophobas atratus. Classification (NCBI taxonomy): domain Eukaryota; kingdom Metazoa; phylum Arthropoda; class Insecta; order Coleoptera; family Tenebrionidae; genus Zophobas; species Zophobas atratus. Next base: position 49,906,686 of record CM039445.1, on the reverse strand, counting down.
ATACTTAGAGCTTTTTTGTAAGAAGAAAGATCGAGTTCAATTAATGCTTGGAAGATTTTTACATTTTTCTTAGTCGGACAGATTTTTAAAAGCTTACATTCGGAGCCTTCATCAAAAATGAACTCGTTTTGATTTTTAACATAGGTTAGTAGATTGTCCTCTTGGATGTTCTCTGAGAAGCATAAAATTCTAATTTTAGAACGTAATGGTTTAGTTGCTTAATATCATAATCATTAGACAGCTTATCCTTTGCAATTTCTTTAAGCTTACCAATACTATCGCAACCAAGTAATATACCAACGTCTTTCAGATTTTTGATTTTACCAATATTCAAAGAAGATGATATGGATTGACGCTAGTGATAATATCAGCTTTAGTTTTAGAGATGGACTGATTCTTATCCTTTGGTTTAACAATGATTGTACTTTGTGAATTTTTTACTAGAGTCTGTGCATGTGAAGTTTTGGCATTTATTTCATCTTGACTCAAATCCCTTCCTAAAAGATTACGCGGTTGCAAGTTTTTCTGTAGCTTAATAACTTCTGTACGTAACTGAGAATTTTCTTTAGATAATATCTGAATTTCTGTAGTTAGTTCTCCAATTTGATCAGCTAGAGGTTTGGTTTGAGTTTTAATAACATCTTCAATTAAACGCATAAATTCTGCAACAGGCAGATTAACATTCTGAGAAAATGGTACGGCAGACTGATAAGCAGCGCCAAGAGGCATAAAAATCTTACTTATTTCACAAAAACTGCAACTCCACGATGAAAGTTTTCCGTCCTGTTGTAATTTATCGAGTAACTCATCATCTAAACCTACACACGTTAAATGATAAATCGAATGACAACTTCTGGTGCAAGCAATATAAGCCTCATACCAACTAATTGTGGGGTTACATTTGCCGTATTTAATAGCCATTCCCAAGTCAGTTTTATTCAATGATAAAAGAAGTAAAGAACAGAGCTAGAAATACACTCCCCCCCTAGAGGGGAACAATTCTTTATCGTTAGATTAAGACCTTTAACAAAAAAGAGCGCAGAAAAATCTCAAGTAAAAAGTAAATAAAACCTCTGAACCCGAAACAGAGGTTATGGTAACAAATAATATTAAAAACTAATGATAAACCAAAGGGCTTACCCTAACAGTAAAACTAATAATAAACACTAGTAACTCAAGAGACACATCGTCCGTTCAACGCCTTGACTTCAATCTTTATCTAAATTTTATAAAATAATTACTCCAGTACATCGTAGTTTACGAATCAGCCTTGATTTTTACCGCAATTATTTTACAAGTTTTGTTGTTCAATAATTTTTACGCGCTTCATGTATAATCGGTATCTCGATCATGAATCAAATACCTTGTGGATGATTTCTAGCTAAAATTTGATGGTTTCCTTAGTATTCTCGGGCCAGTAAGATGAAGTTTTTTAACACTAGGAGGACGGCATTTAACGCATACCTCTACGGACGGCTTGCGGTCATTTGACCGCTGTACTTTTTTTTCAGTAAAACATGGCCAGTAGCGTAAATACTTTATTAAAATTAATTAAATTACTAAATTACAGTAACATAAGCATTAGAAAGTGGAAATCATAAATGAAACTTATGTTTCAAAGTTGTAACTTTATTACATTTTCCGCATAAATTATTTTTGCATCTATCACGTGTTCGGTTTGCTTTATTGCGGCATTTAGTTGCATGGCGTTGTTTTCTTTTTCCTGTGAACTTTTTCTTAGGCAGTAGGTCATTTTTATTAGTTTGACCTGACCTGACCCAACATCACTTGCTGCGAGTTCTTTTCGCAATTTCAAGAGGAATTTTCGTCCGCTTATTTCCTTCTTTATCACTTCGTGATATAAAATCCATGCATTTATTACAGCCAAGTCTAAAATGTTAAAATAACTTGTCCTTGATCCCGCTATGAACGAATTTTTTCTAGCCACTTGATCCACCATATCGTCGCCATATTTTGTAAAGTTGCAATAAGCTATGGGTCCAGAAGCTTTTTTCGATTATCTTGAATTATTATATCAGGATGCATAGTGCTCAAAAGCAGAACATTTTTGTTTTTTCCCTTGATATACAGTCGGCGTGGTAGTATTAGACTTCAGAACTTTTGTGTCATATACATTACCACTATCCGCCTTGAGGCGAATTATTCAATTCAGCGACTAATTCCAAATCTGTCATATATTTTCTCACCGAATGTTGCGACATTTTCAAAGCAAAAATGACCAAGAAAAAGCACACCCTTCACGAAAAGAACAAGATCCAAACCAAAGAATGTAATCACGTGCAATGCCAAAATAAATTAAGTTACCACGAAAATTACCAACCATCTTAGTGTAAATTACGTCCATATGTTGACAGTATGGGGTATCAGGTCATTTTAATTATTTCGAGACTTTTTGAAGCGATTTTATTGCAGCGGTCAAATGACCGCACTCCGTCTTTCTAGGAAGACATATCCCCACACAGGTGACGAACAGTCCTATTGAATTGCGATTTTTTCCACACACAATCAAGAACAAATAAATAATTGTCACGAAGGATAATAACGAAATACTTTATGAAACCAGAGATATCAAGAATACAAAATTCAAAAGCGGTCAAATGACCGCCTCCGTCGTTCTAGTGTTAACAAATTTCTTGAATCTACAAACGCTCAAATTTGAAAAATTAAGCCAATCGTCTGCTTTTGGCAAATTAAATCGATTCTGCAGACCGCAAGTACGTCGTGTCGATCAGAATCGTCAAAAACGTGCCGAAATATACTTCAGAACTTATAAAATTCGACCAACATATGATTTCTAGCTCAAATTTGATGATTTTCTTGGTGTTTTCGGGTCCGTCGACTGCCTGAACGCCAGAAAAAACAAGAAAACACTTAAAAAGTAACAGTTTTGTAACGAATTTCTTGAATCTACAAACGCCAGAATGTGAAAAGTTGACTCAATCGTCTCCTTTTGGTTCCTGTGGTTTCGAGTCCTCGTCCTTATCGAATGCTTTTTTTACACTGTGACTGGTATTATCTATATTTTTTATTTATGAAGGGCTATCTATTTGTAAAATCATTTTTTTTTACTTTTTCGGCAAAACTGGATTTGTTCGATTATAATTAGCAATTAACGATAATTATCAATTTTTTACAATTAATAGAAAGTGAATTAATTTTATTTAACATCTTCTGTTTAATCACAGCAAAAATAAATGTAATTAGACAATTATTTTTACTTCCAAAACTATTTGTTATGAGAAAAAAACAGCCACAAAATAAGTAACAATTTTGGTTTAGTCTTCTTTTTTTAAAAAGACAGCATAAAAATTATTTTGTGACACAATATTTTTGGCAGCATACTTACGAGTATATTTTTATTAACAACTATTGAAGTTTTCCGCATTTTCGTATCTCATTTATTGTTAGAAGTAGAAAAACAGTCAAATGGAATAGCTGCATGTTTTTATATATTTTGAATGAGCCCTTCTTAGGTCCCATAAGCACAGTTTACTTTTAAAATTCTGATGCGACGTTGCCACGTTATTCCCAATTCCTTAAAATTTTTTGACAACGGAAGGGTTCACCAGAAACCGTATAGTTGAGTTATTTAAAATACCTGCTGCAATATTACAATACAACATAATTTTCAAATATCGAAATTTCAGTATTTTCAAATAGAACACCCTGCGTTTTATTACTGCAGTTTTTTTTTTAATTTTTGTTCTCTTTCTTTTTTATGAATATTTTCCATATTTAAAACTGACAGTTATTGCGATTTTTTACTTTTTAAAGAAACATACCGACATATGGGCAGAGAATTAACAAAAAATACAATAATATGCAGAAAAAAAATACAGAAAATGAGAATTGTTATAGTATAAACAGCTGTATACTGAAACATGATTTAATTGATACCACAACAAAGTGGGTACTTTTTCTTATCACTTCATAAAATATGTATTACAACATAGATCTTAAAAATAATATTACTACAATACAAGTACAAGAAAATTGGCAACGTCGCATCGGAATTTTAAAAATAAACTATAGTTATAACACCTAGGAAACGACTGGTGACTAATGAGAATGTATAAAAATATATAGAGTGTTCTCTTTAAAAAAATAAATTGTGTGGTGCGCATTAAAAACAAAGCCCTACGTAATAATAATCTCCGAAACTTCTAGACCGATTGTTGTCAACTTTTAATGCTGATTTAAGAAAAGAGTGTAGATGGTAAAACGCTAACCAAAATTTGTCCAATGATCACCCACCAACAACTTCACGTCACACTTTGTGTATTGTAAATTATATAAATTTTATAAAATAATATACTAACTCTAGTCGTGGTTTATGAATCCGCCTTGATTTTTGTTACAATTAATGTAGAATTTTATTGTGCAGTGTTTTCCACATGTTTAATATAATACTCACTCATCAAATACCTCGCTGGTGAGTTGGTTAAACGGCGGATTGTTTTTATGAAATCTTTTTTTACACTGTGACTGGAGTTAAAGGGTGTTCACTTGAAAAAGTCACCAACTTAGCGTTGCTTTTTGATAGAATTGTGTGTAACTAAGATTTATTTCCCTGATGTCAGCTGTCATTGATTATAGTTTAAATTTATTGTACTTGTGGTGCACAATATTTACAAAGAGTCAAAGCTAACTTGATAACTCTTTCAATTGAACACCCGATATCTATATTTTTTTACTTTTTGGGGTTCTCATAAAATAAATAAAATTTTGCAGAATCAAATGTTATAATTTTTCGAAAAAACTGGGCTTCTTCGATTGTATTTAAGAGGCGAGGGAAGTTCTGTCTGAATAGCTAGACCAAATTTGATAATTAATAGAAAATTAATTAATTTTATTTAAAATTTTCTGTTTAATTACAACAAGAATAAATCTTGCTTATATATAGTAGGTAACACTTAGTCAGCTATCAAAAAAAATTTTTGGTCGCCACACTGATTTTAATATTAATAATAATAATAATAATAATAATAACCTATGTGACCACAAAAGGAATCAAAATTAATTATTAAAAAAAAGCTTCAAAGTAAATATCATTATTTAATTCATTAAATAATTTTATATTCTTACATATTCTGATTGACCCCTTCTTAGATTTTGTAAACACAGTTTATTTTTGAAATTCTGCAATGATGCGACGTTGCCACGTTCTTCCAATTTCCTTAAAATTAGCGCCATAAGGTTATTTTTAAAATATGTGTTACAACATTTTGTGAAGACATAAATAAAAGTACGGTTTTTGTTGGGATATAAATAAATAAACATTAGTCTTAATATACAGAATGTTTAAAAAAGAACACATTTTCATAATTTGCAATTTACTTAAATTTTTTCAAATAAAAAGCTCTTTGTTTTATTGCTGTAACTTATTATTACTGTAAATTCTGAAATATTAATATTTGAAAACTTTAACATTTTAGGTTTTTTTTTAAACTCTATATTAAAATTTGATTCCATTGATACCACAACAAAGCGCTTGCGTTTGTTTATCGCTCCATAAAATATTGCAACACAGATCTTAAAAATTGGTCGAAGGCTATTTCGACAGAACTTCCCTCGCCCTTGAAGCACAATCCTACAAATCCAGTTCTTTAAAATTAGCTTACGCTCGGGAAGTAAAAATTATAAAATTTCATTTTGAAATAACCTCGGTAAAGTAAAAACCAGCGGCATAAATAACATCCCGTAGCCCCTGCGTCGGACCGACAAAGTAAAATATATTTAAAGCACTTAAGCAACGAGATAAAATCCTTCAGCACTAGGTAATTGCAATCTGAAGCTCAAGTGTTTACCTATACATCGAAAGAATGTCACGTAGAAATTAGTTTAATTTGGATCAGTTTATCTTCTCAAAACAGAGGACTGAAATTATTAATTAAACCACAATCGAACAAAATGTTTTGAATATTATAATTCTTATTTTATCATTATTATACAGGGTGTTATCCAAAGGTACGGACCACAAAATGGACAGTTCTTCGCTAAGTCGAAAAAGTCTGAAAAACTTATTGTGTGTTATCAAAATTATAACGGGAAAATTAACCCTTATCCAAACTTTTTAGACGCTACTGAAGGATAAATAGGTAAAATTTATTTACTTTAGTAAATCCTAGAAACTGTAACAATGAAAATTTTTGTTAAGACTAAATGTTGCTATAGAAACGAAAGATCTTTTTATCAGAGGCGTACAACGAATTTGGATATAAATTTTAATAATTTTTATCTCTAAAAGGGGAACACTTTTACTTGAAACTGCCGATTTTATTTGTACGTACCTTTCAATAACACGCTGTATAAGAACGTGCGTATTGTTACATTTTCGAGAAAATGGGGTGATTTGTTGTTAATTTGATCAATAAAAAATTGTCATAAACATAGATGATACACAATGCTACAAAAAAAAAGAAAGAAAAAAAACGAAAGGCCTTCGGGTTTTGAAAAAATTTGGACAGTTAAGGAATACTCAAGGTGGATTCGTACCCCACACTTATATTGTTGTATAACAGTTAAATCAAATAAACATAGAAAGAATTATTTGAAATGACGTCATCAAATCGTTAAAATGATTAACAAAATTTTAGTCAGCATTGCTCTGCATGATATTCCTAGTATGTATATGTACATACAAAATTTGACAAAAATCGGTTCAGCAGTTTCGGAGATTACTTGTCTAACAAAAATTGATACAGACAGCAGACAGACAGACGGAAACAGGAGATTACTTTTTTCGTGTTGTAGGGGTCATCAAACGTCGAGAAAATATAAAAGTGGCCATTCGTCCGATCGATTCGATTAGCTGGGGAAGTAAAAATATTAAGTTGATTGATATTTTTTGTGAACTGAAATCACGTGGTAGAGTCGCGTCGGAATTTCAAAAATAAACTACGGTTATAACATCTAGGGAAAGGTTAATGAGACTATGTAAAACGTATAGTGTGCCCTATTAAAAAAAAAAATGTTGTGTGTTATGCTTCACAAACAAAACACTCTGTACACTCGAAAATAATTTTAGTGTATTTAATACAATTATTTTCTATTTCTAATAAGAATTATTAATGAGATATCGAGGATAACGCGCTTAGTGACTCACGCTGTATATTTTAACTGCTCGTGATTTTTCATGTGTGTTTTCTACTATGAGTTTGTGTAAATTACTTCGACGATCTATTAAAAGATAACTTTATTTTCCTAATTTCCTCTACATAAAAAATTCAGCCAATATTTTGTAAACACTTTTAGTTTCAAATAGCATAAATTTTGATATAAATGGGTCAATTTGTGTTCCAAATATACTTATATGTTCTATCTAATTATTTCAAGTAAGCAATCTTTTAAAAAAACATTATTCCCATTCGAATGGGAAAACTACTCGTAGTTGTGAAAAAATAAATAAATAAATAAATAAATAAATATACTTTTTTCCAACTTAATTCATGTAACATGTTTGTCTCACGCCTTAAATTTAGTAGTTGAAGTCATCCGGGATCAATATGAAGATGTCAATCGTTTAATTTCCAACTTAAACAAAGTATTTCTAAAAGCTTATTTGAGGATTCAAGCCTTTCGGGAAGCTTTACTGGATTGTCCATTGCCTCCAGAACCTGTTCTGACAAGACGGGGTTCATGTGTGATGTTGAGAGATCCTTCTGTAGGTATAAAAATGTCCTAACAGACAAAAGGGAAAATTTTTCTGGCGAAAATTTGGAAAAATATCTAATTTGTTATACAATTTTTAACGAAGATTAGGATCACTGATAATGTAAAATAATAAAATGAATGTGGATCTCAAAGAAAACCAGACGTTGCGTAAAGTTTATTTTTCTTATTCTGACATTTTACTGATTATGTTTTCTCATTCTCAGAAACTGCAAATCTTTTTTGAAAGTATCTATATAATTTGCAAATATTCATCATCATCAATTCTAGAAGTAGTAAGTAATTCGTTTGCGTTAGGAAACTTCGAATTATCTTGCCTCACCCCAGTATTCCGTTTTCCCCCACCCTCCTCTAATACATATATCTCAGACTTTATCTTCCAATATACTTCGTCAATTTCCAAAACAGCAAAATAACGCGAAACAGCCGGAAACCAAATTCCAGTATAATCTCAGCTCCCTCGTCCACTCCGTTATTGATCCTCGATAAGCCCGATACAAAAGAACTGATTCCGCTCTTATCAGTCCGATGAAATCAAGATCATCGTGTGCGTCCTTGTAGACCAGCGGCGGCAACAGCAGCCTCCGGGACTTCATAAATGCCGCTTCGCTTGATTAATTCATTTATTTATCTTGTCGCGCTTGTTGTCCTGTTGTAATGGTCCTGCGGAGCCCGTGCGCATTCCGAACAAATGAGGCGATCATTACGCCGTTCCGAAGAGGTCTACCGATCTGACTTCATAAATCCTAACTAATGCCCTACGTGTCCACCTCATCAGGATAATTGGATTATTTTAATCTTTTAACTCGTACACTTCTGCTGTACCTCCTAACAAATTGCATCGGCGTGTGGTGGTTCGTTCTTTCTTCTGGCCACTCTCGATTTAATGATCGTACCACATCAAGGACTGTGGCATCCTGGATGCTGCTCGACATACATTATTTATGTGGTTCTACTGTATTGTTCGGGACTGGCGGGTGATATGTATGATTGATTCGGGGAATTATAGAAAAAGAGTTTAAATGGGAGAATGGAGCTCGATTAATTAATTGTTACTGACCATATTAATTGAACTGGGTTTCGAATATTTAATCTGGAATCGGTTCACAATAGAAAGTGAAAATGGTGGTATGATAAAAAGTTGATGGCTAAATATGGCATACAAAGATTTCTATTTAGTTGGAACTTTTTCGACGAGAGACGGTATATTTTTTAGTGCGATAAATGGTGTATTATATTGTAAGTTTAGTACCGTATAATAAAACTTGCGAAGTGATTTGCACCTAAATGTGTTCGCTTTGAAAGCACATTGAATTTATTTCAAAAATAAAGAAAGTGAAAGTTCAGTTGAAACCATATCGTAGATGCTTATTTATCCTTGCTAAAGCCATTATGCATCCCACACAAATTTTTATCGTTAAAAGTTACACTAGAGAACATACTTTCAATTTTACTGCACTTTGCCCATATTCTTTTGATTGCTTGATCGATGTAGGTATGTTGTAAATAGCTATGGACTTAATTCGCTTCTCTGGATTAATCCCTCATTATTATTACAAAGTAGATGTAAAATTCAGAATAATATGTTTAGTAGTTTCAGTAATTCCTTGTCTACAGACAGACAGACAGACAGACAGACGATAATTGGAAGCTTTTTCATATTCTAAGAACAATCAAAAGTCAAGTAAAAATGAAATTAGTTGACGACATAAACCAAAACCTAAATAAGAAAATGAACAAGTTCACTAGTAGTTTTATACTTCATAAATAACCGGAATAGAAAGTCCTCACAATGAAACCAAAGCCATTGCCTAATTTAAAGTACAGTTTCTTTTCATAAGATTAATTTGATTAATTTTCGCTAATTTACAAACACGAATTCATCAACATGACAGCTGATATTCGTCTACAGGAAACCCCATGGAACTTCCTATCGTATGTAAATACAATATTGACATATCACTTCTGGCAGTCACCTCGTATTATTGAATGGCAATTACCACAAACAATGGTCCACCCCTTCGGTCGTCACGGGGTGTCACGTGTATCGATAACCAGTCATGTGTAAACCAACAAACAGTGGCTCGTGTGAGTGACGTATTGACGCTGATTGCGTAAATAAAGTTTTGGATTTTTATCGACTGATGATTAGGTGATGATTGCGTCAAAGCAATACGACGTGGATTTAGTTTGACGTTATATAAATCTGCCACGCGCCATCGTTCATTATTTCCGTTTTAAGGGTTAGCACCCCTAATACGGCCAGCTAATCCAGATGGAAGTGCGTTAGTGTTGCAGCCAAACAGGCTTTCGGGCAAACGTAACGAAAAGAAAAGCGGAATTTCGCACATTGATAACGCTGTGTATTTTGGGTTGCATAACTGAACTAACGTAATGTAGACGAAACAAGGTTGACATCACTGGCACTTAACTTCTCTTTCATAGGAAACAATATGTTAGTGTCAACTACAAAAATATCTGATTTAATTAACATGGACGTTGGAGTGCCACACGGGTCTATTTTGGGACCTGTCTTATTTATAATTTATATAAACGATCTGGACGGTCAACTTATTGATGCATCGTTACCATTATGTGCTACTTATATGGCTATTTCGGACAAATGTGATAACGTTCTAAATTTTCCATGAAGAAATATAACTGGACAAATTTCTAACCGCTACTGTCTGAATTATTTTATTATTTTAATGAAGAAATATTATTTTGTGTACGCTTTCTTATGATACAGGTAATAAGCAATCCAGTAATTTGTTATCAGAATGATGGTCTTATCTACAGTGACACAAAAGGTTAAATTATTTGGCGTCATATCTGACAAGTGTTTAACTTGGAAAGATGATTCACATATACGTCCGGAATGCTTAGAAATATTCTTAATTAAAAGCAACCTTTTCCTTAGTCAGAAAAAAATACTGAGAAGAATATTTGGTATTTGGTATATATTTAAATGTAAACTTAAACAATTTTTGGTAGACAAAAGATGCTTATTAGTCGTTAGAGGAGTATATATAGATTTTTAGTGAGAGTTTGTCTGTGTGTTTTTATTGATTTATCTATTTATTTGTTTATTATTTCTGTGTGACTTTCCTATGCATCTATGTAATGTTGTATAAACGATAATTCAATTTATTTTCAGACTGAGAAAAATACGAAATTCCTTTATTTAAAAATCTAGCACATATTTACAATGTTGTTTCTACAAACGAAAATGTTCTTCAAAAAGTCTAAAAAATGTTTCAAAAAATGTTCCCCTGGGTTTAGTGTCACATTTCGTTGCATTGACAGATAGATAAATGTAAAGGAGATTTATGTTTTCGTAGTCTAGGAGTCATAAAACATCGACAAAACATGAAAGGAACTATTCGCCTGTTTGCAATACTTCCTTAGCTTATGATCGAAAAATAAAAACGACAATCCTGAAATAATTCATCACTATCTTTGTTCTAAACACTCTCTTTGTAAAACAATAGAAGAATTACTTCAAAGCAGTGAAAATACAAAACCACATGTAAACTTTCTAAATTTTGGATTTTGGATTTTCATCATCAGATGACATTGACGTACCAACTATACGGTAAAGAAATTACTATTTTCGTATTATCCTTGTTTAGCACATAGCTTAAATTCCGTTCTTTCCCATAATGTTATTTATATCCATGTCTCAAAGTAACAGAAGAAATATTTTGTGTCTGCAAATCATCCAAAATATCTTGGCACCTCGAGAATTGACAATGATACCAACTTTTCTACTTAAATATTGTGCCTGTATTTTCGTTAAACCGTTACATTACATATATAATAATCTGACTCTAAAATCTCCTTCATTTCCAGACTTATCCTCGAACCCATATTGTCCACAAAAATTTGTTTCACCACAAATCCGTTTGTCGTCTCTACAATGATATGTTTAACGCTTTTCCTAAAAGAAAAGTTTTTAGCAACATTAATTTAAATTGCTGATTATTTTGTAAACCTAACAATATTTTATAGACACCCAAAAGAGCAAAAAATAAAATCCTTATAACCTGTTTTAATTCCCGAACATAAGGAACTCGACCTTTCATGCCCCTACAGTACGAGCAAATAGGTCTCCCGTTTTCGACTGTCTGTCTGTCTGTCTGTCTGTCTGTCTGCCGTCTGTCCGCATTTTTGTTAGACAGATAATCTCCGAAAGTCCTAGGCCGAATGTTGTCAAATTTTGTATTTTAATTAGGAATAGCATGTACATGGTAAAACGCTAACCAACAAAATCTTTTTTTTTCTAATATTTTAAAAATAAACGCGAAAAATGTTTGTTAGATAAGAATTTTTCGGATCGTTTCGAATTTTTTCTGATCCTTCTCCTCTTCCAGATTTTTTTAGATCTTTAAGATTTTGCTAGATTCTTTGAGATACTCTCACATTCCCTGGAGGATCTGAAGGATTTTGGGGACTCTGAAGCGATGTGGAAAAATTTGAAAAGATCTAGAAGGATCTGAAAGGTGAAATACTCTTAGAGAATCTGAGAGAATCGAGAAAATCTGAAGAAATCTAAAATAATGTTAGAGAATCTAAGAGAATGTGAGAAAATCCATCGCAAGTAGATAAAGGCTATACAAAGAAAATGTTTAAAATTCTTAGCCTTTTGCAAGAATGTGTTTACCCCCCACGTGCTGTAGAGCATTCAGCTCTCTTGAAGAGATTTAATTTCACATCACTCCATGCTCTGCGAACTATGACCTTGAATCGGTTGTTATTTAAACTTCTTCATAATAGAACTGACTGTTCTGTGCTCTTGGGTAAAATTAATTTTCTTGTAACACGACTAAATATTCGCCAATATATTTCTTTTTATATTAACTCTGCTAGAACTAATGCTCTAGATAGAATCTGAGGGAATCTAAGAGAATTAGATAGATTCATAAAGAAATTGGAGGAATTAGAGGGAATCTGGAAGAATCTGAGGGAACCTATGAGAATCTGAGAGAATTTCGAAGAATTTAGAAGAATTTAGAAAAATCCAAGAGGACCTAAACCAGCTGGAGAACTCTGGAAAAATTTTGAAGAATCTGTAGGGATCTGAAAAGATCTTAAATAAACTAAATAGAACTGAAAAATTTCAAAGAATCTTGGGGATTCCTGACGGTGTCTTTGATAGGATCTTAAAAAATTTGAAAGAATTGGAAACAATCCGGAAGCATTGAAAAGCATCCTGAATAATCAAAAAGAATAAAAAAATCGAAAAAGTCTGAAACAGACAATCAGAGAGAAAATGAAAGAATGTGAACGCATTCGAAAGAACTTGGAGGAATTTGAGGTAATCTGAGAGAAATTGCGAGATCGGAAAGAATTTAAGTGATTCAGAAAGTATTTGAAGTAATCTGAAAGAATCTCGAAGAATCTAGAAAAATCTGAAAAAATTTGGAAAAGTCAGCAGGGATCTAAAAATATTTGGACGGTTTTAAAACGACCTGAATAGCAGTCAAAAACTTTAAAGGATCGTGAGAATTCCTGACGGTGTCTTTGAAAGAATCTGAAAAAATTCGAAAGAATGTAAAACAATCCGAAAGCATCCAAAAGCATCCGGAATAATCCGAAAGAATCCAAAAGAATCTGGATGAATATGAGGAAATCCAAGTAAATCTGAAGGAACATGAAACTAAGAATCGGAAAGAATTAGAGAGAATCATAGTGGATCAGAAAGAATCTCAGGGAATCTAGACGAATCTAGGTAAACCTTGAAGAATCTGAGAGAATTTGAAGAAAATATAGACAAATTTAGAAAAAACTGGAAGAATCTGGAACAGTCTAGAGGGATCTGAAAGGATCCAAAGCAGGCTTGAAAAATTGTGGAAGATCTGAAACGATTTGTAAAGGTCTGCAAAATTCTGAGTGAATCTGACGGAATCTTGATAGAATCTGAAAGAATAGAAAAAAATCTGTAACAAAGTGTATTTTTTCTAGAAACCTTCACATTAATTTTTCAATACATATATTGATACTGTCTTTTAGGTTTTGCAAAGTAACTTCGTTCACAGATATCGTCAGAGCCACGAATTTGCTGCAAACTACGTTACGTAAATTATCCGCATTTAGACTAAGCCCGCCCACCCGCCCTCTATTTTCTTAGAAGGATCTCATTTGCCAAAATCAGTCTTATATAACAGGTACTAGCTACACCCACCCGCCCTCCATTTTCTTAGAAAGATATCATTTACTAAAATCAGTCTTATCCTAGCAGGTACTAGCCCCGCCCACCCACCCTCTCTTTTCTTAGAGGATATGTCATTTGCCATCATCAGTCTTATCCTAACTAGTAGCTGCTACGATAAAACTGATTTTGGCAAATGACATATCCTCTAAGAAAGGAGAGGGCGGGTGGGGGGGGGGGGGGCTAGTAGCTGCTAAGATAAGACTGATTTTGGCTAAGGAGATACCTTCTAAGAAAAGAGGAGATAGGTGGGCAGGACTGTTGTAATTTCTCAAAATCAGTTTTATCTTAGCAGCTACTAGCCCCGCCCACCCACCCTCTCTTTTCTTAGAGGATGTCATTTGCCAAAATCGATCATAGATTAGCAAGTACTGACCCCGCCTACCCGCCCCCTATTTTCTTAGAAGGATCTCATTTACCAAAATCAGTCTTATCCTAGCAGGTACCAGCCCCACCCACCCACCCTCTCCTTTTTTAGAGAATATGTCATTTGCCAACATCAGTCTTATCCTAGCTAATAGCTGCTACGATAAAACTGATTTTGGCAAATGACATATCTTCTAAGAGAGGAGAGGGTGGTGGGCGGGGCTAGTATCTGCTACGATAAAACTGATTTTGGCAAATGACATATCCTCTAAGAAAGGAGAGGGCGGGTGGGCGGGGCTAGTAACTGCTAAGATAAGACTAATTTTGGCTAATGAGATACCTTCTAAGAAAAGAGGGGATAGGTGGACGGGACTAGTAGTGATTTGCCAAAATCAGTGTTATCTTAGCAGCTACTAGCCCCGCCCACCCCCCTTTCTTTTCTTAGAGAATATGTCATTTGCCAAAATCGATCATAGATTAGCAATACTAACCCCACCCACCCGCCCTTTATTTTCTTAGAAAGATCTAATTTACCAAAATCAGTCTTATCCTAGCAGGTATTAGCCCCGGCCACCCACCCTCTCCTTTTTTAGAGAATATGTAATTTGCCAACATCAGTCTTATCCTAGCTAATCGCTGCTACGATAAAACTGATTTTGGCAAATGACATATCTTCTTAGAGAGGAGAGGGTGGGTGGGCGGGGCTAGTATCTGCTACGATAAAACTGATTTTGGCAAATGACATATCCTCTAAGAAAGGAGAGGGCGGGTGGGCAGGGCTAGCAACTGCTAAGATAAGACTAATTTTGGCTAATGAAATACCTTCTAAGAAAAGAGGGGATAGGTGGGCGGGACTAGTAGTCATTTGCCAAAATCAGTTTCATCTTAGCAGCTACTAGCCCCGCCCCCCCCCCCCCCTTTCTTTTCTTAGAGAATATGTCATTTGCCAAAATGGATCATAGAGTAGCAAGTACTAACCCCGCCCACCCGCCCTCTATTTTTTTAGAAGGATCTCATTTACCAAAATCAGTCTTATCATAGCAGGTACTAGCCCCGCCCACCCACCCTCTCTTTTTTTATAGAATATGTCATTTGCCAACATCAGTCTTATCCTAGCTAATATCTGCTACGATAAAACTGATTTTGGCAAATGACAAATCCTCTAAGAAAGGAGAGGGTGGGTTGGCGGGGCTAGTAGCTGCTAAGATAAGACTGATTTTGGCTAATGAGATACCTTCTAAGAAAAGAGAGGATAAGTGGGCGGGACTAGTTACTGTAGTCATTTGCCAAAATCAGTTTTATCTTAGCATTTTTAACAAAATTTATGTAAAACTTGATATTGATATTTTACCGTTATGAACAAAGTGAAATGAATTCAAAACCGAAATTAAGGTACTTTTTTCCGAAATTCTTGATAATAAAATTAATCAAATACGAATTAGATTTTCTGGCAAAGAAAATTTACACATTTTTGTTACTTGTGCTGAATAATCTTTTTAAATCATTAAGGGCCTTTTTATACAATATTTTAACTGACATTAAGTTAATCACGCATTTAATGAGGGGTTAACGTCTGATTGGCGTAGACTTGGTCATGTGGTACTTCAACGCCGTCTTAAAAATTTTATGGCATTCTAATATTTAATTGAGTTTGTATAAACCGGCTCTAGGTTTATTTCATTTTAAAATTTAGCTACGACTTCATAAAATAAACCTTGAACTTTGGAATGATTTACGGGCTGTAGAAAATTACCTAAAATTTGTTTATTCATCTATTCCGGAATATTTACAATGTTCGCAAAAAAAAAAACGTAAAAAAATTGATGACGCCTTTCATTGAAAAAACTTATTAAATACCTTAATTTAATTCAGCGCAAGTTTAAATGGTTTCTAGTGATGCCATGATAATATGTTTAAAGTTCTCGTTTCTGAGGGCAAGTAGTTCAGCTTTTTTCTGCATCTTTAGAGTTTTTTGGTTGTAGCAAATCCATAAAATTAAAAAACATACTAGTTATTTCAACAAATTTTAAATATGCAAAGAATGTAAATTTTATTCGACTCTCCATAAACCAACAGATGAATTAGTTAATTTTATATTAATTTGCGACAAAACCGCATTAATTCCATTAGCAGTTATAATTTTCTATCAAATTACAATGTGCATATTTTATTCGCAAATAAACCGTCATATAAATTTAAGCCAGACATCATGCAGCTTTTAACGGCAGCGAAAGAGTGTGAAGCTTTCAACAACAAAGTTTCGACGTCGTAAATTAAAATAATACCAGTGAAATATTTCCAGGGAATTCATCAAGATGAAGTTCCGTCTGTACCAATTACGAAATATGAATATTCCCTTCATATCTAAATTTATAAGTGCGGTAAATATGCGGACCGAATGTGTTTCCAATTTGCAGCGTTGTTTAAAAGTGGCGCAAATGGGATGCATGTATGTTAATTAATGCACTAAACGTCCGAACTCGCTTCGTCCATTAGAAGTTTTGCGGAAAGTCGCGTTTTCACGCGCTAAAAAGAAGCGAGTACGAAACGCGCCGAAGAGTCGGTGAAACGGTTATTAGCGTGACCGTACAATGAATAAACCATAAACTTCAAGTGGCATGAAAATATGAACCAGTAGTCGCTAAACTGACCACGGATTTATTAAATTAATTTAGGAATCGGACGAGCGCTTTATTTTGTTTGCGCTCTTTGAATTCATTAAGAAGTTATTTATTGGAGTCGCTTGAATAACAAATACGGACAACACCGTGAAATCGGCCCGATTTAATAATGCATTTATTATTCGGTGCCGACGAACACAATGGGATATGTGCTGGGATGATTTACGGTCACACTTTAAATATTTTTGATCGTTTCGATTCGATTCGAGAAAATGGGAACTTACAGGAGGCTGTCGTCTCGTATGAATATTTCAATATTTCAGGAGGAAACGGCATAAAACGCGGTTATTATTTGCGCGAACAAATTTTCCTTTAAGTAGATTTTTAGTTTTTTTGTCAGCATTGCTAAAACAATTCAAGAAAATTGGAACTATCTGACAACTCCGATATTTCGAAGCTATGAAGAAACCAATCAGAGCATTTGAAAATACATACGGTATTAGATTAAAAAAACATGTTCGTGTGCAATGCCTCAAAAACAGAACATTGTTTATAGCTGAAACTGGGACTAGACTTTAAAATGAATGAAACACTCTATATATTTTTACATATTTTCTTCATTGACCTCTTCTTAGACTTTACATTTTAATTTTTGAAATTCCAATGCGACGTTGTCAAGTTATTCCCATTTTCTTGTTTATAAAAAAATCGTAATAGGGTTATTTTTAAAGTTTGTCTTACAATATTTTGTGCAAGGATAAATAAAGGTACACGTTTTGTTGTGGTATCAACTAAATTCAATTTTAATATACAGAGCGTTTATAAAAATATCTAAAACTTCACAGTTTGCAAATATCGATATTTCAGTTTTTTTTCAAATGGAACACCCTGTATTTTATTAATGAATCTTCCCGTATTTTTTGTCTTCATCCTTCTATTATGTCAAGGGGACAAAAACAGAATAATATGCAGTAATAAAATATAGGGTGTTCTATATGAAAAAAACTGAAAAATCGATATTTGAAAATTATGTATAATACTTAATTAAAATATTTTTATAAACACACTGAATATGAAAACTTAATCTCATTTATATCACAACAAAACGCGTACTTTTCTTTATTTCTCCACAAAATATTGTAAGACAGACTAAAAATAACCCTACTGCGATTTTTTGTGTGAATCATTCCATTGCTAAAAAAATTTCAAGAAAATTGGAATATTGTGGCAACGTCGCATCATAATTAAAAAATTAATTTATTGTAAAGTCTAAGAAGAGGTCCGTCAAAATATGTACACCAAGTTGTGTGTTACGCTTTAAAAACAGAACACTATGTAATATTAAAAATAATTTTATAGTATAGTCCTCAAAGAACCGTTCAACTTTGCTCTTTGACTTTTTTCTATTTCTAATAATTAATGAGATATTGAGGAACGTGAGTTTAATGACTTACTCAAAGAATCGTATAAATCTAGTCCTTAACTTTTGTTTTCTATATATAATAATAAGTAATAAAATATCGAGTGTTAAATGAGCCACCCTGTAGTTTTGTTTATTTCTTTGTAATGTAATTGCTTGTTAAGGTATAAGATTATACAAAGTGTTTACTGCTATGTTACAAAAACTATCTACTACTGACTACCAACAGCAACCACTGATCGACTACCAAACTTTTTCAAAACTGTGAAGTTTATTTATTGTGGCATTGTATCTTTTAATTATTCGATTTCTCAAATCTTCGAAATGAAGCGTTTTTCCGAAAATCATTCAAGGATAAATAAATCTTAAAATAAACTAAGGAATAAACCCCTGAATTTTTGTCGCGTGTTTAGTAAACACCCTGTATATAGTTTTATATCAAGACCGTAAGCTAAGGAGGTAGTGTAGTTCTCAACATTTCATGACTTCTAGAGTAGAAAAACATAGATCGCTGATTTTATTAGATAGATAATAATATCCAATACTACAGGACCAGTAATTCAAAATTTGTCTAATCAACCCCACCAACAAATTGATGACGTCATTTCCAAATTTTGCATATTAAATGTTATTTAAGTTTTATAGAATAACATACTCCTGAATTTGTAATATATACATACTAATGCTTTTATGCTAATATACTGCAATGGATGGGCTGTACAACTCAGTTGATAAGAGACACTTTATTACTTCCCGAGCGTAAGCAAAGGAAGTATTGTAATCGAGTCCGTCGGCCGACTCTCTACTTTTACGTTTTCTCGATCTTTCATGACCCCTAGAAGACGAAGAAATAGGTCTCCCATTTCCGTCTGTCTGTCCGTCTGTCCGTCTGTCTGTCTGTCCCTCTGTCCGTCTGTCCGTCCGTCTGTTCGTCTGTCTGCTGTCCCGGATTTTTATTAGACAGATAATCTCCGAAAGTACTGGACCGATTGTTGTGAAATTTTGTAGTTATATTAAGAATATCATGTATATAGTAAAACGCTAACCAAAATTTGTCTAATCATCCCCACCACTAATGTGATGACGTCACTTCAAAATTGTACATAGTAAATGGGTTTTAAATTATATAAAATAATATAGTCCTAAACATGTAATTTACGACTCCGAATTGAGTTTTTACCCGAAACGTCCAGATTTTTGGAAAAAAAAATCAAAATTATAAAACAACATTTTGCAATTTAATCTTGAATCTGCTAATCCGAATGTTTTGAAATGTTGCAGATGTTTTAAGGCTATAAAGAGCATCATAAATCTTTACTCAAAATATATTTGGTTATCCCCTCCAAAAACTTGATGACGTCAGCTCAAAAGTTTGCCAAATAAATCCTTTGTAAAATGTACAAAATATGATGAGTCTGTGCTTGTGATATATCACTCCATTCATATTTTTTGGATTTGCATATACAGGGTGACTCAAAAAAATTAATGAATGCGTAAATTTATTTTATTGATTTACGCAGGAACTACAAAACCGAATGCTTTGAAATCTTGAAGGTGTTTTAAAGTTATCATAAACATAGTAAGTTTTTGATCAAAATGTATTTGCTCATCCCCTCTAAAAAATTTATGACGTCACCACAAAATTTTGCCGAATAAATCCTATCTAAAATGTACAAAATATGGTGAGTCTCTTCTTGTCATTTATCATTCCATTCAAATTTTTTCGATTTACATATACAGGGTGACTCAAAAAAATTAATAAATGCGTGAATTAATTTTATTGAGTTAATCAGGAACTACAAAACCGAATGCTTTGATCTCTTGCAGATGTTTTAAGGTTATAAAGAGCATAATAAATGTTTAGTCAAAATATTTTTGCTTATCCCCTCCAAAAAATTGATGACGTCGGCTCGAAAGTTTGCCGAATAAATCCTATCTAAACTGTACAAAATATGATGAGTCTGTACTTGTAATTTATCACTCCATTCATATTTTTTGGATTTGCATATACAGGGTGACTCAAAATAATTAATGAATGCGTAAATTTATCTTATTGATTTACTCAGGAACTACAAAACCGAATGCTTTGAAATCTTGAAGGTGTTTTAAAGTTATCATAAGCATGGTAAGTTTTTGATCAAAATGTATTTGCTCATCCCCCCTAAAAAATTTATGACGTCACCACAAAATTTTGCTAAATAAATCCTATCTAAAATGTGCAAAATATGATGAATCTTTTCTTGTGATTTATCATTCCATTCATAGTTTTTGGATTTGCTTATACAGGGTGACCCAAAAAAATTAATGAATGGGTAAATGTATTTTATTGATTTAATCAGGAACCCCAGAACCGAATATTTTGAAATCTTGCAAATGTTTTAAGGTTATGAAGAGCATAATAAATTTTTAGTCAATATGTATTTGGTTATCTTCTACAAAAAACTGATGACGTCAGCTCAAAAGTTTGCCGAATAAATTCTATCTAGAATATACAAAATATGATGAGTCTGTACTTGTAATTTATCATTCCATTCATATTTTTTGAATTTGCATATACCGGGTGACTCAAAAAAAAAGAAATCTACTGCGAAAAAAAACATAATAGACATGCAGTCGTCACGTTTCCGACAGCGAGGGAAGTACTGTCTAAACTCTTTAGACCAATTTTTTTTTTCTTATATTGTGACTCGTACTTTCTATATATTGTCACGAAAGAAGCCCATACGCCACCCCGGTAGGACGCCTATGGGCCGTCGAGAGCTTTCTAGTAGGTATGTACGGCAATAACGGGTGACTCGTCGTTGGTGACGGCGGCCGAGCGGCGTTCGAAAAGCCTGGAAGTGGAACTAGCGATCGATATTCGAGAAAGACCTCGATCTCAGAAGTATTGGTTTATAGAGGACACCTCCGGAAACGATGACTACTCAGCCAGTTGAGTCACGAGAGTCCAGTCAAGTTGCGTCGGAATTATTTTGTACATAATCGCTGCAATAGTGTTAGTCGTGTAAATTCGAGTTAGTAAAAAATAAGTTGTTGTGTTTTACCCACGCCGATTTTATTCACCGATCAACGTAACAATATTTATATATTTTTCTGTTCTAAAGCTCAGAATTTGTTATAATGATATTTCTCTCTATTATTAAAATTTTAGTGAATAAAAACAGGCCCCAAATAATAATCACCGAGTGAGAAATTTTGGGAAATTTTTAGTAGTTACTACTTTCCTTTCTACTATTTTTTTTATTATTCTTTTGTAATTCTTATATAAATGTGTAAATCTTCAGACTACAGTTCTTGATAAGATTGTTGAACAAAACCATGACGTACTTTTCAAAATTAAAAAAACACTAAGAAAATTATCCAAAATTGTTTAGATAGAATCTTTAGAAGATTTTTAAAAAGGAACATTAATTTTGATATGTATTGTATTAAAAAATGGCTTTTCAGAATTAATAAGAAAAAAAATTGGTTGAAAATTATTTCGACAGAACTTCGCTCACCCTTGAAGTATAGTCCTACTAATCTGGATATTCTCAGCTTGTCAGTACATGCTTAACTTCGATTGTTTACATATATTTAAAATTTGAAACAATTCAACTATTAGCATGTTTAGATTACAAGCCTTAACAGCTAAAAGAAAATAAAATTTAATTAATTTTCTCGCGCCAACGCAGAGGAGAGGACCGATTAACCACACTCACTTTTTCACCAAAATTGTAAGATAACGCATAAATTTTGATTAACAATTTATCATGCTTCCAGTAAACTTGAACATACGCATTTGGAAGATTTCACAACACTCGGTATAGCAATTTTAATGTTAAATTGTAAAATACAATTGTTTACTTTTTCCGAAAAATCTAGATGTCTAAATTAAAAGCTCAACACGGATTCTTAAAGTACATATCCAGAAGTATATAATGCTATAAAGAGCATTTATTCCACAAAATTGTAAAATAACGTCATCATTTTTTATAGGGGCATAAACGAAAAAAAAAACATTAATTAAAAATTTACCATGCTTGCGATAACCTTAAAACGTTTGCAAAATATCAGAGCATTCGGCTTTGCAGCTTGAAAGTTAAATTGCAAAATGTTATTAGGCAAGTTTGATTTTTTTCACAAAAATCGGGATATCTAGGATAAAAACTCGACACGGATTCATAAACCACATATGTAGAAGTTTCTTATTTTATAAAATTTAAATAATATTCACTAATGTAAATTGTAGAGATGACGTCATCATATTTTGGGGGGGGATGATTAGCCAAATTTTGGTTTTTACGGTCTATACGAGATTTCTAATGTATATATATAATTTGACAACCATTTGTCCAGTATCTGTCTAATAAAAATCCTAGAAGACTGCAGACATATAGACAGACAGACAGACGGAAACGGGAGACCTATTTTTTTCGTAGTTTCGGGGTCATGAAACGTAGAGAAAACATTAAAGTCGTCCAATAGACTCGATTACAATGGAAAAATCGTAGTGATATTCTTATGTTCGAAGATAAGTTGTAAAATTTTATTCTTTAGATTTAATTTATTATTTTTAAACAGAAAAAACTTTGGATTGATGTCAAAATTTTTGCTCTGTATAAACAGCATCAATACTCTTGAAGCAAATGTTTGACCGCTCACCCGATTTCCGTCCCAGACCACACAGAAACAATTTAAAGCAGAATGTTTTCGTAACATAATGCGTTCGAATCAAAGGCAGTGGCGGAATATGGGTGATTAAAGTACGAAATTGAAAAACAAAGGAGCAAAGACCAGTCTCCATTCAAAGGAAAAAATGAAAAGTAAAAGTTAAAGAGAAATTTTTTATTTATTAAACGCCATAAATTAACAGTTACCCAGTTTGATTATAAATGTATTTAGACGTTTTGAGCACCAAATGATTCACTTTTAATTCTAAAAACTGATTTCAACATAAGTACAGTTCTGATTTTGAATACAATGGAAACTAAATAACGTTTAGCAAAAGCGGAAAAAATTAAACACAGTGGGAATTGAAAATTTTGTAAAATAATAAATTAGAAATGAACAACCTTTCCTACAACAAAAAGTACCTTAATTACGTATTTATTGTTGTTTAAATAACACATTTTTTGTTCGCTTCACTTAACAAACATTCTTGTGATGATAGTTATTAACGTTTCAATTATGTATCGTTAATTTCCTCTTGTTGGTTGGACGAGATTTTCATTTCCGCTGTAGAAGTGTGAATTTCGACTTCTTCCGGTACCAATTTTAGAAACCTGTCCAAGTCTTTATTTTCGTTTGCCATTTCAAACTCATCATAGTCCTGGGAACAAAACACGACAAACTGTGTAGCAGGAATAAATTAATTACTCACGCATTTTGTTAATTAAATGACGTAAGTACGTCTGAATTTTTACTTTATGCATCACACAATTAAAAACTCTTTTGGTAAACTTTACCCATTATAAAATACGTTTTTAAAGACAAATATTTCGTGCATATTTGAGTAAATCCGCGACCGTGGAAAATTTTAAACTGAATGTTTATCCAACTATCGATAAAGAATTTTGCTCAAAAATTAATTATAAATATTACTGTAATATATTTATCTAATACGTACTCCGCAATATTCCCGTCGTTGAATATTTGTGGTGGTAGAGAATGCACCGGATTCGGTTCCATTGCAGTTGCACCTATCGACGTTGCATTTTTCTGCATAAACTCCTTCTGCTCCTTATTATCCTCCTCCGCAATGTCAATCACTTCGTGTATGATTTTCTTGGAATCCAGAATCTGCAGCACCGCTTGCTGCCGCGATTTAATCTACTAGAAAATTAACAATAAACATTCAAACGGATATGACAACAACAAAACAACCTACCTCCATATCGCCAGATGTTCGACTAATGTAGACCTTGACCACCATTTTAATCACGTTTTTTTACCTCAAGAGCAAGGTAAATCGTTCTTTTACGCCACGCGTCTCCACACAAAACAGAGTGCAAACTTACTGCTAGAAAATATTTATCGATACTATGTAATCTCCATGAGTCACAAACATATTTGCTGAGAGTTTCGTCACCATTGTTTATTTCTCAATACGTATTTACTCTAAGAGTTTAGTCGAAGGCTGTAATTACACCGATAAAAACATTTTGTTAGCTGATAAGTACTGGTTGTACATTTTTACGAAAAAAAAGTTATTGCAATGTAATTATGTTTTAAAAATAGCAGCACTAATTTGTTTGCCCATGAAATTTCTATAGAGATAATGAGTGTAGACAGGCGAGTAGTATTTGACGCTAATGGGACCGGAACACCTCTTACTAAAGTAGAAAAAAATGTTTCGAATGCTCGTTACCGTTGGCTTAATACGGCCCTGTCGCTCTGAATAAATGACGCCTATATCCTCTCAATAATATTTTCCTCTCTGATCCTCGGATTATTGATACATCATTGTCAATTTTTTTAGCTTTTCACAATAGAGGCACTGACTGGAAGACAGGAAGATGAGTTTGGTAAGTAGCAAACATCCCCAACGGCCGGAAGTAAGCTCGTTTAAAGAACTATTGTCGTCAAGCAGGGGATCTTCTAATGGTTTATATTAACTGGTAATATCGCAAAAGTGTGTGAGAGGGGTTTTACTGGGCCTCACCCTAGCGAGAAAGATTTTTTAGCATTTCGCCTGTGGCTTTCGTACGGTTTATTAAAAAAATTCCCAAAGAGAAACGTAAAACACCCAACTTCACTAGGTATGAGTAAAATTTTAAATCATAAAGACAATAATAATAATTAAAGACGCAAATTGTGCATGATTTATTTGTTTTCAATAAGAAACGACAAATTAGGGAAATTTATTTTTGGCCAAAATTTTTCATAACAGGTAATATACAGGGTGAGCCTGTATGTCCTCAATGTTTCATTAATTATTATTAGTGAAAAAAACAGTCGAAGAATAAAGTTATTCGGTCTTTCTACCTGCCAATTTTTTTTTCTATTATACAGGATGTTCTGTTTCTAAGCCCCAACAAACAATCCTTAGTCTTTAGTGGCTTATTTTATTTTTGAAATTCCAATAATAAAGCTGCTAATTTATTCCATTTTTCTTTTTTTATAATGCAAAACGCACAGAAACTGTCAAATTTACCTACAGAAAATACATACCCAAAAAAGATAAAATAGGAAAAAATGCAGGTGAACAAATATTTCAAATTTTTTTTTTTAAATTAAAGAAAAATAAATAATAATTTAAGATATTATTTTATATTTTATATACATGGATACAATATTATTTTTGTGAAACGATGTAGTTTTCAATAATATACAGTGTGAATCACCCAGGGCGTGGTCCTTGATAGGTATCTCATTCATTTTAAATATAAAAAAAATTACAGACTCGAGTTGTTCCTTGAGTAGCATACACCAAAATTATTTCGAACTATACAGAGTGTTTTGTTTTTGAGGCGTAACACGCAACTTATTATTTATTTTTTTATAGAACACTATATATTTTTACATATTGTTATTACCCTCTTCCTAGGCTCCACAACCACAGTTTATTTTTTAAATTTCAATGCAATGTTGCCACGTTATTCCCGTTTTCTTCATATTTTTTGACAATGGAAACGTTCGTAAAAAAAATCACAATAGGGTTATTTGTTTTATAGTAGTGCCAATTAAATGAAATTTCAATACATAAAATGTTTATAAAAAATTCTTAAACTTTAAAATTTTCACACAGAAACCCTGTATTTTACGCTATTTTTTGTTCTTATTCTTATAATACGTCGATGTGTTTCTTAAAAAGATAAAAAATTATCAATTTTAGGTATAGAAGATACTTAACAAAATAGAAAGAGAACAAAAAATAGATGCATTATTACAATCTACTTTAAAAAACTGAAATATCGATATTTGTAGATTGTAATATTTATTTTTTTAAAAACTCTCTGTATATGAAGATTCAATTTTATTTCCTCAAAGTATTATCAGACAGAATTATCTAAAAATAACCCTATGGCTATTTTTTGTGAACTCTTCCATTGGTAAAAACTTTCAAGAAAATTGGAATGACGTGGCAACGTCGCTTCAAAATATCAAAATTTAACTCTGATTATAAAGCCTTAGGAGAGGTCAATCAAAATATGTAAAAAAAATGTTGGTTGTTTTATTTAAAAAAACTAAGTTGTCTTACGCCTTAAAAACAGAACTCTCTGTATAGTTAAAGCTAATTTTAGAATATAAATAGTCCTCAAATTTAGTCCGTGACTTTTTTTCTGTTTACAATAATTAAGGAGATATTAAGAATGCGCGCTTATTGAATTAACCTTAACCTAATTTTTTAAATACTTACGATGATAAATGGTATTATAATAGTGATTGAGGTGTTAATTTGTGTTCTTTTCAACAATGATAATTATACCCAAAGGACAATAAAAAATAAAATCAAAGGTAGCTATGGAGATTTGTCTTGATAGAACGATGAAAGACAAATTTTCAAAAATCCATAGCTGGGTAAATTATGGCCAGTTTCATGTTTTCTAGACTTTTCATGGCCTCTAGAGCACGAAAAAATATGTTTCCTATTTCCGTCTGTCTATCGTCTCTGTGTGTCAATTTTTGCTGGACAAATAATAGAACGTAGGCTGTTAAAAAAAGAAAAAAAGCGCTAATCATATTTTTTGGTTATTTCTTCATTCCAGTGATTACTTTTAAAATTGTTCAGTCATTTACTAAAATCAGTGTTATGTTAACAAATACTAGTCTCGCCCACCCACCCACTATTTTCTTGGAAGGTATGTAATCTGCAACAATCACTCTTATCCTAGCAAGTATTGACTTCATCTGACCTGAAAAAATTAAAAACCCGTGAAATTTTAAATCGAAAAAATTAGGAAAGGGAAAATTGAAAAAACAAAAAATCGTAAAACCGAAACACCTACACCCATTATCACATGAAAAATAAGACACATTAATAAACCAATAATCTCCAACAATGAACTAATAATTTTTAATCAAAAAACTGAATCCATATCAGCAATCAATAAATTAATTTACTAATTTCGCCATATGACTGAAAAATCGAATAACTGAATAAATAAAGAAAATAAAAAACCGAAAAATTTTTCATAGAAGCAGGATTTTTTAGGCCGCTCTTCAGAAGCGAAGAAAATTCTGTTGAAATAACCCTCGATTTACTTTGTCCAACTCTTTCATAGAAAAAAAAGAATAAATAAAGATGAAAATTCTAAGGGTTACATACCGTAAAAATTGAAGAAACACAAAAAAAATGAGAAATCCCAATTTGAAAAATTAAATAAACGAAAAATCAAAATTAAAAAATCGAAAAGTTGAAAAATCAAAAATTTTAAACTAGTGAAATTGCAAATCGAAAAACTGAAAAGTTTTAAAATGAAAACTCGAAGAGTTGCACACCGTAAAAGTGAAGAAACAAAATAAAATGAAAAATTGAAGGAACGAAAAAATTAAAAAACACAAAACTGAAAAATTTAAAATTGAAAAAACGAAAAATAAAAAAATCTGAAAGTTGAAAAATTTCTCAATGAAGAAAATAAATATTGTAAAATCAGAACATCGCAAAACCGAAAAATTGAAAAAATGAAGAAAATAAAAAACCGACACGCAAAATTGCAAATCGAAAATTTGAAGAAATGAAAAATTAAAGAATTGAAAAATTGAAAAATCAAAAATTGAAAACCCCTGAAATTGCAAATCGAAACAACTAAAGCATTAGCCCCGCCCACCCACCCCTTCTTCATTCCAGTGACTACTCTTAATATTCTTGAGTCTTAATGACATTACATCGAGAACGCGCGCTTATACTGCACACTTCAAGATAATATTTCATATTAACTATTTTGGCGTTGAAATAAAGTATTATTATTATAATTTTTTAAATACTTACGATGATAAATGGTGTTATATTAGTGTATGTTTTTGTGACTTCAAACCTAAATGTAGTATATCTCCCAACCAACAATTTGATGACGTCTTCTCGTAATTTCAGTTAGTACCTAAAGATTATTTAATTTCATAAAGTAAGATACTCCTGTACTCGTGGTTTATGAATCCGCCCTTTTTTAACATTCATTTTAAGTATAAGATTTTTGTGCAATATTTTCCAAGTTTCACGTTGTCGATATGTCGGTTTTGTGCGTCGTGGCTTAGTTGATTAAGTAGTGAACAGTTGGGCTTGTGTTCTACCGCCCATCTTGGTTCCAATTCCATCATTATATTATTTTTTTACACTGTGACTTGTATTATCCATATATTGCTTTAATTACAGGGGTTATCATAATACAAATAAAATTTTTCAAAACCAAATTTTATATTTTTTTGAAAAAACTGACAAAAGTGTGCGTTTCCAATGGAAAATACAAATTTTCTGTAATTATCTAAACATCGTTCCATTTTTATCTTAGATGTAGCTAATGACGTCATTCTGTCACACCGTGTGGAATGAGTTGATTTCTTGACATTATCAGTCGCACTAAACATATGAAAATTAATAGGTACCAACTAGAGACCTTCGCGTTAGTAGTATATCTGTTAAGGAACAGGTCTTAAACCACAAGTATGCTATTTTATAAAATTTAAATACCAATTATTAACCACAATTTTAAGCTGACGTCATTATATGGTTGCTGGGGACAATTAGACAAATTTTGGTTAGCGTTTTACCAACAATGCGATATTCCTGACATATGTATAAAATGTGACAACAATCGGTCCGGTAATTTAGGAGATTCTTTATCTAACCCAAATCAACACAGACGACACACAGACGTAAATGGGGAACCTAGTTTTTCATACACTAGGAGTCGCGAAAACATGAAAGTAGCCATTTGTCGAATGTGTCCTATTTCAATACAACCTCTAGCTTAATTAATTTTAATTAAATGAAATACATGGTGAACTGTTTAATTACAGGAAGTAATTAAACACTATCAATGTAAAGTAACGTTGCCAGCTTGTATGCAGCTTGTATGACCACCAACTTGTAATTAATTGCATTTATTACTTAACAATTAATATTGGTTATAAATCATAATTAATATCCAAACAACCAATTATTATTAAACGTAAATCATTTCGTATACATCGGCACGAAGTCTAATCTGTCAAAAATAAAGTATAATTAATTAGTAGATAATGAAAACTAAATCTTATTAATCTATGTATTTAATTGTTAATTTATTGTATTAACATGTTATATTTAAATAGCAGTTTCGTGATGTAATAATATTCAGTTAAGTTAATTATTTGATAGACTAATTATCATTAGATCTGCTGTTAGCGACCTGTAAATAAATATTAGTAGGAGTAATAAGTTAATTTGTCAAAATATAGCTACTGCATTTAATTAGTATACAATAATACTAATTCATCAATTGTTATAATTTTTTAAATCAATGATAGTTTATAACAGTTAATTATTTCTTTTAATAACGACCTTAGTCAAAACAACAAATAAATAATGGTCGTAGAAAAAATCTAGTAGGCATCATGATGAATTGATGGCCTTCAAAACTGCCTTTACACTTTGTACTGCGAAATAAAAGACGAAATTTTTAAATTTTCTACTAATAACTACTAATAAGATAATTAATTGTTATTAGGCAAATAAGATTTGACTTAAATTATTCATAGTACTAAAAGTGAAACCCATTAGAAAACTCAACTGAAAAACCCGCGTTGTCTATTAGAACGCTTACCAAACGTTCAAAAATAATGTTTGTAAAAAAAATAAAAAATAAATCCGAACAGGACGAAACTGAAAAGATTTTTAAGGAAAAGGGAGGATTCGTTAAAGGACACAACTTCTACAAAAAGATCCATGATCATTTTATTCCCACGCTTACATTTTTTGACATTTCAAAAATCTCAGATGTACTTAAGATCCACCTCGTATTGAGGATCAAAACTGTAAGAGTGTATATTTAAATATTTTCACTCGCTGATAACATCAAAAACTGATAAAATGGAAACAGTGTTCATAGATTTTTGTACAACGCTTCTATAAATGGTTATAAGGTCAAAGTAGGACATGAACAGTGCCGCCTCTCAGTTTTGGACCTTACTAAATTCCCAAGGCGCACAACAAATACCACACGCATCTGTATAACTGGTTGCCTAAACGCTTCATATATTTAAAAAAAATAAAATTAAGTCATTACAATAAAAAGAAACAAATTTATTGCGGTTAAACATCACATTAAATGTTACAAATGTTGACTATTTTGTTCACTTTTTTTTTATTTTCAAAAATGTTCTGTAATGCCCATTGTTGAATTTTATGTTGCAACAGGAACACCTCACTGCTGAGGAAATTTTTTCAAAGATGTTTGCGGATTCTGCTCAAGTTGTCTCAAATCATCAACAATTTTGTCAGATACTGAAGGTCTTTCACGAGATTTCCCTTTGTTGATGTCGCAATGTGAACAAAGAAAAACCTGTAACGATATTTCTTGAATTATTAAATCACGATATTTGAACGTTAATGACAAGTGCGAACTGCCATAATGAGACATAATTGTAGCGAGGTGGGATTTCTGAAATCCATGACCAATCATATATAAAAACCCTGTATATTTTACCAAATTTGTTTATCCATGAAGGAAAAGCAATTTTCATCGAACCAGACATATCACTAAATGTCACATAAACATAATCAGAACATCAAATTGTTAATAAGTATTCACATATAACAATTCGCCCCAATCTAATAATAACGTCAGTGCTGGAGAACTCGAATGTGAAGCAAGCCAACAACAAACTTAAAGCGTAATAACAGTAATCGTATTTCTTTTCCAATAACCTTTTTTTAATTAAAAAATTTCGATATAGTCACGAAGTCGAGCTGAAACGAGCATGTCCTGTAAATCTCGAGATCCAATAATACTAAATATGGTATATGAGAGACCATAATAACCCGCCCTAGAAAAAATCCCATAACCAGAAAGAAAACCGAAGACATAAACCCTAAAATAAACAACCATCAAAGAGTAATATTAGTAAAAAATGGTGGATCCCGTCGAGCTGAACGAGCCCAAGATGCAGTGTTTACGGCATTGTTTATGGGTCCCTCTCTCTAGGACGTCCCGCCCGCAACCGAGCTCCCCTGGGTGCTTAGTTGGACCACATCTAGTTCGATCACACGTCTGCAGTTTCATTTTGTTTGTCTAGGTCCGACTGGATGGGTTTTACGCCGTTGTTGTGCTTTTTGACGCGAAGATGATGATGGGGCAAAAGCTGGTATGCGGCTTTCAGAAATACAGAATTGTTTTATTTTTCTCATAAAAATTTTATGCATACCTACGCCACTGCATATTAAATTTAAGTAGTTTTAGTGCTCATGACTCAAATATAAAATTCATAAACTCTTAGTCAGTTTATGTATCGATTTCTGGAAAAGGGTGCCAAGTGGGAATTCGATGTATCAGGGTTTTGTTCTACGTACGATGTTAATGTCAAATGTATTAAAATTATTATTAATGATAATAATTTTATAGTATTAGTTTTAATCTAGCCAAGGACTTAGCAGACACGAGATTAAGAAAATATTATTTTTTGTGATTAAATGTTTTAATAAATACTTATGATACTTTTGACACAGTTATCGCACTAAGATAACAAAAAAATATTTATGGTGACACGATGACAGTGTGATTTAAATACTGTAGGTAATTGAGCTGCAAGGTCACCCATTGTAACATAAATTTTATTTGTTGCGTTTATGTGTACGTCAATCATACACATCTTGGAAGATTTTGTTGAAAGCTTTATACCTAAAATAAATGCATAATTGTATAAAAAAGCC
The DNA here is from genome assembly GCA_022388445.1 of Zophobas atratus. Lineage (NCBI taxonomy): Eukaryota > Metazoa > Arthropoda > Insecta > Coleoptera > Tenebrionidae > Zophobas > Zophobas atratus. The sequence continues at coordinate 49,874,548 of CM039445.1, read as the reverse complement.
ACAACTAAACTTGTAACTTACCAGATCCACTCCTCTAGAGTGTTTTCCACTGATTATATAGATGAAATTAATATTTTACAAATGCGAAAAAGTGGGCTAAGGTATTTACACAGAACTTCCTGAACAAAATTTTGTGATTACGTCATCAATATTTTTGCAAGGATACATACAGACATCAATTCGGATTGGTACAGCACAATGGTACTAATAATGGTACTCTATTTCGAAATTGCTTCATTCACTATTTTTTTGAGTCACTGTGTATAAACATTCGAAAAAAATCTGAACACATCGATAACAGGTTCATAATATTTTTCACACATCAAGTTTGCGGAGGAGTTAAATAAATAAATTTCCATTAGAGATTTACCATGATTACGTTATCCTTAAAATGTGTGCAAGATTTCAGAGTTTTTGATTTTGCAGTTCCTAAGTCAAATTGTAAAATTGTATAGATTTCTTTTTTCATAAATGTGGTTGTGTAAGCTAAAGAATTGAGCCGGATTTTTATACCACAAGTAAATAAATTTGTTATTTTATAAAATCTAATTAGCATTTACTACGCAAAATTTTGACATGGTGTCCAAACCCGAGGAGAAATTAAAGGTAATATTAAATTCCTATTATTAACCAGTAATCACATCCGAAATTAAAAATTGAAGTAGTGTTAAATTTTTTTAGCTGAATGAAATAAAATAAAAAAATGTAAGAAGGCATCAGTTAATCGTTTGTTAATTAAAAGAAACCATGAATTTGAAAAACCATTTCTTCCATATTAACTTAGTTTCACTTGGAAAATTGTTTTTATAATCATTTTATTTACTTATTTAAAAAAAATCGAATTTATCCAAAAACTTGATGATCTAATCTCAAAATTTTGCTACATAACTCCAAACTTAAATATATAAAATGTTGTGGGTCTACACTTGTTACTTGTCAATACTCCATATTTTTAAAACTGCATGTACAGATTTAAAATTTTAGAATATACATTAAAAGCTACAGTATCAAGCGATCTGAAATTTAGTCCATACTATCCATATTATTGTATCTATATTTTGTATAAAATTTATCCTCAAAGAAATGTACATGAAAAAAATCATTGATTTGGATCAAATCACGCTTTTGAGGACAAGGAAAGACCAACTACTTGCGTCTGTTGACAAGGATATCACTTTTATTACATATTAACAAACGTGAAGATGTTTTAGATGTTAGTCCCACATTTATTCATCTCTTATTTTTCCTTCCTACTTTCCTAGAAATCTTTATCTTTGTTTTGTCAATATTTATTTGTTTTTCTTATATTTTTTGTGAGATTAGATCACTCTTGTTTTATTGATGGCTAAGGTCACTGCGTCATCGACATCGACAATGACCAGTAAATTTAACATTTACTGTACGCTACTAATGGTGAAAAAACTGAAAATAGCGATATTTCAAAAATTATATAAAATATAATAAATACAGAGCGATCCAAAAAGAAATTAGTCAAAGTTGGCCATGCACGAAAAGCCGTTTGTCGTAATTTAAATTTTTTTATTAAATATCAAATTGACAGTTTAAAATTAGAAATATGACACCTACTTTTAAAACACAAAATTTTCCACAAATTCTTGCAAACAATATTTCTGAAGTTGATACATGAATTTTATCTCATGTACATGATGTGATAAATAACCAAAAAACGCAATTTTAAAATGGTGAAAATTCGAGAAGTAATTCAATTTACTATGAAATTTTAACACACATATAAAAACCTAATTTTAAGACGAACAAAAGCGGAATAACAAAACTTGATGTATTACAATTTGTGTAAGATCATGTATAGTTTTGGAAATTTCATTCTACCCTACAAAATTTTATTGGCAATAACGAGACGGACAGTAGTACAATACTAAGAGATATTTACAACTTAAGTTGGCGCGTGCCGGTGATCCCCAGATGTTAGAAAGCATCATAGGGACCATAGTTACTCATTAACGAAAATGACCATTATTTTATGAGTACAACTACCTGCTAAATGTTTCTCAGACAAATTCTAGTGAACCATATATATCTCTTACATTGTCCGTCTCGTTATCGTCTATAAAATTTTATAAGGTACAATGAAATTTCCAAAACTATATCAACTTTTTCAGAAATGGGTAAGTTTTTGGATAATAGACAACCTCGCCGCCAATTCTCCCATGTAAAGTGCATTGCTTACGGGTTTTGTACGCTGCCAAGTCAAAGCAGAATGGGCTTTAAACAGAAATATAGAAATATTAATATTTTACCACGGAACAATCATTTTTTTTTAATTGTTTAGTCCACGCCAGGGATGAAAATTTAACATTTGACATTAATTGGTATATATGTAATATACCGGGTGTCTGGAAAATGGAGAATTAACTCTCCGCTATGCTCGTAACAATCAACTAGTGAGTGAGTCTGGGACAAATAGTACACATTTTGGTGGAATTGTAATAATTTTAAAATTGGTTCACTTATAATAAATTATTTAAAAATTTTGGGAGGCTTTGGTGTTCTATTTTTGGAAAATTTTGTTTTTGAGTTAACTTTGAGACCTCGTTTTCATTCAATTTTTTTTGTTTGAAAAATTTAAAACAATCTTGAGATTCTAGGTATTGCTAAAATCAGTCTTATCTTAGCAGGTACTAACCCCGCCCACCCGCCCACTCTTTTCTTAGACGGTATCTCATCTGCCAAGATCAGTCCTATATTAGCAGTTACTGATTTTGGCAAATGACATACCATCTAAAAAACAGAGGGTGGGTGGGCGGGGCTAATACCTGCTAAAATAATAGACCATCCATCCACTTTCTCTTTTCTTAGAGGGTATGTCATTTACCAAAATATCTTACTTATACTTACTTATCTTAGCAAGCACAAGTACCGCCCACCCGCCCTCTATATTCTTAGAGGAATCTCATTTGCCAAAATTACTCTTATTTTGGCAGGGACTAGCCCCACCCACCCACCCTCTGTTTTCTCAGAAGGTATGTCATTTGCCAAAATCAGTCTTATGTTGGCAGCTCCTAGCCCCACCCACCCACCCTCTGTTTTCTTAGACGGTATGTCATTGTCAAAATCAGTTTTATCTAGTACTTGCCATTCACCGTTTTCCAATTTTGTCCCATTGCTGAACTAACATTCTAACAAAAAAGCTTTAATTTCGTTTGATAACAATGCAAATTACTTTTGTCAACGTGACGTTTAATAAAAAAACACTTTCGTGCATGGCCAACTTAGACTAATTTCTTTTCCGACCTCTCTGTATAATAGAATTTAAAAAAAACCTAAAACGCTACAGTTGTCAACAAATTACGATATTTCAGTTTTTTTTTTTTCTCAAATAGAACAATCAGTTAGTCTGCTCTTATTCTCTGTTCTTGCCTGTATAAGTTGCTCATATGGTTAATTTTTTCTATTTCTTACTCTTTTATATCATGTTTCTGCTCTTTATAATCTAAATTTAGTGTCGGCATGGATATTTCGTTTTCATTTCGTTATTTACTGATTGTTACCTATTTCATTATCTGTTCTGTTCTCAATCGCTTCTTTTATCCACTGTCATCGTTTTCTTAATCATTTATACATTTTTTAATTTTTCACCTGTATTTCATTTTCCTAGTATATTTTGTCCTTGTAATCAGTAATCACACCGTTTCTGATTTCTGTGCAATTATGTTTGTGCTTTTTCTAAAGTCTTGCTTTTAGTTTTCATTTTTTGGTACACATGTTTGACTCTAAATACATTTGAATCAGTTTTATTAAACTTTTCCCATATATTTTTCTTCCTCCATCTCTTCTTCTCTTACATTTTCTTCATTTTATTTAATTATATTTGAATTCTATTTAAAAATAAAAATGTTTCTGCTTTTTACAATTTGTGTTCTTTTCCATGATTTTTTCACAAACATGTCTCTATCAACTCTGTTATTATGAATTCTTGATAACATTCAGGGAAATTTTTTGCTGTTCAGGTCTACTATTTTTCAAAATGGTGTAGTATTCCTACTTTTTTCTTACTTTCTTTAATTGAATTTTATGTCTGCTATATCCGCATCGATATCCTCTTTTTCTACTATTCCTTCATGTCTTCGTTTCCTTTCTTCTTTTTCTTCATTTTTCAAGATTTCGAGATATTGAAGAGATTTAATTTTCCGATAATCTTGACTCGAGACCATTAACATTTATAGATGGATTATTTTAAGTTCAACATGGTGAGTCATCAGAATCTGACAACGGACTGTCAGTCAGTAACGTAACATGCACATTTCAGAAGGGGACGGTTTTATTTATTTATTTTTTAAATCGCAAACAATAACACAACAAAGAATCTATTCGGCACTACTTAATCTAAACTAAACTCTGAAACTCTGACAGAGAAACAATGACGAACGCCTCTGAAGGTACGCCCACCCCTTAAATTTGAACGTGGACTTGGCCCGACCGATTTTGTGCTTTTACACAGGTTTACAACTGTGTTGATCTTACAGTAAAAGATGTCTAATGTTTTCGAATTAGCTTTAGTTAGTTTTTAGAATTGTTTGAGGATTTTTAGGCTCCTTTTCAAAAACCTTATTTAATTTAGTACCCCACCGTATGAATTTTTTACCGTTTTTCGAGATTTAGAGTTGTATAAAAAATTTCATTTCTAAAGCGAATTTTTCCAAAACTTGATCCGGGACAATCGGGCTACTGGCTACTTTCACATTTTCTCGATGTGTCATGACCCATAGAGGACAAAAACTCTCTCGTTTCCGTCGGTCTGTGTCAATTTTTGTTAGACAGATATTCTCCGAAAGCACCGGACCGATTGTTGTGAAATTTTATAAGTGTTCTCGTATTATGTATATCATATAGAAAGATGATAAAACGTTAATCAAACTTTTTCCAATTGTCCCACCAACAATGTGATGACGTCACATCAAAATTGTACATAGTAGTTTATGAATCCGTGTTGAGTTTTTATCCGAGTTATCCAGATTTTTGGAAAAAAATCAAAACAACATTTTGCAATTTAATTTTGGATCTGTAAAACTCAATGCTTCGAAATCCTGCAGACGTTTTGAAGTAAGCATGACAAACGTTTAAAATATTTATTTATCACCCCCAAAAAATTGATGACGTCATCTCAAAATTTTTATAAGTAAATCCTATTTAAAATATGCAAAATATGATTAGTTTATACTTTTGAAAGTGACTAAAAAAAAATTAATGGGCCAGTTTATTTTATTGATTAAATCAGGAACGGCTCACTCCATTTTCTCGAAAATTTGGGAAAACAATACTGTTATTATTAGTATTGCACTGCATCTATCCAAATTAAGATACCTATCTTTGCCAAAATACCGATGACGTCATCACAAAATTTTGTAAAGAAAGAACTCATTTAAAACATACGCGTAGCACGATTCTTTACATAAAATTTTTCGAAGAAGTTGGACATGTTTTATTGTATGTACTTCAGGGGAGAGAAGTTCTTTTGAAGTAATAAATCAGGGCATCGAGATCTATATTCCAGAATTTTTTAAGAATTCTTAACCAACTTTTCAAAAATTTCGATATAACAGAATGCATTTTTTGACTTTTTTTGACATATTTCAAGACTAATTCCTTGAAAATTTGATCCGGTATCATTGTCACTACGTTTTTTGAATCAGCTCGTCGGAATTTGTATCCCACAATTTTTTGACAATTTTAGGCAATCTTCAAAATTTCAATTTTTTAACCAATGCAATTTTGAAACGTTTTCGGAGATTGCGAGATATTTAACTAATATTCTTTTTGCCTTTAGTTGATAACTTTATTTCTTCTTTCTTTTTTATTTTGTCATTTTTATTTTCGTTATCATTTTTTATATCTCTAAGGACAACCAAGTTGTATGTATTTCGCAACATTAGGAAAAAATTTAGAACAATCTGGGTCTTTCAAAAAGAAACGCACAGTCTTTTTACAAAAAACGACAACAAATGAATAACATAAGGTGTCTTGGGGAAGGTTAATGTGGATCCTCATATTTCCATTAGGCAAATACGCAAAGAAACAAATTTTTCAAAATCCTCTACAAAAAGAATTTAAAAAATGCCCAAATATCATGAATACAAAATTCGTTTACATCAAGCTTTAGTACCACCTGATTTTGAAAGAAGATTGGCTTGTAGTGCTTGGCTAACGGAGGCACGTAATGAGGGTATCATAAGTAATATTTTATGGCCATATGAAACTCGTTTTAATAATAATGGAATTTATGAATCGACAGCGAGCAGAATGTTGTTTAGAGGCAGAACATTTAATTTAAAGTTATTGTTTTTGTATCGTTTTATTTTGCTTTAACCTTAGATTTTATTAAAATACTTAGTTGCCTATGATCGTTTTAAATTTCTTCTTTTTTTGTATTTTAAGAACGTTTTAAAACATTCATCGAGGAACTAACATCGTATCATGTGATATATCGTTGAAAAGTCAAAAAGGGGCATTTAATGTATTGAAAAATTTATACCCTTTTGTATTTAAAAAAAAAAGAAAATTCATGTTATTTCTGGCGAAACTGAAACTAATAGGACCAATTTAATAGACTGTGTTACACTTACATACATTGGACATGCCAAATTTCAGTTTTTTATGTTTTAAAATAATTAAGATATTTGAGTGGAACAGGTACGTTGGGACACCCAGTATATATATCCAAATGTTTTACTATGTTCATAAAATGAGTCAAAAACTTGTTTCCTAATCGCACAAAGTCAAAATTTTAATAATAACGTTAAAAATAAACAATTAAAAAATTGGTGTCTTAAAATTAAGTGTTCGACAAAATTACATATATTTTTTGGTTAAAAAATAAAAATGAAAACGGAGAAACTTGTACAAATATTTAAACAATAACAAAGGTACAAATGTCCCGTATATAATTCAACAACCCTATTCAGAACACACCAAATTCTGCGACTCTCGCTCCCATTCGCCACACAGACCAACCTACTCCAAACGAAGCACCCGGAGTATGAAGAATCCGAGATTTATAATGCGCAACTACAAAAAAGGTACGATTTAATTTCCACGCAACATAATTTAGAGCCATCCACTCCTAATCGAGTTAACCATCCGAAACCTGCGTCCGATCCGGTCCTGTCCGTATCGGACACCCTCACAAAAGTAAACAGATTGTAGGTGGAGGAGCTGTCAGTGGTGGCAATAAATCCCCGAAAAACTTTCAGTTTTTATTTGATTTATCGTCATTCGCTAGTTAATTTTTCTGTGGGTCGCGTTTACCTGCTTCATCCACCTCGACATTAATCAACGGATGTCTCCTGCGATTTGAGATAGGTCCAAAAGGCCATTGTATCTGGAAGAAATGGAATGCGTATTCGCAGCATTTCTCAGATCCTATCGCAGATTACGGATGTCTTTTATGCTTGCGCTTTTCCGACTGTTTCCAGCGCTTTGACACTGTCCATTAGCGGAAATTATTCGATTGATTGTAAAAAGCCGCCTCTCACAATCGTAATTTTTAGTTTCAAGACGTCTAAAATTTTTTAGTAGTTGTATCTCTGAAAGATATTCATTTTCATAAAAGTTTATAAATTGAGGACTCCCTCGGCTTAAAAATCCTGTTTTTTCGCGTTTCTTATAGCTTTGACACCCTCTTTGCCACCATTATCAGAAATTATTCAATTGATCGTAAAGAGCCGCTTCCAGATTCTTTCCCCATTTTTATCAACCAAATTATCCGGGCGTCACGTGATCCAGAGGTTGAATAGATAGCGGCAGTTGCAGGACCGTAATTTGCTGCAAAGTATATCAAGTTAAGCACATTTGCGGTAATTAGTGTGTCTAAAAACACACGGTAATTAAATGACGAGTAGACCCACATCTTAACAAGAAGTGACAACAATCCAGAGGTGGTCGTTTATATTAACATCTGCAAGTGGTATTTTACAGCGAATTTATTTTACCTTGTTGACAATCACCTGCAATACTCTTAGAATTTTTACAGACACTTTGATGTATTAGACTGCAAATTGAAACAGTGGTGAGGTTTTCTTGAACATGCAATTTAGTTAATTAGGGCAGATGGAAGTTTAGTAGTAACAAAGGCATGAATTTCTTTGGTTGTCTATAGTTGTTTAGTACTATTATAAGTGTTCACATACCTCTTAATCAGGGGCGGCTGGTGCCGAGGGGCACCCCAAAATTACAACGTCTACAAACACACTGGACATAGCAAAATAGTAATTTTCAATATTTAAAAAATTATCCTGAAATTTGTGACATAATTATCAAAACTAATTTTTTTTCTCTTGCTCCACGTGTATAAAATGTACCAAAACTTACACCCACTTAAGTAGATCTAAAGATGTTGTTTTTGGGATATACGATATGGTATTGCTAATGAACTGTTGATAAAACCCGAAAAGCGAATAATGGCTGATTTAACCGTTTTGTTTACATCGTTGCCATGGAAACCGTGCGTGCATGTGCGATATTTGAATGGGTTTAGTTCCGAATCTGCATAAAATTTTGTGGAGTGTTCGAACTTGCCTTACGTGGACATGACGTTAAAGGAACGTCTAAAACTGTCCAAAATAAACTATTTTAAGGTATCGCAAAGAAAGAGTAAAGATATATTGCGAAGTAAATAAATATATTTGGATATTTTAGTAGGGACATAATCACCATGACTATTCCAGTAGGTACAGTTTAAAATCAATGTATACAGCAAGATATTTACTACAATCAACAAAATCAACAGTTTTATCTACTCTGACCGGCAAAAAAAACCGGCCACCCTGAAAAATTTCGCAAAACCACTTTAAAAATTATTAATTTAACTAACGATCGTTATTGTATTAAACCACCATTGACACATGATGTACAAATTAGCAAAAAAAAAGACAAATAAACGCAGAATTAAATTTAATTTAACCAATAACAGGAGGCTGTTGTTTTAAAGAGTGTTTTTCATCATTTAGTTATAAGTTTGGCAATTAATAAACGTTTTCACGCAAAAACAATTCCGTTAACTCTTACAGACGTCTCGCAAATTGTCGCTCTGTTTCTGTTATTTTATTAAGTTAAATTTTATTCTGCGTTTATTTGTTTTCTTTTTTTGCTAATTTATAAATCATGTGTCAATAGTGAATGGTTCTTTATTAAAATAACGATCACTAGTTAAATTAATAATTTTTAAAGTTTGGTTTTGCGAAATTTTTCAGGTGGCCGATTTTTTTCCCGGTCAGTGTATATATTTTAGTGTAAATACCATGTCTACGGTTTTGTGACATAAATCAAAAAAAGTATAGGACCTACTATAGAACCCTGTGGTACACCGAAAGTGCTATTACACTCATCAGATACTTTGCCGTCAATTCTATCATGTTGAGTACGATTTTTTAGATATGATGAAATGAGTTTTGTACTGAGAGGAGTAAAATTGTACGAAATCAGTGTTTTCTAATGAAGGTATTCAATTTATCATCGGTATTGCTGTTTGATCCAGAAAACTCCAATTTACACTATTGAGCACATTAAGGAATACAGAGTGGCACATTTCGGTCATGGGTCTTACAATTTTTGTCATTGGTTTACACACATCAGAACTATTTAGACATGTATGTGCTACTACAACACCAGTGTCAAATGAATAATGTATCTGACCAGTAGCGTAACTCAATTATCTAAAGGTAGAGTGTGTGACTAGACTATTATAAAAATTACAGGAGATTCAAACTCTTGTTTATTTGGTCCTTATCTTCCCCTTGATTCTACACATCACGAAAATTTAGTATCAAATTTAAGATACCAAGGATCCTCTAGTTCATCAGTAACTCGAAATGATATTTTAACAAATCTTTCAAGTTCCTGTTCAAGTCCTAAAATAATTTGTAGTAATTGTAATGTTTTCAATGGTTGTTCTTTTCAATTGTTAAAAACGTTATTTTTCCCCTATGCTTTTTTTCATAGCCGCCCTTCTTACATTCTGCAAATCTTGCCACTCTCGTAAAATTCCCTAGATTTCGAAATCGAAATTTCATAATTTTGTTCATAAATGCGCAAAGTAGAAAAAAACTGTATGATACTCGTTTATAAGACATTTTATCGCACTTACTCCTTTAGGGCACTCTTCGCTGCGCTCGTCGTGCCCTAAAACCGTGCGTGCGACAAAATGCTTCTTATAAAACTCGTATCATAATATACTATTTTGTGTTTGATTAAAAAAATTGTTTTCAGTTTTGCATTTTAACTTCCCGAGCGTAAGCGAAGTTCGTCGACCGACTGTCTACTTTTGCGGTTTCTCGACCTTTCATGGCCCTTAAAGTTCGAAGAAATAGGTCTCCCTTTTCCGTTTGTCTGTCTGTCTGTCTGTCTGTCTGCCGTTTATTAGACTGATAATCTCCGAAAGTACTGGGCCCATTGTTGTCAAATTTTGTATTTATATTAGGACTACCATGTAGATGGTAAAACGCTAAGGAAAATTTGTCAAATCATCCCCACCAATAATGTGATGACGTCACTTCAAAATTGTATAGTTTTGGAAATTTCATTCTACGCTATAAACTTGTTTGGCGAGACGGACAGTAATACAATAGCAAGAGATATTTACAACTTAAAGTTGTCGTGTGCCGGTAATCCCCAGATGTTAGATTGCAGAATAATCAAGGTCCAGACAGGGACCATCGTTACACACGAAAGCAAAAAAATGACCATTATCTTATAAGTATAACTACATGCTAAATGTTCTCCGACAAATTCCGGTGAACTGGTGTAAGCCATACATATTTCTTATCGTTGTACTACTGTCCGTGTCGTTATTATCAATAAAATTTTATAGGGTAAAGTGAAATTTCCAAAACTATACATAGTAAATGGATTCTAAATTGTATTAAAATAACATAGTCCTTCACTTGTAGTTTATGAGTCCGTGTTGAGTTTTATTTTTTTTAATCAAAATGTGTCTGTTTATCAACCCCAAAAAAAATTGATTACGTCAACTCAAAACTTTTACTAATAAGCCCTATCCAAAATGTGCAAAATATGATCAGTCTATACCTGTAATTTATTATTGCATTCATATTTTTTACATTTGCTTATACAGGCTGACTCAAAAAAATTAATAAATCAGTCAATTTATTTTATTGAATAAATCAAGAATTGAAAAACTGAATGCTTTGAAATCTTGGAGATGTTTTAAAGTTATCATAAGCATAGTAAATTGTTAATCAAAGTAAATCCGTTTATTCCATCAAAAAATTAATGACGTAATCTCAAAATGTTTTTTTACATGACTCTCACGAAATTATCGCATTGAATTACTCAATTATTTTGCATTTTGTTAATTTGTATCGAAAAACTAGCAAAGTCTTCCTACCCTTCATGGGTCTCAACCATAAAACTAAGCTGAAAGACAAAGAACTAATTTAATGAAACTGTTTGAACTGGCCACCATTCGCTTGAATACAAGCCTCCGTTCAATAAAATGAAAGCTCATTCTTTAAGTACCCCAAAGTAAAAAATTGCATGGATTTAAATCTTGTGATCGTGGGGGCCACTGAACTAGTTCTCCTCGATCGACTCAAGGTTTGGGAAAGCGATTCTTTAAAAACATTCTCTGTGTATATTGATAACGATTGTACTCTGAAGGAAAGAAAAAAAAGTAATGGTCATTAATCATCACAAATGAATATCAAGAAGTAAGAATCTCAAACCAACGAAGAAAATATAAAACTAATAACCCAATATCGACGCCTAGGAGTGTCGAGAAACAATAAAAAAAAATATTAAGGCAATATTTAGGTGTGAAACGTGAGTACTAAATAAGAAAGAAAAAAAGCAAAATCCAGGCATTTGAAATAAATTGTTTTTAGGTTTTTGTTGTAACTTTTCTGTAGTTCTCTTTGGAGCATTTTTTTGTTTTCCTCTTTTTTCATTTTTTTAAAGCTTTCTTCTTTTTTCCTTCATTTTCTTGCATTGTGTGGAAGTCAATATAAATAAACACTTTTTTTCTAACTTGTTAGTTATCAATTTCATCAGTAATTATCGTACTCTTTTGCCTTATTTGATCATCTTTTTTTTACACTTTTCTGTATGATTCTTCTGGCAATTGTTCATCAATTTTTCTTAATTATATCACTCTTCTTTCATTTCCTTTGATCTTCTAAATGATCTTGGATCGAAGCAGAAATTTCGTTTCTGATTTTTTTCCCTGAGAATATCTACTATCAAATTATTCTTCTAATTTATCAATCGTCAATTTCCTCAGTCATTTTCGTAATTTTTTAATTCTTTGAATCATCTTTTACACCCTTATTTTTCATTCTTCATAAATTTTAGTTAATTTTGTTATTCTTTTTTCATTTCTTCTGTTCTTCTAAATGCTCTTCTTCTAAATTTAATTATCTTAGCAAGAACTAGCCCCGTCCACCCACCCTCTTCGCATTCTAACGACAATAATCTCACTCAGATGGGATAAAATCAATCACTGAAAAAGAGACAGGGTGCGTGGGCGGGGCTAATTATGTTCTTCTGTCGAGTGGGAATGAAAAATAAAAAAATAAAAACAAGCGCTGATCGTATTGTTTTTTATTATATACTATTTGCTATAAAATTTATTTCTTATTTCATGCATCTGACCAGACTCCAGATAATTTTCAAAAGTTGAAAAATGGGCGAAAATGTCAGAAGTGCCAAGATCAGTCTTATCTAAACAAGTACTAGCCCCACCCACCCACTCTCCATTTTCTTGGAAGGTATGTCATTTGCCAAAATCAGTCTTGTCTTAGAAAGTACTAGCCCCGCCCACCCGCCCTCTATTTTCTTGCAATGTATGTCATCTGCCAAAATTAGTCTTATCTGAGCAAGTACTAGCTACGTCCACCAGCCTTTTTTTCATTCCAACGACTAATTTTATTTCTCTTCAGTATAAAGTCATTAATTTCATTCAAATCGTATAAAATCAATCACTAAAATTTTCGAAAATAGTTGAAAAATGGGCGAAAATGTCAAAAGTGCCAAAATCAGTCTTGTCTTATAAAATACTAGGCCCGCCCACCCACCCTCTATTTTCTTGGAAGGTATGTCATTTGCCAAAGTCAGTCTTATCTCAGCAAATACTAGCCCCGCCCACCTGCCCTTTATTTTCTTGGAGGCTATGTGATTCGCCAAAGTCAGTCTTATCTCAGCAAGTACTAGCCCCACCCACCCACCCTCTTCGCATTCTAACGACTCATTTTATTTCTGCTCAATATAAGATCATCAATTTCACTCAGATCTGATAAAATCAATCACTGAAAAAGAGACAGGGTGGGTGGGCGGGGCTAATTATGTTCTTCTGTCGAGTGAGAGTGAAAAATAAAAAATAAAAACATGCGCTGATCGTATTGTTTTTTATTATATACTATTTGCTATAAAATTTGTTTCTTATTTCATGCACCTGACCAGACTCCAGATAATTTTCAAAAATAGTTGAAAAATGGGCGAAAATGTCAGAAGTGCCAAAATCAGTCTTATCTAAACAAGTACTAGCCCCACCCACCCACCCTCTATTTTCTTGGAAGGTATGTCATTTGCCAAAATGACTTGTCTTAGAAAGTACTAGCCCCGCCCACCCTCCCTCTATTTTCTTGCAATGTATGTCATCTGCCAAAATTAGTCTTATCTGAGCAAGTACTAGCTACGCCCACCAGCCTTTTTTTCATTCCAACGACTAATTTTATTTCTCTTCAGTATAAAGTCATTAATTTCATTCAAATCGTATAAAATCAATCACTAAAATTTTCGAAAATAGTTGAAACATGGGCGAAAATGTCAAAAGTGCCAGAATCAGTCTTATCTTATAAAATACTAGGCCCGCCCACCCACCCTCTATTTTCTTGGAAGGTATGTCATTTGCCAAAGTCAGTCTTATCTTAGCAAATACTAGCCCCGCCCACCCGCCCTTTATTTTCGTGGAGGCTATGTCATTTGCCAAAGTCAGTCTTATCTCAGCAAGTACTAGGTCCACCCACCCACCCTCTTCGCATTCTAACGACTAATTTTATTTCTGCTCAATATAAGATCATCAATTTCAGTCAGATCCGATAAAATAAATCACTGAAAAAGAGAACGGGTGGGTGGGCGGGGCTAATTATGTTCTTTTGTCGAGTAGGAGTGAAAAATAAAAAAATAAAAACACGCGCTGATCGTATTTTTGTTTATTATATACTTTTTGCTATAAAATTTAATTCTTACTTCGTGTACCTGACCAGACTCCCTGATAATTTCCAAAAATAGTTGAAAATGGGCAAAAATGTCAGAAGTGTCAAAATCAGTCTTATCTTAACAAGTACTTGCCAAAAGTAAAATCGACAGGTTTAGATGAACCATCACAATCTTTATTTTGTTTCAACGAACAAGATATCTTAACACATTTAATGAAATATTTATTTATTAGTACAAAAAAAGTAAATTACTTCAAATTTGTGTGATTTTGTGGAACAGGGTATCGTAAGCAAGAAGAATGGGAATTGTTTCACAATAAATTGAGCTAAAATAAAGTATGACAGTTACAGTACAAAAAATTGAACTCAAGTCAAAGAGACCTTGCATTTGTTTATAGTGTTTGTGTGCATTCCCCATTTGTCACTTTTATTTGTCAAAAATGTTTCACGACGACAATATACCTTTGTATTCACTGATTTTTTTATTAGTGCGTTTCATACAAAGTGTGAACTTTATATTATTATAAACGATTTTTTTAGCATTTTGTAAAAAGCCAGTGGTACACTATAGGTGTAGTCGAATATCAAGCCTCACACAACCGAAAATGGTCTCTCGGAGAAGCTCTTACATGGAACGTAAATAGATACATAGACGTAATAGAAGCGACTAGAAATAACGTAACAACCCCATGTCAACACTTTTAAATAATTGCATACTTCGCATATATTTATTTCAGAATATGATCGCAATCGTGTTCCCGGAAGGTACCCTCGACAATGCAAAATCAGATCAAAATTTAAGACCATACTTTTCCAAAATACCGCCACTTGGAAATCCATGTTTTCATAGAGCAGTATATGCACCATTCTTACAATCGCTTTCTTGTGCTGCCATATATTACAACCTATCAATTGTGTTCAATGCGATAGAAGAGAAAGATTCCAAATATTATACTTCAGATGTGGTCATCAACGTTGCAGGCAGAATACAATATAGGTTTGTTTCCGCTGCGTTGAAGAGAAAATGCGAAATTATTATTCCAGTATTGTAAAAGAATCTCGAATTGGAGCCAATTATCTTCATAGAGAACCGATAGCATTCGTCGTTCCAGGCAAAGTGCTTTTTAAATCTCGAATTTTTGATAATGACATATTGTCGTTGGTGATGCCTTTTACAGCGACATCGATTGTAACAGGATTTCTTTTTTCTTTCGAAAAGACCCTCAATAGGGAACAGATTGCAAACTACCTCATTTGTAGCAACTGGGTGTCGCAGCTACCATTTTTGACATGTTAGTGAGAATCCACCGTGTTTCAAATAAAACCAATTTTTTTAGCACTTCAAGTACACCAGATGTGGGCACAAGAATTTAATATGACTATGTTTTTTTCGGGGGCTAATGATCCGAAAAAAGGACAAGGAGGAACGGGAGTATACCACGGTAAGTCAATTGAAAAGCAAAAACTTGTAACAGCGAAATGTAGCTGAAAAGGGTCCTCTTTTGATGGAAATATTACCGTTTGGTGGTGTAGAAGTTTACCTCTACAACTTTACAAGTAATGCCGCTGGAGAAATGGTGACTCCAGTTAACTACACGAGTGAAAAATTTATAGACCAAGCGTCATCAGACATGGATAATTTCAACATAGAAGTGGACCCAGATTTACACAGTAAAGTTTTTTTTTTTAAATCTTTTATCAGTAAGTAGTTTAATTTTTCTAGGATACCAATCCGTTGTTCTTGATCCTCAACAACAAGAAACCGAAACCGAGGTCTGTTATAACAAAACCCCCGGCAACTACTTTTGCTGCCAGTTTCAACTCAACATCTCTTCTGACGTTTCATTACTTGACTCTAAAATACGGTACACCTATCATCTGGTAGCGTACCGAGGTTACAAAACTTATTATAGCATTTTTCAACCCGGTGGAGTTGAAGTTTGTGCTGTAATTGCGTGTTTAAATTCAGAATTAGGTTCTTGTGGTAAACGATTCAAATCATTTAAAGAGATACAATGGCCTATAACTTTTAACAGTATCGTTATTAAGGCCAACTTTGGTATTCTTCGAAAGGAAAAAATTTATTATAGCTCGCAGTTTCCAAATTCTGTGCTGACTTCGATGAGGCCAATACATCCGAATTTTACGCAATGGAGCAAACGTAATCTCACCGAACTTGTTGGAAACGATTCTTGGGAGATGGTGGAAAGGACCTTTGCGTTAATCAAACCGCACAAGAAAATTTTGACTTTTGGAATTTTTGGAAGAAATTTTACCCTGTATGATCCTCGCGCATATGGTGACAAATGTTATCTGAACCAACCGCTCATACTGGTGGTACTGTTTTTTAATATTTATACTTGTATACAAAGTTTAATTTTAACGTAATAAACAATTTATCAATTAAAATTGAAATTGGGACTTTTGTCAAAATTGTAATTCTTGGTAACGCTGGCTATATTTTGAAATCAAGACCAACTAAATGTAATAACACCTAAGTCACGACAACAATTAGACACCGAATTCTCTATGTAATATGGTAATTTTAGATTTTTTTACATAGATAAAGTACCGTATACTTGTCAATATTAGGTAGAAGTAGCCAATCACAGGTCTATTTTAGAAAAACACGAGTGTACTGCATATTTTAGGTCAGCCGTGTAGGCTATAAATAACAACGGACCTACGACTGATCCTTGTGGAACACCGCTCTTCACCTCAAATTAGTCAATAGTCATCTCCTTTAACATTAAACACTCTATTTGAAAGAAATGCATCAATAATTATGCTTATATCTTAAAAAAGAATGAAAGACTGGAAGGATGAAAAAGGAATACCGATTAAAAATTAAACCAGCAAAAAAAAATTGCTCTAAAGAGTTTAGACAGTACTTCCCTCGCTGTCGGAAACTTGACGACTGCATGCCTATTGTGTTTTTTTCTCATTACATTTTTGTAGTGGGAATTTAAAAAAAATTGCGATGACGTCATCAACATTTTTGCAAGGACACGTATATCAGTTGGGATAGATGTAGTGTAATACTAAGAATAAAATTATTATATTCTCAAATTTTCGGGAAAATGAATTGGGTCGTTTTGAATATTGATTTGTAATAATCAATAAAATAACGAAACAATTTACTCACGTATACCTACGTATCAGAGGCAACTGATATATATCGTGTATGTATAAACATTCTTAATTTAAGATGACAGGCGTAACAGCATACATGAGAGCCAAACAGAGAAACTGTAAACAAAACGACCGTCGGTTTTATTGCTTCGACTTCCGCTTATTATATAAAACATTGGGTTTTATTTTAATTCTTGACGGTGAAATTCACAATTGGTTGATTATAAACATGTCTATTTCACATTCGCGGAACCAAGTGAACGCATAAAACAAATGCAGGTCTGTAATGTTAAAGTCGATGTAAATAAGCGTGCTACCCTTATGTTTCAACCGAGTTTTTTCTTTAACAAATTTTGTGTCTACCAAATTGGGTTGGTTGGGGTGTAATACTAATAATAAGTGTTGCCTTTAATTTAATCAATAAAATAAATTGACTTCATTAATTTTTTTGAACCACCTCTTAAGAAAATCTAAAAAATATGAATGGAATGATAAATCACAAGTACAAACTCATCAGATTTTTTGCATTTTAGATAGGATTTATTCAGCAAAATTTAAGGGTGACGTCATCAATTTTTTTAGGAGGGATGAACAAATACATTTTGAACAAAAGTTTACCATGCTTATAATAAGTTTAAAATATTCCCAAGATTTCAAAGCATTCGGTTTTGTAATTCCTGATTAAATCGATAAAATAAATTCACGCCTTCATTAATTTTTTTGAGTCACCCTGCATATGCAAATCCAAAAATATGAATGGAATGATAAATCACAAGTACAGACTCATCATATTTTGTACATTTTAGATACGATTTATTCGGCAAACTTTTGAGCTGACGTCATCAGTTTTTTGTAGAAGATAACCAAATATATTTTGACTAAAAATTTATTATGCTCTTTATAACTTTAAAACATCTGCAAGATTTCAAAGCATTCGGTTTTGTAGTTCCTGATTAAATCAATAAAATAAATTTACGCATTCATTAATTTTTTTGAGTCACCCTGTATATGCAAATCGAAAAAATTTGAATGGAATGATAAATCACAAGAAGAGACTCACCATATTTTGTACATTTTAGATAGGATTTTTTCAGCAAAATTTTGTGGTGACATCATAAATTTTTTAGGGGGGACGACCAAATACATTTTGATCAAAAATTTATCATGCTTATGATAATTTTAAAATGTCTTCAAGATTTCGAAGCATTCGGTTTTGTAGTTCCTGAGTAAATCAGTAAAATAAATTTACGCTTTCATTTATTTTCTTGAATCACCCTGTGTATGCAAATCCAAAAAATATGAATGGAGTGATAGATCACAAGTACAGACTGATTATATTTTGTACATTTTAGACATGATTTATTCGGCAAATTTTCGAGCTGACGTCATCAAGTTTTTGGAGGGGATAAGCAAATATATTTTGACTAAACATTTATTATGCCCTTTATAACCTTAAAACATCTGCAAGATTTTAGAGCATTCGGTTTTGTAGTTCCTGATTAAATCAATAAAATATATTTACGCATTCATTAATTTTTTTGAGTCACCCTGTATATGCAAATCCAAAAAATATTAATGGAGTGATAAATGACAAGTACAGGCTCATCATATTTTGTACATTTTAGATATGATTTATTCGGCAAACTTTCGAGCTGACGTCATCAAGTTTTTGGAGGGGATAAGCAAATATATTTTGACTAAACATTTATTATGCTCTTTATGACCTTAAAACATCTGCAAGATTTCAGAGCATTCGGTTTTGTAGTTCCTGATTAAATCAATAAAATATATTTACGCATTCATTAATTTTTTTGAGTCACCCTGTATATGCAAATCCAAAAAATATGAATGGAGTGATAGATCACAAGTACAGGCTCATCATATTTTGTACATTTTAGATGTGATTTATTCCACAAACTTTTGAGCTGACGTCATCAAGTTTTTGGAGGGGATAAGCAAATATTTTTTGACTAAAGATTTATGATGCTCTTTATAGCCTTAAAATATCTGCAACATTTCAAAGCATTCTGGTTAGCAGATTAAAAATTAAATTTCAAAATGTTGTTTTATAATTTTGATTTTTTTTCCAAAAATCTGGACGTTTCGGGTGAAAAGTCGATTCAGAGTTGTAAACTACATGTGTAGGACTATGTTATTTTATACAATTGAAAACGCATTTACTATGTACAATTTTGAAGTGACGTCATCGCATTAGTGGTGGGGATGATTAGACAAATTTTGGTTAGCGTTTTACCATCTACATGATATTCTTAATATAAGTACAAAATTTCACAACAATCGGTCGGGTACTTTCGGAGATTATCTGTCTAATAAAAATCCGGGACAACAGACGAACAGACGGACGGACAGACAGACGGAAATGGGAGACCTATTTCTTCGTCTTCTAGGGGTCATGAAAGATCGAGAAAACGTAAAAGTAGAGAGTCGGCCGACGGACTCGATTACAATACTTCCTTTGCTTACGCTCGGGAAGTAAAAACAAAGCAATTGAAAATGAACAACAGACAATGCGGAGAAAAGTGAACGAATTAAAAGGTAAAAACACAAAAAATATTCAAAACGAAAGCCCCTTATCATGTAGACAATTGCGACAATCTTTTACCCAAACTGGATAATTGCAGTTCCAAATACATAATACGGAAAAATTTGTGGCCATTAACTTCCTACAAAAATGTACATCAATATCGATCCTATCAGCATTTTAAAAAAATTTTGAGGATCTACTAAAAAAGAGAATTGCAGCTTATTTAACAAAGAATAATATCCTAAGAAGTGAGTGTCAACATCTTGTACCGAAATTCCAGAAACACAAAATTTTCTCAAAATACGGTGTTGTGTGTGCAGTGAAATGTCATATTTGAAAATTATTCTAAACATAATAATAATAATGTCTTTGTTTTTAACATTGTAACTTGATTAATATATATAGCAGTCTCAGTAAAATATTTTAGTTTACAAAATTAACCTCTGAACTGGTTTCTTAATTTTAGTAGATCAACGCGCAGGCTGTACGCTTGTTTCTGGACCCAAAAATTGTTGTTCAAGTTAACCATATTTTTGAACAGTAACTGGTAGTGACCCGACACCTGCCGGTACGATATGTTCTTCTGTTAACCTTATTTCTTTCTCTTGAATGAGCTCCTGTTTTAGTGTGTTTTCTGTTGAATTGAATTAGAATGTTGGTGTTTGGAGAATTCTTACAATCAACTTCTAGATCCAAGATAGGGCCAAAATCCGTTTCAGTGTTGATATTCATTTTCTTCTCCATAGATACAGGGCCGACTGACCTCATCCTTTTAGAATGATGACCCAGCGTCTAAGGGCCAACAGAACCCCCCAGGCCAGAGCGTCTGACGACGTGGAGAATTCAGACTCGGAACCAAAGAATGCACTGTTGCAAAATTAATACCCAAGCAAATGCACCGTGAAAACAAAGCATTTGCACCACTGGAGCTAAATTGGCAAGACCCAAGTTAAGTTAGTAACACATACAATATACAATACAAAATGCTTCAATTACAAAAATTACAATATACAAATTTCTCCACGTTTGCCACCAAAGAGCAATGACTGTGCTCGCTCGTTGCTGTTGCCCAGCAAGAACCAAACAATACGAGGAGGTCTGGAGTGCGTCTTGCCATTAAAACAGAGGACTAGAATTTGATAGCATGGGTGAAGAACACCGTATTTTGTAAATTTGGACGCCGTACTTTAAAAATGATGCATACGGTATTTTGTGAATTATGAACGCAGTAATTTGTATATTCTAAAGCCGCACTTTATCAATGCTGAATGCATGTTATTAACAACAAATTTCAAAAAAACTCGGCCATTTTCGGAAAAATATCCACTTTCCTTCGTGTCCACAGCACTCAACACAAAGCATTTTTGCTAATATTTATTAACAATAAATTAGAAATTCGCGAACACGTGCTACTTTTAACCCAAAACGGAGCTCCAGTGTTGCTGCTACCAGACCGGAATCAAAACTGAACACAAAGGATCGAAAATGTGACTTTTTATCAGGTAGTGACTTCATCGTACGTCACGATGAGATTGGAAAAATTATTTTTCATATTTTAGCTCAGAAATTGTACATTTTCGGGGTTAATTTAACAATGTTTAAACAAACTAATTTGTTTTTGCTAACCTCGTGTTCTTCGGGACATGGTTTTCGGTTTAATTATCATATATTAATAGTTATCATATTTAAACATTATGAATTATATTAATTATATTTAAAATTTATTTATTTATTTCGTGAAAACGTATAGCTTTGATCAACCAATTTTAATCGTTTCGAAAATTTTCCCACAATTTTAACATTGTCGAGTAAACGAATCACCGAACTCAATAAATTAAAACTGAAATCGTACTTACCCTGTTTTCGGTTCTTTTCGGAAAAATCTCCATTTTGGTTCGTGTTCACGGCACTAACACAACAAATTTTCCTTAATATGTATTAATAATAAACTTGAAATTCGCTAAAACGCTCCACTTTTACGCGACGATCTTGCCGCCATCAAACAGAAATTAATACTGAACACAAAGGACCGCAAAACGTGACCTTCGGACAGGTAGCTCAGGTGACAGTGACGTCATCGTACGTCACGAAGAGATTGCAAAAATTATTTTTCATATTTTGGCCGGGAAAATGCACATTTTCGCAGATAATTTAACAATGTTTAAACAAATTTATGTGTTTTTAATAATTTCGGACTTTTAGGACAACGAGTTTCGGTTTAATTATCATATATATTTATGCTTATCATATTTAAACATTATAAGTGATATTAATTATGTTTAAAATTTATTAATTTATATCGTGCAAATGTATATTTTAAAATTCAGTTGCAATTCTTGATTCAATCAATAAAATAAATTGACTCAGTGATTAATTTTTTTGAGACACTCCCTATAAGCAAAACTAAAAAATATGAATGGAATGATAAATCACCAGTATAGTCTCATCCTATTTTGGACATTTTAAAAAGGATTAATTTGGGAAAATTTTGGGCTGACGTCATCAATTTTTTGGAGGAAGTAAATATATTTTGAATACAAATTTATTATGCTTATGATATGTTTAAAACATCTGCAAGATTTCAAAGCATTCGGTTTTGCAGATTCAAAATTAAATTGTAGGTGAAACCAAGTTCACGGGGTCAGCTAGTAAAAAATAAATTCAAGTCAAATGGACCTTGCATTTGTTTCTATTGTTCACCAGTTGTCACTTTTATTTGTCAAAAATGTTTCATTACGACAATACAGCTTTATTCTTACTGATTTGTTTATTAGTGCGGCGTACAAAAAGAGTCAACACTATATTTTTATCGACCATTTTTCAGCATTTTGTAAAAGGCGACTGGTACACAATAGGTGTAGTCGAATATCAAGCCTTACACGACCGAAAGTGGTCTCCAAAGGAAATTCTTGAGTGGAACACACACAGATATGTACAACTAATAGAAGCGAGTGGAAATGATGTAATAACGGCATGTTAAAATTTTTAAATTGCACACTTCGCATAAATTTATTCTAGAATTTGGTCGTAATCGTGTTTCCCGAAGGTACCCTCGACGATGTACAAAAACATCAAGATTTAAAACCATATTCTGCCGAACTACCGGCATTCGGAACTCCCTGTGATCAACAAAAAGAATATCCCACATACCTGCATATGCTTTCTTGTATTGCACGACAGTACCAAGTATCAATTGTGTTCAATATGATACAAGCGAGAGATTACGACTATTTTACTTCGGACGTGGTCCTCAATCATCGAGGCTATATAGAATATAGGTTTGTTGTAGAGGAGGTAAAGAGTAAACGCGAACTTATTTTTTCAGTATTCGAAAAGAAAATCGAATTGGTATCGAAGTTCTTCGCAAAACATCAATACCATTAACAGTTCCTGGTCAACTCGTTTTTTACCCAGTAAAATTTCATCTTCAAACAATATCCGTGATCTCGTCTTTTGCCGTGACATCGATTGTAGTAGGATTCCTTTTCTCTTTTGAAAAGGTCCTCAATCAGAAGGAGGTCACAAACTATCTTATCTGTAGCAGCTGGGTGTCGCAGCTACCATTTTTGACATGTTAGTTAGAATGTACCGTGTTTTAAGTAAAACCAAATTTTTTAGCACTTCAAGTACACCAGATGTGGGCACAAGAATTTAATATGACTATGTTTTTTTCGGGAGCTAATAATCCCAAAAAAGGGCAAGGAGGAACCGGAATATATCTTGGTAAGTCAGTTGAAGAGCAAAAACTTGTGACGATGAAATGTAGCTGAAAGGGGTCCTCTTTTGATGGAAATATTGCCGTTTGGTGGAGCAAAAGTTTACCTGTACAACTTTAGCGACATTGGCCAGGGAGAAATGGTGACTCCAATTGACTACACGAGTGAAACGTTTCTGGACCAAGCATCATCAGACATGGACAACTTCTACATAGAAGTGGACCCAGATTTACTCAGTAAAGAATAATTTTCATAAATTTTTTATAAGTAATTTAATTTTTCCAGGATACGAATCTGTTGTTCTTGATCCTCAACAACAAGAAACCGAAACTGAGGTCTGTTATAACAAAACCCCGGCAACTACTTTTGCTGCCACTTTCAACTCAACATCTCTTCCGACGTTTCATTACTTGAGTCTAAAATACGGTACACCTATCATCTGGTAGCGTACCGAGGTTACAAAACCTATTACCACGTTTTTGAACCCGGAGGAGTTGAAATTTGTGCTGTAATTGCGTGTTTAGATTCAGAATTAGGTTCCTGTGGTAAACGGTTCAAACCGTTTAAAGACATACAATGGCCTATAACTTTTCACAGTATCGTTATTACGGCCAAATTTGGTACTTTTCGAAAGGAAAGATATTTTTATAGCTTGCAGTTTCCAAATTCTTTACTAACTTCGATGAGGCCAATTCATCCGAATTTTACGCAGTGGAGTAAACGGAATGTCACCCAACTTGATGGAAGCGATTCTTGGGAGATGTTGGAAAGGACTTTTGCGTTAATCAAACCACACAAGAAAATTCTGACTTTTGGAATTTTTGGAAGGAATTTTACCCTGGATGATCCACGTGCATGTGGTGACAAATATTATCTGAAACAACCTCTCATACTAGTGGTACTGGTTTTTAATATTCATACATGTATACAAAGTTCAGTTTTAATTTAATAAAAAATGTATGACTTAGCAATGTATGTTTTTATGGATGTGTCAAGATTAGAATGGAATAGAAGTGAATCTGATTAAAAGGTCAGATTGGGGTAGGCCTTTAGGAGGATAAATAGCGTCTATTTTGAATGCTAAAAACTTGCGAAAACGCCTCTGGATTTTTTCCATAGATTGAATGTAAAATTGAGCTGAAGGAGCCCATACAATCCTGGCGAATTCAAGTTTTGATCTTACGAAAGCACAATATAACGCATTAAAAGTGGTGATGTTATTGAAAGAACTGGACGATCTGATGATAAATCCAAGGAATTTAAACGCTTCAGCAGTTATAATATATATAATATAATAATATAATAATTATAATGTAGAGAAAACGTGAGTTTAGAATCAAACATTATTCCAAGATCTCTGAAGGAATCCACTCTTGATAAGATATTCAAGTTAATGGTGTAATTGAAACTAAGCTTACAACTTTTATTTGTTAGAGACATAATGTAGGATTTGTCAAAATTTATAGGTAATAAATTAGATTGACTCCAGTTTTCAAAAGTGTGAATATCTTCCTGTTGAATTTGATAGTCTTCAACATTAATATATGACGAAACATTTTTAGGTCGTTTGCGTAAATTAAAACCTGAGAACTAATGTTTTTAATAACATCGTTGAAGTAGACATTGAAGAGCAGCGGACCTAGAACAGAGCCCTGTGGGACACCGGACGGGACAAAAATTTTTTCGGATTGATGTTAAAGGTACTGCACGCATTGATATCTACCAGTTAGGTAAGATTCCATTAATTTCAGTAAACAATCGGAGAAACCAAGGTTGCGTAATTTTATCAGTAGAATTCTGTGGTTGAGATTGTCAAACGCTCTGGAAAAATCAGTATATATCACATCTACCTGCTGTTTGGCATCGAAACTATTGGCTACGAATTGGGTGAAAAATTGAAGAACCGAAACATTGCAAAATCTCAAAACTGAAATACTGAAAAACTGAAAAATGGAAGGAAAATTGAAAAATCGAAAAAGTGAAAAAATTCAAAACTGAAATCTTGAACAACTGAAAAATGCAAAGAAAATTGAAGAATCGGAAAAGTAAAAAAATCCAAAACTGAAACATTGAAAGATCCAGAAATCGAAAAATTGAAAAATCACAATTGAAGAAAGAATTGAAAAATCAAGAAATAGAGAAATGGGAAAATCAAAAAATCAGTTAATCGAAAAATTGAAAAATCGAAAAATTTAGAAACGTCAAAAATTAAAAACTGCAAAATAAAAAATTTAAAAATCGTAAAACTGAAATATCGTAAAGTTAATAAATTGAAAAACTGAAAATTTTTGAAAAAAAAAATCGTATCAAAAACTAAAAATTCAAAAAATCGAGATTTTAAACAATCGAAAAATCAAAACATTGAAATACCAGTAAGTTGATAAATAGGAGAATTTAAAAAACAAAAATTTTAAAAATCCAAAAATTGAACAACAAAGAAAACCTAAGCCTGAAAACTCGATCGAGAACAACAAAAAGTAAAATTTAAAAATTCAACAAATTGAAAAATCATGGAACTGAAAAATCGAAAAGTCGAGATAGTGAGAAATCTAAAAACCTAAAACTTTAAAAACTGAAAAATTAAAATATCGAAAAATTTAAAAACCGAGAAAACACAATATCAAAAATTTGAAAAATTGAAGAAACGAAATATTGCAAAATTCCAAAGCTGAAATATTAAAAAACCTAAACATGGAAGGAAAATTACAGAATCGAAACAGTGAAAAAATCCCAAACTAAAACATTAAAAAATTGAGAAATGGAAAAATGGGAAAATCAAAAAAATTGGTCTAAAGAGTTTAGACAGTACTTCCCTCGCTATCGGAAACGTGATTAGATTTCAAAGCATTCGGTTTTGTAGTTCCTGATTAAATCAATAAAATAAATTTGCGCACTCATTAAATTTTTTGAGTCACCCTGTATATCCGAATCCAAAAAATATGAATGGAATGATACATTACAAGAAAAGACTCATCATATTTTGTAAATTTTAAATAGGATTATACGGCAAACTTTTGAGCTGACGTCATCAATTTTTTGGAAGGGATAAGCAAATATATTTTGACTAAAAATTTATTATGCTCTTTATAACCTTAAAACATTTGCAAGATTTCAAAGCATTGGGTTCTATAGTTCCTGATTAAATTAATAAAATAAATTTACACATTCATTAATTTTTGGGGTCATCCTGTATATGCAAATCCAAAAAACATGAATGGAATGATAAATCACAAGAAGGGACTCATCATATTTTATACAATTTAGATAGGATTTATTCAGCAAAATTTTGAGGTGACGTCATCAATTTTTTAGAGGGGATAAGTAAATATATTGTGATTAAAACGGTCCTGGTTTAATAACAAAAAAATATTGTTCGTCTATAAAACAAGCTCGTCTTAGACAAAGTATTCGTAAAAAAAATAGGTCGTAAAAAAATTTACGTATGCTGTTTCCGACTGCGATTATGGTTTAAATATTTTTTAGAAAATCCTGTCATGGATGTAGAAACATTTGTGACAGCCAGAGAGGTTTTTTTGAGAAAATTATCTTTGAATTTAGACCACATTGAAATAGACACTAGGCAACAGGTACATTTGGGCAAAAGAAAGAAAAATTAGGGTTAGGGCTTCAAATTTTGAACGTATTTGCAAACTTATACCGACTACAGCAATAGCTAAAACTGTAGAGTCTCTGTTGTACAGTACATTTAGAGGTAATAGTCATACATACTATGAACAGCAAACTGAGAAAAAAGCTGTCATGTGTTTTGAAATAAATAAAAATATAAAAACTGAACGGTGTGGCTTGTTTATTTCAAAACAATTTCCTTACTTGGCTGCTAGTTCAGACAGGGTTTTAGAGGATAGGAGTGCATTACTCGAAATTAAATGCCCTTCAAAATCCCAAGATTTGTCTCCCGAAGAAGCGGTTAGAAAAAAAAAATCAAATTTTGTACATTGACAGACAGAGAATTGAAACTAAAAAAAAAATCATGATTACTACTTTCAAGTCCAGGGACAAATGCTTGTTACGGGTATTTCACAAGTTTATTTTGTTGTATGGACACCAAAAGGACTAAATATAGAAAACATTTTTAAAGACGAAAAAATATATGTAAAAAGATGGCAGATAAACTTGGCAGATTTTACTTTGGCGCATTATTGCCCGAAATAATTGATTCAAGAAGAAAGAGGAGCCTTTGCGAGAGATTTTTTTAAAATAAATAAAATTTGTTTCAATTTTTTTATGTACTTTAATAATTTACTAGGAGTACATTTTCATCACCAAGACTTGCATATTTTTATTATAAATATATTTTGAAAATGATCTCTCGGCAAATGAAAACATATACGAGCACTTTTTTCGAGTAAACAATGAAGGGAGAAGTTACTGGGCGTAGGGCATTTTTAAAACACCTCCTTTCTGGGATAAGTAGTAGATGCACTTAGCTACTTATACCTACGTGTTAAACAAAAGCTGTATTTTATATATTTTTTACTATTATTATAAATATGTTTATTAGTTTTATTAATTAACAAAGCAAAATATATATTAACAATTACAATGAATTTTTAGTAATCATGTGTATTGAATTCAGGATCCTGAGTGGAGTAAAAATATTATAGTTCCCCAGTTTTAATTCGGTTTTATGATAGTACCTCACTGCGTAAAAGTTAATTTCCTTAACAATAGATTACTACGGCCGGTTCTGGCGGCTTGTTATAAAACTGAGTTCCTTGCCATAAATTAGAAAAATCAGCCGAGAACTCTAACAATCAGCTTATGGTAGAGCAGGCGATAAGGATCTTACCTGAAAAGTCGCTTCCGTAAATTTTAGCGGCGCTCCTATCGGCAAAGTACTGAACTAACTACTCAAATTCTGTCGAATTGATATCCATTTTTTCAATAATTGTTAGTTTTTGTTAAAAACTCTGCTAACCAATAGATCATTAATTTTCCTCTGATATTCCTGTTAAAATTATTCGACGTATTTTGCATTAATTTGTGGTATATTTTGATTTTAATAAACGCATTATTATTTAAACAAATTGTACCACTAACAAACATTTAATGACTCTGCGCCCTGTAGAAAGTGATGTTTTATCCATGTGCGAATTTTCAAGCTATTCTATGATGGTTATGACTCAAAAAACTTGAAAAGAAAACATACAATGGTGCTTTATTTACGATATTTTTCAGCCATATTTTCTAAGTTGATTGAACTGGTCTCTGCGCTCTAGAATATGAAAAAAGCTGCAGTTTGATGTATGATACATCTATATTAATATGATTTTTTCATACAAAAAACCAAAAAAATGTTATACCTCGTCTAGCGAATCCCCTTAAGTTTATTAATACCTAAGATGAGCATGGCAGCGATTATGATCCCAGGTAGCATGATCAACCTTAATATCCTCAAATTTACCAGTGGATTTCAGATTAAGACAGTTTATGCAATTGAGAGTTTCAGCCCTACACTCTTTTAGATCATGACTTTCAAAACAGCGGGGACATATTAACTTGCTCTTACAGACTTTAGAATCGCAGTAGGAAAACCCATCGATTGCATACACGTGTTGCTGACAACCGATTACATAACCTAAATTATTTTGACATTGAAGCTGTCATTTCGTATTCACACTCTTAAAAATGACATAATACGTCAAGGCACTCTAAACTACACCAGTTAAACAATTAATGCAGATCAGCTAAGTTGGCTAATTTTGGTTCTGACAGAATATTGACAACGCGTCAGTTTTAACTTAGAAATGCTTAATAAGATTCAAATCGTTTTTTCCTCCGTTTCGTTATTGTTGGTATGATCATCTAAAGCACTAATAACTAAGCACTGCTCTCAATTGTTTTCAGGTGACTGTAAAATGCCAAGAGAACGCCATTGCGGTAGTTGAATACCAAGTGTTTTATGATAAATTGCTTACTCCTAACGATGTACTTATAAGAAACACAGACAGATACGTGGAAATAATACAAGAAGCATCTGCAGATAACGTAAAAATGTTATTTTATATATTTACAAAATGATGATCTATTTTAGAAACTTATGGCAATAATTTTTCCTGAAGGAACCCTTGACAATATGCAGGAAATGAAAGATAAGAAATCTTATTCGACCAAAATAGGACCTGACCAGAATCCGTGCTTCGTTCACAGCCACAGGTATCCTGCGTTTATGAGAAGACTATCTTGTGCTGCGAGGGACGCGAAGACTGCAATTATTTTCAACGTAATCGAAAATGAGTCGGACGAGTTTTATAGTTCTGATGTTGTGATGAACGAGTTGGGTGACATTGTGCTTAGGTAAATCGTGAGAAAACGAAAAGATAAAACAACACCTGAGCAATTTCCAGTGTTAGAAGGGAAACCAGAATTGGCGTTGACTTTCTTAACCATCCTCCGATAACATTCGAGATTCCTGTTAGACACCACTTTAAGCTTAAAAATAAGCAGGGAGACTCTATTCCATTTGTAGTAACATCGTTTATAACTGGATTTAGTTTTTCTTATGAGAAAGTTATAGATCAGGAGTATCAAAGAACCTATTTGGTTTGCAGCAACTGGGTGTCTCAGTTACCTTTTTTAACATGTAGGTTGCCTTTACGTAACTATTAAAAAATATAAATTTTTAGCACTTCAGGTTTATCAAATGTGGGCGCAAGAATTCAACGTAACTATCTTTTTTTCGGGTGCCAACAATCCGAAGAAATCACAAGGAGGAACGGGAATATATCACGGTAAGTAATACGAGTAGAACGACATTCCAAAAAAAAGTGTAGCCGCAGTTGGTCAGATTATGATGGACATCTTACCTTCCGGTGGTACGCAATCTTACATCTACAGATTCTCTAAAATTGAAGATCCTGGAAATGTAACGAACCTCCAGACGAAAGTGAAACAGCTGTATCTCAGATGTCCAATGAAATGGACAAGATGTTTTTCGAAGTAGATCCAGATATAGAACGTACGTATCCACTTTTAGTTGCACATAAGTTAGTCATAAAACTGTTTTTCAGGATTCGCTTTTCGTCTTATTGACCCGCGGCGATCTCAACTAAAAACCCAACTTTGTTACGACAAGACCCCCGGCAATTTTTTTTGTTGTGAATTTAACCTACAGATGTCCTTCAACCAGGATGCCGCAGCAAGTGGTACCTACAAATATGTCTATCACATCGTTGCCTATAAGGGCTACAAAACTTACTACAATATTTTCGAACCGGGCGGTGTTGAAATCTGTGCCGTTATAGCATGTTTGGATAGAAATATTAGCTCTTGTGGTAAACGATTTGGCTCATTCATAGACGTCGCGTGGCCTACGACGTTTGAAAGTATTGAGATTGGTGCTAAATTTGGGGCAGTTCATAAAGACAAAATTTATGTTAGCTCACAATTCCCAAACTCGTTGTTAAGTTCTATGAAACCAATTGACGCTAAACATACTGAATGGAAGGAAGAACATATTAAAGAGTTTCACGACTACGGCGTCGACGATAAAGTAAAGAGAATTTTTACTCTGACCAAGCCGCAGAATCACATACTCACCTTTGGAATTTTTGGGAGGAATTTTAGCATAATTGATCCTCGGAAAAGTGCTGACAGGGCTTATTTCGTAGACCCTCTTTTAATCGGTATAGTTTTTTATATGTTAATGATTTAATTTATTTTCGTAGTACTTACACAAAGGTAGTATTTATTTTAAAAATAAGTAAATAAAATATTATCATTTTACTTACCGCTAATTTATTTAGTGAAGAAAAACTACGTACTCATTTGCTAATTACTATAAGCGTGTTATAATAGTTATTTATGCATCAAGAGAATAAACTGCCATATTTAGAGAGCGGATTTATAAGCACAAAAAAATTAAGAATAAGCGCTTAAATAAGCACAACATTTTCAATAAAAAGTTTTATTTTAAGCAAAAAAGCATTGGAATCTTCCTTTAATCAGCAATTAGAAGGTGAACGCTTTGAAAAAATTGAATTCAGCGATATAGTAAAGAAACAGGATGTAGTTATTATAAAACCAAAAACTAATCAAACCAGCAAAGTTACTCTGGAATCAATACAACAAACAATTGACCCCGTTGCTGAAGACATAGGAGTAAACCACGTTAAACAACTGAGAAATGGAGGTGTTGTTATTGGGTGCAATAAGAAAGAAGATATTACTAAACTACATAACATTAGTACGCAAAAACTCGGCGAGGATTACACAACTCGAAAATCTGGGTTAAGAAATCCCATGATAAAAATTGTTGGTTTAAGCGAATCATATAATGAAGAGTCTCTAAAAAGATGAATAACTAGACAAAACAGTACTTTGAAGGATCTTATAAACACATGGAAACTTGTTATCTGCAAGAAAATGAAAAAAATATATATGGCGATAGTAGAAGTCGATCCAAAGTCATTTTTAGAATTTATCAAATTAAAAACAGTTCTTATACATTGGGATGAATGTCGAATTTTTGAGCATTTTGGAATAATTCGATGCTACAATTGCGGTGGTTACAATCATACAGCGAAATATTGTAAAGAAGGGACAAAGATTTGTCTAAACTGTGACAGTCGTGAACACGTCGAAATTGAATGTGAAAAGGGAGAAATGTCGTGTATTAATTGCATCAGAGCAAATAAGAATTTGAAATTAGACTTAGACGTTAATCACTCACGTTTTGACCCAAAATGTGAAGTACTTAAAAAACAAGTGCAACGCGCCCAGGCTAAAACAAAATATAACAATATATAGCAACCACAGTAAAATCAAGAAATATCTGACTTGAGAATTTTGTTTTTAAATATACAGTCCATCAGGAATAAAATTAATCTGCTAGAAACTATTTTACATAATCATAATTTTAGTGTCTTGTGCATAAGTGAGCACTGGTTAACCAGTGATGAAACAGAATGCGTTACAATTAATAATTTTAGAGTGGCTGATTCTTTTTCGAGAGTGATTCACACTCATGGTGGCGTGGTTCAATGCATAGATCCTTCCCTACAGTATGAAGACCTACCACAACTGAGTAATATATCCAAAGAAATTCATTGAGTTAATCGGCATATATGTACATAAATTTGATGTATTGTTAATATCATTGTATAGATCACCCAGTGGTGATTATGATGTTTTTATTGAAACTTTAGTTAAATTACTTAATATCATTAATTATAAACAGAAACGTATACTAATTGGGGGTGACTTTAACCTTCATTTTAATGTAAACGACGTAAAGGCGCAAATGTTTTGTGATTTCTTACTTAGTTATGGCTTCCAACCTTTAGTGACTTTTCCAACAAGGGGAAGTTCCTGTATTGACAATGTCTTTTGTAATTTCTCAAGTGAAAACATAAACGTGAGTGCTTTTGAGACCCATCTGTCAGATCATAGAGGAGTAGCTATTAATATTTCTCAAATTTTTAAAACACAAGAAAAACAATTCAGACTTACAAGACCCCTCACGAATCATGGTAAATTAATTTTTTTCAATCTATTAAGTGCAGTTAATTAGGACTTTGTAAAATCTGATATTGATATTAACAATAAGTTTAACATGTTCATTAATACTATCTTATATAACTATTATATTGCATTTCCTGTAAAAACTATAGTCTGCTATAATAGAAGCAAAATTCCAAGTAATAATTGGTTTTCAACAGAACTTCAAAAGATGAGGGAAACATTAAAATTGCTTTCCGAAGTTATAAATTGCATGGAACTTTAGAACTCAAATCGTTGTTACTGGAATTTAGACGTAAATACAATATAGGTAGCTATTAAAAATGCAAAAAACAAGCTAATGATAAATATATTAGAATAAACAAAAATAGTCCTAAAGCAATGTGGAAATTGATCAAATGTAAAAATCTCAAAAAACAACCTAAACAAACTTTTGCCACAACACCTGATGAATTTAATGCCTTTTTTGCAAATATTGCTACAGACATCATTTCAACCTTGGCTCCCCCAAAATTTGATCCCATTAGCTTAATGACAAATATACCTAATATAAATACCTCATTTAATTTTAAACAAGTGACTTATACCCAAGTACGAGATGCTTTTGTTAGCTTACGAAATAATAATTCGAAAGACATTTATGGATTTACAGTACCTCTTATTAAATCCCTTAAAGACATATTAATACAACCGCTTACCAATCTGATAAACTCCTGCATTGAAGTGAATTTATTCCCTGATTGTCTCAAACGAGCCAGTGTGGTTCCTATATACATAAAAGGCGATCCTGATGATATTGGCAATTACAAGGCAATATCATTATTACCAATTTTTTCGAAAATTTTTGACAAACTAATGCTACAGCAGATTACGGAATATTTAAACAAAGATAACCTTCTGACATTACAACAATTTGGTTTCCGTAAAGGCCTCTCTACTTCTACAGCCATCAGTGCACTAGTCGATAAGATAATCCAGAGCTTTGAACGTAAAGAATATTACTCAACCCATTTCTTAGATCTCAGTAAGGCTTTTGATTGCGTAACTCACGATATTCTGTTAAGAAAATTATATTACTATAATTTCCAACCACCGAGTATAAATCTGATTATGAGTTACCTTAAAAATAGAACGCAAAGCGTATCCATTGAAAACAGATCATCTTGTACTTATTCTGTTAATTATGGGGTTCCTCAAGGGTCCATTTTGGGACCAATATTGTTCTTGCTATATACAAACGATCTTCCAGACTACCTTAAAGAAGTTGATGTAACTCTCTACGCTGATGATACTTGCATTGGTACAGCAGGATTAACTGCCGACCTTGCCTTCAACGCCAATCAAAATTCTATGAAGAAAGCCGCAGAGTGGTTCAGTGCAAATAGACTCCATTTAAATAAAACAAAATGTGTCTCAATGCTCATCACATTAAGACCCTGCGAATGTTCCATTGACTGTGCGGAATATACAAAGTACTTAGGAGTCATTATCAATAAGGAACTTACTTGGTGTCAGCACGGTAATTATATGTCAAATAAAATTTCAAAAAATACCTTCCTTTTAAGAAATTTGGCTAATAATCTTTTTTTAAACTGTTTATGTATGGCCTATTATGCTCTGATACACTCTCTTCTCAATTATTCCATTTTAGTCTGGGGGCACTCATCATCTTTATCACGACTCTTTAAACTACAACGAAGATCAATCAGAATAATAGCTAATATAGGATACAGAGAAAATTGTAGAGCGTACTTCAAGTCACTAAAAATACTTACACTTCCTTCGCTTTATATTTATCGATGTTTGGAATTTATTACTCGGCATACAGAATTATATCCCAAAATCAACCTCTATCACAACTACAGGACTAGACACGAGAATATTTGTTTCAGAAAATTGCGTCTCACTAAGTCGAGGGATGCCATTAATTATTTTTGCATAAAATTTTTGAACACTTTGCCTGACGAAGTACGTAGATACAACAGTCATGATTTTCTAAAAAATGTGAAACAATATTTGATACGAAAGGCATTTTATTCATTAGATGAATACCTAAATAATAATTTTAAAGACCTGGTGTTACTATTTAGTGGTGCTTAATTTATTATATAGTAGACCATATACATTTATAGAGTTAATTCTAATTTGTTTCTTTTAAAAATTGTTATTTATTTTTATAAAATTATGCTCGATGTATTTACTAGCTTCTTCTGACGCGTGTACAATTTTTTATTAGCACAAATAAAGATTTATTTATTATTTATTTATTTATTCATTAAATAAGCATAACACTTTCATTAAAAAAGTTTTATTTTAATAAAAAGCATTAAAAACATACTCATATTCCAAATCAAAGAACACTTCTTAGAAGTTTGGATAAAATATTATTACAATAATCCTAGACTTTATATTTTACACACGTATTTCAGTTTTCTTTAAAACAATTTATGATTATAATATGTTCCAAGTTGTCCACTGTAAAAATTTTTCGCCGATCATTTAAAATGTGTTTAAAATTGGAGAATGTGCGTTCAACATCCACATTCGTTGTTGGCGCAAATTTGAATTTTGCAACTAATGTTAAATCTAACTCCATATTTTCCACCTTATGGCCTTGTAAAACACGAGCAACGTCGGAAAGAACACCGAAACCTGCATTTTTATTTAACACTTCGTCAAGTTTTTGAGATACTCTAGTACCAATATCACCCCTTACTGCATTTACTTGTTGTTTAAATTCTTTCACTAAGTTTATGGCATCTATCAACAACATGTCGGGTTTTTTAACTTTTCTATTACCTCACATACGAATTGATAACTGCTTCTTAGAAAAGCTAGATCTTGTCGCAAATCTTTGTTTTCCAAAACATTTATGCAATCTTTAATCGATTGAGAAGAATCTTCGGTAAACTCCGTAACTATACTTCCTCAAATTATTTGATATATTTGTCATAATAAAATGTGGTCTGTAACCATGTTCCCCACCTCGTTATAATCGGCTCTGGGGGCAATGGTATGTTTGGAAATTTTTCCTTAAAATGTTGCACTCTTAATGGGGTTTTAACAAAAATCTTTTTACCATTTGCAATTTTTTTTTTGTCATTTACAAATCTGGTAATCGTATTGCCATTTGTTTTATCTAACATTTTCAAACTTACTACATACCCTCGACTAGGAAAATTTTCATTTAAGATTCCAACAATTAAACTTGCCAC
The DNA here is from genome assembly GCA_022388445.1 of Zophobas atratus. Taxonomy (NCBI): domain Eukaryota; kingdom Metazoa; phylum Arthropoda; class Insecta; order Coleoptera; family Tenebrionidae; genus Zophobas; species Zophobas atratus. The sequence continues at coordinate 49,838,253 of CM039445.1, read as the reverse complement.
GTATCTTCCACAACTATCGGTTGTTTCATCGACAGCGAGCCATAAATAAATTATCTCCAATGCGATGTTTAATTTCGTTGTAAACTTGCTGAAACACTGGGCCTACATAGGGTAAATGTGTACAAGAGTACGCACTTAGTGTAAAACTGTTAACAACTTTTTAATTTTTTTGGATAGACAAATTTTATGATATAGGTTCGTTATATACATGTTTAGAGATCAGATATATTTAATTGTACGCCCCAACACCACTATATTTTAAGAGTAATTTCAATTTTTGTCAAGATGTGTAAATGCGCACTCTTAGACAGTTCATTGCACAAGAGTGCGCATTTGAACGCTTATGAGTACGCATTACATTTTATGAAAAAATATTTGTTTCTAAGGTGAAAATAAATGGGAATAAGTGACTACAGACTACACATAAAACGGGAGACCTATTTCTTCGTACTCTCGGGGTCTTGAAAAGACGAGAAAACGTAAAAATAGAGAGTCGGTCGACGGACTCGATTACAACACGCTCAGGAAGTAAAAATAAAAAAAAATCACTATAACCACCACCACACAACTTGAGAAGCAGTACAAAGTAGTAGAGTTAAATAATTCATTATCGTATGATATGTATCTCCAAGACTATTAGATTACGTATTGCAAGCAATGCGCACTCTTATACAATACCTCGCTGCGCACTCTTGTACATTTGTACATAACCTAATGTTTTCAAAGTTAAAAGCTTTTGATGGACAGAAAGTGTAAAACTGTTAGTGTATAACGACACCTTAAAAGTTACAACTAATGAAAATTATTACTGTAAAATAAAAGAACTGGTACGTACCTTACAAAAAACTAAAACTATGAGCGGTAAAAATTACATCCACACAACGTGTGAACATAAAATCGTCAGTACGACCAAACTATAAACTATATTCAGGTCACTTTTGCACCTTTATCTCAGGTTTAACATTAAATTCTGAATGGTATAACTTCACCTTACCCAGATGGCACTAATAACCAGAAATCATCACTGCGTACTCTTATACATATGCGCACTCTTATACACATTTACCCTAATTTTTTCGGAGAGTACTTTCAACCGGAATATGTCGATTGCAGTGTTTTTCAAGGAATTCTTGAAGAGGGCCTTTCTCCAATTTTTTTAAAGGTATATTGGACTGGATCATCATTTTACATAAATCGGAATTAAACTGAAACTGCTCATCTTTTGTGGAAGTAGATGCAACAGATTCATGTATGGTCTGCTGTTTAATTTTAGAAACTTCAAACATTTTCTTCCTTTCTACACGAAGAGTCGTTCTGATATGTTGCGTCACGTTATATTTTTTATCACTTTGAATCTAAAACAACGTACATATACAGGTTTAACAAAGGAAAATAGATAAAAAAAATTAGTGGGCTTACGGTCTTCACACAAGCTCTGCAGAATATTTTGTTGTTTTCTAATTTTAATTCTGGAAAATCCCTTATCCACTCATCCGGCGTCGATTTTACTTTCGGCATTCTTTTAAAATATTAGTAATATTACCAAAAAGAACTCAACATGTAACAAGGGAGAACCACGTATAACACTGTACTACGACAGATGCGATAGACTGATGGTTGTGAAATAAACGGTTCATTTACTTAAAAGTTTCCATTAGAAAAATTTTAAGGTAGATAGTTGGGTACAATAATCATTTTCTCTAGAAAATCTTCAACGGTGTTGCCGCAAAATGCCGAAAAAGAACATCTGGTTAAAAGCTTTAATTCATTATCAAATGAAGTAAGGATTTAAAGTCATAAAATCTATGGAGTATTTTTCCAATCCTATAATAAAATTTTATTACCCAAACGACCGGAACCTATTCACAGAAAGGGTCTTGAGTAAGTGTACTTCAATGGTCAAGTCCAAGTAAAATGCATACGATACGATACGGCTAACTAACAAGTATTTGTCATCCCGACAAGGCCGACATTTGAACAAAATAAGCATTAAAACTCATATTCGTCGAAAAAAGCATTAAATAACCATATAAGTTTTAATATGCATAAAATTGAAAAAAGAGCAAATAAGTATAAAAAAATGTGTCAAATGACTCCAAATTGTATCATAGTTACAGATATAAAAAAGTTTTGAAGTGCTTACATTTTTCACAAAAAGCATTAAACCTAGAAATCCGTTCTCTAGCCATATTAATCCTGAGACTTCGGTAACGAGTTAACGAGTTAATGTCAAAAAGATACAGAAACCAGGATTGATCAGTATTTCATATTGTATTATATTATCGCTGAAATTAACTCTTACCTTTATGAAAACGCAGACATTACCGTTGTGAAAGCATTTCAGAACCACCCTCTCCCTCCCACATTATGACGGTTAAACAAGATTACAAGATAACATTCTTCTTTTTTTTGTTAATTATTTTACAAGCGAATCGGGTGCTAAGCTGTCCCAAAGCCCAAGATGAAAATCTCTGGACGTCCTGCTGCGCTACCAGAATTATTGCGCGTTAGGTCCCTTATCACGAAGCGGCACAGCTTCAGCTTTCGCCGCACAGCTCCTTTTTTATCGAACGAGACAATAAACAATAGCTACCGTCTTCGCAGCCAGTTGTTTTTTGCCGATTCCCAGAACGGACGGCGTCATCAAAACGGAAACTCCACCAAAACCGAAAAAAATTATTATCTATTCTCCTGACATATAGGGTATGTGTGTGTGGAACAAAATGCAAATCCTCGAGATAGCATCAAAGAAGACCGTGCCTCATCGGATTCTACACGATTTTTATCAATAACCGGATGATTATTCGGACGTGGATCAGAGCGGAACAGTTAGTTTCGATTTTTACTATGAGAGACTGCATTTATAAGTAAAGCAAGTGGGAAATAGCGTGGGAATGCGTATTGTGTGCTAATAAAGAAAGACAATGGCCGGCGCAGGGGAGGCAATCGCGCACTCCCACCACCGCGCTCAATTAATTCGAGGGTTGGTTAATCTTGACAGGGGCAATTATTCTGTATCTTCTTGTTAACATATGTTGAACAACCCGAAATGTTGAAAGTAGCAATGCGTTGACATCCCCTTCAGATTTCACGAGATAACATCGAAGCTCGAATTTCTGGAAGGTGGCTTGTCACGTTTTGTTTCTAAAGAGGGTTGCAATTTGTCACGGGGATAACGTTTGTGGTCAACACCGGTGTTTTACATCTTGCACGTGGATTTTATTTTATGTTGAAATTTCTCAGATTGGGATCTTGGACCGGATGCCGGGTGGAGTGAAATCTGCTTTTTAGGGTAGGAAAGTTTTGCTGATGTCCGCACACAAATGCGGCGGTTGTTTTTAGTTATGGGTGTAAATTTTTATGATTCACATTTTTATCAAAAACCATATCAGAAATGATGCTTTCGGTGCGAGAATTTTAGGAGCTGACTTTCATAAACGTTTTAAATGTATTTCTTTAAAATTACTACTGTCGCTTGTACACAGATGGTCCAACGATCTGAAAGGAACATATTAATCGCTCAGTCATGTCAAAAATTTTAAATTTAAAAAATAGATGGAATTTTGCTGTTGAAACGAAGTATCGATATATATCTCGGTAACCTCGGTACTTACATATTTTAGCAATAAATATTTTTTTAGAATATTCTGTCTAAAACAAGTTTGTTAAGGACAGAATTTTTTATAATTGAAATTGTGATGTTAATTATTGTTAAATTTACTATGTTTCTGATTACCTTAAAACGATTGTAAAATTCCAGAGCATTCAATTTTGCAATTTCAAAGTTAAATTGTCAAATGTTGCTCCACAGTTTGGAATTTTTTACCTAAAATGTGGATAACAAGGGTACAAATTGAACACGAACTCATAAACCACACCTACATGAGTATAAATCTCCTTATACAATTTTAAGTTTTTTTTCCAAAAATCTGAATGTCGGGTAAACCACAAATGCAGGAGTACCTATGTTATTCTATAACATTCAAACAACATTTATTCGGTAAAATTTTGTGATGAGGTTGTTAATTTTTTGGGAGCGGTTAAACACATAAATTTTGATTAACCTTTTATCACGCTTACGATAACCTTAAAACGTTTTCAAGAATTCTGAGCATTTGGTTTTGCAGTCAGATACATATGTGGAAAAGAAGTAATATGTAATAAATTAATAATATGAAATCAATGAAAAAACCATAAAAAACAACATAAATAAATATTATACAACGTGTGAAATTAACATACGTTTATTTTTTCTACAGCGCACGTTTTTTCGCAACATTTAATTGAAATTTGCGTTTTTTTAAATCTGGGGAATTTTGTCGTGGTTGATCTGACACTAACCATGAAATATTTGGGGTTAGAATTTTCACAGCAACAACTGTAATTCGAATCAATTCGAGTTTTTGTAAGTTAAAATTGGTTAAAATGTGTTGTGAAGAAGTCAGTGACGTCCTTACGCCTCCCGAAATACGGGAAATTTTAATTTGACATCTACCACTGACATTCACTTGATTTTTTTCGTCATGGCTACCAATCTTACTGATCTAAATTGCACCAGTACTATTCCAGAACCCCTTACCGCTATTAACGAACCGCTTTGACGTCATTTGAGTGTTTTAATAATATTAGAAAATCAAAAAACGTGCGCGGTAGAACAAATTTTGTATATATCATAATAATCCCAATTGAGAAATCGTGTCAACTGTAAAATTAATTTTCGTGACAACCAGTTGTTTACAATTTTCTAAACTGGTGACACTTTAAACTATTCATTGTTATAGATTTCATCAAGTGTCAGCTTTCCTAAAACAATAATCTGTAGGATACACACGAAAGAAATACAAGGTGTTCACACTCGAAGCAATGGAGAGGTTCTCAGATAATTCTTCTGATGATGAATATATATTTACTACAAAAAATAATTTTTATCGTGGTAGTTTTTCGAGGATGTAGAAGTGCAGAATAGGGTGGCCATGTCAGTTGATGATGTCGAAGGGGTAGCGTACTTGTAGTCCAAATTCCGGACACGCAGACTCATAAACCCAGAACATTTACCATCATCTAGGAAAGTAAATCTGTCCCTGCTATTGACATTTTTCGGGAGAAAAGTTTTCACACAAACCGTTGCTCATCAGTTACAAGAACAAAAAAATACGGTATAACCTGTAGGACTGAACAATTTTTTCAACAATTCTCAGAAAAATTGCACAATTTCTAGGCCTTCAAAATCCAGAAGAATACACGGGTCATAATTTTGGACGTTCGAGTGCAACTTTACTGGCAGACAATCATCAACAATCATTAACAGATCTGCTTTGAATCCAGTAGAAGGCTCCTTTGCGTCAAATTCTATGTTAAAACAGAAAACTAATCTTCATGGCATTATTTTGCCCATTCATCATCAATTTGATATGAATTTTAATCATTTGAAAAATTGTTTCATATTTCACACCATAAAGATAAAAACTAAGTCAATGTTAACATTTTAGTAGAAGAAATAAAAATCTGTTCTTCACTGAAATTTTTTAATTCACTAACGCTTTGATTTTAACAGTGAATTCAAACGCTTTCATTTCACTAGTGAATCTAGAACTCCTCATGAAGGTTACTATGAAGTTAATAATAGCTATATATTGTATTAGTGTTTTAGACACCGTTTTATCCACCCAAGAATATTCTTAATGGGATAAAACGAGGCTAAAACACGAATGCAATACAATGTTTTATCCACAATCACGATCATTTAGAATCAGATTTCATCAAAAAATTATTTGGCATTTCGCTCTGATAGCAGCTGTATCGTCAAAAGTTATTGAAATTAATTTAAAAAAATTGGGAGGTGTTGAATGGTTGCTGTGTAGATTCTATTGTTTATCGACTCCATTTGTGAAAATTTGTGAAATTGGTGAAAAATGCAAGAAATTAATTTTGTTCCCGAGATAATCTTTCAGAAAGCTGAAGCAGCAACTCTTCAATTATTGCCTGCGAAGTTCAGGAAACATTATGAAAAAATATTTTTCAAATTTAATGAATGGAAAGAAAAGGGGGAATGACAATAAATGAGGAAGTTCTGTTATCGTGTTTCTTAAATTTGAAGAACAAATATGCAATTTCATCAATGTGGTGTGCTGTGAACTGACAAATTTGAAAATCAGTGATGTAGAAGACAATTTAGGGATTTGAAAATCTAAAGAGAATTCAGAGTACGGAGTTTAGAAGGTCTCCAGCGCATAGAGAATATAGGGGATCTAGAGTCTATAGACCGCTTAGAGAATATAGAAAACTTAAATCGTCTAGGGTCTAAAGAGATAGCTTGAGAATCCAAAAATCTATAAAACTAAAAAGTCTAGATTCTAGAAATCTTAGAAAAAGTGTTTTTGAGTATCGCGTTGTTTAAAGAATAATAAAAAACAAATAAGAATTTTGCAATTAAGCTTCGCCGTCTTGGCTCACGACGAATATAAAAATCGTCACAAATGAGATAGGGTGGGTGGGCGGGGCTTATATTTTGCTTTTTTTAATACGTAGTAATCTTTTCACAACAAGAAACTTAAAACATGTTTAAAATGGTAAACTTTTGTAGGAAAATATGAATTTTGCAATTACGCCCCGCCCCTCGGTTTGACAACGAATGAAAACTTGATCATTGTTGAGGTCGGAGCAGGTATGGGTGGGGCTTAATCAAGTGATGAATGTTTCATTCGTTGCCAGATCGAGAAGTGAAGCATCACTGCAAAATCCATATTTCCCCACAAAAATTACCATTTTGAACATGTTTTAAATTTTTGTTGTGAACACATGACTACGTATATTAAGAAAAAAAAGGCAAAGTATATTTCGATACCAGATACCAAGACCGGCATTTCACGAAAATTCACAATTATGGAAGAAGGATTCTTTATCAATTCTGTAGAGACGTGTAGAAAATACATGTCCTTACCTCCGAAGATGTTATCCAACGACAGATTCTTTTTGCGATACACCAATCAAAAATGTACTTCAACAATCAACACTTTGTCGAAAGTTCCTTCAAAAGTTGCTTCATTTTTTAATTTGGCAAACGTAGAAGCTTATAACTTTACTGCCTAATAAAGGTGCTGACCTCACGACAATAAAACGGCTGTAAAAGTACATAATCATGTCGCAAAGCGAATTTTTTTTTAATTGTTCAATCATGTACACTAATCTTGAATCTCTGACCGCAAAGTTTAATAATAATTAAACAGCGCTCGTTACTCAGCAGAAACCTACTACTATACTCTTAATAACTTAAACTTAGTTGAATTCAAATATTACCGATCAAATCGTAAATCACGAAGATGAAGAAGTATATGCATTTATTTGTCTTCTCAAATAATTTCCAATTTTTCTGCATCACTTTTAAATATTGTTATTGATAATGTCGAATCATTATTTATAAAAATTTCCAATCGTCAGTTATGTTTCGTACTAAGCTGCATTTATAGGACTCCATCAACCACATCTGCGGCTGATGTTCAATTGTTTCGAACCCTGACGCAATTGGCAAATGACCAAGACAATATTCTTGTTTTCGGAGGCTTTAATATCCCGCAAATAAAATAGGTACCAATCGCGAACCATGGTCCGGATCAATCTTCTCAACTTTTACTCGATCAGTAAGGATGCGTATTGATTTGTTGCCGATTTTACGTTCAGCAACGATTCTAGCTCCTAGCATTATTCCCATCAGCTTTGTTTGTACGACAGACGTGTGGGTGCCGAGAGGTACACTGATTTGTGCGTTCAGTTGTTCGGAGTAGAATGCAGGCTCCTGAACCACTATCTGTTTTGGCACCATCGACATAGATATCGATGTCGGCTCTTCCTTCTGAATTATCATTCACTGATATTCTATATGTCTTCTCATATATTAATTTTGTACCCACTCGGTCACAATCCATCCTTAACAAGGGTATTCTGTTGAACGCCTCCGTTAAGATTCGAGTGTGCTTCGTTGTGCGGCCTTGCTTGTTCCATACTCCCAGAGAGTGAAGTCTTAGAGACGTCTACATTGCCGCTTCCTCTATGTAAAGGTTAAGAGGTGCTAAGCAAAGAAGAGTCTCCAGAGCCGCTGTGGGAGTGGTCCTCATTGCTCCTGTAACACTGAGACACGCCATTCTCTGAACGTGTTCAAATTGCAGGGCTGTTGTTTTTTGTCTGGCTCTGGGCCACCAAACTAAAGCTCCATAGCACAGCATCGGTCTGACTATTGCCGTGTAGATCCAGAGGGCGATCTTGGGATTTAAACCCCACGACCTTTCCACCACCCTACGACATTGCCAAAGAGCCGAGCGTGCTGTTTCCACCTTATCATCTAAATCCTTCTTCCAATTCAGTCGCCAGTCCAATACAACTCCCAAGTATTTGACTTCGTCCGAAAGTTGAAGCGTTGTGTTAAATATTTTTGGCATCTGTAGTGTGCCAATTTTCCTTTTCCTAGTAAACAGGATTAGTTTCGTCTTCTCTCCATTAACGGAAAGGGTATGCCTGCTGCACCATTCCTCGACTATTTTTACTGCAGCTTGCATTATTTCACATAATGTATCCGCGTTTTTTCCTGTTAGTAGAATGACTAGATCGTCTGCGTATCCAATTGTGTGGTAGCCAAGATCATTGAGGCGTCGTATCACGCTGTCAACGACAGTATCCCACAGTACAGGAGAGAGAACTCCTCCCTGAGGACATCCCCTGCCTACAACAGCCTCGATCCCAGTGCCACCTACATTAATCAGTACTTCCCGATTCCTCAGCATACCGGCCACCCATCTACTTAGGGTGGGGTCCACGTCGTGCTCTCGTAGGGCTAGTTCTATGCTTTTGAAGGTCGTTTTATCAAACGCTCCTTCAATATCCAAAAACATTCCTAAGGTGAAAAGTGTGTGTTCCATCGCGCACTCTATACGGTTTACAACCGTGTGTAGGGCCGTATCGGTGCATCTTCCTTGGATGTAGAGATGTTGGTTCGGATGTAGAGGTTGCTTGCTCAAAGCAGTCTCCCGAATCACTTTTTCGCTTAGTCTTTCTAGCGTTTTCAGCAAGAATGATGTTAAGCTAATTGGTCTGTAAGATTTAGCCAAGGCGTAATCTTGTCGTCCTGGCTTAGGTAAGTATAAAGATAACCTTTACTTTTCGCCATGCATACGGTATGTAGCTGCAGGAGGGCGGGATAAATATCGTCAACTCCCGGAGATTTATATGGAGAAAAGCTGTCCACTCCCCACTTCAGTTTTGCCTCCGTGACTACCTTTGCCGCCAGCGCCCAGTCCTTCGGGGAAGGTTGAGTACCGGCTACATCCTTTTTGGAATGAGAGATAGTCCTTGTGCTGCCTGGAAACATGGCCTGCAGTAAAAGTTCTGCGAACTCTTCTAAGGTGGCTGTAAAGGTGCCATCTTCTTTCTTTAGGAAACCTAGTTGATGTGTGTGGTCCTTCGAGAGAACTCTCTTCAGCCTTGCGGCCGATGCAGTCGACGTTATGTCGCTGCAGAAGGATTTCCACGTTTCCCGTTTCCTCTTTCTTAATTCTTTCTTAAACTCTTTCCGGTGCCACCATGGTGTATCTTTGCCCAGACCTTCCTTCTTTAAGGAGCAACTTTTCTCATACGCTGACATTAGAGAGTCGTTGATAATGGTCAAGGTTTTCTCCATGTCTTCTGTCGATTTGTATTCTGTTGGTATAGACTGCACGGAGGTCCCCAGTCTGTCGTCCAGTTCTTCGTTGTGTAAAGCCCAGTTCGTCAGCCTAGGGTTCCTGTACGTCTTTGTCTCCATGTCTATACATTTTAATGTATACATAATCCATCTATGGTCTGACACTGACGCCTTTTTAGAGACGTGCCATCCCATTATATATTGTGAGATAGCCCATGTAGCCAGTGTAATATCTATTACTGACTGACTACGCAATGTTACGAAAGTAGGTTCGCAGCCTCGGTTGAGAATCTCTAGATTTGTTGATAAAAGATATTCAGCTAGTGTTCTTCCTCTATCATTAGTGTCTTTGCTCCCCCACAGCAGACAGTGGGCATTTGCATCGGTACCGATGATGAGGTTTATATTTCCGGTATCACAGTGTTTCACCAAGTTCGCCATTTCCCATGTTCGACATGGTTCTTGTGCTCCCTGTGGTAAGTACACTGATGCTATTACCAGTTGCTCTTCGCCTCTTCCTATGTTACACTTAACATTTACCGCAGTCACATCCCTGGAACTGACCTGACGTAGGAGGACGGTTTAAATTTCCTGGGAATGTAGATACATGTCCTTGGAGATTCTATTGTGGTACCTGAAACAACAGTGCCATTTAAATTGCTCAACCCTGCGATCCTGGATTTTACAATCCATGGTTCTTGGATTATTGCTATAGTGTTCTGCATCTTGTCTAGACGACGACACAAAACAGTCGTCGCCATGTGACAATGGTGCAGGTTAATCTGAATGAAATTTATCTGCTGCAGCGCCATCTCTGCAACCAAAATCCCATACCTATCCTAGGAGACAAGAGGCATATGTCTCTGGCGGGCCCGCCCCCATTGGTAGAGGCTTCATCCCCTGGGGTTTCTACCACTTCCATATGGGTCTGCCCTTACTGAGCCGACGCCTCGTTCTCCTTGAGTTTCAGGTTGAAAGAGGACAGCATATAGTTGATTCTGCCCTCTCTCTCCCTAATTATTTTGCCCTCATCCATCCCAAGACCAAACACAAAGAGGTTGCCTGGAGAGGCAGCCTCGGGTTTGGCCTCGTGATGAAAAAGAAGCCATTTTTTAACGTGGGCCCACTAGTTCTGACCCTCCAGGCGGCAAAGTACGACCTCTGCATCCACCGGTGGTCCCGGTATCCACATAGAGTGTTCACCTCGTGAGTGTCATTAAAACATCAAATTCGCTTCGGTACTTACTACAAAGAAATTTTATAAAACCAAGTGTAAGCACCACGTTAAGGTTGTGTAAAAATTTCGTAAGACCAGTAGTACTTGAGCTTGCAAATAACGTTTGGTGGCCTGAACTCATTGGAAATCAAAATCGTTTGGAGTCAGTATAATAAAGAATGACTCGTTTCAGTCGTTCCCCTATGGTAATCACCCTTTCGGACCGTCTTATTCTGAACGTCTTATCATAATGTCGCTACCCACATTGAAGGACAGAAGAATTAAAGGAGATGTAATTTTCACCTTCAAATTATTGAGGCTCGAGATTCCATTGATGCAAAATTTATTCACCCTATGTCCATACTCCAGAACTAGAGGTCATTCACAAAGAGGTAGCAAAAAATCTAAACTTATTCCAAGATGGAACACCCTATTACACTCACATTCCATCTCCAATCCTTGAAAACACTATGAGGGGTTTAAAAGGACGGGCTCTATCGGTTACCTGGTATAGATTTGGCTAGACCAGAAAAATGGCTAAAGTTTGTTTGACCACAAATTTTAAATATTCTGTCCCTGTTTACTCAGTTATTTATTAAGATATTTTATTTCTGTAAAGCGCAATGAATTTTTTAATGCAATTTCTATAATGTACCTTTTTGAAAATTTAAAATTGTTCCATAAATAACGAAAACCAGATAATCTCATACTCATTACAATTTTAACGCGTTGTAGTTTTTTTTTGACAACAAAGTTTAAAAAACGGAAAAGCAGTCTGGGTAGGGTTTTTTACACTCATTTCAACAGTGTGAAGTTTATTACGATCGGACGTACACTTTTGGTAAAAACTTGAGCAGAAGTTTATATGTAGGTATTTCCCTATGCTGGAATACGCTTTAGCTCACCCTTAAAATGATGAAGAGCTTAAAATGTATATTATGGTTACCTAGTTTCTTAGCAAATTCTGTGTTAAACACGTTTTAGATTTTAACTCCCTACTGGGTAATCTTCTATTTGTGAGGACGAACCAGGTATAATAATCCAACAGGTCAAATAAACAATTCGTAGAAAAAAAAAAACAATATTTTTGAGTATTTGGGGTAAAAGTGATTGCAAAAAGTAATTGTAAAAGTGACTGAATTACTCAAAAGAAGTAATTCGTTGCAATTACTCATTACATTTCTTGAAAAGTAATGCATTAAAATTACTCATTACTTGCAAAAAAAAATTGAATTACAGTAAAGAATTACTTGTAATTGAATTACTTCCAATCACTGGAAACATGTCATCTCAAAAGTTTTTTATTAATCTAATCAATGCATCTCATTACTTGGTCTTAGTCTCTTTGAACTTAATTGACTTCTGTGTTCCCTGAAAATAAATTTACAACATTCTGAAATCAGCTTTTGAAATGGGTCCATTGTATTTTTATTTTCACACAATTTTCATTCTTTGAGCTACTTAAGTACCTTTTCTTAACTTAGGAGAGGGTATAAGGTCCTATATCAGTTCATAAAAGTCTGCAACAAAAGACAATAATAAATTACTTGTTACTTCTTTACATGCTAGAAAAATTATCCAATAAATTGAAGTCCGAACATGTAATAATAATAATAAGCTAAACTATTGTAAATGTATTTATATTTGAAAATGGAGTTTGGTGCCGAAAGGTATCTTTTATTTTAATTTCATTAAAAAAACTGCAGTTGAAAATTACACACATTTTACAGTATTTCCTGAAACAAAGTTAGCTATAAGATTTTATTTTTTCGGTAACCCGATAAATAAAACGACAGTGTACAAACATTTAACGGTCTTTCATGTATCAACCACAATTTATATGTGATGACAACCCATAAAACCTACTCCGAAAATAGAGTACTAGAAAAATCCAGACGTTTCCATTACATTAACTTCGACGGTCTGAAATTATTCATTACGTTCACAGGTCACCCAATCTTCAAAGTACCCGAACCAGAAACCCTCAAAATGTCTCCGCTATAATTCCACAAGCACCGCACGTCCACTTCAGTACCCTCCGACTCCCTCGACAAGAATTAAGGAACTGGTCACAATTTCGTGATTTCATTATCCTTAAGTGAATTTTTCCGGAACGTTTCAAGACAGTGCGAAAATGTTGGGGACTCCTGAAACCACTCACTTAATGGAGTACGGCGCTACCAACTTAACGACATTATACAATCACTGTGGTCACAAAGTGGACTAAATTATACGTGAAATTTGAGCACCGCCAATAAAACAAATTGATAGACACTTGTAAACGAAGAGGTCTGAACATTTTATTGTTCATCGCTAAAAGCATTCGAAAGGGTCAGTTCTTTCCGCTGGCTCATCCATCAGATCGATATTTTATTGGGCTGTCATTATTAACATCGAAGGGTGTTATTGATAGATAACAGCCTTTGAGTTTTTAACAATTTAAATGATTTTTTTGTGTTCGTAGACGAATACAATAAGGTGGCCACATTGAATTTGACACCTATAAATTATTAATGATATGGTAAATGACTGTCACCCAGTTTTTGAAAAGAGGGTCTGTTTATGTCTGAATATTAAGGTGCCCGATTAGTCTGATATTTTGACTAATCATGGACGATGTGTTGAGTCCGATTAAACATGTGCTGAAACGTAAACAACTACTGGACGTAGATTTACATTTTAGATTTTTCGTGTTTAGGTGGCAGGCTGGTTCGATTGTTCTGATGTAATAGCTTCCTCTTTACGTAACAGATGCAAATGAGGTCGTGAAATTTAGTAATGCTAATAGAAATGTGTTCTAGACACGACGTGTCGAAAGTAACAGATAACAAATGGACATTATGGTAATTCATCGGGTGTTTTACCTAAGATTTGCTTTTTACTTCCTGAGTGTAAGCTTTTCTCGACGTTTCATGCCCCTTAGAGTATGAAAAAATAGGTCTCTCGTTTCCGTCTGTCTGTCTGCCGTCTGCCCGAATTTTCATTAAACAGATAATCTCCGAAACTACTGGACCGATTGTTATTAGATTTTATTGGGAATCTAGTGTAGAGAGTAAAACGCTGCACCAATAATAGGAAGATGTCATCTTTAAAAGTTACATTATTAAATATTATTTCAATTTTATAAAATAAGATAATCCATCTATGAATCTGCGTTCAGTTTTTACCCTAGACTTCCAGATTTTTGGAAAAAAAACTGTATAACATTTTTCACTTTAGCTTTAAAACTGCAAAACCGAATGCTCTGAGATCTTGCAAACGTTTTAAGATTATCGTAATCATTGTTAATCAAAATTTATTCGTTTATACCCTTCCAAAAAATTGATGAGGTCATCACAAAATTTTGTAAACGAAAAACTCATTTGCAACAAACGCGTAGCATAATTCTTTACATTTACTTTAATACTACCTATACATATATCATTATTTTAATTTACAAGGGTTATCATAAAAAAATAAAATTTATAAAACAAAATCTTATAATTTTTCAAAAATCAGGATTTATTTACTTTCGATCGATTTTTTGATGTCACAATTTTTCGTTTTTTTCAACTTCAATTTCCTCAATTTTTCAATTTTCCAATTTTTCGTTTCCTCAGTTTTTCAAGTTACTGTTTATTCCATTTTTCAAATCTTCAGTCAATGATGTTTCAATTCCGCGACTTTCCAATTTTTAAATTTTTGAATTTTGCAATTTCTAGATTTCTCAATTACCCGATTTTCCCATTTCTTTAAGTTTTAATCTTTCGATTTTTCAATTTTTCAAGTTCTTGATCTTCAATTTTTAGATTTTTCAAAGTTTTTATTTTACACTTTTTCGTAGTTTCATTTTTGACTTTTCAGTTTTGCAATTTTGCAATTTTTCCATTTTTTTGACGAGAGAAGTTGAAAAAAATGTTGAATAAAAAACTGAAATATTGAAAAACTAAAAATTGAGAAAATTACATATTTAAAAAAATCAATTAATCGAAAATTTGGAAAGCAAAAAAAAACGGATCGAATAGTAAAATTGGAAAACCCTGAATTTGTAAAATTGAAAAATTATGTAATATTTGATATTATATAATTTATTTGATATTTCGACAAAATTGTGATGAAGTCGAAAAATTGAAGAAACGAAAAAATGGAAAAATCAAGAAACTGAAATAACTAGAATATAAAAAAAACAAACTAAAAAGTCTAAAAGTTGAAAAATCGTAAAATTTAGAACCGAAGAATTGCAAATAAAAAATTGGAAAATCCAGAAATTGAAAAATTTAACAAACAAGAAAAATTGAAGAAATAAAGATAACTGAAACCAAAAATTCAATTCCATTCAAAATGGAAAATCGAAAAACTGAATAATTGAATAAATGAAAAAGTTTTAAATTCCAAAATTGAAAACGGAAAAATTCTAAAATCGTATAATTTTTTTTTAAAGATGTGATTTTTTTTTTAATTATAATTGACATTACATATTTAAAATGAAAACTAGAAAAATTGCAAATCAAAAATTGAAGAAACGAAAAACTGAAAAATTGAGAAACTGATAAATCTAAAACTGAACAAATGAAAATCTAAAAAATCTGAAATTTGCAATTAGAAAAATTACAAATTAAAAACTGAAACATCGAAAAGTTACATAATGTAAAATTAACGGAAAAAAAAAGAAAATAAAAAATTGAGACACTGTAAATTGAAAAATTAAACAATCGAAAAATTGAAAAAATTGAAATTACAAAAATAAAAACGAAAAATCTTAAAAACAAAGAAAATAAAAAATCGAAACGAAAAATTGCAAATCGAAGATGTGAGGAAATGAAAAACTGAAGGATCGCAAAATCGAAAAATTAAAAATTGGAAACTCGAAAAATTTTAAATCAAAAAATTAAAAATTTTTAAAACTGAAATCTGAAAAATTTAGATTTGTAAAGTCAAAAAATTGCAAATTGAAAAACTGAAAAAACAAAAAATGAAGAATTGAAGAATAGACAAACTAAAGAAACGAGAAATTTCAAAATTGAAAAATTAGAGATCGAAGAACTGAACGAAAAATTGTCACATTGAAAAATTAAAAAACTAGAAACCTAAAAATTTTTGAAATTTAATGAATCGAAAAATTGCAAAGAGAAAAAAACGAATCGAATCTCAAAATTGGAAAACCCTAAAGTGTAAAATCAAAAAATTATGGGACCGTCAATGAAAATCTGTAGCAATGACAGATAAAAAAAATTAAAAGTAGATATCGAGAAATTGAAAAATTAAAAATAAACAAATTGAAAGATAGAAAAATTTTTAAAATCCAATAATTAAAAAATTGAAAAATTCTAAAAGAGTATAATTGAAAAAGTGAAAATTTTTTAAAATTACAAAATATTATTGCAAATTTAAAATGAAAACCAGAAAAAACGTTAATTTAAAACTGCAATTCTAAAAATTGTAAATCGAAAAATTGAAAAATTTTACATTGAAAACAAAGAAAAATACCAATTATCGGAACATTGAAAAATCGAAAAAACTTAAGAACTAAAAAAATTGAAAAATCGTCAAATTGAAAAATTAAAAATTGAAAACTCGTGAAATCCTAAATCGAAAAATTGCAAAATCTAAACATCTAGAAGTTTGAAAATTGGAAAACTGAAAAATTTTAAAGTGAAAACTCAAAGAGTTACATGTCGTCAAATTGATAAACCAGAAAAAAAAGGAACTGAAACACTGCAAATTGAAAAATTAAAGAAATGCAACATTGAAAAACCCGAAAAATTTTAAAAATAAGGGAAATAAATAACGAAACGAAAAACTGCAAATTGAAGATTTGAAGAAATGAAAAATTAAGAAATCGAAAAATCAAAAAATAGGAAATTCGACAAGTTTTAAATCTAAAAAGTAATATATTTAAAATTTGGAAAATTGAAAACTGGAAAATTTAGATTTGAAAACTCTGAAATAACGAAAAATTGCAACACTGAAAAACTAAAAAATCGAGAAACCTAACAATTGAAAAAAGTTAATTAATCGAAAAATTGCTAAGAAAAAAAACGAATCGAATCGCAAAATTGGAAAACCCTAAAATTGTAAAATTGAAAAATTTTAAAGATGGAAAAACTGAAAAACTAAATATCGAAAATCTGAAAAATTAAACATCGAAATATTGAAAAGGTGAGATATTTTTAAAAATATAATTACATATAATTACATATTTAAAATGAAAACTAGAAAAATTGCAAATTGAAAATTGAAGAAACGAAAAATTGAAAAATCGAGAAACTGAAAAAACTAAAGTTGAAAAAACGAAAAACTAAAAAGTCTAAAAGTCGAAAAATCGGAAAATTGAAAACCGAGTAATTGCAAATCGAAAAATTGAAAAATTTTATATTGGAAACAAGAAAAATTAGTATCAAATTAGGACACTGAAACACCGAAAAATGAAAAAAATAAAGATAATGAAAAACCGAAACGAAAAACTAAAGAAATGAGAAATTAAAAAATCAACTAATTGGAAGACTAAAAATTGAAAACATCGTAAAATTGCCTATAATTATTGCAAAATCTAAAGTTGGAAAATCGAGAAACTGAAAAATCTAAAATTGAAAATAAAAAATTAAAAAATCTAAAACTGGAAAAAATAGGAAAACTGAAAACCAAAAAACTGCAAATCGAAAAATTGAATAATCCAAAAATTGAAAAATTTTACATTGCAAACAGGAATAATTATTATTATCAAACCAGTACATTGAAAAACCGAAAAATTGAAAACCAAATAAAATAAAAAACGGAAGCGAAAATTTCAGAATATAAGTAGATATCCAAAAGTTGAAAAATCAAAAGAAAAAGAAAAATTTTAAAATGAAAACTCGGAGAGTTAGATGTCGTAAAATTGAAGAAACAAAAAAAAAGAAAAATTGAAAAATTGCAACCCGAAAAATTAAAGAAACGAAAAATTGAAAAAACTTAAGTTGCAAAAACAAAAAATTATAAAATCGGAACGTTGAAAAATAGAAAAATTCTAAAAATAAAGAAAATAAAAAACCGAAGCAAAAATTGCCAATCGAAAATTTTAAACAATAAAAAATCAAGAAATCGAAAAATTGAAAAAATAAAAATTGATAAATCGGGAAATTTTAAATCAAAAAATTGCATAATCTATAAATTGAAAAAATTAAAAAGTGGGAAAATTGAAAAATTGAAAAATTTAATAGGTACTGGAAAACTCGGAAAATTGCAAATCGAAAAACTAAAGAAAGAAGGAAAC
Source organism: Zophobas atratus (assembly GCA_022388445.1). Taxonomy (NCBI): domain Eukaryota; kingdom Metazoa; phylum Arthropoda; class Insecta; order Coleoptera; family Tenebrionidae; genus Zophobas; species Zophobas atratus. The sequence continues at coordinate 49,820,136 of CM039445.1, read as the reverse complement.
AAAAAATTGAAAGACTGAAAAATTATAGTCAAACTAGCTGCAGGAGTGTTATTTAGACGACTGGATTTAACTTTATATAGGTTATCAGAAAACAAAAGACACAAATTAAACTTTATAATTTTTCAAAGAAGGGGAATAACTTTCGACCAATTTTTTTACACTATACGAGCACTATTTTAGTTTATTCTTTCCACAAACTTGATGACGTCATTTCAAAATTTTGCTAAGAAACTTTCGCTTGAAATTTGTAGTGTGACATATTCCTTAATCTCTAGCCTGTACTTTTAACGTGTTTCTTAAACCTACACATACTAATCAGTTTGTCGTGATATAGACCTATTTACAGTTATCTTAAAGGAATAATCATCAATTATATACAAGTGCTTTTATTATTCATTGCCCTTTAGTGTAAGTATTCTTACTAGTAAAACAGAGAATAAGAACACTTACTTTTGGCCAAATTGTGGAGAGCTCCCAACAATCTCCTCACCAACGCTCCCATTTTTGTCTACCTGTTAAAGACAACAAAGCGCACGGTGCCCCAAATTTAATTCCGTTCGTTTTTTCGTAGCAGGAGTGACGATGTGTGTTTAGTTGTAGTGTGGAATGTTAGGTAATTAATCACAGTCTAGTTGGCTGGTTTGGAACTCCAGGGGGCTCACACAGCCTTAAACACCGAGAAAATTGCCAACGATTTGTTGTTTTTTTATGAGTGGCCACCAAAAGTTCCTTATTTTATTTCAATCGGAATTCGTTATTAATAATATTGGCAATTTTGGTAGCCGGTGAAGATTTATGGCTAAAGAGGGAATAGGGAGGACCGGCATGTTTTAATGAAGTACCTTTTTCGGGTGATGAGATTAAATAGTTCTTTTAATGGCTCGCCTTTCCTTTTTTATATTAACTGGTTTAGGGACTGGCTCATAAAGTATGTGTATGGTATGTTGAAAATTTCGGGGCACCTTTTAATTATCTAATCAAGTGGGATTGACGTTATTTATTCCTCCTGGGAACTCCCTACGGTATATTAACACCAACTGAACCGGCCCATTGCTAAATGGGGAGTCCTTATATAAAAGTCAATCAAGTAATTAATTATATTTAAAATACATTATTTAATAAGGGGTGTACAATTAAAAATTGTGAAAATTCAATTGTTTACGGGTATTTTCTCATTTTAGTGCAAATTCGCTTGCAATCTTCGAAACTACTGGACCGATGGTTGTCAATTTTTGTATGTATATTAGGAATTTCATATATATAGTAAAATGCTACAGAAAATTTGGCTAATCGTCCGCACCAAAATGTGAAAACACGCACGCGTTTATTTAGTAATGATATTCAAAACATTTTGTTCGATTGTGGTTTGATTAATAATTTTATTCCTCCATTTTAAGGAGATGAACTGATATAAACATAAACACTTGAGTTAAACCTGTTATTAGTGCTGAGAGGACATTTTATACCCTTGGTTATCTGCTTTAAATATATTTCATTAATTTTTTTATGGGATTTTTGGATTGTTCGAATTTTCGAATTGTAAATTTCTCGATTTTTTTATTTTTTTATCCAACTATTCGATTTATCGAATATTCAGTTCTCCGAAATGCAGTTTTGAAATTCTTCAATTTCTAGATTATTAATTTTTTCGACTTTTCGTTTCTTTAATCTCTTGATTTTTTTGCTTTTCAAAAGATTGAACAAATGTAAGAACTGAAAAATCGAAAATTTGTAAAATAGGAAAATCTAAAAAATTGAAAAACCGAAAATTCGAAAGATCGATACATCGAAAAACTGAAACATTGACAGTTTGAATAGTTAAAAAATTAAGAAATCCAAAATATCAAAAAATTGGAAAATCGAAAATTTGAATTATTGAAAGACAGAGAGTCAAAAATTTGAGGACAAGACAGATAAAAATCCCGAAATTAAAAAACCGAAAAAGTTAAAATTTGAAAAATCGCAAATTTCAATTTCTTGGTTTTTCAATGTTCAGGTTTTGGTGTTTTTCAAGTTGTAAATTTTTGGATCTTTCGATGTTCCAATGTCTGGATTTTTCAACGTTTTGAAAGAATAAAAAATATAAAATTGAAAAATCAAAAAAATCAAAAATCGTGAATCGACAAATCGAAAGTTTGAAAGTTTGAATAGATAATTGAACAATCGAAAAATTGAAAAATCGATAAATTGAAAATTTGAAGAAAAAAGAAAAGAAAAGTGAAAAATTGAAAATTCTAGGATGGAAAAGACAAAAGTCGAAATCGAAAAATCGGAAAATTCAGACATTGAAAAACCACAACAGATAAAAATCGAAAAATCAAAATTTGAAAAACCGCAAATTTCAATTTCTTGATTTTTCAATTTTTTAGTTATGCGATTTTATAATTTCTGGATTTTTCTGCTTTTCGACTTCTCGATTGTTCAATTTCTCGATTTCTCGACTTAAAATAAAACTGAAAAGTCGAAAAATTATTGATCGAAAAATCGAAATACCGTAAAAACAAAAAAGCGAAAAACTCGAAAAAAGCAGAAAAATAGAGAAACTAACCTACCGAAAAGTTGAAAATTGGAGAAACTGAAAATCTAAAAATTCAAAATTCGAAAATTTGAATCGTCGAAAAATTGGGAAAGAGAAAAATTGAAAAGTTAATTAACGGAAAAATAGAGAAATAGGAAAATGGAAAAATCAAGGTCATGAAATACAAAAGTCTAAAATTCGAATAATTGTATAACTGAAAAATTTAAAAATTTAAAACCGAACAACTAAAAAATCAAAAATCAAAAAAAGAAAAATCCAAAAATCGATAAACCGAAAACACTAAAAAATCTAAAAATCCAAAAACTGAAAAGTCGAAGGATCGAATAAAAGAAAAATTAAGAAATCGATAGATGGAAAAGTCTACGAACAGAACATTAACAAAATTAAAAATTCGAGAAATTGAAAGATTTAAAAATTGAAAAATCAAAAATTTGTATATCCGAAAAATTGGAAACTGGAAAAATTAAAAAATGAACGAATAGAGAATTCAACAATTTGAAAGAGAGAGAAATCGAAAAGTGAAGATCTGAAAATTCGAGGACGAGAAAAACAAAAATCGAAAGTCGAAAAATTGGAAAATCCAGAAAATGAAAAACCGCAAAAATTAATAATTGAAAAATCTAGAATTTGAAAAACTCCAAGTTTCAATTTCTTGATTTTTCAATATTTTAGTTTTTCGATTTTACAATTTTTGATTTTCCTATTTTTCAAATTTTCGAATTTTCAGTCTCTAAATCCTGAAATTAAAAAAAAATTGAAAAATCGAAAAATCGAGAAACTGAACTATCGAAAAATTGAAAATTCGAGAAACTAAAAATCTAAAAACTCAAAAATCGAAAAATTGGGAAAGAGAAAAATTGGAAAAGCAAGTCTACGAATAATTGAAGAATCGAAAAAGGGGAAAATCGGGAACCTGAAAAATTGAAAAGTTAAATAAGCAATTAAAAAATAGACAAATAGAAAAATAGAAAAATAAAAGTCTCGAAATGCAAAAATCGATAAATCTAAAAGTCGAAAAACTGCTTAACGGAAAAATTGAAAAATTTAAAACCGAAGAACTAAAAAATCAAAAAAAGAAAAATCAAAAAATCGTAAACCGAAAAAACTAAAAATCTAAAACTCAAAAAACTGAAAAATTGACAAATTAAGAAAACGATAGATCGAAAAACCGACGAACAGAACAATAAAAAAAAAATGAAAATTCACGAACTCGAAACACCTAAAAATTGAAAAATCAAAAATTTTTATAACCAAGAAATTGGGAAATGGAAAAATTAAAAACCGACACAACCAATAAATATTAATCGAACAATCGAAAAATTGACAAATCGATAAATTGAAAATTTGAAAAAAGAGAAATCGAAAAGTAAAAAATCGAAAATTGTAGGGCGAGAGACAAAAATCGGAAAATCCAGACATTAAAAAACCGCAGCACTTAGAAATCTAAAAATCTAGAAATTGAAGAACCGCAAATTTCAATTTCTTGATTTTTCAATTTTTTAGTTTTGGGATTTTATAACTTCTGGATTTTTCTGTTTTTCGACTTTTAGATTTTTAAATTTCTCTATTTTTCGACTTCAAAAAAAACAGAAAAATCTAAAAATTGAAAAATCGATAAATTGAAAATTTGCAAAAAGAGAAATCGAAAGTAAAAAATCGAAAATTCTAGGACGAGAAAGACAAAAATCGGAAAATCCAGACATTGAAAAACCGCAACACTTAAAAATCGAAAAATCTAGAAATTGAAAAACCGTAAATTTCAATTTCTTGATTTTTCAATTTTTTAGTTTTGCGATTTTATAATTTCTGGATATTTCTATTTTTCGACTTTTCGATTTTTAAATTTCTCGATTTTTTGACTTAAGAAAAAACTGAAAAATCGAAAAATTATAGATCGAAAAATCGAAATACCGAAAAAAATAAAAATCAAAAATAACAGAAATCCTGATATCGAAAAAAATCCAAAAATGTAGAAACTAACCTACCGAAAAATTGAAAATTGGATAAACTGAAAATCTAAAATTGAAAAATCGATAAACTGAAAACAGAAAAATCGAAAAGTGAAAAATTGGAATTTCTAGGACGAGAAATACAAAAATCGGATGTCCACAAATTTTTTTTTAATCGTCGAAACTTGGAAAGAGAAAAATTGAAAAGTTAATTATCAGAAAAATAGAGAAATAGGAAAATGGAAAAATCAAGGCTGTGAAATACAAAAATCGAAAAATCTAAAAGTCGAAAAATTGCATAACAAAAAAATTGAAAAATTTAAAACCGAAAAAATCCATAAAAGAAAAATCCAAAAATCGATAATCCGAAAAAATTGATAGGATCTAAGAATCAAAAAACTGAAAAATGAAAGATCGAAAAATTAAGAAAATGATAGATCGAAAAATCGATGTGCAAATCAATAAAAAAATTGAAAATTCGCGAAATCCAAACATCTAAAAATCGAAAAATTAAAAATTTTCAGAATCGAAAATTTGTGAAATGGAAAAATTAAATATCGAAACAACTAATAGGTAATTGAAAAGTCAATAAATTGAAAAAAGAGAAATCGAAAAGTGAAAAATTGAAAATTCTAGGACGAGAAAGACAAAAATCAAAAGTCCACAAATTGGAAAATCCAGGAATTGAAAAACCGCAAAAGCTAAAAATTGAAGAATCAAAAAATCGAAAAATCGCAAATTTCAATTTCCTTATATTTAATTTTTTTAGTTTTACGATTTTACAATTTCTGGATTTTTTAATTTTTCGAATTTTCCATTTTTCAATCTCTCGATTTTTCAATTTAAAAAAAAACTTAAAAATTGAAAAATCGAAAAAAAAAAGAAATCCCAATACCGAGAAAATTCGAAAAACTGAAAATCTAAAATTGCAAAATCGAAAATTTGAGTACTCGAAAAATTGGGAAACACAAAATTTGAAAAGTTAAATACATAATTGAAAAATAGAGGAATAGAAAAATGGAGATTGTGAAATACAAAAATCGAAAGATGTAAAAGTCAAAAAAATGCAAAACTGAAAAATTGAAAAATTTAAAACCGAGAATTAAGAAATTAAAAACAAAAATCAACCTGACCTGATCTAACCTGACCTGACTTGACCTGACTCACCTGTGCTTGTTGATCTGTACTTAAGACGCAAGAGAATTTCTGTTTAAATAACTTTAGACCAAATTTTTCATGTGTCGTCTGTCGGTCCATCTATTAGCGATTTTATTAGCCAACATTTGTTATTAAACCTTCGAAACTACTACTATTAAGTGTAAACTATAGTATTTTCATACAAAATTTTTAATTTACGAACAGGTTTTCCTCTCAACTATTAGAAACTGTAAAACTTGATTCTATGTTTCCTCATGATTTTTGTTGGCTAAAACTTTTGTAAAAGTAGAGTTACATTGCCTTATTCTTTTTAAAAAAAAAATAAAAATTTTGAAGTCAACTCAAAATTGATCCGAATTAAATAAAGTTTATGTAAATTAATTTGATACATTTTTTGTACAGCATGATTAAATAAACATTTTCAACAATATTGTCAAATATTGTTGCTTATTCTAAAACAATATTGTAAAGTTATAATTAATCAAAATTTCCAGTTTTTCGAAAAAGCTGGGTATCTTTTATTGAACTTCAGAGACGAGGGAATTTCTATTGAAATAACCTTCGACCACTTTTTAAATGTAGTTAGTACCCTATAAGTTTTTATAGGAAATTCTTCAGCTGCAACACTTGTGCTTTACGAATTATCACTAAATTAAAAGAAAAATTCTTGGATGATATTTGGATGGACAGTTTAAGCATCTCGAAAATTCCATTTATTTAAAAAGGAGTTTATTTAAATTAAACGTTTATTATTATTAATGACAAGTTCATTTATTGCACTTGGCATTTTTTTCCTCTCATATTAGACTTTATTAGCTAGTGGGTGGATGCAAAAAAAGGCTCTATTAGCTTATTAATTTTCCCAAATCTAAAACAATTCGTGGAAACAACTCCTCTTGGTTAGCTCATGGCGTCATTTAACGTCGGAATCTCGAGTTGTTGGCCCCCCGTCGTGCCCCCTAATTGCCGGTCCACCCCTGGGGGGCGGCGCCCTGCACAGGTGTAATGAATTTCATATAAAACACTCTTACATGTCGTGAAAAATGATTTTCGTATAGATACAATCTCTTGATGGAAGGATATTAATAAAGCTGTACATGAGTATTGTCAAAAACGAACTCTTCGCTTTTTTAATCAAGCGAATGAGATTTTTTCGAGCGGCCATTATTTATAGTGTGATTGCCTTTTATTTTCCACGTCGACAGGGTCGACCAGCCCTGATTTATAGATTCAAATGTTTGGCGTCTTAATTTTTTGACGAGGAAAAATTGCCGTTGTCGGTGGCAGAACGATTTGATTTTCGAAATCTCTTTGCCACTTTAACCGGGAATTTATAAGTTATAAATTGAGAGGAGCATAAGGCGAACGCAATAACATAAATCAGTGGTTTGTATATTATATGGCGAACCACCTGTCCACTAACTTAAAACACAATCAATCATCCGAAATAATTACGGAGGAAGAGGATATATGATGTGTTTTTTCGGAACTTGCAGCACCGTTTTTAAATTGGAAAAAAATTAACTCGCAGTCAAAATGATCAGCGGTTTGAAAAATTTGGTGAATGGTATTGTTACAGGAAATGTTATCAGATCGTTTCTCTTCAGAAGTCGACCACACGTCTCTGACAGGACTTTGTGGCCGATTTTTTAAATTAATTGATTTCATAATTAATTATTGTATGGAGTTACTGACAGTGATTAATTGTTCTAATCTACCGAAAATCATAATTAGAAAGCAGTGGGCTATAGGCGCCTGACTCGTGACCATAATTGTCTTTACTTATCCTACGTTCATCACCAAAAACTCTTGTCCTTGGACATATGTATCACACTTTTCTTTTTATCGCTAGATCTATCTGGGGTAGCTTCATCCAACGTAACCAATGACAGTATGCTTACTAGCTATTGCATTTTTTGGGTTATTACATATGTATATGAAACGCCATTGAAGGTTATTTTGCTTCCATAATAATTTCCTTTAACCATAAAGATTTTTAAATTTGCAAATGGTTGAAAGTTTTTCAAATTTTGCAGTCCTGGACAAAGCTTTGGACGCGTGCGTTCTTGTAGTCCAAATTCCGGACACAAAGACAATGGAAGTAACTCTGTTCCTGATGTTGACGTTTTTCGGAAGTACAGAATATTACGGCCTGAAAAGATTTCACCCAAACGGTTGTTCATCAATTACAAGAACAAAAATTCACCGTACAACCAGTACGAGTGAAAACTTTTTCAATAATTTCCAGAAAAATTGCACAATTTCTAGGTCTTCAAAATCCAGTAGAATACACGGGTTACAGTTTTAGGCGTTCGAATAATGTTGTGAAAGAATACACAGAGGATTCTCTGAATAATAAAATCGAAATTTCGAGAAGAATCATTGAGCAGTCAAATTCCGTGTCAAAACAAGAAACTAATCATCAAAAATTAATTTGCCCATTTATTGGCGATTCGATACAAATTTTAGTAAAAGAAATAAAAGTTTGTTCTTCATTGAATTCAAACGCTTTGATTTCGTTACAGTGAATCATGAACTCCCTATAAAGGCTACTAGGGAGTTGATAAAGTCAATTTAAAGTGTCAAAATGGAATAAAAATTTAAAACGCTTTCGAATTATGTCAATAAATTTTTAATTATGTATCTGCAGCCATTTACTTTTCTCTTTCCTTGATAAAGAATCTAAATCTTTAAAAATATGTATTTGAAAATAATTGTTTTATGTGTCGTATAGTCAAACTGGAAATTTTATCTTCCAAATTGAATGTTTGGTAAATATTTTTTTTTTATTTTGTGTTTTACACACGGTGAAACAGTAGTGATGAAAAATTTATCTTGTCTTTTATTAAAACATTGTCGGATTATAAAAAAAGAAGAATTATGTAACATTTTGGTTCAACAAAAAAGTAAAAGCATTTATTTTAATTTATGTAATACAATTTTGCGTAAAAATGAATAGACGCCTTGGACAATATTGACGGTCAGTTAAAAATGTTTTCTGTATTTTGCTGGCGCCATCTCTGCGGAAAGGTCGAAACTTTACCACGACTTAGCAGTCTCGGATTAAATATATTTTTGATAACCTCAGTTTAAAACTTTTATTGTTTATTGTAAATAGCGTAAATAAAATTATGTACTAATGGTAATTAAATGTGCTATTCGGTCAATAAAAAAGCAATCTTAACAATTTAAAGAAGTTTTCTAACGATGCATTGTCATATTGTCCGTTGGGTCTTACAGATGACGCTAGCAGTATCCAATCGAAGATGGAGATTGCGTTTTCAATTTATAATTATTATATAAATTAGTGCTACCAATTGTGTTCCTACCAAGTTAATTTTGTTTTTATTTCTTTTTTATTATTATTGTTTTAATTTATTTTCTTATAAAACATTTCAGATCTTGCCATCACAGTGTCACCTACTTTTTAGCAGTGGCGGCTAATGACCTTTTAAAATGGGAGGACACAATTTAATTGATGAGTTAAATATGAAGATATGAAACAGGTTTGGCGGAAATAAATACGAAAATAAGTAAATTCAATAAAAGTAAAAAAGGGTTTGTCCACATATCTTTTTGCCTTCGGTCAAAATTTTACGTTGATGGCATCTAAAAGTTCATTGTGGACAGTTTGAGACGTTCCTTTAAAAACGGTTGCTTCTTTCAAATTATCTGATAAAGCAGAGTCCAATTCAACCGTAAAATCAACCAGGCCTCGAAATATACCTGGATTTTGTGGTTCCCTACTTTCGTCAAGTTCAAACACTCCACAAAATTTTATGCACATTATCAATCGGAGTAATTTATGGCGATTTTTGTCGAATCTTGCGTTATGTGCCCGAATATTATTAATATAGGCGGTGTTTAGTTGCTTCCGAATGTCCGTATTAAAGAGAAAGTTAAAATTAAAACCCTCGAGTGAGTTACTCCTGCCGAGCACTGTCAGAAAGGGACTGCAGTCCCATTTATTGAATGAAATGGCTAGGACGTGTGGTTTCCATGGCAACGGGGTAAACAAAACGTTTAAATCAGCCATGATTCGGTCTGTGCCCGGCTTTTATCAGCAATAACATATCCAAGACACACATCTTTAGATGTAAGTAGATGTAAGTTTTGATCGATTTCATACAAGTGGAGCGAGATAAACAAATTAGTTTTGATAATTATCACACAAATTTCCGGCGAAAATTTTAAAAATACAAAATTTGGCCTTAGCTATGATCGTCTAACAAATGGAACCCTACATTACGTTTTTGAAAAATGGCGGATGCGTTCAAAGGATGGAAAAGTACCGCTAAATAAAACACAAAATTTACGGAGGACACAAAATTATTAATGCTCAGCTCCAAAAATTAAACTTTGAGTGAATTTTAAATGAAATCAAATTAAACGTTCTGAATCAATGCAAATATTTGAATATCACAAATTCAATATAAACAAAGCAAAATCTGAAGTAAAGTAACCGGATGCAAATAGAGGTTAGAAAATGCAGAGCATGAAAGTTTACGTTCAATTTAAATTATACAACAAAGAAAATTACTGAGGGTAAAATTGTGAGATAGAGAAAAATATTGTATGAGGTGATAATTGCAAACCTAACAAATTTACATGAGATTAATATTTGCCACACTTTATGAACGATTCAAACAAAGAGTTTACATTATGTTCAATTATGCCACACTTTATCAACGATTCAAACAAAGAATTTATATGATGTTACATTATGCCATTATCCAAGTGGTTGGTTATTTAAAACAATTTGTTTTGAAGGTTTATATCGTGAACTGTTTATCCCAAACAAAAACACATGATAAATAAACACAAAATACGTCCTATGTTGCGAGAAAAAAAAAATGTCTCGATGATGTGATGATGATAACGATGATAATAACGATGATAATTGTCTAAGGAGAGAGATCTTTAATCTCCTTGTCAGTTCACGATATTATATTATGAATTCTGCTGCACCTTTCTACGGTTTTTTTCCACAGTGGGGCAACGTTAGGTTAATTTAACTGCCGTAAATGAACCATTAGCCATCTTGTGTGACGAATTAAGAAATGTTATAATGTAACACTTACGTATTTATTAGCATAATTCATAACTGTGTTAAACTGAATCCTGACTAAGTGAATTTTATGAAATATCCTAGTGTGTGTTTATCTAAATAAATCTAACGTCTGTTAAATTGTGTTAGTAGGTTAATTGTAACGATTAAAATCCTAACATGAACTGTGAATTTAAATTTCCAAGCAGAACTATCCACTAGCCAAAAACGCTAAACGTGCACATTGTTGCCTTTATTTAACGATTTTTTTATTGTATTTTTTTTTTCAAATTCAAATTATTCAAATGTGATTTCGCGCCGCTGTTACCACAGTATGTTTGTTTTTTTCTAATTGTTTGCATGGAATTAAATAACAGTTAGTAGACCCTTTATCGCTTAAATAACCTACTTACCAATATAACGCCCTCAAGCATCGGATGTTTCGTCCACTACAAAATACATAAATTGGTTTTATATAATTTCGTTAATATACTAGAAATATTCTTGTTGTAAATATGTGGAACACATTTTTTTTTTCAGCGTACTTATTACTAATTTTATAATATTTTTCTAAAAACGCTTTGAAACAAAGTTCTTCCAACTTTTTACTGATATACTGTTCACATAAATCAGAATTAAATATGGACTTGTTCGTTTTTCTTTCAAGTTCCGGCAAGAGATTGTTTTGAATCGTGGAGATTTCAACACTTGAACTCACATGTTATCTAAAAAATAAAATTAAAAATTTTCTGTTTCAAAAGAAAAACAAGTTAAAACATTTTTTAATGACAAAGTAAAACATGCATATAAATATACATATATGCTCAAACGGACAAAATATACGATAAATAATCCACGTCAATCTATTTAAAAAATTGATGGATAGTCCAGGTAGAATAAAATGGACAAGGACTAAAGTTTCCTTGTTTGATTACAGAAATTGATTACACAGTATCTTCTTCACGTAGAAACTGTGTTGTAGTATCATACAATAAAATATTTTCAACTCAGAAAGTACTTTTCTTAAGATAAAAGTGAATTAATGGGGTTTAAACAAGTAACCATTATTTTTTAACAAAAATGAATATTTAAATTTATCTACGATTTTAAATGGAAAGTGGCGTTTTTTTATCAGCCCCAAAGTTTACTGAGAAATCGAATATACTGACGAATATTAACAATTCGAAAAAAACAAGACAAAACCTGGGAAAGAAATATATAAAAATTATCTTCTACTTACATATCTTCTATCTATTTCAATTTTGGGATTTTTAAATAATTCGACTTTTAATTTTTTTAATTTTTCAACTTTACGTGTTCTTGATATTTTACTTATTTGATTTTTCAAAATATTGCGAGTTTTTAGATATTACATTTTTCGATTTTTCAGTTTTTTGTTGTTTTGATTTCTCAGTCTTTCGATTTTTTGCCTTCTCGTTTTTTCAATTTTTAGGAATTAATTTTTCAATTTTCGATTTAACGGTTTTTTTTCGATTTTTCGCCTTCCCGTTTTTAGATGATCACATTTTATACCAATATACGAGCAATGAAGGACACCGGGGCTCGAAAATTTTAGAGTACTGTAATGTTGCCCTCGGCTATATTTAATAATGATTAAAAAAAAATGTCATAATAACATCGACTTATCCAAAATAATATTCAGAACGTTTTGCTACATTGTAACTTAATTAATAATTTTAATCGCTTCCTCTGTTTTGAGGAGACAATTTGCTGCCTGCTTACTTGTCGCATTCTTTCGATAAATAAACATAAACAATTGAAGTTAAGCATGTACTAATAATATATTTTTACTTCAGAAGCAAGGTAAGATCTGTCTAAATAACTTTAGACCAATTTTTTGCGTTTAAAAGAGAAAGTCTTGCAGGCGCCTAGTGTTTTTTTTACATAAAGGATCCGTGGAGTTCCTTATTTGTAAAAAATTTTACGGAATCGTAGGGGCTCCTAGCGTCATTTTTTCAATATGTGATGTTTCGTTTTTGAGGGAGAAATCAAAATATTGTCAAAATCGGAAAATTAAAAAATCGATTAATCGGGAAATTGAAAAAACGAAAAATTTAGAAACGCCAAAAATTGAAAAATTAAAAAATTCAAAAATTTAAATACACATAAATCCCAAAACTGGAACATCGAAAAATTGGAAACTCGAATAATCGAAAAACTGAGAAATCGAGAAATGGAAATCGAAAAATTTGAAAAAACGCGAAATCGAAACATCAAAAGACCGATAAGTCGAGAAGTCGAAAAATCGAAAAATTGAAATATCGAAATAGCTAAAGATCGAAAAATGGGAAAATTCAGAATTGAAAAATTTATTGTAAAATCTAAAACACGAAAAGTCAAAAAATCGAAAAGTTTAAAAGTCGAAGTGTTTAAAAGTTTCAAACAGAGTCACGAAACTTTGAGAAAACATGAACGTAGCAGGTCGCTCGACAGACTCGATTACAATCCTTTACCACCTGTGCATTGATATACCCAGAGACAAATAAAACCCAAGCAATCACACCGGGTGTTCGACAACTAATTCCACAAATAACCCAGAATAAGTAAAAAGAGCAGGAATTCAGTCTACAACCTAATAATTCTGTTTAATTACTTCATTCATGGAGCAAAAATGAGTACATATTTTAGTGATGAAACAAAACAATTATTTATGTAAAACACAAATTTATTTTAATTCTGAATATCATATAACTTAGTTTCAAGAGTAATAATTTTTTTATGAGTATCACCGATCGGAAGACAATTGAGAAGTGTATAATACTGTTTCGCACTTTTAATATCAAGTTTAGTCACAAAATACTGTCTGAAAGAATTTCGAGCCATTTCTACCAGTTTTGGTACACGTGGATAATTTTCTAATCTTGTTAAATCTTTTTTTAGGAGTCTTGTTGACAGGAAGTCACGCAGTTTGGGATGCACAAAATAATTCGTTAGTTCTATAACAGAATCCGCTAAATATTTCGACAGAGGAAGTGCATCTAAGGTCAAATTTACGTCGCAAATGTACGACGCCATCGCACTTAAAAAAGTTGCACCAGTTACATCAGGTTCAGGATCCAAGTACAAGAGAATTTTGAATAATTCGCAGTATCCATATTTTCGAAAAATCTCGTCTTGTAGTACAGTTGTGACCCTTAGGCCAGTTGTGAGTAGATAGGCGAATATTTTAGTAACGTTTTCTTCGTTTTTATCTTCAGGACACCAATAAAACACCTGATAACAGTCTAAACTGTTGATGAAATCGGTGACACAATTATTCAAAGCGGCTGAACTTTGGAGGAGTAAATTCAGTTTTGTTAAAATGTGGTCTGTGTAGAGAATGCTTTCAAAAGCTGGTGGGCGTTTCCTTGAGAAAAAATCACGAGAAATGGGTTGAGATATAGAAATATGGAGAAGATAATTCTTTAGAATTCCACGACATATAAGATCATACTTTTCTAAAATAATTTTTAAATAGTCGGTTTCCAGTAGTAACAAGTCGTTGAGATTTTCCGAAAAAGGCGTTCGAATGTTTTCGTCTAGAAAGAATTCAACTTCATATGTCAATAGTTGATGAAAAAGTGGCGATTTTAGTTTGGCTAGTTGTAACAACACACTGAAGTGTAGCTCGTACTTTGAGCGACTATCAAAAATGTACTCAAATAACATTTCTTGGACGAAATCGGTGTGTTTATACTTTACGGCTAGTTCAAAGGAGTTATATCCATTGAAAGCTTCAACTGAAGGATCAGCACCATGACACAACAACGTAGTAATCAATTCTTCACTGTTGATATCCGGATTTGCCATCAATGACCTGTGAAGCGGAGTACAGTTTCCTTCGTCTTGTCCATTAACATCAAGCCCTTTATCCAGTAAGAACTTCGTAGCATGGACATACCCTTTTCCAGCAGTTTTGCCCAAAAGAGTCTCACCATCAGCAACAGACGAATATTTTTTCAACAGTTCGAGAACATAGTACTCAGGGACGGAGTTCTGAGAATTCAACACGTGGTCTAAAGCACCAAGAGTCCCCACATCGTCTGTACCGTGGACTTGAGCAAAAATTGAAATATTTGGCAACTGGAAAGTAAGTTATTGGTTAAAGTAATAAAGTAAAAGTTGCACATACAAACCGTTTATTTCGAATAGACTCTTCAAATAGCATGCAAATGTAATTGTTTTCTCCTAGAAAAAAACCTTTTCGTAAACTTGAAAAGTATTTTCTGAAATTGCCAGGATCGTTGCTGTCAATGGCATCCATCAGAATATCCATTGCTTGATGTTCCACTTGCCTTCTAACTAGATAATTACCATAAAATACCATTTTAAAGAGGGGCGTACGAAATAATTACTAAAATGGTCAAATATACAACAAAACTTTGACATGTACGGAGATAAGATATTTATTAATTGCGCTATCACTAGTATCATATTTTATCTTCTATAATTGTAAACAAAGAGTTGATAAGATTAATTGTTAGTCACTCAATTTTATTTTCTACCATAAGATGAACTACATTATCACTAGTATCATATCTTCTTTGTTTCGATAATAATCTAGGTATACTTTGCAAAAGATGGGACAATAATTGTAAACAAAGAGTTGATAAGATTAATTATTATTAGTCATACAACTTTATTTTCTACCATAACATGAACTACAATACTGTTTATTTAAATTTAATAATCATATAATTTTATTTCCAAACTAATAATTTTCTTGTGCATATCACTGATGGGTAGATGGTTGAGAAGAGTATAAAATTGTCTAGTACTTTTAATATCAAGTTTAGTAACAAAATACTTTCTGAAAGAATTTCGGGCAATTTCGACCAAACTTGGTACGCGTGGATAAATTTCTGTTATTAGCAGTGTTTCATCCGGTAGCCTTTTTGAAACAATTTCAAGCAGTTTGGGATCAACAGAATAATTTACTAATTCTAACAAAGACTTTACCCCATATTTAGTGTGATAAAATGCATCTAAAGTTAAATTAATTTCGGAAATATAGGATACCAATGCATTTTTTCTATTCAGATATGCTTCTCTATGAGGTTCGACATCCATATGTAAGAGAAGCTTGAATAGTTCACAATACCCATATTTTTGAAACACACCCTCTAACAATTCTTGATTTGCTCTTAAACCATGTATGAGTAGATAAGCAAATATTTCAGTAACTTCTGCTTTAGTTTTATTTTCAGGGCAACAACCAAAAACAGTGAAGCTGTCTAAGCTATCAATGAAATCGGTAACAGATTGATTCAAGTCTGCACTACCTTGAAGAAGCAATTCCAAAGTTGACAGAATCCACTCCGAGTATAAACTTTTTTCGATGTCTAAAATATGACGGGGTTTGTAAAGAACGTACTTTTCAAAAATTTCGCAACAGAGATAGCCACACTTTTCTAAAATAATTTTTAAATAGTCGGTTTCAATTAGAAGCAACTGTTTAAGATTTTCCACATAGGCCATTCGAGTGTCTTCTTCCAGTAAGAATTCAGTATCATGATTTATGAGTTTGTGAAAAAATGGCGATTTTAGTTTGGCCAGTTGTAGAAGCACACTGAAGTACAGTTCAGGTTTTGAATGACTGTCAATAGTAAACTCCAGCAGCATCTCTTGGACAAACTCTGCGTGTTTGTGGATTACCGCTAGTTCAAAGCAACTGTATCCAGTATTAGCGTTAACCGAAGGATCAGCACCATAACATAGTAAGATAGTAATTAGTTCCTCACTCTTGGTATCCGGATTTGTCATCAATGCCTTATGGAGTGGGGTACAACCATCGATTTGTTGTGCGTTGACGTCAAATTCTTTGTCTAGGAAAAGTTTCATGGCTTGAATGTACTTCACTCCAGCAGTTTTGACCAAAAAATTGTCACGATCCTTAACACAACAATACTTATTTAACAATTCGCGAACATAACGCTCTGGTACAGAGTTTGGATAATTCAACACGTGTTCTAAAGCAGCAAGAGTTCCTAGGTCGTTTCTGCCACAAGATTCATTCAAAATATCAAATATTTCTTTCCTACAAGTAAATTATATATTATTATTATTAATATGGTACGTTTAAGATGCTTACCGGTTATTTCTCATGCACCTTTCAAATAAAGAAAACATACCGTCGTGATTTTCCAGAAAAAAATATTTTGACAATTTGCGAAACTGAATTTCA
Source organism: Zophobas atratus (assembly GCA_022388445.1). Classification (NCBI taxonomy): domain Eukaryota; kingdom Metazoa; phylum Arthropoda; class Insecta; order Coleoptera; family Tenebrionidae; genus Zophobas; species Zophobas atratus. The sequence continues at coordinate 49,803,259 of CM039445.1, read as the reverse complement.
AATTCGAGAATTCGGTTCTTTTCAATTAAGTTCGGTAAAATTTCCATTATACGACGATCGAAACTTCTTTGCGTATGATGAAAGCCACATTTCATGGTGAATGCACAAGTATGTAGATTAACGCATGAAAAATAAAAATGAACAAATAGATAGTGAACAGTAGGTAGCATTTCGAAGATAAGTTATTTGTTATCATTTTATCCCTCAAATGACAATTTATCTTATTTTCTTCGGTAATCTCTGTAATTTCGCTGCAAAACAAATATTATAGGATTACAAGAAAATAGATATAATGATACATGTTATAAACTGCAGCAGTCTTTGTTTTATGAAATATTTAGTAGTGTCCATGTATTTTTCTCTTATTTCTCTCAATTCTTTCCCCGAATTCAATCCACTCTTTCCTTTTTGACAATTCAACTATATCCTTAGCTTTTTTCCTTAGTTCTTCGTATTCTTGATAAATCTCAACCTTCTTAAACGTTTGGTATGTTTTCCAAGCTGCCTTCTTTTTTCTTACTGTTTCTTGCAATTATTGTTTCACATATTGAAGTAAGACTTTTTTGTAGCGTTGCTACATTTTTTCTATTGTATATTCTGTGGCGTTGTCGTCTAGTTCGTTTTCTATCAATGTGGATATCAGTCTTTGATAATTGAGCTTCGTGTTCTCCTCCATTAGCTCCTTTCTGATTGATTTTTTTTTTCTTTTTTTCGTTTTGTTGTCAATACGTTGTCTTCAGTTCTTAATTTTATTAACCAAGAAATGATCTGTTGAAAGTTCTACATTTCTGTCCACTTTTACATGTTTTATTAATTTTTTATGTTGCCTTTCTATTAGGATTTCATGTCTTGTTATTATCTCTCATTTTTGTTTGTCTTTATGTTCGAAGAGCTAATTTGTTATTATCAGGTTATTGTTTATAGCAAAATTCTATAATCCTGGTGCTGTTTCCTTTCCTTCGGTTGTATTTCCTATTCGTCCGTCTAAGTCCCCCATTGCGACAACAGGAAATTTTGTGCGGTCAAATAACTCCTGGACCGTTTCTCAGAAGTTATCTTTTTCTTGTTTCATTTTCGTTTGGGCTGTACAAAATTAATACACTTAACTCTGATAAGCCTTCCCACTCAATAAACTTTTGTCTAAGTTCCTTCTTCCCCACTTCTTTCTTTTTTGTTTCTGTGACCACTATAAACGCTGTATTTGCCTTTTTGAATTCTTCCACCAATTCTAGTTCTTTTTCATTTAGTGTCTTAATGTTCCACGTACCAGTTTTCACATTGTTTCTCTTATTCTTACCCTTAGTACCTATTTCCATATTCTTTGCTTTTATTTTATTGTTAATCAATGGTTTGGATCCTTCGGAACTGATATTCCTGTTTTTCCGTCCCACAACCAGACCTTTCCGTTTTCCGTTAAGTTCTAATATCCTACTTTTACCACTTTTCTTTTCTTTTTTGCTGTTTTTCTGAGTCTTGCTTGTATTTTGCCCTCTTCTTTAGTCATATCGTCTTCGATGTATTTCTTATTAGTGTCTTTCAGCTGGGATTTTGCTTCACCAATAGTACCTTTCGCTCTCCTTTCATCTTGATCTCAGCAGTTTCTATTATATTCGCCTTGACTTTTATCTCGTCATGCAGAAACAGTGCTACGCCTTCCTTGAGGTATTGCTCTCCGAAAATTACTCCCTTTATTACAATATTGCGTCTTCTATCCATACTTTCTATTTTCATTAGTCTACTTTCCATTTGCTCAAGCCTGTCGACTGTTCTTTCATTTTCTCTTTTTAAATGTTTTGTTTCTTCTTTCTTCTTTCTATTCTTCTTGTTCCTTCCTTATGAGTTACTTCTTTAAGGTCGATTTATAAACTTGTCGCTGACGTTGCTGTATTGTAAGATAAATACGCAGCGAAGGTATGCGTCGTTTATACCATCGGTTGACGTTGCCGTTGAAAGTTAGCACCCCGTTGGAATGACGTTCGAGATGACCAAGTTTTAACGTTCACCGTTACGTTGCCGCTGGGTTTTCAAGAAATCAAATTGCGGTAGTGTGCAGTGCTGCCAACTTGAAGGAAAATCCTCTGAACTGTCCCCCCCTGGACATTCCTCTGGTTGAGAGCCACGAAGATCAAATTTTGATAGAGATAATGAGGTGCACTAATATTAAGCTATTTATTTACCGAAACCCTCATCATTTAAATACCCAGGCGCGGATCCAGAGCCCCCCCCCTCAGTACAACCTCTATAAGCCGAACTCACGATTATCCGAACATCCAGTAATCTGAACAGAGGCTATTTGAAGCCGATGCGTCTTTAATCCGAACAAAAACTCTGCAATCTGAACTGAACTTGGAAACACGCACCTACTTGCAAAAATGACGCAAGATCTTTCTACATATGTTGTATGGAATATTTTGAAATTTTTAAAAATTGCGATATTTCAATGCACTGAATTAATTAACTAATTCTGGAAAAAAGGTTGAAGTTATCGAAGAAATGGGGCCCGAAATTTACAAGAAAAACTATTTAGTTAAATTTCGAAAATCGTCGAAAATGGGTCGAAATTTGCATGAGGAAAATTTCATTTTTGAAAAAGTTTCTTAAAAATTCTGAAAAAATTCAGGGATATATGTATATCCCGACATGTTGATTCCAAAAATATAGCATATAACGTCAACCGAGCAATATTTTCGGAAAATTCGGTGTGAAATTCGAATTTTTCGAAATTTTTAAAAATTGCGATATTTCAACTGGACGAATCTGGAAAAATGGTTTAAATTATCGAAGAAATGAAGCCAGAAGTGACTTTTGAGACCCAAAATCTACAAGAAAATGTATTTAGTTAAATTTCGAAAATCGTCGAGAATGGGTCGAAATTTGCATAATGGAGGTAATACATCATGGAAAATTTCATTTTTAAAAAATTCATCTAAAAATTCTGAAAAAATTCGGGGTATAGATCCCGATGTGTTGATTCCAAAAAGATAGGGTGTTTATGGTCACGGAGTAATATTTTTTTAGAATGTATCTATTATCCATTGTTGCTTAAGAATTCTTTAATTTTGTTTAATAAAATTAAGGTTTATTTCTTGAAGTTTGTTTTCAACTGTGTATGAAGTTGTTATTCAATTCCCTTTCAGATTTTTGGGAAAATCGCTGATCCGAACAAATCGTTAATCCGAACACACCTTTTTCCCAATTAATTCGGATTATCGAGGTTCTACTGTACACTATACGTGAAAAAGAGTATACTTGCTAAAATTTTATAGGAGTAAATTGTTTTGTTTAGAACGAATTTCTGGGAGATAGGTAAAATCGCACAAAAATTGCCCCCCCTGTAAATACCTGCCATCATTTTCTAGACTGTAACTTTCTGTCAGTACTTATGCTTTGTTAAAGATAGTTCTCGACGTTTAAATCAACTAGATTTTTTGCTATTCATCTCAAAAACAGATCAGGTGTTATAACTACAAGGGTTTACATCTTGCGCTTTTTTCTTAATGTGTGTAGTATAATCTTCTTTTCACAACAACAAAGGTAAAACATGTTTAAAATGGTGAATTTGTGAAAGAAAGTATCAATTTTGCAATTAGGCTCCGCCCCTCGGTCTGACGACGAATGAAAAATTCATCACAATTGAGCTTGGATGGATATGGGGGCTTAATTTTTGGCTTGTTTTTTTCTTAATATCTATACATAGTATTTTTTGAACAACACGATAGGTACTCAAAAACATGTTTTATATTTCTTGATGAGAAATACGGAGTTTGCAATTAAGCTCCGCCCCCTTGGCTCACGACGAATAAAAAAATCATCAGAATTGAGATAAGGCGGGTGGGCGAAGGTTACATTTTGCCTTTTTTTCTTAATATGTGTAGTCATTTTTTCACAACAACAAACTTAAAACATGTTTAAAATGGTAAATTTGTATAGTGAAATATCAGTTTTGCAATTACGCTCCGCCTCCGGTCTGACAATGAATGAAAAATTGATCACGACTGAGCTCGAGACAGAAGCTTTTTTAATTAATACATTTAGTTTTCTTTGTATAACACCATTATAGTTTTGGAAATTTCGTTATACCCTATAAAATTTATTGGCAATAACGAGACGGACAGTTGTACAATAGCAAGAGATATTTACAACTTAAGTTGTCGCTTGTCGGTAATCCCCAGATATTAGAAACCAGAATAATCCAGGTCCGGGCGTTACTCATGAACGGAAATGACCATTATTTTATGAGTACAACTACCTGCCAAATGTTCTCAGACAAATTCGAGTGAAATGGTGTGAGCCGTAAATATTCCTTACCATTGTACTACTGTCCGTCTCGTTATCGTCAATAAAATTTTATAGGGTAGAATGAAATTTCCTAAACTATATTTAAGAACATATTTCACATGGTAATTTCTCTTAGAAAAATAAAGATTTTCCAATTAAATTCCGCCCCTTGACTTACGAGGAATAAAAAATCATCAGAATTGAGATAGGGCGTGTGGGCGGGGCTTATATTTTGCCTTTAATTTTTTCGTAATATAGATAGTATTCTTTGAATAACACAATACTCAAAAACAAGTGTTTCATGGTAATTTCTTGTAGAGAAACAATAAGGATTTTGTAATTAAATTCTGCACTTTTGGCTCTCGAGGATTAAAAAAAATCATCACAATTGAGATATGGCGGGTGGGCGGGGCTTATATGTTGCCTTTCTTTCTTAATATACGTAGTCGTCTTTTCAGAACAAGCACTTTAAAACATGTTTAGAATGGTAAATTCTTGTAGATAAATATGGATCTTGCAATTAAGCCCCGCCCTTCAATCTAACAACGAATGGAAAATTCATCACAATTGAGAGCTGAGATCGGGGCGGGTATGGTTGGGGTCTAATTTTTGGTTTCATTTTCTTCTTAATATACGTAGTATTCTTTATCTACTTTTATTATGTAATGTGCCAGATTACAGGTTTTTCTTTGATATTGTAATGGTAGTTTTTACCGCACTAAGTGCGGTAAAGGAACAATTACCGCACTAGTGCGGTAAAGAGTGACTTTTAGAAAAGAAAGTTGCAAAACCATTTATTAACATAAATTACACAGTTTGAAACATTTATAAAGTTAACTCCAGACGCTGTTCCTATGTTGAAGCTGGGCTTCTCCACCGTGACCTAATTTGTTGAACCCACAGTAACTGAAGAACCCATTATTTTCGTAGCAATTATTTTCTTATTTTCGACAGATATTTCAACATATCCTTCTGCCATGCTATCCGACTTCCAGCCTCTATGACCAAGCAACATGTTAATTATTCCCTGAAAATTTCCTCTCCTTATAGCAAATTCCACATAATTTTAGTTTTTGAATTCAGTAAGGTGATCTTGATAAATTCTTTTTCGGCTCTAACGTCTCGTGTCGTCAAATTTGTCATCTCCTCGTGTCGACAAGCACCAAACACTCCGACTATTAAAACAACCTGAAACTATATAAATTTGAGATTGTTTTTTATTAATATGAGCTGCAATTTGCCTTCATAAATAAGAAATCCTTATCATTCATTTTCTTAATAAATTGATTTATCTCTTCTTTGGAAAAAATAAACGATTTTCTGGGTCCGTAACCTTCTGATTTCCGAGAAGAAAGCCACAACCTGATGATATTCAGTAATATCAATATTCTTGGTAATCAACACCAAAGTTCGCAACATGGAATATCGTCACCATAAGGAGGATGGTTTTAACTTCTCTGCTTGTTCAGCAAAATAGGAATGCATCACCTTGTTCAGAAACGTCACCAATTTTCTTAACTTCCATCCATTCATCAAAATATTTGTACGCTATCTCGTAACGTTCTTTAGATTTAACAGGAACTAACGTATCGATAGCAGATAGCAGATTGAGCAGCCACTTCAATATCAGAAGGCAAATTATCCTCTGAATCACTAATTTTTGCACATAAATTGCTTTCACTGAACGCTTGTGAAAAACGTAAACAAATCAGTAACTAGGGTTACTAATTTAGCCGCCTTATTTTTTCCCCATAAACACAATTTAAAAAATTACAAAAATATCTGTGTTAATTATTATGATTATTGCACTCACATGTCACATGATGTCAACTGACCAATCAAACGCGTCAATATTTGTAAATTCAACCAATCAGCATACAATTACGTGATAATTGCACACTGTGCAATTACCACTACCGATAATTATCACTAGCCAGATGTGCCAACTATAAGATAAGCAAGTACCAGTTAATTGCAAAAAAAAACAAGAGGTTACTAACCAAATATTTAATTATGAAACTAAGAATTGTAATTAATTATGGTACAGTTGTAGTAATTTACAGGGGTTTGTGTGCTTGGTGAAGTAGTAACTATATTTTTAGACATTTGTACCAAAGCAGACGGTGCGCAATTTGTGGATTTGTTATTAGACTCTTCCATAGCCGTTGAGTTGGCGCGTAATTTGTCAATCATTTGATAATGATGATCTCCATCGAGCTGAAGGTATGGTTTGATGGAGAAAGTATTGGCATGACCGGTAATCTTTATAAGCTGTTCTTCACCGACTCCCGCTTTTGCAAGTTGCGACACTGCAGTTGACCGTAATGAATGATTACTAATCTTCTTTTTCTTTATGTCGATGCCTATTTCTTCTGCGGCGGTTCTTGTCCATTTCCCCATTTCATTCCTTCCAACGGGTGAATTTTTGAACCATCCTACAGAACTAGGTTCTCTCCATGCAGGATTTGGCGTTAAAAATAAACGATCGGTGGTTATATGTTTACCTCTCTTGCTCAGCATTTTTTTGTAGAGCCTTAAATAATAAAATAATTATTATTTTGTATTTGAAACAGTATTTAATTACCTAACAGGGCAAATTCTAGGATCTGTGGTGTTTGTTGCAAGCCATTTGCTGTCTGTTAATTTATGGCTACCTCCTTGAGCTGTTTTGGAAAAAATACAATTGTATTCTATTCGCCCCGTAGGCAAACCACAATTATCACTTTCTTCCTTAAAATGTTTGATAGTAACGTTAACACCTTCACATCCCCTCCAAGCTAATTCTAATCCAGCCACATAAAAAAACATTTTCTGTAAACCATCTGGCGTGTCTTCGTTATAAATCTTTAGAATCTTGTTGTATTCTTCTAGAGTCAAAATTGAGGAACTAGTTTTGCGTTTTTCCGGTTGTATTTGTAGGTTCCGGCGTTTTGCGTCGCGTGCATTTCTACTACCCTTGAATTCCAGGTCAACAAAAGGATCAAACTTTATACCAAATTTATTGAAATACAGTTCTTGCAACTGCTTTGCCGTTACATTCCACATCGTTTTTATTACTGCTTCTTTGTAGTCATTACCATCGACTTTTTTCATATTGTACCCCCAATCTTTGAGGATGAATGCTAGTTTTTCCGTGGAAGTGTTTCCATCAAAAACATATTTGCGTTCACCGCAAAACTTCTCAAATTGCCTCCAGATTGAATTTCGTGAGTTCTTCGTATTTAGCGGCGTAATGTTTGTAATAGAATCATCAATTTCTTTTGGCGTGTTACGACCAAAACGAAAATTGGACATGGTTTTTTAAACCCACACAAATTTTGCAAAATGGCTGTTCTTATTTACTTGCGTCGCCATAGTATCGCACACCAAACTACTTCGTAAATCATTATAAAATTATTTTTAAAATGTTTGTTCTTGCAATAATCTGTTGAATATATTGCGTGCATCACAATGAAATCGATAATTTTGAACAACAATAATCTCTCATGCTTGTTGCCTAAGAAAAATGCACTCGTGCTAAAGCACTCGTGCGTTTTCAATGCAACAAGCATTCGAGTTATTGTTGCTCAAAATTATCGATAACATTGCGATGCACTTAATATATTATAACTGAAAATTATTGAAAGTAGATAAAACGTTGTACAATATTTGTATCGTAATGTTTCTTTCCACATTCCACATTACGATACACATATCGTAAATATCTATTGAATAACACGATAGTCAAACCATGTTTTTAATTTTCTATAGAGAAATAAGGATTTTGCAGTTAAGCTCCGTCCCCTTGGCTCACGACGAATAAAAAAAAATAATCACAATTGAGATAGGGCGGGTGGGCGGGCTACATTTGGCCTTTTTTTTGTAGACTTGTTTCGAAAATAAGAAACTTAAATCATATCTAAAATGGTAAACTTTTGTAGTAATCAACTTAAATCCTCCACTTTTCTTCTACAACCCCTTTAAATACAGCAAAAATTGAACATCAAAGTTACTATTAACGGCAAGTTGGCAACGGAGTTCATAAATGACAATTTTCAGCTCTAAATGCAACGTCAGCGAGAACAGCAACTGCAACTGGAACTTCAACATCAACAGCAACTTTATAAATTCCACTTTAGGAATTCATTTTGTACCTCACTTTTTGGTTTATTTTCTCAGTACCTTCCGTTGTGGTCTCTTCTTCCTTCTTTATTGCTTTCAAGGTCTCCTTTGGTGGGGTCTTTGTTGCTTTTTTGCTTTTTTATAGTCTTTGGTTTTGGCGTCGTTCCCTCTTTTCCTCCTGCCTTCGACTCTTAGCAATTAGTCTCTATCTTTGTCTGTATAGGAAGTTTTTCCTATTACCTCTATATATCCTGCTCTTTGTCTGGACTTTGTGTTAGTTGCCAAGCGTAAAGAATTCCCGCCATATCGACCGTTAGGACCAGAAAAACTCTTATCTCGTCCTTATCTGCTAACCTTAATTATTTTTTATGTATTTTTTCTTTCCATTTCGATTAAAGCCTTTTTCACCAGACTCGCACTATCACTAGTTTGTTGCCCTAATTCCACTCTCGCATTCTACCGAATAGATTTGTGCAAAATCTTCTACAATACCCCAACAATTTGGAATAACTGTAGAGCGATGTACGTACGTCAGAACACTTTTCAAAAGTCAGTTGTTTTTTTAGAACCACCAGTTTCATGGAATAGTTTTCTTCCATATTTTATACCTTCCTGTTAAATAACAAAATAATGTCTTCCAGGCCTGACACCTTATTCATTGCCAAAATTCTCAAGTCGATAGGTTACAAAGAAAGGGAAGTAAACGGTCGCAAAATTTTATGTGAACGAAAACCTCTTCTTGCAGGAAAAAATACTTTTTTGAGAAAATTCCTCCAATTTCAAAATACTTCTGAGCATTTAACATTCGTGCACCTCGACGAAACTTGGATTTAGCAAAATGGTTCACTACCACTTCGTTGTTGAGTGCACGAATCAGATTTAGAAAGTAATCCCACCATTAAAAATGAAGAATCAAGATTTACAATTCTACATCTAAATCTAAAATAATGGAGGGGACACTTTTTCAAAATTGGATGGTTCTTCCTGCTTTGACTAAGTTCAATAAAAAATATATGGTGGTTCAGTGCAGTTGGACAAGCCACCAATATTTTCTAGTAAAAGAAGTCAGATGCAGGAATGGCTGCTTAATTTTCTCCGATAATTCTAAATCACACGAGAGATTACGAAAATTTTTAGCAATTAAGGAATGAATTTTGTTTTTCATAATGCTGTTAAATTTCTATAGACAAGTGTGAGTTGTGCAAAATTCTGCATTGACCAACCAACTTGTATGTAATAAAGTAAAAAAAAAACATAAATAATACTCGTATCATTTATTTTTTATTTAACAATTATATAACTTTGTTTCAAGAGTAACAATTTTTTGTAAACAGCACTGATTGGGAGTTTGTTAACAAGAGTATAAAATTGTTTCGCACTTTTAACATTAAATTTAGTAAGGAAATACTTTCTAAACGAATTTCGAGCAATTTCCACTAAGCTTGGCAACTGAGGATAATTTTCCATTGTGGCTAAGTTGTTTTTCGCCGCCTTTTTCAAAAGGACTTCACGCACTTTGGGGTGTACAAAATAATTGGTTAGTTCCAACAAAGAGTGCACTGTATACTTCTCGGAGAAAATGTGTCTAAAGTAAAATTAATATCACAGATGAAGGACACTAACGCATCTTGAAAATTTTGACCACCAGGTTCCACATCCATGTACAAGAGAAGCTTAAATAATTCACAATAACCGTATGATCCATACACAACTTCAAAAAGAATTTTTCTTACACTTAGACCATATGTGAGGAGGTAGGCGAAGATTTCTGTAATTTCTGCTTCACTTTTACTTCCATGGCAATAACGAAAAAACAACAAACTGTGTAGAGTGTTAATAAAATCGACAACACTTTTTTTCAGTGTATCTGTACCTTGAAGGAGAAAGTCAAACTTTGTTAAAATCTGGTCCGTGCAGAAAACTGTTGCAATATCGGGTACATTTTTTGTTGAAAACGAACAATAGTGGATATGTTGAACCGTGGAATAGTACAAAACGTGATTATCAAAAATTTCACAACATAGTTTCTCATAGTTTTGTAAAATTATTTTGAAATATTCAATGTCCAGTAGAAGCAGATCTCTAACTGTTTGAAAGTCGGCATCCAGTACAAATTCAACATCGTATTTTAGTAGTTGATGAAAAAGTGGCGATTCTAATTGGGCCAGTTGTAACAATATACTGATATGTAGTTTATAGTGTCCGTGATTATCAAATATAGAGTCAAATAACATTTCTTGGATAAAATTTGCGTGATTGTGCTGCACCGCTAGTTCAAAACAGTTATATCCTCTTTCAGTTTCAACAGAAGGATCAGCACCATAAAACAACAAAGTAATAATTAACTCTTCGGTGTTAATATCCGGTTCTAACACTAAGACCCTTTGGAGCGGGGTACAATCATTCATTGTTTGTGCATTAACGTCAAGCCCTCTGTCCACGAAAAACTTCGTAGCTTCAACACACTTTCCTCTACTTGATATGACCAAAATGTTTTCGTCATTCCTAACAGACGAATATTTTTTTAACAGTTCGTTAACATAATAATCAGGCACAGAGTTCTGATCATTTAAAACGTAATTTAAAGCCGCAATCGTTCCGACATCGTCTTTACCATGAAATGCGAGCAAAAAGTCAAATATTTCTTTCCTAGAAAATAACTTACATGCTGAAGTGATAATATATAAAACTTTAATATTCTCACCGATTTTTGTTCATAGATTCTTCGTACAAGATAAAAATATCGTTGTAATCTCTAACCACAAACTTCTTGGGCAACTTTAAAAAAATGTCTTTAAAATTGTCGATGTCGTTGTTTTTAATAGCATTCGTCAAAGGTTCCATAACTTGTCTCATCTTTTATCCGGGAAGTACCGCTTAGGTAAATTTACTACCACATGAAACATAAATTAACATAATTTATCCCCACAACACCGAAAACACACAAAATATTTGTCGACGCATTTCACCAACTACCTTGGCAATATTAGACAAATATTTTGTGTTGTGGGGGCAAACGTTATATTATTACAGCGCAACAAGTGATCAAAAAGATTCCGTAGATAAAATTATTAATTACTCTAAAGCCATATAATCAATGTTTGATCTCTAACTGGTTAATATATACCTACATATTTACAGGGTGATTTCGAAATGTATGCTGAAAAAATTGGGGAATAGCTCACAATAAGATTTATTGCAGTGTGTAAAGTTGCAGTGTGTTCGGTTAGCGTCTTTGACAATGGTCAATCTTTCCAATTTAGAGCGTGTCGACGTGGTAATGCTTTATGGTGTGGCTGATGGAAACGCCAGGACTCAAGAAGTGAGTGTAAATAAAACAGAAACACAATAATAATATGTGTAATTTTAACATTAAACACCATACAACTTGGTTTCAAAGCTAATAATTTTCTTGTAAGTAGTACTGATCGGAAGGCGGTTAAGCAAAGTATAAAACTGTTTCGTTGTTTTAATATCAAGCTTAGTCACAAAGTATTTTCTAAAAGTATTTCGTGCAATTTCCACTAAACTCGGTATAGCTGGATAATTTCCCGCTACCATTAATTTTTTTCTCGAACTAAATTCAGTCAATTTAGGATGGACAAAATAGTTCATTAGTTCTAGGACAGAATCCACCTCGTATTCATTGAGAGAAACTGTATCTACGGTCGAATTAACCTCGCAAATACAAAACACCAGGGCGTTCTCAAGAAATACCCCATCTTCAATATCCATACACAAAAGAAGCTTGAATAGTTCGCAGTATCCATATTTCTGAAAGACAACGTCAAAAAGTGGTGTTCTGACTCTAAGACCACACGTGAGTAACAAAGCCAATGTTTCTGTAACCTCCTTTTCAGTGATACTATTAGAGATGTCACAAAAAACTTTGTAACTGTTTAATGTCTTAATAAAATCGATAACACATTGCTGGACCTTGAAGGAGTAATTTAAACTTCGTCAAAACTTGTTCTGGACAAACACATATTTGAACATAGAAGTATTTTCGCCTTCCAGAGGAATCAGATCGAAGATACGGAGCAGCATTGGATTTACAAAAAACATACTTTTCGAAAATTTGACAACATATGGAACTATACTTTTCCAAAATTATTTTAAAATAGTCAAGGTCCAGTACAAGCAAGTTATTGACATTTTCAGCAAAATGTGTATGAATGTATTCATCCAGGAAAAGTTCAACATCATATTTTATTAGTCGATGACAAAGTGGCGATTTCATTTTGGCCAGCTGTAACAACACGCTGACATGTAGCTTATTGTGTGAGTGATTATTATCAAATGTAAGGTCAAATAACGCTTCTTGGACTAAATCTGTGTGTTCATTCCTCACCGCTAGTTCAAAGCAATTATACTCAGTACGGGATTCAGTCGAAGGTTTAGCACCATAAGATAATAAAATCATAACTAACTCTTCACTACTGTGGTCCGGCTTTGTCACTAATACTCTGTAAAGTGGTGTAAAACCGTTCGTTTCCTCTACATTAACATCAAGTCCTTTATCCAACAAAAATTTCGTAACATGAATATACTTTTCTGTAGCAGTTACGACCAGCAGATTTTCATCATTCGTAACAGAAGAATATTTGTTTAATAGTTCGTTAGCATAATAATCAGGCACAGAGTTCTGACCATTCAACACGTATTCCAAAGCAGCAAGGGTCCCTACATCACGTTTAGTAAGAAAAGTGAGCAAGAAGTCAAATATTTCTTTCCTGCAAAATAAGTGGTTACATGTAGAAGTCATAAACTAAAATCCCTATATGTATATTCACCGTTTTTTGTCATAGACTCCACATACAAAGTAAAGCTATGCTTCTTACGTCCTCCAAAAAAGCTTGGGTATAAAGTTGAAACGACTTTTCTAAAATTGTTGACATCGTTATTTTCAATAGCATTCGTTAAAGTTTTCACAGTCTGTAATTCCGTGTATTCTTGCCATGCGGAAGTACCACATGCCATTTTGAACTCGGGCTGTTAATATGTGAAACCTAAAGTTGAACAAACATATGACAATAAATGGGAAATGACACAGAGATAAGGTAATTTGTTGATCTCACTGAAGGCTATATGATATTTTATCTTAAATTGGATAATCTAGGTGTTTGATTTTTGTACAATTAAAGTTGTAAAAACAAATATAGATCAGTATTGTTAACAAATTTCAACTGACATCCAAAAAATATTTTTAATTTCGTTTCCTCTATACATTCACTTCTAAGTTTTTCGTGTCCATATACCTTCCCCAGTTACTCATCATTTCTTCAATTCCTTTTTTGTCGATTCTTTGATTAGTAGGCCGCCAGCATGCGCCAGACACCACACTTTTTCTCGTCCCACTACGACGACCCCTCTTACGTTTTTCTGAATATTTCCTCAATATTTCCTACAAAAGCCACAAATAGACTAGGGCTCACTGGGGATCCCTGTCTTGCTCCCTACATGTATAAAAAACTTCACTCTCAGTTCCATTTATTCTCACCTTGCATTCCGTTTCTTCTATCTCCTATACTAAATTTTCATTTATTTCTTTTTCTTAAATGTCGGTAAATTCTCTCCCTATCCAACCTGTCGAACGCTGCCTCCAGTCTGTTCAATGAGATTTTACAGTTCAAACATGTGCTCGGTTTGAAAATAACCTTTCAAGATGGCCGCTGCTAGAACAAAGAATTTACCTGAAGTTAAATTATGCCACACTTTATCAACGATTCAAACAAAGAATTTACATTATGTTAAATGATGCCTTGATCCAAGTATTTGGTTACTTAAAACAATTAGCTTTGAGAGTTTAGATCGCGAACTGTCCCCAGCTTATCCCAAACAAAACACATGATAAATAAACAACACAAAATGTATCAGGTGTTGCAAGGAAAGCTCCTCGGTGATGTGATGATAATGATAACGATGATAACTGCCTAAAGGGAAAAATTTATAATCCTTCGTACCTCAGTTCACGATATTATGAATTCTACCGTACCTTCACGGTCATTTTCCAGAGTGGGGCAACGTTAGGTTAATTTAACTGCCGTAAATGAACTATTAGCAATCTTGTGTGAGGAATTAAGAAGTATTATAATATAACACATAAGTATAGGCATCCTGAAACTTATTAATAACTTTGTAAACAAAGGGCGAGTCCTGACTAAGTGAATCTCATAAAATCTCCTAGCAAGTACTTTATCTAAAAAATCTCGAGACCGTTAAATTGTATTAGACTTAGTTAACGATTAAAATCCTAACATGAACTGCGAATTTACAAAAAAGAAAACAAATTTACAACACGTGTTAGCGTCGGTCGAAAACTCGCATATTTCTGATTAGAAAACCGGAAGAACTAGCTACGCGTATTTGGGAAACTGTGGCTTCGTCGTCATTACGATTAATTTTCGTTAAACATTGTCTATAGTAACCCTGTCTCCCCTAAGACCCGCTTGTCCATTTAGTAAAATATCCCTTGGCTCCATATCCATCCACAACCTCCATTGCAAAATCATCCCATATAATTTATACATAATATTCCGCAAGATGATTCCCAGGAAGGTTTTAAAATTAATGTCACCTTTTTTAAATATGGAACATATTTATGCCCTCTCTCCACGTTAAAGAAATCTTTGGCCCTTTGATACATCGCCTGTTATTATTTCACACATCCTTTATTTCACGTCTTTCGTTCCATACATTTATGCTTCATTTGTTATTCCGTCTCCTCTCAGTGCGTTTTCTCATTTCAGGCTCTCTATCTCGCTTGTTAATTTTTCTCTGCTGATTTCTCCTTTCCCCTGGATTCTTCACAGTTCAATTTGCAACTGCTTCTTTTTCATTCTTTCTTTACTAATGTAGGCCCACACTTCTTGCTTTGTTCTAATCACTCTCATTCTGTTTTTTCCTCTTCGTGCTTCTATTTGTTCGTTTCTTCACGTTTTGTTCAGAACTTATTTCTTATTTTCAGATAATCGTCTTTAGTCGCCTTGTTTTTTCTCCAATCCCTTAATGATTTACTCGTATTTTTCTGTAATTTTTTACATTCCCTATCACCCCAGTGATTTCTTGTTTCTCTTCCGTAATAGTTGCCACAAAATCCCTCCTCTTTAGTCAGTTCTTGTGTCTTATTATCCCTTCTTCATTTCGAACTTGTTTCACGCACAACTTTTTCTTTTCTTTCTGCTTTCTTCTTCCTCGCCTTTGTATGTTTATTTCCAAAGGTAAATGATGGTATTCTGATGTATCCCCCTTTCAGAAAGTTTTTAATTTTTGCTAGTCCTCCTTACCTATCATTCCATTCCACTGTTGCTTCACATGTTCCCACGTATGTCCATTTTCCTTCTTCAACACCTTATTTATTCCCATTCAGAATATCCAATTCTTTTTCTTCTAATAATTGTCTTAGTGTTTTCCTCTCTTTATTTTCTTTCTTGCCTTTGGTTTATCATTTTGTTTCTTGTTGTTCATCATGTGTTATTCTTCTGCCTCTTTCTCCTTTTCTTTTACATAAAAATGGAGATATTACATTTTGAGAATGTATTGAAAATCATATACGACAGACGTATAGACTCACATTCCTATTAATAATCGGTGATTTTGGAAATTTTTAATTCCAACAAGAATAAGAAAATTGTTCTGCATTTCCGGCCTACGATTTGAGTAACAATAAAACCAATCTTCAAATAAACTCAAGTGATTTCCCTATAATAGCCCTATATTGGAGAGGAAATAAAACAAATACGTGAATCATATCTTTTATTTTTAGTTTAATAATTATCATATAACTTGGTTTCAAGGCTAATAATTTTTTTATGGTCAACAGAAATCGGAAGGCTGTTAAGCAAGGTATAGAACTGTTGCGTACTTCTTATGTCAAATTTAGTCACAAAATACTCTCTAAATGTATTTCGAGCAAGCTCGACTAAACTTGGTATATGTGGATAATTTCCTTTTATTGCCAATTTTTTGCTCGGCACTTCTCGTGCACGATATTTATCCAATTTAGGATGAACAAAATAGTTCATTAGTTCAAACACAGAATCCACCGTGTATTTTGTCAGAGAAAGTGTATCTAAGGTCGAATTAATCTCACAAATATAAAAGACCAATGCGCTCGGATGAAAATCCCCATACTGCTCATGTTCAACATCCATGAACAAAAGAAGCTTGAATAGTTCGCAGTATCCATATTCTTCAAACACACGGTCAAAAAGGCTTGATTTTATTCTCAGACCATAAATGAGTAAATAAACAAATATTTCTGTAACTTCTGTTTGATTGGTGCTTTCAGAAAGATAAGAAAAAACTGTGTAACTGTCTAACGTGCTAATAAAATCGATAACATTTTTATTCAAAGATGCTGGACCATGAAGGAGTAAGTTCAATTTCATTACAGTTTGTTCCCCACATAAACATCTTTCAATATCTGGTAGGCGCCTTCTCAAGAAATATCCACGAGATCTAGGTTCAGACTTGAAGAAATGAAGGATGTGATTCTCAAAAATTTGACAATATACGGAATTATACTCTTCGAAAATTATTTTAAAATAGTCAAATTCCAGTAGAAGCAAGTCACTCAGATTTTCCGAAAATGGTGTACGAGTGTAGTCATCCAGGAAAAATTCGACGTCATGTTTTAACAGTTGATGAAAAAGTGGCGATTTTAGTTTACCCAGTTGTAATAGTACACTAATATGCAGTTTATGGTGTGAGTGATGATCAAATGTAAAATCAAATAACATTTCTCGGACAAAATCTGTGTGTTTATTCCTCACTGCTAGTTCGAAGCAGTTGTATCCACTATAAGCTTCAACTGAAGGATCAGCACCATAACATAATAAAGTGGTAATTAATTCTTCACTTCTATTATCCGGATCTATCATTAATGCCCTATGAAGTGGAGTCCAATCCCCGAATTGTGCATTAGCGTCAAGTCCTTTGTCCAGCAAGAGCTTCGTGGCTTGAGGACACTTTTCTGTAGCAGTTCTGAATAGCAGATTTTCATCATTCGTAACAGAAGAATATTTCTTTAACAATTCATTAACAAAATAATCAGGCAAAGAGTCCTGATTCTTCAGCACGTGTTCTAAAGCAGCAATGGTCCCTTCATCGTCTCTAGCATGAAACGAAAGCAAAAAGTCAAATATTTCTTTCCTACAAAATAAGTTACATACCGAAGTAATATACTAAAACCCTTATATGTATACGCACCGTTTTCTTTTCATAGATTCTGCATACAAGGTAAAGCTATAGTCGTTACTTCCACTAAAAAAACTTCTACCCAAATTTATAACGATTTCTATAAAATTTTTGATATCGTTGTTTTCAATAGCATTCGTCAAAATGCCCATAGATTGAAGGTCCTTATATCTTCGCATTGAGTAGGTACCACACTGCATTTTGAACACACACGTACTCTTAACAACACAAGAATTCTAAAAATGAAGATATATATGACAATAGAGATATGATATTTATTAATCGCACTAATCAATATCATATCTTATCTTCGTTTGGGTAATTTACGTTTTATAACATGTGTTCACCCTATGGATCTGTATTTAACTTGATTTGTGTACAAAAAAATTAAAGAGTTTCCAAAAATTTTCAATATCGTCTTTTTCAGCAGCACTGGTCAAAATTTTTGTAGTTGGGAACTGTCACTGCCGGCAGGCTAACACCAACACCTGAAAAGGAAAAGTTGATCTACAGCTATTTTTTTTTCGTGTTATTTTCATAGTCATTATCAAAATATAAATAATTTTGATTTTTCTTTTAGGACATTCGCATTGAAATCTCAACTCAAAATCGTCGGTTGCTGATGTCCCTAAGTATCAACTGAGCTGCTGTTATAGAAATGAGTAAATTTTCCTGGATGAGTTTGATAATTTTATTTACACTTTGATTAGATGAGATATAAATGGAAAACATGATAGTTTGTTCATTTTCGGTTTCACATTTTGACACAAACATTTCTCCAATAGATGATTTGTTAAAGCCATATGAAAATGATCCACTCATAAAGAATGATGTTAGTGTTTAATTACCTCTACCTAATAAAATCGCTAACAAACACAACATAAATGGTTTCTATTGCGATTCATATTTATTATTGTATTTGTGCTGTTCTGATTAAAAAAATCATGCCTAGAAAAAATTACTATTTACAAAATTTGAAGGCACTTACCACAGTTATTTCTTGTAGTGCAGTGCTGGTGTAAACAAGTGTTGAACATGTTTACTTTTTATACTTGCACTTGCATTTTCCCTAAAGGGCAATTATTTACAGAAAAATGAATCGCAGGCCACCATCTCCCTCAACTAGTGGAATTAGTGTAAGGCCCGATTATTATTAACGATTACGTGTTCCTTTTATTTCATTGTATGTAAATTCATACTTCTTGTTAAGAGTTTTAACACGTGGCAGAAAGTTCAATTATTTAGGCTTAATTATTTATTTTAGTAAAATTATGGCTAAAGTTCTGTATCCTTGCAAAAATTTTGATGACGCCAACACAAAATCTTGTAATGGAAACACTCGCTTGAACTTTATTTTAACTTATCAAAAAAATAAAATTTGCAAAATTAGATCTTATAATTTTTCGAAAAAGCTGGATTGTACTCCGGGCAAGGGAAGTTCTGTCTAAATAACTAATGATTTTTCAATTTTATATTTTTCCAATTTTTCGATTTTTCAACTGTTCGGTTTTTAATGGAACAATTTTTCAATTATCGGATTTTCCAAATTCTCGATTTTTCAATTTTTCATTTTTCACTTGTTTAATATATAAATTTTACAATTTTTTCGTTTACAAAATTGTTAAATTTTACAATTTTTGATTTAACAGATCAGAATTTGCAGTTTCTTGATTTTTCAACTTACGATGTTTCAGTTTTACCATTTTACCATTACTCGATTTTTCAATTTTATAATTTTGCAGTTGTTGATTCTTGAACATGCTTTAAAATAATCTGGGGAGATATTATAAACTAAAAACCAGTTCCCTATGTTAATTCTCTATGTCCAAACTTGGATGCGGCACCCTGTAGACTGACTCATTTTCCTAATAGTGCAAGAATAAGAAAATTGTTCTGCATTTTCGGCCCACGGTTTGAGAAAGACAATAAAACCAATCTACAACAAAACTGTCTTCAAATACACTCAACTGATATATCTAATACTCCTATATTGTATTGAAATAAAACAAATAGATAAACCATATCTTTTATTTTAAGTTTAATAATTATCATATAACTTAGTTTCGTGGCTAATAATTTTCTTATCGCCAACAGAGATCGGAAGTCTGTTAAGCAATGTATAAAACTGTTGCGTGCTTCTTATATCAAGTTTAGTCACAACATACTGTCTAAACGTGTTTCGAGCAATCTCGACTAAACTTGGTATATGTGGATAATTTCCTTTTTTTGCAAATTTTTTGCTCGGCACTTCTCGTGCACGATATTCATTCAATTTAGGATGGACAAAATAATTCATTAGTTCAAATACAGAATCCACCGTGTATTCTCTTAGAGAAAGTGTATGTAAGGTCGAATTAACCTCACAGATATAAAATACCAATGCGCTCGGATGAATTACTTCATAGTCCTTACGTTCATAATCCATGAACAAAAGAAGCTTGAATAGTTCGCAGTATCCATATTCTTGAAATACATCGTCAAAAAGCTGTGACCCAACTCTTAAACCCCAAGGGAGTAAATAAGCAAAAAATTCTGTAACATTCGCTTCATCGGTGCATTTAGAGATGTAATGAAATCCTGTTTTACTGTTCAACATGTGAATAAATTCGATAACACATTTATTCAAAGTTGTGGAACCGTGGAGGAGTAAGTCAAACTTCTTTAAAATTTTATCTCCACCGAAGCACATTTCAATATCAGGTAGGGGCCTTAAGAAGAAATATCCACGAGACTTGGGGTCAGCCTTGGAATAATCAAGCAGGTAAGTCTCAAAAATATGACAACATATGTCATTATACTCTTCAAAAATTATTTCAAAATAGTCAAATTCCAGTTGAAGCAAGTCTCTAAGATTTTCTGAAAAGTGCATAAGTTTGTTTTCATGTGGGAAAAATTCAACATCATATTTCCTTAATTGATGAAAAAGTGGCGATTTTAATTTGGCCAGTTGTAATAGCACACTAATATTCAGTTTATAGTGTGAGTGATATGGATAATCAAATGCAAAATCAAACGACATTTCTTGGACAAAATTTGTGTGTTTATATATCACCGCTAGCTCAAAGCAATTGTATCCGTCATGAAGTTCCCCCAAAGCGTCAGCACCATTGCACAATAAAGTGGTAATTAATTCTTCACTATTAGTGTCCGGATTTCTCACTAGCGCCGTGTGAAGTGGAGTGTAACCCAATTTTTCTGCATTAGGATCAAGTCCTTTGTTCAGCAAAAACTTTGCGGCTTGACAATTTGTCCCTCTAACAGCTATGACTAACAGATTTTCATCACTCGTAACAGAAGAATATATTTTTAATAATTTATCAACGTAGTACTTAGGCACAGAGTTCTGACCACTCAACACGGAATCTAAGGCAGCAATAGTTCCTGCATCGTCTTTGGGATGAAATGTGAGCAAAAAATCAAATATTTCTTTCCTGCAAAATAAGTTACGTACTATAGACGTAATAATGAACTAAAATCCTTAGATGTGTACTCACCGTTTTTTCTTCATCGACTCCATATATAGAGTGATGCTGTGGTTGTTACCTCGTACAAGAAAAAAGTTTCTGGATAAATGTAAAACAAGTTTTTTAAAATTGTCGACGTGGTTGTTTTCAATAGCATTCGTCAAAGTTTCCATAAATTGACTGTTCTCATGTCTTTGTAGTATGTGTTCCATTTTGAACAGACACGTGTTTTTAACATATGAAACTCAAAGATGAACAAATATGAAACAATAAATAGGAAACGACACAGAGATAAGATATTTGTTGATCATGCTAAAGTCTGTATGATATTTTATCTAAGTTGGGTTAATCTACGCTTTAGCTGCGATTAGACAAAAATAAAATTTGAATCTTAACAATATTATGTACTTGAACAAATACTCTACAATAAATAGTGTTTGTTGTATATTTCAGTACAACAAAAAGTAGTTTATATTTAATTAGGGCTAATTAAATAATGGCTATATATAATAACCCCTTAGTTAACTAACCACAAAACGACAAAGTCGTCCAGTATTATAGATTTTATACAATTTAGGATGTCCTAATGTGTTTCCGAAAACTTAAAAAAAATTTAATAAAGTTGAATTGTTAATGAATGTCCTTTTTTAAGTAATTTGAGAATATAGTTTAACACTGAGTGGGGTTAGACCAGTCGAAGATTTTCAATAATAAAAAAGGTTTCTTCATGAAAATTTCACAAGTTTTGTTCATATGATAAAGGAAGATTTTTTTTAGATATATACATATAAGGATGGCAATGCAAAAAAAATCACACTGATAGAATCAGCAATGTATAATTATATTACTAGCTTAAAATTAGGTCACTACTCCCAACAAATATCGATATGATATAATAATTAACACATAATTGTATTTTCAAAATGATCAAATGATACCATGCTTATGATAACTTTAAAACATTTTCAAGATTTCAAAGCATTCGGTTTTGTAGTTCCTGAGTAAATCAATCAAATAAATTTACGCATTCATTAATTTTTTTGAGTCACCCTGTATATGCAAATCCAAAAAATATGAATGGAGTGATAAATCACAAGTACAGACTCATCATATTTTGTACAGTTTAGATAGGATTTATTCAGCAAAATTTTGTGGTGAAGTCATAAATTTTTTAGGGGGGACGACCAAATACATTTTGTTCAAAAATTTATCATGTTTATGATCATTTTAAAACATCTTCAAGATTTCGAAGCATTAGGTTTTGCAGTTCCTGAGTAAATCAGTAAAATAAATTTACTCATTAATGAATTAATTTTTTTGAGTCACCCTTTATATGTAAATCCAAAAATATGAATGGATTTATATATCACAAGTACAGACTCATCATATTTCGTACATTTTAGATAGGATTTATTCGGCAAACTTTTGAGCTTACGTCATCAAATTCTTGGAGGAGATAACCAAATATATTTTGAGTAAAGATTTATGATGGTCTTTACAGCCTTAAAACATCTGCAACATTTCAAAACATTCGAGTTAGCAGATTTAAAATTAAATTGCAAAATGTTGTTTTATAATTTTGAATTTTTTTTCAAAAATCTGGACGTTTCGGGTAAAAACTCAATTCGGAGTCGTAAACTACATGTATAGGACGATGTTATTTTATACAATTTAAAGCCCATTAACTATGTACAATTTTGAAGTGACGTCATCGCGTTAGTGATGGGGATGATTAGATAAATTTTGGTCAGCGTTTTACCATCTACATTCTACATGATATTCCTAATATAAGTACAAAATTTCACAAAAATCGGTCTACTACTTTCGGAGATTATCTGTCTAATAAAAATCCGGGACGACAGACAGACGGACAGACGGACAGACGGACAGACGGACAGACGGACAGACGGACAGACAGACGGAAATGGGAGACCTATTTCTTCGTCTTCAAGGGGTCATGAAAGATCGAGAAAACGTAAAAGTAGAGAGTCGGCCGACGGACTCGATTACAATACTTCCTTTGCTTACGCTCGGAAAGTAAAAATTCGACTATTAACACTTTCAGATTACAAACATCAGTGATAAAAAAAATGATATTTGATTAATTTTCAAACCTTGAAATATTTGCAAGATTTCACAGCATTCGGTTTTTGCAATCTCAAATTTAAATTGTAAAATATGTATTGGTTATATAATTTGCCAATATTGCCAAGAAAAAAAACTCAATATGGATTCTTAAATCACACATACATGCATGTTATTTCATAAAATTTGAGGCATATCGGCAGAATATTGAGATGATGTCATCATTTTTTGAGGAGGCCATAAACGCATAAATTTTAATTAAAAATTTATTATACTTCCTACAACGTTAAAACATTTGCAAGATTTCACAGCATTCGGTAGATAATATTTGTTAATCTAAATTTTAAAGGTGACGTTAAAAACGGAGTTGATTGCGAAATTTTGGTAAGCGTTTTACCATCTACACAATATTCCTAATGTACATATAAAATTTGGTAACAATCGATTCAGTAGTTTCAGAGAATATCTCGGTCTAGGACAATTCGGCGCGGCCGACTTGGCGCGGCCAACTTGGCGCGGCCGACTTGGCGCGAGACATTTTGGCGCAAAGCCAACTTGGCGCAGGGACACTTTGGCGCAAGCCATCTTGGCGCGAATGAACTTGCACCACGAAAAATAGATATAATTATACAAAAATTGCACCCGTTGTTATCATAACCCAATTTTTATAGTCTCCAACGCGTGGAGGGGTAATGTCCACTTTTTAATGGACACACGGGCGCTTCGCGCCCGGCACCCCATTATAAACATACTCCTAAACGTGGAACTTCTTGCTCCGTGGATCATTTAGTTATTGGAATTTGTGCGAATGAAATTCCGTGTGTATTTGGTTGCCTACACTTGGCGTAAATAACAGGGTGCCAACCACAGTACGAAAAATAAATATTTTTTATATTATATACCGACGTACTCGCGCCAAGATGGCTTGCGCCAAAGTGTCCCTGCGCCAAGTTGGCCTTGCGCCAAAAATGGCTCGCGCCAAGACGGCCGCGCCAAGTCGGTCGCGCCAAGTCGGCCGCGCCAAATAGTCCCATTCCGAGAATATCTATCTCATAAAACTTCGGGTAGACAGACAGAGAAACGGAGGTCCTATTTTTTCCTACTCTAGGGGTCTTGAAACGTCGAGAAAACATAAAACTAGCCAGTCGTCCAGTGGGCTCGATTATAATACATACTTCCTTAGCTTACACTCAGGAAGTAAAAAAGAAATATTGCACTATATTTTCATTGCTAGACAATACATTATTTTTTCCATGTTTCTTCTTTTCTGTCAATTATTACTTTTTATATAAAATTTTCTGATTTTCGTTTCGTTGTTTGTTATTGATCTCGCTTTATTTACTATATCTGAGTGGGGGGAAACATTGTTTCTCTCAATTCCCTAATATAATATTACAATGTAGAACTAGAATTAATTAATTAATGAATTAGTTTACTCTTTTGTTCAGTAGTGTAGTATAACTAATTCTATTATTATTGCTATTAATGATATTATTTTGAAAGAAATTTGTAGAAAAGAGGGTGGAATAAACATAAATAATTAATTAATTGATTCTTTTTCCACAGTCTTAGATTTTACAATAGGTAGGTATTAATTTCAAAATCACAAATGAAACTGTATAAAATGTCAGTCATTTGTAAATCCGATGTAATTTCAGTGATTGTTGATAGGGTTAAAAATTGATTAAAATTATTTACATAAATTAACAACAAGTGCATTTGGAGTCCAGTTTTTTCTACATTTTTCATTTTTTTTTTAAACCATTTTGAATATATTGCTTGAAGTTACTCTTTATATAATTTGTGTTTATTCAAAATTAAGAAAAAACTAGGCAATCGCCGACAAATATGGTCAGTCCATCATAGAAAAAAACTGTGTATGTTTTTTTTTGATTTGTGGACATAGATACCTGAATTTTATATTGAATTACCATAAAATTTTTGTCAAATGAGTTAATTTATTAAACCAAAGATTGTCAAGTTTATTATTTATATTTCACGTCATTCACTAATCAAATAAAAAGTAAAGGTCCCAGCTCTGAGCCCTGTCAAACACCCGATGAAATATCAGTAAGTCGAGATTTGTAGATAAAAAAAGTGACTGTTACCAATATGGCTCTTTTGAAACGGCATTTTAACCGAGAATACGAATATCTTCTACCAGACGTATGTACCTCTTTTTAAAGTGGAAAGGAGAATAGACGATTTTCTTCTGTTTCATGTTGCAATTTTCTGGTAAATAATAAAAAAATGAGTCTAATTTTGCATCAAACTTAAATATTTTGTTTTTGGATAAACATGCTGATTTGGCACAATTACCCCGTTGTTACGGAAAATGCTAATAATAGAATCAACACTAGAGAATGTAGAGTTACTATAAATATGCTCTTTATTATTAAATGGATATGTAGGCAGAAATTATTAATATTTCGTAATTAGGCTTGTAGTACACCGATCATAATGACGACTTCTTTAAAATTAAAAGACACCGTAGTAACTATTTTTTCCAATGTGAGAATTGTAGTTTTTAAAAGTGACTGTAGAGTTTTTAAATCAAAATTTCATTGATATGACTTTTAAAAAAATGTACATCAACTTCAACTTTGTGCGTTGCCGTCCTAATGTTTATGGAAGACAATACAACAAAACTAATAGAAATGAGTAAATCTGTCAAATAGGAAATAAAGCAACTATGTAAACCACATCTTTTATTTTAATTTTAAACATTATATAACTTAGTTTCCAGGCTTATAATTTTCTTATGGGTAACAGAGATCGGAAGGCGGTTAAGCAATGTATAAAACTGTTGCGCGTTTTTTATATCAAGTTTAGTCACAAAATACTCCCTAAATGTATTTCGAGCAATCTCGACTAAACTTGGTATATGTGGATAATTTCCTGTTATTTCCAATTTTTTGCTCGGCTCTTCTTGTGAACGATATTTATCCAATTTAGGATGAACAAAATAGTTCATTAGCTCAAATACAGAATCCACTGTGTACTCTGTCAGAGAAAGTGTATCTAAGGTCGAATTAATCTCACAAATATAAAATACCAATGCACTCGGATGAACAACCCCATATTTGTTATGTTCAACATCCATGAACAAAAGAAGCTTGAATAGCTCGCAGTATCCATATTCTTGAAATACACAGTCAAGAAGCGTTGATCGTACTCTCAGACCCCAAGTGAGTAAATAAACAAATATTTCTGTAACTTCTGTTTGATTGGTGCTTTTAGAAATGTGAGAAAAAACTTTGTAGCTGTCTAACGTGCTAATAAAATCGATAACATTTTTATTCAAAGATGCTGGACCATGAAGGAGTAAGTTAAACTTCATTAGAGTTTGTTCCGCACATAAACATCTTTCAATATCTGGTAGACGCCTTCCGAAGAAACTTCCACGAGAGCTAGGTTCAGACTTGAAGTAATGAAAGATGTAATTCTTAAAAATTTCAAAACATATACTATTATACTTTTGGAAAATTATTTTAAAATAATCAAATTCCAGTAGAAGCAAGTCACTCAGATTTTCCAAAAATGGCGTATTAATGTATTCATCCAGGAAAAATTCGACATCATGTTTTATTAGTTGATGAAAAAGTGGCGATTTTAGTTTACCCAGTTGTAATAGTACACTAATATGCAGGTTATGGTGTGAGTGATAATCAAATGTAAAATCAAATAACATTTCTCGGACAAAATCTGTGTGTGCATGCCTCATTGCTAGTTCGAAGCAGTTGTATCCATTATAAGCTTCAACCGAAGGATCAGCACCATAACATAATAAAGTGGTAATTAATTCTTCACTTCTATTATCCGGATCTATCATTAATGCCCTATGAAGTGGAGTCCAATCCCCCATTTGTGCATTAGCGTCAAGTCCTTTGTCCAGCAAGAGCTTCGTAGCTTGGGGACACTTTTCTGTAGCAGTTCTGACAAGCAAGTCTTCATCATTCTCGACATAAGTATATTTATTCAACAATCCGTTAACAAAATAATCAGGCACAGAGTTCTGATTCTTCAGCACGTGTTCTAAAGCAGCAATGGTCCCTTCATCGTCTCTACCATGAAATGAAAGCAAAAAGTCAAATATTTCTTTCCTACAAAATAAGTTACATACCGAAGTAATATACTAAAACCCTTATATGTATACGCACCGTTCTCTTTTCATAGACTCTGCATACAAGGTAAAGCTATAGTCGTTACTTCCAATAAAAAAACTTCTACCTATATTAAAAACGATTTCTTTAAAATTTTTGATATCATTGTTTTCAATATCATTCGTCAAAATGTTCATAACTTGACGTTCCTTTCGTCTTTGCCTTACGTAAGTACCACACGCCATTTTGAAAACACACGTGTGCCTACTAACATGAATTCCAAAAATATACGACAAAAGAGATAAGATATTTATTAATCGCACTAATCAATATTGTATATTATCTTAGTTTGGGTAATTTACGCTTTGTAAAATTCACCCTATGGGTCTGTACTCTGACTTGATTTGTGAATAAAAATAACTTTTTTCTCAAGTGAAATTCATTTTTATATTTGTTCTCACTTTTTTTTTTTAAAAGGTTTTTTCAACACCAGTGGTTAAAATTTCAGTAGTTCGGAACTGCCACTGTCGGTGGGCTCACACCAACACCTGAAAAGAAAACACTGATCTATAATTATTTATTTATTTTTTAATTTTGATTTTTCTTTTGAGACATCCACAATGAAATGCCCACTCAAAATCATCAGTTACTGATATAATTTCCAACTGAGTAATGTAGACCCTGCTGTTGTGTAATGAATATATTTTCATGGATAAATTTGATGATTTTATTTACACTTTGATTAAGTGAGATATAAATAATTGTTTTAAGAAAAATTAATCGCATTTGACGCCGCTGTTTCCCTCAACCAGTGAAATTAGTGTAAGGCCCGACTATTATTAACGATTTGATACCTGAATCTGAAATTTTGTGAAAGGAATTCGTCAACACGTGTTACTTTTGTTTAATTGTATGTAAATTCACAGTTCTTATTAAGGGTTTTAACTGCATAGAGTTCTAATACTATTTAACTTCGATAATAAAAATGTTTCCGTAAAACACGTGGCAGGAAATTCACTTATTCAGACTCAACTTATTTTAATAGAATTATGTCTAATGTGCTGAATGTTTGTACTTAAGTTATTACTTATTTTAAATTAGTTCATTAGTGGCATTTAGACTATTCGTAAACATTGATTGGACTCGAAAGATATTATCTGTTAAATTAATATCAACTTGAACTTGAAAAAAAGAGAACTTTCACATTTTATTTTTTCAACTTGAATTTGAACATTTGGTCTTGAAGGACGCCGATTTTGCAATTTTTTTGACTTTTCAATTTAAAAATTTCGCAAATTTTTAATTTTTAAATTTTGTAATTTTTCTATTTCACAATAATTACCTGATTCGGTGTTTAAATTTATATTCCTGCCATTTTTCAGGTATATAATAGTTTCATAATTTTTAAATTTAACGATAAATAAAACGGCTGATTTCTATGGATATATGAAAAACAATCCATACTATTGTGGTGACCGAATTTGAATTAAAATTTTGATTAATAATTTGAATTTGAAAAAGAATTCAATCAAGAAAAATCGTTAATCATAGGCAACCATGTGCACGTTTATTTCTTTTTTTTGGTAGTTGGTAGTTCTGCTTGGAAATTTAGTTAGAGGGTTGGTAGGGAGAAAGGGGTGCTTGGTTTGTAGAGGGTGGGAAGAGGGTCACTTTTGGTTTATTGTTGTGAATGAAAACCACGTGATGAGTTAGCTAGGTTAAGTTTAGTTGGAATGTTGGAAATAGGTGAATTTTCAATCGACGCTAACATGTGTGTAAATTTGTTTTATTGTTTGTAAATTCACAGTTCATGTTAAGAGTTTAATCGTCAACTAGTTCTAACACAATTTAAAAGTAAGGAATTTGTTGAGATCATGTACTTGCTAGGAGATTTCATGAGATTCACTTACTCAGGAGTCACCCTTTGTTTAGGAAATTATGAATAAGGTTTTCTGGATGCTTATACTTAAGTATTACTTTATAACACTTCTTGATTCCTCACATAAGATTGCTAATAGTTCATTAACGGCAGTTAAAATTAACCTAACGTTATCCTACTCTGGGAAAAGGACCGTGGAAAATGCGATAGAATTCATAATATCGTGAACCGGACATCATCACATCTTCGAGATATGTTTCTCTAGCAAGGCTTGAGAGGAATGCGTTTTATGTTTATTTATCATGTGTTTTGTTTGGGATAAGCTGGGGACAGTTCACGATATAAACTCTCAAAGCTAATTGTTTGAACCGTTGATAAATTGTGGCATCATTTAACGTAATGTAAATTCTTTGAATCGTTGATAAAGTGTGGCATAATTTAACATCAGGTAAATTCTTTGTTCTGGCAGCGGCCATGTTGAAAGAGTATTTTCAAACCGAACACATGTTGGAACTGTAAAATCTCGTTGAAAAATTAACAACATCGTGGGTCAAGTCTCTTGTTTTTATAAATCTTTGCTAGTTTTTTTTTGGTTTGTAAATATTTTGTTGATTAATGCTTCCATCATATAATTGTCTGATGTCCAATCTTCATCTCAGATAAGAATTCTTTGTTGATCTGTTAAATTAATATCATTTTGGACTCGAAAAAGAGAAAACTTTCATATTTTATTTTTCAACTTGAATTTGAACATTTGGTCTTGAAGTCCGGCGATTTTCCAATTTTTTTGACTTCTCAATTTCAAAATTTCGCAAATTTTTTATTTTTGTTATTTTTCTATTTCACAATAATTACCTTATTCGCTGTTTAAATTTCTATGTCTGCCATTTTTCAGGTATATAGTTTCATAATTTTTAAATTTTACGATTATCCAACTTTTTAGTTTTTGTAATAATGCAACGTTTTAGTTTTTCACTTTAATATTTCAACATTTTTCGATTATCCGATTTTAATAAATCAATTTTCAATTGTTTCATATTTCAATCATAAAATTTTTTCGATATCAAAATTTTTAGATTTTTCAACTTTTCGGTCGTAGACAAACACAAAAAGTTGTAAGGTGTCAAAATTATTTTGTAAAATCTTGAAGTGACGAGATCAAGTTCTAAATAGTTATGATCAGACAAATCTTGATTAGCCTTTTACTATTAACACGATATTCCTAAAACACAGCTAAAATTTCACAACGATCAGTCCGGTAGTTTCGGTGATTATTTGTCTAACAAAATCAACTTGAGGTGATTACACAATGCTTTGATCTGTGTTATTAGATCAAAAAAACTCTAATACTAATTTAATTTTATTGAAAACAATATCTTAAAATTTTTATTAAATATACCAACTTTTTCAAAACGCAACTGCAATTAAATTAATGAAAATTAAATTCGCTTAATTAAAAAAAGTATCCCTCAATTCCTCTGCTATAACTTTTAAATTTAGCAATCCAACCATTCCTGCGCTATTAAAAAATGTATCATATCCGATTCCAACACCTGTCCGAAGACTTAAATGCGCCTCCCTCACTTCCACCAGTATATTTTTAAGGTCCGCACCGATAAGAACCACGTAGCACACACGTTACCACACCGTTCGACTTAAATATATCGAAGTCGTCCCAATTGACTAATTTATGTCGACTTAAGCCAAATCTATTTTCAATACTCTCGCAAAAATGCAACGTAACATCGACACATTAACGAAAACAATCCACAAATACCTCGAACGTAACTCACTCTACGTCGAGAACCCACCGTGGGAAATAAGAAAATCAGACTTGGGTGGATTCGGAGTGTTCGCCGCAAGATCCATCGAGACTGGAGAACTGATCTTCCGAGACTATCCAGTAATCCTGGGACCCCGCGCAGCCCTCACGTGTCCTCCACTGTGTGTTAATTGCTACGGCAAGGACAATCTGAGACCTTGTGAGAGAAAATGCGGTCTCAAGTTGTGTTCAGACAAGTGTCAGAATTCTTCAAAACACCAGAAGGAGTGCAAGATTGTCAGACAATGGCAAACTCGACCCATCCCAGAGGAGCTGTCAGAAAAGCTGGGCAAGGTATTCTCACCCATCCGGGCCATTTTGCTCAGCGACGAAGACAAAAAGGTAGTTAGGTGTCTTAAGGCACACATTTCAGACCAGCACGGGTTTGAGGTCGACGTTATGAAGAAAGTTCTTTATTTGGATGTCAAAGAAGACGAAGAAATGTTCATGAGGTTCGTGTGTTGTGTTATGGATGCTAACGCGTTTGAAGTAATTGTAGGGAGCGAGAATAATCAGTCTAGTGTTAAAGGTTTGTACCCTTTGGGTAGTTTGGCTAACCATTCTTGCACTCCTAACACGATTCATGTCTTTGACAACAACCAGCACATGATTGTCAGAGCGTCAACTTTCATTCCTAAAGGGACGGAAATCTTCCACTCATACTCGAGGGTCATCTGGGGCACCCCGACCAGACGGTTCCACCTCTTTCGTACTAAACACTTCCTCTGCAAGTGCCAAAGATGTGAAGACCCGACTGAGTTCGGGTCTTACATCAGTGCCATTTTGTGCAAAAATTGTAAAACGGGGAAAGTGATCCCCATCGACCCTCTCATCCACAACGGAAAATGGCAGTGTGAGGGTTGCGCCGAAAGCATAAACAAAAAAGATGTAGCAGCCCTTTCTTCCTTACTTGGTAGTACTTTAAATAGCTTCACCAACGACGATGTCGAAATCATGCTCAAATTCATAACCACAAAGCTCGCCACTGTCGTGCCTGAAAACAACGAAACAGTTGTTGAACTCAAATACAAGCTAATTTGGATTTTAGGACATGAACGAGGCTTCACATGGACAGGTGAGTTTATTTTCGTCAGTTTTATTTTATTTTTTTCGTAATGGCTACATCATCCATGTGCAAACCAGAGGAACTTGATAAATACCGCTATAAATATCTCCGAGGTTTATTTTTGAACAACTCAAGTCGAAAAATAACGACGTGTTTTTTCAATAACTCTTCGTTGCAGAACTGTCAGACGATCACCTTTTGGCTAAAGAAAAATTCTGCAGGGAACTCCTAGCCTTGCTGGAGCTTCTTCGTCTGGGACAGTGTAAGATGAGAGGTTTACTCTTGTACGAGCTCTACTGTTGCCACGCCGAACAAAAAAGGAGGCAAGCAAAAGCTGGAAGTGCTTCCAAGGTACGGATTTCATAACGCTTTAATAAAATTTCTTCACTAATTTTAACCGAGGAAAACAGGTTGAGTCATGCTTATACGATAACCCTGTTTGTGCGGAGTTGTTTGCACTAGGTGCACGTTTCGGTTAAATTTATGATAAACGGAGATGTTTTTTTCAGGCTGGAGAAAATAAACGAGCGGAAATTTAGTGCTGAAAAATGTACTTGCGCGAAGTAATTTTTATTTTTAAATTTTTGTTGTTTGTTGGATCGAAACGCTGCAAGTAATAAACCGTAAGTGTCAATCGATCTAAGTTCGGAAAAATCTTGGCACTAGGTCAGAATTTAAGTTATAAAACGCTCCCTGATAAACAAATTAATTGTTGTATTTTGCACTTGTTGGCCAAAATAATAGAGAAACAAATTCATTACAGCGACATGATGACACTCAAATGTTGTTGAACTAGCTGCATAAACAATTTGTAAATGTCAAGGTTAATTTTGTTTGTTTCTCATGCTTTTACTAGGGGGTTATATAAAGAAAGTTGTTTGTAACTTTCAAAATAGAACTTGGTTATTATCCAATAGCATAGTTATTATAGACAGAGGCTTCTTTCATTTACGACAATAAATTATTTTGTGAGTTCATAATGCAGCACTTTATTATGAACGTTTTGTTTCGTTTTGTCTTTTGATTAAATTTTTGCCACTAAACACAAGAATTTCTTCTAATTCTGACAACACTTTTTTCAGACATCAGACAAAAGTTTACTTCTAGAAGCTGCCGACATCTTGATGTACGACGTTGGGGCCCCTCCCGAAATCAAAAAATTGTGGCCAGATGAAATAAAGCTAAGAGAGCAATAATACATAATGTACATGTACTTTGACGTATTATAATTATATATTTTCATATTTTATGTTATATTTTCAAATGAAAAAATGAAAATATTTTATGTTGTATTTTTAAACGAAAAAAGTTATACTAATTAAAAATAAGAATACCATACCTCCACTTCGTGTTACCTCAAGTGAAAAAAAAATTAATAAAGTGCAAATTATTTTATGCATTTGTGTTTACTTAATAATCAAATTGCAGTAATTAAGCCACCCACATTTCCAATATTTTTAAGTGATGGTATAAGAAGTAGAGTATAAACAAAGCTGTGCAAAATGAGGCAACGGAGGAGGGAAAAAGAAAAACGGAAGATTGGGCCGACATATTTAAGAAATCAAAAAAAAAACACATAGATCTCCAAAAAAGCCGCAGAAACAGGAAATCAAGGGACACTAGCACAGATGATGGTACTGCTGAAAGATCTCACCAAAGATACAAAAGAAATAAAAAGAAAGCAGCAAGAACATGCAGAGTGTGAGATTAATAACAGAGGAAATGAAAGAAATGAAAAACAAACAAAAGAAATATATCAGAGAAATAAATGAGCTAAAAGTAATTAATGAAAAATGCATACAGGAAATAGACCAGATACGAAATCAATTACAAAACGCCAATGACAAAATAGAAAAATTAGAAAGTGACAAAAGGAGAAAAAATATTATCGTACAAGGAATGCCAATAAATACGAGTGACCCAAATATATTAAGAGAAGCAATAGGAAATTTTATTGAAAGGGAAATGGGGCTAACAGTAAAAATAAACAAAGCGAAAAAACTAGGAGAGAAAATTTGTTTAGTAGAACTAGACAGCAAACACGAAAAAATAAAAGTGATGCAAAACAAAAAAAATTAAGTCAGCTGCAAGAAAAAGTATATGTAAACGACGACCTAACCAAAAACGAAAGAGAAATACAGGTATGGAAGTGGAGCAAAGAAAAGGGATTGTTGGAAAAAATAAAAGACAATACCCCACAAAACTAATAAAATTTATAAACCAAGATGCCCCTCGGCAGACAACATGGCAAATAAAAAGGACACGAAAAGGAAAAAACAAAAACCAAAAAAACGCTAATGAGACGAAAAAAAAAACAATAGTAAAAATAGCAACATGGAACATCAGAAGATCCTACCAAGAAGGGAAACTAATTCAACTTGTAAAAGAAGCAAAAAAAAATTCAATTGATGGCATTACAAGAAACAAAACAACTGAAATAAATTACTTAAGAAGTAGGATATTACATATTTTTCAATAGTGGAGGGAAGAACAGACTGCTAGGTATCGGATTTATAATACACAAGAAGCTAAGAACATTAGGTAGATATCAAAAGATTTCATATATCAACATCCATGTACTGTCAGAAGGGAAAAAAAATTGAAATAAAAGAACAGTACTACAATGAATTACACCAAGCATACGAAAACATGTCAAAATATGATTTGAAAATTATAATTGGAAATGCAAACGCAAAAATGGGCACAGAAGAGATGTTCAGGCCTACGATAGGTAAGTACACCTTACATACAACAACAAATGAAAATGGAAATATATATGTTAATAGATTTTTCAAAAGAAAAAAACCTTGTTATAAAAAGTACCTGCTACCAGCAAAAGACATAATAATAGAAAAAGACATATACTAATAGAAAAAGACCTAAAAGAATGTATTTACACATGTACGCACATTATAGAGGTGCTGATATAGACTCAGACCATTTTCTGGTTGGAGTTAAGATGAGACTATCTAATACCCGAAAAACGAAACGGACACAAAACCAAAAAAAAAAACAATAATTAGACTGGAAGCAAGAGAAAAACAAATAGAGTTGCACATAGAATCAACCAAGAACTGGGCCCTATTGTACAAGACAATGTACAACAAGCATGGAGCGTAGTCAAGGACGCTGTGAATATGGCAGAAAAGAACAGCAAAAAAACCATAAATAAAAAACGTAATAATTAGATGGTTCGACGATCAGAATTGGAGAAACGCAATAAACTAAGACTAAAAATGTTAACACAGTGGACAAAAGAAACAGAGACCAGCTATTTAAAACAAAGAAAAATATGCAAAGCAGTTATACGAGAAAAGAAAAGAAGACACTATGAAGACAAGCTGAAAGACATAGAAGAAAACTTCAAAAATATCCTCGTCAGAAATTTATACCGAGGAATAGGGAACGAAAAAAGAGGATACCAAGCACAACCTGCCTGCTACAAAAATGAGAGTAGAACAATGATAATAGATGGTGAATAAATACTAGACCACTGGAGAAAATACTTCAAACAACTCTTAAACGAAGACAACAACATAGGAGACACCATAAAAGGAGTAACTAGAATACAAAATGAGAGCATAAAATACGAAGCACCAACTCTAACAGAAGTCGAAAATATCATCAAGAATTTAAAAAACAGTAAAAGCCCAGGAAGCAATCATATAACGAGTGAAATGAGCCATGGAGGACCGCGGCTAATAAACACACACAAAGAAGGTTGGTAACTGTAGATCTACCATGTATGAAACCATGTTGGTAAGGTGAACTATAATTACTGACTTGAAAATAAAGTTGATCATAAATTAAACACTCAAATATATTGGCAAAATTATTAATAAGCGATACACGTCTATAATTGTCCACACAATTACGATCTTTACTTTTGTAAATGGCAATAATTTTTGAAATATTCGGAAATACCCCAGAACGGAAACACAAATTGAGATATATCAAGATTATTCCTAACAGGCTAAAGTTTTAATAATTTGCATTTCGAATCATCACCAAATACAAACTCATTTTGTCTTGTGATATAAAATGTCACTTCATCTTCACCAACATCTTTGGAAATACCTGAGATACGAATTCTGGGACGTAGCACCTTAGCCTCTTTTACTACATAATCAGCAGATAGTAGTTCATTAGCAAGCCGCTTAAAATCAGTGACATTTTTGCAGCCCAGAAGTAAACCACCATCTTTTAAATTTTTTATTTTAGCAATTTGCACAGAGGAATTCGCTGGATTTATATTATTATTACAAAACAATTGCCCAAACAAAACTACTATTCCAATTACTGGACAACGATCAGAAAAAATGAATGATTAAGTTAAAAAAAAAAGATAATAAAAGAAATTATTAAAAAGCGAGGAAAAAAAAGATGGAAATGCAAAATAGTACAAACCATTAATGTTCAAATGTGTCTGGAATCTCAGTGGGACATCTGGATGTTATTTTCTATAATTCTTTTAATAATTACACTTAATAAATCAAAATGTATATCACAGTCCGCCGCAATGTCGTTAAACAATCTTAGCATGACATATATAGGAGACTGTTTTAACATATTTGTTCTTGGTTGCTCCAGGTGAAATAATGCTTTTACACGGGTATGATATTTTGATACTTTGTACGTAACTTGGTCAGTTAACTCTGTACAGTCTATTTTATTATGTAGTATATTGTACAGCATCTTTGTTCACCCCATTGTCAATCAGATGCACAAGTGACAATGACATGTCAAGTGTAACGCCAAAGTCTTTTATAGTATTGCATCTATCAACAACGTTACCGTTCAAGTTGTAATCACTTAAGATAGCTTTTACCTTTCTCGTATGACTTTACACTTCTCCGTTGACAGAGAGTCAATTTTCGTGAAAATTTTAATATCGTCAGCAAACATCAAGATGTTGCTAGTTTGCAGCTCAGGAATGTCTCTAAAGAAGATAATAAAAAGTAATAGGCCGAGGTTACTACCTTGCGGAACTCCGGATTTTACTAAACATGCTCTTGATTGATTGTTATCGGAAAAACCTGAAGCAGCCATCTTTTGCAACAATATTTGATGGTCAATGAAATCAAAAGCTTTGCGGATGTCTAGGTATACAGCGGCTACTTGCCCACTTTTATCAAGTACGCGAGAGATAAATTGAGTCATGACTGCAAGAGTGGTTGTCATAGATCTGCATTTTATAAATCCGTGCTGAATGGGATTAATCATGTTTTTTTAATATAACTTATTATAAGTAAGTAGAAGACAATTTCAAAAATTTTGGAAAAGTTACAAATCGGTGCTATATTTGTTCGCCGTTTTTCAGAATTGGACAGATTTTTGTTCTTCCAACACGAGGGAAATAAACCTGATGATAATGATAGGTTAAAGATCTTGGACAATGGTGCCGAAAACGCGCAAATGCAGTCCTTGACTATAAAAGACGGAATACCGTCAGGTCCGGAAGTTAGCTTGTTGTTGAGTTTTTTTGCAGCGACGTGAATGTCGTCAAATGTTATTCGGTCGATTTTAATGTCTGCGCAAGTATTTACATTTCGTTGCATTAAAGGTAACTGCATATCACTGAAAAATTCCGAAAAATACTGTGAGAAGGCATTTACTATATCCTCTGGAGTTGAGTGAACACGATCACCATGCTTAATACAGATGGGCATTCTTACTCACGACGTTTAGCGTTTACATAACTCCAACACTTATTTGGTTCTGTTCCAATATTGAATTGAACATCCGCTAAATAACGTCTATGACATTGACGAGATAATATTTTTATTTGTTTCCTTAAACCCAACAATTCGTCACGTAATTGATCAGTTGGTGATTTTTTATAAAGGATATAAACGCGTTCTTTCCGTATTATTAGTAGGAAAAATCTTCCTTCGCCCTAGCGTTCTTAGTGGTAGATACAACAAAAATAATTCCTGCAAAACGCAACAAGCGTCTCGGTGATGTAATCAATCTTTGGCGTTGCGAGGACATGCCGCGATGAAGTAATCAATCTTTAGCGTTGCGAGGACAAGCCTCGATGATGTAGTCAATCTTTAGCGTTGTGAGGACATGCCTCAGTGATGTGATCATGATAACGATGATAATAACGATAATAACCGCCTAAGGGAAGAAATTATTTTAACCCCCCGCCAGTTCGCGGTATGAATTAGTTTAACTGCTACAAACGAACTATTAGCAATCTTGTGTGAAGAATTATGAAGTGTTATAATGTGGCACTTACGTATATGCATCCAGACACTCATTTATAATTTGTTAAACAAAGAATTAATTATCCTGACTAAATGAATTTCATGAAATCTCCTAGTAAATGGTTTATTTAAATACCTGATTGGTGAATTTACAAACAATAAAACAAATTTACAGCACGTCTTCCGATTAAAAGTCGCAAGAATTAGCCGCGCGGGTTGGGGAAAACGCCCTCTAACTAAACATGCAGAATTAACCCCTAAGACCTTCAATGTTTAATTTTCTTTGAGATAAATATTTGACCATATTTTAATTATGTAATATGTATGTATAATTTAATTTACAGTTTAATAAATTTTCAAGCTTATGATTATCCAATTTTTAATTTTGTAATTTTACCGTTTTACAATTTTTTGATTTTTCAGTGTAATTATTGTACAATTTTTCGTTTTGAAAGGTATCCGATTTTTCAATTTTTCCGTTTTACACTATTTTAATTTTGCAAATACAATTTTTGGAGGCCTCAATTATTCGGTTTTAGTTAATCAGTATCTCAATCTTATAAGGCTTCGTTTTTAAAATTTTTAGTTTTTTCAAATATTCAATTTTTGATTTCGAATTTTTTGATTTATAATTTTTCAATTTTCCAAGATTTTGATTTTTTAGTTTCATAATTTCGCAACTTTTCATTTTTTCAATTTTGTTCATAAAACACATCTCGAAGTTGTCCACTCATTAAAAAAATATACCACAATTTCATATGAAAACGACCAACCAAAAATTAATTTTGAACTCTTGTGTTTTTTAGCATATTTGGATCAGTCAGACAGTGTAAATTTAGTACAAAGTTGACGACGCCTTGACCTTGACATATAATTGTTGATATCCTGGTAAACAATGGGTTGTGACGATGGAACGGTGTTCATTTTAAAGCTCTTAGAACGGACTTCAATATACTTAGTAAGAACCACTTTTTGAAAAAAACATTTTTTTTAGAACATTTTTTAAAAGTGTCAGAATCGTACATTTCTAAAACGCATTTCTTTAACATTAAAAAGCGATATTTTCTGTGCCATTTCTCAAAATTTTATCATCACATTAAAAAAAATCGAACAAAAATAAGGTATTGGTGTTACCAGATGAGATCAGTAGGTAAAATTATAGATAGTTACCCGAAAGATGATTTTTTCAAAATAAAGTGAAAGGTTTCAAAAAGCTAATTTTGGTCGTGGTATCCAAAAAATTCACTTTGCATTGCCAAAATCAATGAGACAATTTAGAACAAAAGTTTACTAATCATACTTACTACTTTATTAATATTTTGTTGTCCCTCTTTCTCATCTTGGAAATATGGTAAGCGTATGTAATGTCGATTCCAATGTGTAACACTAAAAATTATAGCATAGGAATAATTTAAGTTTAAAATTTGCTTTGATAATTCAACGGAGGAGCTGTAATAGCTTATTCATAAATCTTGAGTTTACGTCATTTGAATTCAGCAACAATTCAGTAGTAATGTTAAAATATTCAGACTCTAAGTCAAAACTTCGCATCAAGATATAGAAGAAATATGCGCTTAGGCTAAATGCTTTGCGTCAAGGTATTAAAACCTATACTTTTTTCTAAAACAGACTTAAATTTCTGAAAAACTTTTTCACCTAATTTACCTCGAATATTGGATAGTTTTTGACAACAATTTGTTACTAGCTGAATAGAATCTGCCGGTGTTAGATTGTTAGAAACAAGTTTTAAAATTATATCAGCAACTATGGAAAAATTAGCTACCAATCGAGATGGCAATTTTTGGTATAAAAACCTTCATAAATAAACCTTGTAATGGTATTATTTGTCCTTTCCAAGGCTTTTGTGTTAATTAAATATGAAGTGCCACATTTTTAAATAGTCAAAGTTCCAATCAACAAATTTGCGACATAAGAGATGGGTGGGGCTTCTCTTTTGGTTTTCTTTTTTAATTAATACATTTAGTTTTCTTTGTATAACCGATTACTTAAGAACACATTTCGCATGGTAATTTCTCGTAGAAAAATAAGTACTTTCGAATGAAGATCCACCCCTCGGCTCAGCACGAATAAAAAAAATCATCAGAATTGCGATAGGGCGGGTGGGCGGGGCTTATATTTTGCCTTTTTTTTCTTAATATACTTAAATATGTTTTAAGTTTCGTGTTGTAAAAAGAAGTCTACACATATTAAAACAAAAAGGTAAAATGTAAGACCACCCACCCGCCCTATCGCAATTGTGATGATTTTTTTTTGCCGTGAACCAAGGGAGCGGAGCTGAACTGCAAAATACTTACTTCTTAACAAGGAATTTCAAACATGTTTTTGAGTATTGGATTGTTGAAAAAATACCGAGTGAAAATATTAACCTCAAGAACTATAGTTTTACTATACTTATTGAACATTTTATTTGGAAGCGTAACCTTACGCGTCAAGAATCAAAAAGTGGGACTTGAATCACTCATGCGTCAGTAAAAATTATAATAATTACCCAAAAACAATTTTTGATTGTATGCATTATTTAACATTATTTAACAGTCGTCTAATTTAAATCTAAAATTTTTACCCACATGCTTAACCTTTCCGACCAGAACAACGAAAGAATTAATTAACATCTAAAAGGCCATCATTTGTTTCCCATTTGATATATAAACGAATTCTTTTGATGAATACTTTATTTCTAAACATGACGAAGAAACCGCAAAGTGATCATTTTTACGGAAAATGGTTATCACATCCTCCACCGGGCGAAGAAGTCGTAATATCTGGTAAGTTACTATTAAGAATGGCGTTATCAGACTGTAAACTGAAATATAGGAATTGCCGGTGAATTTCCTGAATCCGAGAATGTTAACGTATTTCGTGAGAACCTCTTTAATAAGATCGATATGGTAACAGTGGATGATAGGAGGTGGCGTCTTGATTATCCTCAAACACCGAAAAGATTTGGTAAGCTTAAGGAAATAGCAAATTTCGATCCTGGTTTCTTTGGGCTGCATTATCGTCAAGCGAATTCGATGGATCTAACAATGCGAAAGATTCTGGAACACGTAATAGAAGCTATTATGGATGCCGGCGTCAACCCGTCAGAATTAAAAGGAACAAAAACTGGAGTGTTTGCAGCAGGCTATGGTAGTGAAGTGGCAGTTAGTACAATCAAGTCTTTTAAGGAACCACAACAATTTGCTGTCACCGGAAACATGAGGATTTTTGTTGCTCACAGGATAAGTTATTTCCTTAAAGTTAAAGGACCTTCTACGGTGGTCGACAGCGCTTGCAGTTCGTCACTCACTGCCATTGACGTGGCTTTTCAAGCTATCAGAAATGGAGAATGTGACAACGCCATCATATGTGGTTCTTCCTTGTTGGTTCTTCCTCAAGTAATGGCAGCCTTTGCGATGTTAGTATCCATTTGTGTTGGATTTTTTACTATTTGAGCGTAAGCTAAGGAAATATTGTAATAGTGTCCATCGGACAACTCGCTAATTTTGTGTTTTCTCGACCCAGATTTTTATTACACAGATACTCTCCAAATTAAATGTATGTTAGGAATATCGTGCAGATGGTAAAACTTTAACCAAAATTTGTCTAACCCTCCATGAAATCCTCACAAAATTTTTCATGCTAAGTGGAATTTACGTTTTATTGAAATACCAGACCCCTATATTATTATCTGCTATTATTAGCTGTATGTTTGAGGAGACAAAAACTTGTACTAAGTAGTGAGAAATTGTTTACCATTGGTTACTATAATAAAAATTTATTGCAGGTGCGGAGTTTTAAGTCCTGAGGGAAAATGCAAAACTTTCGACAAGGACGCCAACGGTTACCTGCGATCCGAAGCTGTTGTATGTGTTTTTTTGCAGAAAGCGCAAGCTGCTAGAAGAATTTACGGAAAAGTATTTTATCTAAGAAAAATTTCAAAACCAATAAACTGTAATTCATTTATTCGAAGGTGATCCACATGAAACAAAATGTTGATGGCTTCAAAGTACAAAGTATTAATTTCCCATCAACAAAAATGCAAGAGAGAATGATGACTGAAGCACTGTTCGATTCGGAACTGGATCCAAATGATGTGGCCTATGTGGAAGCCCACGGAACTGGAACAGTAGTTGGCGATCCAGCAGAAAGTCAAGCAATTGACAACGCCATTGCCAAGAAGCGTTCGAAACCACTGATTGTCGGATCCGTCAAAAGCAACATCGGTCATGCTGAAGTCATATCGGGACTCTGCTCTCTCAGTAAAGTAATAATCATGATGGAAACGGGATCAATAATTCCGAATGATAATTTCAAAGAGTACAATCCGAGTTTGAAAGGATTTGTAGAGGGACGAATGAAAGTAGTAACAGATTTAACACCAATCGAAACCGGTAATGATGTTTTTGTAATAAATAATTACGGCTTTGGAGGTAGCAATGCCCATATGTTACTAAGACGTCTAGATAAAATAAAAAGTCCAGGAGATTTACACGAAGATCTACCACGATTAGTCTGTGTTAGTGGACGAAGTGAAAATTCTGTTTCTATCTTATTAGATGAATTGGATCGTAAAAAGCTTGATCCAGAATACGTAGGTTTGCTTCATCATCTTTTCAAAAATAATGTTCCGGGTCATTTGTGTCGAGGCTTCGCAATCGTTTCGAAAAATTCTTCAACTATCAGATCTACGAATACTTTGTCACAACAAACGAGCGACTTGTATATAATTTTCGGACGCTTTTTTAACAATTTTGCAGCTGTAGGGAGATACCTGCTTCAGTTTCCTGTATTTGAAGACATTATTGAAAAGTAAGTGGTCATTGTAATTAATGTCAAGTACTTATGTTAGATAATGTTAGAATCGACAACTGCAACAATAATAGGAACGAGATTAGGAACGTGTGTGACAAAGCAACGACACATTTAGGCGAAGCTGTGCTTCAGCTAGGAATTGTAGAACTGTTGAAACTCTTGGAAATTCAAACATCAGTTGTGTATGAAGACAATTGGGGAAAAATTATTGCTATGTATTACCAGGGGAAACTTGGTTTGGCCGAAACGCTCTCGAAGTTAGAGGTACTAGACAAAAAATGCATATCTAATGGAATAGGTAGCTATTTTTAATAACTAACTTTTAGTTTATATTTTAAATACATATTACAGAGAACGAAGACAATAATAACTACGAGAACAAAGTCAATGTTTACAATAGAACGTTAAACAAACATAAAAACTTTATTCTGCTAAATATATCAGACAAAACTATACTTGAGAATAACAGTTGTACCCTGACCGAAAACAACTTTCTACAGATCCTAGGAAGGTAACTGTATATAAATAACGAAATTTCAATTAAGTTAACCAAATTTTAAAACTATAGGTTATACAACCTAGGCCACAACCCACAAATTCATAAACTTTATCCGACGATAGAATTCCCAGTTAGTCGAGGTACACCTATGCTATCTCCAGTACTTAAATGGAACCACAAGAAGAAATGGAACACATTCAGTTATCACGAATTTGAAAAGGTACACAGTACGCCAGAAAGAATGTGGCCTTTGTCAACTGAAATTTATCGAGATCAGAAATACCTAGAAGACCACGTGGTTGACGGTAAATGAGTAATAATTATTTCCAAAAGTTTGTGCTAAATGATAATTTCAGGACGAAGCTTAGTCCCAGCGACAGAGTATTTAAATTTAGTTTGGAAAGTGTTCGCTCTACAGCTCTGCATCAATCAAGAAAGATTACCTGTGGTTTTCGAAAACTGCAGATTTCTGAAGGCTCAACCTATAGGAGGCAACATTTATCTTTCGCTAAAGATATCTATTCATATTCATTCTGGTAAATTTGAAATTTTTGAGACAGAATCCAGCAGCCTCGTCATGACGGGAAGGATTTTTACACCCGTGGACATCGAAAAGTATAAAACTGATTTACCTCTACCTCCAATAAATGAAGAAGGAGGAGCAACAGAATTCTTAGAATCGAATGAAATTTATCGAGAACTGAATCTTCGAGGATATAATTACAGGTGATTTTAGTGGTAGAAGTAACAAATTGTAATCACAATTATATTTTAGGAACACTTTCCGGGGTCTTGTTAAATGTAATGTAGAGGGAACCTACGGATTAGTAAAATGGGAAAATAACTGGACCACCTTTATCGACACCGTTCTTCAACTGAAAATTTTTGAAGTAGATGCAAGAACACTGTTTGTTCCTGTGAGTTTCAACACAGTGATAATTGATCCAATAGCTCACCTGGAATTTATCAAAGAAACAAAGAATTTTTTGTGTCCCGTTTATTCTTATAAAGACTGCCAGATGGTCAAATGTGGAGGAATAGAAATCAGCGGAATTGCATCAACATCTATATTAAGAAAGCTTCCTGCGACACCCGTTCTCGAAAAATACGTATTCGTTCAAAATGAAATTGAAACGAATCTGACTGAATCGGTTATAATTATTGTTCAAATCATATTAGAAAATAATTTAGATAGTTACCTTGACGCAGTTGAAGTTGTCGACGAATATTCCAGTGCAAAGTCTGAATTTGTTTTATCTTTGGTTAGCAACATTTTACGCGATATTTCAGCAGTTAATTCTCACCTCAGTATTTGCTCCAAAACTAACATCGA
Organism: Zophobas atratus; assembly: GCA_022388445.1. Classification (NCBI taxonomy): domain Eukaryota; kingdom Metazoa; phylum Arthropoda; class Insecta; order Coleoptera; family Tenebrionidae; genus Zophobas; species Zophobas atratus. Next base: position 49,758,407 of record CM039445.1, on the reverse strand, counting down.
ACCACCAAATGGTGTAAATGTACAGACGTCGTTACAGACTTCCGGTGATTTGCTTTTGGTCGTAGCCACGAAAGTAATGCAAAGACCAAAAACACTGGAAAAAATTTTAACAGCAATCAAACCAGGTGGATATATTTTATCGAGAGAGGACGCCGACTATGTTCCGAGAAATCCAGATGTTTTGGTAGTTCATAGAACTGGTGAGGAGTGTTTGGTGCTTTTCCAAAACTGTAAACAAGAGGAGCCTACAAAGTATATACAAATAACGTGGAAACATTACGAGTGGATGACACCACTAAAAGAGGCCTTAAAACAAGGTGAAAATATTGTTGTGTACAGTCAAAACGACGACAGTGAAGGTATCACCGGTCTGGTAAATTGTCTGAGGAAAGAATCTGAGGAAAACAAAATCAGATGCTTTTTTATAATGGACAAAGGTGTACAATTTAATCCAGAATTAGCGTTTTATAAACAACAACTTCGAAAAAATCTTGCCGTCAATATTCTTAAGAACGGAAAGTGGGGAACTTACAGGCATCTTCCTTTAGATGAGGTTGAGGAAGTGGAGAGTGAACATTCTTTTGTGACAGTTGGAATCAAGGGACACCTGAATACCCTGAAATGGGTAGAAGGACCTTTGACCAGAGAAACGAAAGTGAAAGACGGCGATATTACAATTTATGTAAGTAAACAGTAATTTTAAAACTTTTGATATATTCTTCGTTTTACATAACACAAACATTTAGAAAATCATCAGTTCCGAATTTCTAGGCCTGATTTAAATTTTCAGCGTTCTTTTTTACGCAGAACACACTTTTCATTTAAAACCTAAGAGATTGTTGTTTCTTTTTTCATTATACTTATTTATTTACGGCTGGAATTCTGTTTACAAAAAGAAATTGTCATCTGTGAATAATCCGTCCATTATCATTTGTAACACGGCTGTTCCTAAATGAAACCTTCCACATTTTGCAGCCTTACTACACAGCTATCAATTTCAAAGATGTATTAACTACCACAGGTCGAGTTAACTTCGATGGATATACTAGAAATAGATTGGTATCTACATCTATACAAGGCGCCGAAATAAGTGGAAGAGATATTTGGTAATTTTATTAACGTCTTACCAGTTCCTGGTTTAATATAGCTCTCTGATGTACAGCGGTCGCCGAATAACAGGATTTATAACCAACCATGGCATATCCAGCATTATTCAGACTGAAAACACATGTATGTATCTTCCTGACGATTGGACTTTGGAACAAGCAGCAACAGCACCCCTTGTATATGCAACTGTTATGTACGCTCTATTCAATGTAAGTTCTGTAATAATAGAAATCCAGTGAGTATTCTTAACGTTTTGTTGTTTAAGGTCGTCAAATTAAAATCCCATGCATCCATTTTAATACACTCTGCAACTAGCTGCGTGGGAATGGCTGCTCTTAATGTTTGTCTGTATTTTAATTGTGACATATATGTTACAGTTGGTACTGAAGAAAAGAAAAATTATATAAAGAAACATTTCCCACAAATTTCCGGTAAATTGAGTGTAGTTCCTTGCATTAATAACAAAACGTATTATTCTAGAAAGTCGTATCGGACATTCGAGAGACACTTCCTTCGAAACTATGATCAAACGAGAAACTAAAGGTCGAGGTGTAGATTTTGTTCTATGTGCTTTAATCGACGAAAAACGCGAAGCTTCTGCACGTTGTTTGACTCAAGGAGGGGCCCTTTTAGACATCGGTGCTTACGATATGGTAAGGAACAGCGTTTTCAATACTATATTAATGGAAAACAAAATCTCTTATCATGGAGTGCTACTGGACCAAATCTCCTACGAAATGAGAGTTCATCTTTTAAATCAACTTAAGGAAGGAATAAGGTTAGGATATATTAAACCATTACCAAGTATAGTTTTCGAGAAAAACGAAGTCGACAAAGCCTTTATGCACATGATGGCTGGAAAACATATAGGAAAGGTTTTAATCAAAATTAGAGACGAAGAGAAGCAGAAAATACTCCCTTTGGAGAAAAATGTGCACAAAACACTTCCCACGTAAGCTAAGACGTATACAACCAACTACAATTACAGAAATATTCTTTCAGATTTCTCGCGTGTCCAGAAAAATCTTATATCATTGTTGGCGGATTAGGAGGTTTTGGCTTAGAATTGGCCGATTGGTTGTTTTTAAAAGGCGCAAGAAAATTCATATTGTCATCTTCCTCAGGTTTAACAACTGGGTATCAGGCTTATCGAATTCGGTAAGGGAATTTATTACACACAAAAATTTTTTTTAAAATCGCAAAATCTTCAGGAATTGGAGATCATATGGTGCTACTGTTCAGGTGTTTAGTCAAGATATAACGATCAAACAAAATTGTTTAGAATTAATTCGACAAGCCAAGAACTTAGGACCTATCGACGCTGTTTTCAATCTGGCTGTTGTACTAAAAGATGCGCTTTTCTCTGATCAGACGGAAACGACTTTTGACACTGTTTTAAAACCCAAGGTTTTAATTACCCGGCAACTGGACGAAATTACGAGGGACGAATGCCCGGAACTTAGGTAGTACCTTTTTTACACACTAGAAAATTTCTATGAATGATGATACAATACACCAGTGTCAGTTTTGTTGATTTTTTCTCAAGGAACACTGTCATGCAGACATTTATAAAATAATTCATTCCGCAGATACTTTGTTGTGTTTTCATCTCAAGCAGGTGCTCGCGGCAATCCTGGACAAACCAATTACGGAATGGCAAACTCCAGTATAGAACGAATTTGTGAAACACGAAAGTTGGAAGGATATCCAGGGTTAGCTATTCAGTGGGGGATGATCGGAGATGTATGTATTTTTGAGTGTGGAAAATTTACAAAATAAATATATTTCAAGGTGGGTATAGTTGCAAATATGCAAAAAGGAAATACAGAGATATCTATCGGAGGAACGCAACAACAAAAAATATCAAATTGTCTAGAAGTTCTTGATAGATTTCTGCAACAAAAGAGTCCTATAGTTTCCAGTTTTGTAATTTCGACAAGAAGAAAGAAAGTGTCAAGTTTGGACGGTATGACCAACATGATCGCTGATGTACTTGGAATCAAAAACATAAAGACTATAGACCCTAACAGATTATTAACAGAAATAGGAATGGACTCAATGACGGCAGCTGAAATCGCACAAATTTTAAAATCAGATCTTGGAGTTAATTTAACACCCGATGAGCTTCGTAATTTAACCCTCAAAAAGTAACAACCCCCAAAAAAAATGAATTCAGCTAACTTTTTTCTTTGTAGAGTAATGGAAATGGAGTTTGGTCAAAAAAACGTGAAATCCCGAAACGTAGACATAAATATTCTTACCAGTATGATTAAGGGTAAAACTACTGACACTCCGCTTATATTGTCTTTACCTGAACGAAGTACTGTGATGACAAAAATTCTACCCAGCAAAATCAAGAGCGACATTAACAAGAAAACTGTTTTCATTTTACCAAGTTTTGATGGATGTCTTCAAGCTTTCGAACCGTTGGCCAATAGATTACCAGCTCGTGTGAGAGGCGTTCTTTACAACTTCAATAAGTGCGAAAATAGAATAAATGATACTGCTAAAACCATTTTACCTGTAAGCAAATAATATCAATGGTAACGTGTACTGTATAAATAATTTTTCCGACAATTCTAGCACATCGAGGCACACATTTCAAAGAAAGAGCCGTTTGTTATCATCGGTCACCTGTATGGTTCCATCGTTGGTCTGGAAATTGTAGCTTTGTTAGAAAAAAAAGGATACATAGGAAATTTTATATCAATCGAAGGATCTCCAGAGTACATGCAGACCTGGCTGGAAACAAATTCTTTCCTCAGCGATCAAAACAAATTACAATTATTCATCATTTTTAATTTCTTAACAATACTGACAAATAATGATGCTACAACTTACAAGGTAAGTTTGTTTGGCAAATAGTTAAGCTACAAACATTTTTATTTTCCATTTTGCAGGACAAAATTGCGCTCGACCTATCATTTAATGAAAAACTTGAAACAGCAGCAAATTTTTTGCCAGCAGACATAGACAAGCAATATTTTAAGGACAGTGTTCACGTTATTTACAAACGATGCAGCGCTTTGATTGACTACAGATTTACTCACAACAAACTCAAATCGAACGTGTACTTATGTAAAGCTAAACGACCTCTGGTCACTGATTTAAAAGACGATTACTCTTTGTCACAATTATGCAGAGGTTTCGTACAAGCTGGCACCGTCGAAGAAGATTACTTGAAGATTATTTCCAATGAAAAATGTTTCGACTATTTAGAAAAATGGTTGCACTGATCTTGAGGACTTAACTGTAGAGACAACATCAAACCCGGGTATTTCAAAGTACGAGAAGAAATTTCTAGATAACAAGCAAAATCTAAACAAAATCTGTGTATTTTTAAGTTATTAATGCAAGGTATTGATTTGGTTAGGTAGATAGTGGATTTTGTATTAGTTGATGTAACAATAAATTGTGCCTACAAATATCAATTAAAATTAATTCAGACCACAACCCTAAACTTTTGCAATTTAACTAGATAGTTATTCATTGACTAAATAATGATGATATCTGGGATTATGGTTTCCTATGTGTAAGATAGACCACTTCTTAGTGATTAAGAGCAGCAACTATCAAATGATCGTTAATATGTCACCCTCCAGTCTTGCTAATCTTTGGACAACATCTGCATTAAATATTAGCAACAGATGGCCTAACTTGTCAGACTTTTCTTGCATTAATTATGGAGTTCTTCAAGGCTCCATTCTTGGGTCAATTTTATTTTTGTTATTTAAAAACGAGCTTCCAAATTATTATTATTATTATTATTCAAGTCGGAACTGAGGTTATACAACCTATTATGCTCCTATTATGCTTTTCCGATGTCTCAAAAAGAATAAAACAGAAAAAAAATTAAAACTGAGTAAATCAATAATTATTTCTGCATAAATAGATGCTATACGGTTACGTCTATCTCACTAAAGTAATACACAATTATGCAGAAGTTTATTCCGAGAACAGATTTTCGAAATAATGTAACATAAAAATGCTAGAAACTGTCGGGTCAGAATATTATAGGTGCAGACTAAATCATTGAAAAGGCGATGCTTTTGCAAGGACCAAATACCTATGGCAGAAAGTCTGCTTTCGTAAGATAAGTTTTTCAGCTGAGGGATTTTTTTAGTAAAACTGCGCTGCACCCTCTCGATTTGAAATATATTTTTTTAAATGGTGGCTACCAAATAACACTCGGATACTCCAAAATGGGACGGACAAACGCAACAAACAATAGTTTAAAGAATGACTGATCATGTAATCCAAACGTTCTGTTAAGAATGCTGTGCTGTTGGCACGCTTGACGATGTGAGCAGCATGTGCATCACAGGTTAAACCGTTGTCCAATTTCACACCTAAATCGTTACTTGATCTACTGATTCTAGCATAGAATTGTTAATGCCGTATTGAACTCGAGGATTTTTGTTGCCCAATCGAAATACCGAGCATTTGTTGATTTTAAGAGATAATAGCCATCAGGTGATGCGTAAACAAAGTCAAGATCTTCTTGCAATGATGGGTTACAAAATATTTTTCCATCATCAGCATATAAAGCGTTTCCCGATTTCAACCCCACCTGTAAGTCAATTATGTAGACTAAACAGAATGGGTCCCAGAACAGATCTTTGCGGAACGCCAAACAGTACGTACTGGGTATCAGAGCACGAAGTTCCAACTTTGACTGGGAATGTATGATTGGAAAGGACCGTCTTTATCCACTTCAGCAATAGTCTTTTGACTCCCGCATGTTCTAGCTTGAGCAAAAGGCATCTGTGAGAAATTCGATCGAAGGATTTTTCAAAATCTACGTATACGACGTCATCTGGTTCCGATTTGTCTAAATGAGATGTCCAAATGTTTAAACACTGCAGCAAACAAGCAACTACCGATTTTTTAGGAAGAAAACCGTGTTGATTTATTGGAATAATGCTGTGTGTATTCAGAAATTGTAGAAGTTGTTTTTGGACTATACGCTCCATGATTTTGACACAAATACAGGTCAAACTAATAGGGCGGTAGTTTGTGACTACAGTTTTATCGCCTGTAACTTGTCTGAAAACCAGCCTGCAACTTCTTAACTTTAAATTTGTTTCACAATTTCTTCTTTTCTTTAGAGCTTTTAAAAAATGATTAGCAATCCAGGGTTTTCGTACGTTATATTTGGTACGCCAGACAACAGTATTCATCTTCGTCAATTCTTCAAGTCTGACTGAGAACAAAAACGGCTTCGACACAAGAAATAGTATTGTAAACCTTCTCCCAATTAGTGGATATAAGATCCAATTGCAGTCTAGTAAAGTCGGTTTTTAATCGAGTTCTTATCTCATGCTCCCTAAGACTGAGAAGGTGATATTGGGTGGCTGTCTCGATTACACAATTGTCAGATATTCCCATTAGTGGAGCAGAAATTAGTGTAGTCAATAGATTTGGGTGATTAGTTAAAATTAGGTCAACCGATGAGCACGGCCCGCACGCTTAGCACTCTCGAGTCGAAATTTTTTCGAGAGCTAGTTCACTGTTAACTGTGCTTGTGGAACTAGCTACTACAGTTGCTTTCGGAAGAGGTTTTTAATCGTAAATCGCTAATTACCGTCTAGACTGCTCTCATCAATCAGCTAAAAAGCGAAATTACCGAAGTAGGTGGTAAAATTCAGCCTGATATTCAAGGAAATGCATTGACATTGAGCCAGCCACTATATGAAAAACGACAATTATATATAGAAGTAAAAACTGCGAAAAACACTGAAACTTTCACCTGGATTGACAACGACATAAACAACACTGGCCGATTGCAAACATTAAGTTTATATTTCTCAGTAGGACGAAACAGTAATTTATTTTTGCAAAAAATAATTAGTCAATCTTCTAATAAATCTATTAGCTACTGGTGAGCTGTTTTCGATATTAGACTAGGTAAAGTTGATAGTTCAAAACCTAGGCCAATAAAAATAGTTTGTAAAAATGTGGATGATGCCTTGGACTTGTTAAGAAATAGAGGTAAATGTCTAAATAATATCAAGTTAAACAATGATCTAACACCCATGCAACGTGAAAACTTAGCACATTAAGAAATCAACTTGAGTAAAGAAAATCAAAGTCTAAAAAATTCAAACATTGAAATACATAAACGGCATACCAACCATCACTATTGTAACTAATAATGCTTCACAAAAAAACTAAGTTATACCGTCGACTCAAATTTAATTAATATTTACTTTCATAATGTTGGTGGTTTGAGAACCAAATTAAATAAAATTAAAAATATATATATATATATTATTATGATGTAATGATATTTATTGGAACTTGGCTTAACACTGATTTTATGGATAATGAATTAGGTTACGGAATTATTCTATTTTTAGAGTTGGTCGGAACAATGACTTTGTAAATAAATCTAGAGGCGATGGGCTGCTTAACTGCTTATAGCAGTTTATCAAAGACTTCAAGAAAGTGAAATATTAAGCGTGAATGAAGCTTTTGAAGCTCTGTATATTTCAATAAAATTAAACAAATCGGAAGACATTATTTTGGGAGAACATACTACATTCCACGGAATAGCAATTTTTCAATTTACAAGAGGTACTGTGAAATTGCTAAAAATATTCCGGAGTGAATCATTGTTCATTATCTGAGGCAATTATAACTTACCTAATACCAAATGGAATATTATGGACAATACTATGGTGATTGAGGGTAATAGCGATCCTATAAAGCTCTAATCAACAATTTTTTAGATCTTATTTTTACCAATATTGTGGACCTACAGCCTACTTATGCCTATAAGCCCTTATTAAATGAATCGGTTTTTCACTCCAGTTATGAATTTGAGGTTACTTGTAACTTAGATCTGCGACTTTTAGAATATGAAGAGGTATATTATAATTTTAAAAATGCTGATTATGAAGAAATTAACTATCGATTGTGCCAAATGAATCGGAAAGAAATTTTCTTGGACAAAGATATTAACCAGGTAATTCTCACATTCTATAATTTAATTTATGACGTAACCCATAATTTAGTACCTAAAAAAAGAAATTTCGAACATCTTAGTTTCCAAAATGGTTTTCTAGCCAACTGAAAAAATTAATCCGCTTAAAGAAAAAGCTCCATTTACAATATAAAATAACTAGTGAAAAAGGCGATTAATGAATGTTATTAGAAATAAGTATACCGCGGAAGTTGAGGACGAAATACACTCCGGCCCTTCTAAGTCTTTTTAGAAGTTCTGAAAAAATCAAAACAAGAATCTGGAATATCCAAGTCGCATGAAATTTGATGGCGAGGAAGCCGTTGGGCCAGAATAGCTAATTTATTTGCTCAGTTCTTTTAAGGGGTGTATAGTGACCCTTCGAACAATATACATTTTAACAGAATAGGTGTTTTCAGGTGAGGTCTCCTTTACATTTCATAGGTTTACCGAAGAAGAAGTATTATTAACAGCATTTTAAGTTTAAAAAATTCGGCCAGTGGTGGTCCTGATTTAATTCCATCGCAGTTTCTAATTCCATGTGTTTTTAGCATAACCAAACCGATAACTTATTTATTCAATTTACGTTACCTTGTTCCAGTACACAAATCTGGGAATAAAGAATTGATTTCAAATTACAGAGGTATTTGTATTCAATCGGTTTTGCCTAAGCTTTTTGATCATTTAATTTCCATACAGCTAAAAATGGCAACTAAGCACATAATAAGTGATGTTCAAGACGGATTTTGTCAAGGTCGTTCCACCGTTACAAATTTGCTTTTGTACCAAAATGTTTTAATTGATAATTTGGAAAAGGGTAAACAAGTTGTCTAGTGGATTGAAAGTTTCATATCAAATAGGTCTCAGGTTGTTAGAATTGGAAGCTCGTCTTTAAACACCATTTCTGTGACATCTAATGTTCCTCAAAGAACCCACTGTACGTCTTTATTATTTAATCTCTTTATTAAGGACATTTACTTTTCGGCATATTTTTCAAAAATACTCTTATTTGCAGACGACTTAAAATTATTTGGAGAAATATTATCAGCTCTGGATTGTGCCCTTCTTCAAGGTGATTTAAATCGGTGTATATGGAATGAATTGAAAGTTAACACAGAGAAATGTTTTAAAATATCTTTTTATCGAATAACAGCTTACACCGATTTCTGTTATCGAATTAATAAAACTTCTATAAAGGCAGTGTTGGACATACGCGACTTAGGGGTAATTTTTGATCATAAACTGAGCTTTGTTCCACATATACATCATGTTCTGAGTAAACTTTCAAAAATGTTAGGTTTAATTAATAGATCATTATTTCGTCTTTCTGTCGATGCTCATAAACTTGTCTACTGTGCCTTGGTAAGGTCTGTTCTAGAATAGGTACGCCAGTGTGATTTGGTCACCCACGTATTTCGTGCATATTAGGTCGCTGGAATTCACAATTCTTTTCTTCGAACATATGCGTGGAAAATGGGTTATAGTAGAGATAGTTACACTTACTGCCAGATGAGAAATCTACTCTCTTTAGATTCGCTTGAGACTACCAAATTTTTCTCAGCTTCTTCAGCTGTTTTTCCAAAAATAGTATTTTAAGCGACCCTTTAGTATCCCATAATAGGCATCTTGCACGTTTTTAAGTAAAGCCAGAAAATGATTCAGCAGAACTCATAAAACAAGGGTATTATTGTAAAAAGTGCATGGGATTATTTATAGTGTAGCAATAAATTATTAAAAATTAATATTTAAATCACGTGCACTTTTGGGCGTGACGTCATAAGCCATACATTGTTGCCAAGTCGAGGATGTTTCCGTATTAATATAGGGACTTTTTGTGGTCGGCTGTACTGTCAAGTGCGGCTCTGTCAAAAATCAGCGTTGGAGAAATAGCGCGCGATTAAAAAACTGCGACAAAACAGCGCCGAGACAAAAAAGGGCTGTAAAAAATGGCATAGGACAATATCATTTAGAATCTAAACGGCACTAGGACAAATTAGCACGCGACAATTAATACTTAGTTACCTATTAATCGTATTATGTATTGTTTTATTACTATTAGGCATATAAAACACGTCAGACAAACACAGAAAAGGGTAGACAAGCGAGAATGATGTTCTGATTTGAATATTAATATAAACATTAACGTAAATCTTAAAAATTACCTATTACTAGCCCAATAAGACGTCTCAAAACGGTAATACTATGGCCTCATTATAGATCGGTTGTGAATAAAGCACATGTAGGTAAGCAGAGAAAAATGTTGTGCCTCGGTGGGATTCGAGCCCACGTCTCTTTGCTTTCCGGGCAAGTATGCTAACCGCTACACCACGAGACGACTTATTTATTCTCTGCTTACCGACGTGTTATTGTGCCGCCACACACACAAAATCAACTAAACTTTAATTCAGAACTAGAAACAAACTATTCAAAAATTAAACAAACAATAAACGATTAGAGCGATAAGTTTAACGCCACAGATTTCAAATAGTTTTCAACATTTGCAAATGAGTACTCCGAAACCAATACTTTCAGCCGCTTTCTCAGCTGAACATATTTACAGTTGGCCGATTCTCGATCTCTTATTCCCGATCTGCACCTCTCCATATGCATTTCTGTAGCACTTTGTTCCCTTTTTAACTGTCTAATAAGCTTATAGATTTGAGGGTGTTGGCAATCCAAAGAGTGTTTGAAAGAGTTGTGCCAAGCTTCTAACTAGTTGTTCGTCCTGGGTAGGTCAGTTAACATTCGATCAAACGTTATTCTAGATGTTGATACCGTACCTAGGCCTCAAATTATGCATTCGTTTCTCCCAATATTCTATACTAAAGGTAGCAGTTCATGAGAAAAATTTTCACAGATAATCTCCAACGCAAACTGCACGTTCCTTTCAGGTACAAATGCGAGAGCAAGCAACACCCTACATCCTATTCTGACTTCGCTGTTGTTCCGTTAGATAGGTTTGCTGAATTTTTAGCCATAAATTTTGGCCTAGATGAAAAAGCCGCCGACGGTTCTTACTTGCCCGAAACACATTCTGACTGCATTCAAAGATGCTATTTCGAAGTCCACCAAAACTGTTTCTGGGCCCAAGTTTGGTTCCACTTCCAGTATGCTTTCAAAAAATTTCATGTAAGTTTATTCTTGCTTGTTGGGCAATAGACCGAATATCACAGGAATCGCTTTTCCGTCTATTATTACGTGCACGGTAAATAACTGTTGAAATAATGGACGCGAGGTCTTGAATGTACCGTTGATCACCCAGTGGCGAAACTCCTTTAATGTGTCTAAAAGCAGAAAATTTTCAACTCTTTCCAAAATCCTGTGGTGTTCTTCAATTACGACTTCCTCTCGGCAGGTAAAATTACCAGAGCTCCTCGAGTCGTATGTCGGTAAGAGGACTGCAGCTTCTTCGGAAGTACCTCCGATGGACCTTTGAATTATCTGCCTTGGTTTTAAATTGGAAGTTTCTGCCAATTGCCTCATAGATTGCTTCACCCTTCCGACTTCTCTTTTCGCGGGATCTGAGCCGTGACTATGAGCGGTTGTTGGAGTTGGATCACTTGAATTCTCTGACACTAGCAATCTCCCTTTGTATCCCTTTTGGTAACACCTCCAAGAAATGGAAGGGGCTTTCTCTTTGTCTTTCCGGTAACGGTAACCACCATAAAACAATATTCTTCCACCTTTTTGTGATTTTTGCAAATTCCATGACGGGCGTTTGACAATTTGAGAAAAACTTTGAATTGGCACAAACCTACCAAAAAACTAAAAAATGCTGCACTATTTCATGGCGCAATAAAATGTCCCAGCGCTATTTAATCGAGTGTTGTTTTGTCTCGGCGCTATTTTTTCCCATATTATTTAATTACTGCGCTTTTTTGTGTCGACGCTCTTTCGTCGCGGTTTTTTTAGTCGCGCGCTATTTGTTGCCAGAGCCGAAATCGGAAAATAGGTTATAAAATTATAAGAGGTTATGTATGACAAGTTCTTCAATGTTGCCACGTTCAGCACTGAAATGATTGGACTATGGCTTATGACGTCAGAGACCAGGTCCCGCCTTTAAAATAAAACTCAAAAATTAAGACTATTTTTTACACTTTTTTTTTCAACTTTTGTTGAGGACTTTAGGTTCTATATTACATAGGGAACACTTGCACCAATTTTTATTAAAATTGGCAGTTGAGTGCAAGTACCCTATTATTTATTTCTTAAAAAAAAAATCGACTACACATGGTGAAGCTTTATTCCCATGGCAGGCCAATTCTACAATTGCAATTTGAAACAATTTTCTTTGCAAACCTTCGAGTGTATTTTCGTCGAAATCTTTTGAATTTCAACAATTGTCAAAGCTGTAGAACATTTTTTTTTCTGAAGTTGTTTTCTCTTGGTTGTGCAGGATTTACGAGCTCCTTCAGATACGAGATTTTTAGATAGGTCCATTTTTCGATTGTGCTCTTTAAAGTATTTTTCTTGTATAAATTTAACAGTTACATTCCATATAGTTTTCACAACATGTTCTTTCTAAACAGACTCATCCTTTCGTTTCATATTGAATGTCCAATCATTCAAAATATTCGTCACCTCCTCATCGGTCATCTCAGCTTGCAGCTACTACTTTCGCTGTTTGCAAAAGTCTTCAGATTGTTTCCAAATAGGTATATATGTCTCAGCTTTCACAATATTCACGGGTTTAAAATTTTATTTCGGTTCATCAATTTCTTCGGTCGAATTTGTACCGAAACGATTCATTTTTCACAAATTTTTTATTATTATTTACTTCTCGTGTCCCCCGTAACTACAGAAATTATCAGCTGAAAATTGTCTCTAGTGTTCTTTCCAGTATGGCTTCCGCAAAAATACATCTACAGCTTCAGCAATAACACACTTAGTAGCAAGAATTATGAACGTTTTTGAAAATAAATCATATTTAGGCCCCTCATTAACTTTTGATATTATTTGTTTCAAACAGAACTCAGATAGTAAGTTTTCAAGATGGTTGCTCCAGTTATCTTCACTAGTATTTTGGGGTGCCTCAAGGGTCAGTGTTGGGTCCGACCCTCTTTCTTATATATATTAACGACGTTTGTAAAGTTGTTGATGATGGTGAACTTCTCTTATATGCAAATGACACTACTTTTATTTTATTAAATAACACTGCAATCTTTCAAACTCACAGAAAATTTTGACTTTTTGATTATTACTTTGATTCCCGTCGATTATGGCATTATCATGTTGGACACATTATTGTTGGAACCGGGAAATATATTTTCTTCTTTGCTCCTATATTCACACATTCTATTTTATTTAATTATAAACTTATATTTTATGTTGTATTACTTTGATTCCCGTCGATTATGGCATTATCATGTTGGACACATTATTGTTGGAACCGGGAAATATATTTTCTTCTTTGCTCCTATATTCACACATTCTATTTTATTTAATTATAAACTTATATTTTATGTTAACCTTTAAATGGTATATACATATATTCTTTCCTTTGCGTGTTCAAACTTATATTCTTAGCACAAATAAATTCTCATTATTTTATTCTATTCTATACCATACTTTATTATAGGTCTCTGTCAAATATGCCAGCGCAATGAATAAAACTTGATCATAATTGACTACAGAATGTGGTGTAAAGGTCAAAGCAGTAATCGATTTTACGTAAGCCACATTATGTAGTGCGAAAGAAATGACAAATATGAAACTAAAGACGTAAAAGGCGTTTTTGTTGTTATGTAGATTTTTGTCATGTTGACCCTTTTGTTTAATTCAGGTTACCATATACGTAAATTAGTTCATACACATAAATCACCCTTGCATTATAGGCCAAAGTCCAAAATCTGAGTTTGATAAACTAATCTTTATTCATAACGAAAAACTGCGTTCTGTTTAATCAATATTGTCAGTTTCCTGCATCTCGAGATATCTGTGATTCAAACAAAATGAGAAAAAAATTGTAGTGGGCATCAAAGTTGTAAACGAAGGGCTACTTTCATGCTTTCTCGACGTTTGCTGACCCCAAGAATATGAAAAAATAGGTCTTCCGTTTCCATCTATCAAAATTTATGTAATCATTAATAATATGATAACGTCACCTCAAAATTTTGCAAAGTAAATACTATTTTAATTTATCAAATAACAGGCAGTTTATGAATCCACTCGGATTTTTTACCAAGTAAATTCGCCGTATTTTAAACTCTGGGTTTTATTGTTTTTGAACGATTCACCCATTTTTCCGAAAAATTGAGAATATAGTACTGTGTTGCTACACTGTCCTTTTGTTTACTTTACTTTAGGAGATAGTAAGATTTCAAAGCGTAACCTCAAGAGTCAGAGTGTGAGAGTGCATCATCATGCGTCAATGAAAATTATAATATTTATCCGAAAACAATTTTTGATAGTTTGTATACAACACATTTGTCAGCCAGCTAATTTGAATCTAATTTTTTTATGCACGTACGTAGCTTTACCGAACACAATCAATAAATTAACAACTTTGTTTCACATTTGATATACTTATAAACAAATTCTTTTGACTATCACTTGATTGTTAAACATGACAAAGAGGCCACAAAGTGATTATTTTTACGGAAGATGGTTATTGCACCCTCCACCGGGCGAAGAAGTCGTAGTATCTGGTAAGTTCCTATTTAAAACGGCATTATCAAACTGTAATCTGTCTTTTAGGAATTGCTGGTGATTTTCCTGAATCCGAGAATGTTAACGTATTTCGTGAGAACCTCTTTAATAAGATCGATATAGTAACAGTGGATGATAGGAGGTGGCGTCTTGATTATCCTCACACACCGAAAAGATTTGGCAAGATAAAGGAAATAGAAAGTTTCGATGCTGGTTTCTTTGGGGTGCATCAACCACAACAGTTTGGTGTCACCGGAAACATGAGGAATATTGTTGCACACAGGATAAGTTATTTCCTAAAAGTTAAAGGACCTTCTATGGTGGTCGACACAGCTTGCAGTACGTCAATTCCTGCTATTGAGGCAGCTTTTCAAGCCATCAGAAATGGACATTGTGACAATGCCATTATATGTGGTGGTAACTTGTTTGCTTTTCCCAAAGTAATGGCAGCATTTGCGATGTTAGTATCCATTTGTTCTTTTTTTTTTTTAGTGTCACAAATAATATTTTTTGCAGGTTAGGTGTCTTAAGTCCTGACGGGAAATGCAAAACTTTCGACAAGGATGCAAATGGTTAACTGCGATCCGAATCTATTGTATGTGTTTTTCTACAGAAGGCGCAAGCTGCTAAAAGAATTTACGGAAAGGTATTTAATCTATCAAAATTTTCAAAATCAACAAACTATTATTAATTTGTTCGAAGGTGATCCATGTGAAACAAAATTCGGATGGCTTCAAGCTGCAAAATATCTATTACCCATCAACTAAAATGCAAGAAAAATCGGTAACTGAGACACTGTTTGATTCGGGACTGGGTCCAAATGATGTGGCCTATGTGGAAGCCCACGGAACTGGAACATAAGTTGGCGACCCAGCAGAAACTCAAGCCATTGATAACGCCATAGCGAAGAAGCGTTCGAATCCCCTGGTTGTCAGATCCGTCAAAAGCAACATCGGTCATGCTGAAGTCATATCGGGACTGTGTTCTCTCAGTAAAGTAATAATCATGATGGAAACGAGATTAATAATTCCGAATGATAATTTCAAAGAGTACAATCCGAGTTTGAAAGGATTTGTAGAGGGACGAATGAAAGTAGTAACAGATTTAACACCAATCGAAACCGGTAATGATGTTTTTGTAATAAATAATTACGGTTTTGGAGGTAGCAATGCCCATATGTTACTAAGACGTCTAGATAAAATCAAAAGTGTAGGAGATTTACACGAAGATCTACCACGATTAGTCTGTTTTAGTGGACGAAGTGAAAGTTCTGTTTCTAACTTATTAGATGAATTGGATCGTAAACAGCTTGATCCAGAATACGTAGGTTTGCTTCATCATCTTTTCAAAAATAATGTTCCTGGTCATTTGTGTCGAGGCTTCGCAATCGTTTCGAAAAATACTTCAACTATCAGATCTACGAATACTTTGTCACAACAAACGAGCGGCTTGTACATATTTTTCGGGAGCTTTTTTAACAATTTTGCAGCTGTAGGGAAATACCTGCTTCAGTTTCCTGTATTTGAAGACATTATTGAAAAGTAAGTGGTCATTGTAATGCATGTTAAGTATTTATGTTAGATAATGTTAGAATCGACAACTGCAACAGTAATAGGAACGAGATTAGGAACGTGTGTGAGAAAGCAACGACAAATTTAGGCGAAGCTGTGCTTCAGCTAGGAATTGTAGAACTGCTGAAACTCTTGGAAATTCAACCATCAATTATATATGAAGACCATTGGGGAAAAATTATTGCTATGTATTACCAGGGAAAACTTGGTTTGGCCGAAAACGCTCTCGAAGTTAGAGGTACTAGACAAACAATGCACAACTAATGGAATAGGTAGCTATTTTTAATAACTAACTTTTAGTTTATATTTTAAATAAATATTACAGAGAACGAAGACAATAATAACTATGAGAACAAAATCAATGTTTACAATATATCGTTAAACAAACATAAAAACTTTATTCTGCTAAATATATCAGATAAATATATACTTGAGAATAACAGCTGTACCCTGACCGAAAACAACTTTCTACAGATCCTAGGAAGGTAACTGTATATAAATAACGAAATTTCAATTAAGTTAACCAAATTTTAAAACTATAGGTTATACAACCTAGGCCACAACCCACAAATTCATAAACTTTATCAGAGTATAGAATTCCCAGTTGGTCGAGGTACATCTATGCTATCCCCAGTACTTAAATGGAACCACAAGAAGAAATGGAACACATTCAGTTATCACGAATTTGAAAAGGTACACAGTACACCAGAAAGAAATTGGCCTTTGTCAACTGAAATTTATCGAGATCAGAAATACCTAGAAGACCACGTGGTTGACGGTAAATGAGTAATAATTATTTCCAAAAGTTTGTGCTAAATGATAATTTCAGGACGAAGCTTAGTCCCAGCGACAGAGTATTTAAATTTAGTTTGGAAAGTGCTCGCTCTACAGCTCTGCATCAATCAAGAAAGACTACCTGTGGTTTTCGAAAACTGCAGATTTCTGAAGGCTCAACCTATAGGAGGCAACATTTATCTTTCGCTAAAGATATCTATTCATATTCATTCTGGTAAATTTGAAATTTTTGAGACAGAATCCAGCAGCCTCGTCATGACGGGAAAGATTTTTACACCCGTGGACATCGAAAAGTATAAAACTGATTTACCTATACCTCCCATAAATGAAGAAGGAGGAGCAACAGAATTCTTAGAATCGAATGAAATTTATAGAGAACTGAGTCTTCGAGGTTATAATTACAGGTGATTTTAGTGATAGGAGTAACACATTATAACTAAAATTATATTTTAGGAACACTTTTCGGGGTCTTGTTAAATGTAATGTAGAGGGAACCTACGGATTAGTAAAATGGGAAAATAACTGGACCACCTTTATCGACACCGTTCTTCAACTGAAAATTTTTGAAGTAGATGCAAGAACACTGTTTGTTCCTGTGAGTTTCAACACAGTGATAATTGATCGAATAGCTCACCTGGAATTTATCAAAGAAACAAAGAATTTTTTGTGTCCCGTTTACTCTTATAAAGACTGCCAGATGGTCAAATGTGGAGGAATAGAAATCAGCGGACTTGCATCAACATCTATATTAAGAAAGCTTCCTGCCACACCCGTTCTCGAAAAATACGTATTCGTTCAAAATGAAATTGAAACGAATTTGACTGAATCGGTTATAATTATTGTTCAAATCATATTAGAAAATAATTTAGATAGTTACCTTGACGCAGTTGAAGTTGTCGACGAATATTCCAGTCCAAAGTCTGAATTTGTTTTATCTTTGGTTAGCAAAATTTTACGCGATATTTCAGCAGTTAATTCTCATCTCAGCATTTGCTCCAAAACTAACATCGAACCACCAGATGGTGTTAATGTACAAACGTCGTTACAGACTTCCGGTAATTTGCTTTTGGTCGTAGCCACAAAAGTAATGCAAAGACCAAAAACACTTGAAAAAATTTTAACAGCATTCAAACCAGGTGGATATATTTTATCGAGAGAGGACGCCGACTATGTTCCGAGAAATCCAGATGTATTGGTAGTTCATAGAACTGGTGAGGAGTGTTTGGTGCTTTTCCAAAACTGTAAACAAGAGGAGCCTACAAAGTATATACAAATAACGTGGAAACATTACGAGTGGATGACGCCACTAAGAGAGGCCTTAAAAAAAGGTGAAAATATTGTTGTGTACAGTCAAAACGACGACAGTGAAGGTATCACCGATCTGGTAAATTGTTTAAGAAAAGAACCCGACGGGAACAAAATCAGATGCTTTTTATAAATGGACGAAGGTGTACAATTTGATCCAGAATGGACGTTTTATAAACAACAACTTCGAAAAAATCTTGCCGTCAATATTCTTAAAAACGGAAAGTGGGGAACTTACAGGCATCTTCCTTTGGATGACGTTGAGGAAGTGGAGAGTGAACATACTTTTGTTACGCTTGGACACAAAGGACAGCTGAATACTCTGAAATGGATAGAGGGCCCATTGACCAGACAAACCAAAGTGAAGGACGGCGATATTTTAATTTATGTAAGTAATAATCAGCGATTTTAGGACTTTCAAAAGTTGGAAAATCTTCTCCCGGGATATATATAATCAACTCCCATCTACCTTTCGGTGTACGGTCATAAACTAAATAAATACATTATAATTAAATTAATATTATATTAATATTATCAAGTTTCTCTCCAAATTCTTGCCAGGCTATGTTTTTGGCTTCCTTCACCATGTTCTTTACTATATATCTTTGTTGCTTTTATTTATTGTATTTTTCTTCTGTTCTTTTTATCAGATATTCTTTCCGCTTCTCTTTTTCATTTTTATTTGTTTTGTATTACCTCACTCCACCATGCTGTTCTTCTGTTTTTCCTATTCATTTTGCTCACTCCACATGCGTCTCTTACTGCTGTTGTCATTATTCTCTTTATTTCTTGCCACATTTGTTCGGTCGACATACTTTGCATGTTGTCTTGTCTTTTTTGCATTTCTTTGTTGATTGCTTCTTCATATTTCTCTGCTACTTCTTGTTCCTGTAATCTGTATGCTTTTAATGTTTCTTGTTGTTCCGTCCTGTAGTCGTGTTCTGCTTCATTCCCATCTTTGCTGCGTCGATATTCTTTGCTAATTTTGTGTTTACTATACAGCCTACTCCATCTGTCATCTTCTATTTTAATTTCTCCGTTTCCTTTCTTCTTCGTTTCTGTCAGTATTAGTATGTCTAGGTTTGTTTTGTTGAATTCATAAATAATCTCATTTTCTTTCCCATTCAGACTTCTTGTATTCCATACTCCAGTTTCCATATGCCATAATCTCGCCGTGTCGTTGCCATCTCTTTTCTTAGTTTTTTGGAGTGGTTATTATTTTACCTGTATTGTCTTCCAGACACTTTTTCTCTTTATTCCATACGTATTTCTTTCCCTCCACAAAGAGCCCCTGATATCCCATTTTTACATTTGAGTTCTTTTTCTTTTCTTAATCTCTTATTTCTTTTATTTCTTTTTGTATCTATCTTTCCCTTTCAGTAAGGTCGCTGGTGATAAATATCTTCCCACTTTGTATGTTGCTTAATTTACACTTGTGTTCCATTGCTTTCAATTTCTGTTGGAATGTTTCAATTTCTATCAGGCACATTGTTCCCCTTATTCTTTTGGCTTTCTTTATTTTTGCTTCTATTTTTAGGTGTTTTATGATTTCCTCCGCTTTTGTTATAATTTCTCCCTCATTGTTGTTGTTATTATTATGTTATTCTTTTTGTTCTCTTTTTCCATTTTGTTCTCTATTATTTCTTCTTTAATTCCTGTAGCTCCTCCTTTAATTCTTTATTTTCTTTTCTTATTTCTTTTAATTCCTTAAGTATGTCTTTCATAAACCTTTTTATTTCTGTTTGCTCTGTGTCTGATGTATCTTGTGGTCCCTTTCGTCTCCTTAGGTGGCGTTCTTTGTGTTTTTCTGCTTTTCTTAAAGCTTTTTTTGTCTTTTTCCTTCTTTCCTCTTTTACGATTACCTTCGTCTGTTGAAAAGCCGCTTTCTTCGGAGATTTTACAATGTACTAATTTCAATCTGTTTTAACTTACTACCTACTACCCTTCAGAGCTTGATGTTATTTGGGTTACCTATTTCGTTTACGCGTAAAATTTGATCACAGTAAAGATATCTATACTGTGGTTTTATCATCCAAGTCGACCTTTCGGAGATGATAATACTTTTTAAGGTTAGGGCTATTATCTTTCTTTAGTTATTGTTAAGTCAGAGAACATAGAGAAGCGTCATAGTTTAAATTAAATGACGGTTGAGGACTCCTCGACTTATGTTGGCAACAGTGTTTGTTTCTAACTAAAAATAAAATTAACTAGAAAAAATGTCATCATATTTTCAATGACGCGTTTTACTTTCGACAAATTGATATTAGATTTACCAGAATATTACAAGCTGTTTACTGTTTTCTTCATTTTAGTTCAGGTCACACAGACCAATGTCGACTCTAAGCGTTCGGAAACGATTTGCTTTATAAGCCATGATCCTTGATCTGATACACATCCTAGCCGGTTTCGACCATAATTTCTTGCTGTTTCAACTTTCGAATTCTCAGTTTTCCTAAATTTTAGTTTGGGAACTTTTCAGTTTACAATTTTTGGTTTTTACAATTTCTCATTTTTTCAATTTCTCGGTTTTCAGTTTTTCTCTTCAATTTTACGATTTTTAAATATTTCGATTTTTCAATTTTTGACTTTTATAAACTCTTTATTTGTCGATTTTTCAATTAATTGATTTTTCAGGTTTTTGGTTTTTCAATTTTTCTATTTTTTCAGGTTTCGATTTTTCAACATCACTTTTTTGATTTTTCGATTTCTCAATTTTTCAATTTTTTAATTTTTCAGTTTTTTGGACATTTCAGTTTTGGGATTTTTCAGTTTACTTCTTATTCAATTTTTCGATCTTACGATTTTGCAGGTTTTTGATT
This sequence comes from Zophobas atratus, assembly GCA_022388445.1. NCBI lineage: Eukaryota > Metazoa > Arthropoda > Insecta > Coleoptera > Tenebrionidae > Zophobas > Zophobas atratus. The sequence continues at coordinate 49,737,198 of CM039445.1, read as the reverse complement.
TTTCAATTTTTCGATATTTTTTAAGGTTTCGATATTTCGACTTCACTTTTTTGATATTTAAATTTTTCAATATTTAAAATTTTAGATTTTCCGATTTCTCGATTTCTCATTTCAGTTCTTCGATATTTCAGTTTTTCAAGTTTTCGAATTTTTCAAATGTTTTGATTTCCTGATCTATCGATTTTTCGACTTCCCGGTTTTAGATTTTCTGTTTTTTCAAATTCTCGATTTTTCAATTTTTCAAATTTGACATTTATAAACTGTCAATTTTTCGATTTTTCAATTAATCGATGTTTTGATTTTCCCATTTCTTGACTTTCGAGGGTTTCGATATTCCTATTCTTCAATTCTTTAATTTTTCGATTTTTCAGGTTTTTGATTATTCATTTTTTAGTTTTTTTAAGGTTTCGATTTTTCGAGTTCACTTTTTGTATTTCTTGCTTGCTGAATTTTTTTAGGTTCTCAGTTTTTGAATATTTCAGTTTTCAGATTTTCTAGGTTTTCCATTTTTCAGTTTTTCTTTCATTTTTCAGTTTTTCGATATTTCAGTTTTGGAATTTTTCAATATTTCGATTTTTGGTTTCTGGAGTTTTCGATGTGTCGATTTTTTTACTTTTTCGATTTTTCAATTTTTCGTTTGCCTAACCTTTCGATTTTTCGACTTCGCGGTTTTAGATTTTCTGTTTTCAACTGTCGTTTTAAATTTTTCGATTTTTCAATATTTTGATTTCCCCATTTAGTTTCCCATTTTTAGTTTTTCTTTCATTTTTCAGTTTTTCGATATTTCAGTTTTGGATTTTTCAATATTTCGATTCTTCGACTTTTCGATTTTTGGCTTCTGGATTTTTCGATGTGTTGATTTTTTTTTACTTTTTCGATTTTTCAATTTTTCGTTTTTAAATTTTAGATTTGTTTAATTTTTAAAATTTTAGATTTTTCGATTTTTCATTTCAGCTCTTCGATATTTCAATTTTTTCCAAATTTTCGAATTTTTCAAATGTTTCAATTTCATAATCTATAGATTTTTCGACTTCCCGGTTTTAGATTTTCTGTTTTTCAATTGTCAGTTTGTCAAATTTTCGATTTTTTAATTTTTCAAATTTGACTTTTATAAACTCTCAATTTTTGGATTTTTCAATTAATCGATGTTTTGATTTTCCCATTTCTTGACCTTCGAGTGTTTCGATTTTCCTGTTCTTCAATTCTTTAATTTTTTGATTTTTCAATTTTTCGATTTTTTAGATATTTCAGTTTTAGGATTTTTCAATATTTCAATTCTTCGGTTTTTCTATTTTTGACTTCTGGATTTTTCGATGTGTCTACCTTTTTACTTTTTCAATTTTTCAATTTTTGGATTCTTAAATTTTAGATTTTTCAATCTTTTGCTATTTTATTTTTTCAATATTTTTCGACTTCCTGGTTTTAGCTGTTCTGTTTTTCAATTTTTCGATTTGTTAATTTTTCATTTCCGATTTATCGAGATTTGATTGTTCAGGTTTTCGATTTATAAGTTTTTCAATTTTTTATTTTGGCCTATTTCGGTTTCTCAGTTTTTCCAGTTTTCAATTTTTTCGTTTTTTGATTTTTCCGCTTTTCCAATTTTTCAACTTTTACCTTTTTGTTCGATTTCTCTATTTTTCGATTTTTCGACTTCTCATTCTTTTGATCTTTCAATCTCTCAATTTTTCAATTTTTCGAATTTTTAAGTTTTTTGATTTCTCGATTTATCGAGATTTGGATTTTTCGATATTTTGATTGTCAATTTCTCAGTTTATAAATTATTCAATTTTTAATTTTATTAAATTTACAAAATATATTTCAAGGTGGGTATAATTGCAAATATGCAAAAAGGAAACACAGAGTTGTCCATCTCCGGAGCACAACAACAAAAAATATCAAATTGTCTAGAAGTTCTTGATAGATTTTTGCAACAAAGGCACCCTAAAGTTTCCAGTTTTGTAATTTCCACAAAAAGAAGAAACGTGTCGAGTGTGGATGGTATAATCGATGTGGTCGCTGATATACTTGGTATCAAAAACATAAAGAATGTAGACCCTAACAGACTATTGACAGAACTAGGAATGGATTCGATGACAGCAACTGAAATTGTACAAATTTTAAAAGTAGATCTTGGAATTAACTTAACACCTGATCAGCTTCATAATTTAACCCTTAAAAAGTAACCCCCCCCCCCCCCCCAAGAAAAGGGAATTCAGTTAACTTTTTTTTGTAGGGTAACTGAAATGGAATTTGCCCAAAAAAACCTGAAATTCAGAAGAAATGTTCTCACCAATGTGAGTAAGGGGTCAGCTACTAACACTACGCTTACTTTGTCTTTACCCGAACGAAGTACTGCGATGACGAAAATTCTACCCAGTAATATCAAGGGCGATATTAACAAGAAAACGGTTTTCATTTTACCAAGTTTTGACGGATGTCTTCAAGCTTTCGAACCTTTGGCTAATAGAGTACCAGGTCGTGTGAGAGGCGTTCTTTACAACTTCAATAAGTACGAAGAAACAATAAACGATTGTGCTAGAACCATTTTACCTGTAAGCAAATAACATCAATTGTAGTGTTTTCTACATAAATAATTTTTTTGACAATTCTAGCACATTGAGGCACACATTTCAAAGAATGAGGCGTTTGTTATCATCGGTCACCTGTATGGTTCCATCGTTGGTCTGGAAATTGTAGCTTTATTAGAAGAAAAAGGATATGTAGGAAATTTTATATCAATCGAAGGATCTCCAATGTACATGCAGACCTGGCTGGAAACAAATTCTTTCCTCAGCGATCAAAACAAACTACAATTATTCATAATTTCGAATTTGTTAACAATATTGACAAAGGATGACGTTAAAATCTATATGGTAATTCTGTTTCGCAAATAGTTTAGCAACAACAATTTTTATTATTTTATTTTTCAAATTTTAGGAGAAAATTGCGCTTAACCTAACACTGGATGAAAAACTTGAAACAGCAGCAAATTTTTTGCCAGCAGATATAGACAAGCAATATTTTAAGGACAGTGTCTACGTTATTTACAAACGATGCAGCGCTTTGATTGACTATAGATTTACTCACGACAAACTCATATCGAACGTGTACTTATGTAAAGCTAAACGACCTCTGGTCACTGGTCTAAAAGACGATTACTCTTTGTCACAATTATGCAAAGGTTTCGTACAAGCTGGCACCGTCGAAGAAGACTACTTGAAGATTATTTCCAATGAAAAATGTTTCGACTATTTAGAAAAATGGTTACACTGCTCTTGACAATCTAAACTTAGACAGACACAACATCAACCATAGCTTTTTTAATATTCACTAACTGAGTCTTCTTTTAAGGAACGCATGCCAGATCTGAACAAAATCTATGTATTTTTAAGACAATAATGATGATGATTGTTTTGTATTAGTTGATATAACACTACAATTAAAATTACTTCAGAACAAAAAAGTTATTTATGCAGAAGCTCCCTCTACAGATACTGCGTCACTTCTTTTTCGCTTATCACTTATCAGATAACGAAGGAAGACTTTTGGCTTTATGCTAATGGAAACCATGTCCAGACCACGTCAGTTCTGCCTTTCTACTATCTATACATCTATACCATCAAGAAATATTGAAAGATAACTTGATGTAAATAAACATGACAAAATAAGTGTTCGTATCTATGATAGTGAATTAAATTTCACTTTCTTCATTACTTGCAACATGATTAATAACTGGTAATAAAGCAATAATGACCCCATTTGTCAAACCGGACTGTAGTACTAAGCACTAATTTCAACACATTAATTAATTTTAAACAATTTATATGTTTATATAATACAATTATTTCTTTGTATGCAAATGCACCCAGTTTAGCACGTCTCAAGCAGGATGAGTTTTTTAGAGGTTGCTTAATGCATAGCCTTGCCGACCTTCATAGCAAAACCTTGATTATTTTTTCTACTTTTAATAACAAAATAATTATTAACAATTATGTCAAATCTTAACAACTTTTGTATAAATACCATTTGCAACATTAAAAAGTATTGACGTAGTACTTGGATCAATGTCTAAATGCCTTCGAGTTTTAGAACTCGGTATGAATCCAAACTGGTTTAAAAGTGACGCCACTGCCAATTTGGCCATTACCATACCAAATCTTAGACCTAAAATTGCAATCATATTATAGTAAAGTATTTTGAGACAGTGGTGGTACTGACCTATACAATTTCTAGGACCATCACCAAATGGTAAGTATGTATATGGTACTACATTATTGTCATTACTAAAGCGCTCTGGGTCAAATTTCAGTGGCTCTGGGTAGTATTCAGGGTCCCTTTGAAGACCCAAAAGAGAAATAATCACAGGGGTACCTTCCTCGATGACAACATCCGTTTCTGGAACTTTATATGGTTTAACACAAACTCGGTTAAGCATAGGGAGAGGTGGATACTTCCTCATTGTTTCTACAAAAGACAAAATTACTCATCGAGTTACCAATTATCAGATACTCACCCTTAAGAACTCTGTCTAAAGTTGGCAAAGCGATAAGATCTTCGTACGCATACTGACTAACATCCCGTCCTAAATGTTTGTGAATTTCGGCTCTTAGTTTGATTTGAAGCTCTTGGTTGTGAGCCAGTTCGTGAATGCAGTAACACATAGTCAAAGCCGATGTTTTAAAACCCGCAATAAAGAAGAGAAAAGATTGGGAAACTATCTCTTCAACCGGCATTCCTGCAGTGGTTCTTAGCTGCATCAACATGTGCAAGAAGTCGTTCCGCACTATATCATTTTGATCTCGATACTCTATCGTATCTTTCACCAAATTAGTAAAAAAGTCTTCAACGACCTTATCATTGTAAGCAATCTTTTCGATATTTCCCGGATTTTGCAGTCCCTCTTCTAGAGCAACTCGCAACAGTTTCCACACCGAGTGATTGGAAATTCTGTTCACCATTTGCGAAAATTCAGTACCGGGGTCGTTCAGACTATTGGAGTCGATTCCAAACGAGGTAGATCCAATAGTGTCGGCAGTGAATCTCATTAATATCTCTTTGATGTCAATGACTTGCCTTTTATCTGCGTAGGGTCCAACATAGGTCACAAGATTTTCGCAGTTGTGCACTATTATATTGTAAACGCTTTTAATCTTTCCCGAGGTGAAACTAGGTGACATTTTTGTTCTAATACTCTTCCACTCGTCACCTTTCATTGAGAAAATGTGCGAGCTGAGGGGTAGTTCCTCCCCATTTCCGTACATCCCCCTGTCGACAAAGTACTCGAAATCCGTCACCAGGATCCGTTTGACTAGATCAGGGTCTACAGGAAAATATATAGGCCCGTTAAAAAAATAAATCCCTGCATGTTTACACCCCTTGGCTTTGAAATGATTGTAGAGATTTTGCAGACGAGTATACACACTCTGCTTACCCCACGCCGACGAAGACAAATTTCCAAAGGGAAAGTACGGGGTGGTACATGGTACTTTTTTCTTCTTCCAGTACGTAAAACAGTATTGGTAGTACAAGTAGTACACCAGAACGGCAGCAGTCACGATAAACGATAACAATTCACTGATGGAACATTTCAAACCCGATATTAGCATTTTAAATTTGTGAAGGTTACTCGACGACTGTACACACTGTTATCTTGTGAGCCGCAACGCGAACCAGCTTCGTCGGGTCAGTGTATGTTGTAAAAATTGTTTATTACGGTTCGTTTTACACCGACCAGAGGTACCAACAAGCGGATAGTTTATTGTCGGTAAACTTGTTAGGTAATGGATAGTACACACACTCGTAATTAAAGGTCATTTTACGATCTGTTATTGAACTAATGGAACGCGATAAGGCACAATGTGAACATTTAACTTGATATGAGGTACTGTCGAGTAGCGGCCGCGTGTTTCACGAGATGTAATTGGGCGTGGGATAGAGAAAGCTATACAAAGAATAGTTTGGGTTAAATAGGTCAGAACAATAACCGATTTTAACGGTTCCTTGGAAATCTCGGGTTTATTAAATACTTATTTTTTTATTCGAAAATATGTGCATGTTTAGCTATTCTCGATTTGTATGACCGTTTTGTTTGTTAACACAATAAAGCAGTTCTAAAAATAACCCGTGAGACATTGGATAATTTCAGGTATTTGCAAGTGCGGACGTTTCAAAGCATTGTGTTATCAATTATCGGGAAAGACGGATTGATATGCACAAAATTTTGTTAAAATATGCACATAAAATGGAAAAATAGTTTGCACATATAGTGTTTTATACGTGGTTTAAAAAAAGGCTTTTAGAAAAACAGTCTTGGCCATTATTACCCGTTGGGGCCAATCTTATTAATAACCACCCCAATATGTCCAACATCAAAACAGGTGCTAAACTGGTTTAATAGTTTTTGAGAAAAATAATAAAGTTTTATGGGACAATTTTGAAGATGTTCCAAAAATCTGGACATGCAGGGTGTTAAAAATGATGTACTATGATAGGTGTAGACTCATGATATTAATATGTATAGTAATAGTATCAATAGTAATACTGATATAATAATGTCAACACTAATACAATTAGGTCTAAAATAAAATACTATGGCCTCAAAATTTTTTTTTCAAATCCTTACAAAAACAAAATACCTGGTGACTTCAAGATTCTTTTAACTTTTTTCTCAAAGAAAACACCAAGATTCTCAAGGCTCTTTTAAGTTTTTTAAAAAGTAAAGACCTTCAGATTTTTTAAAATTTTTGAAGTACAAAATACCGAAAGCCTCAAGATTCTTTCTAATTCTTTCTGAAACAAAACACTAGGATCATTTCAAGATTCTTTTATATTCTTTCAAAAACGGAAGTACCAGAGTCCCTGACATTCCTTTAAATTGTTGCAAAAAATAAAGATTCCAGGGACCCGAAGATTTTTCTCAAATAGAACACTTTGGACTCCCAAAATATGTTCAAAAACAAAATACCAGAGGCCTGAGGATTTTTCTAATTTGATATGAACCAACAAAATACTAGATCTATCAAGAATCTTTCAAATTCTTTTACAAATAAAGCACGTAGTAGAGTCCCCAACATTCCTTTAAATACTTGCAAACAATAAAAACTCTATAGGAACCCGAAGATCCTTTTATTTATTTTTTTTTCAAACAGGACACTTTGGGCTCCCAGGGTTCATTTAATTCTTAAAAAAATTAACACCCGGGACCTCAGATTCTTTGAAATTTTTTCGGAAACAAAATACCAAAAGCTCGAAGGTTCTTTCTTACTCTAGGAACCCGGAATTTTTTTCAATTTTTTTCTCAACATAACATTTTGGGCTTTCAAGATTTTTTAAAATTCTATAAGAAAATAAATACACTGGAGCTCAAAATCTTTTAAAACTTTTTCAAAATCAAAACAACAAAAATCCGAAAATTCTTTCTAATTCGTTCTGAAACAAAACACTAGAATCTCTCCAGATTCTTCTAAATTCTTTCAAAAACAATGTACCAAAGTCCCCAACATTCTTTTACATTTTCGCAGAAAATAAAAACTCAATAGGGATCCGAAGATTCTTTTAACTTCTTTCTGAAACGAAACTCTAATATTTTTTCCCAAACAAAGCACTTAGAACTCCAAAAATTATTTTCAATTTTTAAACAAAATAAACATTCGGGACTTCAACATTCTTAAAAATGTTGAATGAAAACCAAAACACTGGAAGCCCCAAGATTCTTTTAAATTTATTTGGAAACAAAACATTAAGGTCTTCTCAAGATTCTTGTTCTTTCAAAAACTAAACATTAGAGACTCCAACATTCTTTGTAAATCGCATTCTGAAGCAAAACACTAGAGGCTGTTAAGATTCTTTCGAATTCTTTCAAAAACAAAATACCAGAAGCCTAAAAATCTTTTTTAATTCGTTCTGAAACAAAACAGTAGGACAAAGTACCAAAATCCCCAATATTTTTTTTAAATTCTTACAAAACATAAAAACTCTACAGGAATGCCCAGATTCTTTTAATTTTTTTCCTAAACAAAAACTTGGGGCTTTTGCTTTTAATTCTTTAAAAACATAGACATTCGGGACTTCAAGATCCTTACATATTTTTTGAAAATCAAAACACCGTGAGCCCCAAGATTCTTTCTACTCGTTCTGAAACAAAACCCTAGGGATTTTTTCTAAAGCAAAGTACCGCAGCCTCGAATATTATTTTAAAATCTTGCAGAAAATAAAGACTCTATACGCACTTTTTCGTTTTTTTCTTTTTCTTCGATTTTAACACAATTTTTGTTTTTTCAGTTTCTTTATTTTCTTTAGTTTTTTGATTTTTTAGTTTCTCAATTTTCAAATTTTAATTTCTCAATTTTTCGATCTTTAAACTTTTCAAGTTCTTAACTTTTAATTTTCACATTTTTCGTTCCTGGAATATTTTGAATTGCAATTCTACAATTGTCCGATTTTTGGTTTTCCAATTTTTTTAGTTTCGTAACTTTTAATTTTTCAAGTTCTTGGTTTTTTTTTCAATTTACCAATTTTACAATTTTTTTTATTTTTCAACTTTTCAACTTTTCAAGTTCTCAACTTATAATTTTTCAATTTTACAATTTTTCGATGACACTTTTTCATTTTTTCTTTTTCTTCGATTTATCATTTTTTGATTTCACAATTTTTCCGTTTTTCGTTTTCTTTATTTTTTTAATTTTTCTATATTTTTGCTTACCAATTTTCAAATTTCGATTTTCGAATTTTTCGATTCTTAAACTTTTCAAGTTCCTAACTTATAACTTTTCAATTTCTCGACTTCCAAATTTTTAAATTTTTCGTTCCTATTATTTCGAATTACACTTTTTCGATTGTACAATTTTCCGATGTTTCGTTTTTGGATTCTCTAATTTCTCACTTTTTAATTTTTCGAGTTCTTGGTTTTTATTTTTTTATTCGTCAATTTTACAATTTTCTGATTTTTCAATTTTTTTATTCAATTTTTGAGGTTTTGAGTTATAATTATTCAATTTTTCGATTTTACTGTTTTATCACACTTTTTCGTTTTTTCATTTTCTTCAGTTTTTCAATTTTCCGAATTTTTTGTTTCCGAATTTTTAAATTTCGATGTTTCAATTTTTTGATTCTTAAACTTTTCAAGTGCTCAACTTATAATTTTTCAATTTCTCAACTTCCAATGTTTCAATTTTTTGTTCCTTTAATTTTTCCAAACGCAATCTTTCGATTTTATAATTTTCCGATTTTTCTTTTTTAGATTTTTAGTTTATCAGTTTTTAATTTTTCGAGTTCTTGGTTTTTATTTTTCAATTGGTCAATTTTACAATTTCTTGATTTTTCCATTTTTCGATTCTTCAATTTTTAAAGTTCTTAACTTATAATTTCCCAATTTTTCGATTTTACAATTTTTTGATATCAAATTTTTCCGAATTTTTAAAGTTTTCGTTCCTATAATATTTCGAATTGCATTTTTTCGATTTTACAATTTTAAGATATTTCGTTTCTGGATTCTTCAATTTCTCAATTTTTAATTTTTCAAGATCTTCGTTTTTATTTTTTAATTTGTGAATTTTACAATTTTCTGATTTTTCAATTTTTCGATTCAATTTTTCAGGTTTTGACTTACAATTTTTCAACTTTTCGATTTTATAATTTTTTTTTAATTCCACAATTTTTCGTTTTTTCAATTTTTCGATTTTTTTGTTTCCCAATTTTCAAATTTCAATTTTTCAATTTCTCGACTTCCAAATTTTTCAAATTTTCGTTCCTTCAAGATTTCAAATTGCGATTTTTCGATTTTTCAATTTTTTTTATCCTTAAACTTTTCAATTTCTTAACTTATAATATTTCGATTTTGCAATTTTTCGTTTGTAATTTTTTAATTCTGCAATTTTTCGATACAATTTTTCATTTTTTGGATTTTTCAGTTTCTCAACTTTTGATTTTGGATTTCTCAATCTTTGTTTCCTTCATTTTTCAAGTTTTTAACTTATAATTTTTCAATTATTTTATATCATTATTTTTCGTGTTTTCCTTATCTTTATTTTTCAATTTTTTAGTTTCTCAATTTTCAAATTTCGATGTTTCAATTTTTTCGATTCATTAACTTTTCAAGTTCTTAACTTATAATTTTTCAATGTTTGGATTTTACACTTTTTTGATACAATTGTTTTTCGTTTTTCCATTTATTTATTTTTCAATTTTTTGGATATTTTAGTTTCTCAATTTTTAATGTTCGATTTTTAATTTTTCGTTTCAAGTTTTCGTTTGTAATTTTTTAATTTTGGAATTTTTCGATATCACAATTCTTCATTTTTCGATTTTACTCTGATAAAACATGACCAGAAATAGTAACCACTATCATGTCGTGTTATTGTTCAACTTTTGTCGTATTTAAAGAGGCTGTAGAAGAAAAGTGGCATCTTTAACTTGATTACCTACTACAAAAAATTTACACATGTTTTAAGTTTCTTGGTGTCGAAATAAGTCTATACATATAATAAAAAAAAGCAAAATGTAAATTCTTTTAATTTTCTTCTTAAACAAAACACTTAGGGCTGCCAATATTCTTTCAAATTCTGTAAAAAATTGTATATTTAGACCTCAAGATCCTTAAACATTTTATGACTAGAAGCCCCAAGATGATGCTTTTACTCGTTCTGAAACATTAGGGTCTCTCAAGATTCTTTCAAATTCTTCCAAAAATAAAGTACGACAGTTCCTAACATTCTTTTTAATTCTTCGAAAAAATTAGACTTTATAGGCTCTCGAAGATTCTTTTAATTTTTTTCATAAATACAACACTGAGTGCTCCCAGGATTCTATTAAATTCTTTAAAAAAATTGACGTTCATGGCCTCAAGATCCTTACAAATTTTTGGAAACGAAAACATCTGGAGCCCCAAGATTATTTTTTTAACTAGTTCTGAAACGAAACACTAGAATCTCTCAAGATTCTTTTAAATTCTTGCAAAAATAAAGAGTCTAGGGATTTGAAGATTATTTTAACTGTTTTCTCAAACACAATACTTACGGCTCCAAAGATTTTTTAGGTTCTTCACACCACAGGCCTTCGATACTTTCTTTATTTTGTATAGCTTTCAAAATTTCATTGAACTGTTACGATTTTCAGGAAACTTCGTTAGTTTTTATGTATATGTGGGTCCGCAGTGTCTGTTAAAAACTAGAGTCTTATAGATAGATTTGATGACAATGATGGTAAGTGTGAAGGAACTTTTTGATATTCATTGAAATTGTAAGATCTGCTACACAATTTACTTTCATAAAAAATATATTAAAGTTAATAACAACTTTTTTATAAAATAAAAAACTAGTGATAGTTACAAGATCATCAAAATTTGGATCAATAAATATACTCTGTGCCAAAGTTTGTATGCTGTATCTTAAGTTGCATAACTGTACCAGAGTGACAGTGAGTGCATCCGATGAATCATTTTCCCACTGACGTCAGTAACCTACGCACTTCCAATAAAATTCCGGTCCGTACTCGCACTGTCATTTCACCTTTTCTCCTCAACAAAACGCGCGGTATATTTCTGAAGTTGTAAGAATTCCCATCTCCTTCGAAGTACATTTCGATTTTTGTTTAAAATAAAAAAAATCCAATTTTGTTAGCGCCATCTATGCGACCCCCCGAGAGTGCGCATAGGCCGATAACCTCATCATCTCATGTGCCGGCAACGTCAATCGTGGAGAAAAGAAACGTAAATATGGTAGCCCCAAGTGTTTATCCGCAATTTTTGCTCCCCAACTCAAGAACTATTTGTGAAAATGTCTAAACAAGTAAAACGGAAAATAACCGTGAACCTGACTCCGAAAAGCAAAGAAATATCGAAGCCTCGGCCCAGTGTGTTCGAGCGTTTAGGCACGAAAGCCAGCACAACTCAACAGAAAGATTTTTGCCATCATTGGGCTCAAAACGGCACATGCCCGTACGGAAAAGGTTGTAAGTATTCGTCTACACATACATTAATCAGTCCGTCAAAGCAGAGGGCCGCCAAGAGCCAGTCCGAATCCAAGCGGAGGAAGGAAAATGCTCATAAGCGAATACACGCAGGTAAACAACATAGATTGTAGAAGTTTGATTGATGAAAAGCTGTCGTATGTAGTGTTATCACGTCCGTGAAGTTAGTAGGTTTGGTAACTTCATTCATGAACGCATCAAAAACGAAGTTAATATCATAGAAGTGTTAGCTGGCTGTGAAATGCAATTTTTCCTTTATCACTATAGTTTGTTACTAAAATGAGCGGCTTTAAACCCCGATAGGTTTGTAAATAACTACATTAATTAAATAATTGACGCCCTGTGTTCATTTGATGAACCATAGCTTTACATAACCTAACAATTTTGTGCTTAATGACAGTATATGTCATGATATGTAGGTATATTTAAAAATAATGATGTTGGCAACACCAACAGCGTTCTTCGTTCAGTGTTACAGTTTTTGTCCACTAAAGTGACCCCTAGAGTATGAAAAAGTAAGTCTTCCGTTTCCCTCTGTCTGTGGTCTGTTTTCGATTTCATTAGACATACAATGTCCAAAACTATTGGATTGGTTGTTGGCAAATGTTGTGTATTTTAGTAGTATTGTGTAGATGGTAAAAAGCTAATCAAAATCTGTCTGCTCACCCCCACCAATAGTTTTGATAGCGTCATCTAAAAATTTTACACGGTAAATGTAAAAATATGTAGGTAAATTATATAAAATAACTTACTTTTATACTTGTGGTTTATGAATTTGCCATTATTTTTTACATAATATACTCCTGCACTTGTGGTAATGAATTCGTGTTGAGTTTTCACCGTGGACATGTAGATTTTTCTAAAAATTTTGCCGAATAAATCTTTTTAAAATATGCAAAATATTATATATACATTGATTTATCAATGCACTTATAGTTTTTAAAATTACTTATTTAGGACCCGCTCCATTTTCCCGAAAATTTGGGAGTGCAGTACTGATATTAGTGTTACACTGCATGTATCCAAATTAATATATTTCCTTGATGATGTCATAATATTATTTTGTGATGGAACAACTCACTCGTTTGATTTTCCATTTTTTGATTTCTCGATCTTTCAGTTTTTCGATGTTTAGTTTTTTCGATATATCGGTTTTGTCGTTTTTTCCATTTTTGGAATTCTCAGTTTTTCTATTTTTCGATGATTCCTTTTCTTCTTCGAGTTATCGGAATCTAGTTTTCTCGATTTTTCAATATTTCGATTTCTCCATTTCTCAGTTTCTCAAATTTCTGATTCTTTTTTCCATTATTCGAATTTTCGAGTTTTCGGCTTCCCCCTTCTCGTTGTTTACTTTTAGTTTTTTCTGTTTATCGATTATCCGATTTCTCGACATTTTGAATTTTCATTTTTTTGATTTTTCAATATTCCGAGTCCGCAATTTCTCGGTTATCGATTTTTAGACTTTTAGGATTATTGTTTTAATTTTTCAATTTTTGGTATCTTCAATTTTTCGATTGTCCGATTTTTCAGTTTTTAGATGCTCAGTTTTTTCGATATAATTATCGGTTTTTTCGTTTTTTGGAATTTTCGATTTTTCGGTTTTTTGATGATTCAATTTTCCGAGTTCTCGAAATCTACTTTTCTCGATTTTTCAAAATTTCGATTTTGCCATTTCTCAGTTTTTCAAATTTTTGATTTTTCGATTTTCAATCTATTGATTTCTGGTATTTTCATTTTGATTTTTCGATTTTTCAGTTTTTCATTTTTGTCCATTATTGTAATTTTTGATTCTTTGACTTCCCAGTTCTCGATTTTTCAATTTTTCGTTGTTTCGTTTTAGTTTTTTTGTTTATCAATTTTTGATTTCTCGACATCTTGAATTTTAATTTTTTTCTTTTTTAGTTTCCCGAGGTCGCAATTTCCCGATTATCGATTTTTAGACTTTTCGAATTTTTGGTATTCTTAATTTTTTCATTTTCACTTTCTCGATTTTTCGATGTTCAGTTTTTGCGGTTTTTTTCGTTTTTTGGAATTTTCGGTTTTTCGATTATTCAATTTTTCGAGTTCTCGAAATTAGTTTTCTGAATTTTTCAATATTTGGATTTCTCAATTTTCCAATTTCTCAGATTTTTGAATCTGCATTTTTTGATTTCTCGAATTTTCGAGTTCCCAGTTCTCGATTATTTTGATTTTTCGAATTTTCGATTTTTGTTTTTCTTAATTTTGTTTTTTCGATTGTGCACTTTTTGATTTCTCGATTTTTCAGTTTTTCCATGTTTAGTTTTTCCAATATATCGGTTTTTTGTTTTTTCGATTTTTGGAATTCTCAATTTTTCGGTTTTTCGATGTTTGAATTTTTTGAGTTCTCGAAGTCTAGTTTTATCGATTTTTCAATATTTCGACTTCTCTTTCTCGGTCTCTCAAATTTTTGATTCTGCATTTTTTGATTTCTCTTTTTTTTAATTTCTTGATTTTTTTAATTTTCATTTTGATTTTTCGATTCCTGTTCATCGATTTTTCAATTTTTCGTTGTTTAGTTTTTTCATTTCATTGATTTTTTCGATTTCCCGATGTTTTGAATTTTCATTTTTTTGATTTTTCAATTTTCCGAATTTCTCGATTATCGATTTTTAGACTTTTCGAATTTTACTTTTGATTTTTCGAGTTTTGACATTCTCAATATTCTGTTTTTTCGGTTTTTCAATTTCTCGATTTCCCAATTTGTCAAATTTTTGGTTCTACATTTTTTGATTTCTCTTTTTTTAATTTCTTGGTATCTTGAATTTTCATTTTGATTTTTGGATTTGTCAGTTTTTTATTTTTTTCCTTTATTGGATTTTTCGAATTTTCGAGTTCTCAGTCCTCGGTTTTTCAATTTTTCGTTTATTGTTTTTTTTTATTTATTATAGATTTTCTAGATTTTTCAATTTCTCGATGTTTTGAATTGTTTAATATTTCGACTTCTTGATTTCCCGGTTTTTCAAACTTTTGATTCTACATTTTTTGGTTTATCTTTTTCTAATTTCGTGATTTCTTGAATTTTCATTTTGATTTTTCGAGTTCCCAGTTCTCGATTTTTCAATTTTTCGTTCGATTTCCTGATGTTTTGAATATTAATTTCTTTTATTTTTCAATTTTCCTAGTTCGCGATTCCTCGATTATCGATTTTTAGACTTCTCGAATTTTTGTTTTGATTTTTCGAATTTTCGTGTTTTGGTATTCTCAATTTTCCGTTTTTTTCCATTGTTTGATTTTTCAAAATCTCGATTTTCACTTTCTCAATTTTTCGATGTTTAGTTTTTTCGATATATCCGTTTTTTCGATTTTTGGAATTCTCAATTTTTCGGTTTTTCGATGTTTGAATTTTTTAAATTCTCGAAGTCTAGTTTTCTCGATTTTTCAATATTTAGACTTTTCATTTCCCGGTTTCTCAAATTTTTGATTCTGCATTTTTTGATTTCTCTTTTTTAATTTATTGATTTTTTGAGTTTTCATTTTGATTTTTCGATATCTGTTCTTCGATTTTTAGACATTTCGAATTTTACTTTTGATTTTTCGAATTTTCGAGTTTTGACATTCTCAATATTCTGTTTTTTAGATTTTTCAATTTCTCGATTTCCCAATTTCTCAAATTTTTGGTTCTGCATTTTTTGATTTCTCTTTTTTTTAATTTCTTGTTTTTCGATTTCTCAGTTTTTGTTTTTTTTTTCATTCGAATTTTCGAGGTTTCACTTCTCGATTTTTCAATTTTTCGTAGTTCAGTTTTTCTTTTTATTGATTTTCTCAATTTTTCGATATCCCGATGTTTTGAATTTTCATTTTTTTATTTTTCAATTTTCCGAGTTCGCGATTTCTTTTTTTTAGACTTCTCGAATTTTTCTTTTGATTTTTCGAATTTTCGTGTTTTTGTATTCTCAGTTTTCCGTTTTTTTCCATTGTTGGATTTTTCAAAATCTCGATTTCCCAAATTCTCAAATTTTTGATTCTGCATCTTTTGATTTCTCGATTTTCACTTTCTCAATTTTTCGATGTTTAGTTTTTTCGATATATTGGTTTTTTCGATTTGTGAATTCCACAAATTTTTCGGTTTTTTCGATGTTTAAATTTTTCGAGTTCTCGAAATCTAATCCTGATTTTTCAATATTTCGACTTCCGGATTTCTCAAATTTTTAATTTCGCATTTTTAATTTCTTGATATCTTGAATTTTCATTTTGATTTTTCGATTTTTCAGTTTTCTTCCAATATTCGAATTTTTGAGTTTCCAGTTCTCGATTTTCCAATTTTTCGTTTAGTGTTCGCTATTTATTGTTTTTTTTCCAATTGTTTTAAATTTCATTTTTTTTTTAATTTTTTGATTTTTCGAATTTTTATTTTGATTTTTCGAAGTTTCGATTTTTGTTATTCTTAATTTTGTTTTTTCGATTGTGCATTTTTTGATTTCTCGATTTTCACTGTCTTGTTTTTTCAGTTTTTCGATGTTCAGTTTTTTAGTTTTTTAGATTTTTGAAATTATCGATTTTTCGGTTTTTCGATGTTTGAATTTTTCGAGTTCTCGAAATCTAGTTTTCTCGATTTTTCAATATTTCTGTTTCCTGATTTGCCAGTTTCTTGAATTTTCATTTTTATTTTTCGATTTCTCAGTTTTTCGTTTTTTTCCATTATTCGATTTTTCGACTTTTCGATTTCTCGATGTTCTGAATTTTAATTTTTCAATTTTCCGAGTTAACAATTTCTCAATTGTCGATATTTAGACTTTTTGAATTTTTGTTTTGGTTTTTTCAATTTCTCGATTTCTCAATTTTTCAGATTTTTGAGTCTGCATTTTTGGTTCGCAATTTTTAATTTTTTTATTGCTCGAATTTTCGATATTTTGGTTTTGATTTTTTTTATTTTGTCATTTTTAGTTCTTCGTTATTCGTAAATGAGTTTTAAATTGTATAAAATACAATGTCCTACACGTGTAGTTTATCAATCCGTGTTGAGCTTTTACCCAAAACGTCCAGAAAAAAAAACAAAATTATATAACAATATTTTGCAGTTTAATTTTGAATCTGCAAAAGCGAATGATTTGAAATTTTGCAGATGTTTTAAAGTTATCATAAGCATGGTAAATTTCTAATCAAAACATATTTGCCGAATAAATCCTATCTAAAATGTGCAAAATATGCTCATTTGCTTATACAGGTGACTCAAAAAATTTATGAATGAGTCAATTTATTCTATTGTTTAAATCAGGAACGGCTGACTTCATTTTCTCGAAAATTTGGAAATACAATACTGTTATTATTAGTGTTAGCCTGCACCATTCCAAGTTGATATACGTGTCCTTGCAAAAATATTGATGACGTCATTATAAAATTTTGTAAAGTAAAACTCATTTGAAACATGCGCTAAGCACGCTTCTTTACATTTACTTTAACTTACAGGAGTTCTCATAAAAAATAATTAAAAATGCTGGATATGTGTCATTGTACTTCAGGGGCTAGGGAAGTTCTGCCGAAACAAACTTCGACTAATTTTTTTATTAATCTTATTTCACAGCAGTCGTTATCAATATCCAATTTTCACTGCTGTAAATAATATTTTTCAGATTACAATGTTTGCCAGCCACAGTTGCTCCTGTGATAACGCATTATTGATACGACTGGTTTAGAGAAAAAACTGTTTTTGTGGAAACGATATCACTCTCGAGATATTTTCTTACAATAATAAAATATAACCACATTCTAAAGACGCCAAAAAATCCAACAAAAACCCATGTTTTATTATTTAGTTCGTTTTTAAGATCGCGTAAACTATAAACCAATTTTAAATTATTTCCCTCACATAGGTAATGCTGAGGAAGACTGGGACCAGTGGGATCCAGAAGAATTAGCCGACGCCGACCCTGATGATCTAGAGAAGCGCAGACAGGAGATTCAAAGAGAACTAGAGTTACAAATGAAAATGGAGAACAAAGCCCGAAAAAAGGACAAGAAAACCAAGAAGGAGAGCAGTCCCTCGACCGAAAGCTCGTCGACATCGTCGGACTCGAGCTCGTCCAGCGACGATTCCAGTTCCAGCAGCTCTTCGTCCACGGAGACTCGCCGCAAGAAGAGCAAGAAGACCAAATCAAAACGGGAAACCTCTTCGTCTTCAGACGAAAGACCGCCGAAGAAGAAAGCGAAAACCAAGAGAACGTCCTCGAAATCGTCAACGCGCGGAGACAAATCCAAAAAGAGCAGTTCGAAGACGAAACCCACCACGAAATCGCCTACACCTCCCAGAAACCGAAAACAGTCGCAGACGCCGCCTCCGAAGATAAAACCCGGAGTGCCGTCCTCGAAGAACGTGGAATCGAAGTCACCGAGGCCTACGAGCAGATCGAGTGATAGGAAGGAGAAGCATCACACGCCGTCGCCTAAGCCCAAGGAGAAGGAGAGGGAGAAGGAAAAAGAGAAGGAGCGGGAGAAGGAGAAGGAGCGCGAGAGGGAGAAGGAACGGGAGAAAGAGAGGGAGCGCGAGAAGGAACGCGAAAGGGAGAGGGAGAAGGAGAGGAATAAGGAGAGGGCGAAAGAGAAGGAGAAGGAACGGGAGAAGGATAAAGACCACAAGAAGAAGGAATCGAGGTCGCCGAAGAGGGAGAGCAGATCTACGAAGGATAGTAAAAGGAGGGATACGCCGGATTCTTCACACTCGAGAGACAGGAAGTCATCGCCTAGTCGGTCCAAGGGCAGCGGGAGCAGCAGCAGTAGACGAGACAATCACAAGAGTCCGCCACCCAAGGAGGAGCGAAGTCGGGACAAAAAAGATGACAAGGATAGGTAAGAGTCATTATTTGAATTTTTAAATCGGGACACCACAATAACGATAAATTTGTGCTTCCAGGTCCCGCGCAAAAGACCGCCCCAGCGACGACAAATCCCGCAAAGACAAGCGCGATTCGCGCGATCGCGACCGCGAGAGGGAGCGCGAACGCGAGCGCCGCCTAGCGCGCGAGGAACGCGAAGCCGCTCGCGAAAAAGAGCGCGAAGAAGCTTTGGCCCGCTGCCAAGAGCGACAAAGAGAACGCGAACGCCTCAAGGAGCTCGCGAAGAAGGAAGAGGAAAGAAGCCGAGGCAGAGACCGCAGCCGGCGCGAAGACCGAGGACTAGACAAACCTTCCGGGGACAGAGTGGAGCGGTTGCTTCCGCTTCCCGAAGACCGAATCCCGCCTAGTCGCAAACACTCGAGCGACAGGGAGAGGAGCGATCGACGGGAGCGCGACCGACGAGAAAGAACCCCTGAAAGACGAAAGTCGGTGGAGAGAAGGGACGAGAAGGACCGAGGTTATGATCGAAGTTATGATAGATCGAGCGACCGGAACTACGAGCGGGAGTCGCGTGACCATGATCGGGATCGCGAAAGGGATTATAGCAGGATTAGGGAGACGGAGAGGAGGATCGAGGATAAGGAGTATGATAGTCCGTATGATCGAGCGAGGCATGAAGAGAGGAGGTACTTGGAGATGGAGGATCATTATAATGATAATTCACGGGAGGAGAGGTTGCCTTTGGAGCGGGAATACACGGATGATAGGAGGAGCAGGAGGGATTTGTGGGACGCGAGGGACGACAGGGACTTGGATTTGGAGCATAGGAGGTACGCGAGGGAGGATTCGAGGCCGCCGCCGTCGTTGAAAGGAAGGGACTGGGAGACGGACTATCCGGATCACGACTGGGATAGGGCGAGGAGACCGATTGACTGGGAGGGGAGAGAGAATTGGGACGCGACGGAACACAAGCATCTGACCGAGGAGGATTGGAGGTTGTATAATTGGTCGGCGGAGGACAGGAGGAGGTGGCCGGCGGATTGGAGAGAGAGGGAGAGATCGAGACCGAGGAGTTCGACGTCTCACAACAGAGATGGTAAGTATAATAAGTGAGAGAGGTTGTTTCATAATTATTATAGATCAGAGGTAACTTCGGACCTACAACGTTTTTAGATCCTATTTTAATACAACTTTATTCCGATTTATTAAAGTTTTGTTAAATTCTGAATGAACAAAGTAAGTCTTGAAAAAGACTGGTTACAGAAAATATGTACAGGAAACTGAAAACAAGCACGACGACACGAAGGCACAAGCATGGAGTTAGGGATCATACTTTAGATAAATTAAGAACAAGACTAAACTCCAGAGAAAAACCATCTCTTGATGGGCTGTAAATGTTATTTTTTTGTGTCCATACAGATGAAACCATGTCTGAAAGTCGAAGGAAAGAACCGTCAAGACAAGACCCCCGATCCGATCGATCCGACTCAAAAACCTCAATGCCCGAAGTCGAAGTGAAAAAAGAAGTTGTTCCGCCAAAAAGACCAGCCGAAGAACCTCTAGAGAGTCCGGTTGAAGCTAAGAAACCTTACGTTATAGAACCAGTACTGGAAGATGATCTAAGCGAGATTAGTGACGATGCAGATGATATTTTGAACCGGGACGAGGTAAGGGCTTTAATTTAATTTAGACTAACTGAATTTATATGTTATGACTTGAATGTTAGGAGATCAACGAACCGGCTCCTGAAGAAACACCAGTCCCCGAACAAGCCGAAACGTCTTCAATCAAAGAACAACAAAATTCATCAGCTTCTCAGAAATCCCAGTCACCAAGTCGTTCCCCGAATCGCATACCCAAAGACGAATCCATCGACGAAGACAACATGGATTTAGATTTTGAAGAAATATCAGAAGATGAGCTAGAGGAAGAATCCCGTGTGAAAGGCATTGGGGATGCCTTAGGCGTAGACTGGGCAAGTCTAGTAGCCGAATCTCGACCAAGAATCAAACCAATGACGTCGGCAAAAAGGCGCTGGGAAAGCCACAACGTCCTCGTCAACCTAGGCATATCAGTCGAACTCGCCGGCGAAGACTTAGTCAAGGACGTTTTGAAAGAGCACGCCGAAGCGAAACTGAAGGAACAAAACGAAGAAAAGGGTAAAAACGAAACGGAAGAAGCGACCGTCAACGGAATCAAAGAAGAAAACGACGAAAAAATAACGGTTAATATTTCACACCCAATCGGGGCGATCCAGGTCGCGAATCGGGAAAAACAGGCCGTGAGAAAAGCGCTGTTTTCGAACGTGGGACCAAACTGTCGGGCTTTATCGGCCAGACGCGATCTAATGATTCGGAGACATTTGTGCAATTTGCCTTTGAGGGATACTTACGTGGAAGCGCCGAAAAGGCACGATCCCGAACTACTGAAGCTCGCTGTGCAGATGTTCGAGCGGTGTTTATAGCGTTAAGTGTGGATAGTTGAATTTCGACTTTTAGTGTTTGGTTTTTGGTATTTGTATAAATTGAGGACAATAATTGGGACAGAAATTTTAAATTTATTAATGAACAATAAAATTTATTATTGCAGTATTTGTAGTTCTTGTTCGACGCAGATGTTCTTGGTGAGCAAGTGGGACAAGTTGGACTCAAGTGGGATTTCTTGAGGAGGTTTGCCCCTGAAACATAAAATTTATGTCACACTGAAAAGTTGCGGGTTGTTGCAGCGTGTCCATTTTTTTTTTATTAATTAGGGTGTAAATTATACACACCTCAAAAAAAGACGGGCGTTAGCAATTCCCTTCAAGATTGCCACATCACCATCTACATGAAGTGTACATCCTTCCCTTAACCCCAGAACATGATGAACTGGATATTCAGGTGGCAGTTCATGATATTGCAAAATCCTTTCCTCTCTGGTTTCCCCTTTGTGTTTAGACGTACTATCTGGGTCCAGATAATGAGGATTTATATTGAAAGGGATCAAATTCAAGGCACTAAAGCTTTGAGGGTACACTATTGGCATATCATTCGTATTGTGAATAGTAGGGGCAGCTACATTAGTCCCCGCACTGCTACCAATATATGGAATACCACCCTTAAGCACCCTTTCACGAATCAAATTGACCACTTGCTTATCATACAAGGTTTTCAGGAGGAGGAACGTGTTTCCGCCCCCCACAAAAATTGCCTCTGCTTTTTTTACAGCTTCAATTGGGTTGTTGTTGTGTATGCCTTCCACTTGATACCCTGAAACACAAGAGGTAATAAACTAGTACCACGGGGTTCACCTATTATTTAGTTACCCCACTTATTAAACACAGGGGTAACTTTTTTCAGGTAAGCGTCATGGTCCACAGCAGCGTATGGTACAAATAGAACAGTTGAAACACCACTTCTGCAAGTTTTTCTTTAGTGATAAATTAAT
Source organism: Zophobas atratus (assembly GCA_022388445.1). Lineage (NCBI taxonomy): Eukaryota > Metazoa > Arthropoda > Insecta > Coleoptera > Tenebrionidae > Zophobas > Zophobas atratus. The sequence goes on along the minus strand of CM039445.1, from coordinate 49,715,017 downwards.
ACAATGGGTTCAATTTTACTTATTTAGAAAATTCTTAATGTCAGACGCTGCATATTCCAAAAATTCATACCCATGCACTTTGGATGAAGACAACAGTAAAAGATGAGGTTTCGACATTGGAATGAAACGGATTTTAGGAAATTCTTCGTATATACTGAAAACTATACTAAGTGATTGTGTTATCAATCTTATCACTATTTACCAAGGCGATTTTCTGCGCTTTTTGATAACCAAGTGTTTTATTGATATAATTTTTCTACAAAAGAGGTATAAATCATTAGCGATAAGCTTAATCTGCTGGTTATTTGGAACACGTAATATTACTTTCACAAAAACTTACTTCTTTGAGGTTATGTAAACAGGAGTCTTACATTTACACCTATTCACGTTTCTTGTTATCACATGTTGCAACGGATGTAATTTTGTGAAATTTTGAACCAATATATGGAATAATTGTTTCATCAGATTTTGTTACATGCTCGAAAATTTATAGAAGGTTTAAAAAATACCGCCACGAAGTTGTCAAATGCGTCAACATAGGAGCCAACAGTGTGACGAAAATGTCTCTAAATTTAATAATTTGGTTTATTAAAAAAATGCAACAATACTTGATATATTTTAAATTGGGCGAACATGAACAACTCGTACAGTAGTTGAGCACCAGTTTTAATATTTTTTTGTAATTGCTAATCCTAATAAAAACAACAAGGTTTATTAGTAACAGTTGGTAGCACTTGTCGACTGGGTGTCATTCCGTGCTATTCTAACCTCTAATAAAAGTTGTATTAAACTAACCTCAAAAATAAGAAAAATGCCCATTTCTAATGGCCCCTCTAGTCCAATGGAAATCATTTTCGTACGTATTTTCAACAACACGCAGTTATCATACTGAACACGATTTTTGTAGACTGACGACGACCTCCCATACGAAGAAGAAATTCTTCGAAACCCCTACTCCGTAAAACACTGGCTTCGCTACATCGACCACAAAAAAAAGGCCCCAAAATATGGCGTCAACATCATCTACGAACGAGCATTGAAGGAGCTCCCCGGCTCCTACAAATTATGGTACAATTATCTACGAACCCGTCGCCTCCAAGTAAAAAGCCGTTGCATCACAGACCCAGCGTTCGAAGACGTGAATAACGCCTTCGAACGATCCTTAGTGTTCATGCACAAAATGCCTCGAATCTGGATGGACTACTGCAGTTTTTTGACCGACCAGTGCAAAATAACCAGAACCCGCAAAGTCTTTGATCGCGCCCTCAGAGCCCTGCCAGTGACCCAGCACCACCGAATCTGGCCCCTGTACCTCAAATTCATCCGAAAGCACGACATCCAAGAAACCGCCATCCGAGTCTTCCGCAGATACCTAAAGTTGTGTCCTGAAAACGCTGAAGAGTACGTTGAATACTTATCAGAAGTGGGGCGTCTAGACGAAGCCGCTATTGTTCTTGCCAAGATCGTGAATGACGAGAATTTTGTGTCTCAACACGGAAAATCTAAACATCAGTTATGGAACGAGTTGTGCGAGCTAATTTCGAAAAATCCGGAAGAGGTGCGTTCGCTGAATGTTGACGCGATTATTCGCGGGGGTTTGAGGCGGTATACGGATCAGTTGGGGCACTTGTGGAATTCTTTGGCGACGTATTATGTGAGGAGCGGGCTTTTCGAGAGGGCGCGCGATATTTATGAGGAGGCGATTCAGACGGTGACGACGGTGCGCGATTTTACGCAGGTGTTTGATGCGTATGCACAGTTTGAGGAGCTGACTTTGAGTAAGCGTATGGAGGAGGTGGCGAAGTTGCCGAATCCTAATGAAGATGATGATATTGAGTTGGAGTTGAGGTTGGCGAGGTTTGAGAATTTGATGGAGAGGAGGTTGTTGCTTTTGAATTCGGTTTTGTTGAGGCAGAATCCGCACAATGTGCAGGAGTGGCATAAACGGGTACAGCTGTATGAAGGTAAAATAATTTTTAACTTTTTTAATTCAACAGGTTACAACTTGTTTAATTTTACGTCTGACGTCTCATTTCTTCAAACAACGACGAACTCGAATTCAATATTAGTTTTGTATTTCCGTGATTTTCAAATTTCAATTTACCAAAGTTACAAAGTCATAAAATATAAGCGAAACTACTGGACTGATTGTTACGAAATTTTAGCTATATTTCAGAAATATCTTATAAATGGTAAAACGCCAATCACGATTTCTCTGATCATCCCCACCAACAATGTTCTAACGTCATCTCAGAATTTTGCAAAGTAATTGCTACTGCAGTTTTATATAATAACATGTTTCTGTATACAGGTGTCTCTTTTTTTGGTGCAACTCCTGTAACTTTTTTATTCTTAAACCTGTAGTTCTTGGAGCAAATTTGTATCATTTTAAAAGATCTATGTGATGGCAACCCAACATTTTTATTATTACTAGAGAGCGGATTTTATGAAATTTGCATATCCTTTATTTTTTGCATATAAGTCTTGATATTTAATATGTGAATGAATCATGCTAATTAAAAATGAATACAGCTATAAAAAAATTGCATATTTGCATATATTTGCCTTCTGCTGCATATTTCACGTAACGGGTGCATATTTTGCATTTTTATCGATTTTTGTGCTAATTTGAAAAAAAAAATGATTGTCATTCAATTGGCATTTATCTAGAAAGACGAAATTTCATTAATCATATTGCAAATATTGTCCTGAGTTTCAAATAACTAGGAAAGGTCTGGGTTTTATGGTAGTTTGGAGAAACCACTGGGTGTTAAGCCACCCTTCCAGGTAAATTCGGGCCCTAATTACTTTTGGAAATACCGTTCGTTCCCAATATTTTTGTTCGTTACTTAAGTGTATTAATGGTATGTTGTATGGTAGTCGAAGGGACGTTATCCTATTATTTTTCATCCTGAGTGTGCATTGAAAGCATTTAAAGCGATACAGGTGTGTCAATATGTGGAAGATAACTCAAATTAATTTATGGATTAAACCTTTTCTTGATCTTATTCTTCAAGAACGAACTGTATTTTGCCGCGCCTGCTCTAAACCAATAAGTATTTTTACACCTGTGGACGTAGTTTTTCTATTTCCAAATACATACTTTAGAATCACCGGAAAAACTTTTTGTTAGAATATTTCCAAAAATATTTAAAAATAAATTGGTGCCAAAATAGTAATTAAATAGTAGATTACTACTATTTTTTTTACATCTGTGGACGTAGTTTTTCAATTTACAAATAGATACTTTAGAATCACCGGAGAAACTTTTTGTTAGAATATTTCGAAAAATATTTAAAAATAAATTGTTGTCAAAATAGTAATTAAATAGTCGATTACTACTATTTTTTAATTCGTTCTGTTTACCTATATTTATTTTTAGTATAAAAATTGTATCTTTAAAAATATGATATGTGTACCAGTGAGATCTAATTAAACACTTTACAATATGATTTATGTATTTTTTTTTTTATAAAGGGTAAGCACGAGAAACCTGTTTTTGTAATTTCTAAATAAATTTAGTTCGGTTATTACGCTCTCTTTTTAATTTTTGGAGCATATGCAACTGCATATCTCTGCATATATTAAGAAATTTACTGCATATTTGGAGAAATTTGATGCATATCATATGATCATATTTCCCAAAATTTTGCAGCATATTTTCCGCTCTCTAATTATTACTTTCGGTAGAACCGGAAATGTCAACTTTTTTTGGAACACTGGATATATTTTTTCATAAATCGAAGGCTTAATTTTTTGTAAAAAATCAGTAGCAACCAATATTCTAAAATCAATACTTAAAAAGTTATTCAATAAAATTGATGAAAAATTCGTATTTATTGACGACAATCTAGTAGCTTGAAAAATTAAAAAACTATATGTTTATCCTTAAAAACAAAAAAAAAAAAAATACAGGGGTTATCAAATAAAAGAAACACGTGGTTAATGAAACAGGCCTTATTTTTTACTCCGGTTGTCAAGAAAAAAAATTATTTTTTGTGTGTGTGTTGTGTTTTATTTTCTTTTTGTCATCTGCGGTTTTCGGTTTTTATTTGGTCACTTTTTTCAACTCTTTTTTGTGGCTGTTTGTTGTTGCCTTTTGTTTGTCACGTTTTTTTTTTTTCGATGTTTTCTGTCTCTTTTTTTGGTGACTTTTTTCACCTTTTTGACGACTTTTTCGATTTTTTATTTGGTGTTTTTATAGCCATTTTGTGGTCTCTTTGTTTTATCTTTTTTTGTCATTTTTTGTTTCTTGTTGCATTTTTCAACTCTTTTTTGTCACAATTTTTCGTGGCTTTTTTTGACATTATTTGATGTCCTTTTTTTAGCTCCTTTTTTGTCTCGTTTTTTCGCTTTTTGTTTGGCCGCTTTTTGTGTCTTTTTAGCGGATTTTTTTTCATCTCTTTTGTTCCAATTTTTTGTCGCAATTTCTTTGTCACGTTTTTCTGTGTGTTTTTTTTTCGGTTTTTTTGGTCACAATTTTGTTTTGTTGCTGTAATTTCTGCTGCATTTTTATTCTTATCGTTTTTTTTTTCGGTTTTTTATTTCCTTCGCACTTTTTTTATCACCTTTTAGACGACTTTTTTCGTTTTTTTGTCACCGTTTTGTATTGAGAAATGAAAATGAATCAAAATCGAAATAACGAAAAGTTAAAAATTCAAAATCGAAAAATTTTAAACTGACGAATTCAAAGATTAAAAAATCAAAAATTTAGAAAAATTGAAAAGACCAAAATATTTAAAACCAAGAAGTCCAAAAATCGCGCCACCATAAAACCGAAAAATCTAAAATTTAAAAATTCAAAAAACCGAAAAATAGAAATATCGAATAACTGAAGAATCGAGAAATCGAAAAATCTATGATTTTAATAATTAAAAAAAATCGCAAAATCTAAAAATCGAGAAATCGAAACATCAAAAAAATTGAAAAATCCATGTTCAAAAATCCCAAAACTGAAATTTATAAAAACGGAAGAAAAATTGAAACATCGAAATCTTAATAAATCAAGAAGTAAAAAAATTGAAAACTGGAAAAAATGGAAAATCGAAAAATTTGAAACTGACGAATTCAAAAATTGAAAAATTAAAAATTTAAAAGTCTAAAAATTGAGACAACCAAAATATTTAAAACCAAGATCCAAAAATCGCACCATCAAAAAACTGAAAAATCTACCGAAAAGTTGAAAAGTTCGAGAAATTAAAAAATTCAAAAAATCAATCGAGAAATAAAAAAATTGAAGATTTGAAAATCAAAAGTTGAAAAACCATAAAATGGAAAAATTCAAAAATCATACATCAGAAAATTGAGAAACGAAAAATTAAAAAACAAGAAATCGAACATTTACAGAATAAAAAAAAATGAAGAATTGAAAAATAGAAAAATCCCAGGAATGATATATTGAAAATCCGAAAATTCGAAAAATTGTTATATCCACATTTTGAGTTTTTTCTCAGTTCAGTTCTGTTACTTTTTCACATTTATTCGCCAATTGAAAATCCGAAAATTCAAAAATTTACCATGCTTCCGATAGCCTTAAAAACTCCCACTTTTTTCCGCTCTTTTGTCGTTTTTTGTCCTTTTTTACCTCTTTTATTTTGTCTTTTTTTCATCGTTTTTTTTTGCTTTTTCTCCTTTCTGTTGTCATCCCTTATTTACTTACTTTTTGCGTTTTTTGTTCGGTATTTTTTGTCACTGTGTTTTGGTCTTTTTGTCTCTTCATTTGCCGATTTGTGTTATCTTCTTTTATCAACTTTTTTTTGTGACTGTTTGACACCTTTTTTTAGTCCCCTCTGTGTCATCTTTTTTATTTTTTTCACTAATTCTTTTGTTACTATTTTGTCGGTTTTACATCTCTTTCCGCCACGTTTTTTACTTTTTTGTGACTGTTTCACTGTGATTTATTAGTCATCTTTTTTGTTAGCTTTTTTGTGTTTTATTCGACTGGTCGATTTTTCGTAGTCCTCTTATGCCTTTTTTTGCCTTTTTGTTTTCTCTCTTTTTTTTATAAATTTTTTATAGTTCTTTTATGCGACTGTTCGACTCTCTTTTTTGTCTTATTTTTTCTCATTTGGACTAATTTTTTTTAACTTTTTTTTGTGACAGACTTCGTCTTTTTTTGTCATCTTTTTTTCAGGTTTTTTTCGCTTTTTTTGTCGTTTTATGGTTTCTTTGCCGCACTTTTTGTCTTTTGTCAACTTTTTATAGCATATTTTTTGTGCTTGACTCCCTTTTATTAGTAATCATTTTTGTCGCGTTTTTATGTTTTTCTTTCCGTTTTTTTTGTCACTATTTTTTCAAACTTTTTCTTCTTTTGCTTGACTTCCTTTTTTAGTCGCACATTTTTGTAATTTTTTTCGTTGCCTTTTCTTTGTCACAATTTTGTTGTTTTTTTGTCTCCTTTATTGTATCGCTTTTGTCCTCTCTTTTATCGCCTTTTTGTTGTGGTCCCTTTTTGATTCCCTTTTTGTTTTTTTTTTGTTCAGTTTTTTAATCGCTATGTTATGGTTTTTGCCTCTTTTTTGCCGTTTTCTTTTATCTATTTTTTATGGACTTTTTTGTCGCCCATTTTCTCGCCATTTTGTCTCCTTTGGCGCATTCTTTATGTCTTTGGTCGATCTTTTCTTTAATTTTTTTTTACTTTTTTTGTGCCTCTATTTTGTGGTCTCTTGTCTCTTTTGTCGCATTGTTTTAGCATTTTTTTATCTACTTTTTTCTCGCACTTTTCTTGTAGCCATATTATGTAACCGTTTTTTCATCACCTTTTTGCGTTTTTTGCCGTATTTTTTGTCGTTTTTAAAAAATTCTGTGGTATGTTTGACATTTTTCTTTTTTCTCATTTTTTTCCCGCATTTTGTTTGACTCCCTTTTTTAGTCGCTTTTCTGTCATCTTTTTTGTCGTGTTTTTTCGGTCTTTGTGTCTCTATTTTGTCATCTTTTTATTTTCTCTTTATAGTTTTATTCGGGTTTTGTCCATTTTGTTGTTTTTTATCGCTTTTCTTTTCTATTTTTGTCCTTTTTATTCTCCTTGCTAAAAAGTTGATGGGGTCATCCCAAAATTTTGTTATGAAAAACTCACTTGGAACATACATATTATATTTCTTTATCTCTAGTTTGACAATTCACGCATATCCTTTTTTTAAGAAATTCTATAATGTATATAGGAGATTGGATTTGATTATACTTCAGGGGCGAGAGAAGTTCAGTCTAATAACTTTAGATCATCAATCACAAATTTGAAAGGCCGACTATTTGATTTCTTTAAGTTCACACCCTATTTGGCGAAATAAATACAAATAAATAAAAATTGGGTTAAGTTGAAAAAAATCAAAATTGTACAACACGTGTTATAATTTAAATAACAAACTACAAACCAACAGTTGCGAATTAAGGTAATCGTAAATATGGTAAATCGTAATAAAAATGTATCTCTTAATCTCTTCCAAAAGTTTGATGACATCTCTAAATTTTATTAAGCATATAAGTGCTGTCCAAATTGTACAAAAGATTATAGGTTTACACTTGTGGTCTTTTAATGTATCCACTTTTTTAGAATTGTCTATACAGGATGTTTGAAAAAAATCATAAATGAAGAAGCAATGTGTTATTGGTTGAAGCAAAAACGTCTTATCTTATTTTTTCGTTCTGACTGTACCTTTCCTAATTGTTGTAGTTATTTTTTTCCCGCCAGATATCTATTGTCATATGATTAATCTCTAAATTTACTTTTGATAATAAAATTTTTTAAATATCTTCTTTCATACCTCGATTTCATGATCCTTTTTTTCTTGCAGGCAAACCACACGAAATCATCAGCACCTACACCGAAGCTGTCCAGACCGTGGACCCCAAACTAGCAGTCGGCAAACTGCACACCCTCTGGGTAGAGTTCGCAAAATTTTACGAAAAAAACGACCAAATAGAAGACAGCCGCTTAATTTTCGAAAAAGCAACCCAAGTGGCCTACGTGAAAGTAGACGATTTAGCAGCCGTATGGTGCGAATGGGCCGAAATGGAAATCCGCAGCGAAAACTACGAACAAGCCCTCAAACTAATGCACAAAGCCAGCACCATGCCGTCACGAAAAGTAGCCTACCACGATGACACAGAAACAGTCCAAGCCCGACTATACAAATCCTTGAAAGTGTGGTCGATGTACGCCGATTTGGAAGAAAGCTTTGGGACCTTTAAATCTTGCAAGGCGGTCTACGACAGAATAATCGATTTGAAGATCGCCACACCCCAAATTATAATCAATTACGGACTATTTTTGGAAGAAAACAACTACTTCGAAGAAGCGTTCAGAGCGTACGAGAAAGGAATTTCGTTGTTCAAGTGGCCGAACGTTTACGATATTTGGAATACCTACCTGACGAAATTCTTGAAGAGGTATGGTGGAAGTAAGTTGGAACGAGCTAGAGACCTGTTCGAGCAGTGCCTCGAAAAGTGCCCCCCTCAATTCGCGAAGTCCCTATACCTTATGTATGCGAAGCTGGAAGAAGAACACGGGATGGCCCGACACGCTATGGCTGTCTACGAACGCGCCACCAGCGCCGTCCCTCAAGAACAAATGTTCGACGTCTTCAACATCTACATCAAGAGGGCTGCAGAGATCTACGGCATTCCTAAAACGAGACAGATCTACGAAAAAGCCATCGAAGTACTACCAGAGGACAAAACCCGGGAGATGTGCGTCAGATTTGCCGACATGGAGACGAAGTTGGGCGAGATTGACCGAGCTCGGGCCATCTACTCGCACTGTAGCCAGATTTGTGACCCTAGAGTAACCACGGAGTTCTGGCAGATCTGGAAGGAGTTCGAAGTCAGACACGGGAACGAGGACACGATGAGGGAGATGTTGAGGATTAAGAGGAGTGTTCAGGCCATGTACAATACGCAAGTTAACATGATGTCGGCGCAGATGTTGAGTTCGGCGGGTTCGATTGCTGGGACTGTGGCCGATTTGGCTCCGGGTGTTAAGGACGGGATGCGACTTCTCGAGGCGAAAGCGGCTGAGATGGCAGGGACTTCGGTGGGTAAACCGGGAAATATTATGTTCGTGAGGGGAGAAACGCAAGGGGATAATAAGGATAAGGTGGTTAATCCAGACGAGATTGATATTGGGGATGAGGATGATGAGAACGAGGAGGATGAAGGTGAAGATGTACCGGTGGAAAAGCAGAGTATTCCGGCTGAAGTTTTCGGCGGGCTTAAGAAAGGGGATGATAAAATGGAGGATGATGAATAGAATATGTTGCTGTTTTAAGATAGTGTATTAAGTGAATAAAAGGTAATATTTGCTATAACAAAATCCATTCCGCAACCCATATTGTCAGTTAGTTAATTACACATTTTTATCTTTACTTCCCGAGCGTAGGCTAAGGAAGCATTGTAATCGAGTCCATCGGGTGACTGCTACTTCATGTTTTCTCGACGTTTCATGATCCCTTGAGACCGATAAAATGGGTCTCCTTTTTTCGTCTGCCAAACAGATAATCTCCGGGGTTGTTGTTGTAAAATTTTGTTGTGTGTGGATGGTAAAACGCTAATCAAAATTTCTCTGCTCATCTCCAACAATGGAATGACAATAATTTTACAATAGTAGATGTTATTTAAATTTTATAAAATAGCGTACTCCTCCATTTGTGGTTTGAGGTTTACATCAGACATCCAGATTTTTGAAAAAAAAAAACAAAATTGTTTAAAACATTTGACTTTAAAATTGCAAAATCTAATGCTTTGGCGGTTTGCAAACGTTTTAAGGTTATCCAAAGCATGGTAAATCGTTATTCAAAATTAATAGTCGTCTTATAATTTAAATGTTAAAAAGTAACATAGTCCTGAACTTGTTATGAATAATCCGTGTTGATTTTTTATCCTAGACATCGAAATTTTTGGAGAAAAAAGTCAAAATGTAGATATGACAATTTTTCGAAATTTCAGTTTTGATTTCTTGATTTTACAATTTTTCATTTTTTCCACTTCTCGATTGATTGATTTTTTTTATTTTTCCATTTGTCAATTTCTCGACTTGTCAGTTTTTCAATTCTTCAATTTTTTGATTTTTCAATTTTTCGATTTTTTAAGTTTTTGATTTCTCGATTTTTCTGTTTTTTAGTTTCTCAATTTCTCTTCCACTTTGAAATTTTTCGATATTTCAGTTTTGAGATTTTTCAATATGTTTTCATTCAATTTTTCGATTTTTCGTTTTCTCGATTTTTTAGTTTTTAAATTTTCGGTTTTGGAGTTTTAACTTTTGGATTTTTCAGTTTTTCAATTTTTTGATATTTTAATGTTTCTAACTCTCGATTTTCAATCCTTCGATATTTCTCTTTCTTTTGAATTTCAACTTCTCGCTTTTAGATTTTGCGCTTTTTCCGTTTTTCGATTTTTAAAATTTGAAATTTTTTATTTTTACTTCCCGAGCGTAAGCTAAGGAAGCATTGTAATTGAGTCCATCGGGCGATTGCTACTTCATGTTTTCTCGACGTTTAATGATCCCTAGAGAACGAAAAATGGGTCTCCCTTTTACGTTTGCCAGACGGATAATCTCCGGACCGATTGTTGTCAAATTTTGTTGTGTGTAGATGCTAAAACGCTAATCAAAATTTCTCTGCTCATCTCCAACAATGGAATGACAATAATTTACAATAGTAGATTTTATTTAAATTTTATAAAATAGCGTACTCCTCCATTTGTGGTTTGAGGTTTACACCAGACATACAAATTTTTGGAAAAAAAAAATCAAAATTGTTTAACATTTGGCTTTAAAATTGCAAAATTAATACTTTGACGTGTTTTAAGGTTATCCGAAGCATGGTAAATCGTTAATCAAAATTTATCCGTTTATTCCACTCCAGAAATTGATGATATCATCTTATAATTTTGGTGAATAAATGTAATTTAAATTTTAAAAAGTTACATAGTCCTGAACGTGTCGTTTATGAATAATTCGTGTTGATTTTTTGTCCCAGACATCGAGATTTTTGGAGAAAAAAGTCAAAACAGATACCTATGACAATTTTTCGATATTTTAGTTTTGGGATTTTTCAGTTTTTTTTTTTAATTTTTCAATTTCTCGTTTTTCAGTTTTTTGATTTCTAGATTTTACAATGTTTCAGTTTTAGATTTTTCATTCTTACTTCTCAGTTTTTCGATTTTTTAATTTTTGATTTCAAATTTTTCCGATTGATTGATTTTTTTATTTTTTCATTTGTCAATTTCTTGACTTACCAGTTTTTCAATTCTTCAATTTTTTGATTTTTTAGGTTTTTGGTTTATCAATTTTTCGTTTTTTGGAGTTTTTGATTTCTCGATTTTTCTGTTTTTTAGTTTCTCAATTTTTCTTCCAGTTTTGAGATTTTTCAATATACATTTTCATTCAATTTTTCGATTTCTCTATTTTTATTTTTTAGATTTTTTAATTTTTCGATTTTTTAATGTTTCTAAACTCTCGATTTTCAATAATTTGAAATTTTTTGACTTTTCACTTTTTGATTTTCAAATTTTTAATTTTTCAATTCTCTCGATCTTTTGATGTTTCAATTTCCCGATGGTTCAGTTTTTGAATTTTTCGATTTTTCAATTTTTTGATTTTCAATTATTGCGGTCTTTAAATCTTGAATTTTCGATTTCCCGATTCTTAGATTTTTTATTTTTTCAATTTTTTGATGTTTCGATTTCTTTATTTTTTAAATTCTCAATTCGTCAATTTTTCGATATTTTAATTTTTTAATTTTTTAAAATTTAGGTTTTTTGATTTCTCGATTTTACGATTTTTTCAATTCTTCGAATTTTTAAATTTTTGACTTTTCGGTTTTTTGATTTTTTATGTTTTGCGATGTTTGAAATTTTTCGATAATTTAATTTTTCGATTTTTGATGTTTCAATTGCAAATCTTTTGATTTTCGACTTTTCGAATTTCGGTTTTTCAGTTTTTCAATTTTTAATTTTTCGATTTTTAAGTTTTCCGATTTTTTAATTTTTCAATTTCTCGATTTATCGAAGTTTCGTTGTACGGATTTTTTTACTGTTCATTTTCTCGATTTTTCAATTTTTAACTTTTCGAGCTTAGCACATTTCGATTTTTAAAATTTTTCGACTTATCGATTTCTTGATCTACTGATGTTTCCAATTTTTAGATTTTTCAATTTTTCAGTGTTTCAATTTTTCAATGCTTCGTTTCCCCAATTTTTCGTCATTTCGGTTTTGGACTTTTGCAATGTCTCGATTTTTCAGTTTTTCAGTTTCAATTTTTCGATTTTCAATTTTTGCGGTTTTTAAATATTGAATTTCCGATTTCTGGGTTTTTCATTTGTGCGACTTGTCGATTTTTCGCGTGTTCGATTTTCAAGTCTTTAATTTTTGATTTTATCGAATTTTTGATATTTTGATGTTTCGATTTCTCGATTTTTTAAATTTTCGATTCCTCAATTTTTCGATGTTCTCAGTTTTTTTAAATTTTAGGTTTTTCGATTTCTCGATTTTACAATTTTTCAATTCTGTTTCATTTTTCGAATTTTTAAATTTTTGATTTTCCAGTTTTTTTTCCAATTATTCAATTTTTTACGTTTTGCGATGTTTTAAATTTTTCGATAATAATTTAATTTTCCGATTTTTGATGTTTCAATTGCCGACCTTTTGATTTTCGACCTTTCAGATTTCGATTTTTCAAATTTTTCGATTTTTTTAAGTTATAATTTTTCGATTTTTCAATTTTTCGATTTATTGAAGTTTTGATGTATGGTTTTTTTTACTGTTCATTTTCTCGATTTTTCATTTTTTAACTTTTCGAGTTTGGCGTATTTCGTTTTTTCAATTTCTCGATTCTCTGATGTTTCAGTTTATCGATGGTTTGGGTTTTCAAATTGTAGATTTTCCAATTTTTCAATGTTTCGATTTTTCAATGCTTCGTTTTCCCAATTTTTCGTCATTTCGATTTTGACTTTTTCAATTTCTCGATTTTTCAGTTTTTCGAATTTTCATTTTTTTATTTAGGTATTCAATTTTTCGATTTTAAATATTGAATTTCTGATTTCTCGGGTTTTCGTCTTTTCGACTTGTCGATTTTTCACTTTTTCGTTAAGTCCTGGATTTTTTTTTCGAATTTTCGACATTTTGATGTTTCGATTTCTCGATTTTTTTAAATTTTTGACTTCAGTTTTTGATTTTTCAATTTTTGATTGTTTACGTTTACGATTTTTCAATTTTTCAATTCCTTGACGTCTCGGTTTTGCGATTTTTTAAGTTTTGGATTTCTTGATTTTTCGGTTTTTTGGACTCCTCAATTTTTGGGCTTTTCAATTTTTGATTTCTAAATTTTTCCATTTTTCAATTTCTCCAATAATTGATTTTTTGATTTTTCCATTTATCGATTTCTCGACTTTTCAGTTTTGCAGTTCTTCAATTTTTTTAAATTTTCAAGTATTTGGTGTTTCAGTTTTTCGAATTTTTAAGTTTTCATTTCTCGATTTTTCAATTTTTCGGTTTCTCAATTTTTCTTTCATTTTTAAATTTTTCTATATTTCAGTTTTTTTTGATTTCTCGATTTCTTGGTTATTCGTTTTTTCGACTTGTCGGTTTTAAGTCTTAAATTTTTGATTTTTCAATTTTGATTTTTAAATTTTTTGATTTTTTATGTTTTTCGATGTTTTAGATTTTTCGATATTTTAATTTTTCGATTTTGAAGTCTTGGATTTTCGATTTTTTCGCATTTTCGATATTTTGATGTTTCGATTTCTCGATTTTTAAAATTTTTGATTCTTCAATTTAATTTTTTAAGTTTTAGTTTTTTCGATTTCTCGATTTTTACGAATTTTCAGCTCTTCGATATTTCTATTTTTCGAATTTTTAAATTTTTGGCTTCAGTTTTTGATTTTTAAAGTTTACGATTCTTCAATTTTTCGATTTCTTGACATGTCGGTTTTCGGTTTTTAGATTTTCCAATTTTTCAATATTTCGAAGATCCAATGTTTCGTTTTCACAATTTTTCGTCATTTCAGTTTGGGAATTTTTCAATGTCTCTATTTTTCAGTTTTTCGAATTTTCAATTTTTCAATTATTTAATTTTTCGGCTTTTCAATTTTTGATTTCTAAATTTTTCCATTTCTCAATTTCCCGATTAATTGATTTTTTGATTTTTCCATTCATCGATTTCTCGACTTTTCAGTTTTGCAGTTGTTCAATTTTTTTACTTTTCAATTTTTCGATTTCTCAATTTTTCTTTCATTTTTCAAATTTTCGATTTCTTGGTATTTCGAATTTTCGACTTGTCGATTTTTCAGTTTTACGATTTTTAAGTCTTAGATTTTGGATTTTTTGATGTTTGGATTTCTCGATTTTTAAAATTTTCGATTCTTTAGTTTTTCGAAACTAAAATTTTTCAGTTTTTTAAATTTTAGTTTTTTCGAATTTTTAAACTTTTGACTCCTCAGTTTTTCATTTTTTGATTTTTTACATTTTTGATTTTACAATTTTTCGATGTCTTGACGTTTCGGTTTTGTGATTTTTAAATCTTAGTGGAAAGTTATATATGGAAACGTTGAGACGGTTATTTTTAGCTATTAAGCAATGTGTTAGTTACAATATTTTTTCGATGATCGAAATCTTGAAAAAAATAGAAAATAAAAAAGTCATGCAACCAAATATACATCTCGTCTTTCCATTTCTTATTAAGTTTTTTCCGTAACTTCATCAACATTCTGAATGGTTTATGACTGCCTGAGTCAGTTAATAAATTCCAATAAAAATGAAACCCGCCTTAAAATTTTGGCATCAACAAGTGTGTACAAAAGCAAAATTTTGCTTATATTTGGTCAATGCGGAATATCAAAACTTATGTCAGTAAACGCAAAATATATATAATTAAACAACCTTTGTAACGCGTATCGATTTATTCGAAATTTACTCTGATGCATAGTCAATATTAGTAGACTGTTATCCAAAATAACCAGAAATTATTAACTTAAACAATACTTTGACCTCCATAAATACCATAGAAATCCATGTTTGCTCAACACGAAATTCCGAACATTTTTTGTTATTATTAACAAAGCAAGTAATTAAGTTGTAAATAATTTTGTTTTGCTAATAACACGTGAAATCAGCACAGCATTTTTAAATTTCCCAAACTTTTGACAATTTAAAACAGTTGCTGTTTTGCTGTTTAGTATTTAGTTGGCTATCGTCCCGCTAGGATCGCTGGATGGTTGCTGCCAATTTAGTTGCCAATCGTTAAAAAGCGAATTTAATTGTCGCGTCTTGATTGGAGCATTTTGTGTTTTTAAGTGTGGTGGGAGTAGCGACGAAGACTTATTTACAATAACCTATTTCAGTATTTTCAACTGTGTTCACTACAAATAGGATAAACCGGGATAACCTTAAAGGACTGTGTTTTCACGGTCCACAAAAATGGATTCTAGTTCCAAATTGTCCCAATTAAAGCAGTTGCATAAAGTAGCTTCTTGGACGCACAAAGTGGGTGTCAATGTTGGTTCAGGCGAATTTCTAGCTAACATTGCGGTTGAAGACAAACACATGTACATATATCCTGAAGAACCGAACAGGAGCGAAATCTTTATCGAAATTTCCAGTATCGAAGGAGGACATGAAGAGCAAGAAGCTGACATTCTTGTGTTACAACTTGATCGGCGGTGGCAATTTCGATTCGCAGAGCCTGGGTCCAGGGCAGTATTCTTAAGAATACTTGGACTAAGAAACTCTTATAAGCCATCTGATGACGAATGTTATAAGCCGTCGCAAGGTAAATGGAAAAAGTGGAAAAAACGTACACGGGTGCCTTCTTTACCAACTCCAACAGTGGAGGTTGAGGATACCAATTCTAAAGTTAGCGTATATCAGGTGATACATCCAGAGGCTCATGTGATGCACAAAGTGGGTGTGACGCTGGACGATATTATTGGTGGAAACGAATATGATGCTGAAATTGCGATTGACATTGAAATTAACAAAATATTCATATATTCGATTCTTGGGGACAGGATGCAAACCTACATTGAAACTTCAGAGATGGAAGGATATGAGGAGCAACAAATTGGCAGCATTATGCTGAAAGTTAGTAGGCCATGCCAATTCCGATTCACAGAGCCCTTGCATAGGTCAACGTTCCTAAGCATACTTGGATTTGTTAAGTAAGAAAATGTAGCCACAGTAACCAATTTGTGATATATTTATATTAAATAATGTGTTTTTTTTTTTGTAGTAGAGATAACTCAGGACCATCATCTCATTTACCGTCATCATCCTCACTAGAAAATTAATAATAGGTTTGCTACAATGACCATAAGAAAATGGCCCCGAAACGTCCAACATCATTTATGAACATGTCTTGAATTGTGGAAGTATGAAGCTAAACAATTTTGATCTTTTTTTGCAATTTTTTGCATAAGATTGTTTTTTTTTTGTTATTAATGAAACGAATGTGTTCACATCAGTGGTAGTTTATAGCAATTTTATACTATTTTGTACAAAACTTTTTGCTTTAGTTTTGAAAAAATATAATATAGTTTATATCCAACAATTTTATCAGTTATAAGTGTCATGTGACTATTTGTAATTACAAAAATAAAGTAGTTTTAACAAGCTGCAACTTGTTTATTTTGTTTAGTTTTTGTTGACGGAATACACGCTATTAAAGCTAAAATTTAGTCATGGAGTTAATGACGTCATCGCCGTGAAGATTTCATATTGATTTATGCGCCTGTTTTACTAAGAAAAAAACAATCCGTCGTCTAGAAGTAGTATGCAATCAGTATTGACGTTATGCAACTCAATTATATTATATGGATACGCTGTGTATGTGCAATGCATAAGTAAATAAATATCAGTTTCTATTCTAACATTTGTTCATTGTAGACTTGGCTTTTATTTTAAAATTTGATAAAATAAACTAAATTTTTGTATATGCAACCAACAATATCATAGAAAGTGATAATACAAGATGAACGTATTTATATTTGCTGTCTATTCTTCTATCAACATGTGCCGCTTGACTATTGTTGATTGAAGCAAATTTTTGCGTCAGTAATCGTGAATTATTAACAGCCATGCGAGAATGTCAGTTCACAGTTGTCCATTCTGACATGAACACGCCTAACAAAATTGTTGTTTGGCTGAGAGGATGACACCTGTCATAAATGTCACTTTGACAATCAGGTACGCCACCATAAAATTTTATATATGCTCACAACATACCTTCAGCACAGAATAATCATTTCTCCTATTCTTTTGACATATTAATTTTAGTATTCGAGATAATTATTATATTATTCAAACACAATTTAGACACTGTAGAGCAAACAAGGCTTATCAAGCCCGTCTATTAGTTTATTCGCCTAAATGTATTATTGATACCGTTTTCAAATTACACCAAAATTGAAAAATCGAAAACTTAATAATTGAAAAATTGAAACATTTTAAATGAAAAAAATCGGTAAACTGAAAAATTGAAAAATCTATAAATCGAGAAATTGAACAACCTAAAAATTAAACAATTTAAAAATCGAAGAATTGGAAAACCAAAAAATCTAAACCGAGAACGTGCAAAATCGAATAATCGAGAAATCAAAGCATCAAGGAAAACAAAAAAATTAACGGAAAATCTAGAACTTAAAAATTGAAAAATTAAAATACCTATCGAAAAGTGAAAAAATTCAAAACTGAAATCTTGAAAAACTGAAAAATGGAAAGAAAATTGAAGAATCGGAAAAGTGATAAAATCCAAAACTGAAACATTGAAAAATTTAGAAATCGAAAAATTGAAAAATCACAATTGAAGAAACAATTGATAAATCAAGAAATAGAGAAATGGGAAAATCAAAAAATCAGTTAATCGAAAAATTGAAAAATCGAAAAATTTAGAAACGCAAAAATTGAAAACTGAAAAATAAAAAAAATTAAAAATCGTAAAACTCAAATATCGGAAAATTGAGAAATCGAAAAATGAAGAAATTCGAGAAACCGAAAATATGAAGAATCGAGAAATCGAAGAATCGATAAATTGAAAAATCCCAATAGTAATATGTCGAAAAATTGAGAAATCGAAATCGAGCAAAACTGAAGCATCGTAAAGTCAATAAATTGAAAAACTGAAAATTTTTGAAAAAAAATCGTATCAAAAACTAAAAATTCAAAAAATCGAGAAATTGAACAATCAAAAACTCAAAACATTGAAATCCCAGTAAGTTGATAAATAGGAAAATTTAAATAACAAAAATTTTTAAAATCCAAGAATTGAACAACAAAAAAAATCTAAGCCTGAAAACTCAGAAAATCGAATGATCGAGAACTCAAAACATCAAAGAAAACAAAAAATCTAAAATTTAAAAATTCGACAAATTGAAAAATCATGGAACTGAAAAATCGAAAAGTCGAGATAGTGAGAAATCTAAAAACCTAAAACTTTAAAAACTGAAAAATTAAAATATCGAAAAATTTAAAAACCTAGAAAACACAATATCAAAAATTTGAAAAATTGAAGAAACGAAATATTGCAAAATTCCAAAGCTGAAATATTGAAAAACCTAAAAATGGAAGAAAAATTAAAGAATCGAAACAGTGAAAAAATCCCAAACTGAAACATTGAAAAATTGAGAAATGGAGAAATGGGAAAATCAAAAAATTGGTCTAAAGAGTTTAGACAGTACTTCCCTCGCTATCGGAAACGTGATGACTGCCTATTATGTTTTTTTTTCACATTAGATTTCAAAGCATTCGGTTTTGTAGTTCCTGATTAAATCAATAAAATAAACTTGCGCATTCATTAAATTTTTTGTGTCACCCTGTATATCCGAGTCCAAAAAATATGAATGGAATGATAAATTACAAGAAGAGACTCATCATATTTTGTACATTTTAGATAGGATTTATTCAGCAAAATTTTGTTATGACGTCGTCAATTTTTTAGAGGGGATAAGTAAATATATTGTGATTAAAACGGTCCTGGTTTAATAACAAAAAAATATTGTTCGTCTATGTAACAAGCTCGTCTTAGACAAAGTATTCGTAAAAAAAAATGTCGTAAAAAATGTACGTATGCTGGTCCCGACTGCGATTATGGTTTAAATATTTTTTAGAAAATCCTGTCATGGATATAGAAACATTTGCGACAGCCAAAGAGGTTTTTTTGAGAAAATTACCTTTGAATTTAGACCAAATTGAAATAGACACTAGGCAACAGGCACATTTGGGCAAAAGAAAGAGAAATTAGGGTTACGGCTTCAAATTTTGGACGTATTTACAAACTTAGACCGACTACAGCAATTGCAAAAACTGTTGAGTCTCTGTTGTACAGTACATTTAGAGGTAATAATCATATATACTATGGACAACAAAATGAGGAAAAAGCAGTCAAGTGTTTTGAAATAAATAAAAATATAAAAACTGAACGGTGTGGCTTGTTTATTTCAAAACAATTTCCTTACTTGGCTGCTAGTCCAGACAGGGTTCTAGAGGATAGGAGTGCATTAGTCGAAATTAAATGCCCTTCAAAATCGCAAGATTTGTCTCCCGAAGAAGCGGTTAGAAAAAAAAAATAATCAAATTTTGTACATTGGCAGACAGAGAATTGAAACTAAAAAAAAATCATGATTACTACTTTCAAGTCCAGGGACAAATGCTTGTTACGGGTATTTCACAAGTTTATTTTGTTGTGTGGACACCCAAAGGAATAAATATAGAAAAAAATTATAAAGACGAAGAAATATGTAAAAAGATGGTAGATAAACTTGGCAGATTTTACTTTGGCGCATTATTGCCCGAAATAATTGATTCAAGAAGCAAGAGGAACCTGCCTTTGCGAGAGATTTTTTTTAAATAAATAAAATTTGTTTCTATTTTTTTATGTACTTTAATAATTTATTAGGAGTACATTTTTCATCACCAAGACTTGCGTATTTTTATTATAAATATATTTTGAAAATGATCTCTCGGCAAATGAAAACATATACGAGCACTTTTTTCGAGTAAACAATGAAGGGGGAAGTTACTGGGCGTAGGGCTTTTTTAAAACACCTCCTTTCTGAGATAAGTAGTAGATACACTTAGCTACTTATACGTGTTAAACAAAAGCTGTATTTTATATATTTTTTGTTATCATTATAAATATTATTAATTAACAAAGCAAAATATATATTAACAATAATATTACAATGAATTTTTAGTAATCATGTGTATTGAATTCAGGATCCTGAGTGGAGTGTGGAGTAAAAATGTTATAGTTCCCCAGTTTTAATTCGGTTTTATGATAGGACCTCATTGCGTAAAAGTTAATTTCCTTAACAATAGATTACTACGGCCGGTCCTGACGGCTTGTTATAAAACTGAGTTCCTTGCCATAAATTAGAAAAATCAGTCGAGAACTCTAACAATCAGCTTATGGTAGAGCAGGCGATAAGGGTTTTATCGGCAAAGTACTGAACTAACTGCTCAAATTCTGTCGAATTGATACCCATTTTTTTCAATAATTGTTATTTTTTATTAAAAACTCTGCTAACCAATAGATCATTAATTTTCCTCTGATATTCCTGTTAAAATTATTCGACGTATTTTGCATTAATTTGTGATACATTTTGATTTTAATAAACACATTATTATTTAAACAAATTCTACCACTAACAAACATTTAATGACTCTGCGCCCTGTAAAAAGTGATGTTTTATACCTGTGCGAATTTTCAAGCGATTCTATGATGGTTATGACTCAAAAAACTTGAAAAGTAAACATACAATGGTGCTTTTTTTACGATATTTCTCAGCCATATTTTTTTAGTTGATTGAACTGGTCTCTGCGCTCTAGAATATGAAAAAGGCTGCAGTTTGATGAATGATACATCTATATTAATATCATTTCTTCATACAAAAAACCAAAAAAATATTATACCTCGTCTAGCGAGTCCCCTTAAATAGGGCATTCTACGCAAAGCTAAAGTAGATGTCGCCACCACCGAAGGGGCACGAATTTGTAACCAAAGGTTGGCAATGCCAAATTGACATTTGTGTTGTGGTGACCGAATTTAAATCAAAGTTTTCGCGCTGAAATAAATTAACAGCGGCGCGAAATCACACTTGAACAATTTGAATTTCAAAGAAAAAAAAAATCAATCACAAAAAGGAAATCGTTAAACATAGGCAACCAAATATGCACGTAGCGCTAGGGAGATTTTGGTTACAAGGTTGGTTGGTTGGTAGAGACAAAAGGGCGGCATGGCGTAGCGTCATTCTGAAGGTGCTTGTGTGAGTGTAACTACGTGGTAAGAGCTAGTTTAAATTAGTTGGTTTGGTAGTTAATAAAATGGGAGGAAGACTTTGTTTAACGTCAATCAATCGTAACCAACGCCACTCAGGTGTCCCCAACCCGCGCGGATCATTCTTGCGGCATTTCAATCGGAATCGGAATCGGAAGGGGTAGTGGCAGATGTCATACCTGTTTCTTGTGTTTGCCCACTTTAGTTGTCAAAAACCGCGCTTGCGCCACTGAGCATATTTTTCGTGAAAAGGACAATTGGAACAAGCCGCGAGCGTCACGTCGTCACGACCGCTCCCCTGACTTCTATTCAAGACCTGCGTCTTTTGTGCAAATAGCGCGATAATTCCAGCTCGACTAGGAACCGCGCCCTCCGCTTCCGCCACGTGTTTCTGTGTTACTTACCCCTACTCCATTTAAATGTCCACTTTCTATAACTCTGAAATTAAACTACAATCGGAGAAGTGTTAAACTTTCAAAAAGAGCAATAAACAACATTAAGTTCGCCATACACTCTCGTGAAATTTTAAACAGCAAAGAATTCTTATCTGAGATTACAATTGGACAGCAAACAATTTATATGATGGAAGTATTTCTCAACAAAATATTTACGTGCCCAAAAAAACTAGCAACGATTTATGAAAACAAAAACTTGTGCAGACAAAACGTGAGGTTAGGAACTGCAGAGCATGAAAATTTACGTTCAATTTAAATTATACAGAAAAAAAAAATTACCGAAGCTAAAAATTACGAGATGAGAAAAATTGCATGAGGTGAGAAATTGCAAAGCTAACAAAATTACATGAGCTTAATATTTGCCATAGTTTATTAACGATTCAAATAAAGAATTTATATGATGTTAAATTATGCCTTGATCCAAGAGAGTGGTTACTTAAAATAATTAACTTTGAGAATTTGTATCATGGATTGTCCCGTTCTTATCCCAAACAAACACATGATAAATAAACAGAAAATGCATCTCTCTCCGCGAGACATGCTTCTCGGTGGTGTAATTTTCAACGTTGCGAGAAAAATGTCTGAGTAATGTGATGATGATGCCTATTATGATAACTGCCCAAGGGGAAAATTTAAATCCCCTCGTACCTCAGTTCACAATATTATGAATTCTACCCCACTT
Organism: Zophobas atratus; assembly: GCA_022388445.1. Lineage (NCBI taxonomy): Eukaryota > Metazoa > Arthropoda > Insecta > Coleoptera > Tenebrionidae > Zophobas > Zophobas atratus. The sequence goes on along the minus strand of CM039445.1, from coordinate 49,692,624 downwards.
TCACGGTCCTTTTTCCCAGAGTGAGACAACGTTAGGGTGATTTAACTGCCGTAAATGAACTATTAGTACTTGTGTGCGGAATTAATAAGTGTTATAATGTAACACTTAAAGATAAGCATCCAGAAACCTTATTTATAATTTGATAAACAAAATATGAGTCGTGACTAAGTGAATTTCATGAAATCTTCTAGCAAGTACCTTATCTGAACAAATCTCATGACCGTTAAAGTGTGTTCGATTCAATTAACGATTAAACTCCTAACATGAATTGTGAATTTACAAACAATAAAACAGATTTGCACTACGTATTGGCGTCGGTCGAAAATTTGCATATTTCCGCTTGGAAAAACCGCTAGAATTAACCGCGTGTTGGAGAAACTGTGACGTCGTCGTCGTTACGATTAATTGTCGTTAAACAAAGGTTCTCCCTTTTTTCTAACTACCAAACCAACTAAACTTAATCTAGCTCCCTTACCGTGTGCTTTCACTCAACAAAACAAAACAACATTGACGCGATTTCGCGCCGTTGTTAATTTTTTCAACGCTAAATTTTAATTCGGATTTGGTCACCACAATAATAATTTCAAAGTTCACTTAAATTTACACCAAAGAGATTAATTAATTAGTAATTACCAAACATTATCTATGTAATAAGATTGCCAACAACTAATTGCTCTAGTTGGCCATCAGCAGTGTGGCGATACAATTATACGTAGTAGTAAGCGAAGAAAGATAAGCTCCTCCGTAGTCTAGTGGTAAGGGCACCCGCCCGGCAAGCGATAAACGTGCGGTTCGATTCCCATCGGAGAAGTAACATTTTTCTTCGCTTACCTACAAAATGCATGATAAATCGTTATTGAAAATTGTGTTACAATTTTGTTCTTTAAATTTATGAGTGTTTTGGGGAAAAATTGAGCGTGGTTAATTCATTAGTCCATCCTCTCCTCTGCCTTAAGGAGACAAAATTAGTCAAATTTCATTTTCTTTTAGCCGCTGATGCTTGTAATCTGAAGGTGCTAATAGTCGAATTCTTTCGAAATATAAACATCAACAGTCAAAACTAAGAATGTAGTGAGAAATTGAAAATATCTAAGTTTTTTTCTCGGGCACCTCGGAATTTGTGCTCTTGGTGTTCAAGGGCTGCAGAGGTATTAATTACGCTCCAGTTGAAGTAGTCGTAGAAACTAATTACTGGTGTGTTAAACAGGAATCATAAATGAAACCCGAGATAATAGGTGCAATAACAAAACATTTATTTTTCTTTCTGTGCTGTTACAAAACAAATCCAATATTTGCACACTGTACCATCACCATAAATATGATTAATAATACTCTAACAACATAATAATTGTGCTCTACATACTGACAATAGGTTCAAGTAGGCGAAAATTAAGTTAGGCTTATTTAATTTTTAGTTGGATTTTTCAGTTTGCGAATGTCAAATATGAAAATATTTTCTATGTGATGTACCTACTATGTTTTTTTTTTATTTTAATAATAATCAGAATACTTTTTTGGATGGACTTGTAACATTATTATTATTATTTTAAATTCACTTTGAGGCTAACGCAAATGGCTGTAGTATTTGATGCATCTCTCAATTCCCATTTTATCATCGAGGATACCTATAAAAAAACAATCTAAAAGTATCTACTTATCTGGATTTTATAAAAGTATAAAATATTAATTTGTTAATATGACTTACCTTAGGTGTATAGCTCGGTATAGTAACAGTGGTTTTGTAGGTGTAAGGTTTATCTTTATCCAGTGGACAATCTAAGCCACTATCTTTACAAGCATCATTATTTTCGACAGGAACTTGTACTATCCTGCCATAGATTGTTGCTGATGCAGATGATGTCAGTTGACTTACCGCGTCACCTGTAAGAAGCGTTTAATAATACCTATAAATTTGTTTGAAATCAATGGAAATGGGACCCAACTTTCTATTTAAAGAAATGAAATATATTTTCGAAAAATTGTAACAACTGAAATTTTTTTTCCGGGTCTTCGACTATCAACAAAAATTTAATATGGTTTCCTTTAATTAAAAAAGTATGAGACACAAGTATGAATTTTACATTGTATTAAAATTACTTACTTAATTCGAAACTGATCTCTACGTTTTGCTTGGTGCCCGTCTTCACATCACATTGCTGGTCTGGATCATCGTTACAATCAAATATTTTCGCCGATTTAAACGTTCCCAGTTGTGAACCTAAAAACGAAGAAAATTGTGAAAATTTAACCATGCCTTGCAAGCATTGTGGTTATAATAACTAAGTACTACATATTTTAAGCAAAATTTTAAACAGATTTAAACTTGATGTTTATTGTAGTACTAAAGGTACATTTTACCACAGTCGCTATATTTGGTAGAAACGCCCAATTCGGCTAAGAGTAAAACGAAAAGAACTGTAAAAAACATTGTGTCAATCGGTGTTTCAGCTACTGAAAATATTGTGTACAATTTCGTTATTTATATACAACAGTTTATCAACTGTAGCGTGTCGCATTGTTAAATTCTTATTTTTTTCCCGTTATCTGCTTCATTATGGTAAAAGGAACAATTATTTTGTTTTTCCCACGTGGCGATATTTTCCTTTCAGTTTAAGATATTTCATTTCAAAATTGGTATAAGCTATTGTGCATCACGAACGGATTGAAATAGCATTTATCACCCAAAATTTTGTGAAGATGTCAACAAAATTAAAATCTTATAAAATAAAAAAAAAAATTGGTCGAAGGTTGCTTCGCCTTTGAAGTGCAGTCGAACAAATCCCGTTTTTTGAAAAACTTAAAAATTTGACACAAATACAGACAATACCAGTAGCAGTGTAAGGAACTAAAGTCTATAAATGAGTTTGAACACCGTATATTTTTTTGGTTTGTCTACGACAGAGAAATTTGGAAACTCGGTTAATCTAAAAATTTTCTGATCAAAAAATTCCATAACTGAAATTTGGAACAACTGAAAAATGATAACTCGAAAAATTGGAATAATTGAGAAATCGAATAAACGTAAAAATATAAAACTGAAAAATCAAAAATTTGCAAAATTACAAAAAGGAAAATTGGATAATCGTTAAATCCAAACAATATTAAAGTGTAAAACTGAAAAATTGTATAAATATTTATAAAATTAAAAATTGGTCTAAAGAGTTTAGACAGTACTTCCCTCGCTGTCGGAAACTTGACGACTGCATGCCTATGGTGTTTTTTTTTCTCATTACATTTTTGTAGTGGAAATTTAAAAAAAAAAATGCGATGACGTCATCAACATGATATTCCTAATATAAGTACAAAATTTCACAACAATCGGTCCAGTACTTTCGGAGATTATCTATCTAATAAAAATCCGGGACGGCAGACAGACGGACAGACGGACAGACAGACGGAAATGGGAGACCTAGTTCTTCGTCTTCTAAGGGTCATGAAAGATAGAGAAGAGGTAAAAATAGAGAGTCGGCCGACGGACTCGATTACAATACTTCCTTTGCTTACGCTCGGGAAGTAAAAATGGAATAACTTTAAGATAGAAAAATTAGAAAATTTAAAAATCGAAAAGTTGCCAAATTATAAAATTGAAAAATTAAAAAATCGTAACAACGAAATTTGGATAATTCAAAAATCAAAAACTGAAGAATCGAAAAACGAAACATTTTAAAAACGAAGGATTATAGAATTGAAACTTGAGAAATTGATTAATGAAAACCGATTAATGGGGAGATCCAAAAATTGTAAAAATGTAAAATTAAAAAACCAAAAAAGTCTAAAATCGAGAAATTGAAAAATCGGATACCTTGAACAACGAAAATTATAAAATAATTAAACTGACAAATAAAAAATTTGAAAAATTGAAAATCAGATTTCGAATAATTAGAAATAAACAAATTGAAAAATTGTAAATTTGTAAATTTACAAAATTAAAAATTGGATAACCGTAAACTCGAAAATTTATTAAACTATAAAAACGAAAAATTGCAAAATTATTAAATTGAAAAATCAAACAACTAAAAAATGAAAAATCGAGCAATTGGACTGTTGAGAACCCCAAAAATTGTAAATATATAATACTGAAAACTCAGAAAAATGCAAAATTATGGAGCTGAAAATTCAAAAACTTAGAAAAATGGAATGCAATGTTACAATACTAAAAATCAAAAATTAGAAAATCGAAACAGTTAAATTCGTATACCTAATTGAAAAAAAAAAAATCGAAAAATTCTTAAATTGAAAAAAATTTTAAATTTCAGACACCAAACAACCGAAGAATGAAAAATCCGAAAATTGAAAAATCGATAAATTTGAATATCCGATCAAAAAATTAATTCATTAAAAACCGGACAATTGGGAACTCGAAAAATTCTAAAAATATAGAACTGAAAAATCAAAAAACCGCAAAATTATAAAACTGAAAAATTGGCCCAAAGCTATTTAGACAGAACTTCCCTCGCCCGGAGTACAATACAACAAATCCAGCTTTTCCGAAAAATGATAACGTTTATTTGGCAGTTTTTATTCTTTTATGATAACCTTCATTAGTTAAAATAACATTATCTTAAAGTAAAGGTAAGCAAGCATTCTAATTTTAAATTTTGTCACTAGTACTTAATAAAATAGACGATTGACTTATTCATTATTTTTTTTGGGTCACACTGTATAAGCAGTTTTAAAAACTATGAATGCAATGATAAATCACAAGTATAGACGTATCATATTTTGCATATTTTAGGTAGGATTTATTCCGCAAAATTTGAGATGACGTTATCAGTTTTTTGGGGGAATGAGCAGATATGAAAACTCAACACGGATTCATAAACAACACGTGTAGGAGTATGTCATTTTTAAAATTTAAACCCATTTGCTATGTACAATTTTGAAGTGACGTCACCACATATTTGTGGGGATGATTAGACAAAGTTTGACAACAACTGATCCAGTAGTTTCGGAGATTATATGTGCAATAAAAATCATGAAATGTACAGAATTGGAGGAATGGGCCAAAGAATAATAAACAATGGAAAAAAAAGAGAAACAAAAAGAAGAACAAGGCAAGAAGGAAAATAAGGACGGAAAAATATTAAGATAGCTTGTACCAGAAAAAGGATAGAATTTTCTGAATGGGAATAAAGAAGGAGAATGGACATACGTGGGACTCAGTGGAGCAACAATGATTAGTTATGGAATTGTAAACGACAAAGAATGACAAGAAACAAAAACGTTTCGCGTGGGGGAGATGACAGAATCCGATCATTTACCTTTGGTAATCAACATATAAGGACAAGGAAGAAGAAGGAAACAACTTTGAAATAGACAGAGGTTAATAAAATACCAGAACAGACTAAAGAGAAGGAAAAAAAAGAAAGAGTATAGAACAAAATGCGTAGAAAAGAAAAGACAGAAGCACAAAGAGGAAGAAGACGGAATAAGACCGATTGGAAGAGAGCAAGAATCGTGGATCTACATCAATAAAAAAGAAAGAAAATGACAGCAGTTCAGAAGAGATCAAGATTGAACAATGGAGGAAACATTTTATGGAATTGCTAGACGCGAATGAGAAGATGAAAGCTCAATGGAACTGAGAGTGAAGTTTTTTATACATGTAAAGTCAGACAGGAGTGCTGAGCAGCTTGAAAAGATATATGGAAAGGAAAAAATTGGCAGTGAATGAAAAAAAAAAAGCGAAATTGATGATATTTGGTAAAAAAAAAGGTACGAATGAGTATGACAAAATGGGCTTTGGGGTATATGTGCGAGGAAGTTTGGACAAGACACAAAGAGAAGCATGATGATTTAGATAGCCTGGTAAAGAGTATATTGATGTACAGATCGGATACATAGTGAGAGAAGAAACTAAAAGACATAAGTTAAGAACAGAAACAAGAAAAAGAGCGGTAAATATGAAAAGAAAATGAGTGTAAGATGATGAGAGAATGTAGAAGAGAGGTAGAAAAGAATGTAGGAAAAGGAATGTGAAAAAAAGGATAAGTACAATGAGAGACACGGGTGTGCGAGTATAGAGATCGAAAGAGTGAAAAGAGAACGGAGACAGAGAATAAAAGAATCATTAAATTTAGTGTCACATTGGTGTGTCAAATGTTTTCAGTATGTGGAGCTCGCGGAGTGAGCAAGATGTTAAGAGAGAGAAGCTCCCCATTTGTTACTTATTTCACTGCAAACAACATAAACGACGTGTCTATGTCTAAGGTCTCAACAAAAATAATAATAACTAGGTACCATTAAAAGCTGAAGGACGAATTGCACGTTGCACTATCGTATCGTATTGGTATCATTTATATATACATTTTTTGTGGCTATTATAGCAGTAAAAAGTAATATAGTAAGTAACGTTAATTAAAAGTTGAAAATGTGCTTATCTAACCTTAACAGTAAGTCTACAAAACCAACAACTATAAAAATGTCTAATTTTAGGAGAAACGAAGAAAGGAAAAGACGTCGATATCGCTTATTAAAATATACAGAAAATGTGCACATCTCTACTTGTTTTGATACTAATCAGTAATCTCTGGTGACAAATGTTCAAGTTTAATATTTACTTGCCACGAAAAGAAACAATTCTTATCTTTAAGTGTTTTAAATGTGAATAAATTCATTCTGCTTTCTAAATACTCAGTACTATTTTGTTTCTAAGGTAAATATTTTTCTTAGAAGGAAGGCAAATATATAGGGTTTATAATCCATATTTGTATACCTACACTAAATCATTTTACGTGATAAGCCACTCGACGAAATAAATTGACCCATATTTGGCAGAAATTATCAATAGACACATAAAAACTAGGTTATTACAAATATATAGATAATCTGACAAACATCTGAGACAATATCCTCAGAAGCTCTTGAGATTAGTCACAAGATACTTAGTCGCTTAATCCGATAACGACTATTATTAATTTACTTTATTTAAACTAAAATATAAACTCAGAGCTAGGTAAATGCATTAATGTAATCATTTTTTTTTTTTAATTTACAAGTGTTGTGTTTTTGTATTTTTTGTATATGAAGTTTTAAGCAATATACAAAACTCACTAGACATACACTTAGTAAAACTTTTATGACTTAAGAGGCTTAAGCCAAACCACCCTTAAAATGGACCCGATTCGCAAGAATTATTACTGTCCATTGTTGCCATAATGGAGCTGTAAAGTTTTACTAGGTATATGTCAACTTTGACTTATAAGGGTGCTTTGGTTTACGGCGCTTAAGTCATAAAAGTTTTACAAGGTGTATGTTAAGTGAGTTTTGTATAATGGGACATTATTTAAATGATTCCAGTTCTAATTCGGTTTTATGATAACAATAGATTAGTATTGGCAGTGATGAGACAGTTATAAATAAGGATTTAACCCTTATACTGTATAATGGTAACGGCATGGTTAAGTGACCATTATACAGTATAATGGTTAAATCTTTATTTATCACCATCATAAAACCGAATTAGAACTGGGGAAACTATACTTGAGTTAATAAAATTCTGTATCTAAAATGAGTCGAATCGGTTGTCACTAAAAATGGAAATGCTTCAGCTAGCACATTTATCCGGTATCCACTTATTCAGCTCAGAAATTTTTTATGGAACGGATAAAAATATGGGAGAAAGATAAAGTGTGAATTATTATCACCGAGTTTAAATTATATCCGAGGTTGGCAACAGTGGTCACGGTCAATCGTTCCACTTATTATAACTTATAAGTTTAATAAAAAAAATACTTCCTTAGCACTTTAAAAATGATGCTTATCTTAGCAGCTGTTTGTTTTCTTTTTACAAATAAAATATTTTTTTGTAGTTGACCTTCGTAGATCGACACTTACAATTTTATTATCAAGTATGATTACAATCTAAAACACAGATGTTAAGGGAAGTCAGAAATTATGAAAACAATGTCAGTTTCTGAAGTGGTACTTGATCTATGAATGGTTTCTGTAATTATATCTTACTGGACTTAAATAATTCATTCATTAGATAACACAATTCTGTGATGAGGTTTCCAATTTGTTGTTCTAAAAGCACATAATTATTCCGTCTCGGATCGGATATTATTTTTTTTATTATTTTTTATTTTAATATTTAGTCCATATACACTACAGCCCATGTTTCTCATTGGTTCCTATTTGTGTTTTGTTTTATTTTTGTTTATCTGAAGTCTTTCTCGATGCTGTTTCTAGTTATTTTACTATTTTTTCTAATTCAGATCGCTGTACTTTTGCTGCCTCAACACTTTTTCCAACACTTTTTCGTACATCAAACTAAATAAAATGGGTTGTGGTGTCCCAATTTGAATTAAAATTTCGTGCTGAGAGAAAAAATGAACTATAGAGTGTAGGATTCAGTTAGTTTAGTTCAGTTTCGCTTTTTCTTAGCTCTTGCACCATTTTTTCCCTTAATCTCTCCTTTTATACTCCTTGTTTGTTAATTTTGTGTCCTGCTTCGGTATTAATTGAGCCATTTTTGCTCCTACCATGAAATTATTCGACCCTACATCGACCACTCTGTAGGTACTAACATCCGTGATATGCTTCTGTCCTTTCTTTTCTATTAGTATATAGTCCATCTAATTCACAACTCTGCCCTGTGGACATCTTCCCTTTTACAGGTCCCTTTATGTATCCTTCTGCTTCTTACAATACGTACTCAGAATTATCAAATCGTTTCCAATGTCTACGTTAATTATTAGAGAGCGGATTTCTAGGTTTAATGCTTTTGTGAAAAATGTAAGCACTTCAAAACTTTTTTATATCTGTAACTATGATACAATTTAGAGTCATTTGACACATTTTTTTATGCTTATTTGCTTTTTTTTCAATTTTATGCATATTAAAACTTATATGCTTATTTACTTCTTTGTTCGACGAATATGAGTTTTAATGCATATTTTGTTCAAATGCCGGCCTTGTCGGGATGACAAATACTTGTTAGTTAGCCGTTTCGTATCGTATGCATTTTATCTGGACTTGACCATTGAAGTACACTTACTCAAGACCCTTTCTGTGAATAGGTTCCGGTCGTTTGGGTAATAAAATTTTATTATAGGATTGGAAAAATACTCCATAGATTTTATGACTTTAAATCCTTACTTCCGTTGATAATGAATTAAAGCTTTTAACCAGATGTTCTTTTTCGGCATTTTGCGGCAAGACCGTTGAAGATTTTCTAGAAAAAAGGATTATTGTACCCAACTACCTACCTTAAAATTTTTCTAATGGAAACTTTTAAGTAAATGAACCGTTTATTTCACAACCATCAGTCTATCGCATCTGTCGTAGTACAGTGTTATACGTGGTTCTCCCTTGTTACATGTTGAGTTCTTTTTGGTAATATTACTAATATTTTAAAAGAATGCCGAAAGTAAAATCGACGCCGGATGAGTGGATAAGGGATTTTCCAGAATTAAAATTAGAAAACAACAAAATATTCTGCAGAGCTTGTGTGAAAACCGTAAGCCCACTAATTTTTTTTATCTATTTTCCTTTGTTAATCCTGGATATGTACGTTGTTTTAGATTCAAAGTGATAAAAAATATAACGTGACGCAACATGTCAGAACGACTCTTCATGTAGAAAGCAAGAAAATGTTTGAAGTTTCTAAAATTAAACAGCAGACCATACATGAATCTGTAGCATCTACTTCCATAAAAGATGAGCAGTTTCAGTTTAATTTCGATTTATGTAAAATGATATCCAGTCCAATATACCTTTAAAAAAATTGGAGAAAGGCCCTCTTTAAGAATTCCTTGAAAAACACTGCAATCGACATATTCCGGTTGAAAGTACTCTCCGAAAAAATTATCTAGGCCCAGTGTTTTAGCAAGTTTACAACGAAATTAAACATCGTATTGGAGATAATTGTGTATGGTTCGCTGTCGATGAAACAACCGATAGTTGTGGAAGATACGTGGCAAGTTTAATTCTTGGAATCTTAAATGAAAATTTCCCTAGTCGAGGGTATGTAGTAAGTTTGAAAATGTTAGATAAAACAAATGGCAATACGATTACCAGATTTGAAAATGACAGTCTTACGTCACTATTTTTGCCAAATGCCGTACCGGCCAATAAAATTTTATTCATGATCTCGGATGGAGCTCGTTATATGTTGAAAGCAGGGAATAATCTAAAAATATTGTACCCCAATTTAATTCACTCTACTTGTATTGTCCACGATTTAAACAGAGTGGCTGAAGGAATACGTTTGCAGTTTCCTACTGTTAATAAATTAGTGGCAAATGGTAAAAAGATTTTTGTTAAAGCCCCACTAAGAGTGCAACATTTTAAGGAAAAATTTCCAAACATACCATTACCCCCAGAGCCGATTATAACGAGATGGGGAACATGGTTACAGGCCACATTTTATTATGACAAATATATCAAAGAATTTGAGGAAGTAGTTCCGGAGTTTAGCGAAGATTCTTCTCAATCGATTAAATATTGCATAAATCTTTTGGAAAACAAAGATTTGCGACAAGATCTAGCCTTTCTAAGAAGCAATTATCAATTCGTATGTGAGGTAATAGAAAAGTGAGAAAAACCCAACATGTTGTTGGTAGATGCCATAAACTTAGTGAAAGAATTTAAACAAGCTAACGCAGTAAGGGGTGATATTGGTACTAAAGTATCTCAAAAACTTGACAATGTGTTAAATAAAAATGCAGGTTTCGGTGTTCTTTCCGACGTTGCTCGTGTTTTACAAGGCCAGAAGTTGGAAAATTTGGAGTTAGATTCAACATTAGTTGCAAAATTCAAATTTGCGCCAACAACGAGTGTGGATGTTGAACGCACATTCTCCAATTTTAAACACATTTTAAATGATCGGCAAAAAATTTTTACAGTGGACAACTTGGAACATATTACAATCATAAATTGTTTTAAAGAAAACTGAAATACGTGTGTAAAATATAAAGTCTAGGATTATTGTAATAATATTTTATCCAAAGTTCTAAGAAGTGTTCTTTGATTTGTAATATGATTATGTTTTTAATGCTTGTTTGCTTAAAATAAAACTTTTTTAATGAAAGTGTTATGCTTATTTAATGCTTTTTTGCTTAAAATAATACTTTTTTATTGAAAATGTGCTTATTTAAGCGCTTATTCTTAATTTTTTGTGCTTATAAATCCGCTCTCTATATAATTATTTAATAACTTGTTAAATGTTAACAATATTAGTTATTTTTTTTAATTCGGTGTTTTTAGAGTCACATCAAAGCAGTGTTTTCAGCCGAAGTGGAAGAAACTTTGGAAAACTTCTAAAAATGTCAAATCAAGTATCCTTATAGTGCTCCTAATTAATAAATTATATCAAACTATGTAGTGTGTTTTATTTATTAATATTATTCAAAGCTCTTATAAGAAATACTCCATTATTTTTAATTTGTCGTTTGTGACAACACACGTTTTTAAAAGTTAATTGACAGACAACACTCAAAATCTGATCCTCTTACGTAGGTAGACGTCTGAACACAATTAACATACAATCATCAACAAAATGGCATGATTTCATTGATAAGTTGTTAAAGATAGTAAAATATTAGTAAAATGTATCTATACACCTTTTTCGCCCCAAAAACAGGAAACCGGTACGTGTGTATATGTGCATAAGTGATATTAAAAAAAGTGGGAAATCGCCAATTGACAATTGAACCTAATATGTTAATGCAATTAGTCTTTAATAATTGACAAGATAAGATAAGGAAATTGTTCTCTGTTGAGCAGTGGATCCCTTATAAAACCACGCTAGCAATAGTTTTCCCAGCACTGATCACTTTCTCATCACCAACATGAAGCTGCTACTTGGTTTCGCTCTGTGCGTTGCTTTGGTAAATAATTAAAGTACCTTAACAATGAAAATTATATTATAACATTATTTTTCTAATTTACAGCAAGCTGCCACTTTGACACGAGCCGGTCCAGGAGCTCGGATTATCGGAGGTAATGACGCGATAGTCGGCCAATTTCCCTTTATAGCAGCACTCAACATTCAAACCGAAGACAGTACCTTCTTCTGTGGAGGAGCTTTGATCAGTAACGAATGGATTTTGACGTCTGCCCATTGCACCCAGGGGTAATACAATCTCATATCATGGTTTCTAAAATACAGAAGATGTAAATTTTAGCGCACACACCGTAACCATTCGTTTGGGATCTAACACGTTGAGCGGAAGCGACCCAAATCGTGTCACTCTAGCCTCGTCACACGTCGTGGTACATCCAGATTTTGATCCAGAAACAACTGCCAACGATATTGGTCTAATTAAGCTTCGATTGCCTGTGGAATTTACAGATTACATCCAACCGATCGGGTTGGCCAGTACTAATTTACCCAATTCTGCGAATCCTACAGCACTTGGGTGGGGCCAGACTAGTGATGGTACGTAGTTGTTACTACTATTAGCATTTTTGTTTATGACGTTTTTCATTTCGTTTAGATGATCCAGGATTTTCTAATCACCTTCAGTTCGTGGGCTTGGCTGTTGTATCGAACATAGAATGTGCCCTTACTTTTGGTAACCAAATTACAAATAATACTGTGTGTGTTGATGGAAACTACAATGAAGGTACATGCTATGTAAGTAGATTCGATATTAAGTTGAAGGGCAATTCTAAGTTTTATGTTTATTTCAGGGTGATAGTGGTAGTCCTCTGGTTGTTCGTTTGATAGGAGGTACACGATTGCAACATGTTGGTGTTTCGTCTTTCTTTAGTGGAAATGGCTGTGAAAGTACCGATCCTTCTGGGTACACAAGGACGTGGCCTTATGTTAACTGGATCAAAAATCAAACAGGAATACCATAAAATAAGATGTTAAATTAAATTATTTGGTGAAAACATGAAATAAAATATATTTTTTAAAGAGCATTAGTTTTATCGTATGGTTGATGAAGAAGTTCACGTACGACTAGCCATAAATTCTATTTCAAAGAATTATTAAATATTTTTATCCACTATAAATAAGCTTAATAATTTTGTCTGAATTTTACTTTGTCATTTAAATTTACATTGAAACATCGTAGCCTGAGAACTTGTTTGATCTACAGACCAGACCGTACTCAGGCCAATGTCGACTCTAAGCGTTCAGAAAGGATTTGATCTATAAGCTATGTTCCGTGATCTGACACATCCTAACCGGTTAGACCATAATTTCTACGGGAAAGAATCACTTGGTCGGATTTCACAAGGAATCAGTGAACATTTTCGTAGGTAAAGTTCCACCATTTGAACAGTACCCAGTAAAGTTTTATTGGTATTTCAAAGTTAAGCATCAAGGTTGGACCCACAGAACCATAAACCACAAATTCAATGGAACCCTGGATGTTTTTAGCCCACTATACACTGGCGGCACGTTCTTTTTATTGGCGTCATTATCCCCCTGCATTGTCCGACAATACCTCACAGTAGCGGTTATAAAATTTACTGTTTATTAAAAGGTACTGTTGTAATGTTGGAACTTTACATGATATTCGTTCATTTGTCTACTCTAAATGTTAAAAAGTAACTTAGTCTTGAACTTGTGGTTTAAGAATCCTCGTTGAATTTTTATGTTCGACATTGAGATTTTTCGATTTTTCGGCTTTTCCATTTTTTGCTTTTTCAACTTTCGAATTCTTAATTTTTCGAAATTTAAGTTTTGGGATTTTTTAGTTTATTTATTATTCAATTTTGGGCTTTTTCAATTTTTTCATTCTTCAATTTTTCAATTTCTCCATTTTCAGTTTATCGATTTCTCAATTTTCCGTTTTTTCAGTCTTTCTCCTCTTCAATTTTACGATTTTATAAATATTCCGATTTTCAAGTTTTGACTTTTATTATAAACTCCCAAGTTTTCGATTTTTCATTTAATCGATGTTTTGATTTTCCCATTTCTCGACTTTTGATTGTTTCGATTTTCCTGTTCATCAATTCTTCAATTTTTCGATTTTTCAGGTTTTTGATCTTTCAATTACTCTATTTTTTAAGGTTTCGATTTCTTCACTTCACTTCACAGTTTTGGTTTTTTCGATTTTTCACTTTTTCAATTTTTTAAATTTCTCAGTTTTTGGATGTTTCGGTTTTTTAATTTCTCAGTTTTTGGGTGTTTCAGTTTTTGGATTTTTCAGTTTTGGGATTTTTCAGATGATTTATTCTCCACCTTTTCGATTTTACAATTTCTCACTTTTTGAATTTCACAACTTTCAATTTATCGAGTTCTCAATTTTCCCATGTTTCAATTTTAGCTTTTTTGCAATTTTTCTCCTCTTCGATTTTACAATTTTTCGTTTCTTCAATTCTGCAGTTTTAAATTTTGGTTTTTGATTTTTCAATTTTTCAGTTTTTTAAGGTTTTGAGTTTTCGATTTCACTTTCTTGACTTTTTGATTTCTCTATTTTTCAGTTTTTAATTTCTCAGTTTTTGTATATTGCAGTTTTGAGATTTTTCAGTTTTTCCATTCTTCAGTTTTTCTTCCATTTTTCGATTTTTCGAAAAATTTCAGTTTTGGGATATTGCCGTTAAGAGATTTTTCAGTTTTTCGATATATTTCAGTTTTCGGATTTTTCAGATTATTTATTATTCAATTTTTTGACTCCACAGTTTTTCAATTTTTCAATTTCTCAATTTTCAATTTTCGATCCCTCAGTTTTCTGATGTTTCAGTTTTACGTTTTTTCAATTTTCGTCTTCAATTTTTAAATATTTCTGTTTTTAATTTTTGACTTGTCTATAATCTCAATTTTGCGATTTTTTAATCAATCGATGTTTTGATTTTCTCATTTCTTGACTATGTATTGTGTCGATTTTCCTGTTCTTCAATTCTTCAATTTTTTAGGCTTTTATTTTACAACTTCTATTTTTTAAGGTTTGGATTTTTCGACTTCACTTTTTTCACTTTCTAATTTCTCAGTTTTTGATTTTTTTAATTTCTCAGTTTTTGCGATATTTACAATTTCTCAAATTTTTAATTTCGCGATTTTCAATTTTTCGATTTTTCAGTTTTCCGATGTTTCAATTTTACGTTTTCCAATTTTTCTCTTCTTCAATTTTACGATTTTTTAATATTTGGTTTGTGCAATTTTTCAAATTTGATTTTTATAAACTGTCAGTTTTTCGATTTTGCATTTCTTCAACTCTTTAATTTTTTAATTTTTTAGGTTTTTGATTTTTTAATTTTTCAATTTTTGAAGGTTTTGATTTTTCGACTTCACTTTCTTGACTTTTTGATTTCTCAGTTTTTCAGTTTGTTAATTTCTCAGTATTTGTATATTGCAGTTTTGAGATTTTTCAGTTTTTCGAAAAATTTCAGTTTTCAGATTTTTCAGATTATTATTAAATTTTTTGATTTTACAATTTTTGCAATTTTTCAATTTCTCAATTTTCAATTTTTCGATCTCTCAGTTTTCGGATGTTTCAGTTTTACGTTTTTTCAATTTTCGTCTTCAATTTTTAAATATTTCTGTTTTTAATTTTTGACTTGTCTATAATCTCAGTTTTGCGATTTTTTAATCAATCGATGTTTTGATTTGCTCATTTCTTGACTTTGTACTGTTTCGATGTTCCTGTTCTTCAATTCTTGAATTTTTTAGGTTTTTATTTTGCAACTTCAATTTCTTAAGGTTTGGATTTTTCGACTTCACTTTTTTGACTTTTTGATTTCTCAGTTTTTGATCTTTTTAATTTCTATGTTTTTGGATATTTACAACTTCTCAAATTTTTAATTTCACGATTTTCAATTTTTCGATTTTTCAGTTTTCCGATGTTTCAATTTTACGTTTTCCAATTTTTCTCCTCTTCAATTTTACGATATTTAAATATTTGGTTTGCGCAAATTTTCAAATTTGACTTTTATAAACTCTCAGTTTTTCGATTTTTTATTTCTTCAATTCTTCAGTTTTTCAATTTTTTAAGGTTTTGATTTTTCGACTTCGCTTTTTCGACTTTTTAATTTCTCAATTTCTCAATGTTTTAATTTCTCAGTTTTTGGATATTTCAATTTTTTTTTCTGTTTCACGTTTTCCCAATTTTTTTATTTTTCAATTAATCGATGTTTTGATTTTCCCATTTCTTGACTTTACGTAGACTGTTTCGATTTTCCTGTTTTTCGGGTTTTTGATTTTTCTATTTTTCGATTTTTTTAAGGTTTCGTTTTTTCGTCTTCACTTTTTTGATTTCTCGATTTCTCAATTTTTCAACTTTTTAGATTCTCAGTTTTTGTACATTTCAGTTTTTGGATTTTTCAGATTTCTCTATTTTGGGATGTTTTAGAAAATTGCATAAAATTTAAATATCAGTTATCATGCACAATTTTGAGATACGATTTTGTTGCCAACCCATCATGAAGCTTCATTATTGATAGATCATATTTATGTGATTTTACTATTAATTAAAATTATTCTAAATTGTAAGAAATACTTATTGCCGACATTTTTTTATTTTAACAACATTTCTAAAAGTTAATTGACAAACAGCACTCGAAAACTTATCCCTTTAAGTAGATAGACCTGATAAAATTAACACACAATTGTAAATAAAATGAGATGATTTAACTTAACTGATAAGTTATTATGTTATTAGAGATAATAAAATAGTGGTAAATGGATCTATGCATTTTTTTTTCAAAAACAGGAAACTAGTAAGTGCATGAGAACAAGTGATATTTAAAAAAAAGAGTGGAAATTGTCATTTGATAGTTGAGCCTAATATGTATAAATACAATTTTTCTTTAAGATTAGCCGACAAGATAAGATAAGCCAACTAAAAGTGTTCTCTGCTGAGTAATGGATCACTTATAAAATCAAGGTAACAATAGTTCTACTCGCACTAATTAATTTATCTTCACCAACATGAAGCTGCTACTTGGTTTAGTTCTTTGCGTTGCTTTGGTCTGTGCTAGGGTAAATAATGAAAGTACCTCAACAATGAAAGTTATATTTAAAATATTTTTTAATTTACAGCAAGCTCCCTCTTTGACAAGAGAAGGCCCAGGTACGTATCTCTTAGTAACAACAAAATGTCATTTCAACATTTCATTATTTTCCAGGAGTTCGGATTATAGGAGGCAACGACGCAGTAGTGGGCCAATTTCCCTTTATAGCAGCACTCAACATTCAAACCGAAGACAGTACCTTTTTCTGCGGAGGAGCTTTGATCAGTAACGAATGGGTTTTGACGTCTGCTCATTGCACCCAAGGGTAATACAATCTCAGTGGTGTTTCCAAAACATAAAAGTGTAAATTTTAGAGCACACACCGTAACTATTCGTCTGGGATCTAACAAATTAACTGGAAGCGACCCAAATCGTGTTATTCTAGCTTCGTCTCACGTCGTGGTACATCCAGATTTCGATCCAGACACAAGCGCCAATGATGTTGGTCTTATTAGGCTTCGATTGCCTGTGGAGTTTACGGACTATATCCAACCGATTAGGCTGGCTGGTAGTCATTTACCGAACTCTGCGAGTCCTACAGCTCTTGGGTGGGGCCAGACTAGTGATGGTACCGAGTTGTTACTATTATCATATTTCTTTATAATGTTATGTATTTTTTTAGAGGATCCAGAATTTGCAAATGATCTTCAGTTTGTAGCTCTGGCAGTTGTGTCTAACGAAGAATGTGCTGTTACTTATGGCAAACAGATTACAAATAATATTCTATGTGTTGATGGAAACTACAATGAAGGTACATGCTATGTAAGTAGAATGGAATTAAGGTTTAAAAGGTAATACTGAGTTTCGTCTTAATTTAGGGCGACAGTGGTAGTCCTCTGGTTGTTCGTATGGTAGGGGGTTCAGCTTTGCAGCATGTTGGTATTTCGTCTTTCTTTAGTGGAAACGGCTGTGAAAGTACCGATCCTTCTGGTTATACAAGGACGTGGCCTTATGTTGACTGGATCAGAAATGAGACAGGAATGTAATTATAACTGAATAAGATGTTACATTAAATTATTTGTTGAAAATCTGACAATAAAATTACTTTTTTATTATTACACATTGATTTTATTTTTTTTAAATGTTGAGTTTTCAACACTTGCAGTGCTTTATTGAGCTGTTTACAATCGGAATTATTTACTGAAAATATGTCTAAGGGTTGTGTGTGAGTTCGTAGTGTGTCTTGTGTTTACGATGCACAATTTAGCTACCAAAACGTAAAGACTATGTGGAAAATGGATATCCGGAAGAAAACCCAATTGGTGAAATTGACAATCTATGATCTGCTGGTTCTATTGCTGCTACAAGTTGGTCCAGGCAATGTCCATATTATTATTATTATTATAAGTTAACAAAAAATTGGGTAAGAAAAATTAATTTCTATGAGCCCAACGTTATAATAGTCTATTATCGGGTGATATGTATAAAATAGGTAGACAGATTTTTGTTCAACATTGAAAAAGAATTGTTTCGATTCCTTTCTTAAAAGATGACAGAGTCTGCAGTGACAGCGTCGAAGGATCGATTTGCAAAAAAGTTTTGGCGGCATTTTGTCTTAACACTTTGCTTAGCTTGTTTAAACGCATGACCTCTTAGCCTTACGTCGCGGTTCAAAGGTAACATATAAGAAAGATCGCAATTAAAATTTACGTGAAGTATACGATACATATAAATTAAGTCACCTCTATTTCGACAATCTACAAGACTTAGGATACCTAGGTTAGAGAGTCGTTCTTCGTAAGATGGACGGTGGTAGCCATAAGGAATTCTCGTTGCTAATCTCTGAACGGATTCAATAAGGTTGAGATCTTTGATCCAATCGACACTCCAGACTATGCATCCATATTCAAGAAGTGGACGACAATATTGACAGAAAAGGCGAACAAATGCGGATGGGGATAGTATTTTAAAGCCCTTTGAGATTAGAAATAGCATTGATCTTGCTTTCTTACATATTGAAGTTATATGTAGTGACCATGACATATCATGAGACATAGTGACACCTAAATCACAATAAGAATCGGAACTGGTTAAAATTACAGAATTAATGGTATAATTCAATTTAGGATTATTCTTTCCCAAATGTAGGACCAAGCATTTAGTCTCATTTAGTAGGAACTGCTAACTAGCGCACCAGAGGGAGATCTGATCGAGGTCGTTTTGCAACCGTGCATAATCGGAAAGTGGATTACCATATAATTTACTATCGTCCGCAAAAGAAGAAATTTTGCATTTAACGTGCAGAGGAAGGTCGGCAACATAAATTAGAAATAGCAATGGTCCAAGGACGGAACCTTGTGGGACCCCACTAGAAACCGCAGTAAAATCTGAGAAATAATCCCTAACACGTACACAAAATTTACGATCAGAAAGGTTTCTTTAATCCAGGATAAAAGTTGGCCACGGAAGCCAGTATGATCAAGCTTAAGCAGCAAAGCAGCATGTGGAACTTTATCAAATGCTTTCGAGAAATCTAAATATGACATCAATCAGATGATTATTGTTGAGAGCAAGGGTCCAATCATTAATGCAGATTAAAAGATTGGTAACGACTGATCTGCCTGGCATAAATCCATGTTGCGTTTTAGGTATTATATTATGTTGAGCGCAAAATCTATACATGTTAAAAACAATTATGCGTTCCATAATTTTAGTAACAATAGGGGTTACACTAATGGGTCTATAATTATTAACGTCAAGTGTATCACCTTTCTTAAATATAGGAGTGACAGAGGCGGTTTTCCAAACATCTGGCAAACAACCCTCATTAAAAGATTTTTGCATGATTAAAGACAGAGGTAATGAGAAGGATCGAGAGCAACTCTTGAGTAGTAGCGGCGAGAGAAGATCAAGCCCTGGAGATGTTGATATTTTTATCTTATTCAAGAGATCTTCAACCGTTTTGGAATCAAAGATTATTGAAGTAAGCGAGTCGACAATTCTCATAGATAAAATGTTAGGGTAACTCACAGACTTGGAAATACTGGTGTAAGATTTGGTAAATGCTTCAACACACATATTAGCAATGAGAGCCTTATCATCTGTAACCTTTCCGTCATTCGTTATAAGTATAGGATGAGAAACTTTGGAACTTAAAGACGACCTCACATACTTAAAAAATTTGTTTTTGTTATATGATATGAGATTTTCCTCGTATGTTTTTTTTATTAAATATCGTTTTAGATAATTCATTGGAAAATGCTCTGTGAGCTCTGTAATCGACTACGGAGCCAGTTCTTTTAAATTTGTGCCATAATTTTCGTTTAACTTTAATGAGATTGAAAACATGATCATCAATCCAAGGTTTAACAGGGTTGTAGGTAAATGGTTTTGGTTTATTGTTAGAAATAACAGAGGAATTAACGATACTAACAAAATAGCACCAGCCAAGAGGAAGAGTCTGTTGTGAGAACGAAGTCTTCCAGTTAACCGCATTTATATCTCACTCCACTTTAGGAAAATGTATCACTCGTTTATACCCAGTCACTTTCTGTTTATTACTATAGCTGATGGTCTGCATGGTGGCTTTAATGACTACATGATCAGATTTACCAATGGGAGGATCAAAATCGAGAGTGGAAATCAAATTGGGATCACTAGTTAGTAATAAATCAAGAGTTGAGGGAGTATCTCCGTCTCTGTATCTAGTAGGTCTGTCTATAAGTTGAGATAAATTGTTATTATGAAGAAATTCAATAAATTTAGAAGGACCTACAGAATCCGGACAGGTACCAGTATCCCATTTAATCATAGGGAAGTTGAAGTCTCCAAATATGAAATGATTATGACAATTTTTAACTGTAACAATTCATTATGGATGTTATTATATAAAATGGCGTCATCTTCAGTAGTAGCGTATTTGGGACGATAGACACAGATGATTACAAAGGACAAGGTAGAAAATTTGCATAATATCGATAATGCTTCAGTAGTAGGCGTGGAAATATTAACAGTTGACACCAAAAAAGACGAGATAATATCATTATTCAAATGGGCACAAACACCACCACCATAGTATACCCAGGAATGGTTATAATTAGATCAGTATAATCAAGATGAAGCCACGTTTCGGAGATTAGAATTATTGAAGGTTTAGAAAGTTGAATATATGCTAGAAATTCGTTATATTTAGCTGGAAGAGAACAAAGATTAGTATAAGTAAGTGTCAATTCAGTAACACTAACAGCAGTTAGTTTTTTGGAATATTAATAATTTTGGGAACACCCTTGATGAATTTGATAGTGATATCGTTTTCACCCTTTTCCTGACGACTCTTCAGTTCAGTTCTCAGAGATTTAAGGTAAGATAATTGTTTTGGGGTTTTATCATCTGAGAATTGCAATTTATAGAACTCCGCATTGGATAAACATGTCACCCTCTTTATCAGAATGGTTCTAGCCACTTGCGAGTTGGTAAACATTATTTTTAAAGCTCTAGGCTTCTTAGCTGACGTGGAGAAATTGCCCATCTTGCTAAAAGAGGCGACGGTAGAAAGATCGATGGCTAAACAGTCTAATAGTCTGGAAACAACTGCCTTGTCAAGCTCGGTGTTGTCTGTATCAGTGATACCATAGATAATAATGTTATTGGATCTGCGAACTTGTTCCACAGCTTCACTTATGACATCATCTGATGAAGAAGCTAAGTCAGCACTAAAAGGCGAAGCCCTCACATCCTGATTAAATGATTCCAATGCGTCAGTGACACTATCAGCACGTACCAAAAGGTCTTTATTGGCCGACTGAAGGTCAGCAATTGATTTTTCGTGGACAGTCAGTTGCTCAGTATGAGTTTGTAAAATTTTTGTTTGCGCTACAAGTGTTGCATTGCATTTAGCAACATCATTAGATAGTGCCATTTGAGAAGTTTTTAAAGTGGAAACTTCCTTGCATCTTATTCATGATAGCATGGAAATGAGTAGTATTTAACGACTCAGGTGTTGAGGTCTGCGAATTCTTATCTCCAGAACCACTATTGGAGCACTTCTCACAAAGCCATGAGGAGTTACCATCAGTAAATCTTTGGAAACCAAATTTTGCGATGTTGGCACAGGCCGCGTGAAAGATTTTTTTACAAGCAAAACATGTTATACGCGCCTTCCGAGATCCAAATTTTCTGCTACAACTAGAGAAGTTATCAGCCATTGCAAGGAAACAAAGAGAAACAAAGTAAACAGTAAGCCGTGCTAGCAAAAATTACAGCAATAGATCTAACGCAATACAACGTACTATAAATTACACGTCCCTCGTATAAGGTATTAGAAAAACAGCTATATAGGCTATCAGCTGAGCGCAAGCAAAGAAACTGATAGAGGAAGGTAAAAAGCCTCACGGCTGAGGACAATAAACACAGCCGATCTAAACAAAATGCACTTATCTTGAGCAAAATGGAAAGCGTAGTAACTTCAACAGACCATCCAGACCACGATAGTATATTTCGTCAAGAAATTTGATTAATTTTCTTAAGATAACCAGTAATATAATCACAAAATCACAGAGCAAGTATGTATATTGGATTCGAAGAAAAAATTCTAAATAGACTTGGATCTTAAATGAATGACAAGTGTGGGAGAATGAACAGTTTAGACATAACTTTAGTTGCGTCTGAAGTACAACAAATTAAAAACTAGCGGCAGAAATAATACCCAGGCCGACGACGTACTTGTACGGATTACGTAGAATATTTTTAAACCGACAACCAACGGGGAAAATGTCTTCTTAGTAATAATAACATGTTTAACTTCGAAGGTTTATGTTTATACTTCGAAAGAATGTCACATAGAAATTTGTTTGAATTCAATGAGTTTGTCTCCTGAAAGTAGAGGACTAAAATTATTAATTAAACCACAATCGAACAAATTGTTCTCAATATTATTATTGTAATTCTTATTTCATCATTATTAAAAAAAGACATGCGTGTTCTCATTTTGGTTAGCGTTTTACCGTCTACATGATATTGCTAATATGCATGTTAAGACTTTCAACTGTTCATGGTTAAAAAGGTCCATGGCAGGAAATTACTTATTCAAGCGTCATTCATTTAAGTATAAGAATGATATCTAAAAATCCTGGATATTTTTACTTAAGTTAGAGATTTAAAATAGCTCATTTGGACCTTGAAAATCATGATCAGTTAAATTAATATTATCATGGACTCGAAGTGTGACGAACATTTTATGTTGATGTTGTATTTTCTCACAGTTTGAATTTGAACATTTATTCTTGAAGTATTATTTCGATTTTGACAGCGTTTAATGTTAAAACGTATTGTGTTTATTTCATATACGCTCTGTTTTTATGTGTTTATGTTATTGAGTCCATGATGTAATCTTCATGAACTTCATTTGATCAACAACTTGAATTAATCAGTAATAATATAACATCATATAAATTGTTGCTGTCTGAAGTTCTTGATCGAGTGTGGCATAATTTAATTTCGTTTGATTCCTCTCTTGTTATTATAAGAATCATTTTGCCATCGTCAAAGTTCGAAAGATTTTAACCGAAATGAGGCCTCACAGTGTTTTTCGGACCCCGCCGGTTTCCCGTGAATGTTTATCTGCATTACCGGCTTTTAATTAGGCTGTTAGTTGGCTGCGTCCTTAGCGGGGATGGAAGTAATCTTCAAAAATGCGAGTGTTTATTAAAATCCATGCCGGCTATTGGGGCTGTGGTTAGGGAAAATGGACCTTCACGAGAAGACGCCCTTCGCACTGCTGCCGCTATATGTCTTCGCGTTGCGTAGTTTGTTCTAGAAATTTAGGAAAGAAAACTCTTGTAAATGGAGACTGATGAAGAAAAACAAACCAAGAGATAAAATATAAGTAGAAAACAGAAAATTACCCAAAATACGAGCCCGAATAGCCAGAAGATTGAGATACATCCTTCAAACTTTCGAATGTCTGAAAAAAGATAAAACAAAATTTGGAAGAGGGAACAAGAAGGAAGAAGAGAAGAGGACAATGAAGAAATGGTTAGCAGTGGTGAAGAGACATATAGAAAAAGAATCTATAATGAATTGGAATGATGTCGCAAGAGACTGGAAAAAGTTGAACCAGTGAAGTAAAGTAAATAAGTAGAAGCCAGGATGTTACAAGCCAAAAGATAATGAACAAATAATTTTATATCAGGTCTGATTTATTGCACTTATCCATATGTGCATTATATGTATAGATGTTTTGTCGGCAGTTGCAACCTGTTTTACGATTATTTGTTAATGATACCATTTTGTAGACAAATCGTCGGTGCAGACTTATGCTGGTATCAGTGATAATGATCTTAGTGCTAGTGATATTGTCCTCGATTTAACTTAAGTGGTTAGAGATGATGCAATTTGATCAGAAGTAATCTCAACAACAAGTGAAAAAAAAAAGATGCGTTAATTGATTGAACTTAACATTAGAACGTAAGCCTTTAGTAAACTTTATAGCACTCTTTATCTGTAAGCACAGGTATCTTTACAACATCCTTCTAAATAGATAGCCCAATAGACTATGAATTACCTATTTATTAGACCAAAGTTCAGAACACAGGAAACATAAAGATAAAACTTGATAATAAAAAACATTATATAAATTCATTAAGTTGCATTTAATGCAAGATTAGTGATAAAAAATAAAAATTTTCTATTACGTACTAGTATATTGTTAGTATCACTTCTTGTTTATAATAATCCTAAAGAAAATGCAATTCTTACTCGATTTAATCATCTGTGTTTCTGTTTTGACATGGCTTGCGGTACGTAATTCATAGAAATAAAAAACATTTAGTACATGTTATAATTTTAAGGAAATTACGTCTGCAAGTAATGAATACACAGGTAAGAAAAAACAATGCTCAGTAAGCTACTTTACTTTTGTAATTTTTGTAAAAGGGCAACGAATTATCGGTGGAGATGTGGCAAGAAGTGGTCAATTTCCATTTATGGCAGCGCTCACCGTGGAAACAGAAGACAGTACATACTTTTGTGGTGGTGCCCTGATTACGAACCAATGGATTTTGACCTCTGGTCATTGCGTATATAAGTAAAAAAGTGTGAATTTGTAGTCACAATACTTACATACAGTGTTTAGAGCAGTTACTATAACTGTTCGTTTAGGTTCTATCAAACTAGAAGGAAGCGACACGAGTGTGATCACTGTGGCTTCTTCTCACGCC
Source organism: Zophobas atratus (assembly GCA_022388445.1). Taxonomy (NCBI): domain Eukaryota; kingdom Metazoa; phylum Arthropoda; class Insecta; order Coleoptera; family Tenebrionidae; genus Zophobas; species Zophobas atratus. The sequence continues at coordinate 49,667,560 of CM039445.1, read as the reverse complement.
GTTCCACATCCAGAATTCAATCCAGACACTATTGAAAACGATATTGGTCTTCTTAAACTTCGGTTACCAGTACAGCTGACTACCTACATACAGCCCGTTAATTTAGCAACAGTCAATCTTCCAGCTTCGGCTGCTCCTGTAGCAATTGGTTGGGGGCAAACCAAAGATGGTATTTTTCTATAGTCTTATTTGAAGTTTATTTATTCAAAAGTCGTCTTTTAATGTGTAAGATGATCCAGAACTAGCACCTGAACTAAACTTTGTGAAGCTGGTTGTTATATCCAACGATGAGTGTAGGCTTACCTATGGTAATCAAATTACTGACACCATGGTGTGTGCTGCAGGAAATTATAATGAGGGTTCTTGTATTGTGAGTGTTTTTGAATACAGTTGAAGAGAAAATGTACGATTGTGTATTCTAGGGAGATGGTGGGGGACCTTTAATTGTAACCATGATTGGTGGTCAATTTATTCAACACGTAGGTGTTTCTAGCTTTTATAGTGGAAATGGTTGCGAAAGCACAGATCCTTCAGGATATACAAGGACCTATCCTTATGTGGATTGGATTAAAAACGTTACAAGTGGAGGATAAATGTGTATATTACATATTTTGTTTGATATTAAACCATTTGTAATAGAATCTTCTACACTGTTACTATAATTTTGACAATTTTTTTGATGCCACATTTTCAATTTTAGTGTTTTAGTTGTTTTAAACTACTTTGTTCTTTCTAGAACTTCTGATTTCCAATATCACCTTATATGTTTATAAAAATTGTTTCATAATATTGTGATAAATGAAACAGCCAAAATGACACATGCGCACAAAATTTGTCTTTGAACTGTGATGGTCAATAAAATCCACTCCTCCTTCGTGCATTCCTTCCAAGAGAAGGAGGAAGCCAGCTAGACGGCCTGATTTACTGGGGGCGAAAATCCATTTTGTAGATAAACATTCACGTGAACGATGTGATCCCTTCACTTCGCTTCCGTCAACAAACAAGAATTAACAATGAATGAAAATTTCATTGCAATTGAGATCGGGGCGGCTAAAGGTGGGGCTTAACTTTTGGCTTCCTTTTTTTAATTGATAATAATTATAGTTTTCTTTGAACATAATGTTTCAGGGAGTAATTTCGTGTAAAAAAATAAGAATTTTGCAGTTAAGCTCCGCCCCCTGGCTCACAATGAATAAAAAAACTCATCACAATTCAGATAGGGTGGGTGGGCGGGGCATATATTTTGTATATATATTATTTTTCTTAATATAAGTAGTTCTTTTCACAACAAGAAACTTGAAACATGTTTAAAATCGTAAATTTTTGTAGAGAAATATCGATTGTTTGTTATAATTTCCAGATTTTGGTGATTTTTAGTTGGCAATACTATTGATCTGAGAAAGTTGATCATTTTCTTGGCGAAAAAAATTGCTTGAAACATGCAAACTTTCAAAAATAGCCCAATTTATTCCCGAAATCGTTATGTTGAGGAAAAAGTACAAATTGTTTTTTTTCAAAATTTCCTTAAAAAAATTCGAAATTTTATCCATTGAGGAAAAAATTGGTTTTTTATAGAAGAATTATTCGGATTCTATGCAAAATGTAAACTGTATGCCTTTCTGGCATATTTTACCTTTTTGTTTCTATTTTTCTGAATGAAGTTGTTTAAAAAGGTGAATCCTAAAAATGTTTGTGACTATCTGCTATAGTTGGAGAGACTCAATCTAAAAGTGCTCACTGCGCTCGTATTTTCTGAGAATAAGAATTATTAAAATGCGAGCGCAGCGAGTACCTTTCAAGTATTATTAAACAATTATTCGTTTTGTCCCTGAAAAGCTAAATTATTAAGAAAAATTTTGTTGTCGTTAAAATATGAGTTTAAAGATTGTTTGTGATCACTAATATCTGTGGAAGTGAAACACCCTGAACGTGCTCGCTACGCTCGCATTTGAGAGGTGAATTTTTTTAGAGTAATTTACCTTGACAGGGTAATCTGGAGAATTGCTATTTCTCTACAGAAAGTTACCATTTTAAACATGTTTTAAGTTTCTTGTTGTAAAAAAAAACTACTCATATTAAGAAAAATATATGTACATAAAATATATGAAACAATCGATGGGTGGAGCTTCTCTTTTAGTTGTCTTTATTAATTAATACATTTAGTTTTCATTGTATAACACGATTTCTTAAGAACATATTTCACATGGTAATTTCTCGTAGAAAAATAACGATTTTGCAATTAAGCTCCGCCCCTCGGCTTACGATGAATAAAAAAAAATCATCAGAATTGAGATCGGGTGGGTGGGCGGGGCTTATATTTTGCCTTTTTTTTCTTAATATTCACAGCCATCTTTTAATAACAAGAAGATTAAAACATGGTCAAAATGTTTTTGAAAGGAAACATGAATTTTGTAATTATGGGGCGGAGCCTATTGCAAAGTCGATATTTCTTTATTCAATTTTCCTTTTAAAGCGTGTTTTAAGTTTTATGTTGTGAAAAGAAGTCTACACATATTAAAACAAAACGGCAAAATGTAAAAAAAAACAAAATATATGCCCCGCCCACCCTCCCTATCTTAATTGTGATGAATTTTTCATTCGTTGTCACACCGAAGGGCGAAGACTAAGTGCAAAATCTATATTTCCCTGAAAAAATTTACGATTTTAAACATGTTTTAAGTTTCTTGTAGTGAAAAAACTGTAATATTAAGAAAAACAGAAACAAAATATATGCCCCTCCCACCCACCCTGTCTCGATTGTGATGAATTTTTAATTTGTCGTGAGTCAGAGGGCGGAGCTTAATTGCAAAATTCTTCTTTTTCTACAAGAAATTGCGATCTGAAACGTGTTCTTACAAAATTATATTCAAAGAAAACTATAATTATCAATTAAAAAGGAAATCCAAAAATTAAGCCCCACCTATACCCATTCCTGTTTTAACTATAAACTTTTCATTCGTTGTTACACTATAGGGGGCGGAGCATAATTGCAAAATCCATATTTCCTTGCAAACATTTACCATTTTAAACATTTTTTAAGCTGTTATGAAAAAAGTATTTATATTAAGACTAAAAACAAATATACCTTCCTTCCCCCACACACCTTACCTCAATTGCGATGAATTTTTCATTCGTTGTCACACCGAAGGGCGGAGCTTAATTGCAAAATCGATATTTACCTGCAAAAGTTACCATTTTAAACATTCTTTAAATTTCTTTTTGTGAAAAAACTATTTATATTAAGAAAAAACAGCAAATATTTGTGCAAAAATTGTCTTTATTAATCATTATTAGAGAAGTTGTACCGTCCTTTAAAATTATTTGTGAAGAGTGTTTCTTTTTGCGGCAGGGACTACAACTTGTTTTTTTTAATAGAACACTCTATATATTTTTACATATCCTCATTAGCTTCTTTCTACACCTTATAACTACATATATCCTGTTTTTGAAATTCTCATGTGACGTTGCCACGTTATTCCAATTTCTGTGATATTTTTAAACAATGAAGGGTTCCCAAAAAGAATCAAATTTTAATATACAGACCATTCTTTTTCTTTCAATAACGTAGGTCTCTTAATAAAGTCAAAAAATCAATAAAAAACAAGTTTTATATTGAAAAACTTAAGAAGAAAAAGAGAAGAAAAACCAGAACAAGATGGAGTAATAAAATCCCGGTTTGTCTGGTCAATGAAAAATATGAAAAATCTATATTTGAAAATTGTCATAATAAAGTTCCAATAAAAAACTAAGTTTTGTGTTACTTTTTTTATTGTTTTTTAAATTTACCATTTGAAGCATACCGAGAACCCTCGGAATGCTTCAAACCGATCACTTCTACAGTGGAAATATTAGGAGAAGAACACGCTGACTCAATCTGTCACAAGGAGCCCGACAGAGTAACGAACGCCACTCTACTCATTTGTTTCACGGGTGTGTCCTTCTCACAGTATTTCCACACTAGTTTCACTTCGATTCGGAAGGCTTCCCATACAAAATGATAAATGTACGTAAATAATTACATGCAATTAAAATTATTATTGTTTTAGAGAGGATGTAAACACATTATAACGTTAATTGGATAAGATAAATTAAGTTTGGTTGTTAATCAGATCCTATATAAAGTAATTAATTTCTTAGACATTTGCCATAAAATCCAGACCAATTAAAGTGACGTAGTATGAAGCAACTTTTAACATCACTGTCCCTACTCAGCTGCTTGTTTCTTGTGCAAGTTAATTGCCGCATAGGTAAAAACATTTTTTTTTGTTTTGCTTTAAACGATCATCTTTTACTCCAATTTACTGTCACCAGGAACTCGCATTGTGGGTGGAAATGTAGCAAAAGAAGGCCAGTTTCCTTTCGCAGCTTTGCTAACGATTGAAACTGAAGGTTTCGTATTTGTTTGTGGAGGAGCACTCTTGAACGAAGAATGGGTTCTGACATCCGGAACTTGCACTAACAAGTACGACCCATTGTAAATTTGCAGAACGAATTAAACGTTTCGTCCCTTGTAGCATTGTGAACGTCACAGTTAGTTTAGGTTCAACCAGCAGAGATGAAAATGATCCAAACCGAGTGACCGTTGTTTCAACCGTTGTTGTGCCACATCCCGATTTTAACCCAGATCAGATTTTGAATGACATAGGTCTTGTCAAGCTTTCTGAAGCAGTTGAGTTTTCAGATTATGTACAACCAATTAAATTGGCAACGATTAATTTACCTAACATCTTACATCCAACGGTTGTTGGGTGGGGACAAACTGCTGGTGGTTACTCAGACACTCAGTAACGTACAGTTGAACTTAAGATGTAAGTTGTAGATGATTCGGATCCAGCGACGGATCTACAGTATGCACAGTTAAATATTCTAACTAATGAAGAATGTCAACTGATTTACGGGTCGCAGATTGTTGATAATATGGTGTGTTTAAATGGAAATAACAAAGAAAGTACATGCTATGTGAGTTAGGAAAATTAGAGTGGATAGTTAACAGTTTGTGGGATTTTAGGATGACTCCGGAAGTCCTTTAGTTGTACGTCCTATTGGAGCTTCGAGTTTGCAGATTGTTGGTGTTTCAAGTTTCTTTAGTGGAAATGGATGCGAGATTGGTGAGCCGTCTGGATTTACTAGGACGTATCCTTACCTTGATTGGATAAATAGTGTACTGCAAGAAGCGTAACAGAAATTAAATAAAAAATATCACAACAGAACCAAAAATTTTTTAATCAATTGAATTCTTCGTATAGTCTTCAATTGTACATACATTTTTGTAAAGTAATTACTTTACTTACCCACAATTATAATTGTGGTTAAGATTCATAAATCACACGTGTAGGAGTACTACGTTAAGTATTTTATAAAATTTAAATAATGTTTAATGTACGAAATTTTAAGGAGATGTCATCACATTGTTGGTGGGATGATTAGAGACATTTTGCTTAGCGTTTTACCATCTACACTATTTTCCTGAAATACATAAAAAATTGAGAATAATGGATTCAGTAATTTCAGAGACAGACGACAAACAGACGGAAATGGCAGACTTATTTTTTCGTACTCTGAAAGTTATGAAAAGTTTAGAAAACATGAAAGTACCTACCTCCCCGATGGACGCTATTGCAATACTTCCTTACCTTATGTTCGGAAACTAAAAACTGATTGAAGGTTCAAAACCTCCCTCGCCCCTGAACTACAGTCCAGCACTCGTGACGTCAGAGTTATTGCAACTTTTAAAGTAGAATTAATTTTAGTTAAATCAAGAATGCAGTTATTACTCTTATTTATTTTATACAGAGACGTTGAATAATAATCTAAGTCAACGCCACATTCGCAATAAAATTTAAATAAAAAAGTATGATGACAAGTTTCGGTACCTACTGGTATCATCATCAGAGCTAAATAACCAATAAATTAATAATGATAAACTTATCAGAAGGAAAAAGCCTGTAAAAAAAATAGAGGGCGGATGGGCGGGGCTAGTACTTGTTAAAGATAAGACTGATTTTGACCAATGACGTATCCTCTAAGAAAATAGAGGGTGGGTGGGTGGATTAACTCTCCGCTACGCTCTTAACAATCGACTTGTGAGTCTGTAAAAAATATAAAAAAATCTTTCTCACATTTTGGTGGAGTTATAAATCGTAAGTACAGGAGTATATTATTTCATAAAATTTGAATGGTACCTGTTTATCATGAGAAATTTGCGGTGACTTTATCAGAGTGCTGGTGGGGATGAACAAAAAAATATATTCTTTTAATTTTTTATTAGTTATTATTATTATTAAAAAAAATATTCAGCTTTATTTGTTTGGGATAATGTACAATGTTTCTAATTGTTTTATATTTTAAATGTGGCGTCACAAAGGTTTTGAGCCCCACTTCGGCCTATCCCACTTTGTGTACCCCCTGTCTCGCTTTGAACGTATGACGTAATTTATGTTTGACCTCTTATTTGTGATAACCTCTATACATAAAAATATAGACAATAACTGTTGGAAAATTTGGATGCCTTTAGGAAAAACTCAAAACGGTTTCATAAACCACAAGTGTAGGAGTATATTATTTTATGAAATTTAAAACTTAAATTTAAAAGTATTATGGATATTAAGTTTATTGTACTTACTTTACCAATATTATTATAATTCCCCTGAAGATGACTGTCATTCTGTGTCTAAAACATATGCCACATTGCACAACTTTTTGGTATAAATTCGTTTGAAAAAAAAATCAGTTTATTACGATTGATTTTTAAAATTGTAAAATATTGATGGATACACTAGAAATTTTATCCGAAGGTCGTGGATGACATGAATTGTCCGACTTATGAAAATAAAAATAAAAATGTCTAATCAAATTTTTGGGAATAAAAGAAGTTCCACTGAAGTTGAAGTTGAATTATGTTATGGAAAGAAATGAAGAAGATCGATAAACAAGATGTATAGTAATCGAGACCATGTGCGAGTTACCACTTTTATATTTTCTCGACATTTTCATGACCCCTAGAGTACGAAAAAGTAGATCTCGTGTTTCCGTCTATCTGTCGTTTGTCTGTCTGGCGCCTGTGTCAATTTTTATTAGACGGATAAACTTCGAAACTACCGGACCCACCGTTGTCGAATTTTCTATGTATTTTAGGAATATTGTGTACATGGTAAAATCCTAACCAGAATTTGTCTAATTGTTCTCACCTATAATGGAATGACGTCATCTTTAAAATTTACAATAGTAAATTTTATGAGATAAGATACTTCTGTACTGTGTTGACTTTTTACTCTCGACATTCAGATTTTGGAAAAAAATCAAAAATAATATATAACACAATTTTACAATTTAACTTAAATCGAATGCTCTGAAAACTTACAAACGTTTTAAGTTTATAAGAAGCTTAATAAATCGTTAATATAAATTTATTCGTTTATGGCTTTCCCAAAATATGATGACGTCACCTTAGACTTTTGCCTAATATGTTCTTTACATTTTATAAAATAACATACTCCTGGATTCGCGCTTTATAAATCCGTGTTAAATGTTTACCCTAAGAATTCAATTTGTTTTGAAAAAAATATAACTTTGAAATTGTTCTGTTTATGATCCTCCTCTAAAGATTATTACGTGGTGTTACAATTTTACGGAGTAAATGTTATTCACAGTTATGAGTCCAATTTTTTGACAAAAAAAAAACGAGCCTGTTTTATTAATCAATTATTCGTTTCCTCTGCGTTGAGGAGATAAAATCAATTAAATGTCAGTTTCTTTTAATACAAATGCCTCCGCTGATGCTTGTATTCTCAACGCGCTAATTGTTGAAATCTTTCGACGCACAATCCTAAACAGTCGAAGTTGAGCGGGTACTGAGAGAGAAACTGAGAATGCATGTTTCCCCTTTGTTATTTGTTTTAACTATATTTCATATAGTCTCCACTCGCGGCGTAGAAGGTGTGGGAGTGTTTCTTAGGCTATTAGTTAAAAGTTTGTAGAAGTTGTCGCATACCTAAAATATCAAAATCAAATTTTATAATTTTTCAAAGAAACTGGATTTGTCGGGTTATATTTGCAGGGTGAAGGAAGTTCTACCGAAAGAACCTTCGTCCAATTTTTGGTAATATTGTTCTCAAATTAAATTATTTTTCGTAATATCACTAGAATAGATAGAGGGAATAGATCACTTTTCGTATTGTTCTGTATGTATGTGTGTAAATAAATAGGAGTATAATATTTGAGTGTAGACGGTTTAAAATGTTATTTTTACTTCCCGAACATAAGCAAAGGAAGTATTGTAATCGAGTCCGTCGGCCGACTTTCTACTTTTACGTTTTCTCGATATTTCATGACCCCTAGAAGACGAAGAAATAGGTCTCCCATTTCCGTCCGTCTGTCCGTCTGTCCGTCTATCCGTCTGTGCGTCTGTCCCTCTGTCCCTCTGTCCGTCTGTCCGTCTGTCCGTCTGTCCGTCTGTCCCTCTGTCCGTCTGTCCGTCTGTCTGCCGTCCCGGATTTTTATTAGACAGCTAATCTCCGAAAGTACTGGACCGATTGTTGTGAAATTTTGTACTTATATTAGGAATATCATGTAGATGGTAAAACGCTAACCAAAATTTTCCTGATCATCGTCACCACTAATGCGATGACGTCACTTCAAAATTGTACATAGTAAATGGGTTTTAAATTGTATAAAATAACATAGTCTTACACATGTAGTTTACGACTCCGAATTGAGTTTTTACCCGAGACGTCCAGATTTTTGGAAAAATCTGCTAACCCGAATGTTTTGAAATGTTGCAGATGTTTTAAGGCTATAAAGAGCATCATAAATCTTCAGTCAAAATATATTTGGTTTTTGCCGAATAAATCCTATCTAAAATGTACAAAAGATGATGAGTCTGTAGTTGTGATATATCACTCCATTCATATTTTTTGGATTTGCATATACAGGCTGACTCAAAAAAATTAATGAATGCGTAAATGTATTTTACTGATTTACTCAGGACCTACAAAACGGAATGCTTTGAAATCTTAAAGATGTTTTAAAATTATCATAAGCATGGTAAATTTTTGATCAAAATGTATTTGGTCGTGCCCCCTAAAAAAATTTATGACGTCACCACAAAATTTTGTTGAATAAATTCTATCTAAAATGTACAAAATATGGTGAGTCTCTTCTCGTGATTTATCATTCCATTCAAATTTTTTCGATGTCCATATACAGGTGACTCAAAAAAATTAATGAATGCGTGAATTTATTTTATTCAGTTAATCAGGAACTACAAAACCGAATGTTTTGAAATCTTGCAGATGTTTTAAGGTTATAAAGAACATAATAAATGTTTAGTCAAAATATATTTGCTTATCCCCTCCAAAAAATTGATGACGTCAACTCGAAAGTTTGCCGAATAAATCTTATCTAAATTGTACAAAACATGATGAGTCTGTACTTGTGATTTATCACTCCATTCATATTTTTTGGATTTGCATATACAGAGTGACTCAAAAAAATTAATGAATGCGTAAATTTATTTTATTGATTTACTCAGGAACTACAAAACCGAATGCTTTGAAATCTTGCAAATGTTTTAAGGTTATAAAGAGCATAATAAATTTTTAGTCAAAATATATTTGGTTCACTTCTCCAAAAAACTGATGACGTCAACTCAAAATTTGCCGTCACGTTTCTGACAGCGAGGGTAGTACTGTCTAAACTCTTTAGACCAATTTCTTAAGATTTGACAAAAATGTTGTTTATCTAACAGAAAGAAATTATATTTCATGTTCATTGTTCATATTTTATACTTCAGAATGAAATTTACTAATTTTTGAATCTAAGGAATCATTTTGCAACTACTTTAAGGCAGGTTATTGCGATTATTTTTATATTCATAAAATTACCTAAAAATGCCAAAAAAGATAAACATCGTATTTTGTTAATTATTTTATTTTCAGCAGTAAATGGTATTAAGTGTAAATAAAACGATCGAAAATAACAACTTAGTTGAAAGATTGTGATCAAAAAATACGCATTTTTACCGAAATTTTCGGGATTAGAAAAATATGTATAGCAGCGGCAATAAAAATTGATAAAGTTATTCCAATACTTAACAATTTTACTTAATTTGTGATTTAGTTAAAATATGTTTCTTTGACAGAATATTGTTAGACTGGATTCGATTGTAAAACAAATAGAAATATGGCTTTAAAGTCATCAAATAACAATCGTTTTTGTTCGTCATTTTTACTAAATTATTTTTATAGATTTTTGTTCTATAAATTTTCCATCCCACTGAACAAATCTCATACTAAAATGATAAAGGGATTTGCGAAATAACGGTTTAGTGATATAAATTGCTTCAACAGAAGCAGTTAACGTAAAAAGTCAAAAATTATCTAAAATGGAAGCCGCTAAATTTGTTTTTCTTCTAATTATCTCATCCTTATACTACTATACAAATGGAGTAAGTGCTTTTTCTTCTATTTTTGTTCATATATATATAAATGATAAACATTTTTACACAGAAAGTTTCGCCTCGGATAATTGGGGGTGAAGTTGCCAGAGCATCCCAGTTTAGGTTTGCAGCAGCCATTTACACACATACCGCCGACAGCAAATTTTTCTGTGGTGGCGCCCTAACCGGAAACCAGTGGATTATAACGTCAGGAACCTGCGTATACAAGTAATATTTTTTCTACAACTACCGTTTACCATGTTAGTAATTTAGTGCTGAACTTTTTACAATACAACTCGGGTCTAACACTCTCGAAGGAGAAGATTCAAATCGCGAAGTGTTGGCCACATCTACTTACTATCTGCACCCTGATTTCAACCCTGAGACGCTCGAGAATGATATTGCTGTCATTGAACTTCGAATGGCTGTTATGTTGAACGGTAACTGTAATTTAGGTGATTAATTTATTCCTATGGTGGTGGTATTATAGGGTACATACAACCCATTTATGCAACATCAATGGACCACCAAAACAACACTGATGCCATAAGTTTAGGGTTTGGACAAGTAAGCGACTGTAAGTTTCTTCAAAATTTTCTCAATTAGAAAATTAGAAAGTTGATTTCAGCTGATCCAGAGCTTTCTAACGAGCTTAGATATGTATCTACTATTACTTTAACTAACGAAGAGTGTCGTTTGTTTTACGGAAATCAAATTGTAGACAATATGGTTTGTGCTAGTGGAAACTACAACCAAGGAACTTGCATTGTGAGTATTTTCAAAAACTGGATTTGTGTTTAATTTTTGATTTTGTAGGGTGATAATGGGGGACCACTCGTAATCACCAATGGAAAATATTTTTCTTTGATTGGAGTGGCAAGTTTCATCAGTGCTAACGGCTGCGAAAGTACAGATCCCTCGGGGTATACAAGAATTCGTCCATATGCTGACTGGATTCACAACATCACTGGTCGTTATGGATAGGAAATATTTGAACCAAGTTTATGGAAAAAATATGAACTTAATATTTGTATTCAAGTTGGACTTAAATTAAAGTTGAACATAGTTTATTCTTTATCTCCTGATTCCGTCTATCTGTAAGTCGGTGATGTTTTAAAACAGATTATTTCTGAAACTACTGATTTTTAATGCACTTTCAGGTCATGGTATCGATTTTTAAAGCCGAATCAAATTTTTTCTGTTCATCCGTGTGAAATAATTTGTGACGTCATCTGAAATAATATTATATTTTATGGTATTTCCGAACAGGATTCCTCCCTAGATAGTAAAAATCGTAGAGAAAAGGACTCCGAATTTCTATCTGATTTTCTACAATTTGTTAACGCCAATCCAAACGACTATATGACTCCAGAATCACAGATTCTTCTTCCGTCTCGTCTTGGCAAATTTGAAGCAAATTCTAACAAGTCGCGTCCTATTAAAATAACACTCAATGACAACCAACAAGTACGTAATCTACTGAGTCTGATAAAAAAAAATCGTGCAAATATTGAAGGTAACCCTCGCTTTAAATCAATTCGAGTTTCATTGGATCGCACAAGTCGGCAACGTCACTATTACAATGAATTAAAGGACCAAATTAAACAAAGACTGGAGAACGGAGAAGAAAATCTTTTCATAAAATATGTTCGTGGTATACCTACCATTCAAAAATCTTTAAACTAACCTCGCCCAAATACCATAAACGTAATTTAAATATTTATTATCAAAACGTTAGGGGACTTCGAACAAAAACGGTTAATTTCTTTAACAATCATTCTATTTCTGCTGACAATTATGACATAATTGGATTGACCGAAACCTGGATGACTGAGGATTTTGCTAATTCGGAACTTTTTTCTACTTCTTTTCATGTGTTGAGATGTGATCGTAATTTATCAATTATCGGTGGTACTAGAGGTGGTGGTGCATCATTAGCATTCAGTAATGCGTTATCCTGTGAAAAGTTAGATCTACATTGTATCACTGAGTGTGTTCCAACAATTGATATTGTTGGTGCCAAAATTTCATATTCGCCTAATACTAAATTAATAATACTTGTTGCTTACGTTCCTCCAGCCACTGAATTTGTTTCACATGAACTCTTTTTTGATTTACTGCCACATCTTCCATTTATATATGATAATCATGTTATACTGTTAGGAGATTTTAACTATGAAAAACTTTTTAATTTCACACAATGTAATTATGTAACTAATTCCACCGGTCGGGTTCTAGATCTTGTCTTATCTAATATTGATAACTGCTCAGTCACTAAGGAATTTCCGCTTATAAAAGAAGACAATTATCATCCATCATTGTCCGTACATTTAACCATTCAAGCAGATAAATATAACAACTTCCAAAGTAATGCAATTCATAAAAAATACAACTTCAAAAAAGCCAACTTTCCTCGATTATACGAGCTTTTGCTACAAACTGATTGGACCTTTTTAAACAAATTCTCTGAGATAAACGCAGCATGTCAAGCCTTCTATGATGCCTTATATAAAATATTAGATCAAACTGTTCCTGTAGTTAAATATAATAAATCTTCATTCAAATATCCTCCTTGGTTTAGCGTTGACTTGATTAAAAATATACGTAAAAAAGACAGGCTACATAAAAAGTTTAAGAAAACCGATGATCACACTGACTATATCAATTTTAGCGCCTTAAGAGCTAGCATCAAGTATCAGTCTAAACTTTCTTTATAAAAATTTTATTCGTTCAACAGAAGAAAAGGTTACTAATGACCCTAAATTAATTTGGACATACATTAACTCTCGTAAAAATCGGTCAAAAATACCTAATATTATAACAGATCAACAAAATTTACAACAAGAAGGGTCTGATGCAGTTGTTAATGCTTTCTCAACGTACTTTGGTAGTGTATACATATATAAATTCGACACCCCAGGACAATGGAAACTTTAATACTGGTCCTACTTCCTTGGAATACGTAAATATAAAATCTATCTCTGAAGAAGACATAATAGAGGCCATCTTAAAGCTAAATAACAAATTAACACCCGGTGTAGACCAAAGTCCAAGTTTTATAGTCAGACTGTTCTTCAGTGTTTGTCAGACCACTTCATATGTTATTCAATCTTTCTCTAAAAACCAGTACCTTTCCCAACATTTGGAAGCAGGCTCGAATATGTCGAGTTAAAAAAAAAATGTGTTCCAACTTCTGGCGTGCCACAAGGCTTAAATTTGGGTCCTTTACTATTTCTCTTATTTATTGGTGGTTTACCTGGGCTTCTTAACTGCAGAAAACTACTATTTTCCGACGATCTTAAGCTATATTATAAAATCACTACTATTTCCGATTGTCATTTATTGCAAAACGACATTTACACTCTGGTCGATTGGTGTAAGCACAATCGATTAGAATTAAATTTTCATAAATGCTTCATTATTACGTTTACCAAGTCAAAAAGTCCGATTATATTTTTTTATACTATAAATAATAACATTCTAATTCGTAAAACATCAATTAAAGATTTGGGAGCACTGTTTGATTCAGAGTTAAATTTCTCCGGACACATAACATCAATAGTGGCCATTGCTTTCTTGTTTCGTAACTGCAAATATTTCACAAATATCCAGTGTTTAATTGCACTTTATAATGGTTTAATCAGATCTAAATTGGAGTATGGTTGTTTAATTTGGTCACCTATCCATAAAGTATATATACAACAGATTGAAAAGATTCAGCGAAAATTTTTAAAATATCTAGCGTTCAAAGAAGATGGATTCTATCCCCACAGAGGCTTTAGTCAAAATACTCTCGTAGACAGATTTCACGTTACATTTCTATTAAATTCTTACATAATTTACTGAATAATAAAATTGATTGTATAAACTTATTGTCTTAAATTAACTTTCACGTTCCAAAATTAGGTACAAGAAGTTCTATTTTTTTTTATGTAAACACTTCTCGCACGAATGTTTTAGTTCGATCTCCAGTACATCTGATGTGTAACAACTTTAATAAATTCTGCTCAACTTGTGATATCTCCGAAGACAACATATAGAAGTTGATGACCGGCATTCAGGCAAGACTTCTATCATTACGGGTACTAAGACCAAGTAATGATATTATTATTATTATTGTTAATAATATTAATTACTAAAAAATTGGTCGAAAGTTATTTCGACATTTTTTTCAAATCCAACTTTTTCGAAAAATTATAAATTTTTATTATGCGTTTTTTAAACTTAATATAATTGTTCAGAATGTATTTAATTTTCATGAGTAACCTTAGTTAATATAAATTTCATATTATTTAATTTTATGAGTGCGTTCTTAATATAAAATTTAATAATTTTAATGCAGTGATAAATCAAAGTTATAAACTCATCATATTTTGCACATTTTTGAAAGGATTTATTTGGTAAAATTTTGAGATGACGTCATCCATTTTTTGAGAGGGGATAAACGAATAAATTTTGCTTAACCTTTTACCATGTTTGCAATAACCTTAGAATATTTACAAGTTTTCAGAGCATTCGGTTTTGGAGTTTTAAAGTGATATTGCCAAATATTGTTGTGCAGTTTTTGAATTTTTTGCAGGAGTATCTTATTTATAAAATTTAAAAAAACTTACTATTATAAATTTTGGAAATGACGTCAACACATTGGTTGGGGACGATTAGTCAAATTTTAGTTAGCGTTTAACCATTCACATGATATTCCTAATATACGTTCAAAATGTGACAACAATTTGTCCAGTAGTTTCGGAATTTCGGAAATTACTTGTCTAAAAAAATGGATACAGACTGATAGATAGATTGACAGGCGGAAACGGGAGACCATTTTTCTCGTACTCTACAGGTCATGACACGTCGAGAAAAAATGTAAGTTACGCTCGGGAAGTAAAAATAGAATTTTTGTGGATTGTTTAATAAGCAAAGAAAAGTGGTAATTTTCCAGTGAGTGTAAAGGCATGGAAAACATTTTTTTTACTTATGCTATTTTTTAGTGAACTCAGTTTTTAAAAGTTGAAAATAACAGAATTTCAAAAATAACACAGTTATCGGAGGCCACTTGCTATTTTGCTGTAATAGTAAAAATAACGTCCTTGTAAACCTTGTAAAAGGCATTTGTTTCAAGAAAAAATAATCGCATTCGACACCACTCTCTCTCTTAATAAGTTGGCCTAATTAAATTTTACTTCTTTCTTTGTAATTGTAACATTTATTTTGCTGTTGTCAAAATTCGGGAGATTTTAACTGCTACTTGGGGTAGTAGAGTATCGCGTCCGTACCCAAATGTAGAGTTTTTTTTCTCATTGTCATTCTTCATGTGAAGGTTTATCTGCAGTACCGAATTTCCGCAGTTAATGAATCAGGGTGTCTAGTTGGTAGTGTTGTAATTGGTTAGTGCATATGGACCCTAGGAGGAAACGCTTCGTTTTGCTTGTGATATACGTGCTCACACTGTAATTCGTCTCCAGTCAGCCTTGTTTTTTCTGGCTCGACTGCCGTAACTTAAATTAAAATCAACAGACAGACAACAGACAGATAGACGGAGACCTAGTTTTCGTACTCTAGGGGTTACGAAACGTCGAGAAAAGATGAATTCGTACATCAAAATCCAAAACAAAGAGACTCAGAGATATGAAGAAAAGAATAATAAATGAAGAAATAGAAGAAATTAGGAAAAGTGGGACGACAAGCAATCCCGTCAGACTATAACATTATTCAAAAGGAATCGGTATGGAAGATCAACTATTATTAAATCAGTTGTCCCAGTATTTATAGGTGCGACAGGTTTAATGCCCAGGAGTGTTCCAAAGCTGATAGCAGACGAAATACCCGGAAAACATAACTTAGAAACAAATTAAGATAAACAGCTATTTATTTAACATAAGAAAAAATCCTAATTCTTGAAAAATAAGTAGACAATAATAATAATAAAGTGGTAATTACCATGAAAAGGGACCGAAAATGAAACTTTTTTTATGAGAGTTCATTCAATATTTACAAAGTTATAAATTATGAAAAAAAAAACGTAATAATAATACTAATAATTTACTTTATTTTTAGCAATAGTTAAACGGTATTAAGTGTAAATAAAACAATCAAAAATAATAACTTAGTCATAAGGTTATCAAAAAAGATACCATCTTCTACCGAAATTTTAGAGATTAGCAAAATATCTTTTGCAGCGGCAATAAAAATGATAAAAATATTCCAATATGTAAACAATGTTGCTTAATTGATTTCGTTAAAATAGTTTGGCTCGAGTTGAGTTTTAAAATAAAATTGAAATGTTATTTTAAACGTGTCTTCAAGTAACTATCGCTTTTTGCAAATCCATTACCTTTTATTTTTGCAAATTTCTTTACAAAAGTCTAGAAATGTTCCATCCCAATAAACAATTATCAAGGAATTCAGCTGATATTACGTCAGAGGAACTGCTTCTATCATCTTAAAATCATAAAAGGATTTACGAAATAATCACTTAGTCAATTATTTCATAATACAAATTGCTTCCAGTTTTCATAAAAGCAGTTCATGTAAAAAGTCAAAAATTATCGAAAATGGAAGTTTCTAAATTTATTTGTCTTTTAATTTTTTCAACCTTGTCCTACCATGCAAATGGAGTAAGTATTTTTTTCTATTTTATTCAAAAAAGTGATCAAAATTTTTGCGCAGAATGTTTCAACTCGGATAATTGGAGGTGAAGTCGCCGGTGCATCCCAGTTTACATTTACAGCAGCCGTTCACGTACACACCGCCGACAGCAGATTTTTCTGTGGTGGCGCCCTAACCGGAAACCAGTATATTATAACTTCAGGAACTTGCGTATACAAGTAATATTTTTTCTATAATTGCGCCATACCATCATTTGAGTTTAGTGCCGAACTTTTCACAGTGATACTCGGATCCAACAGTCTCGAAGGCGAAGATCCAAATCGCGAAACCTTGGCCACGTCTACTTACCACTTGCACCCTGATTTCAACCCTGACACGCTCGAGAACGATATTGCAGTCATTCAACTTCGAATGCCCGTCATGTTGAGCGGTAAATTGTACTTTTCGTGATCAATTTTTTACTATGATGGTAGTATTCCAGGGTATATACAACCCATTTATCCATCATCAATGGACTATCAGAATAACACTGACGCCATATCCTTAGGGTTTGGACAAACAAGCGACTGTAAGTAGGCTCCAAATTTGTGTATTTAGAAAGTTTAAAAATCGGTTTCAGCGGATCCAGAGCTTTCGAACGAGCTTAGATATGTATCTACCGTCACTTTAACTAACGAAGAATGTCGGTTGTTTTATGGAAATCAAATTGTAGATAGTATGATTTGTGCTAGTGGAAACTACAACGAAGGAACTTGCATTGTGAGTATTTTCAAAAATTGAATTTGTGTTTAATCTTGTATTAAAGGGTGATAATGGAGGACCGCTTGTAAGCAGAGTTGGTAAATATCATTATTTGATGGGGGTGGCAAGTTTCATCAGTGCTAATGGCTGCGAAAGTACAGATCCGTCAGGCTATACAAGAGTACTTCCATATTATAACTGGCTCAGCAACGTCACTAATCGTTATGGATACTAAATATTCGATCTAAATTCTTAATATATATAAATCTCGTGTCACAATGTTTGTCCTCAATGGACTCCTAAACCACTTAACCGATTATAATAAAATTCGCACACCATGTGCAGTTCGATCCAACTTGAGAGATAGGATAGTTTAAATCTCAAATTATAGTCGTAATTTTAATTTATTGCTAATTATTTGTCTGTTATTATTTGACAGTCACAATTATCTGTTAACTCCAAATGATTCTAACAGATGTCGATACCTTTCGACTGGGTTGAGTAAGTAATCAATAGATGGCGCTGCTATGGTAAATCTACGAACGTGTCATATAAGCTACATTTTAACAGCATAATTACCACGTGTTGTTGACGCTATAAAATTAATTAAATTTATTTTGTAGTGAACGTGTCTGTTATTATTTGACAGTCACAATTATCTGTTAACTCCAAATGATTCTAACAGATGTCGATACCTTTCGACTGGGTGGAGTAAGTAATCAATAGATAGCGCTGCTATGGTAAATCTACGAACGTGTCATATAAGCTACATTTTAACAGCATAATTACCACGTGTTGTTGACGCTATAAAATTAATTAAATTTATTTTGTAGTGAACGAAATATTGTATTCAACGTACTTCCCCTTCAAATCTCAATCCAGTGAATTTGTATACCAACATCAACATTTTCGTCTTTGTTCGTAAATAATTTCATTGTACTAAAGGGTTATAGTAGTAGAAAGTCAAATAAGGAGATCACCATATTTTTTTACAAATACCATCTGTGTGAAAAAGCATAGTGGACTCCGTGACTGATGTTCTCTTATTGTTCCTCTTAGATTGTTTACTATAATGTAATATAACAAAAACTTTAGCCACAGCAACGCGTGGCCGGGTCAGCTAGTAAGTTTATAAAAAGGATAATGAACTTGATATTTGTAATAAATTAAATAATTTAAGACATTTCAAGAAACACTGTAATAGGATCCTTTGTAAAGTCTTTATCTCCCACTGCCATCTGATTGTCTTTGTTTTTTTCTGTTCATCCCCGTGAAAAGTTTTGTGACGTCACTTCAATCTCTGCCCTTTAATTTTAAACCAAAAAACGTAATTTTAAAATTATATAAATGTTAAGGTATAAATGTCAAATATTAACACGAGTAGAAGCGGAATGACAAAAACTTTATAATAATTTGTGTAAGATTCATGTATCAACTATTTTAGAAATCGTTCGAAAATTTTTACCTCTGTTTAACATGTGTAGACTCTCCAATAATACCCAACGATTGAACGTTTAAGTGATAATAAAATTAATAATAATAACTTTTTTAGGTTATAAACTGTAAATTTGGCGGTATGAAGGTATTCCTATTAATGAGTAAATTGTACTCATTGCAACCATAAATATTATAGGTATCGTATCTCTAATCCTGTTAATACTATAAGTGCTAAACAGTAAGTAACCTTGTTTTATTTTCAATATCAGTAACGTTTTTTTAACACAATGACAAAGTTTTACAGCGTTTTACCCTTTCTTTTCATTTGTGGCACAATTTTGCCTTCAACAGTAAGAAATATTCCTCAGAAATGTACCCAAAGTTGACCTAAATAACATTTTTAGGAAGCAACAGCGCTTACAAAGCAACCGAATGGTAAGCTTTTCTTAAGGTAATTTACGGTTTTTCCATAAATAATATGTAGGGGCACGTATAATCGGTGGTCAGCCTGCATTTGCAGGTCAGTTCGCCTTCGCTGCAGCCATTTACGTCCAAACCAGCGACAGTCAATTTTTTTGTGGTGGTACTCTAACAGCTAATCAGTGGGTTCTTACTTCCGGCCATTGTGTCTACAAGTTCGTTATTTTTTTAAACTTTAATAGAAAAATTGTTGCTATTTTGAAATTGTAGCGCTGTTCTTTTCACAATTCAACTGGGATCCAACGATTTAGAGTCAGATGATCCCAACCGTGTGACTGTTTCCAGTTCTACATATATTCTACACCCTGACTTTAACCCAGATACCATTGAAAATGATCTTGGATTGATTAAATTACGAATGGAGGTTACGTACACCAGTATGTTAATGATTTTATGATTTTTGTGTTGGAATTTGCCTGTTATGATTTATTATAGTTTATATACATCCAATTCATCCAATGGAGAGAGAGTTGTGGGATGATGCCCGTGTGTATATTCCAGGTTGGGGACAAACTAGCGATTGTAGGTCTCGGTATATATCAGAGATATAATTTATTGTTGTAATTATTATTTCTTCAAAGTTGATTCTGCACTTACTAACGAGCTAAGATATGTATTCATTTCGACTATTACAAATGAGGAATGTCGAATTACATATGGAAATCAGATTACTGACAATATGATTTGTGCTATTGGAAATTATAACGAAGGGACATGTCATGTAAGTTTATTTTTCACAAATATTTTTTTTTTTTATTTATGAGAATGTTTCAGGGAGATAACGGTGGAGCACTGGCTGTACAAAATGGGAGAACCTACGCTATTGTGGGTGTTGGAAGTTTTGTTAGTTCCGATGGTTGCGAAAGTACTCATCCTTCTGGGTTTACTAGAACGGCACCGTATTATCACTGGATTGTAAATATCACTCATGAAACTGATTAAATTGTTCGTATTCTTATTACAAACTTACATAATAAAAGCTTGAAACATATACATGAATTTACATATTTTATATATTCTTTTAATTTTTTTTAAACAAAACGTATGCCTAATAGCTTTGCCTTTCTCATCAATTATTATTACTTTTCCTTGTCTCAATAATGCATTATTATTTGTTTCACTTTTATATTTTATTTCATCACATATTTTCTTACAAATTCTACGATCCACCTCTGCTTCGTGTTGAGTACGCTATGTTTTCTTAATTTTTGCCTTTCAATCAGTTTCAGCTAGTTACTAAAACATATTCAGAAATTTTGAGTCATCGTTTTTCGCGGTGTTTTCATTGTATAAATATTTTCAAATTTTACCAAAAAGACCCACAAGTATGAGAATTTTTTTTCTGACTTCGGCCTTTTAATATATTTATGAATACCACTTAAATCGACATTCGAGTAAAAATTAACTGCTTCGTATTTTAAAATCAACTTCGTGCTCGCTTACTTGCCGATCCTTTGATCAATTATTAAATTGAGATAGTCACACTTTGTAATTATTAACCTCAAAGTTATACTTTCATTCAGCGTCTTTTTCAGGCATCGATTTATCTGTTTCCGAATAATTTAACGTTTGAAAGTTAAGTAAGAAACATCAAATTGTGTCTTCTTCAGTTGAGTGTCTACTGTCTCAAATGAACATTCAAATCTCAAGGTAAACATTTTTTTTTTTAATTGTGTATATATCTTTTTTTAGAAGAAAAAGAAGCATGGAAGAAGATTATTTTCGACTTTTGCTAAAATTGTACCAATTCAGTGGTCTCAAAGCAACCAGTAATTTATTTTCAAGGGTTATATCTCTCTACATTTTGTACCCATTGCTACTCATTGTACTTATGATGACACTAATTAATTTTTACTACAAGCATCAAAATGTAAACGAAATTGCTGAAGTTTTTATTTCAGTGAATAGTTTTGGATACGTAATAACCAAAAAGCTTGTAACGAACGTCGTTAACCTTTTCCTATTTCAGATGGTTCTTTCTAAAACCTTGTTTATAATATATGGACCGCTCTTTGAAGATCTTAACAACAAGAGAGTGCTATTTTGGAAATATCACATATTTGGGAGCAGTGACGGGAAAAACTTCCACAAAAAAATGTCATCCGCTCTTTTCATTATAAAACTTTTGTGGGTTTCAGGAGCTTTTTCTATTGTGCTACATTCATTGGCTCCACTGTTTGTTGAAAGCTTAGATTTGCCGCACGCTTGTTGGATTCCTGGGAATAACAATATAATAAAAAATATCATTTATGTACTAGAAGTAATTTTCTACGTGGAGGTGGTGTCACTCTTGGGTCTGGTTGACGGTTTTTTTCTTCTAATGTGCACTGAGCTTAAAATTCAGTTTGAATTATTATGCCACATGGTTTCTACGATCACTGTGGAAGAAACGTATCAAGAAATGTGCTTCAAAAAACTGAAATATTCCCAGAGCTATCACAACTTTTTGTTAGAGTACGTTTTGTTTTTTTTTAGATCTTTACGTTATTAGTTATTATTGCGTTTATTTTCAGGATGCACAAAAAACTGGATACCATTTATTCTGGATATTTTGTTTGTGCATACTTTTTTACTATAGGAGGGACATGTGTGCCCCTTTTTGTTATTTTCGACAAGTAATAAACCAGAAAATGTTTGAAAATGAGTGATTTTTACAAATAATGTATGTGTTTTAGATATTCAAATTTTGCCGAAATTTCTGAAAGTGTATTTTTCATCACAATAGCAAACATGATGTTTACGATAATTATTATTCCAGCTGATGAAGTAGAAATTACTGTAAGATCTGTTGTTGTGTGACATTGAGGATAGCATTGTTTGTTTTAGTGTGAACTTTTGGCCAACGAAATTTACTCTATTGACTGGTATAATTCAAACGATTTAAAAATACTAAAATTTGTCCGTTTTTGGTTGTCACAGGCTCAAGTACCAGTACAGATGTCAGGAGCTGGTATTTTTCAGATAAATAGATCTCTTTTGTTACGGGTAAGTTACATACAAATATTTTTTTTTAATTATTGTTATAAATACTGCGGAACTTAACAATCTCTTTTTTAATTAAAAAAATCCAAACCCGTTTTCATCGTTCATGTTTTATTTTTTTTTGTATCAAAAATGCGAATCCCTCACAACTGTGACTTGTAAAAACTTAAAATTTGAAAAAAATTATTTCACATTTTCACGTTTGAGCCATTTTTAATTTGTTTAACAAAAAAAAACAAATTCCGATTTTTTTTCTAGCAATTTAAATATAAGAACATCGATATACTTTCTATGTACTTATTGTCCAAAGTCTAATTATCTCTGAAAAGAACAACGAAACAAAGCTCTAACATAGATATCCCTCATTTTTACATGTATACCTATCTTAATTATTTTTCAGGTTCAACGCATTGGTTATTCTCTTTCAACTTTAATGACAGGACTCAACTAAATGTTTCTTTGAAGTAAAAAATTGTTACTCATGTAAAATGTAAGTTATAACAGGTGATTTTTTAGATTTTTGCTCTAGTTATCCATAACGCTTACGTCAGCAGTGAAACGTTTTGCATAACTTGAACTTGAAAGGTGTATTTTGGGTTGCCTGAATATTCAGCGTCATTGTGAAAAAGTTGGGTTATTCAAAGTTGATGTTACCAAACTAAATTATGAATTGTTTCATATTTTGAATACCGGACAAGAATTAGGGTTCTCCATTTTTCGACAAAACTTATAGAACTAACAAAAAGACACGTGCAAGCTACCAAAACGGCAAAGAAATTAGCTGTTAGGCAACCCAAAATACACCCTTCAAGTTCAAGTTAGGCAACACGTTTCACCGCTACCCTAAGCATCATGAGTAACTAGAGCAGAAATTTAAAAAGTCACCCGGTTTAAGGAACTAATGACTGAAATATTGTAGATGTCATGGATTTTTATGTTTGAGACACTGCAGTTGTTACACACTTTTTTTCTTTGTTTTAATTTTACACAGTAAATTAGTTTACGTGGTTCTCTGTTCTTTTTGATTAACCAAAATTAGTTTATTCATTAGTAAAATTAATGGGTGGATGCTTGTCGCTTTTAGAGGTAGGCATAAATTTTCCATAAAATAAAGGGGTGACGCCAGTGATTCGTTTTATTCATCCCAACCAACAATTTGATAACATCGAAAATTTATTATCCATAATATCCAGTTATATTGTAAATCCACTCTCCATATTGGTAAATTCTTGTGTAACCTGAAGGATCTGTGCTCTCACAACCATTTCCACTAATGAAGCTTGCAACCCCAAAAATCATGACGTGTCTACCACCTTCAGTTATTACTAATGGTCCGCCAGTATCACCCTTTTAAACAATTTAAAACCACATATTTCTGACTTTATTACCACTTGGAATACTCACAATACAAGTTCCTTCGTTATAATTTCCAGAAGCACAAATCATATTCTCCGTAATTTGACTTCCATAATACAGACGACACTCTTCGTTCGTCAGCGTTGTGGTAGCTATATATCTAAGGTCATTAGAAAGTTCTGGATCAGCTAAAAGTATAAATTTCCTTTTTTTATAAGTTAGTTATTTAAGTCAAGATTTACAATCGCTTATTTGTCCAAATCCTAAGGATGTAGCCGGAATATTATTCACATGGTCGTAGCTTGCGATAAAAATTGGTTGGATATACTCTATAGCCATAAAAAATTAAAACACTAATTAACAACTCTCTACTTTTATAAAAAGATACCATTTAACGTAACGGGTAATCGAAGTTCGATGACGGCGATGTCATTTTCAAGCGTGTCTGGATTAAAATCAGGGTGCAAATAATAGGTGGAAGTAGCAACAGTTACACGATTTGGATCGTCACCTTCTAGGGTGTTAGAACCAAGTTGAACTGTGAAAAGTTCAGCACTAAAAAAAATTGTTATTGGATAAGTATCAAACAAGAAAACGAATGATTACTTGTATACACAGTATCCCGAAGTTATAATCCACTGATTTCCAGTAAGGGCACCCCCACAGAAGAATTTACTGTCACTAGTTTGCACATGAATGGCTGCTGCAAATCTAAATTGACCCGCTCGTGCAACCTCACCCCCAATAATCCGAGACGAAGATTTCTAAAAAATAAAGAAAGAATGAATGTGTAAATTGTGATTTCTGCTTATATTTTTTAATTATTCTTAATTGTACTTACTCCATATGCATATAGAAATAAAGCTGAAACAAGGAAAGACACGCCGAAGATAAAGTGGTTCATTTTACGTAATTTCTATTTTTCACTAACTTTGGAAACTACGCGAATGAAATCGATTTGTACACATCGTAAAAAATTTGCCAACTCGTTTTATGAGTCTGAGATGATACAGATAATTTTTTTATAATCCTAGAGATTTATAAGTCGTGGGTTATTCAGGAATTTGTCAAATGGACAAAATTTTTAAAATTAATGCGTAACAACATGATTCAAGAAAAATTTATGAACAAACAAGGTTCTTTATGTTTATAACGTTATAGCGTACGATTCAAAAAAATTAACCGAGAATATCTATGAAAAACCAAAAAATGTACTTATTGCATATATTTTTATCTAGATTAGTTTTTTTCTTTAATACTTTCCCCTCAGAGCCCAACAGCTTCGAGAACTTCGCATGTTTTTCTTTAGGCGTCTGCAGGCATTTCGGTGGATTCTAAGTGTCAAATTTCAATTCTGCCCTCATGAATATATGATTCAGCTTCAATGGAAGACACACCTACGGGTCTCCGTTTTTCACACCTCCAGGTAGCAACAACTCGTAGTGAAGGCGTAACCCGTTGGGTGTCAGGTGTGGAATTTGAACCCACGTTCTCTTTCAGGAATCTGAGCCGATGCCTTAGACCACTCGGCCAACCTGACCACACTTAATTGTTTTATTCGATATTTCATTTATAAAGTAGTGAAAAAAAAACTGTCAGGTGTGGGATTCGAACCTATCCTCTAGTGTGGAAGATCAGTGGTCAATATTACAACCGGTCTAGTTTGCATCGACGTAGCCTATAAAGCTTCCGGGAATTTTAGAGTACTTGATACCAAAAGTAATTGTTCCCTTCAGTTATAGTACTTATATAGTGGGGCTCCGACCCAGATCCAATGAGATCAAACTACTTTTTATCCACAAAATACGATGAAAAATTGTTTGTGCAACTCGAAGACTGCGGAACTCTTATATCGATTTACTAAAAATTTACTGACTCAACGTTAAATATAGAATCAATATAGAATTTATTGAAGGATGCAGACGATGAAGGATATGAAATATAAGACATATACGATTATAAAGAAACAAGCAAGATATCTAGTTATAAGTGTTATCAGTGTTATCACCATATGTTGAGATTTAATGATGGCTCCAAGTAAGATATTTGTAAAACAAATTTTCATTGAATACTCATCGAAATGGTAAGAAAATACTCTCCAAAAATAGTGAATCTAGAAGCCATAGAGGATTGTGCGAAATTGACCAGAGAAATCCCAGCATGTGATAATCATATATCTATTAAAATGTTTCTGTTCATTAAACAATGCTAGATATGTTTACAGTTGACTGTATTCAATATTTCCTCAATAAATAACATAACATTAAAATGTGTTTCATATAAATGCTAAACAAAATTGCCAAACTGTATTTTTCTAACGGGCGATGAATGATTAAACGAAGCAAAACGTAGAGGAAAAAACAGTCAGGTGTGGGATACGAACCCGCGTTCTCTTTCGAGAGTCAGAGCTTAAAGTCGACGCCTTAGACCCCTCGGACAACCTGACCACACTTAATTCAAAAACAATAAAATATGAAATAAAAATTTGATATTTAAATTAAAAAGCGGTGAAAAAAAATTGTCAAGTGTGGGATTCGAACCTACGCTCTCTTTTCGAGCATCGGGGCTCGTACCGATGCCTTAGACCACTCGATCAATCTAACTACAATCAACTGTCTTATTTATAAATCTTTCCTATTACGCAAATAGACGCACCAAGAAAAATCAATGGTGGACATCAGACATGTAACTCAAAGTCAGAGAAAACATAAATTATGTTAGGAATTCGGTCAGTCACAAGATGAAAGCCAACTATATATACAGAAAATCTTTTAGTACAATAAAATAAAAAAAATATGAAAGTGGCAGGCCGATGGACTCAATTACTATAATTTTTTAGCTTACGCTCGGGAAGTAAAAATCACTCGGACTAAAAATTATAAAAGACAAAACAGGAAAAATACTGAAAAAAACAAAAATAATATGCTACCAATAAGAGATGAAACAATAAACGAAGTCATGAACAAACTGAAACTTGTCAGAGCACCAGGACAAGATGAAATCACTCCAGAAATGCTACAGTTGTCAACACCAAGTTGAAAACTATTGTTAAATCTTAACTAAATACTCATTAATCTTTTCGTTAGTTATCTAAGTTGTGAATGTGGTGCTAAATAGTTCAAGTGCAAACTTAATTCTTTTTAGGATTAGAGAAATCAGCAGAAAAATATTATTGGGAAGTTACCTAATGAGTCTATGAAGGTTAGTTATTATAGACCAGTCAACGCAGTTTAGATCAGAGTTGATTTTTATTATACCAACTCGGTAGTATTTGCTTTTAAGTTCGAGAACAAGGTTCGTATTAAAAACACATACCTAACCATAAGTTTTTTAATGTATTACTTGTAAAATTTATTTGTTACAAACGTAATTATTTCTTTGTGCCCTTAACATGTTTGTTAAAAGCTCTTACATAACACCCAAGATTTAATATCCATAACGACCAGTTATATTGTGAATCCAGTCTGCGTATTGATAAATTCTTGTATAACCGGAAGGATCTGTGCTTTCGCAACCATTTCCACTAATGAAGCTTGCAACTCCAATCAGCAGTGAGTTTCTACCACCAGTTATTATTAATGGTCCCCCAGTGTCGCCCTTTCAAACAACATAAAATCACATATTTCTGATTTTATTACCACCTAAAATACTCACAATACAAGTTCCTTCGTTATAATTCCCAGCAGCACAAATCATACTATCCGTAATTTGACTTCCATAATACAGACGACACTCTTGGTTGCTTAGCGTTGTGGTGTCTATATATCTAAGTTCATTAGAAAGTTCCGGGTCACCTAAAATTATTACACATGTGCTTTTTACAGGTCAATTATTAATTAAGACAAGGACTACCATCGCTTATTTGTCCAAATCCTAAGGATATAGCATCAGTGTTATTCAAATAGTTCAAAGTTGAGACAAAAATTGGTTGGATATAGCCTATTACAATAAAAAATCACTACTGAAAAACCCTCCAATTTTATAAAAATTTACCATTAAGCATAACGGGCAATCGAAGTTCGATGACGGCGATGTCATTATCAAGTGTGTCTGGATTAAAATCAGGGTGCAAATAATAAGTGGAAGTAGCAACAGTTTCACGATTTGGGTCGTCACCTTCTAGGGTGTTTGAACCAAGTTGAATTGTGAAGAGTTCCGCACTAAAAAAAAATGTTAGTGGTTTAAATATCACACTAGAAAACGAGGGATCACTTGTGTACGCAGTATCCAGAAGTTATAATCCACTGATTTCCAGTAAGAGCACCACCACAGAAGAATCTACTGTCACTGGTCTGCACATGAATGGCTGCTGCAAATCTAAATTGACCCGTTCGTGCAACCTCACCCCCAATAATCCGAGACGAAGGTTTCTAACAAATACAGAAAGAATATGTAAATTGTGATTTCTGCTTATGTGTTTTAATTATTTTTAATTGTACTTACTCCATATGCATAAAGGCATAAAGCTGTGATAAAAAAAGACACAGTAAACATAAAATGCTTCATTTTACGTAGTTTTTATTTTTGACTAACTTTGGCAACTACGCACGGAAAATGAATTAATACACATCGTAAAAAATTCTTAAATCCTTTTATGAGTTTGGAATGATAGAGAGAATTTTATTAAGTCCTAGTGATTTATAAGTCGTAGGTTGCTCAGGAATTCGTCAAATTTACCAAATTTTTGAAATTACTGTGTTTTGATATCTCAATCTTACCGACACTGTAAACAATATACAAAGAATCAATAACTATGACCGATGAGCCGTAGCACCATCTTGTTGAAAATGCCTAAACCAACTTGTCCAAATTGACAGGATTTGCGACTGACTCGAATTTATAAAGTCGCTATAAATGTAAAATCTAGAAGCAAGATCGTGCGAATGAAAAAATCGCTGAATGTCTAAAGTTTTTATTATACAATGTTGTGACAAGAATCCAACTATTTAATCAATTTGGCTGCTGATATTTGTAATCCATTGATAATAAGGTGCCGTTCTAGTAAAGCCAGAAGGATGAGTGCTTTCACAACCATCGGAACTAACAAAACTTGCAACACCCACAACGGCATATGTTCTCCCATTTTGTACAGCTAATGCCCCACCGTTGTCTCCCTGAAATACTCTCATAAATACGAAAAATATCTCTTTAACAAAGTGGACTTACATTACATGTCCCTTCGTTATAATTTCCGATAGCGCAAATCATATTATCAGTAATTTGATTTCCATAAGTTATTCGACATTCCTCGTTCGTAATAGTCGTAATATATATATACCTTAGTTCGTTAGTAAGTGCAGGATCAACTTTAAAGAAATAAAAATTGGATCAGAATATAATCAACTGTCAGAATACGTACAGTCACTGGTTTGTCCCCAACCTGGAATATACACATGTGCATCTTGCCATAACTCCGATTCTAATGGATGAATTGGTTGTAAATAAACTACAACAAAACAGAAAAGTAGAAATTTCAGCTCAAAAAAAAAGAAGAACCTACTACTGTACTCAACCTCCATTCTTAGTTTAATCAAACCAATATCATTTTCAATAGTTTCTGGGTTAAAATCTGGATGTAGAACATACGTAGAACTCGAAACAGTCACACGGTTGGAGTCATCTGATACTAAATCGTTAGATCCCAGTTGAATTGTGAAAAGAATGGCGCTACAATTTCAAGTTAGAGATACACTTTTTAAAATTAAAAAAACATTTAACTTGTGGACACAATGCCCAGCCGTGAGGACCCACTGGTTAGCTGTTAAAGTTCCACCACAAAAAAATTGGCTGTCGTTGGTATGGACGTATATGGCCCCAGCAAAAGGGAATTGTGCCGCATTAGCTAAATCACCTCCAATTATTCTTGGCCCTGAGTATTTTTTACAGAAATATTATAAATTACTTTGTAACAAACTCACCATTAGCCCGTTTTTGAAAAGTTGCCGCTCCCTAGAAGCATTATTTTTACTGATTTTTGTTACCTTTTTTAGAAATATTTCTTACTTTTATAGTTAAAGTTGAGCACAAAATGAAAACAACGTAGGGTAGAGTACTGAAAAACTTTTTCATTTTGTTGAAAAAAACGTTACTGATATTCTGAATAAAACTAGTTTTTACTCTTATGTAGTATTAATAAGATTACAGATATGACATTTATGGCTACAATGAATACAATCTACTCATTTATAAAGAATTTTTACACCCAACTGAGTTTACAATTTATAATCTAAAAAGGTCAGTTATGTTGTTAAACTAATCTTCGTAAAATTGGAGAAAGTCATGCTTGCTTTTTTTTTATTTTGTAATATTAGTAATGAACAATCAAATTATTATGTTAACATGTTCTTTATAATATTAAGTAGTCTTTGATGTTTTTTTTTGAAAATAAAATTTTTAAAAATATAATTCCGAATCACGTATTTTGTTGTTGATTGTAGTCATCTTTACTGTATACAGTAGTCGTCGTTAGATCACACAAAAACGAAATTAAAAGCTGAAATCCACTTCAACATTTAATAACTACAGAGCAAAAATACAAATACACACTACACTTTAAAATGCTTAGTAAAATTACGTAAAAAATTACAAATTGCAAGCAATAAAAACCATTTTTAGTAATATTGTGTCGCTACATCATCTACTATACTATAATATTATGTAAGTCCGGCCAACAAAGAGGAGACAGAAAATCCTAGACGCTGTATCTAGAATGTGGATATCTAAGATCTGAAAATTTAATCAGTATTAACAGATTTTACCTGAAGCATCACCGGTCGATTAATCTTTAATATCCCAGCTCCTGTCATTTCTAACGGAATTTGAGTTTGTCTCAGCCAAAATAAAACGAACTTGCGATTTTTCGGAAGCTTTGCGTTGTACCAGTCTATATTGTATATTGCATATGAAAGTTGCTCAGCCTAAAATAATTTTAATATGAGTATGTAAAACACCTACATCTATTGGGAACCATAAACATACTTCAATTTCTACTAAACTTGATGGGATAAAAACCATTGCGATTAAAACATTAGCCAAGACGATAATAAAAGCTCCTTCCACAACTTGAGTTAAACTTGATGATCTATAATAATTGATTTATTATTATTGTGTTACTATATTAATAATTGTAATTTTTACGTACTCATTACATATGACAAACAGTGGAACACAAGTCCCACCCACGGTAAAAAAATATTGACAAACAAAGAAACCAGAAAACGCTTTATTGAGTTTTCTGTGTACACTAAAATATTGTATTAAGGCGTTAGTTGTACTTTTAAGATTCATTAAAATTGCTTACCTTAATAAAAACTTATGATAACGACTACACTCCTTCAATTTTTCCCAACATTTATTTTCGTTAGTCAAATCTTCGTCGGCTCTAAATTCAATCGCATTCACTGCTTTTTCCAACAATTCCAACTGAATTTTCAGCTCCGTGCACATCAACAAGTAAAATCCGTCAAAAACCCCTAACAGGAAAACAACTTCAATGTAAAAAATTACTTCCAAAGTGTAAATAATGACTCGAAACGCGAAAATATCCCCAGGAATCCAACAAGCATGAGGCAACGACATCTCCTTTACGAAAATCGGCGCCGAAGAATGAAAAGTAAGAGAAACAACACCACTAATCCATAAAAACTTAATAAATTTAACACATAGGGCCATCCTTGCGCTGTATTTGTTTTTTTCGTCATTTTTTCCGCATAGATCGTATTTCCAGAACCGAGGAATTTCTTTAATGATATCATCGAAAAGGTGGCCGTCGACTACAAGAGCCGTTTTTCGTGACAACAACTAAAAACTTTGCGGTTTTTGTGTGTGTTTTTGAAACGAATTATACTCACGTTTGCGAACGAAGAAACCGAGCTGAAAATTTCGACGAAATCGAAAATGGTGTCATGTTTGTAGCGGAAATTGAGGATCACTAAAGTGTAAAAAATGAGGAATAAAGGGTAAAGGACGTAAACTGAGATAAATTTCTGGATGAAGCCGCTGGAACTGCGTAAGCCGCTTCTGCTATAGTATGTGATAATGAATTGAAGATGTTCGTTTTTGATTTCGCTGTATTGAAACGTCATTACGCAAAAAATAAATCAGTGAGGGTGCTATCGATAATTTGATACTCAGATGGTAGGACCTTCTGGCATCACAGTCACTCGAGGACTGATAAGCAAAAGAGGATGAACGATTTTATTGATGCTGGTTGTTAAGAATTTTAAATAAGATATTAAATTGAAAAATACAGAGGGGATCCTTTGAGTTGTGCTATACTTTGAAACACCGACCCATTAATTAAAATTTTAATTTTTAATGTTGGTCAACTGTCGACTCGGATCGGTGTTTGGATTTTTTAAACTGGTTTTTTCGTAAGTGTTATGAACTTAGTTAAAGGGAATTTATTAAACTGTAATTAGAAGATCTATTGTTGCATGACAGGTTTGATAAATTTTTAACTATTTTTTTATGGGGAGTATAAATGATCAGGAAAGTTGTTATAACGGCGTGTTGAGTTCATCCCTTCAAGGGTGTTTGTGTGGGTTTAACGACCGGACACGTGTTATTAGTTGGATTATATTTAAAACATGTTATTGTTTAACAGCTAGAGTTATGTAAATAACAAAGACAACTTCTACAACACAATTTGAAAAATGTCTTTTTAAGAAATACTAAATTTTATAAAATGTCAGTCTGTTCATTTCTGCAATAATAAATGTAAACGGTGTCTATAAAGTCTGATAAATGGATTTATCAAATATTTTTATTGAAATATTGTTCTATAAAACCAGATCGGATCTCTACTATGTAATCCACTGCGCAAAATGGATCGTCATGGGTTAATTTGCTTCTATGCAAGTGTTATTATTTACATCTACAAGGTGATTAGTAATTACACTAATTATGGATACTTTACACTGATTGTTTTGCAATTTTAGGTAGAAGCTGCAGCGGAACGACATTATGGTATGGCAAATTTGACTTTAATTTAACAAAAAAAAAAAAAATGAATTTTTTAGGAGCACGGATAATCGGTGGTCAAGAAGCATTTGCTGGTCAGTTTCCTTTCGCTGCAGCTGTTCACGTTCAAACCACTGACAGTAAATTTTTTTGTGGAGGAGCATTGACTGGCAATGATTGGGTCATCACGGCAGGTCATTGCGTCTACAAGTATTTTTTCATGTATATTTAGTTTTGAAACACTAAACAAGTTCATAATTTAAAGTGGTGTCCTATTTACTATCCAACTTGGTTCAAACCATCTGGAATCGGATGACTCTGGTCGTATGACGATAGCTACATCTACGTACATTTTGCATCCCGATTTTAATCCAGACACCATCGAAAATGACATTGGACTAATTAAATTTCGAAGGCCTATTGACTATACTAGTAAGTATTTAAAGAAGCAATAAGAATATGGGTGTTATATTTTTATTTTTAGTTTATTTGAACCCCGTTTTTCCACCGGAATTTAGTTTACAAGACAATGCACCGGTGTATGTACTGGGTTGGGGACAAACTAGTGATTGTAAGTTCATTTCGTGGCTATGTGTTACAACGAATGCATTAATTTCTAATTTACATTTTAAGCTGACCCAGAACTAAGCAACGAATTAAGATTTTTGTACATTAGGACTATCAGTAATGCAGAATGTCGAACCATCTATGGTAATCAAATTACTGACAACATGGTTTGTGTTGCTGGAAATTACAACGAAGGAACTTGCATTGTAAGAAGAGAAGCAATTGTTGGATCTGTATAAAGTTTTTTTTTGTTGTTTCAAGGGTGACAATGGAAGTCCACTAGTTCAAAGTTATGGAAAATACTATGCTCTTGTTGGTGTTGCCAGTTTTGTTAGTGCGAATGGTTGCGAAAGTGTAGATCCTTCAGGTTATACGAGAACATATCCTTACTTGGAATGGATACAAAATAATACACGACAGGAGGAATATGTTTAAATAATTTGTATAATACGTAGGAATAAAGTCGGTCAATTTCACGACAACTGAAACCTGCCTGACGCATATCCACAATTCGTACTCGCTGCTTTCTGCTACTTTCTCTGCTCTTCCAGGGTGGTACTACTTTTTTTGACACGCAGTGTATTTAAATTTCAAGATGTGCAACTAGTTCCGAAATTTAAGACTGATATTTGAGAGATGCTTTTCTCAAAAATTGTGTAAAATCATTCATTCAATTTACTTAGTAGATTTATTTTAAGCTAATATTCCATTAAAAAACTTTCGAAGAAAAGTAAATATATTTTGTTTCGAATAATCTAAATAAGTTCATTTAGATATTTGGAATGGCAGTTTTTTTTTTGTATAAACGGGAGATTTAGAAGATTGAATTCAGTTGAAACTTCATAAATATTTTTTTTGCTCATGTAATAATAATATTGGTCGAAGTACAATAAATCATATCCAGCTTTTTCGAAAAATTGTAAAATTTGATTTTGCAAATTTTATTTTTTTTAATGAGAACCCCTATAAGTTGCAATAAAGATCTGTATGTAATGTTAAAGTAAACGTAAAGAAATGTGTTCCAAATGAGTTCAAGTCGTCAACTTTTTGCTAAACAATTTACCATGTTTACGATAATAAATGCAAATTTTCGAAGCATTCGGTTTTACGGACAAAATTAAATTGCAAAATATTGCTGTATAGTTTGCGGGTAAAACTCAACACGGATCACTAAACTACACGTGTAGACATATGTTATTTTAGATAATTTAAAGCCAATTTTCTATGTATAATTTTGAGATGACGATTAGCCAAATTTTGGTTAGCATTTTACCATCTATATGATATTCCTAATATACATACAAAATTTGACAATAATCAGTCCATTAGTTAATCGACAGATTTGTTCGAAATGGCAGTGTCAATAAAGGGAAATCTCCTGGAAGACCTTTAGTATCTGAGAAAGTTGTTGATGATTTGAGACGACTCGAACAGAATCCGCAAACTTCTGTTGCAACATGAAATTGAGCAATGGGTTCAAAGCATTGACGAAGGGATGTTGCAGGACATTTTTATAATTGTTTGATTGTAATGAATTAGTTTCATTTTTTAATAAGATATGAAGCATTTAGGCAACTAACTATACTGACACTTGTAGTATTTGTCGTATGTCCTTGGGCATTTAGTAAAGTTCATATAAAGTGATAGACGGCACGTATCCATGATGAACTTCGACCCTATAATGATTTATAGAAACCCGTATAACAGTAGTTGTATAATTCTGAGTAAAAGTTCTTACAATACAAAATTATTTATCACAGGTGTGTCACTGAGCGAAAAAACTGATTCACAAAGTGAATATATTTCAATAGTATTTTAAAACTTCAAAATATTTCTGACTTGATCTTCAGATTTAAAGGATGCACCGATGATGCTGAAAGAGAAAATTGTAAAATTGGCTACGTGGAATATCAGAGGTCTCAATGAAGAAGGAGCGTTGAAAAAGTTAGTGCGAGAAATTAGGAAATATAGTTTTGATGTAGTTTAGTTTAGTTTAGTTTAGTTTAGTTTATTTATTAACGGGAAAACCCCACTTACAAAAAAAAAATAATTACACTCTTAAACATAATTAACTAAATATATATATACATGTATACTAATAACCACCTCATATCATTAAAAACCGAAGTACTTTAAAATTTGCTTCCTGAACTTAGACACTGAAGAATTGAAGATCTCAACTTTATCATCATTTGTATAGCGGTTAGCAGCGTCCATCATTCTTCGCAAAGGATGATTTTTTGCTAAATTTGATGTTGCCAATCGAATTCTAAATATATTTCTGCTACGAGTAGTGCAGCTTCCTGATGCCGGTACCAAAAATGTCAATCTCCTTAGTAATTCAGAATTATCAATACGGCCATTGATAATGTTGTGAAGTGTATGCGCGTCATTAATACATCTCCGTATGCCTAGTTCCTGAATGTTTAAACAACTCATTATCCAACTATATTCACCTCTAACATGTCTATGTCCCATCTTAAACTCAATTGTTCTAAGAAATTTCTTCTGAACCTTTTCCAGTAATAAAGAGTCTACATTATAAATTGGACACCAAACAGAGGAGCAATACTCCAAATGTGACCGTACTAACGAACAATACAGAATTCTCAATGCTGACGCTGACAAATCTTTGCAATTACGCCAAATGAAACCCCACATGTTTAAGGATTTATTAAAAATATAACCATAATGATTCTTAAATGTGAGACCCGAGTCAAATATCACACCCAAATCCTTTATCTCAAAAACACGAGTAACAGCATGACAGTTAATTTGATAGTTAAACTCAATACGAGATTTTAAATTAAGAAATGATATAACATAACATTTTTTAATATTCAAAGGGAGCCAATTGTTATCACACCATTCCCCAAGTGAATCTAGGTCTACCTGAAGTTGCACTGCATCTTGAACCGATCGTATATTTTTAAAAAGCTTTAGGTCATCAGCATATAGTAAGTAATTCGAATAATTAAAGCATTGAGTCACATCATTCACTAATAATAAAAAAAGGATAGGACCACAATGGGTGCCCTGCGGGACACCTGACGGAACATTAAAGAAAGAAGAAAAGCAATTCCCAATGCGAACTTTACTCTGTCGAAAGCTTTGGCATAATCAGTATATACCGAATCAACTTGACATCTATCCGTGAAGGCCTCATTTAAGAACGATTGATATTCTAACAAATTTGAAAGTGTAGATCTATTAACACAGAATCCATGTTGTTTAAACGAAATAACCGAAGAGGAACTCCACTGTAACTGTTTGGAAACTATACCGTCGAGTAATTTAGAAATTGCAGATTGATTACATACACCCCTATAGTTGTCAATTTTATTACGCTGACCGGATTTAAAAATTGGAATTACGAAACTTCTTTTCCATATTTCCGGGAAAATTCCTTCCCTCAATGAGGATTTAAATAAATTTAGCAAAGGTAGCGAAAGAGTAAATTTGCAATTTTTTATAACTATGCTAGGTACACCATCAGGACCAGGATTGCAAGACGATTTCAAATCAGATATATGATCAAAAATATCGGTTAGTGTGATATTTAAACCTACATCATGAACCTGAGGTGACACCTCAAAATCACACACAAATTTTCTATAGTCATCCTTAACATACACCGAAGCAAAATAATCCGCAAAGAGATTAGCTATATCTTCACCCTTGTTTGCCGATTGCTGTCCAAGTATCATTTCATCAGGAATACCATCATTCGCCTTCTTGTCCCGAACGAACTTCCAGAAAAATTTGGGATCACTTGAGATACTTAAATTTACCTTAACAATGTAATCAGCATACAGCTGTTGATTAAGCTCTTTACATTGAGATCGCAAAGATTTGAAATAGAGATAGTCACCTAATTTGCCTGATTTTTTATATTTGTAATGTGCTTCACTCTTCCTTCGACATAGATCTTTTAGTTCCACAGTAAACCACTTTGGGCAGTGGCGGCTCGTGACTGTCTGATGTGGTGAGGCGATGATAGAAGTTTGACAATAATATTATCAATAATAAAATTAATTAAATTAATGTGATTAATGCATATTACTGGGTCTTAGTAGTTAATAATGATAGAAGTCTTGCTTGCATACCGTTCAGTTCCCAGTCAGTAGTGGGTCCTAATAATAGTAATAATAATAATAATATTAACACCCATAACACATTTAATCAACAATGTGTTTACAAGTCAAAATTTTGTTTAAACTAGCACTTTCTTGGAGGGATTCGGCAATAGTTGTGTTCCTTTCTAAATCTTTTAAGCCCATGAAATTTGTAATGTGTACTTTGGAACTTTTATGTAACTTTGCACTTCGAATGAAATTCTTTAAATCGTTATATCCCGGAGACGTCGTCCATGTGTTTTTTACGTTGCCTAAGAGTAGACACGGCCAACAATATAGACTTTCAGCGTAAATATTACGGCTACGGCAGAGCCGTTTATGTTTCGTACCAGGCTGGTTTAAAAGACCTGGAGTACTGATGACATTGTCGCTTATCAATGGAAGTTAACGGTTTTGACTGTTCGATATATCACTGGTCAACAAAATTTAATTTTTTCTCTCTAACTTTGACATAATTGTAATGTTTTCGTTTAATTTGTCTCTGTGTTTGTAACAAAGAGCATAAATCTTATAACTTAGCTCAATTAAAAAAAATATGCATATTTGATGTTAGAAACACAAAATCAGGTAAAACAATTTAATTTTTGTATCTTTAACGGCAAAAAGTGTAGTATTAACAAAAGAACAACCATAAATAAGAAAAAAACAACGAATGTAGTTTAAAAAACGAAAAAAACAAAAGAAACAGCGAAGACCGACGTTTTTTCGGTTGCCTCCTATAGATTTTATTGGAGATCTCTCGCTTGATGGTCCCGCAGTATTCTGCGAGCATTTAGGTGTTCCATTGATCTTGGTAACGTTTTTCTATCGACAAAATGCCCAGATGGATGTGTTCTCTATGATGGTCGCTCACGTCGTCACAATTTTTAGGGAAAAAATTAAGGTGCGAGTGTATAAAATGCACTTTTAAGAATATGTTAATTTTAAATTTTTTATATGATGAGAACATGTCTTCTACTTACTAAAAGTAGTTTTCTTATTATTTCCCAAGAAGTTTGTAGCAATTTGATTACAAAAAAATACACCTTATAGAAAGTTTCCTATTACTTAATAGTACGATTTTTGTGTTTTTCAATGATAATATTTTAAGATTATTTTTAAATGAGAGCTAAGTTTTGGTTTAGCCCTTTATAATATCATTTAAAATTGCTAATTAAATAATAATTGACTGCTATAATAAAAGTTAGAGCTTAGCTGTTGACCAGTGATATTTAGCAAAATTTACCGACGTTCTAACTCGTTCGTCGTGAAAACGGCGTTTCAAGAAGCAACATGACAATATCGTACTCGGGATTCATTTTTCACTCACCTGTACCTGAAAGAGACAAAAACACGAAACACCAACTCCTGGACTTTTATTCACGTTTATGCTAATTACCCAGGCACCCTGCACCCCTTCCATTCTGTAAAATAAATGGGAAAATGGTTTAATGGGTCCGCCGAAATTGGCCGAGAAGCATCGAAGATATCGCCTCAGTTCCGAGCGAATTCATGTATAGGAGTATAGCAGCTGAGTCATGGAAATCCGTGTCTGTGATTGGGCTTCATTGGCTCAAGTGAACCGACGCTCTGGCCGTTTCAGTTAAAGAATTCGGGGCATAAATCGTACAGTATTCAACGGAAAATGTCCGCAGAAAGTGTAAAAAATAAAAAATAATCTACAGATTTACCATTTCAACATATTTTTGTAACTAAAAATGCATTGAAAGCTCTTTTTTAATTATAAATTAAGTCAATCTGTTCTTAAGATATATGCTGTGAGGCGCCGTCTCACTTGCCTCATATGACGAGCCGCCACTGACTTTGGGTAATTAGAAGGACAACTTTATATGGAATATATCTCTCAAAACCATAAAATAGAATATTATAAAAAGTTGAAATATTCTCATCCAAGTCATGACTAATTAATAAGGAATCCCAATGAACTGAAGCAAAAAATTCATTTAACATATTATAATCACCATTAGTAAAGTCAAAAATACGAGATTCATAATATAAGATAGGAAGATCAACAGAAGATACAAACCACGATAACTGAGAATGATGAAAACTTTCAGAAAATATAGGGTCTA
This sequence comes from Zophobas atratus, assembly GCA_022388445.1. NCBI lineage: Eukaryota > Metazoa > Arthropoda > Insecta > Coleoptera > Tenebrionidae > Zophobas > Zophobas atratus. Next base: position 49,627,787 of record CM039445.1, on the reverse strand, counting down.
TTGCATGGCAAATATCTATATTCACTATATTAGAAAAAATAAGATCAAGATAAACACCTCTGGAATTTGGAATACTATTAACTTGTTGCATGTTCATAAATGCAGCGGTTAAACAAATTACCTCACAATATTCCCGAAAATTACCAAATGAGTTAAACTGCATATCATTCCTATTCCAGTTTGAAAGAGGGAGATTGAAATCACCAGCTATAATATAAGAGGAATTAGGAAACTTTTCAAAAATACACTCCAAATCAGAACAATAATTTTCATAAACATTCAAATGCGATGCAGGCGGAATGTAAACTCCACCAACTATAAGATCTAAATTATTGTGTTTAAAATTAATATAAATACTTTCCACAAACCGACCAGATAAAATCACAGATGCCCTAAAATCCTTTTTTACTGCAATCAACACACCACCCCCACAAACTTTTTCACTGGTATTAGAGTTGCGATCAGCCCGAAAAATATTGTAATTGTTTAAATTAAGCTCCTCATTAGAGATATTTTGACAAAGCCAAGATTCAGATATAATAAGCACATCATATACACTAGAATTGACATTAAGAGAAAAATCTTTCAATTTTGACCTAATACCGCCAGCATTGTAATAATAAAAATTTATTACTTTTTTGAAAGATCCACAGAAAACCGTTTCTTAGTAATATGAAGTAGATTGTCCTTATATTTTAAAGCTACATCAGATTCACTTTTAGAAAGTCTGTCATGAAATTCATCCCTAACTTTATTATTATAGTCGCGTTGTAGTTTAGTTAGATCCGGCCTAAAATGGTATTTACGATTCGGATTGATCTTATTTGAGCGAAGAACATCCTTAACACAGGCTTCATTGTCATAAATAATCTTAAGAGGACGTACAACATTGGGTTTCGAGTTGCCAAGACGGATTACTTTATTAGGCTTAGGAAAAGAACCAAGTGGGGCAAGTATGGATGCAACTTGTTTGAGATCATCTTCAATTTTTTGTGCAATAGAGGAGGCAGTCGATTCAGCGATATTAAATAACAAAACATTAGCACTGCGCAGTTTGCGCTCTTCAATTTCCAATACCACACTGTTGAGATCATAAATATTATCACGATTACAGTTATTATTAGAATTTTTGAATTCCTTCCATTCCTCTTGAATAACTCGAACATCGTTTTCAACTACCGTCAACCTGTCCATAATATTCTTAAAATTACTATCAATTGACATTTTCAATTCATTTTGCATAATTATCAGTTGTTTTTTTATAATTTCTTCAATTCGTTCAGCTGAAATCATATTACTAGCAGGACCTGAGCATTTAGGGCATATCCAAGAAGATTTATCACTAATTATATCAGCAATCTCCGCTTCTGTTACTCCCAAACATTTTAAATGCAAATACTTCTTGCACACACCACTACATTTAATAGATGGTGTACTCGGTGTTATAGCACCCTCACAGTTATTGCAGGAAACAGGCATAGTGAACAAGGACACAATTTTTCACACTAACGCGGTCCTTCGTAGTGACTTACAGTAAGTAGAAACAAACAGACTGGACCAGGGAAGGGTATACAAGAGAAACACTTACTGTGGGAATTATAATACCGTGTGGGCTAAATTATTTGATACAGAGGGCCGCAAATAACGTTATCAGTAAAGCAAGAAAAAGTTTCAAACATTTACAGATAACCAAGAAAAATGGCCCGTTATCATACTAGTAGCAGACTTACACAATCCGTTTACACCACCAACTATCGAAAATATGTGTACTTCAAGCTATAAACCACTATCAAAAATTTAACTAAAAACTACAAGTTTTAACCACCAAAATCAACAATAAAACATTGAGTATATGTAGTAGACGGATCGTGAAATTTTTTGTAGTAGCTATACAAGAAACAAAACAAAAAAAGAATCAAATAATAGAAATAGAAGACTATATATATTTTAATAGTGGGGATAAAAGCAAAATTAGAGGCACGGGCTTTATTGTACATAAAAAACTAAAGCAACATATATTGAAATTTCAAGCGATATCAGATAGGATGTGCTGCTTAAGGCTGAAAGGAAGATTCCAGAAGATTACGCTTATAAATGTACATGCACCAACGGAAAAAACAGATATAGAAGTAAAAGAAGAATTTTATGAGACGCTCGATAAGGAATATGGAAAAATAAAAATATATGATTTGAAGATTGTATTAGGAGATCTAAATGCAAAAATTGGTCAAAAAGAATTGTTTAGACCAACGATTGGAAAATATAGCAAACATGAAGTTACAAACAAACGCACGGCAAAACGAACAAATTCTACCCGGGATTTCCATTAGAAGCTCATCAGTGATACATAAAAATGTAACAAACTAGAAGAAAGACGACAAAATAAAATTTAGAACACCATCTTCGAAAACAAGTGTAGTTTCTCAGAAATTGTTAAAGTGTTTATATTATAACAGAACGTTAGCTAGTAACTACATTTTTTATTAAACTATGTTCAATATTTGTTTATTTCATTCTGGAAACTGTTTCCGCAATTGTAAACGAAAGTAGTGTCTGTAAATTCTGATAAGCGATAACTGAATTTATCTAATACTTTTATTGAATTGTTAGTCTTCTAAACAAGATCAGATCTTAATTCCATGATCCATTGTTCAAAATGAACCTTCATCAATTAATTTGTTTGTGTGCATGTTTCCTTACTTACAAGGTGATATTAACTATGCATACATTCCAGATTCAATTTTAAATTGATTTTTACAATTTTAGGTAGAAGCTGTATCGAGAAAAGAATATGGTAACTAAGGCATTTGATGTGTGTTATTAACAAGAATTATGAATATTACTTCTAGGAGCACGAATAATCGGTGGTCACATTGCATTTGCTGGCCAGTTTCCTTTTGCTGCAGCTGTTCACGTTCAAACTGCTGACAGCAAGTTTTTTTGCGGAGGAGCACTGACAGGCAACGATTGGGTCATCACCGCAGGACACTGCGTCTACAAGTATTTTTAAAGATATATTTTCATTTAAAATACTAAACAAGTACATAATTTTAAGTGCCGTTCTATTTACTATTCAACTTGGTTCAAATCATTTAGAATCGGATGATCCTAATCGTCTGACAGTAGCTACATCTACGTATATTTTGCATCCAGATTTTAATCCAGAGGCTATCGAAAATGACATTGGTTTAATTAAATTTCGAAGACCTATTGACTATAACAGTAAAATACAAGACTTGTAATGATATGTGTTTTGTAATTTATTTTTAGTATATTTGAACCCCGTTTTTCCGATGGGATTTAGTTTAACAGACGATGCGCCGGTCTATGTACTCGGCTGGGGACAAATTAGTGACTGTAAGCACATTTCGAAGTGAAGTATATGTCGTAACAAATGTATAATTTTCAGCTGACCCGGAACTAAGTAACGAATTAAGATATTTGTTCATTAGGACTATCAGTAATGCAGAATGTCGAACTATTTATGGTGATCAAATAACTGACACCATGGTTTGTGTTGTTGGTAATTACAATGAAGGAACTTGCGTCGTAAGTAGAGAAACAATCGTTGTTATTGTATCTGTATAAAGGTGTTTTTTCTTTTTAAGGGTGACAATGGAAGTCCATTAGTTGCAAGTAACGGAAAATATTATGCTCTTGTTGGTGTTGCTAGTTTTGTCAGTGCGAAAGGATGCGAAAGTACAGATCCTTCTGGTTATACAAGAACATTTCCTTACTTGGAGTGGATACAAAACAATACAAGAGAGGAACAAAACTTGTATGAATAAAATTTAGAAATAAATGACAAAGTTTTACAGTGACACACGATACAAAAACCTTTAGCAAAGTAATCTCCTAAAAAATTCCACTAAAGATATTTTGAGCTAGTTTTTCAATAATTTCTAAAAATGGTCGATTTGTTGTAAATGATAAATAAATTAAACTTAGCTGTTATAACTTATGCGAACCTAATATATGAGTCCAAACTGCCTTATACAAGATAAAAAAAAATGCTGTGCAAAACTTCAAAGTTAAACAAAACATTTTGAAGATTCAAAGTACAACAACTATTAAGTATAGTTAATTTATCATTAGGCTTCGGATCTTAGGTTTTTTGCATTTTTATATCTACTTCAGGCATTGCAGCGAAATTTATATATTTATACAAATTTAAAAAAAATATGTTTATTTAACGCCCATTTATTACTAACTAAAATGCCTAATGTACCGTTAGAGACCTAAAGTGTTAATTAAACGACCTAATTGTAAATTTTAAAAGACTTAAAATAGGATTCCACGACCAACGAAGCGGACGTGCTAGCACAATAGAGATTTTCCGTGAATTCATTGTTTTGGCTGGCAGATTGTTTAAAAATGAGTTGTAAACAACGCTCTTGAGTTTAATGGTACGGGTTAGTGTCGCCAACTGACAACACTGGCCTGCATTTCATTTAGATTATAGCCGGAAGGAGGTGAATCTCTGAAAAAGCATTTTATTTTAGAAGTTTATTGTTAGTGATACTGAGTGTCTTTGCGTGTGCTGGGGCCGGTTTTGATTTTTATTATTATTATTATTATTATTATTAATATTATTATCATACTTTGAGCTGAGGCAGTGCCTATTAAGCTCACGATTTTACTAAAACAGAGAAATACAAATTGTAATCAGCGTAATTTACAATGGCGACAATTTATTATCTTCTGTTAATGTAGCTTTGCTTTGAATGTGTTGATACTATGAGAATTAATAGCGTTTGCGGGTAGGGCATTCCAGGCAGTAAATACTCGATTACTTAAAAAGTTTTCCCGGATCTTGCTTTTGTACTGATTATGACGCAATTTTAAGCTGTGACCACGAAGACGTTCGTCACTGTTGATGTTAAATAAAGGTGACAAGTCGACCCCAAGATAACCTTTCAAAATTTTAAATGTCCAGACTAAATCGTTTCTGGATCGTCTTTCGGACAGAGTGCAAAGTTTTAGTTCTTGGAGCCTCTGAGAATACGGAAGGTTATGTAGGCTGGCGACCGTTTTGGTTGCGCGTCTTTGAGCTCGCTCTAATAACTCAATGTCTTTTTGTAAGAAAGGACACCAGACAACAGATGCGTATTCCAACAGAGGTCTAACATAAGATTTATACAATGTCAGAAATGACTCCTTCGATAGACTTTGGAAGGCTTTTCGAAGCAGATACATCGTAATGTTTGTTTTTTTAGCAGTTTTTAAAGAGTGGTGCGACCATTTGAGGTCGCTTTGAATCGTGATACCAAGATCTACATACTTATCAACCGCTTTGATGAGATCGTTGCCAATACGATAGTTTAAACATGGATTTTTTGCACCCAGATGAAGAATGACGCACTTTTCTTTGTTAATAGGAATTAGCCACAGATCGCACCATTGTAGCACAGTATTTAGGTCTTCGATTAGGATATTATAACTGCTATTGGGATAGTTAAAAATTTTAAGATCATCCGCATAAAAGGCATGATCTGATTTTAGAAGACGACTTAAATCAGATATATAAAGAACAAATAAAACAGGCCCTAGGACGGATCCCTGAGGAACTCCGGATTTTACAGCATAATTATTGGATAATGAATCACCAACTCTGACGTAAAAGACACGTTCAGATAGGAAAGCGGATATCCACTTCAAGAGATTACCCTTAATACCTAACTCTCTCAGTTTGTGTATTAGCCTTCGATGAGGAACTTTGTCGAATGCCTTTTGAAAATCTATATAAACAATATCAACGGAATCACCACGGTCAATAGCTTTGGTCCATTTATCTAAACAGTATAGAAGGCATGTCTCAGTGGAACGACCAGGGAGAAAGCCATGTTGTTCGTCAGGTACTATACCTTCATGAATAGCAAAATGAATTATTCTTTTACACAAAATTCGTTCCATTAATTTACAGCAAACTGCAGTCAAACTTATAGGACGATAGTTTTTACGGTCAGTTTTGTCACCTTTTTTAAAAATGGGTGTGACAGAAGATTTTAACCAGTCGGACGGTAAAGAAGTTGAAAGTAAAGACTGGGACATTATGTGAGCAAGAGGCTTGGCTAATTGCAGAGCATATTTTTTTAAGAAAGAACCACAGATATTATCAGGACCAGGGGCACTATGTTCAGAAAGGTTCAATAGCTCACAATAAACTATAGCTTCATTTATTTCTATAGTATCAAGATACGATGATGTCGGGGGAGAACTAGGTAGATTTTGAGAGTCTTCACTGGTATATGTACTGGCAAAAAATTCTGCTAGTATTTCAGCCGATTCAGAGTTGGATTTAGAACAATAACCATCGTTGTTTTTTACAGTAGGCAAAGAAATTTTCGAACACAGTTTGCGTTTAGTATATTTATACACTGCTTTTGGTCCTCTGTTCAACAAGGAATTTTCATAAATTTGTCTGGCCTTATTTAAATCTTTGCTTAGTATATTGGCAAAACTACGGTGCAACTCAAAATCTTCTGTTTTCTTTGTCAGTTTATATTTTTTCCACAATTTTCTTTTATACTTAACCCTTCGCAGTAAATCCCCTGAAATCCAAGGTTTTGTACTATTCGACTGCTTGACTTTCGTCTTACTGTTGTTAGCAACTACACTATGTATTGTGTTTTTGAATACATTCCACAAAGTTTGTACTTCAGAAATAGAGTAAAAGGCTTCCCAGTTGAGGTGGTCCATGACAAAAGAAACTTGATTATGGTCGATTATTTTGTATAACTCTTTCCTGTGTTTTGAAGCTGTGACTAGACTTATCTGGATATTAGATTCTATTACTGCATGATCAGAAATGCCTATTGGAGAGGAAATGTTAATATCAGAAAGAAGAGTAGTATCATTAATTAGAATTAAGTCTAAGAGTGACGGGGTATTACCAAGTCTAAATCGAGTGGGTTCGTGCACTAGTTGATTATAATTAGAGTCAAGATACATTTCTACAAAGAGTGAATTCGTATTATTACCTTCTGGTATATATGTAATGGGCCATTTAATATCTGGCAGATTAAAATCTCCACAGACAATTAAGCAACTATAATAATCGGAAATTCTCTTAAGTTCATTAATTAGTAGTATATCATCTGCCAGTGAGGTGGTGGGTGAACGATATATACAACCTACACAAAAAGAAACTGTTTTAAAAGATATACAGAGAAACAAACACTCAATAGTAGATGAGGTAATATTATGATGCATTTCAGAAATTCTAAAATTATGAAAATCAATTTTGTTTAGTAAAATACATACTCCACCTCCATTTCCTTTTCGATCACAACGATAAATATGATAATCAGGCAAGTCAATTAACTTATTACCAATTGATTCATTTAACCATGTCTCGGATATAGCTAAACATGAAGTTCTGTTATTCTGTAAATATAAATTTAGGGAGTTTAATTTTGCCATTATTGACGCGATATTTGTGTATGCAAAGGAAAATTGTTTTAATTCAGTTACAGTTTCAGTTTCATTAGGTAAGGGCTCACCTGGGGTATTAGTATTCGAAGCATTTATATATTCCAGTACACATGTTGATGAGTTTGTAAGTAATTGCTATTGCCGTAGGAAATTTTCTTTTTTAAATTGATCTACTGCAGCTTGATATACAGGACATCTGTTGTCCCATGCGGCATGATTTGTGTTGTGCTGAGTGTCACTATCTTTTGTTGCTTTTTTACAGTTGATGCAATTGAGAGTTTGAGCTTTACAATCAGATACAGAATGTTCTAACCCGCACTTCGGACAAGATTTTGGCTGCCGACAGTTTCTTGAAGAGTGATTGAAGCCGTTGCAGTTGAAGCAGCGAACAATATCAATTGCGTCGTAAGCATAACAGTAGTCGTACCCAATGAATATTCCTCCAGCTTTCATGATGAGATCGTATGTAGATTGATCGATTTGTAACACAGCTTGGTATACTTTGGAATTCTTTTTTGTCGGCCACTGTTTTAGTAGCTTACATTCAGGATGATAGTTCAATGAGAAACTCTTACTTTTCACAGAATGTTCGAGAAAATTGATTAGTTCAGTTTCGGGGTATTCCTGAGATAGCCCGACAATTTTAATTCTGGGTTGCACACCTTTAATTTCGTGGATTTCATAATTAGCTCCTAATTTATCAGTAGCACGTTTTTTAAAACGATCGTTTTCTTCCTTAGAAGGAAATCCTATCAGGACTCCACCACTTTGCGTATTTTTAATTTTCGTGAAGGATAACTGGGATTCCAAGGGATTTATGTTGTCTCTAATGTCGGACTTAGTAAGAGTTGTAGTTTGTATGATATTTTTTGGCTTAATGATGACTGCCGGTTGAGTTTTGTCTTTCAGGATTTTCGAATATGATGGGACAGTTGCACTATCCATCTCAGATTGATGTAACATTCGTATCTTTTCATCAGCGATCTTATTAAAATCAGTTTTCAGTGTATCAAACACACTATTTAAACTATTTAACATTTCAGAGTGTTTGTCCTCAAGAAGTTTGTTTAAACCTGTGTGGTCAAGATAGAAACATTTTCGGACACAATCGCTGCACTTCCACGATAAACCGGGTACCGAATTTAAATATTTCATAACCGCAGTAGTGATGTCAACACATTGGGAATGAAAACGCTTGTTGCAGATGCCGCTGCAAGATACAGACGGTGCCTTACCGTCAATAACTGCAAGGCACGTACCACAAGGAGTAACCATTTTCTAAAGCAAGCTGAACTCACTTGTTTTTCTTTCGAAATAAATTAATTCTCCGCATTTGCCCACCGCTAAAAAGCGAGGTAAAAATGAGCGATAGCTCACCACACGGCGTCCGTGGGTGTAGATAACACCGTTATCTCCGAGCAGAAAAAAGAAAATACCGCTTTGATCTTATAATTAGACAATTTAGAAAAATTACTGTCTTACCACGCAATACAGTATTACCAATCTTTTGACTGCTTTCTTCTGTATACAAATGAGAAACAATGGGAGCTCACAAACACACGTCTGAAGTCGCGCGATTCTCGAGAGAAATGAATTTTTGTGCATACAGTAAAGAATTCTCAAAATGCCTAAGGTAAAATCATCTATGACAGATAAAATCAAATTATGGTTAGGGAATAATTTGGACATTAATTTTCAATTTCCTACTTCAACCAAAGACAATGAGTTATTCTGCAAAGTGTGTGGAAAAGTTGTAAGTAAACATTTAAAATACTGAAGCTTGAATTATGTTCACATTTTTGTTTCCTAGTTTAAGTGCGAAAAAAAATCACACTTTGAACAACACTGCATTGGCGATGCACATAAAAAGAACGAGAATAAATCCAATTAACAGACTTTATTAAACATTAGTTGAGACAATGATTTTACGCAATTTTGCACCGATTTATGTAGGACATTTACCGCAGCGAATATTCCATGGAATAAAGTTAGTTGTCCTGAGTTTAAAAATTTTATGCATAAATATACAGGAAGGCATTTACCCCCAGAAACTACTCTGATAAAAAATTATTCACCAAAAGATTACGATATGGTGAGCATTAGAATTTTTATTTAAAAACTTTTTAACATAAATTTTATAATTTACAGGTAATTAAACAAATTAGAAATTCTATTGGCAATAATGATTAGCGTCGATGAGACGACGGACAGATTAGGAAGATACATAACCCATTTAGTAATTGGAATGTTATCTTCTGAAGAAGCTGACCGTCCATTTCTACTAGCTTTGAGGCAGCTTGATAAAACTAATAGCAACACAATCTCGAGATTTATAAACGAATCATTGGGTGTGCTATGGATAATTTTAAGCATTGAAATTATTATAATTTATTTAATTGTTAATTTGTAGCTTTATTGTGGCCAAAAGGAACTGAACACAAAAAAGTTAAATGGTTGGCAGCAGATGGTGCTTCATACATGATCAAAACTGGTGCTAATTTGAAGGTGTTTTATCAAAATATAACACACTTAACATGTATGGCACTTGTGTTACATTTAGTGTCTGAAACAATTAGACTGAATTATCCAGATGTCAATGGGATAATTAGCAATGTTAAGAAAATCTTTTTAAAAGCACCAATAAGAGTAGAGTTTTATAAAAACTATTCACCAAATACACCTCTCCCACCTGAACCTGTATTAACCAGGTGGGGCACTTGGATTCAAGCAGCATTGTTTTATGCAGAACACTTTGATGTTTTAAAACAAGTCAGTAAATATACAATGGTTTTTTACTATCATTCTGATATTGAATATTTTTAGGTTGTAATGTCATTTGAAGCCACAGATGCACAAAGCATTAAAAAACCTCAAGAATTCCTGAATAAAGCAATCGTTAAAAATGAACTCTTGTACATTAAAACTCACTTTAAAATTATTGTTGATGTAATAGAACAATTAGAAACTATAGGTTTAAAATTAAACCAAAGTATGGAAATTGTAGAAAAAGTGTATACATCTTTAAAAAAACACACCAGGAAAGATGGGGAAATGGTGTTCCAAAAATAATGTTCTCTATTAAAAAAGAATCCAGGATACGATTTTATATGTTCCGTAAATAACGTAATTTGCCGTAATGGAAATGCTACCAACAATACATACATAAATGAAAACGTAGTTTGTTCAATATTCAATTTTGCACCCATCACTTCTTGTGATGTGGAACCCACGTTTTCAAAACTTGTGTTTTAAGCGATCAAAGGTGTAAATTTACAATCGTATATAGTCTGCTTTTGTAACTCATTTTAAATACCTGAATTAATATTTTATTTTTTGTTAAATGCGACTTGCTTTAATTTGATCTCCATTTTTTTGCGATAACTTAGAATTAGTGGACGTAACTATAGATCGTTTATTTATTTAATTTTTTTTTGTTTGTTACACAAAATATTTGTTTCTATAATGTTTTGTTTAATGTTTTTTTTTAAATATATAATAATAATAATAATAAATTTATTGAGTACCATGAATAAAAAAAAAAAATACAAGTAAACGAAAATAAATAAATAATGCATAATACTCAAAAGGGAAAAAAAAACAGATTCAGTATTACTGATTTACAATCTGTCCCTATGTTGAAAAGAAATGGAAATGAGATATGAAATACAAGTTGTAAAATATGAAAGAGGAACATAATTTTTTATAGATAGTATTAAAGGTACAGAATTTAAAAAAGATTTAAATTTAATTTTAATTTTATTTCTGCTTGCTCAACCAATAAGAGATCCTTTACAGATTTGATGATGTAATGGTTATTTAAGTTGGAATAATGACGTAAAACGTTATTTATGACATATGCAGCTAAATATGAAAATGACGATTTATATGAACTCAAAGAATGAGAAGGTATGTCAACAGTCAGATCTATTTGTCGCAGGTTTCTGTCATGTACAGAACTACGAATTGAAATTTTATTTTGCAGATAGTGAGGCTCATTATGAAGTCGGATTTTTGTTATGAGTTTGATAAAGTGATGAAAACGTCTTTCATGCATTTTCATCCAGCCTAAATTCCGTACAAAAGGTGTAATGTGGGTGTCACGTGGAATAGAATAAATATATCTCACACAAAAGTTTTGAATCTTTTGCAAACGATATTTGTCCACACAAGATAGACAGGGACCATATACTATGTCAGCATAGTTTAAATGTGAAAGTATCAAGGCATCAGTCAACAGGCGTTTGGAGCGAATGTCTAAAAGGTTCTTATAAGGGGAAATCAATTTGAATCCATTAAATGTGGTTTGGCAGATCTTATTTATATGGTCAGTAAATTTTAGCTGATTATCAATATGTAACCCAAGACTTTTAACTACTCGGGCAGAAGAAATAGTGGTACCTCCAATATGAAGATTAAGATCTGAGTTTATTGACCCTTTTCCTGTAAGCAAAGTGAGTAGACATTATATAAATTCCAATGATACAGAGTGAGACAACATCGCGCAGGCGAAGTCAGATTTTTGGAGCGCCAAGTTAAAATTAACCAATGAGCGACAGATTACGCATGTATAGCCGGTTGCATTCTGTCAAAGCGGTTTGTCACAGTATAGACACAGTATAGATATCAATCAGTAGAGACAACTCGCTGTTTTTACTGACCCGTTTTCATGGGTGGTCGTTTGTCTTGTGACCGTATGAGGGCGCGCAACGCAAGGTACTTCTCTTTCTTACACATTGGGACATTGAACTGCGGTACTTTTGTTATCTAGTGACGTTAATGTGAATTGTGAAATATTTGAAATTTGGCAGTTTAGTTGCATTGGTTTTGATGATTTAAGGCTGATCTTCCGGTGTAATAATTGCAGTTAAGTGTAATTTTCACAGAGACATTTTAAAAAGCGTTGTTCACGTTTTCATAGGACCATTGTTTACTGTTTATTTTTTTTTGTAAAAAAAATAAATGTACATATATTAGCATTTTCTAATAACGTTGAATTTTACAACGATTTACAGCCATCATGAAAAAGAAATTAATGAAACGTAAAATCGTAATCAGAAAAGCGGTCCACATCTAAGTTTCAACATGGCATCCCAGTAGTTATAGGGCGCTTAATTAATTATTTATTATAATAGACTGTGTGGTTTCTAAGATCAACTAGTTATAAAATGTTATTGTTATTACACTATTTTTAAGTCTTTTCCAAAAATTCATTTGCACAAAGTGTAGTAAATTGTGTACACGAATCAATTTTAAAATGAAGCGTTTGTGATCCTTTTTAAATTGGGTGGCGACATCTAGAAATATTTTGGACAACGACCACCGATGACGGCTTAAAATTCGGGTCAAAAAGATCAAAGGCGCCGACACGAGTTGTCCATACTGACTGTTGTCTATACTGTGGTCACAGGCCTTTGCTCTGCTGCCGGAGTGCCGGATACTATTTCCAACGTGGTTTTGAAGATGCGTGCGCACGGAAAGTCACGATGGAAGTTTTACGATCTTACAGGAAAAGGGTCAATTGCTCTTATTTTATTTGGTGTACCCAAAGTAATTGAAATAGTTTTTGCAAGATTTAAGGAAAGACAGTTCTTACAAGTCCATTCACGTGAACGTTCAAGATCTGAGTTAATTTTTTCTGGAGCGTTATGTTCAGATACAGGATTAAAAGAATAATAAATTTGAAAGTCGTCAGCATACATATGAAGTTGACAATGTTGAAGATATTTAGGGAAGTCAGCCGTATAAATAGAAAACAAGACAGGACCTAGTACAGATCCTTGAGGTACACCATTTTTTATTGTAAGAGGTTTAGAAATAGAACCATGACAGGATACGACTTGAGATCTATTAAGAAGGTAGTTTTCGAGCCAAGTTACGCAGTTTTCAGAAAAGCCATAATATTTTAGTTTAGCAAGCAATAACTTAAAATTAACCGCATCGAACGCTTTAGACATGTCCAATAAAGTAAGTGAAGTTACTTTACTGTCACAGCAGCCTTTCAATACGTCATCAATTAGGGAACTTAAAACAGTGGTCGTGCTAAAGTGAGTTCTGAAGCCTGATTGAACAGTAGGAAGAATATTTGCCTGAGATATAAATATATTTAATTGTTGCAAGAGGGCTGATTCTGCTATTTTCAGCAATGTACTAAGTAAGCTGATTGGTCTGAGATCTTTAAGGCAGGTTGGAGCACCTTTTTTTGGAATTGGTTTTACCAAGGCACATTTCCATTGGCTAGGAATTTGACTTAGTTCGAAAGAGTAATTGAGGATGTAAAATCCATGGAAGAGCAATTTGCAACATTTTACCTGATACTCCATCAAGGCCAGCAGAGTAAGACTTTTGTTTTGAAATGAGTTCATTAATCGTGTCAGTATTTACGGGATGATAAGAAAATTTTGAATTGTTATCATAATATTGGGATGAGAATTCGGATAGATACTCGACATCAGGAGTTGATTGGGGAATACTTCCGATAAAGTATTGATTTATTAAACCTACGTCATTAAAAGGGTGTACGTTAGGTAAATCATTGTGGTACGTCATATTACTCCAGGATTTTATTTTTTTCCAGAATAAGGTCGAGTTACGGCCACATGAGGCCAGACTGTGACGGTAATATGCTTGTTTTTCTAGTATTATAGCAGAATTGTAATAGTTTCTTAGTTGGCAATAATAATTTTTGTGTTCAAGTTTTAAAGTTTTTTTGTAACGATTCCACGCCTTCTGCTTTATTTGTTTTAGGAATTTCAAATTATCAGTAAACCAGGTATAGTTGTTGCGCATTATTTTTACCGTTTTAACCGGAGCATGAACATCAAACAACGACAGTAGACAGCCGTTAAACCAATCTACCTTTACATCTAGGCCAGAAATATCATAAATTTTATTCCAATTCATTTTAATATATTTTTTTGATGTATGCTTTTTCGTTGAGCAATTTTTTCTTCCAGGTTTTTAATCTAAACTAAGATTTTTATAACCTAATTCGTCACTTTTGGAAACTAAAGTTGTCTCCTTTTATTCAATTTTTAACGACGTAAAATCCGAAGCCTATTTATCATAGATGCTTTTAAAGACAGGTTCGAGGTTAATTCGGGGTATTTCTGTTTGTATTGATGAGGCTGATACGTGTTTAAACTCCATATTAATTTTAATAATAATGAAAAAACTTTCAGAGTTTAAAAAATATATTTGTAGTCACTGCTACACGTGTTTCGGTACACAGTACCGTCTTCAGGCAGAAGAGAAACTGTTTCTCTTCTGCCTGAAGACGGTACTGTGTACCGAAACACGTGTAGCAGTGACTACAAATATATTTTTTAAACTCTGAAAGTTTTTTCATTATTATTAAAATCGGGGTATTTCGACTTCTGCAAAGTATCTGATTGAGTCAACCCTACTCCATGTCCAAAAAATTTAAGAATTTCTTTCGGCATTGGCGATCATAATAAATTTGAAACAAATTAATAAAACTTCCAATATGAGAAATGTGTGTCTTGTCTCATAATATTTTCTATTATTATCCATAATCTTGACATCTGTTTTGAATTGGATAGTGTATTTTCTCAAAATTTTCACTACTGGCCCTTCTTGGTCTATTTGCTCTGCGCCTTAACGGAAATCTGAATTTCGTATTTTTGATTTTCCTAACGACGACTTACTAAGATTTTTGTTTAAATTTTAAACTTCTGTAAAGTTGCTGCTTTCTATGAAATTTTATTGCATGACATAGAAATATTGCTTCCTTATAAAGTCAACAACCGTAAGGCTAGTAGTTTAGTAAGAAACTTAAAGAACTATGTCGTTTAAAAACAACAGCTGATTGTGTACCGAATTAGAAAAAGGTAAATTTGATAACTACGTCTATTTCAAATAAATGAGTTTATTTGATGTATTTGATGAAATTTTTAATATGAAATCTTGGGCTCCTAACGGTGCCCCACGCTTTTTTATAAAAAATCGAAATTTTTCTCTTTAGTACTCTTTATTTTTCTGCTTAAAACATCTTTGAGAGATGGTCTACAATGTTGAAAAACAGTTACATTCTTTCCACTTTTGATCTGGGTAGAGAAACGTAGTTGAAAATTATGTAGGCGGTTGTTGAAAAATTAACAGCTCCTGAGTTACTCGATTCCATTGTAACTAGTCAACTTCAATGGTTTTCGTCTTCAGTTTTTTAATCAAATCTGCACGCAGCAATTGAGTTATAATATCAATAAAATCAGATTTTAGAGGAAATTGACGAACTCAAAGATTTAGGTGTAAATTTACTCTCAACTTCGTTTTAACAATCACATTGACTACATTATTGACAAATCTTTGACTTAGTGGACTATTCGTAAGCCATTTATGTTTTTGTTAAATTTATTCCAGAATATAGTACCGCTACATTAAAAACTATATAACTAGATGAAGATGAGAAATAGTACAAGGAAAACTCTTAAATCAATTTGTTTATAAAGTTAGAGTCTCTAAAACGAATTTGTGTTTCCGCTTGTTTTTAAACTTTGTGATAATCATATTGACTAGGCAGAATTTTCGATACTATTTGATTTAAAGGCATGATTAGTTCCTATTAGAAATCATCACATAATGTCGGTCTTTTTGAAACTTATTTTTACTTTTGACTTGAAAACAAAAGTCTAAATCCACCACAATTTAATAGGATTTAGTTACGGATCAATTATCTTGATGGTGAAACAAAAACAATAACAAAAATTTTGATGCCATGGAACTTTCGATCTGAACAAGTACTTCTGTTTGTAATGCTTATTAAAATATTCTCCTGAAATATTTCTCCAAAATGAATCTAGTATCTACGTATCGTTCTCTTTGTGTTAGATAAAAATAGCATATTTGTGACAATAAATTAATTTACTAGGAACTCTCAACGTTACTGCTAATAGAAATGTCCGTAATAAATTTTTAAACATTTTATTGACAGATTTTAAACCGAGTTCAAAATTTGTTCATATAATTTTCGAAAATGATTTACCAATAATAAATGTAAACACTGCCTACCAATTCTGATAAGTGATAACCGAATTTACCAAATATTTTTATTGAAGTATTATTATTCTATAAAACAAGATCAGATCTCGACTTCATAATCCATTGTTCAAAATGAACCGTCATCAAATAATTTGTTTGTGTGCAAGTTTCATTGTTTACATTTACAAGGTGATTATATTAATTATGTAAATTTCAAGAAATTAATTTTAATATTTTTTTTCAATTTTAGGTGGAAGCTATACCACAAAGAGACTATGGTATGGCAAATATTATCCAGTTTTTAACAAAGCAAAAAAAATGCATGATTTCTAGGAGCACGTATAATCGGTGGTCAGGTCAGGTCAGGTCAGGTCAGGTCAGGTCAGGTCAGGTCAGGTCAGGTCAGTGTATGCACTGGGTTGGGGACAAACTAGTGACAGTAAACACATTGTTTAATTGAACTTTACAACAAACGTATTAATTTATAATTTAAGCTGACCCAGAATTAAGCAACGAATTAAGATTTTTATTAATTAGGACGATCAGTAATGCAGAATGTCGAATGATCTATGGTGATCAAATTACTGATAATATGGTTTGCGCTATTGGCAATTACAACGAAGGAACTTGTATCGTATGTCAAAAAGCACTGTCTGAATTTGAATAATACTTGGTACTTTTTTTATAAGGGCGACAATGGAGGTCCACTGGTTGCAGGTTATGGAAAATATTATGCTCTCGTTGGTGTTGCCAGTTTTGTCAGTGCGAATGGTTGCGAAAGTTTGAATCCTTCTGGTTACACAAGAACGTATCCTTACTTGGAATGGATACAAAATAACACACGACAGGACGAATATCTTTAAATAATGTGTATAATACGGAGAAATAAATGCAGAAACACGTAACTTATAAATGTGTTCCGTTTTAATAACCTTTACTTACAACCGGGAATAAAATGGTAGAGAACAATTTAAGTGAAATACCAAACTTTATTCTTTTATTTATTAACATTAACATTTACGTTAATGGTATCCAAGAATTGATTATTTCTATTGCGACCGACTAAAACTTTGCTATTAATTCTGCACAACGTGAAAAATATGTACATATTTTGCCTATTCTAAATTAAAGTATATTTTTTTATTCCTTCAAATGCTCATTTAAGACACATATAAGTACCGATAATTTGGCTGATAAGTGGATTTAAGAAAAATTTTTATTGGTACAGCTACTCTATAAAACACCATGAGATCTACTATAATCCACTCTTCACAATGAAGCGCAATCAGTTAATCTTTTTGGGCGTAGCCCTCATTGTTTACATTTCGCAGGTAAATATACTAACTACTCTCTATAACAATAATATTTTTACAAATTTTAGTCGGAAGCTGCAACCAAGGGTAATTCATTGATTATGCTAACCGTTCGTAGTAACAGGTGAACAATTTCTAGGATCGAGAATAATCGGAGGAGACGTTGCCAGAGCCGGACAGTTTCCTTTTGCTGCGGCAATTCATGTCCAAACAGCTGACAGCAAATTTTTTTGCGGTGGAGCTCTAACTGGTAACGACTGGGTTGTCACTTCTGGTCACTGCGTTAACAAGTATATTATAAGTCATTTTTAATAAAAAAAAAAGTGGTTTTAAATTGTAGTGCTATTCTATTTACCATCCACATTGGCTCCAATCATCGAGAATCAGCCGAGCCTGACGGTTTGACTGTAGCAACGTCTACTTATGTTCTACATCCCGATTTTAATGCAGACACTTTCTAAAATGATATTGGATTGATTGAGTTTCGAAGACCAATTGATTTTAATTGTAGGTGTACTTAAAAGTGTTGGTGAATTTGCAGCTTTACTTTATTAATAACTTTAACTTTAATGTTTGAATGATTTCAGCATATCTAGAACCTGTGTACACACCGGAGTTTCCCCTAAACGATTACGCAGATGTGATTGGTCTAGGATGGGGTCAAATTAGTGACAGTACTTTCATCAATAATCCAATTGTTTTATCTCATTAATTTTTTCAAGATGACGCCGAACTTAGCGACGATCTACGATACGTAAAAATGACGGCTATTACCAATACAGAATGTAAAATGACTTATGGAAATCAGATTACTGATGGTATGGTTTGTGCCATTGGCAATTACAACGAAGGCACATGTGTGGTAAGTAAACTAGAAGACACTGATTTCGTTGCAATGAGGCTTGCTTTTTTTTAAAGGGTGACACTGGGAGTCCTTTGGTAATCGAATTTCCAAAGAATTATTTTCTCGTTGGTGTTGCAAGTTTCCTCAGTGCTAATGGTTGTGAAAGCACCAATCCGTCAGGCTACACAAGAACTTATTACTACTTTGACTGGATCAAAAATGTTACAGGAACTTATCCTGGTCTCTCATAATATTTTCCATTTTTGTAGTAAAGTTGTAGATTATTGCAGAAATTGGTGCAAATTTTGTTTTGGAAATAAATGAATTTATCTCTACTTCTGTTATGATAAATGTGCGCCGTACTTCAATCCTTTTAAAATTTAAGTAAATTTACGAAGATCACAATGTAACATTTTTAACAGTAGCTGAAAACTACATTCATCGTGGATTAACAATAGAAAAAATTGACTCTATTTGTATGCATGAGAAACCTGCAGTAAATCTCTAAATGTCAAGGTCAATAATTCCAGATTCTGAATTCATAGTTTGTGCAAGGTCGAACTATAATATCATAAGTTAATGAATTTACTTGAGTGAATAAATTTATAGGTTGCATTGCCGGTTCCGAAATGTGTAATCTGAATTCGTTCTCAGCACTTATCATGTCAGCTTGTGTGACAAAATGTTGGTGGTCACTGTGTTGTTCCTTGCAATTATTTTATACTTTTTCTTAAAGAAAAAACGAACAAAATGTGACAAAAGCTTCCCTCAACCACCAGGAAATATACTTTTGGGGCACATACTACATATAACCTCCACCACACGTAATGTATATTTGTTTTACTTTTAGTACATAGCACTTTCGAAAAATACCTAAATATTTTTTTTTTCATTTCGAATGCAGAAGTTATTTTCGGCTTGATTTCTTTGAAAGTTACAACTGTTTTGCCAAATATAGCAACTATTGTGATATTAAAAAAAATTGACAGATATATTGGATGGCGCAAAAAATTTTCTCAGCTATGGTGACACGGTTACTTTAAGATTCGGACCTGACATTTGTCCTGTCCGCAAAGGCCTCCTCACTCAAGATCACAGTCTGATCGAATTCATGTTAAGCAACAACAACCTGATCAAAAAATCTGAAAATTACAAATTTTTAAAGAAATGGCTTGGAAACGGATTATTGGTAAGCGATGGTAAGTTCCGAAATAGAAACAAGGCAAAAATACAAACATAAGATTTAAGGCGACTACTGGAAAAGACGCCGGAAAATTTTAACACCCGCTTTCCATTTCGAAATCCTAAAAAAATTCGTTGAAGTTTTCGAATCTGCAGGAGACGTTCTTATAGAAAAACTGCAGGAGTACGACGAAGACACTAGTGTTGATTTACATACTCTAACCACATTATACGCGCTTGATGTTATTTGTGGTAAGTCCGTTACTATCAAATTTCGTTTTCTAACAATATTGCAGAAACCGCTATGGGTACAAAAATAAATGCTCAAAGTGGCCATAACATCGCCTACGTCCAAAGCGTAAGAAATATGTGTAAAACTGTCATCGAGAGAGCTTTTTCGCCGTTTAAAATCCACGATGTATTCTATTGGTTGACTAGAGACTATTATAAGCAACAAAAGGCGTTAAAAATTTTACACGGTTTTACTATGAACGTTATCAATTCTAAAAAAGACAGACCTGTCAGAAATGATGAGAAAAAGACAGCTTTTTTGGATGCACTGTTGAAGTTTTTTCAAAAAGATGATTACCTCAGTATCTCTGAAATTCGTGAAGAAGTCGATACTTTTATGTTTGAGGTACGACAAACTCGTGGTTTGTTTTGAAAGACGATTATGATTTTTAGGGTCATGATACCACAGCGTCTGGAATTAGTTTTGCGTTGTATTGTTTAGCCGATCATCCGGAAGTCCAGGTATTTTAGTACCCGAAGGAATCTTAGATAAATATTAACACCTTCGTTAAACTGTAGGAAAAAGTTTTTCAAGAACAGAAAGAAATATTCGGAGATCGGAAGAAACCTGCAACGACGTACTCCGATTTACAACAGATGAAATATTTGGAGTGCGTTCTGAAAGAAACTCTTCGTTTGTATCCTTCAGTTCCCGTCATTGGAAGGCATACGACGGAGGAAATAAACTTCGGTAGAATTTGAAGTCTAGAGTGGTGTATATTTATTAAAAAAATAATTTTAGATGGTTATGTAATTCCCAAGAATACTAATATTGTCATTTTTATTTATGGTTTACACAGGAATCAGGATTATTTTCCAGAACCTGAAAAGTTTAAACCAGAAAGATTCGAAAATATTGATAATGCGTTCTCTTTTTCGTATATTCCATTTAGTGCTGGATCTAGAAATTGTATTGGTAGGTTTTGTGTTAATAAATACTCTAGCAAATTACAAGAACACATGCAATTTTTAGGCCAGAAATTTGCCATGTTGGAAATGAAAAGTGTTATTTCGAAAATAGTCCGGCAGTTCGAAATAAAACCAACCGTCCCTAGGCATGAAGTGCAGTTGTCTCCAGAGACTGTTTTAAAATCGGGGAATGGTGTCAAAGTTACGCTTAAGAAAAGGGATTAATACACTGGTGCTTAAATATTGTAAGGAAGCAGTGTTTATAGTTAAAACTCTATTATATAGTCTGGTTAAATACATTTGAATTGTATAAACATTTTTGTTGATTTATTTTAGTAATGTTATATGGTTAATCATTTTTAACTCGTAAGGAACATAATATTTGCATTTTTAGCTTAGTTTTTATTTTAGATTCACTAGACAAACTTTTGTTTTTAAACTTACCGGTGTAAATTTTAGAATAAAAAGAAAACTTACAAGAAAATTTTACAATTTATACTTTTCAAAGTCTTAATGATGAGTAATGACACTGATTACTGAAAACTACAATTCAATCTTATTTTAAAAACCTACTTTACGATTTTGGACGCATTATGGTAGCAATTGTAATTTTCGTATAACTTTTATTTTCTGTTATTAAGCACTATGTTAGTGAATACGATGAATTATTTAGAACATTAGGAACCTGTTTTGGCCGCCAATGGTTTTTGTCGAAATATGCAGATTCAAATTCTTTCCAACTTTTTTCTAAAAAGGATTAAATTAATGCAAGTAATTTTTTTACTACTTTTTTTAAGTGCATATCTACAATCTACATAGTTTATCGAAACTGGTTTCCAAGCAGTTAGTTATGTCATAATCATAATCCTAAATTAATTACATTTATAATCTGTCAGCCGGTACCTAAACAACAACACTATTCATTCAATTTGGCGATATTTTCCACCACGTATTTTTAAAAATTGGTCTAAAGAGTTTAGACAGTACTTCCCTTGCTGTCGGAAACTTGACGACTGCATGGCTATTGTGTTTTTTTCTCATTACATTTTTGTAGTGCGAATTTAAAAAAAATTGCGATGACGTCAACATTTTTGCAAGGATACGTATATCAGTTGGGATAGATGTAGTGTAATACTAAGAATAAAATTATTGTATTCCCAAATTTTCGGGAAAATGAATATTGATTTTTTATAATCAATAAAATAACGAAACAATTTACTCACGTATACAGCAACTGAAAATCGTTTATGTATAAACATTCTTAATTTAAGATGACAAGCGTAACAGCATACGTGAGAGTCAAACAGAGAAACTGTAAACAAAACGACCATCGGTTTTATTGCTTCGACTTCCGCTTATTATACAGGGCTTTCATAAATGATTCTAAGGGCGTAGTTGGCCATGGATTTCAAAAATGCCGCTTTGCTGAAATTGTCTCATTTGACAGTTCTCACTTGTCATTGTGCTTGTCATTTGTAACCTGTCACTTAAAATCATCGCTTTTATTGTTCTACCACTTTCCAAGTGTGATTTACAGTAATTCTCGTTGATCCAAGTTTAAAACAACAAAATAGCCTTTCTTAAGGCTCTTGGTGCTTGCGTGCGAAAACTTTGAGTTCGAAGCGAAGACCGTGAAAATGGTTTATTCGGTTGAGCAAAACACTTTCATCGTTATGTCTTATTATCGCAATGGGACATTCGTAGACGGAGCGTGGCTGTATTCTGTAGCCGCTTGTAAGCAAGAATATCTGGCCAATTACCCTGATTTGGAAATTCAAGAAACATCATTAGAGGCTCACATTAGAGATGTCATCAACAGATTTGTTCGCACTGGCAATGTCAACAAAGGGAAATCTTCTGGGAGACCTGCAGTATCTGAGGAAGTTGTTGATGATTTGAGAGAAAGACTCGAGCAGAATCCCCAAACATCTTTGACAAGATTATCTCAACAATCAGGAGTTCCCGTAACCACATGTCACAAAGTAGTGAAAAAACGATTGCATATGCATCCTTACAAAATAACTACTGTGCAACAACTTTTACCAATAGATCCTCCACGCCGCGTAGAATATTGCAATTGGTTTCAGAATACTTTTCATGATGACGGGTTACTGGACCTTACATTTTTTAGTGATGAAGCATGGTTTCATTTATCTGGCTATGTCAATTCGCAAAATTTTAGAATTTGGTCCGCGGAAAATCCACATGTTTTTGTAGAGACGCCTCTTCATCCTTTAAAAATTGGAGTATGGTTGGCAGTTTCTCGTAGACGAATATATGGACCTATTTTCTTTCATGATACTATGACTGGAGAGAGGTATAGGCAACAGATTTTGGAACCATTTATTCAACAACTTGATGACGAAGAGCTGCAGTTAGGGTACTTTCAACAGGACGGCGCGACTGCACACACTGCACGTGCTACATTGGAATATTTACAACAACATTATGACGATCGTGTAATAAGTTTAGGAGTGCAGCATGCATTTCCACCACGTTCCCCAGATCTTACGCCATTGGACTTTTCAATATTTGGATATTTGAAAGACAAAGTGTTTCAACGGCAAATGAATAACTTGGCAGAGTTGCAACATGAAATTGAACGATGGGTTCAAAGCATTGATGGAAGGATGTTACAGAACATTTTTGAAAGTAAGAAAAAGAGAGTGAATATGTGCCTTGAACTAAATGGTGAACATTTTCAACATTTACTGTGATGTTTAACCACAATAAATTTGTTTGTTTATTCCATTATGAATTATTTTTATTTTTAACAACAAATTGACTATCAAGAATGTTGGAGTTCCGCGCATGAGGGTAACAAATTACGCCCGCGTAATTTCAAATGTTCAAATTCTATGTGAGTGACCTAATTTTGCATTGAAACGAATCTGTACACAAAAAAAAACAAAAATCAAAAACTAGTTTTTAAAATTAGCAACGAAAGTATATTTTGAAGCTTGATACTTAAAATGAAATCACACTACGTTCTAAATACCTATTTATTATGTACAATAAAATTTTTGATAGAACTGAATGAAATCTCAAACCGTAAAAACTCTGATTATCCGTGTCCGTTCACCCACCCAGGGTTTAGAAGCTACCCAGCAGTCAAAGTTATATTTGGATTTTTATCTTTTACGTTTATACATTTTCGTTGAATATGTACTTTTGTGGCGGGAAGTGAAATATTAATTTTGTAATATACTATTGTTTTGTGGCTAATTAAAGAATTTGGTGTAATTTTTATGAAAAGGACAATGGACAGATAAAGTTCTATTAGTTTATTAAGTAAAAACAAGCACTAGACATGACAAAACATATTTCAGTATGAGCATCCAAAAGTTTGAAGTGTTAATAAAATGTGCTTATTGTGTGAAATAATTTCAAGTACAGATCGACATCTAAGATATTTTCACGGCGACAATTTCAAAAATATTAAAAACTAGCAGAATAATTTGTCCGCTATGCTTTGAAAACTTTCAGCGTTTTCACTTATTAACGAATCATTTCAACATCGTTTATAACATTGAGTTGGAAGTAAAGGATCTACAATTTAAGAAAACGGAAGATTTTCTTTACACGAAAAGCAGATTTAGAGTTAAAAACTAATTCTTTTATATGACGAATTATTATTTTCTACTATGAATGTCAGAAGTAATCTAGAAAATTCTGTTAGTAAATGTAATATACGAGCTCCTAAAATTAGTGGCAGTATCAAAATGCAAGGAGTCTGTCCTTCACGAATTACAGCTCACTTTGATCATTCTTCCTCAGTGGTACTTGTTCAGTTTATTGCTATTCATGTTGTTCATCACAATGATCTTCGCTGTCAACCCCTGACTACAAAAGAAACGACATATCTAGTTGAACAAATTCGCACTGGTGTAACACACGAAAAAATAATTGAAACTGTTAAAAATCTAGAACTCAGTTCATGTACCAGATTTAATCTTCTGACTATGAAAGACATTCCCCACATTGCAGAAAAAATAATATATCTGGTAAATGAAGTAAGGAAAATCTTGTACATCAGAACATGAAAAATTGCACAAAAATGACTGCATTAGCTTCCATGTACAGTGGGCTGGAGTATATGTTAAAAAAATATGGCGCCAAAATCATTTGTGTAGATGGCACACATGGGACAAACCTCTATGACATTGAATTGACCACAAGTCCATGTGTTAGATGATAAAAATATTGATTATCCAGTAACATTTATTCTGTCCAACTGAAAGGACACCAACATATAAGAGGTTCTGGTTGGTGAAATAAAATCATTAATATCGGTTTTGGTACCCAATTATTTCATGACGGATGATAGTTACACAGCTACATATTGGAATGCCTGGAACAATAAATCAGATTCTTACAAAATTAGATTATGTATTAAAAGAAACAGATGAAAATAAATTTATAAGACTGAAGCAAGAGCTGATTAAATTTTTGGTAAAAAGTAAATTTGTGAATTATTTAAACACTTACTACTTTCAAAATAAAGAACGCATGAAGTCATGGGCCCAGTGTTATCAAAAGAACGCAGGCATTAACACCAACATGCACGCCAAATCTTTGCATAGATCTTTGAAATACAAATATTTTGGTGGTAAACCAATAGAGGGCTGGAAACATATTTAGACACTTTGAAGAAACTACTGAAGGATACATCTTGGTCAAGAATTTCATTTACTTTATGACTTACAGCTATTCACCATGACCTTTTGGTCAGTAAGTCCCATAAACTTGCCACCCAGATAAGTTTTGATAATGTAGCTAAAGAATCTGCTGTAAAACATTTAATGCACTCACAAACCAAAACTAACTTTCATGAAGTAGAACTGATGGATAGGAAATGTAGTTATCAGACATTAAAATGCGTTGTTTGTCAAATTTGTATACACCATTAAAGATACTCTTGCTCTGAGTTCTTAATCAAAAATCATCTTTCTAAGCACATGCATCTGGTGTCCATGTATATAAAGGCATATTTAACCACCAAAGGCCCTTGGTCCCACTGGTCATCAATGCGCCTTCAACTTCTGAAAAACAGTTTGAAAATGAACTACATTTGCGCTTATCTAACTCCGTAACATCGCGCAGAACACGCGCTTCTCGATTTCGCACAAACTGTTTGTGCAAAGCTCTTCTACAGCATCTTTTGATCACGTTCCTCATCTTCAAATGTTATGCAAATGCTTCCTTTTGCCACAAAAATTTGTTAAATTTCGCATTCGTGCATTCTTTAATTGCAGCATTGCAGCCGTTGCTAACATAACCTAACTTTTTATGGTCACCAACGCGTGCTAACTTTTTGAAAGGACACACGGGCGCTTCGCCTCCTGCACTTCATTACAAATATACTCCTAAACGTGGAACTTCTTTTTCCGTGGATGATTTAGTTATTGGAATTTGTGCGTGTGTATATCAACAGCCAACCAAAAATTTCACTTGTTATCGCCAGTATCGCCTTGTTATGTTAGTCACATGTGTATTGACGCATGCGTTTTCGATATTTAATCATGAAGCATTTAGGCAACCAGTTATACAGATGCATGTGGTGCTTGTCGTGCCCAAGGACACATTTAGTAAAGTACACATAAAGCGAAAGGCGGCACACATCCATAACCTACTGCGACCCTATAATCATTTATGAAAACCCTGTATAAGACATTGGGTTTTATTTTAATTCTTGACAGTGAAATTCACAATTGGTTGATTATAAACATGTCTATTTCACATTCGCGGAACCAAGTGATCGCATAAAACAAATGCAGGTCTGTAATGTTAAAGTCGATGTAAATAAGCGTGCTACCCTTATGTTTCAACCGAGTTTTTCCTTTAACAAATTTTGTGTCTACCAAATTGGGTTGGTTGAGGTGTAATACTAATAATAAGTGTTGCCTTTAATTTAATCAATAAAATAAATTGACTTCATTAATTTTTTTTGGACCACCTCTTAAGAAAATCAAAAAAATATGAATGGAATGATAAATCACAAGTACAAACTCATCATATTTTTTGCATTTTAGATAGGATTTATTCAGCAAAATTTAAGGGTGACGTCATCAATTTTTTTAGGAGGGATGAACAAATACATTTTGAACAAAAGTTTACCATGCTTATAATAACTTTAAAATATTCCCAAGATTTCAAAGCATTCGGTTTTGTAATTCCTAATTAAATCGATAAAATAAATTCACGCCTTCATTAATTTTTTTGAGTCACCCTGAATATGCAAATCCAAAAATATGAATGGAATGATAAATCACGAGTACAGACTCATCATATTTTGTACATTTTAGATATGATTTATTCGGCAAACTTTTGAGCTGACGTCATCAGTTTTTTGTAGAAGATAACCAAATATATTTTGACTAAAAATTTATTATGCTCTTTATAACCTTAAAACATCTGCAAGATTTCAAAGCATTCGGTTTTGTAGTTCTTGATTAAATCAATAAAATAAATTTACGCATTCATTAATTTTTTTGAGTCACCCTGTATATACAAATCGAAAAAATTTGAAATGAATGATAAATCACAAGAAGAGACTCACCATATTTTGTACATTTTAGATAGGATTTATTCAGCAAAATTTTGTGGTGACGTCATAAATTTTTTAGGGGGGACGACCAAATACATTTTGATCAAAAATTTACTATGCTTATGATAATTTTAAACTATCTTCAAGATTTCGAAGCATTCGGTTTTGTAGTTCCTGAGTAAATCAGTAAAATAAAATTACGCTTTCATTTATTTTCTTGAATCACCCTGTATATGCAAATCCAAAAAATATGAATGGAATGATAGATCACAAGTACAGAATGATCATATTTTGTACATTTTAGACATGATTTATTCAGCAAATTTTCGAGCTGACGTCATCAAGTTTTTGGAGGGGATAAGCAAATATATTTTGACTAAACATTTATTATGCTCTTTATGACCTTAAAACATCTGCAAGATTTCAGAGCATTCGGTTTTGTAGTTCCTGATTAAATCAATAAAATATATTTACGCATTCATTAATTTTTTTGAGTCACCCTGTATATGCAAATCCAAAAAATATGAATGGAGTGATAGATCACAAGTACAGACTCATCATATTTTGTACATTTTAGATATGATTTATTCCACAAACTTTTGAGCTGACGTCATCAAGTTTTTGGAGGGGATAAGCAAATATTTTTTGACCAAAGATTTATGATGCCCTTTATAGCCTTAAAACATCTGCAACATCTCAAAGCATTCTGGTTAGCAGATTAAAAATAAATTTAAAAATGTTGTTTTATAATTTTGATTTTTTTTTCCAAAAGTCTGGACGTTTCGGGTGAAAAGTTGATTCAGAGTTGTAAACTACATGTGTAGGACTATGTTATTTTATACAATTGAAAACCCATTTACTATGTACAATTTTGAAGTGACGTCATCGCATTAGTGGTGGGGATGATTAGACAAATTTGGGTTAGCGTTTTACCATCTACATGATATTCTTAATATAAGTACAAAATTTCACAACAATCGGTCGAGTACTTTCGGAGATTATCTGTCTAATAAAAATCCGGGACAACAGACGGACAGACGGACAGACGGACGGACAGACGGACAGACGGACAGACAGACGGAAATGGGAGACCTATTTCTTCGTCTTCTAGGGGTCATGAAAGATCGAGAGAAACGTAAAAGTAGAGAGTCGGCCGACGGACTCGATTACAATACTTCCTTTGCTTACGCTCGGGAAGTAAAAATCATTATGTCGGTCTACAAAGCTCTGTAAATTATAGGGGAAAACATTGTCGCCTTCTTAAAAAGAAAAACATGATGCTTTAATGATGATTATGCTTCGAATCTTAGGTTTTTTGCTTTTTACTTCCCGAGCGTAAGCAAAGGAAGTATTGTAATCGAGTCCGTCGGCCGACTCTCTACTTTTACGTTTTCTCGATCTTTCATGACCCCTAGAAGACGAAGAAATAGGTCTCCCATTTCCGTCTGTCTGTCCGTCTGTCCGTCCGTCTGTTCGTCCGTCTGTCCGTCCGTCTGTCCGTCCGTCTGTCCGTCTGTCCGTCTGCCCCCGGATTTTTATTAGACAGATAATCTCCGAAAGTACTCGACCGATTGTTGTGAAATTTTGTACTTATATTAAGAATATCATGTAGATGGTAAAACGCTAACCAAAATTTGTCTAATCATCCCCACCACTAATGCGATGACGTCACTTCAAAATTGTACATAGTAAATGGGTTTTCAATTGTATAAAATAACATAGTCCTACACATGTAGTTTACAACTCTGAATCAACTTTTCACCCGAAACGTCCAGATTTTTGGAAAAAAAAATCAAAATTATAAAACAACATTTTGAAATTTAATTTTTAATCTGCTAACCAGAATGCTTTGAAATGTTGCAGATGTTTTAAGGCTATAAAGAGCATCATGAATCTTTAGTCAAAGAATATTTGCTTATCCCCTCCAAAAACTTGATGACGTCAGCTCAAAAGTTTGTGGAATAAATCATATCTAAAATGTACAAAATATGGTGAGTCTCTTCTTGTGATTTATCATTCCATTCAAATTTTTTCGATTTGCATATACAGGGTGACTCAAAAAAATTAATGAATGCGTAAATTTATTTTATTGATTTAATCAGGAACTACAAAACCGAATGCTTTGAAACCTTGCAGATGTTTTAAGGTTATAAAGAGCATAATAAATTTTTAGTCAAAATATATTTGGTTATCTTCTACAAAAAACTGATGACGTCAGCTCAAAAGTTTGCCGAATAAATCGTAAAAAAAATGTACAAAATATGATGAGCCTGTACTTGTGATTTATCATTCCATTCATATTTTTGGATTTGCATATGCAGGGTGACTCAAAAAAATTAATGAAGGCGTGAATTTATTTTATCGATTTAATCAGGAATTACAAAACCGAATGCTTTGAAATCTTGGGAATATTTTCAAGTTATTATAAGCATGGTAAACTTTTGTTCAAAATATATTTGTTCATCCCTCCTAAAAAAATTGATGACGTCACCCTTAAATTTTGCTGAATAAATCCTATCTAAAATGCAAAAAATATGATGAGTTTGTACTTGTGATTTATCATTCCATTAATATTTTTTAGATTTTCTTAAGAGGTGGTTCAAAAAAATTAATGAAGTCAATTTATTTTATTGATTAAATTAAAGGCAACACTTATTATTAGTATTACACCCCAACCAACCCAATTTGGTAGACACAAAATTTGTTAAAGGAAAAACTCGTTTGAAACATAAGTGTAGCACGCTTATTTACATCGACTTTAACATTACAGACCTGCATTTGTTTTATGCGTTCACTTGGTTCCGCGAATGTGAAATAGACATGTTTATAATCAACCAATTGTGAATTTCACCGTCAAGAATTAAAATAAAACCCAATGTTTTATATAATAAGTGGAAGTCGAAGCAATAAAACCGATGGTCGTTTTGTTTACAGTTTCTCTGTTTGACTCTCACGTATGCTGTTACGCCTGTCATCTTAAATTAAGAATGTTTATACATACACGATTTTCAGTTGCCTCTGATACGTATACGTGAGTAAATTGTTTCGTCATTTTATTGATTATTACAAATCAATATTCAAAACGACCCAATTCATTTTCCCGAAAATTTGAGAATATAATAATTTTATTCTTAGTATTACACTACATCTATCCCAACTGATATACGTGTCCTTGCAAAAATGTTGATGACGTCATCGCAATTTTTTTTTAAATTCCCACTACAAAAATGTAATGAGAAAAAAACACAATAGGCATGCAGTCGTCAAGTTTCCGACAGCGAGGGAAGTACTGTTTAAACTCTTTAGACCAATTTTTCATATCTACTTCAGGCATTGCAGCGAAATTTATATATTTATCCGAATTTAAAAAATTCTGTTTATTTAACACCCATTTATTACTACCTAAAATGCCTAATTTACCGTTAGAGACCTAAAGTGTTAATTAAACGACCTAATTGTATATTTTAAAAGGCTTAAAATAGGATTCCACGACACAATAGAGATTTTCCGTGAATTCATTGCTTTGGCTGGCAGATTGTTTAAAAATGGGTTGTACACAACGCCCTTGAGTTTAATGGTACGGGTTGGTGTTGCCAACTGACAACGCTGGCCTGCATTTCATTTAGATTATAGGTAGCCGGAAGGAGGTGAATCTCTGAAAATTTTATTGTTAGTGATACTGAGTGTTTTTGCGTGTTAGTGAGTATTAGTGCGTGTTGGTGGGGCCGGTTTTGATTTTTGTGCATACAGTAAAGAATCCTCAAAATGCCTAAGATAAAATCATCCATGAAAGATAAAATCAAATTATGGTTAGGGAATAATTTGGGCACTAATTTTCAATTTCCTTCTTCAACCAAAGGCAATGAGTTATTCTGCAAAGTGTGTGGAAAAGTTGTAAGTAAACATTTAAAATACTGAAGCTTGAATTATGTTCACATTTTTGTTTCCTAGTTTAAGTGCGAAAAAAAAATCCCACTTTGAACAACACTGCATTGGCGTTGCACATAAAAAGAACGAGAATAAATCAGTAAACAGACTTTATTAAACATTAGTTGCGACAATGATTTTACGCAATTTTGCACCGATTTATGTAGGGCATTTACCGCAACAAATATTCCATGGAATAAAGTTAGTTGTCCTGAGTTAAAAAATTTTGTACATAAATATACAGGAAGGCATTTACCCTCAGAAACACTCTGAGAAAAAATTATTTACCAAAAGATTACGATATGGTGAGCACTAGAATTTTTATTTAAAAACTTTTTAACATAAATTTTATAATTTACAGGTAATTAAACAAATTAGAAGTTCTATTGGTAATAATGATATATGGATTAGCGTCGATGAGACGACGGACAGATTTGGAAGATACATAGCCTATTTAGTAATTGGAAAGTTATCTGAAGAAGCTGGCCGTCCATTTCTACTAGCTTTGAAGCAGCTTGATAAAACTAATAGCAACACAATCTCGAGATTTATAAACGAATCATTGGGTGTGCTATGGATAATTTTAAGCATTGAAATTATTATAATTTATTTAATTGTTCATTTGTAGCTTTATTGTGGCCAAAAGGAACTGAACACAAAAAAGTTAAATGGTTTGTATCAGATGGTGCTTCATACATGATCAAAACTGGTACTAATTTAAAGGTGTTTTATGAAAATATAACACATTTGACATGTATGGTACATGGGATACATTTAGTGTCTGAAATAATTAGATTCAATTATCCAGATGTCAATGGGGTAATTAGTGATGTTAAGAAAATGTTTTTAAAAGCACTAATAAGAATAGAGTTTTATAAAAAGAGTTTACCAAATACACCTCTCCCACCTGAACCTGTATTAACCAGGTGGGGCACTTGGATTCAAGCAGCATTGTTTTATGCAGAACATTTTGATGTTTTAAAACAAGTCAGTAAATATATAATGGTTTTTTACTATCATTCTTATATTGAATATTTTTTGGTTGTAATGTCATTTAAAACCACATATGCACAAAACATTACAAAAGCTCAAGAAATCCTGAATAAAGCAAACGTTAAAAATGTACTCTTGTACATTAAAACTCACTTTAAAATTATTGCTGATGCAATAGAACAATTAGAAACTATAGGTTTAAAATTAAATCAAATTATGGAAATTGTAAAAAAAGTGTATACATCTTTAAAAAACACACCAGGAAAGGTGGGGGAAATGGCATTCCAAAAATTATGTTCTCTATTAAAAAAGAATCCAAGATACGATTTTATATGTTCAGTAAATAACGTAATTTGCGGTAATGGAAATGCTACCAACAATACATATGTAAATGAAAACGTATATAGATTGTTCAATATTTAATTTTGCACCCATCACTTCTTGTGATGTGGGACGCACGTTTTCAAAAAGTGTTTTAAGCGATCAAATGTGTAAATTTACAATCGAAAATTTTGAGAAAAATATAATTTGCTTTTGTAACTCATTTTAAATACCCGAATTAATATTTTATTTTTTGTTAAATGCGACTTGTTTTAATTTGATCACCATTTTTTTGCGATAACTTAGAATTAGTGGATGTAACTATAGATCGTTTATTTATTCAATCATTTTACTTCCCGAGCGTAAGCAAAGGAAGTATTGTAATCGAGTCCGTCGGCCGACTCTCTACTTTTACGTTTTCTCGATCTTTCATGACCCCTAGAAGACGAAGAAATAGGTCTCCCGTTTCCGTCTGTCTGTCCGTCTGTCCGTCTGTCCGTCTGTCCGTCTGTCCGTCCGTCTGTCCGTCTGTCCGTCCGTCTGTCCGTCTGTCCGTCCGTCTGTCCGTCTGTCCGTCTGTCCGTCCGTCTGTCCGTCTGTCCGTCTGTTGTCCCGGATTTTTATTAGACAGATAATCTTCGAAAGTACTCGACCGATTGTTGTGAAATTTTGTACTTATATTAAGAATATCATGTAGATGGTAAAACGCTAACCAAAATTTTTCGAATCATCCCCACCACTAAAGCGATGACGTCACTTCAAAATTGTACATAGTAAATGGGTTTTCAATTGTATAAAATAACATAGTCCTACACATGTAGTTTACAACTCTGAATCGACTTTTCACCCGAAACGTCCAGATTTTTGGAAAAAAAATCAAAATTATAAAACAACATTTTGAAATTTAATTTTTAATCTGCTAACCAGAATGCTTTGAAATGTTGCAGATGTTTTAAGGCTATAAAGAGCATCATAAATCTTTAATCAAAAAATATTTGCTTATCCCTTCCAAAAACTTGATGACGTCAGCTCAAAAGTTTGTGGAATAAATCATATCTGAAATGTACAAAATATGATGAGCCTGTACTTGTCATTTATCACTCCATTCATATTTTTTGGATTTGTATATACAGAGTGACTCAAAAAAATTAATGAATGCGAAAATATATTTTATTGATTTAATCAGGAACTACAAAACGGAATGCTCTGACATCTTGCAGATGTTTTAAGGTTATAAAGAGCATAATAAATGTTTAGTCAAAATATATTTGCTTATCCCCTCCAAAAACTTGATGACGTCAGCTCGAAAGTTTGCCGAATAAATCATATCTAAAATGTACAAAATATGATGAGCCTGTACTTGTCATTTATCACTCCATTCATATTTTTTGGATTTGCATATACAGAGTGACTCAAAAAAAATTATGAATGCGCAAATATATTTTATTGATTTAATCAGGAACTACAAAACGGAATGCTCTGACATCTTGCAGATGTTTTAAGGTTATAAAGAGCATAATAAATGTTTAGTCAAAATATATTTGCTTATCCCCTCCAAAAACTTGATGACGTCAGCTCGAAAGTTTGCCGAATAAATCATATCTAAAATGTACAAAATATGATGAGCCTGTACTTGTCATTTATCACTCCATTCATATTTTTTGGATTTGTATATACAGAGTGACTCAAAAAAATTAATGAATGCGAAAATATATTTTATTGATTTAATCAGGAACTACAAAACGGAATGCTCTGACATCTTGCAGATGTTTTAAGGTTATAAAGAGCATAATAAATGTTTAGTCAAAATATATTTGCTTATCCCCTCCAAAAACTTGATGACGTCAGCTCGAAAATTTGCCGAATAAATCATATCTAAAATGCACAAAATATGATCAGTCTGTACTTGTGATCTATCACTCCATTCATATTTTTTGGATTTGCATATACAGGGTGATTCAAGAAAATAAATGAAAGCGTAAATTTATTTTACTGATTTACTCAGGAACTACCAAACCGAATGCTTCGAAATCTTGAAGATATTTTAAAATTATCATAAGCATGGTAAATGTTTGATCAAAATGTATTTGGTCGTCCCCCCTAAAAAATTTATGATGTCACCACAAAATTTTGCTGAATAAATCCTATCTAAAATGTACAAAATATGGTGAGTCTCTTCTTGTGATTTATCATTCCATTCAAATTTTTTCGAATTGCATATACAGGGTGACTCAAAAAAATTAATGAATGCGTAAATTTATTTTATTGATTTAATCAGGAACTACAAAACCGAATGCTTTGAAATCTTGCAGATGTTTTAAGGTTATAAAGAGCATAATAAATTTTTAGTCAAAATATATTTGGTTATCTTCTACAAAAAACTGATGACGTCAGCTCAAAAGTTTGCCGAATAAATCGTATCTAAAATGTACAAAATATGATGAGTCTGTACTTGTGATTTATCATTCCATTCATATTTTTGGATTTGCATATGCAGGGTGACTCAAAAAAATTAATGAAGGCGTGAATTTATTTTA
Source organism: Zophobas atratus (assembly GCA_022388445.1). Taxonomy (NCBI): domain Eukaryota; kingdom Metazoa; phylum Arthropoda; class Insecta; order Coleoptera; family Tenebrionidae; genus Zophobas; species Zophobas atratus. The sequence continues at coordinate 49,592,495 of CM039445.1, read as the reverse complement.
TCGATTTAATCAGGAATTACAAAACCGAATGCTTTGAAATCTTGGGAATATTTTAAAGTTATTATAAGCATGGTAAACTTTTGTTCAAAATGTATTTGTTCATCCCTCCTAAAAAAATTGATGACGTCACCCTTAAATTTTGCTGAATAAATCCTATCTAAAATGCAAAAAATATGATGAGTTTGTACTTGTGATTTATCATTCCATTCATATTTTTTAGATTTTCTTAATAGGTGGTTAAAAAAAATTAATGAAGTCAATTTATTTTATTGATTAAATTAAAGGCAACACTTATTATTAGTATTACACCCCAACCAACCCAATTTGGTAGACACAAAATTTGTTAAAGGAAAAACTCGGTTGAAACATAAGGGTAGCACGCTTATTTACATCGACTTTAACATTACAGACCTGCATTTGTTCACTTGGTTCCGTGAATGTGAAATAGACATGTTTATAATCAACCAATTCTGAATTTCACCATCAAGAATTAAAATAAAACCCAATGTTTTATATAATAAGCGGAAGTCGAAGCAATAAAACCGATGGTCGTTTTGTTTACAGTTTCTTTGTTTGACTCTCACGTATGCTGTTACGCTTGTCATCTTAAATTAAGAATGTTTATACATAAACGATTTTCAGTTGCCGTATACGTGAGTAAATTGTTTCGTTATTTTATTGATTATAAGAAATCAATATTCAAAACGACCCAATTCATTTTCCCGAAAATTTGGGAACACAATAATTTTATTCTTAGTATTACACTACATCTATCCCAACTGATATACGAGTCCTTGCAAAAATGTTGATGACGTCATCACAATTTTTTTTTAAATTCCCACTACAAAAATGTAATGAGAAAAAAAAAACATAATAGGCATGCAGTCGTCAAGTTTCCGACAGCGAGGGAAGTACTGTCTAAACTCTTTAGACCAATTTTTTTTGTTTGTTACACAAAATGTTTGTTTCTGTTAAGACTAGTTTCCTTCTGGATTTAAGATTAGCTGAAGGTCGTTTACTCAAACAGGAAATTTTTTTGTAAAATTTGCAATAACATTGAAATTTTTGTAGATAATTTTTGAATAAAATAGGAAAAATAATTCTTCTCCGTAGCAATTTTTTTTTAATTGTCGGACACATGATTTTTGTATTAGTTTGGTAACACACGTAAACCATAAAAAAAATATTTGGCATTTAGGAATAAAATCATAGAACAGGTCAGAAAAGATTGATACAGGGGACGACTGAATCGCCTGATTATTAAAACATGGATTTGCAAAAAAATATTTCCAAAGTTCCAAGTAAAATAGTCCAGTTAGGGCGAAGACAGCATTCTGATATTTTAGACAGAAATTATGATCTATAAGACTTTACAAAATATTACGGACGTTTTGAAAGGTAACTTTAGAATATACATACGTGATACGATTTGATCAAAATTTAGGTGTATATACAGGGTCTTTCGGAAAGTGTTGGCCATAGCTTGGTTAACACCGAAGAAAAAAGTTCAAAATTTTTCTTTCTAACATGATTCTTTCTCATTCTGCAGCTCTTTTCTAAATTTTTTGAATTCAGTAGCAATGGAAAAATTTGACTCATTAAGTGAACTGGTCAATACGCTAGCACGAATGCGGATGAATCTATTAGGCAGTAATCTAAACCGGTACAGGTACCCATTGCAGGTACAGGAAAAGTTCACTATGACAGAGAAACGATGACGGACGCCACTGAGAATGCGCCCATTCGAAAATGCTAGATATGTTTCATTGTACTTCAGGAGCAAGGGAAGTTTTGTCGAAACAACTTTCAACCAATTTTTTATAATTGTCAAAATGGCTGAATTTATCTTCGCGGAATATTGTGGTATGATAATTCTCACTTAACGGTTCGCGTTTTATCGTTAAATCGTAATACCGTTGTTTAATAAAAATAAGTACTGATAATAAAAGTCAAAGGTGTAAGTGCTTATTTTCACGGTAAATTATCTACTTCTACTCCCAAATATTCTGCTTAAACACAGAGAATTTACAAAAATATATTCCCATCATTTTTATTATTATTTAGATATACATACTATTACTGCTAGAGACATTTTTTTAAAATGTATTACTTACATCGTTGATTTTAAATTTAATTGAAATTTTTTTTTTTGTGATTAATATTGTATATTATTGTTTTTTCTGTATTTGAAGTACATACAATTAATCCCGCGGTAAATCTGCAAACATCAACTCCAGACTCGGAGCTCGTGATCTGTGCAATATCGAATCATTTTAGAGAAAATAGATTAGTAAATTTATCTGAGTGAACAAATTTGGAGATTTCATAGCAGGTTCCGAAATGCGTAATCTAAACTTGTACTCAACACCTTATCATGTCAAGATTTTAATTTGCGAGTTTGTGTGGCAAAATGTTGCTGGTGGCTGCATTGTTCTTCGCAGTTTTTTTGTACTTTTTTCTGAAGAAAAATCGAACGAAAAATGACAAGAGCTTCCCTCAACCCCCAGGAAACATCCTTTTGGGGCACATATTATACATAACCTCCACCACACGTAATGTATATTTTTGTTTTTAATTGAGATATTTTGAAACACCCTACTTGTTTGGTTTACATAAATAAATATGACTGTTATATATCGAAAACTGAACAACGTGTACACTGTCTATTACAGATATACTGGATGTTGCAAAAAAAAATTTCAGTTACGGGAATACCGTTACTTTGAGGTTCGGACCCGACATTTGTCCTATCCGTAAGGGCCTTGTGACGCAAGATTATAATTTAATCCAATTCATCTTAAATAGCAGGAAGCTAATCAAAAAATCTGAAAATTACATATTTTTGAAGAAGTGGCTCGGAAACGGATTATTGATAAGCGATGGTAAGTCCTGAAATAGAAACAAAATAAAAAAATAAACATAATATTTTAGGTGACTACTGGAAGAGACACAGGAAAATTTTAACACCGGCTTTCCACTTCGAAATCCTGAAAAATTTCGTTGAAGTTTTCGAGGCTGCAGGAGATGTTCTTATGGAAAAATTACAAAAATACGATGAAGTCGCTACAGTCGACTTAGACATTTTAATCACATTGTACACGCTTGATGTTATTTGTGGTGAGTCCGTTTATATCGAAATCCGTTGTCTAAAATCATTTTGCAGAAACCGCCATGGGTACAAAAATAAATGCTCAAAGTGGTCAAAACATCGCCTATGTTGAAAGTGTACGAAATATGTGTAAAACTGTCATTGAGAGAGCTTTTTCGCCAATCAAAGTCTTCGATCAACTCTATTGGCTGACGGGAGACTACTATAAACAACAGAAAGCTTTAAAAATTTTACACGGTTTTACTTTGAATGTGAACAAATTCTAAAAAAGACAACCCTGTCAGAAATGATGAGAAAAAAACCGCTTTTTTGGACCTACTCTTGAAGTTTTCTCAAAAAGATGATGTGCTTAGTATCTCTGAACTTCGTGAAGAAGTCGATACTTTTATGTTTGAGGTACGACACACTTGTGGTCTATGTTTTGAGAAATGATTATGATTTTTAGGGTCATGATACCACAGCGTCTGGAATTTGTTTTGCGTTGTATTGTTTAGCTGATCATCCAGAAGTCCAGGTATTTTAGTACACGAAGGAAACTTAAATAAATACACTTTTGTTAAACTGTAGGAAAAAGTTTTTCAAGAACAGAAAGAAATATTCGAAGACTGGAAGAACCCTGAAACGACTTACTCTGATTTACAAAAGATGAAATATTTGGAATGCGTTTTGAAAGAAACTCTTCGTTTGTATCCTTCAGTTCCCGTTATTGGAAGGTATACTACAGAGGAAATGAATTTTGGTAGATTTTGAAGACTAGTATATATGTTTATTAAAAAAATAATTTCAGATGGTTATGTAATTCCAAAGAATACTAATATTGTTATTTTTATTTACGGTTTACATAGGAACCCAGATTATTTTCCCGAACCTGAAGAGTTCAAACCAGAAAGATTCGAGAATTTTAATAATTCGTTACCTTTTTCGAATATTCCATTTAGTGCTGGACCTAGAAATTGTATAGGTAAGCGTTGTATTAATAATTACTCTACCTAATTATAGCAACATTTAAAATTTTTAGGGCAAAAATTTGCCATGTTGGAAATGAAAAGTGTCATTTCGAAAATTGTCCGTCAGTTCGAAATAAAACCAACTGTTCCAAGGCATGAAGTGCAGTTGTCTCCAGAGACTGTTTTAAAATCGGGGAATGGTGTCAAAGTAACGCTTAAGAAAAGGAATTAATGCAATGGTGCTTACATATTCTAGGAAAATAATGTTTATAACTAAAACTCTGCAGTTTGCTTTGTCGTATATTCCTGTTAAATAAATTGCAAATGTTTTACTGTTTTTGTGTTTTATGTTAGTAGTGGTTTAGCAGACATACATTTGTCAATATAGACAATTTTACTAATTGTACAAATAGAATTGTTTTAAACCAATTTCATACAAAATAAACCTACCACACTCATTTTATCGTTAACTTGAAATACCGTTGTTTAATAATGATAGGTAATAAGTACCTACTGATAAGGGGTGTAAGGTTATCAATGCTTGTTTTCAAATAAATTATTTACATCGACTCCCACCTGACCTGCGTTGTCGAAAACAAGTTATAATAATATATTCTCAATACTTTCATTATTATTAAAAACCAGATTGTTCGCTCAGTTGTACTTCGGGAACGAGAGAAGTTATGTCCTAAATAACATTAGACCAATATACAAGGCCAACTTGAAATTTTTTAAATGGCACTACCATACATGTAATTAATGCATTTTTGAATACAGCTTTTTTTTCTGAATTCATTGATATAGTACAATCATACTTTCTTTCTGATTGAAATGGCAGAATAAATTAAACTATAATTGAATAAATTAATAATTATTAATTATCAACGTCTAGCCCAAACCGCTAATGGGAAAAATATTTCCATTGTAAATTTCAATTTTCACTTCAAACTTGTTATTCAACACAAATAATGAAACACGTATTTCAGATTTTTTCGAGATTCCACCTCTAAGAAGATGAAAGAGGGTGACAAAATTCTTATAAGGAAAAATGTTTTTATGCGGATTTTTATTGGAAACTTTGTAGAAATGCCCTTGCGTCTACGCGAGCGAAACCGCGGACGAAAAGCTAGTAATTAATAAAGAGTGTAAGGTGCAAGTTATTATTTTTAAATTATCTACGTCCCAGTAAACACAGTGATGACATTGACGTGACAGGTACGTACTCACAAAAGAACAATGAGTACATCGCATGATTATGTCTTAACGATATACGTGGAACGTAAGCTATATGATACCACAATGGAGTACTCATGCTATGTAACCAACACGTAATGTTGACTACATTTACTAGCTATCTCATTATTATGTCGCAGCGATATAGCTTACATATAAACGTTTAAACATCACACTGTGGTACTCCTGTTATGTAACTAACACCTAATGTTAACTGCATTTACTAGATATCTCATTATTGTGTCGCAGCGATATAGTTGGCAGGTAAGCCTTGTAACATCACAATGGAGTACTACGGTTATGTAACCAATAAGTAATGTTAACTGTAGTTACTAGATACCTGATTAATACATGCTTCGGAATGTTTTATTTTTATTAGTTAATTATGTAAAGTGCTTTTCAGTTCAATTTACAAAATGGTATGTCAAATCGAAAATCAACGTTTTTGACAGGGCAACACCAAAAAACATTTAAAAACATACATATCGAGTATTATATCGCTCTATTTTTATATTATTATTTATGTTTGTGTTGCAAGTAAATAGTATATTGTATATTCATAAACAAAAGATGCTGAGTCTAAAAAAAAGAAATTTCTTCCCTGGCTTAAATCTTGCACAAGTGAGATAACGCCAGTAGTGAGTTGCTCTTAATTTTTTTTTTTGTATTATATTTCCATGTAATTATATTTATTTATAATTTTATTTTTATGCGTCCAAAGCGACCTGCGCTTTATAAAACAGAACAAGGGACTTAATGCATATAGTTTTATGATCAGAATTAAAAAATGTCCCATCTAACAAGTAACACGAATTAAGACTAGTAATGAGACATTATTTTTTAACCTCTGTTTATGCGTCACTGACAAAAAGGAACAATTATACATATACAGAATTTTGAAATAAGCTCGAAAAATAAAATCATATATTTCATCATTTTATTAATTCTAATGGAAAATATGTTGATCGGCTACAAAAGCAATACAAAGAAAAAAATCGAAATTAAAAAACGAATCTAATTCAAGATCAGCGATATCGTTTTAAAATAAAAGCGAATTAAATAATTTCTTCACTTTGATCGTAAGGAAGATAAATAATAATTTGAATACGAAACAGTAATTGATCATCGAGTTTTGTGTATTGTCTCACGTACTCAGTTATAGCTATATCTGTTTAACGTTAAATTTTCAAATGTTTAAATTTTTCCAATGTAATCTTGTGCTCTAAAATAAACTGGTAATGTAATCTTCATTATTATTTTCTCAAAAAATTCACTTCATTTCATATCCAATATGTAGCTAACTGAAAACTGATAATAAAGCAGCAGATATGACAAAATAGTGTAGACTTTTTTTAATGTCGGTAATAGAGTGTATGTGTAATACCAATACATCAGGTATGTTTCTGTTTTTGTCTTCGTCGGACACCACTGTATTTACAGTATTTACGCAGGTATACGTTTCCGCCCCTAAAATCCCACGTACGGCATCCTTTGCCCACGTCAATACAGTGTCTGCAATGAAGACAGAAACAGAAACTTATCAGATGTGGCGATTCACATATAGTTTTACAACACCTTATTTAAATTTAAAAAAACCACAATAGTATTATTTGAAATTTATTGTTAAAGATTTTATGGTCAATTAGATGTGGGTCGTCGTATTCTTTAAAAAGTGGCCTTCGTCAGTGAGTTCGTAATGCTTAATTAATAATTATATTCACAGCGAAAAATACAACGGCTTTATTAGAAATACACTAAAGACAAGTTTTTTCATTCTAATATTTATTTCTGTAAACTTGTTCACTCTTGAAGTGTTATTTTGTAAGTACCTGCTTGGCAAATTATAAATAGAACATCTGGGGTAATATAGGGAAGACCCAACGACACAAACAAAGTCATAAAAAATTTTTGTCCATTGTCCCTGAAACGGGACAAGGTTTTGAAGGGTTCATTCGTCGAATTTTGATTTTATAAAGACGTTTATAAAGCGATGATGGGTACCATAAAAATTAGAGAGTGGTTAATTTTTAATTTTATTAAATTTATTTCATCTAATGAAAAAATAACGCTCAACTTCTGCATTTACTATCCACCAGATGTTTGGGGGGTGCAGTCGGACGATCCCTTTTTTCAGTATTTATGTTTAACTTCACACTGACAGTGAAGCTTTCGAATTCCATTTGGCCATTTGGTTCACAACCACCGAACCTTTCTCGTGGATCCGTAACTCACTTCTTTTGTAATGCAGTTTTGTGAAAATTGTGCCATTCAGTGTGGGTTGTATTTACACTAGGTAAGTTAATATAATTCTAATGAAGTAATCATTTTAATTTTTATATGCTTCTGTCGTTTTAGATAACTGTACGTAAATAACAAAAACAGTTTTCTCAGATAAGCTGGAAATATCACCATTAATCACTGAATATACTCCCGTTGATTTTGAAGAACTTACGGTTATTGTTTTTGAAAGTGAGGCGCTTTGCCATAAAGTGTTGAAAAGGTATGTTACTGCAATTTTTTATGAACTAGGTGCTAATGAACATAATTTTACTTTAGACTTGAAACAAATACAAAAAATATGTGCGAACCAAAAGAAATTCTAAAGGAAACGAGTGAAGAAATCTCCAACATGAAAACGTCATCAAATCTGATAAATCAAAAAGAAAACAGTAATAGAAGATATGCCTCCAAGACCACAGCTAAACAAATTTTGAGTAATTAGAAGATTATCTTTGCCCACTACAACAAGCAGGTTTCTTTGTAAGTTAAAAAAATACAATAAATTTATATGTACTTACATATAACATAATATTGGATATTATATACAGGTAGATGCCTGTAATACACTTTTTAGGAACCTACTAAACATGACACATTTCGCTTAACACGTTACATATAGTGGGTTGCAGAAAAGTCTTATAGTGAAGCACCCTGTATGTTATACATACGCGGTGACTTCCAAATAGATTAGGAAAAAAAATCCTTTAATTGTCACACGGATTCAAAGTAATTAAATTGCTGCTCCAGTTTCAAAAACCAAATACGGAACATCTAGTTAAATGTCAATGATGCATGATTTATTCAGTTTTCATTGTGACTAAATTTTTTCTTTGTTTTGCTGTGTATTGCTTAGTTGAAAACAAATGACACTGAATGAGGTGTAGATCTTGATATTTTTTCCCGTGAATTAGGACTATATAAAAGAAATTACTTAAAATTTTCTTTACTTCGTGATGTTGTGGTTTTATTTTCCGAAGTTATTTCGGAGTCACTCGGTATATACACATAAAAATATTTTCTTCTTTTCTTATTTCAGGAACTGCTATCGTCCCAGATAGGTGGTAATGGGAAAAAGAACAATGTGGGGCGTGTATTAAAAAAAAAAAAATTCAGCGAATTTACTGTAGCTTGTTCGTTCAGTAGGAACGTTCCAGAATGGTTGGGACAAAAACAATGAATACCATGAAAGGTATTTTTTTTGCAATAAATATTATTATTACAATTTTTATTTTTGAAGAAATTACAATGAAGACCCATTTCGCAATATAGAAAGAAGTAGAACAACGCTGCTCAGAGTGACTACGACATTCTAGTCAACGCCTGAAGAAAGAAAAAACAACAACAGTTATAGTTTCTGTGTCTTTTTCTAAGCGTAAATTATATTGTATTATTTTTAAATTAGGAAATCATATATATTGTGATGTCCTCTCTAATAGCCACGACCGTGGTTGGTTATTAACACCACGACATATTTATTATTCATTTATTTACACATATTACCACTACAACCTCAGACTTATCACTTACTTGTTTTAGCTATCACTTACACTTTTATACACTATTGATGACCTAGTTCCTTGTAATGGACAAGCATTTGCTGACTAAAGGATTCAAACTTACTCATTCCATTACAATATATTTATTTGTTTATATTATGAATTTATATTACTTTTTGTATTTTATTACTTATTACATATTATATTTTTTCAAACATTGAATAAAATAATAATTTACTTGAATTAAGTTCTGTTAGCTCTAAATTTTATTCTCCATTTCCATATCCCTAAATAATACATATAAATTATGGTAACTAGACTTTTTGAAATGCCTAATCATATCGCATAGATCATGTTAACAAAATATACTGAGAGTCATATGTTTACGATACATTTAATACGTTATATTGGCGTTGAAAATAAAACGTAACTGATACATCAAAATATAGAGAATGTAGCGACGTACTAACGCAACGTTATGACGATGTACCAGCGAGCACGTCTCTAGTCTCAAACAATGTGGATGTCACCAGTATGTTACAGGCATGGGTGACTGTTGATTACATTACATAGCACAGGGAACGCAAATGTGCGCAGTGTGAGATGTAAGAGTTAACAAGATTGTAGACAGAGTTAAGTGGCATTAACATCGCTACGACGTAACTATGTTTACTGGGTTCTGCTCCAAAATATTGTTACGTTGACGATGAATCAAATCGGCGTGGGTTAAACTCAACAATTTATTTCTTAATAACTTGAATTACACGAGTGATTTATTAGACAGCGCTTATGTACAAAATAACTTCGGCGCAACTTCACTGTACTCCCGTGGACTGAATTGACTGAATCATCCTCGTTCCAGATGGTGGCCTCTATTTAAACCTGTTCGTTCCGTTCGAAAACGCCGCTTCGAGAGTTTTCTGGGCTCATCGCGACAACCGCTTCCAGGCTTTCCGTTATAGAACGCCGCGCCGTCCAGCCTATGAGTCATACTCCATACTAGAAGAAACACATACATACTAGAAGACCCACTGGCGTATGGGTTTATTTCGTAGTATTTGTCGTTGACGACGAGAAGTTAGAAGAAAATATTCTCATCACTTTCATTATTATGTATACTTTTTAATACTGCTAATATGTAAAAGAGAATGTTCTAGAATGTGGTACTTAAATCGGTGACTTTAAATTAATTTAATTTAAATTTTCTCCTTGGTGAGACGGAAGATCTTCTAAACCAATTGTGTATACATTTTTGTTTTCGCTGTGTATTTAAACTAGATATATACACTCTATTTTGCAGTAAATCTGTAAAAATCAAATCTAGACTTGTAACTCGAAATTGTGCAAGGTCGAATTATTTTAGAGAAATATCGATGACAAGTGTTAGATTAGTAAATTTATCTTTTCTAGTTCCCGAAATTCGTAATCTGAAATTGCATCTTATCATATTAAGATTTTAATGCGCCAGTATGTGTTGCAAAATGCTGGTGGTGGCTGCATTGTTACTGGTAGTCTTTTTGTACTTTTTCTTAAAGAAAAATCCAACCAAAAGTGGCAAGAACTTCCCTCAACCACCCGGAAACATATTTTTGGGACACATACTACATATAACCTCCACCACACGTAATGCATATTTTTCTCTTTTAATCCAAGTTATTCTGTCCAGCAGCACATTTTCATAAGTAGCGTAGATCTTCGTTTCTACAGGCTGACTGCGAAATACATGCAAAAAAAAAATGGGGAATAGCTCACAATATGATTATGTCACTGGCAAAAATTCACGGTCCTAAGTGGTAGCAGTGTCTAGAAAAAATTATTTGAAATTAAATGTAAATTGTTATACGCGCCGCTGGTAATGTTTTGTGACCTACATAATTACTGCAATGAATGGGTAGGGGACTCGGAGTAAGAACCAAAAAAGTAACTTTATCAGGCACTTTTTTAATCGCAACGTGAAAAACACGAAAAGGGCCAGTCATTATCGAGCGGTCGTTGAAATCGGTGTATGGTCCAGTTTTCCAATGCAGAGTGTGTCGATATGGTGGTACAGCATCTCCGAGATCATGGTACCTTCAACCTCAAACTCACGATCGTGGTCGTGATGGGGCAGAAAGGAGAATTTGGATTTTCGCAGCTTGTAGTGCATCCTACATTAAAAAAACACAGTCACATCCATACCATGTTGACAAAGTGCACGGTTTGGAGCCCGCTGATTGTCCACGTTGTGTAACTTACTTTTTGTCCCATGAAACTCCACATACTCGTCAACAAGTACGATTTCAAGAGACGGTTTTCGAGAAACGTGTATTGGTTGGATGAAACAATTCGTTTGTGGAAATCAACAGTGTCCAGAAATTATCCAAGAGCTTCAACAAGTGAAAGTGGCAGCCGCTACTCCGGAGTTTTTTTACCTATCAACAAATCTCTTGCGACGCTCTGACGCTTGTATTGCTAGTCAAGGACAACATTTTCAACATTTCTTGTAAAAAGGTAGTAGCATTCTAAGTTGCTCTTATTTCTGTTCCAATAAACAATGTAAAATCGTTGTGACAAGGACCAAACATCCGTCAGAATCAAAATTACCAAAAAACTTTCACACTGACCTTTAACGATGAATGAGTAAATGAATGAACGAATGATAAGCAGCAAAAAGTCGGTTTTACTTTTAATTGAAACTGAAAGTGTTTGGGTCGTTTTTATTCGAACGTTTTTCCAACTCTGTTTACAAGGTGGCTCAGTGGCTTCGTGTCGAGGGTGGTTCATGGGGGTTTTGCTCCATTCGATTTTTAATTTGTTTTTTTTTATATTTCGGCTCTACTAGGGTGGGGATGCCGTGGTTAAAATATTTGCATATATTTCGCAGTCACCCTGTATATTTATTAACATGACACATACCTAGTTCACCGTTGTTTTAGAAATTTTGATACAAAATTCAATTTTTGAATTATATAACGTTAAAGCAATAACTGTTAATTTAATGTAATATATGTTCAAAATGCTAACCCCCTTGTAAGTCATAAGCTAGAATTATTACCAAAAATGACGACTTTGTTCGGAGAAAGTCTCTGGAGTGATAGTTCTACACGCATTCTTTATTTTATTCTCCAAATGTTTGACAATATCAACTCAAGTTTGATCCACCTGCTCTTTAATTGCAGTCCATTCATAAATTTGTTACGTTTTCTACTAGCAGTGGTAAAGCATTTTTCTGAAAACACAAACATCTAATTGAGAATATTGAGAGAATTATTTTGTGCACAATCGCTGTACAGTTAGTCTTGTAAATTCGAGTTAGAAAGAAAGAAATTTTTGAGTTTTACCCACGCCGATTTTAATCACCCGGTCAACGTAACAATATTTTGAGTGACAATTGGATTATCGTCAATCATTTCCAATATAGCAATTTTATATTCTTGGTTGGTAGCTGTTCCATCTTTGCAGATTTAGATTATTATTTATGTAGAAAAAACCAAAAAACTATCACATACTGTTCAGTGTTTTATATGCTTGTCAAAATATAAAAACTTTTATAAAAAATTCTAGACCGCTATTTCGCAAAGTACCTAAAGAAATTTTTTGTTCATTTCGAATTGGGAATTACTACCACTTTTTCAAAATGGCCGGCATGAAATATGTTAATTACTGGGATATTAAAAATTTTGCAGAGATACTGGATGGCGCAAAAAAATTTCTCAGCTATGGTGATACCGTTACCTTGAGATTCGGACCCGAAATTTGTCCTATCCGCAAAGGTCTTCTCACCCAAGATTACAAACTAATCGAATTCATCTTAAGCAGCAACAACCTGATCAAAAAATCTGAAAATTACAAATTTTTAAAGAAATGGCTTGGAAACGGATTATTGGTAAGCGATGGTAAGCCCCAAAATAGAAACAAGGCAGAAATACAAACAAAATATTTAAGGCGACTACTGGAAAAGACGCAGGAAAATTTTAACACCCGCTTTCCATTTCGAAACCCTGAAAAAATTCGTTGAAGTTTTCGAATCTGCAGGAGACGTTCTTATCGAAAAACTGCAGCAGTACGATGAAGACACTAGTGTCGATTTACATACTGTAATCACGTTATACGCACTTGATGTTATTTGTGGTAAGTCCATTACTATCAAATTTCGTTGTGTAACCATTTTGCAGAAACCGCTATGAGTACAAAAATAAATGTTCAAAGTGGTCAGAACATCCCTTACGTTAAAAGCGTAAGAAATATGTGTAAAACTATCATCGAGAGAACTTTTTCGCCATTTAAAATCCACGATGCTTTCTATTGGTTGACAAGAGACTACTATAAACAACAAAAGGCGCTAAAAAGACAGATCTGTTAGAAATTATGAGAACAGGACCGCTTTTTTGGATCTACTTTTGGAGTTTTCTCAAAACGATGATCTACTCAGTATTTCTGAAATTCGTGAAGAAGTCGATACTTTTATGTTTGAGGTACGACACACTTGTCGTGTATGTGAGAAATGATTATGATTTTTAGGGTCATGATACCACAGCCTCTGGAATTTGTTTTACGTTGTATTGTTTGGCTGATCATCCTGAAGTTCAGGTATTTTAGTACGCGAAGGAATTTTAAATAAATATTAACACTTTTGTTAAACTATAGGAAAAAGTTTTTCAAGAGCAGAAAAAAGTATTCAGAGACCGGACGAACCCTGAAACGAATTACTCCGATTTACAGGATATGAAATATTTGGAGTGCGTTCTGAAAGAAACTCTTCGTTTGTATCCTTCAGTTCCCGTTATTGGAAGGTATACTACAGAGGAAATAAATTTTGGTAGATTTTGAAGACTAGAGTAGTATACGTATTTATTAAAAAAAATGATTTCAGATGGTTATGTAATTCCCAAGAATACTAATATTGTTATTTTTATTTACGGTTTACATAGGAACCCGGATTATTTTCCCGAACCTGAAAAGTTTAAACCAGAAAGATTCGAGAATTTTAATAATGCGTTACCTTATTCGTACATTCCATTTAGTGCTGGACGTAGAAATTGTATCGGTAGGCGGTGTGTTAATAATTAATATATTTCATTATAGCAACATTTAAAATTTTTAGGCCAAAAATTTGCCATGTTGGAAATAAAAAGTGTCATTTCCAAAATAGTCCGTCAGTTCGAAAGAAAACCAACTGTTCCAAGGCATGAAGTACAGTTGTCTCCAGAGACTGCTTTAAAATCGGGGAATGGTGTCAAAGTTACGCTTAAGAAAAGGGATTAATGCAATATGGTTCCTACTTATTTAGGGAAACTGTGTTTATAATTATTATTAAGACTCTGCTTTATCATATATTGTTATTAAATAAATTTTAAATATTTTACTTTTTTCGGTGTTTCATTTTAGTAGTACCATATTTATCGTTAAATTGAAATACCATTGTTTAATTAAAATAATTACCTAATGATAAGGGGTCTAAGGTTATCAGTGCTTGTTGTAAAAAAAATTATCTGCATTTACAAGTTATAATAATATATTCCCAATACTTTAATTACTATTATACATTAAATTAATTTTTGCATATTTTGAGGAAATTGTGCATACATTCTTGCGGCACTTTCCGCTCTCCAGTAAAACAAAATTGTCTTAAGTTCCGTCTTCGTTTAAAAATATAATATCTTTTTAAATAGGGACCACTTTAATTACCCACTTCTCCAAATTTGTTTATTCAGAAAATAGAGGTGAGGGAGGTTTTAAATGCCAACAAAAATTTTTTCGAAAAAGTTGTTCGACTGTATACTTTAGAAACACAATAGCTTAAAACTGATACAGTTTGCTAAAGAGAGTCAAATGACCTCTTTTGATCACAAAAATATTCGCAAGACTACTTGAATTTCCTCTCAGAGTAAAACTTACAATCAGATAAATCATGTTTTAATTAAGTATTAAAACTAAGCATGCCAAGCTTGTAAAAGATGTCCAAAGTTACAGAGGAGCAGACATTAACTCAGACCATCTTTTGATGACAATGAAGTTAGAGCAAAAAATATTTGACGCTACAGATGTGTAAAAGCAAATCTAAGAAAACGTTTGAACATTGCAGAATTGAAGGATGAAAGAAAAAAAGAAGCAATTGTAACAGAGTTGGGAGCAAATGAAAAAAAAAACAGAACATAACATTGATACCAAATGGGAAGCTAATGAAACGACAGCAGCCAAGATGACTTTTGAGAAATTGAAAAAAGGAAAAAATAAAGACTGAAGATAATTGTGAAGAGTACACAGAAACAAGAAAAATAATTCAACAGGTTTACAGGAAAAAAAGCCAGAATTCTGGGAAAACAAAATGCAAGGTATAGAAAATCATTTCGCAACTTAAAATGTCTGAGCGGAAATATCTCAGTGGAAGCCAAAAGAGGAAGCTTAAGCTTCAACATGAACAGGAACTAGCAAAATGTCGAAAAGTCACAAGTTTTTTTTATACCTCAACGTTCTACTTCCACTTCAAACAACTCAACTGGTGAAAGTTATTTTGAAAAGTGTGAAAAATTCTGCTGGAACTTTATGCAACAACTACGCTACCACCGTCACCGATACAGTCGATGAAAACATGATTAAAGATGAGGCTAAACAAATCGTAAGTGATATATTTAACGATAAATTTAAAGATATAACTAGAGAGCGGAAAATATGCAGCAAAATTTTTGGGAAATATGATCATATAACATGCATCAAATTTATGCAAATATGCAATAACTTTCTTAATATATGCAGAGATATGCAGTTGCATATGCTCCAAAAATAAAAAAAGCGTAATAACCGAACTAAATTTATTTACAAATTGCAAAAACACCTTACCTTTTATTACAAAAATTACATAAATCACATTGCAAAGTGTTTAATTAGATCTCACTGACAAATAAATTACATTTTTTAAGATAATATTCTTAAACTCAAAAATAAATCTAGGTAAACAGAACGAATTAAAAAATAGTAGTAATCGACTATTTAATTACTATTTTGGTAACAATTTATTTTTAAATATTTTTCTAAATATTCTAACAAAAATTTTTCCGGTGATTCTAAAGTATGTATTTGTAAATTGAAAAACTGCGTACTGCGTCCACAGATGTAAAAATACTTATCGGATTAGAGCAGGCACAACAAAACACAGTTCCTTCTTGAAGAATAAGTTCAGAAAAAGGAAGTAATTAGGACCCAAATTTACCTGGAAGGATGGCTTAACACCCAGTGGTTCCTCCAAACTACCATAAAACCCAAACCTTTCCCAGTTATTTGAAGCTCAGGACAATATTTGCAATATGATTCATGAAATTTCGTTTTTCTAGAAAAATGCCGATCGAATGGCTTTTTTTTCAAAGTAGCACAAAAATTGATAAAAATGCAAAATATGCACCCGTTACGTGAAATATGCAGCAGAAAGCAAATATATGCAAATATGCAATTTTTTTATAGCTGCATTCATTTTTAATTAGCATGATTCGTTCACATATTAAATATCAAGACTTATATGCAAAAAATAACGGATATGCAAATTTCATAAAATCCGCTCTCTAGATATAACATTATGGCCGAATTTTATCAATGAAAATTTTATCGGAAGTTGCCTATCAAAAGAAAGCTCGTTTTTTCAAAATAAAAGGGAAGACAATATTTACTCTGAGTCTATCAGGAATTATAAGGGACAGAGCAGACAATTTACAAAGAAATATTTTCCGAATCGTTTAAAAAATGGGCAACAATTAACGAGATCTTGGTTATCCTATTCGAAAAGCAAATGATGTGTTTTCTGTTTAGTGTGCAAATTATTCTCCAGAACAAAACCATCTTTAATGAGTGGTTATTCAGATTGGGCAAATATAGTTCCTACTTTGGACAGTCATGAAGAATCTCAGGATCACAAAAAGGCGCTGTTAACCTGGTTATTCCGCAAAGAAAACAAAAACGTTGTTGACAGGCATCTTCAGGAAAAAATATAAAATGACTGAATATTATTACAATGTCCTGATGCGCGTTGTGGCAGTTATTAAATTTTTAAGTGAAAAAGAATTGCCATTTAGAGGACATGAAGAAAAATAGGGTTCATCACATAATGGAAATTTTATGGGACTTATGGAAAGAGCTTTTTCTAAATTGAATTTTATTAAAAAGAAATATAGATCGACAATGAAAAAGGAAAAACTAAGTTCTTTGTCGATTCTTGCAATTGATAATGACAACACAAGGTCAGTTACGTATGACAGCGCCATACGAACGTATGATGACATCAAGTGCAGAAAGAAAATTGTTATGTAATTTGTTTCTGTTTGTTTATTATATTTTATTTTTTGTTATTGTTTTTTTTTTATATTAAAGTATTGAAAATGTGTAAATTAAACGCACTTCTAACAAACTTCTATTCATAAATGGAGCCCCAATTAAATAATAGCATCAGGCCCCCAACAGTCTAGATCCGCCTCTGGAGGGAGGGAAGTTCTGTCTAAATAACCTTAGACCAATTTTTATTTATGTTATATTTGAAGAGTATCTATTTCAGAGGAGCCTACAATAGATCTACAAAATGTCAAGGTCTATAACTCCAGATTCGGAATTCGTAATTTGCGCAAGGTCGAATAATATCGAAATGTTGAAAACCATAATATTAGATTAGAAAATTTATTTGATAGAAAAAAATTATAGGCTCCATAACAGGTTCCGAAGTGCGTAATCGGAACTCTTACTCAATACCTTATCATCTCACGCATTTAATACGTTAGTTCGTGTGGCAAAATGTTGGTGGTGACTGTATTGTTTCTCGCACTTTTTTTGTACATTTTCCTAAAAAGACGTCCAGAAAATGGTCGCAAATATTTTCCTGAACCACCAGGAACTATACTTTTGGGGCACATGCTGCATATAACCTCCACCACACGTAATGTATATTTTGGTTTTCATTGAAGATTTTTTGTTGGGACAATTTTTTTTATTATACAGTGGTTTTTATCCACTATTTACTTGTACCTTTTTCTTTTTTGATAATTTTTTCCTAAAAAAAATCTTTGCACTTTACAAACTTATTTATTTCAAACTTAATATCAAAAGGACAACACTTACAGTTTTGCATATGTTTGTCAAAATATTACATTTATTCATATAAAAAACTATTGATCAAAGAACTTTCAGTGTTTGTATTTTTGCAATAAATTATATGGTGTTATGCCATAGTCAGAAAGGAAGATCTTGTGTATATAAAAATTCATTAAATAATTCGATATCGATTAATTAAAAAGTATATATATGGAAAACTCAATTTGCAGATCTGTTGGATTACTGCACGAAATTTCTCGCCATAGGTGATACCATTATGCTGAGATTCGGACCTGAAATTTGTCCCATCCGCAAAGGTATTCTCACTAAAGACTACAATCTAATCGAATTCATCCTAAACAACAGGAAGCTTATCCAAAAATCAGAAAATTACACATTTTTAAGAAAGTGGCTCGGAAACGGATTATTGATAAGCGATGGTAAGACCTGAAATAGAAATAAGACAAAAAAACAAATATATTTTAGGTGACTACTGGAAAAGACACAGAAAAATTTTAACACCAGCTTTCCATTTCGAAATCCTGAAAAAATTCGTTGAAGTTTTCGAATCTGCAGGAGACGTTCTTATTCAAAAACTACACGAATACGATGAATCCACTAGCGTCGATTTAGATACTTTAATCACGTTGTACACCCTTGATGTTATTTGTGGTGAGTCCGTCTATATCGAAATTTCTTTGTCTAACCATTTTGCAGAAACCGCTATGGGTACAAAAATAAGTGCTCAAAGTGGTCATAACAACGCTTATGTTGAAAGCGTAAGAAATATGTGTAAAACTGTCACTGAGAGAGCTTTTTCGCTACTTAAAATCTTCGATAAACTCTATTGGTTGACAAGAGACTACTACAAACAACAAAAGGCGCTAAAAATTTTACACGGTTTTACTTTGAAAGTGATAAATTCTAGAAAAAACAGACGTGTCAAAAATGATGAGAAAAGGACAGCTTTTTTGGACCTACTCTTAAAGTTTTCTGAAAAAGAGGATGTGCTCAGTGTCTCTGAACTTCGTGAAGAAGTCGATACTTTTATGTTTGAGGTACGACAGACTTGTGGTATATGTTTTGAAAAATGATTATGTTTTTTAGGGTCATGATACCACAGCGTCTGGAATTTGTTTTGCGTTGTATTGCTTAGCCGATCATCCTGAAGTCCAGGTATTTTAGTACGCGACGAAATTTTAAATAAATGTTAACAGCTTTGTTAAACCATAGGAAAAAGTTTTTCAAGAGCAGAAAGAAATATTCGGAGACCGGAAGAATCCCGTAACGACGTATTCCGATTTACAACAGATGAAATATTTGGAGTGCGTTCTGAAAGAAACTCTTCGTTTGTATCCTTCAGTTCCTGTTATTGGAAGGTATACTACAGAGGAAATACATTTTGGTAGCTTTTGAAGACTAGAGTAGTATATATTTATTGAAAAAATAATTTTAGATGGTTATGTGATTCCCAAAAATACTAATATTGCTATTTTTATTTACGGTTTACATAGGAACCCGGATTATTTTCCCGAACCTGAAATGTTTAAACCAGAAAGGTTCGAGAATTTTAATAATGCAATACCTTTTTCGCACATTCCATTTAGTGCTGGATTTAGAAATTGTATCGGTAGGTTTTTTGCTAGTAATTACTCTAGCTAATTATAGCAATATATACAATTTTTAGGTCAAAAATTTGCCATGTTAGAGATGAAAAGCGTCATTTCGAAAATAGTCAGGCAGTTCGAAATTAAACCAACTAGTCCAAGGCATGAAGTGCAGTTGTCTCCAGAGACTGTTTTAAAATCGATCAATGGTGTCAAGGTTACGCTTAAGGAAAGGAATTAGTACAATAGTGCTTACATGATATTTTCTTGTTAAATAAATTTGAACTGTTTTATTATTTTTATTATTTCATTTTTGTAGTTGTCTTTACTATATCGGATTTTTTTTTATTCAGTGGGTCTCTAAGATTATTTAAAATATTTATGTATTTATTGTTTGAGGCAATCCAAGCTTTATTATCAATAAATTCGGATAACCCAATGGGGATTAACTTTATACAGCAGTAGCAATAACGCGCTATCAGTTTTATATGTTTACAATAACCTGAAACTCACTTCCATAGTAACTATAACTACAAAAATGAACAATTTCGTTTCATCTATTTTTATTTTTTCGTCGTTATTTATTTGTGTTTATGCCAAAACGCCATCGTTTTATCGACACAATGGTAAACATTCCTTAAAAAAATGTGTTTAAAATATATTTTATCTTTAAATTTTAGAACCAAGGGTAATAGGAGGACAAGATGCTTACAGTGGTCAATTCACATTCGCAGCTGCTATTTATACTCAAACTCCAGACACCAGATTCTTTTGTGGGGGAGCCTTGTTAAGCACAGAGTGGATTTTGACTGCTGGTCACTGTGTTAATAAGTAAGTTGCTCATTTTAGAAAACGTAAACAAAATTAACAACATTTGTAGTGGTATCATTTTCACTATTAAGTTAGGGTCCATCACCTTAAACAGCGATGATCCGAACCGTGTTATTGTTGCTTCTTCAGAGTACGTTTTACATCCAGATTTTAATCCTGAGTCGATTGAAAATGATATTGGATTGATAAAGTTGCGATTACCTATCACTCTAACTAATAAGTACATTCGTGACAAAGATATCGTCAACCTTTGTTGTATTTTTTAAACTTTAAGCCTATATTCAACCTACTACTTTGCCAATACAACCACTCTACAACTACACGACAGTTACAGTACTAGGATGGGGCCAAACGAGTGACTGCAAGTTACACAAAACATGTTTCTACTGAAACACTTCTGAAATTTTATTATGCAGATGATCCAGAGCTTTCGGACAATTTAAAATTCGTCTATGTAGCTTCTATTTCAAATGCCGAGTGCAGAATGATCTACGGAAGCCAAATTTCTGATAATATGGTGTGCGTTCAAGGGAACTACAATCAAGGAACTTGCACGGTTACTTAACAAATTGTTGTTGGTAACAAAAAGTGAATAACTGTTTTTAGGGAGATAACGGTGGTGCTTTAATAGAATATTTGGGAAGATATCCTTATTTGGTTGGAATTGCAAGTTTCGTTAGTGCTAATGGTTGCGAAAGCACAAATCCTTCAGGATATACCCGAACGTTTCCTTTTACCGAGTGGATAAAGAGTGTAATCGACATCTAGTTAATAATAGGATTAATTCATAAACAACAATCACAATAATAAAAATAATGATATGTAACAGCGCTACAGAGACCTCTTATTAATTTGAGTATTATCTAATAAAGCATTAGAAACCTTAGAAAAATTTCCAAACCAAAAAGTGTGACAAGCCCAACCAAAAAACTTGGTTTTCAACCAATGGTGTTTTTTGACAATATTTTCTAGGGAAGATGGATAGCGTAACGTGGACGCTTGAATGATCGATTTCTTCGCCATGTTTAGAGCTCCTTGATTTTTTTTGTTGGGGTATTTGAAACATAAGGTCTATATCAAAATCTATGTATCTTGGTCTACATTAACGGATCAAACAATGTGATTATAATGTATATTTATAAATCTTGTACAAATCCTTGGTTTCGGTCTTGCATCAGACATGACTTTTATTAGAGCAATCATTCCGAACGAGGAATATAAGCATGTTCTAAGATCTTTTTACGATCCTCTATGGTCCTGAAGTATGACAATATAAGCTGCAGATTTTTTTTTAATTTTGGCACTAGTTTTTCGATTGCTGAAATGATAACTGAATCGTCAAAAACGGTCTCTAATAATTTAGAGGAATTAACCCCTTTAGGTCTCTTAGCTCATTCAGTTGATGAAACAGAAAATCAAAGCCTTAGGAAAAAACTGATCATTTTAAATGTTGTATGATGTTTATGTAAAAGTATAAAAGTGTAAAGAACAGATATAATATAAATGGAGGACACAAAATGTTTTGTTCTTCCACTGACAAAAAAAAAAAAGAAAAAAAAATCTGTCACTAAGTTGCGCAGGTTGAAGACCTTCTTAGTGCGCAGCTACAAAAAAAAAGTTTCCAAGCTTTGAACGAAATCAAGTTAAACGTTCTGAATCAATGCAAATATTTGAATATCACAAATTTAATAAAAACAAAGCAAAATCTGAAGTAAAGTAATTGGATGTAAACAGAATTACTCATAGGGGGCGTTGTATCACGAGCGGAGTTTGGGGCCCCTGGTTGTAGCTGTTCTCCTAACCACGACGTTGATTCTATATATCGCCAGCATTGTTGCACAGCACCTCTCCATTAGGAATATGCCGTGTGATAAATCCCGGCAGCTCGACTAGTAACCGCACCCTCCGCTTCCGTATTTATGTGTTATTTAACCTCAATTCCATTTAAATGTTGAATTTCTATTACTCCGATATTAAACTACAACTGAACAAATGTTAAAGTTTCAGAAAGACCAATAAACAACATTTAAATTCGCCAATTCATTCTTGTGAAATTTTAAACACCAAAGCATTCTTATCTGAGGTTAGATCGGACATCAGACAATTATATGATGGAAGCATTAATCAAATATTTACAAGAAAAAACTAGCAAAGATTTATAAAAACAAAAAAGATCTGGTGTGAGGTAAAACTTGTACAGACAAAAAAAGCTACGTGAGGTTAGAAACTGCAGAGCATGAAAATTTACGTTCAGTTTAAATTATACAACAAAGAAAATACTGAAGTTAAAAACTTTGAGATAGAGAAAAATTGTATGAGGTGAAGAATTGCAGAGCTAACAAAATTACAGGAGTTTAATATTTAGTGTCCATTCGAGTTATTAGTTAATTTTCAAGAGGGAAGTTATTCAGGTGCATTGTAGGCCATCGTTAGAGATTCCCCCAAACAAACATAAAAATAAATATAACAATCTGGAGGTTCAAAATGGTGTTGGATAAATGAGTCGTTTTAAAAGATATGCGTCAAAAAATATGTCCACGTCCCACATGACCCACAATGTTGTTAATTTGTTCAATAAGAATTTACAGTTCAAACTTGTGCTCGGTTTAAAAATACTCTTTCAACATGGCCGCTGCCAGAAGAAAGAATTTACCTGATGTTAAATTATGCCGCACTTTAGCAACGATTGAAACAAAGGATTTACATTATGTTAAATTATGCCACACTTTATTACCGATTCAAACAAAGACTTTACATTACGTTAAATAATGCCTTGATCTAAGTGACTGGATACTCAAAACTATTAGCTTTGAGAGTTTATATCGTGGACTGTGCCCAGTTTAACCCAAACAAACACATGATAAATAAACACAAAATGTATCAGGCCTTGCGAGAAAATATCTCGGTGATGTAATGATGACATGATGATAATAACTACTTAAGGGGAGAAATTTTTAATCCCCCCGTACCTCAGTCCACGATATTATGAATTCTACCGTACCTTCACGGTCTTGTCCCAGAAAAGGGCAACGTTAGGTTGATTCAACTGCTGTTAATGAACTATTAGCAATCTTGTGGGAATAATAATTAAGAAGTGTTATAATTGTAACACTTAATAATAAGCATCCACAAACCTTATTCATAATTTGGTAAACAAAAGGTGAATCCTGACTAAGTGAATTTCATGAAAACTCCAGCAAGTGCTCTCTGAATAAATCTAATGTCTGTTAAATTGTGTTAGAACCAGTTAACGATTAAAATCGTAAGATGAACTATGAATTTACAAACAATAAAACAAATTTACACCACATTTGAGCGTCGGTCGAAAATCCTCATATTTCCGCTTGGAAAAACCGCAAGAATTAGGTACGCGTGTTGGGGAAACTGAGTCGTCGTCGTCGTTACGGTTAATTGTCGTTAAACAAATGCTTCCCCCTTTTTTATTAACTGCCAAACCAACTAAACCTAACCTAGCTTACTCATCACATGGTTTCACACACAACAAACAAATCAAAAGTGACGTGTCCCACCTCCCTCTACAAAGCGAGCATCTTCTACCAACCCTCTCACTAGATACTACCAAGAAAATCCCTAGGAGCTACCAACTACCAGAAAAAAACTAAACGTTCACATGGTCTATGTTTCACGATTTTTCTTGATTGAATTTTTTTCAAATTCAAATTATTCAAATGCGATTTCGCGCCGCTGTTGATTTTTTTCAGCGCGAAATTTTAGTACTTTGAGGAAAAATAGTGTTGGTAGTAGAAGTGGGGGTGTGCCTACTAAAAAGATGTGCAGATATTTTAGGCAAGCCTCTGAGTTTTTTTTTCAGTCGCTTTTTTTAATTTCTGCAGCCTTATTTAGGACTGGAGAACCTCAAGGTCGGGCATTCACTAATCTAACATCTTAACTCCGGTCCGCGGTGATCTTTGCTTCTTAGGTAACTCCGGTCCGGCAAATATCTACCTAATTACGCTTTTCTAGTGCGGAAACACATTCAATTCATTTTGGATTAGGAAGTGAGGTACCTTAAAATGATTCAATAACTCTTTGTTTAAACAATATTACTTTCAGGGAGTTACAAAATTTGTTATAAATTGTAACATATTAAATGAGATACATCGTATGGTAGAAATACGGTTTTCACAATACTGCATTTGTGAAATTTACAGTAAGTGATCGTATTAGTTTGGACCGGAGTTAAAACGACGGATTAACACATTCCACACTTAAAGTACCAATGTAACTGGATATGACCTTGGGGCCAAGTTGAGGATCGCCTCTTAGGGCATGAGCACAACAGGGGTGATTATTTACTGATGTAGTTTTGAAAAGATCTAGAATTTTTTTACCCCTAATTATCTTGTTGTCTGTGATTTTATTAACTCTTGACCCAAACAGTATTTGTCTGTATACGTCCGTCTTATCACTTTGATGCCTTTCTCTCTCTCTCTGTGTGTGTGTCTGTGTGTGGCCCCAACGGATAAACCGATTTCAATGCCTTCTTTGTTTGAAAGCTGGTTTAATCGGGATTTTGAAGGTCCGAGCTATTTTTGATGATAATCACTTCAACGTTATCTTGATTTAACTGCCGTTAATGAACTATTCGCGATCTTGTGGGAATAATTAAGAAGGGTCATAATGTAATACTTAATAATAAGCATCCAGAAACCTTACTCATAATTTGGTAAACAAAGGGTGAATCCTGACTAAGTAAATTTCATGAAATTGTGTTAGAACATGTTAACGATTAAAATCCTAACATGAACTATGAATTTACAAACAATAAAACAAATTTACACAGTTGATGTAAGAATCAACTGGGTTAGTGGGAAGGTGGGGATAGCGCATCGACCGTTGCAGCGAATCTTAACGAATTTCAGACTATTTAAGGATTCATTTTTCTGTGTCGAGGTTTAGTATTACCACTTGTTTAAAACACCTTTAATATAGTATATGTAAATACGGTCTAAGTGTTTATACAAAAAAACGTATTATTCCTTAGAAAAACATTCAATGCACAATTAATTATTATTTAATATCAATAAATTTAAAACCTTATGCACTACCTTAATAACTAATTAACGATTACGATTTTTATTTTAATCCAGTCATTAGGCTCGAAATTGAATATCCAATACGTTGAATCTGAAAACAATATTTTATTATTTTTGTATCCAAAGAAACTGTCTCCTAATTTTTCTTCGTTCACATTATATTTATACAGATTTTGTACTAGCAAACTGATTAAATGTAAACTAAAAATAGTATTTGAGTGCAAAAATTTTTACAATATTTCATTTGCATACAAGTGGTACATTTACATATTTTACAAATTAGTCCTTTAGGGAAAATCGAAAGTAAATTTAACAAACCAAAACGTGCCACCATTATATATAAATTCAAAAAGCAGACAATTTTTAAAAAATCAAATCATATTTCAATATTAACATTGCCAATTCTCCACTTATAAGTAAAGTTTAACAAAATAAACATTGAAAAATATTTTGTGGCGAGAAGATTAAAGAAAAATGTATTTTTTAGTTTTGTCATCGTAGCATTGACAATTCTGCTTAAAAACGAAATTAAAATTGTCCGTTACCCGTAACATCAGAGATCTGTTGACTTGAAAAATACCACCACCTGACATCTGCACGGGCACTTGAGCTTGTGCTAACCAGAAAAGAATAAATTTTAGTATTTTCAAGCTGTGGGTATTGTACCAGTCTATATCATAAATTTCATTTACCAAAAGCTCTGTCTTAAATGATAAACAATAAATTCAAGTTTTAAATTAAAGCTACAACATACCGCAATTTCTACTTCGTCGGCAGGGTAAAGAACCATTATGATGATAAAATTCGTTAACATTGAAAAAAATATATTTTCAACTATTTGATCAAATTCAGCAGATCTGAAAAATAAAATGAGAAATCAATTTCCAAAAATAGTATATATAACGGGTGGTTACAAATTGTGTTCATTAAGTTGTTAACTCAGAAGGTCTACAATTTGTAATCACTCGGTATATCGTTAGAGTTTATTACTTATCAAATATGACGAAAAGTGGTATACAGACTCCTCCAACGGTAAGAAAGTATAAGCACACAAAAAATTCCGAATAAACGGTGTTCAGAACTTTGTGTATTCTATAAAAAAAGATTTTCACATTTATAGTGTGTTTCATAAACTTACTGTAACAAGAAATTGTGGTAACTACTGCAACTTTTTATTTCTTGCCAGCATAATTGTTCTCCGTTTTTGTCGATCCTCATTGAATGAATTTTCTTACACAATATCTGAAACTGGATTTTTAGTTCCGTACACATGAGAAGGTAGAATCCGTTAAAGAAAACTATGAGAATGATAATTTCATTGTATGTGATTACTTCGAAGATGTATATAATTTTTCGAATTAAGTCATTGTTTCGAGGAATCCAACAAGCGTGAGGCAAATCCAGCTTCTCCACGAACAGCGGTGCTACAGAATGTACACAAACAGAAATGTAACCTATGATCATAAAAAGCTTTATGGTTGAACCAGCAGAGGACATCGTTTCGTGAAACTGTTGTCCGTCTTCAGTAGTCAGCGAATTATATTTCCAAAGAAATTCTCTTCTTTTGATAAGTTCTTCAAGTAGTGGTCCGTGTGCTATGACCACAGATTTTATGAGAATAAGCTGGAAAAAATAGTTACATTATAAAATATGGCGATCTTGACAAAATCTTACGTATCCAAAACCTGTCATTGCAGTAAAAACTTCGGCTATTTCTCCTACGCTGTTGTTTTTAAATTGGAAGTTAATAACGATCATGACATATAAAATCAGTGCCAATGGATACAGTATATATAGAAAAATAATTTTATAAAAAGTGTTACTGGTATTTCTAAGACCACTAATGTCGTAACATTTCAAAGGAAGCTGAAAATAATTTTTAGGTTCTCGTTTCATAGTAAAACTGAAAAACAGAATGTTGAATTTCAATATATATCTTGTTAAATAAAACTTACGAAGTTGGTGTCTTTCTGGCTGACTCTCGGGCTACAATTTTACAAATGAACTGGGTATTGTAAATGTTAATTAGGAAATTTATATCCGTTTATTAATGCATCTGTTAATTTTTAATTCATAGAACCGCCTCTGACTGCTCTTACGAAATCATTGGCTTATTAAAAATTCTCTTTACATTGTTGTACGGCAATTATTGAAAGACGCATTGAGGGTTAATTACAAACTAGGCGTTTAAGAGTTCTTTTTAAAATATTAATCAAAAATCGAAAGTTAAAACTGAATCTACACAGATAATAAAGTTTTATATTTCTCAGACTTCCGGTAAATTGTAGTGGTAAGCAATAACACATTTTAGCGATGTACCGCAACTATCAGTTAATCAATTAAATCTTTAGCAAATATAAAATTATATTTTGGGAATTTTATTTCTTACGATAACTCCTATGAAGCTAAATAAATCTTAAAGTGCAGTTGAAAGAGATTCTTCTAAGTATGTTCCAAGTAAGTTTTTCATAATAAAATTGTTTGATGTTGACTACGTCATAAACTTTTTAGCAAGGACACATATCAATTTGGACTGATACAGTGTAATACTATAGATAGCAGGGTATTTTTTATCTTTACATTTGTCAAAATATTTTTTTGCAATTATAACTTGTTTTATGGCATTGTACATAAACAATTTTTCTAGTAATAATTGCATTACCAATACACTTTTCCTGTTTTAAACGGCCAAAATATGCAAAATTAACTAATTTGTTGATTCCGTAATTGACATGAGCTTTAGGAAAACGACAAAACACGATGACGAAACTCAAAAATGACACGTAGCTTGATCCCCAAAAATTTTGTAACTCCACTACGTTTCAAATAAAAAAATTCCCGGTGCTAGAAAATTGAATAACATCTTTGATGGAATTCTTCAATTAAGTGGGTACAATTTTCCAAGTTAGCCAATCAGATGTCGCTAAACGGCTCATTAAATGCCTGATTGACTTAATATCAAATTTAAAATACTCTATAAACTGGCCGTAAGTGATATAAGTATAAATAAAAATCAAATCGGAACACAGTCTTCAAATTTAAAACATACATACAACAAAAGTATTTTCTTAAACTGTTAATTATTTGACTAAATTCTTAATATTAATGTTCTAAATCTAAAGTATTTATTACCAACTTCACTGATAAAGCTAAGCTGCACGAATTAACACTCTAAAAGTAAAAGATACTTTTAAAATAAATACTCCTATAAAAAATTGAAAAATCTAGAAAGTTGTAAACTAAATATAATAAAATGCATTAAAATTATAACATAAAAAATTAAAAATGGCGAAACTAGCTCGTAACAAATAAAGTTAAAAATTAATCTCCGTTAACTCACAAATTAAAACAGATTTCGAAATTGAAAATAAATCTATAGGCTAAAGGCTTCCTTATATCCATTGCTACTAACACTACCAGAAAATTTCATTTCTTGTTACACCATCCATCCACAAGGGCTAAAATACGAAGGAAATTGTTCAGTATTAACAGTTTTTTCAGAAGTAGAAGAAACAGAAATTTACTGGAATCAAAAATGAAGATCCTGGCAACAAGTCACTGCTTTAGTTACTATTACTTTTTTCTTTCTAAATCATTTTAGATTTCTAAAATAGTTAAATTACAGCACGTCTGAAATATTTGAAAACTATTCCTACTTACATGATTGACTGTTAAGTTTATTTTAATCCAGTCATTAGGGTCGATATTGAGTATCCAATTCGCTGAATCTGAAAATAAATATTCCTGATTTTGTCGGACATAATTTTTTTAATCGTCACAGCATGCTATAATTTTTGCTATCCATAATATGTTCTAGGCCTACCTTCATTTACTTATAATAATAATAATAAAGTCTTTAAATTTACATTTCAAAATGTTATGTTTATTAAAATTTTTTACGATTTCAAACTTCCTGAATTAATTAATTATTAAGAAATTTTTGAAAATTAACAACAAAAATGCTATTTGAAGCTAGGTAACAGGATTCAAGTTAAAGAGAGAACCGAACTATTTATAAACAGACAAATAAATACGAGATAAAGTAATGAAGTTCTTCATTAGTCTTATTCTTCATTAGTCTTTAAATTGTGAAATTTATTATGTTCTTGTGGTATGTACTAATTACTAATTAGGTAAATTTTCTAAGTAAAAATTTCCTTACTCGTAACATCAGGGATCTGTTTACTTGAAAAAGCCCAGCACCTGACATTTGTACAGGTATTTGAGCTTGTGCCAACCAAAAAAGTATATATTTTAATATCTTTAGTCGGTCGGTATTGTACCAGTCTATACTATAAATCTCATTTACCAAAAGTTCACCCTAAAATAAGACTTAGTGGAATACAGATTTAAATTAAAATTCTAATCTTACCGCAATTTCTACCTCATTGGAAGGATGAAGAACTATGAGCAACATAAAATTGATTATCAATATAAAAAATATGCTTTCGACAACTTGCCCAACTCCAAAGGATCTGGAAATAAAAAAAAGATAATAGAAATACACGGTAACACAATTACTTGGCATAGGATTAGAAACAAATATTACCCATCAAATATAACGAAGAGTGGTACACATGTTCCTCCTACAGTAAGAAGGTATAAGCATACAAAAAATTCCGAGTAAAAGATGTTCAGCATCTTGTGCACTCTAAAAAAAAATTTCACATTTTCACAGAGTGTGTTTCTTAAACTTACCGTAATAACAACTTGTGATAATTACTGTAGGATTTTATTTCTTCCCAACATAACTCGTCTCCGTTTTTATCGATACTAATGGAATTAATTTTCTGACACAAAATCTGGAACTGTATTTTTAATTCCGTGCACATGAGAAGGTAAAATCCATTAAATAAGACTACTAGCATTGTGATTTCATTGTAGGCGATTATTTCGAAAACATAAACAATTTTTCGAATCAAATCATTGTTGCGAGGAATCCAACAAACGGCTGGTAAATCCAGCTTTTTTATAAAGAGAGGGGCTGTAGAATGTGAAGAAATAGAAGTGTAACCGATGACTAAAAGAAGCTTTATCGTTGAAACTGCAGACGACATTGTTTCATGAAATCGTTTTTCGTTATCACTGGTGAGCGTATCATATTTCCATAGAAATTCTCTAGTCGTGATGAGCTTTTCAAGCAATGGCCCTTTCCTTAAGACGACGGTTTTTATAAGAATAAGCTGAAAAATAATTACTTACATTTTGTTACACTTACAGAAATATTCTTACATATCCGTAAGTTGTGATTGAACTGAAAACTTCAGCTATTTCGCCTATGTCTTGGGTGTAGAGCAAGTTAATAATTATCATTGTGTATAAAATCACTGCCAGTGGATACAGTACATATAAAGATATAATTTTAGAAAAATAACTGCTACTTTTTCTGAGACCACTAATATCGTAACATCGCAAAGGTAGTTGGAAATAATTTTTTTCTTGTTTCATCACACGGCTGAAAAATAGGTTATTGATTTTTATTTATGGATGTTTGTACTTACCTAGTAAATTTTATTATGCCTCACTGAGAAGAGTCGTAATTGCTTCTTCGTTCTGCACTAAATGAATGAAGTTCAATAGACGTCATTTTATATCCATTTTATTACTGCAACTCTTAATTTTTTATTCACAAAACTACCTTTGTCTGCTCTCGTGAAGTAGCTGATCTTATTAAAAATTCTCTTTAACTCCCTATAAAACAATGATTGAAAAATGCACTGAGACGTAATTACAAACCATGCGTTTACGAGTTGCTTATGAAATATTAATTAACAATCGGAAACACACAGATAATACAGTTTTATATTTTTCAGATTTTCAGGAAATTGTAATAAGTGATTTCCTCTTTGTCATCCTTGTGGAATTTTAATAAAAACTTATTTATTAGGAAATTATAGACCATATGTGTTGTATCAAAGCTGACTGAAGTGACAGTTAGTAAAGGAAGGTTTATTAAACCAAATTTGCTTTAATCGTTTGAAGGTTCTTGAATCTGCTTTTAGAAGTTAAAATTTATTAAAAAATAATCGAAAAATTATACCAAACAGAGTGGATTTAAAATACTGTACTATTACGTAAAGGGAGTTACTTAATTAGCGGTTAACTGTCAATCTTACTAAGTATGAGTACATGTAATTTGGCACCAACTAGATGTTACTGAAGTACGAAAGAAAAAAATGTTGATCATGAACCATTTAATTTCTTGAAATGTTACACAGTTACGAATTATAACAATTTAGCGTTGCAAAATTGATCAAAATTATTATTTTTTTCTACCAAAATATGCACTTTTTAAATAATGAACGTATAAGATCCATCAGTTATTGAGCAGTCAATCTGCGTTTTTCATTTGCGTACTTCTAACCTCAGAAATAAATAAAAGCAAAATTCCATCTTCTAAACTTGAAGGTGGGAAATAAAATCCGAGCTATACAAGGTGATTTCAAAAAGTAAAGTGTGCAATAAAAAAAAGTGGGGAATAGGTCACAATAAAATGTTTTGCACTGTATAAAGTTATATATAAATTGTTATACACGCCACTGGTTTCTTGACCTACCATAACTATTATTCAATGAAATGCAAAGAACAACTAGGATTATGAACCAAAAAAGCTGATAAACGATGTGCAAAAACACGATAAGAACCAGTCGTGTATCAGTTGGTTGCCGCCGTGTGTTCGGTTAACGTCTTTGACAATGGTGAACTTTTTCAGTTCAGAGCGTGCCGACATGAGAATGCTTTATGGTGTCGCTGATGGAAACGCCAGGTTGACCTGTAAATTGTGGATCGAGCGCTTTCCAAATCGCGCAATTCCGTGTGCGCAAACATTTACATCAGCATTTCCGAGATCATGGTACCTTCAAGCCTAAAACTCACGATCGTAACCGTGATAGGACCCAAGAATACTGCAAATAAAAACAAGAAAGAAAAAATAGTAGTAACAGAGCTTGAAGGAGGATACCTGATAATAGACAGAAAAGAAAAGTAAGATTTACAACATGTTGATATATTATGGGCCAAATGAAGGAGATAAAAAAGAAAGATGAATTTTGGAATAGTTTACAAGTAAAAGCAGAAAACAGCAGGGGTATACTAGTAATCCTAGGAGATATGAACGGAAGAGTGAGGAACCGCTCCGAGGGCATAGATAGATTTGAGGGGGTCTATGGTAGGCTACACACGTCCTTTCTACACTTTGACCAAGTCTGATCTTTTATAAAAGACCCATTAACCTGTTGGTCTGGAACTTGTTTCCAGTGGGATTTTATTCCGCTTTTTCCCACTCGTAGATTTCAGAAGCCAGGTGGGCTTTCGCTAGCCCACAATAGGATTCTGGACTAAGAAAGAAAACTTTTGCACATTTTTTAGCAAGGATGTCTGCTATTTCGTTTCCTTCTATTCTCTCATGTCCTGGCACCCAGCACAGAGTAATTCTGTTTTTGCTATTCAGATGGTTGAGAGATTGTTTACAGTTCAGTTCCAGCGCTTTGGAATCCTTTGAAAGCACTTTTGGGCGCAAAGATTTCTAGGAGAAATTTCTGTTTATTGAATCGTGGAGGTGCAGAGATCCTGTATTTAGAACGATATACTCCTATCCCACTCCCTTGCTCCGATATTGACCTGTCTGTATAGATAGATAGAATAGATAGATAGAGTTTATTGGTGTCATTCTACAAATGTATTTACATATATACGTATAAGTCGGTATCACTAAGCTTAACTATCAGGTCCTCAACAACAAGTGACAGAGGTGACAAAATTCAGCCTTGCGGACATTGTCTTTGTGCAGCCACTGTTGCCGTCTCATTCTCAGTAGTACAGATCCCGAATCAGATCGAATGGATGGGTTGCCCAATTATATCACTTCAAGACTACCCTTATTCTTAACCTATACATAGGTATAAAATCGATAGTACCAGTTCACCTGATTATACCTGGCGACCAGGCAATAGGGAGCAGTAAAATATAGACAATCTAGTTGCTTATGTTTTGTACTCTCGAGTGGTCTTTGTCAGTCAGGACAAACACTTTTATACACTTTATAATAATATACTAGAACAGCTGTTGCACTAGTTCCGTTTGCTTGGATTTTGCAATTAGTACACTTTGTTTTTCATCTCCTAAAAGGATTAACATTGTTTACTAGAGACAAATGCCACTCTAACGTCCCGCCAACTCTTCGACCTGTAGCTGAGATACTAACTACCCCTAAAAATTGTTTTCAGGCTGAGTAGTAATTCATCTATTGCACTTTGAAGCAACATTGCATCCGTGCCTAACGATTTGAATGCTTTGGAGCTTTTAACAGCCCATTTGATTCTTTTAGCGGTACTTTTACCCTCTTTAATAGTTGAGATACAACCCATGCGGGCATTATTTCGGCCTGAGTACGAGCGACTTCGTAGGATTTTGTTCCAGGAAAGTGAGTTTCCTCAAACTTTCTTCTAGATCTGTGATGTAATTACCGTTCGGTTTTTTAAATGAAATAGACAGGCTGGGGCTAGTTCCTCTATTCCTACACAGAACTTGCGTCAAGAGCGATTCTT
This sequence comes from Zophobas atratus, assembly GCA_022388445.1. Lineage (NCBI taxonomy): Eukaryota > Metazoa > Arthropoda > Insecta > Coleoptera > Tenebrionidae > Zophobas > Zophobas atratus. The sequence goes on along the minus strand of CM039445.1, from coordinate 49,558,341 downwards.
AGATTTTCTCGATTTGTTCTTCTATTCAGCAGAAGCTTTTTTGTAGTCGTTCCACGTACCTAATCTTTTACTTCTGTTGAACAGTTTGCTCACCTCTGATTTCAGACGACCAAGTTCTTTATTCTACTGAAGTGCATCTCTCGATTTCACCTTTTGTCTCAATAGACTTTTTTTCTATGACGAAATTATTAAGTCATGTAAGTGCTTTGAGGCACTATCAACTTCTTCTGTGGTTTCGATGTTGTAACAGAGCCCGCCGGTTTAGAATTTCATGAGTTCTTTGTGGAAACGCCAATCTGTTTTCCTGGGTATTTTGGACGTTTCGAGACCCTGGGTGGGCACCTTTTTGTCTCATAGAATCTGTAGGCTATCCGACCTGGAGCCTTCCTCCACTGCATGTCAATTTTCAACGAAGCGTGTTATAAATGGACTCGCTAGAGTTAAATCTAATACCTCTTTTTCCCTTGTTGTGCGTTGGCGTCATAGCCCAGAATTAGTTGTTTGTGCCCCTTTTTGCACCAGTTGATGAGACTTTTGATTTCCTGTGGACACGGATTGTTTTGCTATTCGCTAGGGAAATAGACAAAAAACTTGTAATTTGCCTTTGGCGTCTATCCGTGGTACTTCTGCCACCAAGCCACTGCGACCAAATCTCAGCTAATGAACTCTAGAATTGAAACAAAATTACGTAGTGTTGATGTCGAGCTCTATAACTGCTCTTGGTCTCTCACGCAATAGATTATCCTACATGACATTTTTGTTAGTCCGCTAATCTGTCCCTTTCCATTTGTCCAAGGCTCTTGAATGATACCTATGTCAAAACCTCCTTTGACAAACTTCCGATAAAATATGCTTGAAGCTGCTTCTACAAGTTGGAATTTTATCTGCAGTAACCTCATTCTAGTCTTCATTGTGACGCTGGACTGGCACCTGTTTGCGTTTAGAATTTGCTTTGGGTTGCAACGTGGCTTTTGAGGTTTTCGTCTTAGGGTTTGGGACAGTTTTTGTCGCCTTTAGTTTTTCGCCTTCGATACCTGTTATAGTCTGTTCAGTTTCCTCCCTTTCTCGAACCTTTTCGGTTTTGCTACTCCTCAGCCTTAGTTGCACTTTGACCAACTTGTAGTTTACCAGATGGTCTATCTTTTGCAATTTTTCTTCTTACTGAGGGTCATCAGAAACAGAGAGTTCGAGTGTGGGGCCCATAGCAGTCCTCCTGAGGACCCTCCATCGAGATGCGTTGAAGTTTTCGTTTCGCACTTCAATGAATTTTAGAATTCTTTTATTTGAGTAGTACTGCCTACCTGGTACGTATGCCACTAGGATTTCGAGTTACCCATAGCTTGGTCTGTGTTTTGTGCTTAGAGAAGAGGATTTTACTTCGGATCCTTTTTCCAGCTCCATTATCTTGTTTACAATCGATTCCTGTATGGTATGTTGTCGGAAGCTTTTGTGGACATGATTCCTACTCTTATGCCAGCGAGGACCTGGCTGAGGGAAGGCTTCAAGGGATTAGCTTCTACCATTTTCCCCTTCTTTTTTCTATTCTTTACTAGAAATTTTGTCCTTGAGCTCTTTAGGAATAGGTTGTTTTGCCTTTCCTGGGATCTCTTCTTTGGAGAACCCCTTTCTGAAAAGTTTCTGCACGTTTACTTGATTTGGTTGTGTCAACCAAGAATGTGATCACTGACATTTCCAAAAAGGAGTTCCCATTAGTTCGTGAAGATTTACATCATCCCTGCTTAAGTGTAAATAGTACAGTTAAACTAGTTGAAAGCTCATATTTTCGGAATAACCCAAATTCGTTCTATTTTATTTTAAGAAAGCTGATTTAGTTAACCTCAATTCATCAATATCGAGGTTTGAGTGGTATAAAATAAAAAAAATTAAACAAGTTGATACGGCTTGCAACTATTTTTATGATGTGTTGTTTGATTTGTTCTCACAGTTTGTACCATTAAGTAGTGGCCATTCAAAACGACATAACTACCTTATCCTGTATGATTCTCTAAATCTACAATCGAATCATTGGAGTAAACTAGTATAATTAATCACTTAGACAAACATAATGAACTGAGGGGAAAAATTAAATATGATATACGTAATGCATATTCTTCGTTTTTAAAAAATGCTGAACATTCCATTAAAGATAATTCAAAAAATGTTTGGACGTTTGTTAATAATAAGAAATATCAAAGCAGGATCTCTAGAAATATGATTTCTGATGGGAGCACATTCACATCGTCGCAAGACATCGTTGACGTTTTTGGTCACCTATTTGCTAGGGTATTTAGTTCTAGTGATAATCATATATGTGGTCAGTATTGTGATAATATTCGTTGCGAATCTAGTTTTATAATTTTTTAAAAATGCGAATTTTCCTGCACTTCTGTCGATTTTTCTATTTGCAGTAATTAATCAGATATCGAGAGCCCCGATTTTAGTGACTAACCCTGTATATACCGTATGTTAAAAAAAAGTCCAAGTCCGTAGGTCTCGTGCTTTCCCCAGTGTGATGTGTAAAATGTGATGATCGGAAAAATGTCACCAAATCTATTTAAAACGATTTTAATTTTAGTTTAATTAGGATTTTTTTGGTAATTTAATTACAGATAAATAAGATACAATATACCTAAAATAATTTATACCGTAAGATGTACTTATGCATGCTTGATTTTTTTTCTGGAACGTAAAAATCAAGAGTGATTTCATAAACTGCAGGTACAAAATTACATTATTTTATAAAATTCAAATAGAATTTACCTTGCAAGTGACCTTAGATCAAAATACAAAATATGGAGAAAAAATTGTCTACTCCTCCTTCCCGGAGAGGGAAAAACCGTGGAATAAGCCAGAAGGACTATTCACCCAGTTGCAAAAACCTCCTCAGCTTTAAAAAATAAAATGTTACAAATCGACACGAATATTTGAATAACGCAAATTTAAACGCAAAGAAACAAACAGAAATCGTGATTAAAGTGGCTGGATTGTAATATTCGAACACCACATCACGAATCCAAATCATAGATGATGGTTATGGGACGATGCCTCTGATCAAGGCGATCGAGCTCTGTTTTCGGCGTTACGTTATGTCACAAGCGAAATGCAACAAGCACATATTAAATATGGTCGAAATCAAAATAAGGTCGTTTAGGTAACTCATTTGGAGCCCATGATGACATTATTTTAATTGATTATAATTTTCAATGGATTAATGAGAGTGTGACCAGCATAATAATTTATGTAAAATCATCCATAACCTTGGATATCTTTTCTAAAATTAGTTAAGCCGGAATAAGTGAATATCCGTCAAGAACATGAACATTGTATAAAATAACATTAGAACGATGAACGATTAACAATTCTAATGTGAACTGTGAAATTACGAACGAATGTTTGTGATATGCGTCTTTTCCCATATAGTTTCGTCGTTTATCATATTTTAAAGTAATGAAAAAATTCGTCTACGTTTTTTGATTTTGAAGAAATTACGCGTGGTTTTTCATGTTCATGTTTGTTTAAATAAAATGATAACAGTAGTATGCATAGCACTTGTTGTTGTTAATTGCAACGTATATAGGTTAATAATGCCACAAAAATAGTTATAACTACGACTGACGAACATTAAAATTTTCCATTGTTATTAACACTATCAGACAGAAGTATACAAACTAGTAAAAATAAATGACAGTAGGCAGAAATTTCGGGGAGAAATGTCTAAACTTTCAGGTACGTCCCTCTTTCTGTTTCTGTGAAAACCAAAGTGAATAATGGAAAAATTTTTAGAATTCCTAACTTGCAAACAAATTTTAATTGTCGTAGTCTTCTTAGGTTTCATGTTACATCATATGTTAAGAATTAACATGTCAGTGGCTATAATCGATATGATTGTCAGTAATGGTTCCAATATGACAGAAGTACAACGCTTTGACTGGAACGAAGAACAGAAAAATAACATTTTGGGATGTTTCTTTTGGGGTTATATCGTAGCATCTCTTGTATCAGGCCATTTATCCGAAGTATATGGAACTCGTGCTGTCTTAGGTTCTGGTCTAGTTTTAGCCACAATTTGTACGCTTCTCACACCTCTCGTAACGTCATACTTGAGTTATACCTATTTGATAGTACTAAGAATAGGTGTAGGGATTGGTTTAGGTGTACAGTTTTCGTCTATAATGCTATTAGCGACGAAATGGATACCTCCAAATGATATGTCAAAATTTTTATCAACAATGTTGGCCAGTCAATTAGGTACAGCTGCAACCTTGATATTTTGTAGATATTTGATCAAAGCTTTTGGATGGCCTAGTGTTTTCTACGTTACTGGTGCTATTGCCGCAACGTGGTGTTTACTATGGTTTTATTGTGTTTATGATTCACCAAGACAACACCTAAGAATCAGCAAAGAAGAACTACAATACCTTCAGCAAAGGGTAAAATTTCAAACAAGTGCATTTCCATCAAGAAAACCTTGGGCAGCAATTCTGACTTCACGTCCAGTCTGGGCTATAGTGATAGCATTTACTTGCGTGCTTTTTAATGTACACAGTGCAATAAATTACACATCTCTGTATATGAATCAAGTACTTAAGTTTAATATCAAAGCAAACGGATTAATTTCAAGTTTACCCTTCATAGGTAAGACATTTTCACTTGGTTTGAGTGTTGTACAGTACATACTTTTCAGCTACATATCTTTCGTCAGTTTTATCGAGCTTCCTAGGAGATAAATGGAACAAAACTGGTTATTTATCTGTTTATGCCATACGACAAATTTTTACCGTGGGAGCTTTTTGGGTTTCTGTGTTTTCCCTCATAGTGCAATCAATTTGGGGTTACAATTGTATCGTTTCTGTGGTGACCTTCATTATTTGGCAAAGCAGTACAGGTTGTCATATTGCTGGTTGTATACCTAACGCTGTAGATATCGCACCAAATTATTCTGGCACTATCCTGGGTTTGGGAACTAGTTTGGGGAGCATTATGGGTTACTTGTCAACAAAAATTGTAGCCACGTTTATAAAAAATGAGCAAAATTTCAACCAATGGAGAATTTTTTTCTGGACTGCAATTGCACTGAATGTGGCGGGAGCGGGATTTTACTGTATTTTTGCATCCACCGAAGTGCAAGAATGGAATAATGGACCTCTTTGTTCGGAGAAACAAGAAAACTGCGACGATGCGGTGGAACTATGTGAAATTAATGGAAAATAAAACTAAGAACTCCACTAGGTATTATAACATTGTGTTAAAAAGCCATTAAAATTATTGATCTATTAGCTTATCTAGTTGACAATATTACTTAGTTAAAAATATTTACTTAAAATGCACAGTGCAGTTTAATTAACTATAATAATAACGCAATCGATGGATATCATCAATATAATTTTTTCCTCATGTAACAAGAACATTTGGAAAGAAAATTTGAGGCGTCCAAATTGGAAAATTGGTTCTACCGTCAAAATTTGTGGAGAACTTACTTCTTTAAATTTCTTTGTTGTGTATTTTAAAAATGTTTTCTTTATTTTTGGTTAGAATATATCTTAAAAAAGACCAATGGAAAATAAAAAGGAAAATTTTAGAAAACTGGGTGCATCGACAGAAAGTGAGAGATCCTTTGTTCGTTGCACAACCCCTCAAACCTTGAGAGATAATATGGTTCTGTCCAGGTGACTTGGAAGATTTTAGTTTTATTAACTTCTTATGAACCAATGGTTCACAAAAATCAACATCATTAAGAATAAAGGTGATTAGTAAACTAGCTAAAGAGTTATAATCTATAAGAGTCTTTTTTACTGAAACTGAGGGTGCCCTTTCAGGGTTAGATGAGCCGATTTATAAGTACAGGGTTAATTTAGAATACCTCGAGTATTCTAAGTTAACAAGAGAGTTATTATCGGAGGAGATTATTAAGTCCAGAAAGGAGGGCTCCTGATTAGAACTATGTATACTTATGTTGAGAAATTCAACCAAAAGATCCAAAGGAATAGTTTAAGATGTACTAGGGCCCAAAGGTCGTGATATGTCCGGCATATTGATGTCACCAATGATAAACGTGTTGTTATATCTAGCCCCGGTGCTGGAAAGAAAGTCCACCAAGATTCATTAAAACTCTTTCAAAAATAAAACACGAGTGACATTTAATATTCTTGAACATTTTAAAGAAAAAGACAGTGGGGTTTTCCAAGATTTTTAAAAAAATAAAACACCATAATAAAAAGATTAAGAAGCCCTCAAGATTCTTTCAAATTCTTTCAAAAACAAGGAACTAGGAATTTCCTAGTTTTTTCAATTTATTTCAAAACGAAAATACTAGGGATTGCGAAGTTTTGTTTATATAAAACACAAGAGACCCCTAAGATACTTTCAATATTTAAAAAACATCACAAGGAGTCCAATCATTCTCTCTAACTTTTTCAAAAATAAAAAAATGGGGATTCCTGAGTTCACCATAATAAAGAGACTAAGAGCCCCCAAGGTTCTTTAAAATTATTCACAAAGGCCCCGAAAATTCCTTCAAATTCTTTCAAACTCTTCCGAAAAAAGAAATCCCAAAGCTTGTGTCACACATCAAAAAAAGAAACTAGAGGTCCTTAAGATTCTTTCAAAGATAAAATACCAGGACTTCCCGGTTTGTGATCTTTTCGTCTTTTTGTCCTGACGTCCTTTCATTCTTTCGTCTTTTTGTACATTCGTCCTTTCGTCTTTTCGTCTGTTCGTCTTTTCGTACTTTGATCCTTTCGTCCTTTGATCCTTTCATCCGTCCATCCTTTTGTGCTGTGAGCCCTTTTTTTGTTCTTTATTCTTTAATCATTCTCCATTCCTTTTTAGTCTTTTAATTTTTTCACTTCTTTTCTAGTCTTTCATTTCTTTGATCTATGGTCCGTCATGTTTTGTTCCTACTTCTCTTCGTCCTTATGTCCTTTTTAAGTCCTTCAATGCTTTCGTCCTCTCATCTGTCGATTGATCCTTTAGTATTATTAGTCCTTTAGTTTTTTAGTCCTTTAATTTGTTGGTCCTTTCCTAGTATTTTACTCTTTTGGTCCTTCGTTCTTTCGTCCTCTGGTTTCTCTTCCGTTAGTTTCTGGTCCTTTAGTTTTATTAGTCCTTTAGTCCTTTAATTTTTTGTCCTTTTGTCTTTTAGTCTTTCGTTCCTTGGTTTCTCAGTTTTTTCATCCTTTCGCCCTTTCGTTACTTACCCCTTTCGTAATTTAATCTCTTAGTTTTTTAGTCCTTTAAATATTTAGTCCTTCTATAGCTTTTTAGTCCTTTTGTCCTTTCATTTTTTAGTTCTTCAACCGTTTAGTATTATAATTTTTTCCTCCATTAGTCCTTTGGTCCTTTAGTTTTATTACTCCTTTATTCCTTTAGTTTTTTAATTCTTTAGTGCCTCTCTAGTGTTTTAGTCCTTTTTCCATCGGTCTTTGGTTCTTCGTTTTTTCATTCTCTCGTTCTTTCGTCTTTTCTTTCCTTAGTCCTTCACTCTTTTCGTCTATTAAATTTTTTTCTTCTACTACTCCTCTGGTCCTTTAGTTCTTTAATTCTTTAATCCTTCTTGGATCTTTTAATCCTTCGGTCTTTCGATCTTTCGCCCTGTATTCCTTCTGCTCCTTAGTTCTTTGGCTTTTTGTTCCTTTATTTTTTAATAATTTTCAGTCCTTTAGTCTTTAATTTCTTTGGTCCTTCCGTCTTTCGTCCTTGGTTTCTTCACTTTTTCGTCCTTTCGTCCTTTTGTTCTTCCTTACGTCCCATTAATCCTTTAGTGCTTTGATTCTTTCGCCCATTCACCCTTTTCTCTTTTGGCCTTTTAGCCTTTTGGCTCTTTACTCCTTCAATAGTCCTAGTCTCGGGACGCCACAACGAAAGGACTAAGGAATTAACGACGAAAGAATGAAAGACAAAAAGGATACATGATCGTTTTCCGGGTTGGAACTGTGTAAATTGAGTTTTTGGACGTTTCGCACACAGTGGCATCTTCAGTGGCAGGGTTAAGAATAAGCCAAAAGAGCACGGTAACTCAGTATGTCAACTATACCAGAGGCAAAACTCTTTTTAAGTTTCTTTTCATTTTCTGGTTTCTGCTTTCTAACAAATTCAAAAAGTTTGAGATTCGGACAAACCAACACATTTTTCTTTAAACTTAGAGCAATTTGTGCAATCAAGCGAAATCCCATCAATTTAGAGATTTTGAAACTAACAGAATCACTTTTTAAAATTTCATTTCATTTAATTTAAATGAAATTAGGGAAATACAAAATTGTCAAAACGGCATGACGCCAAACGTCAAAACAGTAATGCGAGCAATCGGGGTACTCTATCTCTATAGTGACCCTAACCGGGGTGGCGCCTTCTACGAGAACGATTGCTCGGCTTCTAGACTTAAAAACGCAATTCCAGAGGTCTTAACTTCGATTGTTTATGTTTATACATAGAAAGAATGAGACGATTAAGCATGCAGCAAACTGCCTTCTCAAAACAGAGAAGTTGACTAAAAATACTAATTAAGCTACAATGGAGCAAAACATTCTGAATAATACAGCAGCTAGTAGTTATTATGACAATCCTATAATAAAGCAATATTGACCCATGAGTGACTCGAACCAGTGGGCTTCGTGATAATTCAACACATATCAGTTTTGTTATATTGTGGTGATGTAATTTCGAAAAAAAATCAAGAATTCATAAATCACAAGTATAGAAGTATGGTATTTTATAAAATTTGAAAGGACACCATTAAATTGTGGGCGGGGATGATTTGTCAAATTTTAAAAATAAAAAAATCGACATAGATGGCAGATGGGAAACGGTAAACAGGCAGACAGACAGATAGAAAACATGAAAATAGCCACTCTCCTGATGGACCCTACTATAATACGTTCGAGAAGTAAAAATGGAGGAACTTACTGATATAAAGGCTGTCAGAAAATTTAAGGCGAACTTTACAGCGGGACCCGACAGAATTCCGGCATTTTTTGTTAAGGACACTATCTTTTGTTTAAGTGAGCCACTTTGCTATCTTTATAACTTAATAATGCGTAGTTCGACTTTTCCTGGCTGTTGGAAAACTTCTAAAATTACACCTGTGTTTAAATCTGGAAGTAAGGAAGAAATCACAAATTTTAGACCTATCGCTATTATAAACAATTTTGCTAAGATTTTTAGTATTCTAGCCGATGCCTTGCGTAGCCACACATCATCTTTAATTATTGACGAACAACACGGTTTCATCAAAGGAAAATCTACTTGTACGAACCTATGCGAATTTATTCAGTTCGTATCGGATGCAATGAACAACTCTTTGCAGGTTGATGTAATTTTTACAGACCTTTCGAAGGCTTTTGATGTTGTGAATATAGACTTACTCTGCGAAAAACTCAATCATTTTGGTTTATGTAATGGTCTGATTACACTTTTTAAGTCTTTGCTTGCCGATCGTAATCAATATGTGGAATATAGAGGATGTAAATCTTCACATTTTGCTACAGCTAGTGGGGTCACTCAGGGATCCACACTAGGTCCAGTATTATTTACTCTTTTTATAAATGATGTAACAAAGCATATAAACAGTAAAATTTTTCTTTATGCGGATGATTTGAAAATAGTTAGAGTAATTAAAGACATTAATGACTGCTTTGCACTTCAGAGAGATATAAATAATTTTACACATTACAGTAGACAGAACAAATTAAAAGTTAACCATAAAAAGTGTTTTTCAATGACTTTTTCACGCAAAGAAAATCCAATTACTTATGAGTATACTGTAGATGGTGTTGTAATAAAGAACTGTACCGAAATTCGTGATTTAGGTGTTATTCTGGATTCGTCATTGTCGTTTGTCCCACACGTGAATAAAATTTGTAACGATGCCTACAAATCACTAGGACTAATCAAAAGAAATACGTCTAGTTTTAAAAATGTAGATTGCTTTATTACTTTGTTTAATTCTTTGGTTAGGCCTAAATTAGAATACTGTTCTAATGTGTGGTATCCTTTTTATCAGATTCATATTACCGATTTGGAAAAAATACAGCGCAAATTTTGTAAATTTCTTTACTTTAAAATATATGGAGTATATCCTTGCCAGGGTTATTCAAATACACAATTGCTACAGGAATTTAACTTGTACACCTTAAGATCTAGAAGAAATTATGCCGCAATTGTATTTTTATATAAAATCCTTAATGGAATTATTAACTCTCCCTCATTATTGAATTATGTTAAATTGAGTGTACCGCATATTAGTTTAAGACAGTTTCCATTATTTTATTGTGAATTTGCACGTACTAATCAACACATGTATTCTCCAATGTTTAATCTGTTTAAAACATATAATGAACTTAGTAAGGAACATACTGATCTCGATATATTTGGTAATAATTTTAATACATTTCAAAATAATTGTAAACGCTTAATCTTAAAATTTTAAATTATACATATAGTGATTCGGCGACTGTTAACTTATTATTTAATTAATTACATATTCATTTAGTTTTCATTGTTCTATAACTTAACATACTGTTTAAGAGATATTTGATTAAGTTGTCATGATGTATATACATAGCAAAAAACCAACTGTTATGTTATTCTTTACTTTGTGAGAAATCATTTTTGTTTATATTATATCCTATTTGGACCAATGGTCTGCTGGATGTCAATAAACATTATTATTATTATTATTATTATTATTAAAGGAAAAACCAATTGAAAACAATTAAATAAAAGTAAATAAAAATTTACTTTTATTTAAAATATTCTATGTGCAAAAAAGGTGTAGGTACAATAACAGTAAAGGTATTTGTTAAATTAAGTTAGATTCCAAAAATAAATAAATATCAAGAAATCTGAAAATTTATGGAGCTGCCACTAATTAAATTACTGACTGTTCTTAAGTTTATTTTAGTCCAGCCATTAGAGTCGACATTGAATAACCAATTCGCTGAATCTGAAACAAATATTCTTAATAGTTTTAGTCACAAAAAAATGTTTATTGGTCATGACAATTTATGGTATCGTGTTTCCTGAAATTGTTTTTCGTGATCATATTTCCAAAAAAATTCTCTGCTTTGGATTAGGTTTTCAAGTAATGGTCCATTTTTCAAGACAACAGTTTTTATAAGAATGAGCTGAAAAATTATTATTGCTGTTTAAATATATACTTTAATCTTGCTGAAAATTTCTTACATATCCAAAGCCTGTGATTGAACTGAAAACTTCAGCTATTTCGCCTATGTTATCGTGTTTGTATAGCAAGTTAATAATTACCATCGCGTACAAAATCAGTGCTAATGGATACAGTACATATAAAGAAATAATTTTAAAGAAAGGGTTACTAGTGCTTCTAAGACCACTAATGTTGTAACATTTCAGAGGAAGTTGAAAATAATTTCTTTGTTCGTGCTTCATCGTATAACTGAAAAATAAGTTATTGATTTTTATATGTGGGTGTTTATATAGGTATATACTTACCTAATAATTCTTACAGTGTCTTACTAGGAGGAAAGTTACTGATTACTTCTTTGATCTAGAATAAATGAACGAAATACAATAAAGTCACTTAGGAAATGTATGTCTGTTTTATTAATGCATCACTCAATTTTTAATTCATAGAACTACCTTTGACTGCTCTTACGAAATAATTTCCCTCATTAAAAATTCTCTTTATATTCTTGTAAAGCACTTATTGAAAAATGCTTTGAGGGTTAATTACAAACTAAGCGTCTGTAAGTTCTTTTTAAAACATCAATTAATAATCGAAAATTAAACTCGAATCCACACCGGTAATGAAATTTATGTTTCTCACAGAAATTTAAAACAGAAATAAAAATTCATTTTTCTAACACGGATTTATTGCTTTTCCTGTGGCTTAGAGTTTCTTTAAAACATTTAATTTCTAATACATATTAGAAAAAATCATGCCAAATAAAGGGGTACCCTAGTCAACGGTGACAGGCTGATAGGTACGTGATTTCTAAGGATTTGGTTATATGCAAAACGCATATTCTTTAACATGTCGGATATTCAGAAAATTATTTAAAATTTTTTAAAATTATTATTTATCTCTTCAGATAGCATCCTTCTAGCAAATACCCGTTTTGTCATTTTTTTCATTCTTAAATTTGTCAGTCCATATTTTGGTATACATAAAAATTTTTTTTTTCTCGTTTAATCCACATTACATTCTTAGTTCATGGTATAAATAGAATGGCTAAGGAAATTAGAAATTTATTTCCAATCGTAAATGTTTTAGTCAAAAACATTGTTTGTTAAATCACCTTTGAGAGTTCTATCTTATCGGAATACATTGCCCCGTAACCTGTCGTAACTAGGTGGGGAACATGGTTAATTGCAGTTGTATTTTATACCAAAAACTACAACGCAATTAAGAATTTTGTTTATGAGCTGTTAGATGATATTGCCTGTATTAAAATTAAAAATGAAATAATTTTTACTAAAACAGAACTGCCATCTCAATTGGCATTTATTTCAGCTAAATTTTTCATAGTTGCTGATACAATTTTAAAACTACATTGCAACAACTTAGCACTGATAGATTCTTTTCATCTAGAAACAAATTGTTTTCAAGAGCTGCCCTGTGTATAAGGCAATTTTTTTTCAGAAATTTAAGTCTGTTTTAGAAAAAAATGTAGGTTTTAATATCGTGTCGCTTTTGAGTAAAATTTTTGGAGGAGAATTACTAAATATGCATTTTTGGCCATAAATGTGTGCATATTTTTGCATATTTTGATGTATACAATCCAAGTCTTAAATTAAATATGTATCAGTACAAATTTAAATTAAGAGATTTCGTGAAGACACATGAAATTAACCATCAAATATTATCCTGAAACATTAAAATTTGTTTGACGATGACTCTTAATTTTTAGATTTTCTTTTAATAGTTTAATTGGAATTCTAACACAGGATTTCTATAAATGATTACAGGGTCGAAGTGGGTCATGAAAACGCGCCGCCTCTCAGTTTTGAATTTTACTAAATGCCCAAGGACACATGACAAAGATCACGTGCTTCATATCTTATTAAAAAAAAAACTAAATCATTTCAATAAAATGAAACAAATTTATTGCGGTTAAAGATCGCAGTAAATGTTGAAAATGTTTACCATTTTGTCCGAGGCACATGTTCACTCACTTTTTAATTTTAAAAATGTTTTGTAATCCCTTCGTCAATACCCACTGTACAACATTGTTGCAAAAGGAATTCCTGACTGTTGAGGAAATCTTGTCAAAGATGTTTGCGAATTCTGCTCAAGTCGTCTCAAATCATCAACAACTAACTTCCTCAGATACTGAAGGGCTTCCAGAAGATTTCCCTTTGTTGACACTGCCAGTTCAAACAAATCTGTTGATTACATCTCTAATGTGAACCTCTAATGATGTTGTTTAGGAAGGAAATATTTTATTATTGTTCCATCGGCTTAAAAGTATCTACATATTTATTGTTTAAGTATGTTACGAAAAAATATATTTATGAGCCATCACTGCATCTTAGCAGTGGGCTCGACTGAACAAAAAAGTTCAAAATTTTGAAGACAATGGTATTCTGAAATCATAATATGTTATTCCTGCTGCGGAAATTGTGAAAGTAAAAAAGGAGTTTTCGGCACCCAAAAGAAAGAACTTGATCAATATGTTGGAGAGTTGGAGTTGGAGAGAAGACCAGTGCAGATACCCGTATTTTTTCAAAAATTATATTAGCAAATATCTTCTAGGCAAGATAATAAAAAATCTTCTTCCGACACAACTTGATAAAATAATAATGCTTAGTAGCTACTGGTCTTTAATTTTTTTGATAAGTCGCTTTTAAAATGGGCGCTTATATTCCATTCATAAAAAAAAATCAAGAAAATTAGAATAACGTGGCAACGTCACATTGGAATTAAAAATAAAATTATGGTAAGAAGCAATCACAATACATTATATATTTGTCTGAAAGAATTCGAAAGAATCTTAGAGGTCTCTAATATCTTTTGTTTCGATAATTTAAGATAATCTTGGAGCTCCTTGCGTTTTGTTTGTGAAAGAATTTTCATGTTTTCTAATGTCTTCTTTTTGAAAAAAATGGAAAGAATCTTGGGAGCTCCTAGTGTTCTAATTTGGAGAGTTGTTAAAATACCCTTGGAGGTCTGTGGTGTTTTGTTTCTGACTGAATGTTGAGGATCCTGCTATTTCCATTTTTAAAAACTTTAAACAAACTTGAGGCCCTTGGTGTTCAATTTTTGAGAAAAATTAAAATACCATAAATGATCTTTGGTGTTTTGCTTTTGAACGAATCTTCAGGGATCCTGGTGTTTTATTTTAAAATAATAAATAAATAAAAGAATCTTGAGGGCCCTTAGTGTTCTATTTTTGAAAGACGTTAAAAACACCCTTGGAGGTCTATGGTGTTTTGTTTCCGACAGAATCTTCGATCCTGCTATTTCCATTTTTAAATATTTTGAATATACTTGGGGCCCCTGGTGTTCAATTTTTGAGAAAGATTAAAATACCATTAAGGATCTTTGGTGTTTTGCTTTTGAACAAATCTTCAGAGATCCTGTTGTTTTCATAAAAAAATAAATAAATAAAAGAATCTTGGCGTTACTAGTGTTCTATATTTTTGAGAGGGACAAAATGCCCCTGGGGCTCTTTGGTGCTTTGTTTCTGAAAGAATCTTGACAGATTTTAGGTCTTCATTTTGAAAAATTTGGTGCCCAATTTTGCGAAAGATTAAAATACCATTGGTGTTTTGTTTTTGAACGAATTAATCTTCAGGGATCTTGCTGTCTCCATTTTGAAAAAAAAAAGATCTTGGGAACTGTGGTGCATTTTGTCTAAAGAATTTAAAAGAATCTTGGGGTCCCCTGGTGTTCTACTTTTGAGAAAGATAAACAAAAAAACTCTTGGGGGTTTTTGGTGTTTTGTTTTTGCAAGAATCTTTAGGAATCCTGCTGGCTTCATTTTGAAAGAAAAAAAAAATAGAGGATCTTGGGTTCTTGGTGTTTTTTTTTTAATTTAAAAGAATCTTCGGGTTTCTAATCTTTTGTTCAAGGGTGAATTTGAAAGAATCTTTAGGACGCTGGTGTTTCATTTTTGAAAGAATTCAAAAGAATCTTGAGGGTCTCTAGCGTCTTTTGTTTTAAGAATTTAAAAGGATCTTGGAGTTCCTGGCGTTTCAAGGGCGAATTTGGAAGAATTTTGGGGGCCCTGATGTTCTATCTTTGAGAAAGAGTAAAAAATACTCTTAGGGGTTTTGGGTGTTTATTTTGCAAGAATCTTCAGGAAACCTGCTGGCTTCATTTTGAAAAAAAAAAAATTACAGAATCTTGGGCTACTCTTGTGCGTTTTTTTTTTAATTTTGGGGTTCCTGGTGTTTTGTTCAAGGGTGAATATGAAAGAATCTTGAGGACCCTGATATTTTATTTTTGAAAGCATTCTAAAGAGCCTTAAGGATTTCTAGCGCCTTTTGTTTTAAAAATTAAAAAAAAACTTAGAGTTCCTGGCGGTTCAACAGCGAATTTGCAAGAATCTTCGGGAACCTGATTCTATTTTCAAAAGATATTAAAATACCCTAAAGATCTTCGATGTTTTGTTTTTGAACAAATTTTCAAGTTTCCTGTTGTCTTCTTGGGATCTCCAGTGTTCCTTTTTTTAAGAATTTAACAGAATCTTGGGGATCCTGGTGTTTTGTTTCTGAAATAATCTTTAGAGATCTTGTTTTCTTCATTTTGAAAAAAATTGAAGAATCTTGGGGCCTCGGTGTCCAATTTTTGAGAGAGATTCAAATATCATTGGTGTTTTGTTTTTGAACGAATCAATCTTCAGGGATCTTGCTGTTCCTATTTTGAAAAAAAAAAAAGAATCTTGATGTCTTTATTGTTCTTTTTTAAAGTATTTAAAAGGATCTTGGAAACCCTGATGCATTTTGTTTAAAGAATTTAAGAGAATTTTGGAGCTCCTGGTGCTTTGTGAAAGAATTTTCTCTCTGGATTTTGAAAAGAAAAAGGAAAGAGTATTGGGAATCCCTGATGTCCTATCTTTGAGAAAAAATAAAAAATACTCTTGAAGGTTTTGGTGTTTTGTTTTTGCAAGAATCTTCACGAATGCTGCTGGCTTCATTTTGAAAAAAAAAAGAGAATCTTGGGCTCTTGGTGTTTTTTTTTTCAATTTAAAAGAATCTTGAGGTTCCTGGTGTTTTGTTCAAGGGTGAATTTGAAAGAATATTGGGGACCCTGGTATTTTATTTTTGAAAGAATTCTAAAGAATCTTGAGGCTCCCTAGGGTCTTTTGTTTTAAGAATTTAATAATAATAATGCATTTATTTATATTTTATATTTAAAAGAATCTGGGAGTTCCTGGCATTTCAAGGGCGAATTTGGAAAAATCTTAGGAGTCCTGACATTCTTGAGGTCCTTGAGGTTCTAGGTATTTCTGTTTGGAAAGAATTTGAAAGTGCTTTGGAGGCTCTAATGTCTTTTCTTATAATAATTTAATTCAATTTATTACAGGATACATTTGCCAAAATCAGTCTTAATCTATTCTAATCTTTGGATCGTTTTTTATTAATACAGGGTGTTATTGAAAGGTACGTACAACAAAATTGACAGTTATTCGCGAAGTCTAAGAAGTCTGAAAAATTTATTTTGTGTTATCAAAATTATAAGGGGAAAATTAACCCTTATCCAACCTTTTTAGACGCTACTGAAGAATAAATAGGTAACATTAATTTATTTTAGTAAATCCTAGCAACTGTAACAATAAAACTTTTGTCAAGAGTAAATATTGCTATAGAAACGAAAGATGATCTTTTTATCAGAGGTGTACAACGAATTTGGACATAAATTTTTATCATTTTTATTTCTAAAAGGAGAACACTTTTGCCTAAACTTTTTTTTACTTTTAGCACCCATACTTCGAAACCAAATGCCGATTTTATTTTGTACGTACCTTTCAATAACACGCTGTATATACAGTTGAATTATATCAAGAAATTCCATTTTTATCTTCCCTTCTAATAAATGTTTATAAATGAGTTGTTTACATACTCGTATCAAGAGGATAAAAAAACATATGCAACATCTAGAAAGCTTATTTATTTATAAACTTATCAGCACATATTAACATTCGTAAAAATTTAGTAACGTACCTTTCCAAATTTCCTCTAAATTATAAGTAAATATTACGTCTGCTGGGAATTAAATAGAAT
This sequence comes from Zophobas atratus, assembly GCA_022388445.1. Lineage (NCBI taxonomy): Eukaryota > Metazoa > Arthropoda > Insecta > Coleoptera > Tenebrionidae > Zophobas > Zophobas atratus. The sequence continues at coordinate 49,541,142 of CM039445.1, read as the reverse complement.
TGTATGTCTCGACAATGAATCTAGTTTTAATTCTCTGCGACTTAGTTTTGGTTGCGATTCTTGGCTTAGCTCAGAAGGATGAACGGCTCTTTTCTAGAGAAATATAACCATATAAAAATGTATAGGATATTCCATTTGAAAAATCTAATAGAACATTCTGCAATATTGAAAATAATTTTACTGTGTGGTTCTCGAAGAATCCTTCAATTTTAGTCTTTAAGGCGCACTTAGTGACAATAACAATTGAAAACAGTAACATTATAGTTATTGGTGATCTATCTATCCAATATCTCATGGCAACCTTTCCATGGTAGGCTTGATTTTTTTCCTAACTTGCTGCTCAGGTAAAAGTAAGACTCAGTTTGTCTCATCTTGAACTAGTCATGTATAATCAACGGTTGGGTCCAAGGTATTTATCCTAGTCATTTTAACATAATAGATTGCGATATAGAATGTGATATTTAACAACAGATCCGTGACATCCTACTACCATTCTAAAAATGCTCCATATGCCGATATCAATTTTTACTTGTATAATATTGAATGGAGTTCTGTTCTAAACAACTGTAGAGCTATTCGAGCCCGTGATATTTTTTTATACCTTTTGAAATATCGTTTTTGGTTTGATCAAGACAATACATTTGAATAAAGAAAAAAAGATTTTTGTTAAGCAATTCAAGCGGACTCTTTAGAAAACGTTCCATCATAACCAATTTATTCTCATATACTAATAAAATTATCAATTCTATGAGTGAAGGTCATGAAGCATAGATTTTAGTAAGTCTTTTAACAAAATCAATAATTTTATATTACATGATAGTTTTCCGGTTTGGGACCATGTAAATTGAGTTTTTGGGCACCACGTTTCGCACACTTTCGTAAGTGGCATCTTCAGGAGCAGGTTTAAGAATAAGGCAAAACGGTAACTCAGTATGTCAACCATAGCAGAGGCGAAACAAAAAAGAGTTTCGCCTCTGGTACCGTGCTCTTTTGCCGTATTCTTAACCCTGCTCCTGAAGATGCCATTTACGAAAGTGTGCGAAACTTTGAGCCCAAAAACTCCATTTACTCGGTTCCAACCCGGAAAACGATCATGTATTAATTCCGACCGTGGAAATCTCCGAAATTAATTTTATATTATTGAAAAAAGTGGCAGCATATATAAATTGATTCAAAAACTATCTTCACAATAGAACTCATCAAAGTGAACTACTGTATATCTACTACTCGGCGTGTGCTTTCAGGAGTGCCTCAAGGTTGGACCATTATTATTCTTATTTATTCTTAGTTATTTTGTTATTGCATTACCGATACACTTTTCGTGAAATTCTTCTTTTAAGCAGGCAAATTGTGCAACTAATTTGTTCATTTCGTGATGACATGACCTTTAGGAAAACGACAAAACACGATGACGAAAGTCAAAAATGAAACGTAGCTTGATTCCCAACAGTTCTGTAACTCTACTACGTTCCAAATAAAAAAATCCTGTGCTAGAAAATTGAATATCTTTGACGGAACTCTTTTATTAATTGGGTGTAGTTTTCCAATCAGATGTGGCTAAACATTTTCTTAAACTGTTAATTATCTTACTAAACACTCTAATGTTCTAAATCTAAAGTATTTATTATCAACTTTATTTATAAAACAAAGCTGCACTAAATAACACTCTAAAAGTAAAAGATACTTAAAAAAAAAAATATATAAAATTGAAACATATAGAAAGTTATAAACTATATATAATCTGCTTTAAAATTATAATACAAAAAACTAAAAATGGCGAAACTAGTCCGTAACAAATAATGTTAAAAATTAATTTCCGTTAACTCAAAAATCAAAATTGATTTCGAAACTAAAAAAAATCTATAGACTAAAGACTTCCTTTGCTACTAGCACTAACACAAAATCTCTTTTCTTTATTACACCATTCATTTACAAGGGCTAAAATACCAAGAAAATTGTTCAGTATTAACAGTTTTTTCAGAGTCTCTTTCAAGTTTTTGATTCTGTTTGACTGACATTTTTCGTAGTAACAGAAACAGAAATTTACTGGAATCAATAATGAAGATCGTGGCAACAAGTCACTGCTTTAGTTATTATTTCTTTTTTCTTTCTAAATCATTTTAGAATCCTATAATAGTTAAATTACAGCACGTTTGAAATATTTGAAAACTATTCCTACTTACATGATTGACTCTTAAGTTTATTTTAATCCAGTCATTAGAGTCGAAATTGAGTATCCAATTCGCTGAATCTGAAAATAAATATTCCTAATTTTGTTGGACATAATTTTTTTAATCGTTTAATGGTCATAGCATGCGATAATTTTTTGCTATCCACAATATGTTCTAGGACTACCTTCATTTACTTATAAGTATAACGTCTTTAAATTTACATTTCAATTTTTTTTACGAGTTTCAAAGTTCTTTTATCAACACCCAACCGATATGTTTATTTTAAATAATTATCAAAAAATGTTTGAAAATTAACAACAAAAATGCTATTTGAAGCAAGATAAAGTTAAAAAAGGAAAGAATGGAGATATTTGTAAACAGACAAATAAATACGAGATAAAATTATAAAATTCTTCATTAGTCCTTAAATTGTGAAATTTATTATGTACTTTTGGTATGTACTAATTACTAATTAGGTAAATTTTGCAAGTAAAAATTTCCTTACTCGTAACATCAGAGATCTGTTTACTTGAAAAAGCCCAGCACCTGACATTTGTACAGGTATTTGAGCTTGTGCCAACCAAAAAAGTATATATTTTAAAATTTTTGGTCGGTCGGTATTATACCAATCTATACTGTAATGTAAATTTCATTTACCAAAAGTTCACCCTAAAATAAGACTTAGTGAAATACAGATTTAAATTAAAATTGTAATCTTACCGCAATTTCTACCTCATCGGAAGGATGAAGAACCATTAGCAACATAAAATTAATTATCAATATAAAAAATATGCTTTCGACAACTTGGCCAACTCCAAAGGATCTGGAACGAAAAAAAAAGACAATAGAAATGCAGAGTAACACAACCAACTTTGATAAACGATTATTTACAATTACTTGGCATATGATTACAACTAAATATTACCCGTCAAATATAACGAAAAGTGGTACACATGTTCCTCCTACAGTAAGAAGGTACAAGCATACAAAAAATTCCGAGTAAACGATGTTCAGCATCTTGTGCACTCTAAAAAAAGATTTTCACATTTTCACAGAGTCTGTCTCTTAAACTTACCGTAATAACAACTTGTGATAATTACTGTAGGATTTTATTTCTTCCCAACATAACTCGTCTCCGTTTTTATCGATACTGATTGAATGAATTTTCTGACACAAGATCTGGAACTGTATTTTTAATTCCGTGCACATGAGTAGGTAAAATCCATTAAATAACACTACTAGCATTGTGATTTCATTGTAGGCGATTATTTCGAAAACGTAAACAATTTTTCGAATCAAATCATTGTTGCGAGGAATCCAACAAGCGGCTGGTAAATCCAGCTTTTCGATAAACAGAGGAGCTGCAGAATGTAAAGAAATAGAAGTGTAGCCGATGAGTAAAAGAAGCTTTATCGTTGAAACTGCAGACGACATTGTTTCATGAAATCGTTTTTCGTTATCACTGGTGAGCGTATCATATTTCCATAGAAATTCTCTAGTCGTGATGAGCTTTTCAAGCAATGGCCCTTTCCTTAAGACGACCGTTTTTATAAGAATAAGCTGAAAAATAATTATTGTTGCACTTTCACAGACGTCACAGAAATTACTTACATATCCATAAGTTGTGATTGAACTGAAAACTTCGGCTATTTCGCCTATGTCTTGCGTGTAGAGCAAGTTAATAATTATCATTGTGTATAAAATCACTGCCAGTGGATACAGTACATATAAAGATATAATTTTAGAAAAATAACTGCTATTTTTTCTGAGACCACTAATATCGTAACATCGCAAAGGTAGCTGGAAATAATTTTTTTCTTGCTTCATCACACGACTGAAAAATAGGTTATTGATTTTTATTTGTGGTTGTTTGTACTTACCTGGTAAATCTTATAATGCCTCAATGAGAAGAGTCGTAATTGCTTCTTGGTTCTAGACTAAATGACTGAAGTTCAATAAACGTCATTTTATATCCATTTTATTAATGCATCTCTTAATTTTTTATTCACAAAACTACCTTTGTCTGCTCTTGTGAAGGAGCTGATCTTATTAAAAATTCTCTTTAACTCCCTATAAAACAATTATTGAAAAATGCATTGAGGCGTAATTACAAACCATGCGTTTACGAGTTGCTTATAAAATATTAATTAACAATCGGAAACACACAGATAATACAGTTTTATATTTTTCAGATTTTCAGGAAATTGTAATAAGTGATTTCCTCTTTGTCATCCTTGTGGAATTTTAATAAAAACTTATTTATTAGGAAATTATAGACCATATGTGTTGTATCAAAACTGACTGAAGTGACAGTTAGTAAAGGAAGGTTTATTAAACCAAATTTGCTTTAATCGCTTGAAAGTTCTTGAATCTGCTTTTAGAAGTTAAAATTTATTAAAAAATAGTCGAAAAATTATACCAAACAGTGGATTTAAAATACTGTCCTATTACGTAAAGGGAGTTACTTAATTAGCGGTTAACTGTAAATCTTACTAAGTATGAGTACATGTAATTTGGCACCAACTAGATGTTACTGAAGTACGAAAGAAAAAAATGTTGATCATGAACCATTTAATTTCTTGAAATGTTACACAGTTAAGAATTATAACAAATTAGCGTTGCAAAATTGATCAAAATTATTATTTTTTTCTACCAAAATGTGTACTTTTTAAAAAATGAACGTATAAGATCCATCAGTTATTGAGCAGTCAACCTGCGTTTTTCATTTGCGTACTTCTAAACCTTAGAAATAAATAATAGCAAAATTCCATCTTCTAAAATTGAAGGTGGAAAATAAAATCCGAGCTATACCTACAAGGTGATTTCAAAATGTGTACAATAAAAAAAGTGGGGAATAGGTCACAATAAGATTTATTGCACTGTGTAAATTTATATATAAATTGTTATACACGCCACTGGTTTCTTGACCTACCATAACTATTATTCAATGAAATGCAAAGAACAACTAGGATTATGAACCAAGAAAGCTGATAAGCAATGTGCAAAAACACGATAAGAACTAGTCGTGTTGGTTGCCGCCGTGTGTTCGGTTAACGTCTGACAATGGTGAATTTTTTCAGTCCAGAGCGTGTGGACATGAGAATGCTTTATGGTGTGGCTGATGGAAGCGCCAGGTTGACCTGCGAATTGTGGATCGAGCGCTTTGTAAATCGCGAAAATTCCGAGTGCGCAAACATTTACATCAGCGGTAAAGCATTTGCGAGATCATGGTACCTTCAAGCTTAAAACTCACGATCGTAGCCGTGATATGACCCAAAAATACTGCAAAGAAAAACAAGAAAGAATAAATAGGAGTAACAGAGCTTGAAGGAGGATACCTGATGATATACAGAAAAGAAAAGTAAGATTTACAACATGTTGATATTTTATGGGCCAAATGAAGGGGATAAAAAAGAAAGATGAATTTTGGAATAGTTTACAAGAAAAAGTAGAAAACAGCAGGTGTATACTAGTAACCCTAGGAGACATGAACGGAAGAGTGGGGAACCGCTCCGATGGCATAGATAGATTTCAGGGGGTCTATGGTAGGCTACACATGCCCTTTCTACACTTTGACCAAGTCTGATCTTTACGAAACACCTATTGACCTGTTGGTCTGGAACTTGTTTCCAGTGGGATTTTTTTCCGCTTTTTCCCACTCGTAGATTTCAGAAGCCAGGTAGGCTTTCGCTAGCTCACAGCAGGATTCTGGACTAAGAAAGAAAACTTTGGCACATTTTTTAGCAAGGATGTCTGCTATTTCGTTTCCTTCTATTCTTTCATGTCCTGGCACCTAGCAAAGAGTAATTCTGTTTTTGCTAATCAGATGGTTGAGAAATTGTTTACAGTTCAGTTCCAGCGCTTTTGAGAAGCCTTTGAAAGCACTTTTGCGAGCAAAGATTTATTGAAGAAATTTCTGTTTATAGAATCGTGGAGGTGCAGAGATCCTGTATTTAGAACGATATACTCCTATCCCACTCCCTTGCTCCGATATTGACCTATGTGTATAGATAGACACATAGATAGATAGATAGAGTTTATTGGTGTCGTTCTACAAATGTATTTACATATATACGTCTAAGTCAGTATCACGAAGCTTAACTATCAGGTCCTCAACAACAAGTTACCATAGCAGAGGTGACAAAACTCAGCCTTGCGGACATTGTCTTTGTGCAGCCACTGTTGCCTAATTATATCACTTCAAGACTACCCTTAATCTTAATCTATACATAGGTATAAAATTGATAGTGCCAACTCACCTGATTATACCTGGCGACCAGGCAATAGGGAGCAGTAAAATATAGACAATCTAGTTGCTTATGTTTTGTACTCTCGAGTGGCACTTTGTCAGTCAGGACAAACACTTTTATATACTCTATAATAATATACTAGAACAGCTGTCGCACTAGTTTCGTTTGCGTGGATTTTGCAATTAGGACACATTGTTTTTCTTCTCCTAATAGGATTAACATTGTTTACTAGACACAAATGCCACTCTAACGTCCCGCCAACTCTTCGGCCTGTAGCTGAGATACTACCACTAAAAATTGTTTTCAGGCTGAGTAGTAATTCATCTATTGCACTTTGAAGCAACATTGCATCCGTGCCTAACGATTTGAATGCTTTGGAGCTCTTAACCGCCCATTTGATTCTTTTAGCGGTAGCAATGTGACCTGATAAGCTTTTACCCTCTTTAGTAGTTGAGATACAACCCATGCGGGAATTATTTCGGCCTGAGTACGAACGACTTCGTAGGATTTTGTTCCAGGAAAGTGAATTTCCTCAAACTTTCTTCTAGATCTGTGGTGTAATTACCGTTCGGTTTTTTAAATAAAATAGACAGGCTGAGGCTAGTTCCTCTATTCCTTTACAGAACTTGCGTCAAGAGCTATTCTTAGATTTTCTCAATTTTTTTTTTTCTATTCAGCGGAAGCTTTTTTGTAGTCGTTCCACGTACCTAATCTTTTAGTTCTGTTTAACAGTTTCCTCACCTCTGATTTCAGACGACCTAGTTCTTTAATCTACTGAAGTGCATCTCTCGTTGTCACCTTTTGTCTCAAAAGATTTTTTTTTACGATGAAATTATTAAGTCATGTAAGTGCTTTGAGGCACTATCAAGTTCTTCTGTCGTTTCGATGTTGTAAAAGAGCCCGCCGGTTAAGAATTTAATGAGCTCTTTGTGGAAACGCCAATCTGTTTTCCTGTGTATTTTGGACTTTTCGAGACCCTGGGTAGGCACCTTTTTGTCTCATAGAATCTGTAGGTTATCCGACCTGGAGCCTTACTCCACTGCATACCAATTTTCAACCAAGCGTGTTATAAATATACTCGCTAGAGTTTTTTTTTTTTTTATTTTATTTTATTGGTTAACGTTACCCAACAGGCCGGAGGCCCAATTACAGGGTAACGGGGGACATACACAACACCCAGAGCAGGGCGGGAATCGAACCCACGACCCAAGGTGTGGCAGGCAAGCGCGATGCTACCTAACCCACCCGGGTAAAGAGTTAAATCTAATACCTCTTTTTCCCTTGTTGTGCGTTGGCGTCATAGCCCAGAATTAGTTGTTTGTGCCCCTTTTTGCACCAGCTGATGAGATTTTTGACTTCCTCTGGACACGGATTGTTTTGCTATTCGCCAGGGAAATAGGCAAAGAAAATTGTAATTTACCTTTGGCGTCTATCCGTGGTACTTCTGCCACCAAGTCACTGCGACCAATTCACAGTTAATGAACTCTAGAATTGAAACAAAATTACGTAGTGTTGATGTCGAGCTCTATAACTGCTCTTGGTCTCTCACGCAATAGATTATCCTACATGACATTTTTGTTACTCCGCTAATTTGTCCCTTTCCATTTATCCAAGCCTCTTGAATGACACCTATGTCAAAACCTCCTTTGACAAACTTCCGATAAAATATGTTTGAAGCTGCTTCTACAAGTTGGAATTTTATCTACAGGAACCTCATTCTAGTCTTCATTGTGACGTTGGACTGGCACCTGTTTGCGTTTAGAGTTTGCTTTGGGTTGCAACGTGGCTTTTGAGGTTTTCGTCTTAGGGTTTGGGACAGTTTTTGTCGCCTTTAGTTTTTCGCTTTCGGTATTGTCAGTAATAGTGCTCGCGTTTCGGCGTTGAGGTACCTGCTATAGTCTGTTCAGTTCCCTCCCTTTCTCGAACCTTTTTGATTTTGTTAATCCTCAGTCTTAGTTGAACTTTGACGAACTTGTAGTTTATCGGATGATCTATCTTTTTCAATTTTTCTATTGGCTGAGGGTCATCAGAAAAAGAGAATTCGAGTGTGAGCTCCTTGGATTTCTCCTGAGTACTCCCCATCGGGATGCGTTGAAATTTTCGTTCTGCACTTCAGTGAGTTTCAGGATTTTCTTGTTTGAGTAGATGTGACTACCGGGAAAGTATGCCACTAGGATTTCGGGTTACGAATAGCCTGGTCTGTGTTTTGTGCTTAGAACTTTATTTCAGATTCTTTTTCCAGCTTCATTATCTTATTTACAATTGATCCTGTATGACCTTAAGGTGGTCTCTTGCCAGAACTTTTGTGGATATGATTCCTACCCTTATGTTAGTGAGGACCTGGCTGAGGGAAGGTTTCGAGGGATTAGCTTCTGGCATTTTTGCCTTCTTTGCTTAATAGCTGTCAGGAGTATCACCGTCAGATCGGACCCTTTTCTATTCTTTACTAGTAGTTTTTTCCTTGGGCTATTTTGGTATGGGCTGTTTTGCCTTTCCTGGGGTCTTTTCTTTGGAGAACTCCTTGGCGAGAAGGTACGTCAATCTTTTCCTAGCAGCGCCGGTTAGTCGGGGCCTTTGGTCCTTTACTTTCAGATCCTTGAGGGTCTTGTCGACGTCTTCATTGTTGCTTTTCAGCAGATCCTTTTCTATTTCTTGGTCAGCATTAGTATCCTTTTCCATGAGACTTGAAGAATTCTTAAAGCTCCGCGAAGGTAGTTGAAACATGGAATCCAGCTTTCGGTATTAGCGAACATCTGGCGTTCAGATGACCGTAGCTCAAGTACTTTGGGTTTGTCAGACCCGTGCGTAATCAGTTGCTTGACTAAGCCCCCGAGGCTAAAAAAACAAACATTACGATCTGAAGATAAACACATAAAAATTAAAATCTCGACAATAAGAAATTCACCGAAGATAGCAGATATTGAAATACAAGAAAGGAAAATACAAGAAACATAAAATAATAAAAACATAGATGAAGGAAATAAAATGGAAAGGATCAGCAGAGTCACAACGACGTTTAAAATCCTGTATAACACTTTTTTCAACAAAAAAAAAATGAGAGTGTTGAAAAATATAGAAAGGTTGACAAAAATTAACAAAATCAAGAAAAATCATGAGAATGAAAATAAGACCGCGACAGTGAAGAAGTGGAAGAACCAAGAAGAATGTGGAATAACCAAATTGCTGACAATTTAAGAAACAAAGGACTCAAATGGAAGTAAGCGAAGAATACGGTGAAAAAAGAAAAAGTTGGAACACATGTATCACCTCGACACCATTGGTAGAAGAGGTTGCACGTAAGTACTAAGAGGAACTTGGTTTTATTTCAGAGAGTCATAGGAAGAAGAGGAAAATAAAACACCTGGCCGGCGAGATATGAAAATATAAATCTGATGTTGTAGCGACAAGTAACAAAACAACTGGATGGAAGAAAAGAACAGTAAATAAGAAATAATGGAGGATAACAATTATTAATCAAACTATGGGTCTTCTAGACGCTTTGTTTTGAATTCCTTCTTATTTAATTCAATGTAATTTCATAAAATCGTCTACCCATTTGTAAAAATGATATATGTATTATCGTTGCATTGTTTTTAGGCTGTTTGTAGTTAATTATAATTTATAGTATATTTACAAACCTATAAATTTTCTTACTGCTACTGATAGTGATAACATAAAATAGTTTATGAGTAATGCGTTTCCACGATAAGTTCTTACAAATTCTCTAAATGTAAGGTCAACTAGTAATTATTGCTAAAGAACTTGAGGCTCATGTTTTTTCTATTACCTACCATTCAAAAAAGAAAAAAGTAAAATCCGTGGTTCTCCTTGACCCTTCCATAGGTTGTGTTTTGATACCTTGTTATAGTCTGATTTTGTATTAATATCTTGCAAGAAAACAGGTGAGTGAGTTAGCATTTCACAAATAACCGTCTCTAGTTGCCTTTAAAAATTTGCCTATATAAAATATGCCTTTCGTATTTTTGATATATAAACAAATGACACATTTCAATGCTTTTTAAAACTTCAATTGCATCTTTTTTCAGTTTGAAAGAAATCCCAAGACCGAGAATACTAGTCAATAACCGATTTTTTCCTTAAGCCCAATCTAGAAGCTGAAAATCTAAATGTATGAACTAGTTTTTGTTCTATGTATTTTACTAACATATTTAAATAATATGCAATATTTTCTGCTTTTATTGCTATGTTATCTTCACACAAGATAATGATATTCGTACAGGTTAAAATATTCCAGTGTCACTATCGGACAGAAACATATAAACCTGCTAAAAACAACAGTCTATGAAAAACCGCAATGTCGCAACTTTCAGGTATATTTTGTTTCCGTTTAAAAACAAAGTACTTAAAAAACATTCCAGAATTCCTAACTTGCAAACGAATTTTGGTCGCCCTCTTCTTCTTGGGTTTTATGTTACATCATATGTTAAGAATTAACATGTCAATGGCTGTAATCGACATGATCAGTAACAGGTCTAATATGACAGAAGTACAACGCTTTGACTGGAGCGAAGAACAGAAAAATGATATTTTGGGATGTTTCTGTTGGGGTTATACCGTAACATCACTTGTATCAGGCCATTTATCCGAAGTATATGGAACTCGTATTATCTTAGGTTCTGGAGTAGTTTTGGCTACAATTTGTACCCTTCTCACACCTCTTGTAGCGTCACATCTGAGTTATATTTGTTTGATATTACTAAGAGTAGGTGTAGGATTTGGATTAGGTATGCAATGGTCGTCAGTAATGCCCATAGCTACGAAATGGATACCTCCAACTGATATCTCAAAATTTTTATCAACAATTTTGGGAAGTCAACTAGGTGCAGCAATAACTTTCATTGTTTGTGGATATCTGATTAAAGCATTTGGATGGCCTAGTGTCTTTTACGTTACAGGAGCCTTTAGCGCAATATGGTGTCTAGCATGGTTTTATTGTGTTTATGATTCACCAATACAACACCCAAGAATCAGCGAAGATGAACAAAAACGTTTGCTGCGAAAAGTAAAATATCAGGCAAACTCGGTTTCAGCGAAAAAACCTTGGGCGAAAATTATGACTTCTCGACCAGTTTGGGCTATCATTATAGCAATGACTTGTATAAATTTCAATACACACAGTGTTGCAAATTATATGCCTTTGTATATGAACCAGGTACTCAATTTTAATATCAGTGCTAATGGATTACTATCCAGTTTACCCTACTTTGGTGAGATTTTGTCTTGTCGTTTGACTGTTGTAAAATAGCTACTTTTCAGCAACATACTTTACCGCAGTTTTGTCAAGCTTTCTAGCAGATAAATGGAACAAAAGTGGTTATGTCTCTCTTCTTGTCGTACGACAAATCTTCACCGTAGGAGCTCTGTGGATAGCTGCTTTTTCTCTAACAGTGGAGTCGGTTTGGGGTTACAATTACGTTGTTTCTGTGGTATTTTTCACTCTTTGGCAAAGCAGTGCAGGCTGTCACAGTGGTGGTGCTATTCCTAATGCAGTGGATATATCACCGAATTATTCTGGTACTATCTTCAGTTTGGGAACGAGTTTAGGCAGCCTCATGGGTTATTTATCAACAAAAATTGTAGCCCTCCTTGTCACAAATGAGGAAAATTTTCAAGAATGGAGAATTTTTTTCTGGATTATAAGTGCAGCAAATGTGGTGGCAGCGGTGGTTTACCACATTTTTGCATCTGCCGAAGTGCAAGAATGGAACAATACATCCGTTCGTAATGAGGTGGAACAAGAATATGCCGATACGACAGAACTGTACGCAGTTAATGCAAAACCAAATTAAAAGCAAGTTTTCCCCGTACAATCTCCGACTGATTTTTCCAAATATTTTGTCACCACAGTCCCCCCCCCCCCCCCCATTTTTGCGGCTTGAATTCGAACATTTATTTCGAGCGTAGCGTTTCCAAGACCAGCTAATTGTGATTTTGATCGTTTTGGATGCGCTTTTTTTGTGTTTGTATCTGATGTGGAGGTTTCGGTCTGAAGTAATCGGCGCGTTTTGATTTAATTAATAACTTAAAAAAACACATGACTTAATATCGTGTAAATTCAAAAAGAGCGAGATGACGTTTGTCGGTCAATTGGGGCAAGTTAGCAGAAGGGATTTTACCCCGAGTTTGTGTCATAAACCCTTTTAATTTTGTTTCGCGTTTCGGAACGAGTGGGCCTTGCGGCCTGGCGACAATTCACAGGGAGTGGGTGACGCGATCAATTATGCAACAGCTCTGTACCATCAGGATCAGTAGGGATATGTGTTGTAGCTCGAAAATTTCACAAGACAAAATAAAGATAAAACTGAGGAGAATTCTGTCACCTAGATAACAGCCATCATGATTTGGACACCCGATGTAGACTTTGGTTTTGCTCACATTTAAATTTGTTGCCACACTATCGTAGTAATTTGGGTATTAGCATCCAGTTCTTTATTTCTAACGTCTCTGTCTCTTGCGTTTTTAAAGTTGTAATATTTAAAGTATATACGTTGATTCATAACATTTTTAATTGAGTAATAAATTCATCTACTTAACAGTTGGATTTATTTCACAATTGTTTTTACCAGTCCAAAACTGAAGAATAAACGATTATTGTCCTCCATATTTTGTGTTTGATTTAGGGACACTTTCCATTTTTGCATTTGAACGCATTCCACCATAAAAACACATACAACGTAGGGTTCTACTTCGTTGTCGATCACATTTCAAGGTCAAATTTTAAATTTTTTGCCGGTTTTGTATTTCTTTTTTTTTGTCTGGAATGTGAAATATACCAGTAATTTCTACTTTTGGTGTAAATGTTCTGAGCAAAAAAAATTAATGAAATTCGCAAAAAATAAAAACCTCATCCAACAGCAAAAGCAAACCTCTTTGTGATAACAATCCAACGATGTGTGATAAAGTATTAAATAGGACAACATAAATGATTTAAACAGATATGTGACTTCTTCTTAAAAAAATAAAAATAATCTAACAATGGGTAAATCTGTTCAATCTTTTGTTGTCAAAATACTCCATTCGGATTCTCATTAACCCACTGTTACATTGATACTTGAAATTTAATGTTCGTCATTTTTCGTTCTGGAACTCAACGACGGTGATTTCTGTGTTTAAATCTGGACATAAAAAGAACTTTCGGTCAATCGCTGTATTGTCATATATTTGAACCAATTTTTGTCCATAATCACATGTGAATTTATTCAGTTTACTATTAGTGAAATCTTGTAATATTTTATTTCAAATGGTGTAATGCAGGGATTAACTTCAGGGGCAATTTTGTTTATAATATTCTTTAACATTGTCTTTATTTTTTTTTGTAATTGTGTTTATGGTTTTGCTAATGTTTTCTTTTTCATTGTGTAGGTACACGGAATATAAAAATGCTAAAATAAAATTCTGTTTATTAATTTAATTATATATTTATTTATTTTTAATTAAAAAAAGCGTAATGAATTTCTACACGGTTTCTGAACAATTGGTGGAAAAATACTAGGATATTTAAACAATACCGATTTTATCCAGTTCGTAGACAATCAGGCATCCAATTAATGATATATCTGTTTCAGACATCAAATTCCACTAATCTAGAAAACTATTATCACGGTGAAAATTAATTACTTCCACACAGAAGAACTGCAATTATAGCAATTTATTTTATTGCGGCGTAACTTTATTGTACAGATTATGGGACATGCATTAATATTACAAATTTGTTTATTTTACCGAATGAACATTATTCTATATGTATAAACCTAAATATGTCAGACTTTATAGAATGCGATTACTTAAAGATAAAATTCCCTACTATAAAACTATTATCACAAGATACAGGTATTGCTTATAAGTAGCCCACAATTAAGACTTTACTAAAACGTACACCCAGACACTATTTCCATATCTGAAAAATGAACTTGCTTCCTAAAACGCTGTATTTTACAGCACTGTTCTGTTTAGCTACAGTCAGTGCTAAACCTGGTAAGAAAACGCACTTAAATATTATAATACCGACATTGTTTTTTTTTTACACTAGGAGCTCGTATCATTGGAGGAGATAATGCTCCAGCAGGTCGGTTTCCTTTTGCTGCTGCAATTTACGTTCAAACAGGAAATAGCAGATTCTTCTGTGGTGGTGCTCTTCTAAATCATCAATGGGTAATTACATCCGGACATTGTGCAGATGGGTAAGTTCCTAGCAACAATTTCCGCACAAATCTATCTCAAATTCTAGTGGTGAGCTCTTCACCATCCAACTAGGGTCAAACACTCTAAGTTCTTCTGATCCTGAGCGACACACTGTGGCAACTTCCGAGTATATCTTGCATCCAGATTTTGATCCAGAAAAAATCCAGAATGATTTAGCTTTGATAAGGCTCAGGGCTCCTATTACTTATAACGGTACGACGATTATTATATATTTGTATTTCAAAGAAAGAACTGATTGATTTTTGTAGCTTATATTCAACCAATTGCTCTACCTATTGTAAGTCTCTTGAACGAAACTTCAGTCACAGCAATCGGATGGGGACAAGTTAGTGATTGTAAGTTTGAAAGCACCAAAAACGAACTTTCTTTATAGTTGTGCTTTTAGACAGTCCTGATCTTTCTGAACATCTGCAGTTCGTAGAAGCAACCATTTTGTCAAACGCTGCATGTCAGGTAGTTTATGGAACTCAAATTACGGACGCTATGGCTTGTGTTGAGGGTGGTTACAATGAAGGAACTTGCAATGTGAGTAAGAATTAATGGGATAAGGATATATGGGTGATTAATTATTTTCACAGGGTGATAATGGTGGTCCACTAATCGAATATGTTCATCGCCAATACTGGATTGTGGGTGTTGCAAGTTTTATCAGCGGAAATGGGTGTGAAAGCACTGATCCTTCTGGATATACGAGAACTTATCCTTATTTGAGTTGGATTAATAGCGTGATTAGCGCCTAAGTAATTGAATAAAAATTTTAAAGTTTCAAGGTGTTTACTCTTAATCCTTATTTACATCAACCAGTTGAACTTAAAAATTTCTACACTAATTAAATTATTTATATCAGCTTTTTTCTCAATCCTATTAAACTTGATGTGTAGTTTTACATTGTTGAAATCGAACAGTTAGAGAAAGAGATAAGCGAGAACGGAAAATTTAAGACAGTAAACTAAACTCGTTTTTTTCCGCTGTTATCCAAGTGATAACCATGTACCGGATATACTCGGTAATAAAACCCAATACAGGTACAATTGACATTTGAACCCTCATAAAGTCAATTAGAAGATATGAAGTATTAAAGAGTTATAGCTAGTTTTGTATATCACATTTGTCCATTGATATTACATACTAATATTCCAAAAAATGCTTGTCTTTTTATTGTTAAGTGCATTGTGTTTTTACATAACTGAAGGTAGAACAGGTAACTTTTTTTCCTTATTAGTATCACAATAGACACAATTCTTAAAAATTAAAAGTAGCACCTCGGATCATCGGAGGAGAAGATGCTCCAGCTGGTCATTTTCTCTTTGTTGCTGCACTCAATGTCCAGACAGGAGACAGCAAATTCTTCTGTGGCGGTGCTTTGTTGAACTCCCAATGGATTGTAACTTCTGGACACTGTGCTTATAAGTATAACATCTACATTGTGGTGTATGTTTCAAAAACTTGAAAATTTTCTAGTGCAGAACTTTTTACCATCCATCTTGGATCAATGACACTGACTAATACAGACCCAAATCGTGAAGTTCTTTCAACATCAGAGTATGTTTTGCATCCAGATTTTGATCCCGAGGCCATGTTAAATGATATCGCGTTAATTAAGCTTCGACTGGCTATTAGATTCAATAGTGAGTATAAATGAAAGCGAATGTGACGATTTCTTTTTCGTAAATATTATTTTAAGCGTACAAAGAGTTGCAATCACCAATATGTGTAAATTTAATATACCACCTCTTAAAAAGACTGCATAATAATTATTAATCTTTTGTGGTACTTTATTAAACTAATTAATTTCCTTTTTATTTCAAGATTATATTGCGCCTATAAGCTTGCCCTCAACAAATCTGTCGGATTCTGTACAAGTGACAGCAGTTGGATGGGGTCAAACCAGTGACAGTAAGTATATATGTTGAGTCATTTACATAGAACAACTGTCCCATGTCTGTCCCAAGCAGTTGTACCTTTTCTTAATTTCTTCTTTATTTACATTTACCAGTTATATCAAAAAAGTTCCATTAAATGGATTTGATACTAACATTGATATCAATATTTCAAGATGTTTGATAGTTCCGTATCAAAAAATTATTGATTTATTCCCAAATAATGTAAACACATTACGTGGAAGTCTGTCATGCGTTGTTGATCTTTTGAGTCTTCGACTTCGTTCAAGTAAATAAAAAATTGTTCGTTATATTTCTCTTTCTTAAACAATTCATTTGAAATTGATACTTCAAGATTTTTAATGTCAACCTGAATGAAGATTTTAACATTTATTTCTTGAATTTTTAATCAATATTATCAGATTACTTATATAATTTCATAGAAAAATTAAGAAGCATTTCGTTTTAAACATGTAAAGAATTTCTTTATCTTTAGTTTTTAATACTTCCCGAGCGTAAGCTGAGGAAGTATTGTCATAGGGTCCTGACGACTGGCTACTTTCATGTTTTCAATTAATTCGATGTACCAGAAACCTGTATAAAATTATATGTTATATAAAAAATTGGTCGAAAGTAATCCAGCATTTTCGAGTCGAGTTTTTTCTTTATACAGTTTTGGATTAGTGCAGTGTAATGCTAAATATAACAGTATTGTATTCCAAAAATTCTGGGAAAATTCATCAATTTTTTTGAGCCACTTGTTCGAGCAAATCTAAAAAATATGAATGCAGTAATAAATCACAAGTAAAAACTCATCATATTTTGCACATTTTGGATAAAATTTATTCGGCAAAATTTTGAGATGATGTGATCAATTTTTTGGGGGAAATAAAGGAATAGATTTTTTTGATTAACAATTTACCACGCCTACAACAACTTTAAAACGTCTGCAAGATTTCAAAGTATTCAGTTTTGCAATTCTTGATTTATTCAATAAAATAAATCTACTGATTTATTAATTTTTTTAGTGACCCTGTAGAAGTAAATATAAAAAATGAAGTTCTTAATTTGATTAATAAAAAATTGGTCGAAGGCTATAAGTATAATAATCCGACAAATCCAGCTGTTTAAAAAATATATAAAATTTTACTTTACGCTTTTCGTTTTATGATAACCGCTGTAAAGTAAAAACCAGAGGCATAAATAACACCCTTTGTCCTTCAGCAGTAGGTAATAGCAATCTGAAGCTCAAGTGTTCATTTATTTTTATACATCGAAAGAGTGTCACGTAGAAGTTAGTTTGATTTGAAAGAGTTTGTCTTCTCAAAACAGTACTAAAATTATTAATTAAACTACAATCGAATAAGGTGTTGTAAATATTATAATTCTTATTTTATCATTATTATATAATCATGTGCGTATTCTTCACATTGATAATAAATTGTAGTCATAGCATAAAAGTAAAGTAGTCACAGCGTTATACAAATGCAAGAAAAAAAAAGTCAAGCACCCCAGGTTGCCATTATCTCCGACCCATTTACTGTACCAGGGAGACGTTCAAAGCTGTCGGGAAGAAAGCGTTATTATACCTTGCAAATGTTTTTGCGAAGTTTAGCGAAAAAACTGAAAGTGGATTCGTATACCAGAATTTATATGAGTATATTTTTGTGTAACATTCAAATCATTTTAGAATACCATTCACTGAAATGACGTCATCAAATTGTTAACTATCTACATGATATTTCTAATATACATACAAAATTTACAACAATCGGTCCAACAGCTTCGGAGATTATGTGTCTAATAAAAATGGATAGACAGACAGACGGAAACGAGAGACTACTTTTTTGGTACTGTAGGGGTCATGAAACGTCGACAAAATATAAAAGTGGCTATTCGTCCGATGGGGTCGATTACAATACTTCCTTCGCTTACGCCCGGGAAGTAATAACAGAAATATTACTATGGATCATATTACTGGGACGAATTAGGAACAAAGCATAAATTATACAAAAACTTATTGGTGTTCATTTGTATTACTTTTACTTTCCGATTGTAAGGTAAGCAAGTATTCCAATAGTTTCTACCCAAAGTAATATTGAGACAGTTTTGCCCCATTTTAGCTTAAGTAATTAATTAATTAGTCCTCTTTCCTGTTTTGAGGAGACAAAATGTTGTTATCCGAACGTGTCCACTTCTTTAGAAGTATAAACATAAACAGTCGAAGTTAAACATGTACTGAAAAGTTGAGAACATATTTTTTCGTTGGGATTATCGTTTCGATCTGTCTGTCGTGTGTCCGTCGTCTGTATCGATATTTATTATATATTGTAGATAGAATTTTTTTGATCACTCAGTGTACCATAATAATGTAACGTTTGTCCCACAACACCGAAACCGCACAAAATTGCACGTTGGCATTATCTAGACAAAGCTAAACTAAGGAGTTTAGATTCTAGATAATGCAACATGGTTGGTGAAATGCGTCTGCAAATATTTTGTGTGTTTTTGGTGTTGTGGGAATAAACGTTATATGATCATGTAGATGGTTAATCAAAATTGATTTGATCGTCCCCTCCACTATTGTAATGGCGTCACCTCACAATTTTTCCGAGTGAATGTCACTTAAATTTCATTATTCTTATAGTCAATGAGTCCGCCTTTATTTTTCAACCTAATCAATTAGAGTTTTAAAATTTTATGTTGACAGTTTTTAGGATCGACGCCGGAATTTATACAGGGTGAGTCACTAAACACGGGATCCTCCATATTTCATTAATTATTATTAGAGATAGGAAAAAAGTGAAACAGCAGAGTTCTACGGTTACTTGAGGACTATACTCCAAAATTATTTTTAACTATACAGAGCGTTCTGTTTTTAAAACGTAACACGTAAATTAGTTTTTTTAAATGCCTATACAGGCCATAGGAATTTACGTGTAAAATTTTGGGTTGTATTAAAGAGTTTTCTGGCAAGGATTTTCAAGTGAAAGTTGGCAGAAAAATTTTAGCACGTAAATTCCTATGGCCACCGTTAAAAAAGGCACTGTATATTTTTACATATTCTAATTAGCCTCTTCCTAGGCTTTATAACTATACGTTAGTGAGATATAAGAGAAATGTGTTCCTGCTGACTCACTGAATTCCAATATTATCATTTTAACTATAGTTTATTTTATTTTTGAAATTCCAACGCGACGTTGCCAAGTTATTTCCAATTTTTTTGAAATTTTTTGGCAAGAGAAGGATTCAAAAAAAATCGCATTAGTGTTACTTGTGCTGTATTGTGTTACGCTTTCTTGTGGTATCAATCTAAAAATTCAAATTTTAATATATAAAGTATTTACAAAAAAATCTACAAGTTTTTCAAATCGAACACCCTATATTTTATTACTGTATCTTACTCTATTTTTCGTTCTCATGCTTCTAATATTCGATGTAAAAAATCCGTAAAAAATCCTAGTAACTATCAACTTTAAATATAAAAATACAATTAGTTTTCTCGAGGGCTTTCTAGTATGTACGATTATGGGTAACTCATCGTTGGTGACGGCGACCGCACGATGTTCGTTAAAGAAAGCCTGGAATCAGAAGTCGCGTTGGATATTCCAGAAAAACCTCGATCACCGAATATCTAGAAAGGAAGTATGGGTTTAAATAGAGGCCACTTTCGGGAACAATTCAATTCAGTCAAGACAGTCAAGTAGCGCTGAATTATTTTGTACATAGTTGCTGTGTAATTTCGTAATGAAAAAACTCACTTGAAATGTACTTATAGCATCCTTCGGTACCTTTATTTCAATAGTTCGCACATATAGGGAGCCTTATAAAAATAATAATAAAATCACAAAATAATATATGTAAAAAATCATATTTGATTTGAAATTGAGAAGAGCAGCATCAAGTTAGATTTCGCCTTGTTTTGTATAAAGTATGGCACTTTATAATAAACTTTTAGGCGATGCTGGACTTTCGGAACACCTTCAAATGGTTGGAACGGTAACCCTATCTAACACGGAATGTAAATTAACATACGGAAATCAAATCACAGACAATATGGTGTGCGTCGAAGGAAATTATAACGAAGGAACCTGCACAGTAAGTAATCAATTATGTATCCAATGTTGTAAAAAACATATCAATTTAAGGGAGACACCGGTAGTCCTTTGATTGAGTATTTCGGACGAGGTTATTCAATCGTTGGTGTGGCGAGCTTCATGAGTGGAAACGGATGTGAAAGCACCGATCCTTCAGGATACACAAGAATACATCCTTACTCAGACTGGATTAAAAGCGTCATAAACAGTTAACCCATCAGTTCGTATTTAATAATAATACAAACATGTATTGTTAAAGTGTGAACGGAAAACAAAAATAAACAAATTTTAATTCTGGAAAGAGACTTTATTATTGTACTTTTAAAATTCGTACATGCACACCACCCACTACATTTAGTGCTATTGTAGTTGTACTTGGATCCACAACGAGATGTCGTGGTGTCTTCGGGCTCGGAAAAAAATTAAAATTGTTCAAAAGCGTAGCCAGACCGAGTTTGCTTTGCATATAACCAAATCTTAAACCTTCAAACAATTTTCGTCATAAAAGCCAATCAAAAAAATGTGCTTACCGATACAGTTTCTGGGACCACCTCCAAATGGTAGGTACGTGTAAGGTGTGATCTTATTGTCACTACTAAATCGTTCAGGATCAAACTTTAAAGGATTTGGGTAGTAATCTGGATCTCGTTGAAGTCCTAGTAGTGGAATTATGACCGGAGTACCTTCTTCGATTACGATGTCAGTACCAGGAATCTGGTAGTCTTTAACACAAATACGATTGAGCATTGCTGCTGGCGGGTACTTTCTCAAAGTTTCTGCAACTCGATTAATGAAAACACAATAATTACAATAAAATTGATGAACCTTTCACCATTTTATCCAGGCACGGTAAAGTCATAATGTCTTCATAAGTATACTTGGTACTATCTTCCCCCAAATTTTTTTTAATTTCAGCTCTTATTCGGTCTTGTAGATTTTCATTATGTGCTAGTTCGTGAATGCAGTAGCTCATGGTCAACGAAGAAGTTTCAAATCCGGCAGTAAAAAACAAAAACGACTGAGCCACAATTTCTGTGAAAGACATTCCTTCAGAATCTCTCAGTTGTATGAGAATATTCAAAAAATCGTCTCTCGTCACTTTGTTCTTGTCACGATAATCAACAGTGTCTTTCACCAAGTTCGTAAAGTACTTTTCCACAGTTTTATCGCTGTGGGAAATTTTGATAATGTTCCCCGGATTTTGTAGCCCTTCTTCGAACGCAACTTTCAGCAATTTCCAGCTGGAGTGACTGAAGATTTTTTCGACCATGCGCACGAACTCAGTGTCTGGATTATCCAGACTGTTACAGTCGATTCCAAATGAAGTTGATCCTACGATGTCACACGTGTATCTTCTACATACGTCTTTAACGTCAACTTCACACCCATTTAACGGTTGGAGTAACTTAACTAAGTTGTCGCTGTACTTCACCACGATGTTGTACATACTCTTCATTTTTCCAGATGTGAAAGTTGGTGACATTTTCGTTCTTATGTTTTTCCATTGATCACCCTTCATGGAGAAAATGTGTGAACTTAGTGGTAGTTTTTCCGAATTTTCGTACATTCCTCTGTCGACGAAGTGGTCAAAGTCGGAAACTAAGACTTTTTTTTACCATATCTGGGTGAACTGGTATGTAAATGGGACCGTTGAAGAAGTAAACACCACCGTGTTTGTGACCTTGTGATTTGAATTCGTTGTAGATATCTTGTAGACGTACGAACATGCTCTGCTTCCCCCATGCTGCTAGTGACAGGTCTCCAACAGGGAATTTAGGGTTGAGACTTGGCAGACCTTTTTTCTTCCAGTAGGTGAAACATCGTTGGTAATATAAATAATAGATGAATACTGCGGTACTAATAAACACTAGTCCTAGTTCAGAAAATAACAAAAGAGGGTTTAACAAAGAAACCATCTTGACGATGGGTGGAACTGAATAAAAGTGAAGACTCACGATGATTGTTTAATAATGACAGTGCTGAATTAACTTCAATAAAAATATCATCAAATAACCGACTTGTTTTGAACTTTTATGTAAAAAAATGTAATTATATTATGGTGATTCAGCTTTCATGCGTTTACGTTTTAAATTTTGTAATAACAAATAAAGATTAATGTTGAGTGTATAGGCTGCTTAACAAAATTTTAGATGTGGAACGTTTAATAATTAAAATTTGTTTTAAAGTTTTGGAAAAAAAATTTTTTCTATTGCCAAATTTGACAAAAATTTTGTGTTCGATTTGTATGTTAGTTGTGGCCTTCACGGAATATTTTTATATAAATTACTGTACTCATTTTAAGTCGACTGATGTTAATGCTTGGTATCAAATAAAGGTCAAGTTTAATGGCTGTTATTTGAACCCTTTACACATATGTATTGATTTAATTACATTTTTTGATGTACTCTAGATGATAATAAAACCTTATTTATGCTCAATATAAATGATAAAAGTAATATAACGTTATTCCTCAAAACACCGAAAATATACAAAAAATGTGGACGCGTTTCGCCAACCACGTTGGCAGAATCTAGACAAAACTTAACATGGTTTGTTCCTCTTTGCAAATTTGTTTATTGTGTTTCCTATTTTTTGACGAAATCTTCCATTATTTTGAACCTAGCGTAAGTTTACATATAATACAACAACAAAAACATTCATCTCTTGTTCTTTCTGGTTTTTATCAGTGGAGTTTTCTCTAATTTCGGTCTTTTTTTCCTTTAGGTTCAGCTTGTAACATTCTTCTAAATTCTTCAGCTGTTTGTACTTTAAGCCTCCTAAGGGGCCGGTTGCTCTGGCGCCATCTTCCTGGACCTTAGAGATAATAAGGAAAATGGCAACTCTAAGGGAAAAAAGGTCTGACACCAGTTGACGGCCGTCCAAGGGCCTTCCCTGGTGACGGTTCCAATCTGGACGGTACTGCTTCGGTCCCTGGAGAAGCGGCGACGCTAAAATGGGCACAGAGATACTAAATTAATAAGAAATGTCAAGAATAGAAATCTTCAACTGAAATAGTTCCTCTAATAGACAGACAACTGTCAGAAACCATGACTATAATTTCAATTTGTCCACGTTTTAATGCTAAGAACTTCTATCACTAGTCATTTTAATACCTACGTATAAGATTAGATTATCAGTTGATAAGAAAAATTTTTGTAGTTCGCACATTACGTCAACAAATTTCTAATTATATAGCTTCCGTTCATTTACAAATCTCTCAATTAAATTTTATGACTTTCAGAATTGAGGGTTTAATCCACAAGCAGTATACTTTTGATCATTCTTAGAATAATTGCAAGGTACAAAGTAAACAATTTTTTTTTTCAAGAAAATGAATTTCAAGTGTACTCGTAACATATGGTTGCCATTTTTATTAATTTTCACCATTTTCAACACTAAGGTAAATGAATTTTATAATTTGGCCCAGGATTAAAGTATTATTTCAGATCAGTGGAAAGGGTACCAACAACATATACAAATTTAGTGCCATAATAATCTATAATTTACTCATTTAGAAGTTAGAATCATCGGCGGAAATGAATCCTTCGTCGGAGATTATCCATTTGCTGCAGCCATATATGTAGAAACCGAAGATGGCAAATACTTCTGTGGAGGGTCCATCTATAACCAAAACTGGGCCATCACTTCGGGGAATTGCGTTTATAAGTACCTTCATTTAGACAAAAAGTGTTAAAATTTTTTATTTCACTAAATTTAGGGCCGTCCTCTTTACCATCCAGGTTGGATCTGTTCATTTAGAAGGTCACGATCCCAATCGTCAAACTGTAGCAACTTCTGAATATGTTATTCACCCGGATTTTAATCCTGACACTATGGAAAATGACATAGGTCTTATAAGATTCCGAATGCCTATAACATACACCCGTAAGTTAAGACTCTATTATTGACTAACTATATTGTTGCGCATTTTGCTTATTTCAGAATATGTGCAACCAGTTTATTTGCCTTTTAGAGTCATAGGGGATGGTGAAAGTGCAATTTCAATTGGATGGGGTCAAACCAGTGACAGTATTTAACAAAATATGTGTAATAACATTTCTTCCCTTCTAAGTTTGTTTTTAGGTGACGCAGAATTTTCAACCACACTTAAATACGTTTCTGTTGTCAGTTTGTCAAATCAAGAATGTAAAATAACTTACGGTAATCAGATTACTGATAACATGATATGTGCTGCAGGAAATTACAATGAAGGTACTTGTGTGGTGAGTCTTATTTTGTTGTTGTTGTCTTTGTTGCAGTATTAGTAATGATGATTCTTGAAGGGTGACAATGGAAGTCCCTTGCTTGAGTTCTATATGTATCGGTTTCACTACATTGTCGGTATTGCCAGTTTTATTAGTGGAAATGGTTGTGAAAGTACTGATCCTTCAGGATATACAAGAGTATTTCCTTATGTCGACTGGATTAGAAATGTTACTAGCGCCTAATTTAGACAACGTGTGTTTTCAATAAATCATTTTTAAATCAGAATTTTAGTACAATTTTTTGATTCTTCATAAGTTATGTAATTTCAGTGTAAGGGAAAAATGGTCCAACGCTAAACTTAATTTTAGACAACCTTAACAGAAAAAGACCGATGGACCTTGGATTAATCTGATTTTCAAAAAAAAACATAAAAACTATGAATGTTAATCAAAACTATTTTATGGAGCTATAAAAGCACATACTTTATTTCAGAAAATTTGAAATGAGGACAAAACCTAAGTAGTACCTTACTCTAGCTGACGTTTCCCTTAAAGGACTACTAGTATAAAAGGTTGCTACGCTACACAATGCGAAAATTTGTATGCTTCGGGGAAAATCTTAAGACAATTCATAAACTACAAATACATGAGTATGTTATTTTATAAAACTGAAAGCCTACTTACTATGAAACATTTTTAAGAGACGTAATCACATTGCTATTGGGGGTGATTAGGCAAATTTTGGTTAACATTTTATCATCTACACCATCTTCCTAGCATATTATATATAAAATTTGACAATAAACGATTTGATAGATTCGAATATTATCGGTCTATTAAGAATTGACACAGACGGCAGACGGCAGATGGCAGATAGACAGACGGAAGCGGGAGATCTACTTTTTCGTATTCTTATGGTCATGAAACCTCGAGAAAATATGAAAGCCAGTCGCTCGATCAGGAAGCACAAAAGGGAAAAAAATCCATGTCATTATAGATTTATTTGTAAATGTTTTAATGAGATTTTAATTTAATATTATCGAATTTCTAACTATATGTCTTTCTGATGAGTACAAAAGACGATTTAAAAGACAGAAGTGACAGAAGAGATAAACTTGCAGATAACGAAATGAGAAGGGAAAACACAGAAGAGCTAATAATAGAATGGGGCGGAAGAAAAAAAAAACGAAATTTGCAAAAAGGAAATAAGAAACTAGGAGTATTGTTATTGAAGAACCTGAGAAGATCTCAATTAGGATCAAGAAAAGCATTAGTGTAAAACCGTGATTAAGCCCGCAATTGTATACTGAAGTAAGACATGGATTTTTTCTCTCAGACAGGAACAAAAATTAGAGATCCAAAAGAGAAAAATATTGAGAGGAATCTAAAGAAAACGATAGAGAACCAAAAGAGAAAAATGTTGAGTGGAATCTCAAGAAAAACGGGGAAGATTTGTGGGTCAGAAGAATGAATAAAGAACTGTGTGGGGAGCCAAAAATTACAAAGGAAGTCAGAGCAGCAAGAATCAAATAGTTGAAACACTTGGAAAAATGGGTAACCAAAAAACACCGATGCAAATGATGGTTTGATGAAGCGTTAAAGGATTTTACGAAAAAGGGTATACATTCAGAATCGGTAGAAGAAGGCCAGAGTGTGTAAAGAATAAACACATAAATTAATAAAATAAATAGATAAAAACAGAAATTATTATGAATTTTTGTTTCATAAAATATAACTGTTTTACAAGATGTATTTTTTTGTTTTTATGTATTCAACGAATGTTTAAAACTTGTTTATTTGAACTAATAGAGAGGTCAAGTCAAGTGAGGTCAGGTCGAGTCGGGTCAGTTCAGCTCAGGAATTTTAGTTTTTTTTATATAAAAATCGAAACTACAAGTTGAGCAATAATTGATTGCATTTTAAGCATTTCCGAAGTAATCACTTTTGGTTCAGACCTGCTATGTTTTTCGAAAAGAAATCTTTTTCATTAATAAATATTTTTGGTATTTTTGTTTACCTACTTATGTAGATTTTTTGATCTTGGGTTGTTTTGACGAATTTATTTTGTCACGAAATTTGTCGTGAGCTATTTTCTCATGGCTATTTTGTCCGGACGATTTTTCCTGACCGGTTGTGAAGCAAATTTACAATGATTTCATTATTAAGCAGCAAAAGGAGTCCTCTGTGTTCATTTTGAAAGCGGTTTTGTATGAAAAATGTTGTTCTGAAACATCTTTCTTCTATATTCTGTCAATTTTCGTTGCATTCTAAAAGAAGTAATGAAAATTACATCCAAACATTTGGTATTATATTACTACTCGTAATATTGTTCAGTCTTATCATAGTAAGTACCAGCCCCGCCCTCCCACCCTATATTTTTTTAGAGGATATGTCATTTGAAAAAATCAGTCTTATATTAGCAGGTACTAGCCCCGCCCAACCGCGTTTTTCTCATTTTATTTCTGTTTAGTATAAGATCCACCATATTTCAGAAGCAAAAAATGTGAAGACGGGTGGGTAGGCGGGGCTAAATTTAACTTTGTCCTACACAAGCAAGTAATAGGCCCGCCCTCCCACCCTATTATTATTCTAGTGACTACTCTCAATACGGTTAATTAATGACAACATTATTATTTTATTAGAATCTTGGCAAATTCGTTAAGCCATTGGTAAGAAAATGGATAAATTGGTAAACAAAATATTCAGAAATTATAAAATAATAAACCGAGTGATCTAAATGGAATAAGAGTGAGTGGGCGGGGCTAAATTTAGTTTGTTTCTACACTCTTATAAGTAAGAAGTAGTTCCGCCCATCCATCCCGTCTTTATTCTAGAAACTACTCCTAATATTGTTCAGTCTTATCTTAGCAATTACTAACCCTACCCGTTCGCTCTCTGCTTTATTAGAGGGTATATCATTTGCCAAAATCAATCTTATCTTAGCGGAAATTAAGCCCCGCCCACCCACCCTTGAATTTCTTGGAGACTATATGATTTGCCAAAATCAATCTTATTTTAACAAGTAGGTATTAGCTTTTTATTAGATTCTATTTTATTCGATCTGAGTATCAAATAACACGTCAGAGATGGAAAACAATCAAAATGTTTGTCAATTTAAATAAAAACAGCACATTTTAGATAATTCAGGTGGTTCTGTCTAGTTTACTTGCATTTGGAAAGTTTAAACCTACAATTCCATCATGGTTTGGTAAGGTGCATTTCTTAACTGAAAATGTACACAGGAAAATACGATATGATTGTTTGCTGTATTACTAAAAAAGTGGATTTAAGGCATTAGACAGAACTTTATTCGCTCCTAAAGTGCAGTTCAACATCTCTAGCTTTTTCGAAAAATTATATTTTTTTTTGTGATTTTTTATAGCCTCTGTAAGTTAATTAGTTAAAAGAAGAGTATGTGTGGACAGTTAAAATACAGATAAAGAAGCGTACTATGCTCATGTTTCAAGGGAGTTTTTCCACAACAAAGTTTCGTGATGTGGTTCTCAACACTTTAGCGAGTGTTGTGTAAACAAATAGAGTGTAATGCTAATATTAACAGTACTGTGTGCTACAAGCTAACAATTGTTTTCTCAAGAAACGATTATCTGAAAAATTTAATACTTAAACAGCCTTAACCTTATTTTTGCATCTCTCCTGTGACAAAGTACATATATGCACCATAACGATATCCTATTTTTTATCGCTTTATATAGTTGCTTTCTTAAAATTGAATTAAAAGTACTGCGTTTAAAATTTACAAAGTTCGGCGTCCATCGTTTATAAAGTATGGCTCAAAAAGTCTGTACACAGGGTGATTTTTTTAACCTGAAACTTTCAAATATCTTGAAAAATATGCATTCTACCAAAAATTATTTAGAATCAAAATTTCACCATTCCGTGGGGGAAATATATTAGAGGTAAAATTATTAGTCCCCTTGGAAGTGGAGCGGGGAGTAACTTTGAAATTTTAAATAGGAACCCTTACTTTTTAATGCACAATCGGATTCTACGACTAAAAGTACCTACGTACAATTTGTTTGAAACATTTTTTTTTGATTCATGATAGATGGCGCTGTAATAGACGCAATTCAAATTTTTCCATTTCTCCTACTAAGAACCTATGCATACGCTTCTGAACTACGTTTGCAAAACAAATACCACGTTTTATGTAAATACTCGTCGTCAAAAAAGTGTATTCATTTTGCAAATTTCGAGTAATGGGGCAGTTGTATTGTATTCTTTTGCAATTACAAAAAAAAAGAAAAGAAATAATACAAACATTAAATGTAAACAACACTCGTCCCTGGATTGCGATGGGTACACTTAAAACTAGAGCACTTAAAAAAAGATCAAAAAAGCTATGTATTTTTAAAAATTTGTTTTTATAGTATTTTCATCTCGTCAGATTACAGTCAATTTTAAAGTTTGAGTTGAAAACGCAACAAATGGTTAAAAAAAAATTACTACGTTTTTATGAAATGGAATTAAGTTTGGTTGTTAATGCATTTTAAGCCTTGAAAACGATATTTCGAGAACTAATTGTTCGAGCAAGCTGAAAAAATTGAACCAAATTACCATATGTCCAAAAAAATTGTTTCATTAAAAAATCATTAGTGTTTTAATTTTTTATAATCTGAATTACAGAAATTTCAGATTAGTGTACAAATTTAGCTTTTTTATTTATTACTAAGTAGTTGGTCCCTCCAGATTTTTTAATTCGTCAAATTGTCCATCAGTTTCCTCAAGTGATGTAAACAATTCACATATTACACACAATGTTGATAAAAAATGTTTTGAAACTTCTCAATGTTTATTATGTCGTCTGACAACTTTGACACACATATTTTTGAAAACTATGTACTAACCCTTTAACATTCAGAAATTGTTTTAGAAAAGGGTAGACAGATAACTTCTGCACCATATAAACTGCAACTGGAAGAAAGTTTAAGGAAAGGGAAACGTTGTTTCAGGATAAAAAATTGTGTGCAGTTAGTAGTAAAACAAAGGGACAAAAGATAGAAGTTAAACAGTCAAGGACTACAAAGACAACATTCTACTAGATATAAAGACCTTAATCGACATTTTCTAAATTACGTTTCTTCAAATTTAGTCACTTCCTGTTATTTAAAACTATCAATTCTCAGCGTTTTAAAGCTGTCAATAAAGTTTTATACCTTAGTATTAGGGGACTTTCCTCTATCGATTTTCTAATCTACATTTTTATTTAAAAGCAAATGCTAACACATGATAAAATATAGTGTTTAAAAAAAAGAAAAGAAAAATAATCGTATGCATACTGTGATTTTTCTAATTATTTTCATGGGAAAATTAACTAATTTTATTATAAAATAAGTATAAACCCACCGCAAACGTCATATCAATTCATAATGGTCGTAAAGATAAAATCTTCGATATCGATCAACCATACCTAAATTGTGCATAACGTTCACCATGAAGATTCTCCTTTTCTCATCGTCTCTGTTTCTTTTTGTCTACATCTGGGTAAAATTTATTTGCTTTATATTTGCTTTCACTGATTAAAAATATACATTTCTAGGTAGCTGAAACCAAGGGTCTATAACACAAATAAATAAATAAATAAATAAAAAACACTACAACTTCTAATTTCAGCTCCCCGTATAATCGGTGGACAAGCAGCACGTGCTGGTCAATTTCCATTTTCAGCAGCCATTTACACAACCACTGAAGACGGAAGATATTTTTGTGGGGGAGCGTTGATCAGTAACCAGTGGATTTTGACTTCCGGTCAATGCGTTTCTGGGTTTGTTAAAATAAATAAAATATAAAAAAATACTATATTGTATTTTGCGTTTTAGAGCCGTATCATTTACTATTCATTTAGGTTCAAACAGCTTGGAAGAAGCTGATCCTAACCGGATTACTGTGGCAACATCTGAATTTGAGCAACATCCGGAGTTTGACCCCATAACTTTAATCAACGATGTTGGACTCATAAAGTTGAGACAGCCTGTAATGTACAATGGTAAATGCTCAAAATAAAAGTTCCACTTTCTCAATTTTCGAAAAATTTTAGACTATATACAACGTGTTTTGCTGGCTTACGATTTCACCAGTGATGAGACTGCTCTGACTGGGATTGGGTGGGGACAAACTAGTGATTGTAAGTAAGTTCCCGATTTTGAGTGAGAAATACTTATTTATACTTTTCTGAAAGCTTTGAATGGACTTTCCGACGAACTTCAGTTTGTAACTTTGGTTGCTATTTCTAACGACGATTGCAAAGCTGTGTATGGAAATCAAATATCGGACCATATGATTTGTGTAGCTGGCGATTATAACGAAGGAACTTGCAATGTGGGTATTTTGAAATTCCAAGAAAATTGGTGTACAATTTTTCAATTTTAGGGCGACACTGGAAGTCCTCTCTTGGATAACGATCCAATTAGTCGAAGTTTGCGCCACGTTGGCATTGCTAGTTTTATTAGTGGCAATGGGTGTGAAAGCACCGATCCGTCTGGATACACAAAAACGTACTCCTTCAGAGAATGGATAAGAAATATAACATCTTTGTAAACAGTGTTAAAATAAAAATGTGTTATTTCATTTGTTTATATTTTATGGATGGCTATATACTATTGTAATTATCAGTTTTTATGGTAGTTCTATCTTGCTACAATTATTATTATTATTGCTACTATAAATTTATTCTATGGAGGATATAAGAAAACTCCGATAAAATTATATCCACAATCAAAATGAAGGTCGTTTTCGGGTTTTTGTTGTTAATTTTTGTTGTAGATCCGTCCAAGGTAGCAGTTTTATTATTATAAGTCGTAATTTTCACTAAATATGTATTCATAGGAGGCAGGACGTATCATTGGTGGTCAAGATGCATACGCAGGACAATTCTCATTTGCCGCCGCCATTTACACTACAACTCAAAACAGTCGATTTTTTTGTGGTGGGTCCTTAATAGGGCCTGAATGGATTTTAACAGCAGGACAATGTGTTAACGGGTGAGCTTCTACTAATACTGTAATCCAGTCATTACATACACCTGTTTCAGTGCCATTTCATTTACAATTCATCTTGGATCAAACGTTTTGGAAGGAAATGACCCAAACCGTTTAATTTTAGCAAGTTCTGACTATGTTCTACACCCTGAATTTGATCCAAACACTTTGGTGAACGACGTTGGTCTTATTAAGCTTCGAATGGCAATTAGCTACACAGGTGCTTTTTTTTTAAACCACAATTTACAAATATACTTACTGTTTTGCAGAATATATTCAAAAAGTGTTCATGGCTTATGGTGATTTGAACGATTACACTAATTTGGTGGCACTTGGATGGGGTCAAACCAGTGACTGTAAGTTTATATTTATTTGTGTTTAAGTATTTGTTTGATGCGTTTGATACGTAGCTGTCGCTGCACTTTCCAACGAACTCCAGTATGTGAGTGTCGTTGCAGTTTCTAATGCAGAATGTAGAGTTGTGTATGGAAACCAAATATCAGACCAAATGGTTTGTGTTGCTGGAGCGTACAACGAAGGAACTTGTACAGTAAGTTTATATGTAAGTAGTGTCAAATTATAGGTAACAAATGGTATTACAGGGTGACAGTGGAAGCCCCCTGGTGCATTATGATTCAGTCAGTAAAAGCATTCGGCATGTAGGAATTTCGACTTTTATTAGCGGAAATGGATGTGAAAGTCTCGATCCGTCAGGATATACAAGAACTTATAGCTACAAAAGCTGGATAACGAACGTTACAGGAATTATAACATAAATGCGATGTTGTCTTAATATATCGTTTTAAAAAATAATCGTTTTTGAAACGATTTAGAAATTTGTGTTTAACTGAGTAATAATAAAATTCAATTCTATAAATTTTACATTTTGTGATGACACAAGCATATTAATCTCCTACGTCACCAATTTTCCAGTGTGGATAAATATATTAATTTTGATGCATATAATGTAACACTAGTGATAACAATACCTACTATATTTCTATCAAATATGATAAACAAAAATAGATTTTATAATGATGCAGTTAAACTAAGAACTTGTTTATATTAAAAAATTACCGTTTCAAAATAAAATACTTAAAAGTAATTGTGCTGCGTCCTCTCATCCGAACACTTTTTCTTTATCTAAACCGGTAGTAATGATCACAGCCTGTTAGCAAATGTGTAAATTAAAGGATTTGAAATGATCTCGTTCGTCGCCCTAGAGGGATTGATTCATCTGAATTCAGACCGTACGTTGTTCATTTGACTAAAAATTGAAACAGCTGATTAGAATCTATCATTTCGCTGCAGGGGTTCATGGTCACCCTAGAACCCTCATAGTACATCAAACGCCCTATATTTGAACAGTCGGCGGGTAGTTGTGGTCAAACATAAAATACAATTTGGTGATAGTATGACCATTGTACCTGCACTACAGCTGGTAGTCACAGTACTAACACTACCATCAGACTCGAGAATACACATTTAATTCATTTATCGTGTACTTGTTTTACAGATTCCATTGCTTATAATTTATAAAACATGTACATTTTACCTCGAGATTATAGCAAGTGTAAGAGAAAAGCTACTTCTCCCTTTTTTATTTTCTTGTGAATTTCATACCAGTTTCCTTTTAACACAACAGGTACGTGGAATGGAACTCTCAGGTTCTGTTGTACCTTCTATTTCAGCATGAGGGGTATGTTACTTTTTGTTAAAGAAAACTTTTTGCCCTGACCACTTCTATCTAGGTTATAGATGCATATATTTTCGCACTTGCAACACTTTCTTACCTAACTAATTGGAAAGGGAAAGAGTGTTCAAATCACAAGATGGAGCAAAATTAAATAAATCAAGCTATTTCATGACATCCTACCTTGATCGTGCTAATCTTCTGATTAGAACACCCCGTACCCAGTCTCGCCAACACGGATAATAAGCTATTCGAATATTGTTGCAGATTTACTTTAAACTTTGTAGTGTACCGGTTCAAATTAAATTTAGCATCAGAAAGAATGATATTTTTAATTGTAATGTAGATTTGCATTTTTCTTCAAGCAGTAGTAGTGTAAGGATGTAAATCCCCCGTGTTAAAGTCACATGTGTTTGAGATGTATACGTTTCATTTATTTGTAAAATTTGACCGAAGGGCCAATGGGCAGTAGATTAGAGGAACACCATCGTTGCCCCATGTGTAGTAAAGTTTAAGATGATTTTTAATTGTTAATTCGTGGATCTCATGTAATATGACCGGCGTCTGGCCATTCTGCAATTCGACACATTGCATCATTTATTGTTTAGACTAGCGTTGACTGGGCAGCTGGCTGGTTTTCTCGGACCACGCTCGGACTTGTTAAAAGCGATAAAATTGTTATTTAATTTCACAAAGTCGCTGGGAATTATACATTTCATTTTCTTGTATGACGACAAAAAAAAACATTATAATACCAGAAATGTTTAAATGCAATATTTTGTAATATTTTAAATTGTGAAATGTCTCAGGAGATGGATGGTTCTTCTTAAATTATTATTTCAATTTAAATAGATTCACCTTTGGAATTCTAACATAGTTTTTGGCAATATCTATTCAAGATTTAAATTTTAAAGATTGAGTCGCTTTGGAAATAATCAGCGAAATAAATGTCGTCGTCGATTCGAAAGAGCAAAGGGGATTTTATGCTGATTTTGTGTAATGTTTTATATGTTTTGTGATTCCAAATTTCGAATATTGATTTTCGAAAGTACCTCTCACAGCGATGTACAAACAAACCAAATGATATTTTGTGTTTTTGACCATATTGAACATGTGTTTATGTATTTATGTGTTAAGGAATTCAATTCACGATGTACTTTTGTTTCATTAATTCTGTTTAATAGAATTCGGTTGGCTACTTCGGGCCAAGTCAAGATTTTGTAACTGAAACATACAAAAAAAGAAACAACAAAAGGGAAGAACTTAATAAAATTATTCCCGCCATATTTTTGTGTGGTTAATTTCAAGGTCACTCTTCCACCCTTGCGGTTCACCACTTGCATCACAAGGCATTCCGCCATTTCAAACACAACGTAGGGTTCTTCCACTTGATGACGATCACAGTTCATGGCCACTTTTCGAATTTTCGTGGGTTTTCAAATTGTGTGCGCATATCTCAATTTTGGCGGAATGTTTGGGTTATTACCAAGCTTAGGTAGACTGGAAGCGATGACGACTGCTGAGGAATCCGCCAGATAAATAATAAGTACCCCGGCGCGACACCAGGCTATAAATTTGGCTGGCCGACTGTGCAGTCTTAACCACGTCACAACCTCAGTGGCGTTTGATGCAAATCAGGGTTTATCTAAACAAGATCATCACGAAAATTGGGATGTTGACCAGTCATTGTTAATTTTTAAAGTATTTTAACATCTAGAAGAACTCATCTAATTGAGGAGAACCTGGAAAAAATAATCATTGTCACTACGAATTCTCGAGATTGTAGCAGAAAACGTGGCCACGATTGTAATAGCGTTGACAGTAGGTAGCTGCCGGATGGCAATGGGTGCGAATGACCCATCACTTCCAGTCTACCGAAACTTGGTTAGTACAACTTAATGACAATTGACAGGTTGGGGCTACTTCAGGTGACAAAAAAGAAGTGTGATCTTTGTTCAGAAAATGTGGTTGCTTTAAAACTTGTACATGGAAACGAGCAAGTAGCATTAGTACCTAGTTAGACAAAAAATGAGTGTTCGAATGAGAAGAGTAGCACAATGAAAGTCGAACGTTATAAAATCGTTTGACCTATTTAACCATTTGTACTTTTTGTACCCATTTTTGTATTTTACTTTTTATGTATTTTTTTTTAATTATATACAGTGCATCTTTTTTAAAAGTTGCAATAAGGATTCCCATGTTAAATTTTATACCCCATGTTAACTTATGTTTGAGTAAAAATTCAGAGCTGAAATTTTTACTGGATATAATTTGAGTTATCTTTTCTCGATTTTATTAAAAGTCATGTTTTCAATTAAAGGATATTTCTTTAAAAAAGTTAAAATATTTGGATATTTTTGTCGCTAATATTGTAGGCAGCCGTGTAAAAACAAACATTTACCTGACGTTTCTAAACTTTGATTACTTGTTCGATTACTGGTTTTTAGTGACCGAAATTCGTCAAGATGGCGGAGTACACAATTAAAGGAAAAGAACAAATGGGCACTGATGGGTACATTAAAGCCTTATCGACAACAGAGAAACCGCGCAAAATTTTGCTGCAGCATTCCCACATCGTTCCATACCCAGCAAGAGCACATTTTGAAAATTTTATGGCAGATTTATAAACACAGGTTTTTTCGATTGTGGACATAAAAAAACGCGATTTCAGTGAAATTATCTTTTACTATCTTCATTTATGTTTGAATTCCATCATTCCCTTTCTTTTCTAAAAACTGCAAGAATTTAATGATTAAATCAAAATTATGCTATCAAAAATGACAAGTCAAAACCGTCTATGATGTACCAAACATTTTTAATCAAAATAATTTTTATTTTTGAAAGCACAAATTAACAAATTACTGCAAAAAGTGGTAGTGAAAATTAAAGTAGAACCCCAAGGTTATTTTCTCCGCAAAAATCATCTCTGGGTTTTCACCCTAACAAAAGTTAACATGGGGTCTAAAATTTAACATCAGAATCCCTATGGCCACTTTTAAAAAGGATGCACTGTATAGTTTATATCAAGTTTGTATAACCTATAAAAATGTGTTCCAATCGAGTTGACAACAAATTTTAAATATTTTTAATGAAGAAAATGGTTTTAAAATAAAATAAAAAATTGCATAAACTTAGAAGTTCATTTGTAGAATGGAATGGAACACATTTTTGGCATGACACTGTTGTTTCAGATGTACATTTTTTCAATATCTTCTTTACGCAAAACTAAATATTTAATGTTGCAGATTTTTTTAATTTATTTTAGTTTAAGAATCATAAATAGAGAGCGGAAAATATGCAGCAAAATTTTGGCAAATATGATCATATGATATGCACCAAATTTATGCAAATATGCAGTAACTTTCTTAATATATGCAGAGATATGCAGTTGCATATGCTCCAAAAATAAAAAAAAAGCGTAATAACCAAACTAAATTTATTTACAAATTGCAAAAACAGGTTTCCCGAGCTTACGTTTTATTACAAAAAATACATAAATCACATTGCAAGGTGTTTGATTACATCTCACTAACACATAAATCACATTTTAAAGGTAATATTCTTATACTAAAAAATAAATATAAACAGAACAAATTAAAAAATAGTAGTAATCGACTATTTAATTACTATTTTGATAACAATTTATTTTTAAATATTTTTCGAATATTCTAAAAATAAATAGAATAGAATTTTGGCTAAAATTGCCTTCAAGGTTCGAGAGAATGCCGACTGAAAATAAGTTTGCAAATATTTATGAACTTGTACATAGACAAAGAAAGAAGAAGCCTTGTATTACTGAGTCCATCTCAGTAATAAGCCTTATATTACTGAGTCCATCTCAGTAATAAGCCTTATATTACTGAGTCATCTGATACTGAGTGGAGACACAATTTCTTAACTGGGAATTTATTAATTTTTTGGTTCCCAAATTTAATAAATAAAATCAAATATACCTACTCCATGTGAATTATTTAGAAATTTCACTATTTCTTCCTCTTTTTTTAAATTTTTGATAGTTTAGAATGAATATTACAATCCATTTCATACATTATTTTCTTTTGGAGCTATTTTAACAGCTGAATTTTAGGCAAAATTCCATCTTTATCTTTGTTATCTTTTAAAAACGCGACTTTGTTAAAATTAATTGAGATTCCATCATTAGGAAAGCAACCCCTCAAATTTTTTAATTTATATATCCTTGCCTACAATTTGCATTTCAATCTTACTATCTCGGTTTCACACCGATAGTGGTCACTATACTAACCAAAACGTGTTAAAGCTTATAATTATAAATTAATGCTGCGACGTCTTGAAGATTAACATAAACACTAAACATTATGTACACTACAAATGAATAATAATATACATTTTTTGATCATTTTAATAAATAATTATCTTTTTTTTAATTGGACTCCAAAATGATGTGTTGCAAAAAATCGCTACTCTAACAACAATATCGCGCAAACGCATTTTTTACGCATCCATCATTGTTTTTACATATTTACGTATTTCGAAATGCCACTCGTATTTAACAATAACACAATTGATAAGCCTTAATTAATGTTATCAATTCGTGGACCAAAATAAAAAAAACAATTTATGTATCTGTAAAAATTTAAAATTTGCGAAACAATGCAACAACGTGAGAAGGTGAAAAATGCGTAGATCAAATTGTGAATTTTTTCTTTCGGTTGCATGCTTTAAATTTATGTGCCTACTTTTTAAAAATATTCTGCTTACCTATTTTGTTTTTTTTTTAATTTGCATTGGGTGTAGATATTTTATGACGAACAACGAGTAATATTAGACTGACCAAATTTTCGTCAACAGTAGTAATAGCGTTTTAAAAGAGGTTTTAAAAATCTGAAATTAAAATAAATCACTATGCTTATTACTAAAATTAAAACTAAATTTAGTTGCAAAAAATAATTAAGTTTATTATTTTACTTAATTATTTTTACTGTTTCGAGCAGTATAGCCAAAAAATCATTGTACTAAGAGTAGTAGACATGGTTAATTTTTACAACATAGAAGTGGACAAAGCAACAATAGTACACATAGTTTTTGAGTAATCTATAATGGAATTCTTCGTTCCACCTTAGTAGTAGAAACATCATAAATAACTGCAACACTTATACCGTTGATTTCATTATTCTAGGAAACCATAAACTCAGAACACGAGGCGAACAAGATCGACGGTTAGAATTTAAGATTGTTTCTGATTATTTGATAACTTGTCCAATTTTTTGAATAATAAAATATTTCTTAGCATTTTGTAATTAAATACACAAAATATGTTCCAATTAAGCTTCTTTGTCAAATTATAAAATTACAATGACCCTTATAATTTACAGTAGAAATATATGTGGAATGCTAGAGTACAATTAAACGAATCATAATGTTTCGTATAGTTGGTATTATGTATTTAAGAACTAGATTTACTACAACAAGCATTAAATATTAAAAATTATAATAAAAGCACTAGACAACTTTTGGTTGGTTTTACCATCTGCACGATATTCCTAACAATGGATGCTAGGAGAAAAGTTCAAGTCATAAACCAGAAGTACAGATGTATGTTATTTTATATTATTTATTTTGGTACATGGCAAATATGGATGCTGACAAAAAAAGAACACAAAAATACAAATGAGGGAAAATAAAATGTTAGGAAAAAATTGTTGATGGAGGGAAATGAAGGAAGAACTGGAAAGAAGAGTTATTATGAAAAGTTACGTAAAGGATCTGAACATGAAGAAGCTTTTTTGCGTCCTTGATATAAATATTGTCTATAATTTCCGAAGCTTTTAAGTTTCACTAACGATCTAGGGGCAATCAGTGCATGACCGTAAGTATCTCAGACTCCCGTCAGGTAAAGTATAATTGCACATAATATTTGAACAGTCACCGGTTCTATTATACACAGAAGACTTAAATTTGCTAACAGAAACAGGATTTTTAATCCACTGTACTATATCCCCAACGGAAACAAAAAAGACATCTTTTTTCTCCAGCATTTTTTCAAAAAAAATGAGAAATCCATCTAACGCATTCTCATTAATGCGAAACCAAGATGTGGATATTTCCAAAACTATAGGTGCTCGATTGTAGTTCCGGACAAGGTCGATCTGTTCTACTAACGAGGCAGCAATGTCTTCGGAACTATCGCTGTAAAAAATTCTTATAAAAAAAAAACACAACAAAGCGATTAAATTTACCCAGTAAAACATTCCAGAAGACTTAAACAGGTATAACCCTTTACCGACCACTGATGAGTAGGTACCAACCAAAAATGTGGATACGTCTTGTCAACTGGTATTTGCACATTTGTTGGTAAATAATCCAACGTAAAAGGTAAAATCTCGTTTAATGGCCAAGAACTGTCATACAGAATCCCATCGCTTTGAAGCCCATCATACGTAAAATTTGGATTCAAGAATACAGAACTTGTACTTCCATAAATTTCTTCTTTAGGTAGATTCGCAAAGTACGAAATAGCTGATTTGACTCCTCCCAGTTTATCTACTACATTCGGTACCCGAGAACAATTGCTGACGACATTTATTTTAGTAGAATACGAGAATAGCATCTATTGCTTTGCAACTTACCTGCAAACGCCAATTTCAAATCCTTCTAAATATAAGCTCTGCACGACAGCAAAATCTGTATACTCAAATGGAGGATAAAAAGTTGCTCCTATCTGTATACCATCCGGGTTTGGTAAATCGAATAGAAAAGATGTAATATCCAAAAACACGGAGGTTGCTGCTTCACGAAATGCTAATGCTATAAGCTATATAACGAACATATAAAATTTACTTACGAAAAACATAGCTCTTACCTGTGGTGCGGGGTCATCTAGATCGTTGATAGGATTAATAGTTGATGCACAACGACACTCATCCTCGATTTTACAGTTTTCGTCATTACATCTGTCAGCCAACTTGCAAAATGAGTGCCCCATAAAATACATAGGGATAAAGCTAGTAGCAAAATTTTCTTCATGCTGTTTACACTTGCGTTATTATTTTTTGACTTCATCGAACTTATTTATAGTACGAATTTAGATAAGATTTTATCACTGAAGGTAAAAGAACAATTTATATCAATTTTAAAGAGAAAAATAGGTTTTTTTTTTATG
Source organism: Zophobas atratus (assembly GCA_022388445.1). NCBI lineage: Eukaryota > Metazoa > Arthropoda > Insecta > Coleoptera > Tenebrionidae > Zophobas > Zophobas atratus. Next base: position 49,500,487 of record CM039445.1, on the reverse strand, counting down.
AACGACATTATTGTAAATATATTAAATAATAATTAATTAATATTATTAATAAAAATATTACTCAAGTAGAAGAAAATTGAAAAGAGTAATCTTCAAAATTGTTGCGTTATTTTTATTAAGAATTTCTCCAATTTCATTTAACAATAGGGATGTTCACTTTAACTTGTGATAAGATTTAATCAGAGTTATCGGTTCGAGGAATAAAATATCAGAACTGAAACATCTGTTTGTTTACATTTCTAAAAACAATTAAAAATATTTTCGTGTAATCATTGTGAAAGGATAGAGTTCACGCAAGGAATTAACATATCTTTTATTTTTATTTCCTTTTTTTGTAACTGATTCGTATGACTTTAATTCCTTATTTTAACAATATGAATAAACCTTAACAGAACTTTTTATTTTATATATATTTTAGCTGTTAAAAACGTCAAAAATATTAAAAGTATAAAATTTTGTCCTGTATTTCATTGCGATAATGTTTTCAGATTAATATCCCTTTGAACTTCCCATTTTTGTCATATATATGATATTCAAAAATATGTATGTATAGGTTAACATCTTCAATGTTAGTTGCAGTTGATGTTATTTCTGTCCAATTTGTTTTAGGTTATAATTTTAACATTGGTTTTGCACATTCTCAACTTGTTCTTTGCCGCTATCTAATTGTGTGGAGTGTCAAAAACTTGAATTAAAAATACGACATTCGGAATTTATAAAGTACGGCGTTCTTTGTTTATAAAATATAGCCATCAGAATGTCCAAAGTACAGTGTTCGTTATTTTTCAAGAACGACGTTCGTCATTTATAAAATACAGTGTACAAAATTTATAAACTATGATAATCGTTCACACTGCTAATATGAAATTTTAAAACATCTGGATGTTTAGGGCAAAAAATAAAGACTGATTCATACCACAAGTATCATAGTATTTTACATAATAAGTGAGTGAGAATTTAGTGTCACGCATAGTAGAGGCTTGAGGTGACGTCATCACATTGTTGGTGGGGACGATCAGGAAAATTTTGGTTAACGTTATTTTCTACTAAATTTGACAACAATCATTACGGTAGCTTTGGAGATTATCTGTCTAATACCAATCGACGCAGACAGTCAGACAGACAGACAGATAGATAGAGGGCTTACACTCGGGGGTAAAAACTGTATACCCTCATACGGCTTTTATGTTTCTTAGAGTTCATACCGACTGGCATACAACTTTTAACAAAGGTGAATACGAAAAATTAAGAACAAAAAAAAAGAGGAACTAAAATTGATTTATAATGAAAAAACACGTCTACTGGAACAACAACTAATTTATAAATTTGACAAAAATAAGCAATAATTTTAGTAATATCTAAATCGTTTACATTTCTGTGTATACTTATTTTACGAACTGATGTGTTAAATTGGTTGCATATATATAAACAAAGAGCATCTAAATAACCAATGAATAATGTAATCCGCCTTTTTTGACACGAAATAAAAACAACCAACAAGTTAATGAAATAATACTTTAAAAAATTTTATTGGAAACACACAGCACAAAAAATAGATTCAACTATTTTCAAAGAAAATGTTTTGAAAATGTTCTTACTGGTGTCTTGTGGGGTGTTCAGTACATGTCTCCATTATTAAAATAATTATTGTTATGAAAATTAAATAACACTTATCACACAACACTTTTATTGTATTTCGTTTCCGGCTGTTTGTACTTTCTAGAGTTTTGTAAGCTGAAAACAGTGGTGAAAACTAATTTTCGAAATTCGCATAAATATCTGAGATCTCGGTCTTTAAAAATACGTGGTGAAAAATTTCACCAAAATGAAAAAAAAACTGTCCTTATAGAGAAAATCGTAGAAAAGTTATATTTAAAATTTCATAACAATAGGTCAGTTGAAGACCCCACAAAAGAAAAAGATAGGGACTTGCAATGAAAATGCTTGTGCACATTATTCCAGTTAGTTCCTGAAATCCTCAACACTTTCCTAAGATAGAAGAAACCTTCCACTTGATTTTTTTTACTTACTGAACTTAAGCGAATCCATCGAGCGACTGACTATTTTCATGTTTTCTTGGCCCAAAGTACGAAAAAATATGTCTCCGGTTTCTCACTGTCGTCTTTGATAAATGCACTCTGCAGTTAGAACAAGAGCAGCAAAAACCTTTACAATTGATGATAAACCAAACTCTCCGCCTTAAATTGACCTTGAAATAGTTTGAAAGGCCCGTGAAAAATTCAAAAACTCAAAATTTGGCCTTGGCTGTGATCGTCTAACAAAATGGAAACCTACGTTGTGTTTTTTTTTTTTTAAATGGCGGAAAGATGTTCCTTCATACAAGTGAGCATACACTGCTTGCTAGAAGAGAGCGCAAGAAATAATAGACAAAATTTTTGGGAGGGAGCAAAATCGCACCCCTCATTCATGTTTATGTTTTGAATCAATGCAAATATTTGAATATCACAAATTTAATAAACACAAAGCAAAAAATCTGAATTAAAGTAACCGGATGCAAATACACAAGTTATTACGGGCGTGTGGCGTCAAATTTAAAGTTACGGCAGTCATCAAGAGCACAACAAAAATAACCATAAAGGCGTTCTAGCACAAACGGGGTTTGGGGCTACCGGTCGGGGCTGTTCTCCCCCCACGACGGTGATTCTGTATATCGCAAGCCACTCACACATCACATCTCCATGACGAACATGCCGTCCGAAACTAGGCCGTTACGATCGCAGATCCGCAGTTGTGTCTCGGCTAAGAACAGAAGCCGATAGCGCTACAACATCGCGACCGCCCCTGAATCTATCCAAACCTGTACCCTTTGTGCAGGTGACGCGATAGATTTCGCCAGCTCGACTAGGAACCGCATTTTAAGTGTTCAATCTCTTATAACGCTGATATTAACAACAACTGAAGAAGTGTTAAAGTTTCAAAAGAGTAATAAACAACGTTTAAATTTGCGTGAGATTAAAATTGGACATTAAATAATTTATACGATGGTAACATTCATCACCAAAATATTTACAAAACAAAACTTAGCCAAGATTTATAAAAACAAAACATCTGGTGTGAAATAAACTTGTGCAAATAAAAGTATTATGCGATTTTAAAACTGCAGAGAATGAAATCTAAGTTCAATGAAAATTATACAACAAAGAAAAATTACTGAGGCTAAAATTGTGAGATAGAGAAATATTGTATGAGGTGAAAAATTGCAAAGTTAACAGAATTTACACGAGATTAATACTTGCCACACTTTATCAACGATTCAAACAAAGAGTTTACATTATGCCAAATTATGTCAAAGCAAGTGATTGGTTAGTAAAAAAAACAATTTACTTTGATAGTTTAAAATACCGTGAACTGGTTACTCCAACAAAACACATAATAAATAAACACAAAATATCCAGTCATCGTTGCGAGGAAATGCCTGGATGATCTAAATTTTAACGTTACGAGGAACTCCTCGATGATGTAAATTTTAACGTTGCGAGGAAACGCCTCAATGATGTAAATTTTAACGTTGCGAGGAAACGCCTCGATGATGTAATCAATCTTTAGCGTTGTGAGGAGATGCCTCAGTGATATAATCAATCTTTAGCGTTGCGAGGACATGCCCCGGTGATGTAATCATGATAACGATAATAATAACGATGATAACCGGCTAAGAGAAGAAATTATTTCAACCCCCCGCCAGTTCACAGTATAATGAATTTTGTTAAGTTAACTGCCGTAAATGAACTATTAGCAATCTTGTGTGAAAAATTAAGAAGTATTATAATGTAACAGTTACGTATATGCATTCAGAACATTACTCGTAATTAAACAAAGGTGTTATCCTGACTAAGTGAATTTCATGAAATCGTTCAGCAAGTGGTTTATTTAAATAATCCTGATTGTTAATTTGTGTTAGCACTAGTTGACAATAAAAAAAACTAACATTTATGAATTTACAAGCAACACAATTCCACACTTTTTTCCGATTGAAAGGCCTCCGTTTCTGCCAAACCACCCTCTAACTAAACATGCAGAACTAACCACAAGCGCTACGTGGATATGGTTGCCTATGTTTAACAATTTTTTTGTGATTGAATTTTTCAAATTTAAATTATTCAAATGTGATTTCGCGCTGCTCTTAAATAATTTCAGCGCAAACATTTGATTCAAATTCGGTCACCACAACTCAATAAAGAATTTTTGATAGAAATGCTTTGCAGATGAGAGCTCTGTAGATTAATGCCGGGCCGCAGCGTTTTTTATTAATCAAATCAAGAATGATTCATCCCAATTTGCCGAAAATTTGGGAAGATAGTACTGCTATTATTAGTATTAAATTGCACCTATTCAAATTGTTATAAGTGTCGTTGCTAAAATTAACGTGATTATTCATAACGTCATGAAAAATTTTGTTCACTGGTTATTATAAAAAAAATCTGCGGCATTTGTTCTGCTGGACTTCAAGGACGAGGTAATTTTTTTTATTTGAATTAAAAATTAATTATTAAGGGAAATCCGTTTACAAGTAATCACAACGAACTACTGTAAGTTTTAATTACCACTGGAGACGCGAATCCACAATTTGTACCATGAAGCTGTCTTAAAATTAGTATTTACTTAATTGGCAGTTAAGGCCAAATGAAGCTAGTAATTCCTAAATTTTAGTTCAGAAACCACTTTAATGGGTATATTATTATCATTATCAACTCTATAACTAAAAAATTCACAATAATTCTTTGTTCGATAGAATTAAATTGAAGAATATTTGTCGTAGCTGAGATACATTATATTATTCCAAAAGCACTGGTGTTTTATCTCCGAAATATCACTAGAAGACAATAATTCTGACCTGAAGGTATAAATTTGAAAATTTCTCGATCATTTGCGAACTGAATTATTTTGGCGTGGCGAGAGAAGTAACACATATATCATTAATACATAGATGAATAATATGGGTCCACAATGACAACCCTGCGGAACTCCTGAATTCAGAGCTACAGGGTTATTCGCGAGAGATAATGAGCCAGTAAACTTTAAAACGCACCCAGTAACACATTTTCAAAAACAGCTTGGCTCTTCGCTCCTAAATTTACTTAACCTAACACATAATTAGCCGTTGTTTTAGAAATTTTGACACAAAAGTAAATTTTTAGACATGTTCAAAAAATGCTTTCCAAAACTGATTCTCCAAATGTTTGACACTATCAATTTGTGTTTGATATATCTGCATACCATAGAAAAAAATCCCATGGCTTGGCGGTGGTCAAGGATTGACGGAACTTCTTACAATCCGCTCATTAGGGAAAATCATGACAAGGTAATCCAAAAAGAGTCTGTGATAATGACATGGGGCACAGTCCTGTTGAAACCATAAATTTGTTCGAGTTTCTAAATTCTCATTTTCTGATACCAGTGGTGAAGCATTTCTAAGAAAATCCAAGTATCTAATTATTGTTAACTTGCTTCTAAAAAAATAAGGACCAACAGTCTGATTTCCAGATTGTGCTTGTTAACACCGTCGTTATTAGAAAACCGAGCCTCGTGAGAGAAAAGCACATTATCATAAAAATTTGGATCCAAATTTTGTTTTTCTTAAAAAAAAATACAAAATTCCAGTCTTTTAGGACAATCTCTCTCCTTCAATGCTTGCACCAAAGTCACATGGTATGGATGGGACTTATTGACCCTTTTCCTGTAAGATCGTAAAACTTCCATAGTGACTTTCCGTGCGCACGCATCTTCAAAACCACGTATCCGGCACTCCGGCAGCAGAGCAAAGGCCTGTGACAACAAACCGCTTTGACAGAATGCAACCAGCTACACATGCGTAATCTGTCGCTCATTGGTTAATTTTAACTTGGCGCTCCAAAAATCTGACTTCGCCTGCGCGATGTTGTCTCACTCTGTATCATTGGAATTTATATAATGTCTACTCACTTTTCTTACAGGAAAAGGGTCAATTACCTTTAATTATTCTACTCACTGAACATTGACTAATACTGGTTGCTCTTTAGTTCATACTCTGACTGACATTTTCATATTCTGGGTTCGTTGCTGTTCTGTCTCTTTTCTTTTCAAATGTCGCCAATTTTCTCACTTTCAAACATTTTATAAATGGTATATTATCTGAAGCACTACTTTCATCCAAATCCTCCATTTTTTCCAAAATTAATGCGTTTTAAGGAACACAAAACTACAATTCACGAGACGCTTTGTTCAAATGCGATTAATTTTTTATTTGTTTGAAAATTGTCATAGAAACTATCTAGATGACTTAGTTTATTGCGGTAATAGTTTTTTCATGTAAACTTTTATAAAATTGATTTTAAACGTTCGTTCGAAGAAAAAATTATATATATATCACTTGAGCAAAGTGCCATTTCCTCCATCGGATTCTTAAGGCCCTCTCAACCTGAATCCGCGGGAGGAAATGTTTCACTTTGCTCCTTTGCTATATAAATAACTATTGTGGGGAGTATATATTTTATTTAAGAATAAACACTGAGGTATCTGTGCAATATTGGTTGCATCTGAAATCTTGCAGGCTCATTATCTTTCGGGAATAACCTTGTATATGGTGAGAGATACGTATTTTCACTAACTGATAACGATTGGTATAAACAGGGTTGGGCACTATTTGAACTACTTGTAATTGAAATACAGTATTTGAAATACAATTGTATTTTGTAATTTGTATTTCAAATACATGACACAAATGTATTTTGTATTTTGTATTTCAAATACATTTTAACTTGTATTTTTGTATTTTCAATTACTTGAAATACATTTTATCAAACTACTCATTACAACAGTTTTGCGATCGTGTATGTTCGTGTACTTCGAGAAGTAACAGGATATTCTATGGTTGTAACCAAGGTTAGTTAATAGAGAATATAAATCTATTAAATGACTTTGGGTTGTAACAGAGAACATAGAGAAGCGCCATAGTTTAAATTAAATGACGGTTGAGAACTTCGCAATTTATGTTGGCAGCAGTGTTTGGTTCTAACTAGGAATAAAATTAACTAGAAGAAATGTCACAATATTTTTAACGACGCGTTTTACTTTCGACAAATTGACACTAGATGGACATGGAATGTAACATACAGGGCCAACCAAAGACTTCAAATATACACTGCGTTTCATATAAAATGCACCACCTAGAAGGAGTAGGCGTAGAATGTAGAAATTTGGTGGAGAAGACTGTTGCATATAGACAAACAATTGATTAAAATTTGAAAGAAAAACTACTACTTGTTTAGATAATATACCGAGTGTTATTCGATTTTTATTAATTTTTTGATTATGTTTTAAAGATACTTGAGTAAGATTCTTTTGCAATTTTACTTGACATTTGTCATTATTGTGCTTGCAAAAATGCTACGAGTCCACACACGAGGTAATTTTCAACAGATAACACCTATTGAAAGAGGGCGAATGATTGGGATGCATGAGGCTAGTTTACCATTTCGGGAAATCACCAGAAGACTCGGCCCAACGGATTCTACGATATTAAGAACAAGTCGAGAATGGAACAACGAAGAGCTACAAATGCGTCGCAAGGGTACCGACCGTTTCAGAGTCACCCAAGAACGCGAAGATCATTTGCTAAGAAGAAGTGTTATTCAGTACCCTTGGTAACCATAACGATCAGTCGGGATGGACTGGATGACAGCAATTGGGCACAGAATCCGAGGAGTACCATCTACCGCCAAATTCGTTCCTTTGGCTTGAGATCTTATCGTCCAAACTGCAAACTTCCCTTACCACAAGAACACAAAACTACCAGGCTTCACTGGTACCAAGACAGGCAGCAATGGCTGTAATAGTGGAATGTCATAATGTTTAGGAACAAGTCTAGGTCTTGTTTGTGGCACTCTGATGGACGCATACGTGTTCGAAGGCCTTGAGGCCAAAGGTAAAATCTGGAATTTGTACAGAGATGTCATATCGCTCTAACACCTGGAGTAATGATATGGGATGGTATACACATCTGTTGAAGTACTCCCTTAGTGTTCATTCCAGGCACGCTAAATGCCCGGCATTACATCGTTAACGTGTTAAATCAATTTCTTTTTCCTTATCTCTCGAACCGTCGAAGAACATCTTTTGAACAAGATAATGCGTGGCCTCATGTGGCCATATTAACTTAAAGAGTGTTTGACGAAAATAACGTCAACTTCTTACCCTGGCCTGCCCTATCACCAGATTTATCAACAATCGAAAATGTTTAGGATTTAATGCATAGAAGGCTGCGCAATTTACCACATCCTCCAAAGACTTTGGAAGAATGTCTACAACAAATTCAAAATGCCTGGAATGAGATACCCCAGCAGGCAATAGATCATCTCATTTTAAGCATGCCTAGAAGAATACAGTCTTGTATTCGTGCACGTGGAATTTTAACACATTATTAACATTTCTTGTGTTAGACATTTTATTTTTTCTTTGAAATTTTAATCAAATGTTTGTCTACGTGCAATAGTCTTCTCCACCAAATTTCAACATTCTACGCCTACTCCTTCTAGGTGGTGCATTTTATTTGAAACGCAGTGTATATAGACCGGCGATAAAACGAAAAAGCTGAAGCTAACCGGTCGCCATTTTGGATGTGACCGAAACCGCGGGAAGTTTAAAATCGTATACAATCGACTTCATATGAATAGTGAGTTTGCACACTATACACACACAAACTAATAAACTTCAACAACACTATAATTGCTGAATCTTAAATGCACGGAAACACGATCAAAAGAACCAAAGAAACTGTGATCACATCCACGTCACAACTGAAAGTGATACATAAAAAAGAAATAGGTTATGGGTATGGGTAGTTGCGGTGTTATTAGTGACAGAAAAGTAACAGCAATGGCGGCGATTTCTGTTGACAGAACTGCTTCACGAAATACAATAGAATTTAGGGTGACAGCCAGTCTATATATATTTGAAGTCTTTGGGGCCAACTTATAAAGATAGTGAAAGAATTCTGACAGTTAACTTTAAAATTTTTATGAACGAGCTTCTATCAAAATTTTATTTTTGCCACTGTTCTGAACATATTTTGTATTTTTAAAAGTATTTGAAATACTATTTTGTATTTTGTATTTCAACTACAAGACATAAATGTATTTTGTAATTTGTATTTCAAATACATTAAATTGAAGTATTTTGTATTTTGTATTTCAATTACAGTGGAAAGTGTATTTTGCCCAACCCTGGGTATAAAGCTTTTAAAATATCACGAATCCCATATGTTTTAAGTTACTACCTTCTGTTGACTGGACAGAAGAGGATTTAGGCAGCGTGGACTAAGTATATGTAAATATCGCTATAATTTGAAATTATTTCCCAATTTCTAGGTTGGAGAATTAGAAAAAAGCAACTGCATGTAATTAAACAGGATCTTAAATTTTCCTTCATTTACACTTCCGCTACAAATAATTCCATTGTCCACATCCTTAAATATGGGCCACCGAAGTTCTTTTTTTGACTTCAAGTAGGGGCTGTTCTTGCAGGTTGGTACTGAGAGATCAACCTTCTTGGACAGTTTAATCCAGGAGTTGCAGGAAAAATGATGTTTCTCTTAATTTTTATAAATTTATTGAAAAATATTCTAATGATGATAAGACAAATGTTACTATTAAACACTTGAATACTTTTGTTTGATAAAATCTGCTGCTCTTTCTCCTATCATTACAATTGTACCATGAGGGTTACCAGACACCACAGCTGGCATTATAGAGGCATCTGCAACACGAAGCCCCTCTATTCCATAAACTTGCAATTCCGGATCAACCACTGCCAAAGGATCAGAAGCAGGACCCATTTTACAGGCACCAGCTTGATGATTCTCGGGACCCGTACCATATCTTATAGCACATTCCCAGAATTCGTCAGAATCATAACTGAAAATAAAATAATCACAATTAATAACATACCAACTTTAATAATAACACCTTACGTGTATTGTTCTTCACAGTCTCCATAATCTGCTTTGATCAATTCAATTCCATACTTTTCCTTCAGAACGGTTGTATTGGCAAGACTCTGAGCTACTCGAACTCCCTCAATAAGAATCTTCACATCGTCAGGATCTTGAAGGTAGTTGGGTTGCATCAGAGGAGCATCCAACGGGTCGGTGGAATGCAAACCAACATAACCTCTACTTTTTGGTTTAATATTAACAGACGAAATTGACAAAACTTTATGGCTGTCAGGACTCTCCGGATCTGCTAGTTCGCCTACATTGCACGTTCGGCAACACGACGCCGAAAATCCCGAGAAGAAGAATTGCAAGTCTGGATTATCGTCAGCTTGATCACCATATTTTGTGGTTAGTCGGGCAGACACTTGGGACATGCCGGTGGAAGACATGGGGCCTTGTTTGTTTGCAAAGTAATGGACAGCGGCTGCCCAGTCAAGGTCGTTAGTGTTTTCTAAGAGGTCTAGATTGAAGTCTACACTAAAAGCAACGTGATTGTGCAAGTTTTGGCCTACTCCAGGCAAGTCATGGACTTGGTAAATGCCAACTTTGTCGAGTTCTTCTGTGGGACCTATTCCAGATAGTAGAAGTATTTGTGCGGAGTTTATGGCTCCACCAGAAAGGATGGCTTCTCGATTTACGTTAACTCTGAAAGTGGTGTCGTCGTAGACGAATTCTACTGCTGATATTTTTTTTTGGTCTTCGGTGGTGTCGAGGATTACTTTTGTAGCTGTTGAGTTTAGCATTACGTGTAAGTTCGAACGACCGCGAGCCGGGCGCAAGAAGGCTCTGGCACTACTGACTCTTGTACCATTTCTGCAAAGAAAATAAATCTGTAAATATAAATATGAATAAAATATCTACGAGTTGATAAGATTCGTTTCGAAGATGGAAAAGTAGATCTCCCTTTTCCGTCTATCTGTCGTTTGTCTGTTGGGGATTTTACTAGATCCTTGAAACTACTACAGATTATACTGGAAAATTCCAGGACTACTTCAGTATTACCGTATCGATGGCAAAATACTTAACGAAATCTGATAACGTCTTCTCAAAATGTGCAAAGTTATACCCTCTTATACCTGTAGTTTATTAATCCACCTTTATTTTTAAATTCACGCCCCTTGCTTTTTGAAGTATAGTCATAAATAGTGTAACAATACGTTACCAATTGTTGCGTTTCGGTGTGTTACAGTTCAAAATATTTTTTTCTTGAGAACACTTAAGATAGGCATCAGTTATTAAAGATAAATTGAAAGATTATCTAATCAAAAATTTTCGTTTGTACTACACTTTTGAATGAGAAATTTGAGAGTGATTATTATCTACTTTTTTTTAACGTAAAATACAACACTACTTTGAGTCTATTTTTTTTACATATAAATGAACGTGAAAATATTTTTAGTTCCAACATATTACCTTCAATACTTAAAAATAAGTACTTACAAGTTAGCTGCCTGGGCAATGGTAAAACCAGTAAAATTACCATCGTTGATATCATTAACAAACTCATAACCCAGTTCTTGTGCAGCAGCCATTAGGTCCTCTGCTAGCACTGGATGGTCTGGAAACCTGGCTATCGACATGGGTCCACCAGTAGCATGTATCTTTTCACTAACCAGAGTACCAACCTGCTGATTATTTTCCGACATCAAAAAGTACTTCATGACATCGTCATATCCCCATCCAGTATTTCCCAAAGCCTCCCATGCATCATAATCTTTAGGAGGACCTCTCATGTACATCATTCCATTAATCGCCCCACATCCACCCAGCATCTTAGCTCGTATCCACGTGCACCTTTGTTCATTATTACCAAGACAAGCATATTCTTGTGGTTCAGTTTTATAACCCCAATCTAAGCCTGGTTTCATCAAGAAGTTGCCTAACATGGATGGTACTTGTGTACCTGGAGGTTCATCGTTTCCAGCTTCTATCAGCAAAACTTTCCAAGCTGGATTTTCTGACAATCTTCCTGCAACCACAGATCCAGCAGCACCTCCTCCAACAATCACGAAGTCATAATCAGCATCAGGTTGTGTTATTGGGGTAACTCTTCGGCACATTTCTCCTAGGTCGCATTTGTTTTCTAATAGAGCGTTGATAAGGCTCAAGAAAACAATATGGGTGCCTCCGTAGCACAAGTCACCAACGGAGGGACCGATGTAGGGTGCCGCACAACCGCAACTCATTTTGGAGACTATAGCCTGATCATGTTGGTCCTAGATTTTAAATATGTCCCTCCAAATCTCTGAAGTGTGGTTTTAGACTCTGTATCACGCAGACTCCTAGTGAAGTTTTCATTGATTGTTAGCAAGAGCAGTGAATGATTCAGTGAATTGACCTTGTGGCAACCACTACCTGTACTTTAAACAATAGCCTCAACTTTTATCTAGAATTAGTAATTTCATAGAATAGTCTCCTTGTTTAAAACAGTTTTGGTATGTCGTTACAGACAGCTCTATCTCTTTTTTTTAGTCGTTTGCTTCTTATTATAATGTTGCTACGGAATTATGTGACGTTGATTTCGCGACTATGAACCGATAAAATTAAAATATTTATTTATATATTTATTATCTGTGATTTAATTTTTGTAAAATTGATAGTATCTTTAGTGGTACTTCAGTTTTAATTATGACAGACCGTCTTGGACAATCAGAAACCTTGTTCACTATAATTACATTTTGAAGTGGCACGTAATAAGATAAATCTTACTACAAGAAATTTTTTGAGATAAAATTGTAGATGGAAGTTGTTGTGTATAACCTCGAAACTGATTTACTAATAGATATAATGGAAGATGACTATAATAAAATGATGCAATTTTAGTAGTTAGCAAACGTTATTAAAAAACTTTAACTCTTATTTCAAAAATCTGTAGATTCCAGGTTTATAGTTTGAAGCTATAGTAACAAGTTTTCGATTAAAAAAAAATTGTATAATAAATAAATGCATAAAAAATTATATCAATCTGTTTGTCAATCTAAGGCAACTTATTAGACAAAAATCATGTGATTAAATCTTCTTGAACTTGAGTGACATCTTGTAAAATCTTTATATCTGAATTACTACCCACTAGATTGGTATCATCTGCAAAGAGATCTAAGCTTGTTTCAGTTGTACACTATGGCATTTCATTGATATAAATTACAAGCCAGGTGAATCTTAAAATGGAACATTGCCATTTTTTAAGTCGAAACACGTATTTTTATAACAAAAAACATTTATCAAAATTACTGACCAAGTTATGATAGTCGTCGTGGTTGAAATTATTATCGAATAGTTTATTCCACTATTCATTCCGTTCACGATTTTTCTGAAGAAAAATAGTATCACCCGAGAAAGGAAATTTAAGTTTGTCACACTGACGAATAATTGAATTCATAACCTCATTTTTAATGCCGTTTTCAATGAATTAAAAGCTCTCAAATTTCCGTAGCCAGAAAGATCGTGAATAGCAAAATTATACAGTAGTACCACAAAACGCTCTCAGATAATTTTCAAAATTTTCAAATACATAAATATGATTATTCAGTTTTTGTTGGCGCTACACTTTCTATAATGTGTCTGTCTTCGATGGTAGTGATTTGGCTACAACAGAGAGCTAAGAACAACTTTATAACACCCACTTCAACCACATCTTTCATCTATATCAATCAAGCATACTTGTAGAGATCCAAAGTTTTCGATTGTTATCAAAGTTGAAAATAATTATAATCAGCAAAGACGTGGATGTGCGTCATATACTTACATCGTGATAAAATTTTTAGTTTCGTTAAACTAACGGCCGATAAATTTAATTACACTCTTCTGCGCTTTGCGATATTTATTAATAACTCGAGTAGTTGTTTTGTCCCAACAGATCTCGAAAATACAGGGTAGTTAAATGGTAATAATTTAAGGCAATAGTTAATGAGTTGATACTTTTACTTACGGTTTTCTTAATTATTATAGACTGCCTTAAATGGTGATTTAAAAATAGATTTAAAAATGTGTTTGATTACATCATCAAATAAGAAACTCGTGATACTTCAGAGCTTTTTAATTTATAGAACAATCTATTGTCTATTATCTACGATCTACGACTCGCGTAGGTGTAAATATTGTAACCCAAGTGCATACGTACCCAAAATTCCAAATCAAATATATTTTAAAGAAATCTAAACCTTATTGTACCAAAGGAACAAAATTCCAACTGTAACATAACAATAAACGTTACAAATACAGTTATTCCTCGGCAGTTATTCAAAAATAGTATGTATAATGCTAATTTAAAAAAACATGTATAAAATACTAAAACTGTGATTTTTGGAACGTTGAAAATATTTACATATCTTGAGGTCAACCGATTTATTATACACTGTTACGTAAACCTTCATAGCTGGTTCCAAGCTCTACCATAAAATTCCAAACTCTCTTTGATAAGATAGTACAAACATTTGGTGACGTTGAAGGTGTGCTATAGCAATACCCCAATTTGGTTATGTTCCACATGTAAATGAAAGATATTTCTCTGAATTTATCTTCACAACAGGTGCAGAAACTAAAAAACTATCAACCGAAGCAAAAATAGTATATTATTAGCCAAGGTTGCAAAGCCAAGCATTCTAGACCGAGGCCAAATTAGAACCCGAGACGCGCAGCGTCGAGGGCTCTGAATCGCGAGGTCTAGAAGTGGCTTTGCAACCGTGGTTAATATACTATTTTTTTCACTAGTAGAAACCATAAGACAATAAATTGAAAAAATAAATGTTCAATTTTTTGACGCAACATGATTTTGTTTCTATTTCTAATCAAACTTAATCTAAATCTTCAACACAAAGAAAACCGTTTACACTTGTGGCTGAATTAATTATTTTATCTTCTACCGTCTACAACTACCATGCGTATACTCAAGTAATGTTAGTAGCACACATTTATACATTTTTTAAGAAATAAACACATCAAGTATTACGTACATAACCTCAATCTTCTTTTTGAACCCGTGGTCGCAAAAGTTGAATTTGCTACCTTTAAATGAGTCGACATTTGCATGCTTCATGGCTGCTAGTGAAAAAAAGATTGTTTGACACTATATACTTACTGTTCTCTTATTTATCCGCTGTTAACTATGACGTCAAAAAATCTAGTCGACTCTTTTGGTGCAATTTTTTCTTTTTTAATTTCTTGTTCCAGTCAATAAATCTTTGTCAAACCAATTATTAATTTTTGAATCCCACTTCTGACACCAGTTTTATGACTTACAGCTTGGGTAAACCTCAACGATTAATTAAAAGTGTGCGCACAAAATTTGTGATTTAAAGTCTGCGAACCAAATTGGAAATGCAAAAGGAAATTACCTAAGTAGTTTAGTCTGATAGTCAGAAAACACTGTGTTGAAGGAAAACGTAGAACCTGTTAGTAAAGAATAGGAGTTTATGAATGAAAAATGCCAAATAAATGACTGGGGAACAAACTTGGTTAGGTAAGGTAAGAAGTTTCCACCGATGTTTGGGAGATGTGAATATAATCAAAAAAGAAGACAAGGTATGAAAAGCAATGATCGTATGAGAAGCGTAAAAGTAAAAAGTAAACTAAAATTATTGATTGTTCAAACAGAAAGAATACAGCTTGTAAGTTGATGATTTTCAAATTTTAACAAAACGTTTATTTCTCCACTGACAACAAAAAGAAAAAAAAAGCTGCCACTAAGTTGTAGCGGTTGGAGACATCTCTTAATATTCAGCTACAAAAAAAAAAACTTGCTGAACTTTGAATGAAATCAAATCAAAGGCACTGAATCAATGCAAATATTTGAATGTCATAAATTTAATAAAAACAAAGAAAAATCTGAAGTAATGTAACTGGATGCAAATACACAAGTTATTACGGGCGTGTGGCGGCAAATTTTAATAAAATAACTCTATGCAGCGGAAGCGGCACCAGAACGCTATAAGAGTGTGGCGATCGAACTATATCAATTTCATTCTAAAGCGCAGCAAAATTACCCATTGGGGGCATTGTAGCACGAGCGGAGTTTGGGCCTCCTGGTTATGGCTGTTCTCCCACTACGACGGTGATTCTATTCTACCTGCAAGCATGTCCCCCAGCACCTCTCTATCACGGCTATAGATAAGCTGACAGCGCCACGTCATCCCGACCGCTCCCCTGACTTCTATTTAAGGCCTGCATCTTTCGTGCAGATGGCGCCACCGCCAGCTCGACAAGGAACTGGGCACTCCGCTTGCGTCACGTGTTTCTGTGTTATTTACCTCAATTCCATTTTAAATGTTCACTTTTTATGACCCTGATATAAACTACAACTGAACAAGCGTTAAAGTTTCAAACAGCAATAAACAACAATTTATATGATGGAAACATTAATCAACAAAATATTTACATGAAAAAGAAAAACTAACAAAAACTTATGCAGATAAAAAGTTACGTGTGGTTAGGGACTGCAGAGCATGAAAATTTACGTTCAATTTAAATGATATAGCAAAGAAAATTACTGAAGTTAAAATTGCGAGATAGAGAAAAGTTGCAAGAAGTGAAAAATTGCAAAGCTAACAAAATTACATCAGTTTAATATTTGCTTTTACACTGCACTGCAGTTTATCAAGGATTCAAACAAAGAATATACATGATGTTAAATTATGCTACACTTTATCAACGGTTCAAGTGATGTGAAATTATGCCTTGATCCAAGTGACTGGTTACTTTAAACAATTACCTTTGGACTGTCCCCATCTTATCCCAAACAAAATACATGATAAATAAACACAAATTACGATTAATTTTCGTTAAACAAAGGCTCACCCCTTTTTATTAATTACTAAACCAACTAAAGTCTCACTAGATACTCCCCACAAATTCCCCAAAGAGAGCTACCAACTACCCAAAAAGAACTGAACGTGCATGTGGTTGCCTATGGCTAACGATTTTCTTGACTGAATTTTTTTTTCAAATTCAAATTATTCAAATGCGATTTCGCACTGCTGTTTTTTTCAGCGCGAAATTTTAATTCAAATCTGGTCACCACATACTATTATTAAAATTACATTTTAAGCTTTTTAAGGGGACTCGCTAGAGGAGGTGTGACAACTTCCTCCTTTTTTATATGATGAAATGGTATTAATATAGTTACGATGCTCGGTGATTTTAAAATTGGCGTGGGTAAAATTCAACAATTTATGTCTCAGTAACTTAAATTCACACGACTGATAACACATTGATTATGTACAACCGGCGCAACTTGACTGGACTATGTCTTGGATCAAGGCGAATTGTTGACTCGTTCCCCACGGTGCCCTTAAATCCATACATTTCTCTCGATCGACCGCAAACGCCGCTTCTAGGTTTTTCTGGACCCCGCAATCGAGAGTTCTGGTAACCGGCTCCATACTTGTCTTTATGCTAACGCCGCCTGGCCGCCGTCACCGATGATGAGTCACCCATGGGTTTATTTCGTAACAATATAAATCTATTATACATTAATTAGCAGCTTTTTTCATGTTTTAAACCCCTGAGGAACAGTTAAATAAAAACAAAAATACCGTAAAAAACACTTTCGTCTTTTGTTTTTTCCACTTTGTTGTGTATTAAACATCATAGAATCCCTTAAAAATCCTCACCCTGACAAAATAACGTACTTTAAAGGTCTCGGTCATATTAAATATTTGTTAGTAGTACAATTTATTTCTCGTAATAATGTCTTTATTACAATCAAAATATAGCGTAAATTAATTTAAAATACATCGAATAATTTTTTTTTGTTTGTTGTTACAAAAACTTCATCGAATGAAGATATACAACTCACAATACACCCGCTTCTGTTCCATTTACGTAGACAAGTATATAATGTCAAGAATTTTTAAAGAAAAGTTAGCGGCTGAACAAAAGATGCCACATCAAAATGAAATTTCTTAAATTCTACAAATATCTTGTCACATCGAGTTTTTGTCCAAACGACTCCAGGTTAAATATGGAGACGTTGCGTTGGTAGGAACCAAAAAAAAAGAGAAAGATGGATGTGTTTTTTTATACTTGTTTATTGTGTTAAAATAGAAGTAGGTATATTTGTGTTGTGTGCATGCTTTTTTAATACTCTATTAGAACATTAATTTCTATGTTACATCACGTTGAAAAAATTATATTGCGTTTCTGTGAGCTCAAAATTCGAATATACGAGTATTGTGTGAACTCTTTCTACCCAGTTCATGTCTAGTATCTAGAGACAGTTTAAAAATACATTCTTAAATATCTAGATATCTGTCCTTGGGATATCTATTCCTTAATTTTAATAACATTAATAATAATAACAATAAATTATTTTTGCTATTAAAATATGGAGAGCGATAAACGTCAACCAACTTGTGACCTCCTTTTGTTTAGAACTTAACTTGTCAGCGAACTTCGCTGCTATAATCATTAAATTTATAAAATTAATAGTGGAAATAATTTTTGTGCCGACATACAATTGTAATTTATTGAAAAATATGCTCCAACACAAATTGACTCTATTTTTTAGTAAGTAGTTGTTTGCTTTTGCTTGATGAAATCTGCTGCTCGTTCCCCTATCATTACAATTGTCGCATGAGGATTACCAGAAATAAGAACTGGCATTACAGAAGCGTCTGCCACCCGAAGCCCCTCTATTCCATGAACTTGCAATTCAGGATCAACCACAGCCAAAGGATCAGAAGCAGGACCCATTTTACAGCTACCAGCTTGATGATTTTCAGGACCTGTGGCATATCTTACTGCACATTCCCAGAACTCATCAGAATCATACCTAAAAACGGAATTATTATTTGTCATAATTAATCCATAACCTCGAACTTTACGTGTACTGTTCTTCACAATCCCCATAATTCTCTTTTATAAGTTCAGTTCCGTACTTTTCCCTTAGGACGGTTGTGTTACCGAGACTTTGGATCACTCGAATTCCTTCTATAAGAATTTTTACATCATCTGCTTCTGCAAGATAGTTGGGTTGCATCAGAGGAGCATCGAGCGGATTACTCGTGTGTAACCCGATATAACCCCTACTTTTCGGTTTAATATTATCAGATGTAATTCTGATGGATTTACGGCTGTCAGGATTATCCGGATCTGCTAGTTCGCCTACAGCGCAGGTTCTGCAACAGGTGGCCGACAGTCCTTCAAAGACGAGTTGCAAATCTGGATCGTCGCCAGCTGGATCGCCGTATTTCGTAGTCAGTCGTGCAGCTACTTCGGAAATTCCTGTATAAGTTAAGGGTCCAGTTCTGTGTGTAAAATAATTTAAAGCGGCTAGCCAGTCAAGATCGTTGGTATTTTTTACGAGGTTTAAATTGAAGTTCATGCCAAAAGAGACGTGATTGTGTAGATTTTGGCCGACACCGGGCAAGTCGTGCACTTGCTCAATACCAACTTTGTCTAGTTCGTTTTTTGGGCCTATCCCCGAGAGTAGGAGGAGCTGTGGTGAGTTTATGGATCCACCAGAAACGATGGCTTCTCGATTCACTTGGACTGTGAAAGTTGTGTCGTTGTAGATGAATTCTACTGCTGATATTGTTTTTTGGTCTCCTGTGGTCTCCAGGAGTACTTTTGTGGCTGTTGAGTTTAGCATTACGTGTAAGTTTGAACGATCTCGAGCTGGACGTAAGAAGGCTGTAGCACTACTGACTCTTGTACCATTTCTGCAACGAAAATAAATCTGTTTATATATCCTGTTCCTTAGAACTTTATATTTACATTATTATCGAAAGGAAAAGTAAACACCCATTATTTAAACGTACATAATGTTAACTACTGTCAGTGGCGGCTCGTGGTGATTTTGGATGGGTGGGCAAAGCATTATAGGTAGGTTATAACATGTATGAACAAAAAATATATACATATATATAATTAATCATTTCTGTGAAAACGTGTTTTTGTTTTGGTGCTGCATGTCAACCAATATAATATAACAAATATTTTATGTATATTACATATATATTATTTTATAAATGTTACTAACAATGTCGTTCAGCAAGAACCAACGAGAACGTCAAAGACTCTTACTAGAAGAGGAAAGAGGAGCAAAAAAAAGGTTCAGCACATAAATAGATTTGTTAGGAGTTTATAGAACTATAAACTCAAATAATGATCCCAACATGTAAAGATTTTGAAATAACATGACGAGAAAACGTTAAATTTTAAACCTTTGAGATAAACTACACTTAGAAAAAGCAGCAATTTGGAAAATTATTGTAAAAGCAAAATTAAAAATGCCAAATGAAACAAAAAATAAATTCTCAAAACACTAACAAAGTTAACAATAACAAATAAAATAAAAATAATTCCAAAATAATCGTTCTGAAGACCACTAATTACCAGAGAGTCCTCCAAAAAACTTTTTAAATTTATCATCGAATATACTTTAAGAGAAATTTGCGATTCATCTTGTCCCCGAAATGTATGTTTTTGTGTAGCCAAGAAAATTATCATATCGAATAAACGCCGAATTTAAGAGAATTTTCTATAGTTTCACTTCGTTTTCCAAGTAATTTTCGTTTATTCAGATTGGTCATGTTTTTGTAAAGCAGTAGCGATATATTTTATATCGCTCTTCTTGTGGAATTCTAAAGTGTTCGTAATTTAATTTTATGTTAAATAGCAGACAATCCCAACAGTTTTGTTTGTTGTTTCACTACCGATCAACCAGTAGGTAATATTTATTGTCCGAACTTTGATTAAAGCCTTTATTACTGCCACGACAGTTTGTGATTACCAATTGTTTCATTTCGGGACATGATCTTAATTTATAAACAAATAATTCATAAATATCAAATTCCATACTACTGAACTTATTTATTAAAAACAAAAACTCAATGTCTTTAATGCCTTCTTTACCACCTCTCTAATATTATTTGCACAGCTTACAGTCGGATTTGCCATTAAAAAAAATTGCTAGAAAGTACCTACTTTGGTACCCGCCTAACTATTTGGTAATTTGAACAAGCTACATTTTATAATTAAATGCACTGTCCACAATGCAGTTTCTGATCTGACTGAATTCAATTGAGTCGTGTCTCGACGAGGACGAACCATGCCGAGTGCTTCCGATTTTCAGGGTGGATTTGCCCATCCCAGAAGCGAACAAACCTGTGCGGAGAGTCTGAATTAAATAATAAATTAAGCCTATATTCAACTTTTGTTGACTCTTCTACAGTTATATTTATGAAACAAAAATGCATATTGTGGTAGCTCAGCGGTTTATTAATAATAATAACAATAAAAATCAAAAGTAGGGTATGGGTTCTCGAAGTGGCGGCAATTCTCGTCAGGGATGGTGGCGGCTCCTGGGACTCGGGGCGTCGTAGGTGATGACGGCGGCGATGTATGCAGCACAGGGCACCTGGACGGTGCGACCCTGGAGATGACGATGTCGGCGATGCGGCACAGGGGACCTAGACAGTGCGACCCTGGAGATGACGTCGTTGAAGCGGCGCAGGGGACCGTAAAACAGTGCAACCCTGGAGATGACGTCGAAGCAGCGCAGGGGACCGTAAAACAGTGCAGCCCTGGTGATGATATCGAAGCAGCGAGGGGACCGTAAAACAGTGCAGCCCTGGTGATGATATCGAAGCGGCGCAGGGGACCGTAACACAGTGCAGCCCTCAGGGGGTCGATTCTCGAACTCGTTCGAATAAGTTCCGCATGCGCAAGTGGCCAATTTCCGAACGGTTTTGAAGATTCGGTATTCTCGAAGCGCGCACACACGTTGGTATACGCAAATGTTCGAGCGTATACGAACATCAAGTTACGAGTGGGTAGATGCGATCGCATTTTGGTTTGCGAGTGGTGAAAGCTAACCTAAAACTCTGTTTGGTTTTGGTCGTTCTGTTGTAACGTCAATATAATATCTTTAATATGCTGTATCTGTTAATATACATTTATAGAAAGGGTTACCATTCCAAAAATACACAAATTGTAATGTATCAATATGATTGTGGGAATTTTATAATTTCATTTACAATTTTGACATTTGTTATGCAAATTTAAAAATTTTAAATTGAAACAGCCGATTTCTGTGTAGTACACATAATAGTTACATATGTATGAAGAAACAACGGACTACTGCGATATTTTGGGTAATTTCTAATAATACATTAACACGTTCTTATTATGGTTGTAACAATAATTTTTAGATGACTCTGGCTAGCCACTGCGAACATTTCAAATATACGTGCAGTTGTTTCAAAAATAAAAACTAAAATGAATTCTGAAAGATCATTTACTGTACAAAACGGTTGTAATTGATGCATAAATATACCTGAATAAATATCGGGTAACCAAACCCTAAGAATTTTCTATAAACTAGGAGAGTACACGCAGTAATAAAGGTATTAATATGCAAATACCTGCTGGCTGTGGTGGTCCCACTCAAAAATAAACATTAAGTTTGTATCTGCATCATTGTAAAAAAAACACAAGAATTTATATTAAATACGTAGGGTTGCATAAAATCGTAAAATCAACAATTTTTTTTAATCATGATTATTTTATGTTTTTTTAGTCTGTCAATTATTTGGAATTAAAATCCTAATTAAAATAGTAAGTATCCGACTTAATGTCATCCTTGAGTCGTACTTCTTAGTTTTGAACAATAAAGAGAATTTATTGTAATTTACATTGCAAAAAAGGAATTGATAGTGTGATTAATATAATATTCACTCCTATAATCTTTAAAATACAATTTAAAAAAATTATCGTTCCATTTTGTTGGAAATATTGTATTT
Organism: Zophobas atratus; assembly: GCA_022388445.1. Classification (NCBI taxonomy): domain Eukaryota; kingdom Metazoa; phylum Arthropoda; class Insecta; order Coleoptera; family Tenebrionidae; genus Zophobas; species Zophobas atratus. Next base: position 49,477,759 of record CM039445.1, on the reverse strand, counting down.
TAGTTAAAGTTCAACTTATTTTGATATAAATTTGCATTAAAAGGGCCGTAATATGCATTACATATTCCAAACTGTAAAGAAAACTTAAAAAAAAACAATAATACTTCAAAGTAATAATTTAAATCGAGCCAATCCTGCTAATACGTATTTTGCTGCTTAATAAATTTGGAGGTAACAGATTAAAATAGTCCTTCTTGGATTCAAACTCATCCCGCGTGAGTTCTGCCAACCATCGCATTTAAACATCCTCTGTATTTTGCCGCTGTTGCCATATCCTCACTCGAACAGAGGCTTTCGTATGCGCATCGAGTTGCTATTCGCATTGGATCTGGTTCAAGAAGACGGATTTTCGTTTCGAATAGCATCTTGGCATGCGCATCTATTCGTACTCGCATCTTTGCGAACGAGTTCGAGAATCGACCCCCTGGTGACAACCAGAAGGGGACTTAGACAGTGCAGCCCTTAAGGTGGAGATGGTGGAGTTCCATATGTACGGTGCTCACCAGAAGGGGACCGAGACAGTGCAGCCCTTAAGGTGGAGATGGTGGCGTTCCATCTGCCTGAAAAGTGGTCACGGTGGCCCTTTTATAGGCAGGGTTGAGATGCGTGGGAGTACCTGCATAATGAAGTAGCTTCAGGTGGGGTGCGTTCCAGTGCGGGTGAGCTTGGTGGAATTGATACCGGCGCTGCCGAGGACAGCGCCCTCGAGAGGGTACTAGCGGAGAGCTTTGAAAGCTCCGCTACAATATGTAATAATAAAAAAATACACATGTCAGATACGTACTGCAATAATAAATGTATTACTTATTCTCATCATTGGTTATTCGGATTTTTAAATTTATAATTCATTATAAAGTTTACACGGTGTCATAATACAAAAATATGGTTATTACAAATTTTCATTTGATATGAAATAGTTATTTATCTTATTAGTGGGATAGAGCCATTATTACAGCACTACGAGTGTGAAGATTGCAGAAGACGAGGTCGTTAGACCGAGTCATCTGTAATCACACGAGTTGCTGTAATATGCTCTAGCCCACGTATGAAATACAAAACTTTATCTACAACTGCCCAAAAATGAAAAAGAAAAAAAGCCGATTAAATTTTTTTATTAATTAAAAATCAAGAATCAAGAGAATTTTTGCAGTGTTATGACAACCGCTCAAATTTGTTGTAAACAACGCGTCAGTTTTTAGCGTCGTCTTCGTTGATTCACTATTAAAGTCTCCCCAATCCCTTAAATGTGACATGTGAGGGCGCATACGTCGGGAGGGAAAGGAATCTGTAATGTCAGCTAAATGTCTGTCATGGTCTGACTTTTTGACACAATGACATCATGTATTTCGGTTTTTACTAGAAAAAGAGGCAAAATTTCGGTATCGGTGCCAAAATCACAACGCCATAGGCGTGGATCGTCTTCAAAGGGATATGCAGTAGGAAAATTTTTCTTTGAGGTGTTTACATTGTTATCGGAATGTGTCTCAGGAATTATGAAGCTGCATTCTGGATCACGTTTATTACTTGCTGGGTAGCTTGAAGAAGTAGGAACAGGTAGCGGTGACTTGGAACCATGGAGGAACAAAGTAGGAACAGAGCCGGGTTTAAGTCTTTTATTTAAATAATAACAACTTCTCTCAAAAGTATAAATTATTGGCAATATTATCATGAAACGGTTTTAATGCCTATACATTCCCTTAGGTAAAAGATTCATGTTTGGGTACCTACTTGTAGCATTAAAAACCTTTTTGCACCACAACCTTTTGTTCACAGTGTTTGAAGGGAATCTGTGCATTATTTTGTGGTCTCTAGGATCCTTGATTACTCCACAAGCAGGCACAGAGCAATATTTTTTGGACATTTTGCTAATATCAATTCAAGCACAAACTGTTTTGGCGCAACAAAACGGATTAATTAAAGGTTCCTGTAACTCCCGAAGGGGGTGACATCTTTTGATATTTTCCCTTTTGACAAGTCGGACGATTGTAACCAATTGGAGAGACTTTAATAGTGAATCAACGAAGACGACGGTTTTTAGAAAAAAAATGTTGTTCAATCGAGAAATGAGTGATTCTGAAGCAGAAAGCTTGCCTTTCGAAACAGAAGAAGCTGCTACAAACCTAGTGTCTTCATTGTTCCCTGATAAATCAAAAACTAAATACGAAAAACGGTTCACTGACTGGTGTGCATCCAAGAAAATAAATCATGAAGCAAGATAGAAGGTGCTGTTGCCATTTTTTGAAGATTTGTCGAAAAGTTATAAATGCAGCAGCCTTTGGGCTGTATGTGAAGGTACTGAAGGTTATATCGACACTTCGATTGAAAACAAGAAAAAGACCGCTTCTGATATTCTTGAAGGTGATCCTGGAGCCAGAACAAGTACGGCCAGTAGCTACAACCGAGATTCAAGCATTGTTAGAAGAGAAATCTTAAATACTGGAGCTGTAACAAACATTTTGTTAACAAAACCTAAGCATTATGGACAAAGATACAAATAATTTCATTTCATCTGGTATTAATATCAGTAATCGTAAGGAATGTATTATCGACGTGTATAACAAATAAGTTAAGAATTAATCAATGTAATTTGTTGTAATTTACATGTTAATAAAATTCAACTAAGAAGTGGAGACCTTCATTACACCACTAGTGGTGTAATCTTTCTATTACACCACTAGTGGAATAAGAGGGTTTATTACTCAACTCAAACAGTGCCGAATGAGTTGTGTAATAAGGCCTTTATAAAGCAGTTGTAGATAAAAGTATTTATTAATTATTATGGTGTTGCTCTTTCTATAACAATAGTATTCAAGAATTTTCACATAACATTATTTTCCTTACTACCTTACCCATATTTCAATAGAGTAATAAAAATAATTACCTCTATACTTTTACAATACAGAAGAAGTAAAAAAATGGAAATTAATTTATTGAATCCTTGAATCGAATATCGAGAGATCCGATTCTGCAGCGTTCGAGATATACGTTGAGGCCAGGGCGTCCTGCCCCGCTTGAAGCAAGAAGACACGGATATGCAAAGACGCGCGTTTCGAATTCTTTACTCTCAATTACGTACATAGAAAACCGAACGTATGTCGTTGCTTACAATCAAGAGGGTGGACCAGGGTGGACTAGCCCATCCTCACATGAACCGTATAACGCCGAGATCTGACGCACTTTTTTACAACTGCAATTTCTCAGTTGCGGAAACTGGGGGATGTAATGAAGAAAATCCGTTGGCTTAAATGTTGTTTATGACGATAATTATTTGTGTATACATATAAAATATTAAAAAAAAAAAATCAATATTTTACTTCGTGTCATAAACAATCAAATAGGGTGGGCATTGCCCACCCTGCCCACCCCGAGGAGCCGCCACTGACTACTGTATCTGCCTGTTTAGCACTCAACACTTTTTTAAGGATACTGCTCAGTTTATAAGGTATATTTAACAATTTTATTTTTAAGTTTTTAGTTTTAGTATCTCTGTAAGTCGATGATACTCTGAAATTATACATCAATTGTTATATATAACTACTATTTAATGAATGGCATAGAAGGACTGGGATTAAGAACCAACTAATGTAAAAATACAATAAGGGCCAGTCATGTATCAGTTGGTTGCCGTCGTGTGTTCGATTAACGTCTTTAACAATGATAAATTTTTCCAACTCAGAGAGTGTCGACATGGTAATGCTTTATTGGTGCACCTGATGGAAACCTCAGGTTGACCCACAACTTAGAACAAAATTTTACAAGTTATCTTCCCCTTATTTTCTTATCAAAAAATTTTCATTTACGCTAACTTATTGAATGAAAAAATGGAGATTAAATAAAATAAGTTTTGACTTGAACTGAATTGATCTTATCTACACTCCTTGAGCAAGAAATACAAACGTGGTTTTTACTAGTCTGACAAATCTGATGTAAACAAGAGTATAATCGTTTTCAGAAATCCAAAATTAAACTTCATGCAAATCGCTATTCAGTTTTATGTATGTAGAAGTAACGGTCAAATTGTTCACAGGCAACAGTTTAATCTAAGTAGTTGAAAACATTCTTAATAACAGCACATTACTTTGACAGCCTAAAATGACCTACTTACATATTAGAAGTCTGTGAAATGCTAAATCCGGTAAAATTACCATCAGTAAGATCATTGACAACCGGATATCCCAGTTCTTCTGCAGCCGTCATTAAATCTTCTGCTAACTCTGGACGATCTGGAAATCTGGCGATCACCATAGGCCCACCAGTACCATGTATTTCTTCACTCACCAGAGTACCAACCTCCTGATTATCTTCCGACATCAAAAAGTACTTCATGACATCGTCATATCCCCATCCGGTATTTCCTAAAGCCCCCCATCCATCATAATCTTTAGGAGTACCTCTCATGTACTTCATTCCATTAATCGCCCCACAGCCACCTAGCATCTTAGCCCGCATCCACGAACACCTTTGTTCCTCATTGCCAAGGCAAGCAAATTCCTGGGGTTCAGTTTTATATCCCCAGTCTAAGTCTGGTTTCCTCAGGAAATTACCTAACATCGACGGGACTTGTGTTCCTGGGGGTTCATCATTGCCGGCTTCAATTAGCAAAACTTTCCATGCTGGATTTTCTGACAGTCTTCCTGCGACCACGGATCCAGCGGCACCTCCTCCAATAACCACGAAATCGTAGTCAGAGTCAGGTTGTGTTTTTGGGGAAACTCTTTGGCAAATTTCTCCTATGTCGCACTGATTTTGTATTAGGGTATTGATGAGGCTCAAGAACACAATATGGGTGCCACCGTAGCACAAGTCACCAAGAGAGGGACCAAGGTAGGGTGCCGCACACCGCAACTCATTTTGTAGACTATAGTCTGATCATGTTGGGTACAGATTTTAAATCTGTTTCTCCAAATCTATGAAGTGTAATTTTAGAATTATCACGCAGACTTCTAATGGAATTTTGGTTGATTGGTAACGGGACTAGACAATGATTTAATGATGTAACCTTATGTTTACTATTTATAAATACCTTAACCAAAAACCTTGAAGTAAGCATTTTGTGTAATAGTTACGTCTTTTTTTTTAAGTTGTTTAGTAACCAATTGTTTGTTGTTAAAAAGTTATGCACTTAATACACGTAAATTAAAATATTTATTATAATAGTTCGCATTACTTTCCTATATATATATTTAGAGACGTTCGTTAAATGTTTTCTCTTTGCCTAGAAGATACTTTTATCGTATTTTTTACTTATTCTAATCAAAATTTTAGAAAATGAATGATTTAACGAAGGGAACATCATACGACCCAATATCATCTGTGGTTTAATTTTTGTAAATATGAGAATATAAATTAAGTGCGTTATCGTACATAGTGTTGGTAATCAGAAAACGTGTTCACGATTATTATTGTTTGAAGTGGCACGTAATGAGATAAATCGTTCCACAAGAATGTTTTCTAGATAAACATGGAAATGAAGATGTTTTATTGATTTTGAAATTTTGGTTTATGTTATTTTTACAATAAATGTTAGTAGTTTTAAAACGTTTTAAAATGTTGATCCATTATTGTTTTGTTCATCGAGTGAAAAAGTTGATTTATAATTTAAATAATTATATCTCGACAAACTATAACCCCCTTTCGGAGGGTTTTACAGCGAACGGCAGCTCTTTAGCCGGGCGGGTCGCGGTTCGGAGAGTTCTTATTATCTTTTTTTGTATTGGGCGCCACGTAGCTTCCTGTTGGGGTAGTTTACTCCGCTACGTCGAGTAAACAGTCGAGAAGAATCAAGCCACAAGAAAACACAGGAAAAAAAAACTAAAAATATATTCAACGGATAATAAAATTGACAAGTGTTGATTAAATGAAATTCTTCTAATATTTCACAAAAAAAAAAATACCATTAACGTCCAGAAGGGACTATCATTGAAATATATTAACGTAATATATCAGAAAATGAAATGTATTCATGTGTCCTCGTACAAACTATCTTGCGATATGATAAATTAAAATACAAAAAAACTTCCAAGAATTTCGATAAAGATAGCTGTGACCGGGCGACTAAATGGAAAATTAGAACTATAAGGCGTTAGAGTGGACTTAGCTCGTAACCGTAGTTATCAGCAGCTCCTCTTCGTCTGGATTGGGATTGATAAAGAAACAGCGGCGTCACAGACCTCTGGATCCGAGAAAAACTTCAAGGTTAGCGGCGGCTCCGCAGGAACAACAGCGAAAATCAAAGTCGTCGGTTCGATATGGTCTCTTCAAGGGAACAACAGGGACGACAATAAGCTACTCACTGCAACGGCATCACGATAAGCTTGGTTCTTCCAGGAACTCTTCACTTGGGTGCGGTGATAAAAAAACGAACGATAAAATTCCTCTTTTCTGTGGTGGACGATACGAAAACGGCTCAACTAAACCTCTTGCTTCGAACAAAACGATAAAAATCTCTATCTTGAGTACTTCCTCTTCGTCCTTCCACTTCCTTCCTTCAGAAACTCCACCAAAATCGTCTTGAAAACTTTTCTCCTCTTCGGCTACGTCCTAGCACTTCCTTCTTCAGCAACTCCACCAAAATCTTCTCGAAAACTTCTTTTCTCCTCTTCGGCTACGTCCTAGCACTTCCTTCTTCCAGGATCTTCGCCAAAACGCCTCACGAGAACCTCTCTCTTCCCCTATCAGGTCGATACTCTCGAATATTCTTTTTCGCGGGGTGGGAGTACCAGCGCATTAGCAGTGCCACGACGTCGTTTGACACTCCCCATAGGCAACCATGATGTCTTAGATGTCGGCACGTAAAATATTGCATCCCCAATAAAACAACCCTTTTTTTTTTAAGAAGGGATGAAACAAAACAATTGGAACGTTTATCTCTTCAACAAAATTGAAACGTTACAAAACTTATCAGTATAGTACCTACAGTACTATTGTTTCTACTACATAGCATTTTATCTTAAAATCACTGTGGCTATTTTGGTAATGGAAAGACTTTTCGTGGTCGGACTTTCTTTATGGAATAGAAAATTCAGAAATTTTTGACGAAATGAAAGTTCACTTCAAAGGTGGTAACAGATAAAAACTATGAATACTGGTGGTGAATCTTCTGGAGAGAATTTAGAAATGTTTAAAAAAAAAAACCGATAAGGTGTGTGAAAGCGGTGACAAATTTCTGCTGAATTTTGAAGAAATCTGGACTTATCCATTCTGTGTCTGTGTATAGTGAATTTTTAGAAATGGTATTATTAGGTTTCGTGTTTTAGTTGTATAAGATTGCTCCTATGTTTCATTTTATTCTTTTGCCTGTCGTATATTTAATCATTTTTCATTAACCATGTGTGTAGTTTTGTATTTCAGTAGAGGTATTAAAATGTTGGGATGTTCATTCATTACACCTTTCTAGATATGCAGTTTGGCTTTCCATTTCCGAGAAAATGGGCCCACACCCAACTAAATAATTTTGTTAATGTTTAAATGCTCGTCAGCGGTCAATAAACAATTTGGGGAGGACAGAAAAAGCGAAATAAGACAATAATATTTAAAAAAAATGTGCATAAAATAATAAATACAATGTAATGAATATCGATTAATTTAAATCTTGTGGGACGTGTTGGTCTCTACTTAATATAACATTTAAAACAAAAAGTAATTTTGCTTAAGAAGAATATAACAGTTAACAAATCACAAAAAATTATCTAACTGTGGCTAGTTCAATAAACCGATGCATCGATGATGATTCAAACTATTTAAAAGAAATTAATGACATAATTCCTTGATTGAAAAAGATGTGGTCGAACTGGATTTCGGAGCAGGACTAACACGTTGGGCTAATAATATTGTGCTCAAACAGTTATGACACTTATTAATGAGATTATAAAATTCCTATCATAAAACGCAATACACGTCATCGAGATTTAACTCGCTAAAGTGGTACCGAATGGATTTATATTCGTAACTGTGGTGTCTTCATTAAAAATAGATTATTTGTGTTTTACATAGCTTTTTAGACAAAAATCGTGTACTCATTTTAAGAAATTTTAAATTTAGAAAAAATTTGCTCTCTTTACAGAGAGGAATTGAATTTCAGATATTATCCAATAATTTGTTGTCATTGTTCAATAAAGACGCTAGTTGGTTCTTTGGATTAATTATTTTCAAATGATTAGAGTTAACAGTAGCGATAGCGAGATATAAGATGCCACTACTGAGTCGACGATTTCCACAAGTCTGGTTCAGTTAGTAAAATAAAAAATATATAAAATTTGATTTTGCAATTTTCCTCTTGTGATAACCTCTATAGAGTAAAACACCAGTGGGATAAATAACACCCCCGTAGCCCCCGGGCCATGGAAACGCAAATTCTAAGGACGCTGAACAAATACCGACAAAGCAAAATATATTTAAAACAGATAATCAACGGAAAAAAATGTCTTCTCAGCAATAATACCTTGTTTAACTTCGAGTGTTTATATCACGTTGAAATTTGTTTGATTTGAATGAGTTTTTGATTTTTTTTTGATTTGCCAATTTTACTAAAATCTTGAATATAAAAAAAATCATGAATTCGGTTTTAAGTCGTCGGCGTTGATATGGGGCTAATTACGATTTATATTTCCTTGTCAGGAGAGCTAGTCTGCAGGTGAATTAGTCTTATCAACAATTACACTACTTGCAAAATTGCAAAGATGGTGTAAATCATCTATCCCCGAGACAACCAATTGCTACTTTAAAATTAAATTAAAACAATTATTTTTTTTTATCACAAAAAGTGTAAAATGACGTCAGCATCTTTTAGTGGGACACAAACAAAGAAAAAGTTTCAGGATCATCGATTTTGCAGTTTCAAAATTAAATGGTAAAAGGATGTTTTGATTTTTTTTTACGAAAACCTGGATGTAACTAGAAGCAGTTCTAAAATATAACTGAGAGACCACGAGAATAGACTGAAGCTATTTTGCATATTTTCAATTAGATATATCGGAAAAAAATTGGCGATGACGTCATCAATTTGGGCGGAGAGGGGAGATAAGTTTCTAATACGATTTACCATGCTTAATACGATAACTTTAAATCCTTTGCAAGATTTCAAAGCATTCGATATTCGAAATATTGTTATAAATGAATATCTAGGATAAAAATTCAACACAGATTCATAAACCACAAATACCGTTAATAAATAACATTTACTATTGTCAGTTCTGGAGATGACGTCATCCTATCGTTCGTGGGTGTGATTAGATATTCATAACATGTATCTAAAATTTGACCAGAGTCGGTTGGATAGTTTCGGATTATCTGTATAATATAAATCTTGACAGACGGCAGACAGATGGATGGATAGATAGATACACAGACGGCAACGGAGGATCTATTGTTTCATACTGTAGTGGTCATGACATGTCCAAAAAACATGAAATTAACCATTCATCGGATTGACCCTAGTGCAATACTTCCTTAACGTATGATCGGGGAATAAAAATAAAGGCGGCTTCGTAGACCACAAGCATGAAACTATGTTATTTTATTTTATTTGAATAACGTTCAATTTTTAAAACTTTGATTTGAGATTTTCAGATAATTGGTCCAGTAGTTTCGGAGATTATGTTGTGTTAACCCAAACTTTCCGCCTTAAATTGACTTCGAAAAAGTTTGAAAGACCTGCGAAAAATTCAAAAATTCAAAATTTGGCCTTGGCTGTGATCGTCTAACAAAAGGAACCTATGTTGTGCGTGTGTTTTTTTTTAGCCTAACTAGGCCGTTCCGACATCAAATAATTTATATGATCGAAACATTCATCAACCGAATATTTACAAAACAAAACTAGCAATGATTTATAAAAAAAAACAAAAGATCTGGTGTGAAATAAACTTGTGCAAATAAAAATATTATGTGAGGTTAAAACTGCAGAGAATGAAATTTATGTTCAACTAAAATTATACAACAAAGAAAATTTACTGAGGTTAAATTTGTGAGATAGAGAAATATTGTACGAGGTGAAAAATTGCAAAGTTAACAAAATATACACGAGATTAATACTTGCCACACTTCATCAACGATAAAAAAAAAGAGTTTACATTATGTCATGGTCCAAGTGATTGGTTACTTAAAACAATTTACTTTGTGAGTATAAATTACCGTGAACCGGTTACCCCAACAAAACACATAATAAATAAACACAAAAATATCCAGTCATCGTTGCGAGAAAAAAGCGTCTCGGTGATGTAAATAGTAGCGTTGCGAGAAAATGCCTCGATGATGTAATTTTTGGCGTTGCGAGGAAATGCCTCGATGATGTAAATTTTAGCTTTGCGAGGAAACGCCTCGATGATGCAATCAATCTTTAACGTTGCGAGGGCATACCTCAGTGATGTAATCTATCTTTAGCGTTGTGAGGACATGCCTCAGTGATGTAATCAATCTTTAATATTGTGAGGACATGCATCAGTGATGTAATCATGATAACGATGCTAATGACAATGATAACTGCCTAAGGGAAGAAATTATTTTAACCCCCACGTCAGTTCACAGTATAATGAATTTTGTTAAGTCGACTGCCGTAAATGAACTATTAGCAATTTTGTATGAAAAATTAAAAAGTGTTATATTGTAACACATACGTATATGCATCCAGAAACTTATTTGTAATTAAACAACAAAGGTGTTATCCTGACTAAGTGAATTTTATGAAATATTCTAGCAAGTGGTTTATTTAAATAATCCTGATTCTTATATTGTGTTAGCACTAGTTGACAATAAAAAAAACATAACATTGGTGAATTTACAAGCAACTAAACAAATCTAGACCGCGTGGTCCGCGTTGAACGAAAGTCCGCACTTTTTTCCGATATAAGAATTGTTGGAAGAAAACTGTGACGTCATCGTTACAATTAATTGTGGTTAAACAAAGGCTTTCTCCCGTTCATTAACTACCAAACCAACTAAACTAACCAAATTACCTTACCACGTGGTTACACTCACAAAAACACACCCAGACTGATGCTTCGCCATCCTGCCCTCTGTCTCTACCAAGCCGCCCTCTCATAACCAACCCTCTAACTAACAAGCAGAACTATCGACTATCATGAAAAGAACTAAACGTACACAAGGCCTATATTTAACGATTTTTCGATTGAATTTTTTTTTTTCAAATTCAAATTATTCAAATGTAATTTCGCGCCGCTGTGAATTAAATTCAGCGCGAAAATTTGATAAAAATTCGGTCACTACAACGTCTCTAATTAAAGACTGTTGACAGCCAGATGGAAACGGGAGATCAATTTTTCCGTACCCTAGGGGTCATGAAACATCGAGAATATATGAAAGTAGCAATTCTTCTGATGGACCTAAATACTATACTTCCTTAATCTATGTTCGGTAAAAAAAATGTAGAATACCAGTGTTTCTTTTCGTCTAGGTAGTGGGAAAGTTTCGTTAATATAAAAAAAAAAAAATCATATGTTTATTATTCAGTATACAATGGTAATACCCTGACAGTTTTCAATTAAGTATAAAACCATAGCACAACTGTTAAAAAGTAAAGTATTCTAATTATAATAACAAAAATTTTAGTATCGAAACTATTTTTGAATGACTGATTGCTTTTGTTTGATAAAATCGGCTGCTCGTTCTCCTATCATCACAACAGTCGCGTGGGATTTCCAGAAGTAACAACCGGCATTACAGAAGCGTCTGCTACTCGAAGCCCTTCTATTCCATAAACTTGCAATTCAGGATCGACCACTGCCAAAGGATCGGATGCTGGACCCATTTTACAGGAACCAGACTGATGACTCTCAGGAGTACCTAATTGCGCACTCCCAAAATTCGTCAGAATCAAAACTGAAAACAATACCATCATTTAACTTACTTAATAATAATTCCATAAAATATCTTACGTGTGTTGTTCTTCACAGTCGCCATAAGTTTCCTTTATAAATTCGATATCGTATTTTTCCTTTAGAAACGCTGTAGTACCGATGCGTTGGGCAACTCGAATTCCGTCAATAATAACCTTGACGTCGTCAGGTTCGGCAAGGTAGTTGGGTTGCATCAGAGGAGCATCGAACGGGTTGTTAGTATGCAACCCTATATAACCTCTACTTTTGGGTTTAATATTGTCAACCGTAATAGAGAAAACTTTATGACTTTCTGGATAATCCGGGTTTGCTAGTTCACCCACAGTGCACGTTCTGCAACAGCTGGCTAAAAACCCACCGAAGAAGAATTGCGTATCTGGATTATCGCCAGCTGGATCGCCATATTTCGAAGTGAGTCGTCCAGTAACTTGGGACATGGCGGTAGAAGACATGGGTCCGTCTCTATTTGTTAAATAGTGAAGAGCAGTTAACCAGTTAAGGTCATTAGTATCTTCCAAGGTGTTTAGATTGAAGCTTATGCCAAAAGCAACGTGATTATGTAAGTTTTGGCCGACGCCGGGTAAGTCATGGACTTGTTCAATACCAACTTTGTCTAGTTCGTCTTTTGGACCTATTCCAGATAATAGTAGTATTTGTGCTGAGTTTACGGTCCCACCAGAAATTATGGCTTCTCGATTTACGTTGACTCTGAAAGTAGTTTCGTCGTAGGTGAATTCTACTGCTGATATTGTTTTTTGGTCTCCTGTGGTGTCTATGAGTACTTTTGTTGCTGTTGAGTTTAGCATTACGTGTAAGTTCGAACGACCGCGAGCAGGGCGTAAAAAGGCTCTAGCACTACTAACTCTTGTACCATTTCTGCAAATAAAATAAATCTGTATATATTTTTAATAAATCTTAATAATCTTTGCATTAAACAGTTCAGTCTGTTCAAAACAAATAAACGTAAAAGATAAGTGACACTTATAAAAGATAAATCAAAATATGTGTGTTTTGATTTTTATCAACACCTCTTAAATATAAAATACAACATTCTTTAATGCGTTTTTTTTAACGTTGACAATCAAATTGTTAATGAGTACTGAAAAACAAGTACTTACAGGTTTGCCGCCTGGACAATCGTAAATCCAGTAAAATTGCCATCGTTGATATCGTCAACAACCGGATATCCCAGTTCTTGTACAGCCTCAAGGACGTCATCGGCCATCTCTGGATGATCTGGAAATCTGCCTATGGCCATAGGCCCTCCAGTCCCATGTATCTCTTCACTCACGAGAGTACCAACCTGGCGATTATCTTCCGACTTCTTAAAGTAGTCAATAACTTCGTCATATCCCCATCCAGTATTCCCTAAAGCTTCCCAACCATCATAATCTTTAGTAACACCTCTCATATACATCATTCCATTAATCGCCCCACATCCGCCCAGCATCTTAGTTCGTACCCAAGTGCACCTTTGCTCATTACTACCAAGACAAGCAAATTCTTGCGGTTCGGTGCTATACTCCCAATCTAAGCCTGGTCTTCTGATATAATTGGTCCACAACGATGGTACTTGCGTTCCTGGAGGCTCATCGTTTCCAGCTTCGATAAGCAGAACTTTCCATGCTGGGTTTTCAGACAGTCTTCCTGCAACCACAGATCCAGCGGCACCTCCTCCGATTACCACGAAGTCGTAATCAGTATCAGGTTGTGTTTTTGGGGTAACTCTTTGGCAAATTTCTCCTATATCGCACTTATTTTGTACAAGGGTGTTGATGAGGCTCAAGAACAGAATGTGGGTGCCGCCGTAACACAAGTCACCAACAGAGGGACCGATGTAGGGTGCCGCACATCCGCAATTCATTTTGAAAACTATGCGCTGATCATGCTGACTACAGATTTTAAATCGGTACCTCGAAATCTCTGAAGTGTAATTTCAGAAATTTTATCGATCAGACCTCTAGTGGAATTACTTTGATTCTTAACAGGACTAATCAGTGAGGTTGTGGTAACTGTTACCAGGTACTTTAACAACGAATTTTATCTCCAAGCAAACATTTTGTGGAATATACTTTTTGTTTCAAAACTGTTAATCATATGTCTATAGAAAACATCCCAAGGGAATTATGGGACATTAGAAATAGTTTGCACATAAATAATTATAACTCCTGTAAATTTATGTGGTCAAATTATTTTAAAATTGAGATTGTTGTTAAGTGTGGTATCTTATAGTGAGTGGTACTCCACATATTTATAATTAGAAACTGCATGTAATGTATTATGATTTTGACAACGCTTCCTACGAAACAATTTTTAAGACAAACCTGTAGATGAACTTGCTTGTAGAAAGCTCAAAACTTGAATTCGTTGTTTATTGTTTACAATTACACACATTTTTTTGTGTGAAAGCTCTCCCAAATTATCAAACTTTGAAAGAAATGGTATTTAAAAGATTTTGATCATACAGCGATCCAAGATATATATAGATGCATAGTAAGGTGGAAAGTAAAGGTGGAAATACCCCATGTACAATTTTTTCTCTTTCTATCTTATGCATTTTGTGTGAGACAAACAATTATCAAATTTTATGTAAAATTTTGAAATTTATCACCAGAATTATTTGTAAAACAGAATCTTTGGTTTATTTGACGTTTTACTTTTCTACTTCTTTATTTGAATAATGACGATTGCTGAAGGAAGGGGGAAATTTGTATTTTCAGAAGTTTGTATCACGACCTGCTTTATTAAATATACACCGACCTGTTCAGTCGTCTCACGGGTAAATGTCAAACAAAATACGTGCCAACTATAAAAAAAACAATGGTAAACAAATTTGTACAGCTGGTTGTCGCCACAAAATTCCGCAGATCTATTGCCGATAAGATAAGAAAATCTGTGGTGACGTAGAAAACGTGTCATATCAGTATCTCATTTTATGTATACCTATATGTTCTATTGGATTGCAAGATATTTTTTTTAGATTTACCTTAACACCTGGTAATGCGACATAAAGGTACTTAAGTTATAATTATACTTCTCACCCGATGTGAATCGAATCTAAAGACACATCATTGCAAAATTAAATATTGAATAATAATGTACGTTTTCATTTATGTATGTATTGTTGGTAGCATCTCCATTACCGCAAATTACGTTATTTACTGAACATATAAAGTCGTATCCTGGATTTTTTTTTAATACAGAACATAATTTTTGAAACGCCATTTCCCCCACCTTTCCTGGTGTGTTTTTAAAGATGTATACACTTTTTGCACAATTTCCATACTTTGGTTTAATTTTAAACCTATAGTTTCTAATTGTTCTATTGCATCAGCAATAATTTTAAAGTGAGTTTTAATGTACAAGAGTTCATTTTTAACCTTTGCTTTATTCAGGAATTCTTGAGCTTTTTTAATGCTTTATGAATCTGTGGCATCAAGTGACATTACAACCTAAAAATATTCAATATAAGAATGATAGTAAAAAAACCATTATATATTTACTGACTTGTTTTAAAACATCAAAGTGTTCTGCATAAAACAATGCTGCTTGAATCCAAGTGCCCCACCTGGTTAATACAGGTTCAGATGGGAGAGGTGTATTTGGTAAACTGTTTTTATAAAACTCTACTCTTATTGGTGCTTTTAAAAAGATTTTCTTAACATTGCTAATTATCCCATTGACATCTGGATAATTCAGTCTAATTGTTTCAGACACTAAATGTAACCTATGTGCCATACATGTTAAGTGTGTTATATTTTCATAAAACACCTTCAAATTAGTACCAGTTTTGATCATGTATGAAGTACCATCTGATACAAACCATTTAACTTTTTTGTGTTCAGTTCCTTTTGGCCACAATAAAGCTACAAATTAACAATTAAATAAATTCTAATAATTTCAACGCTTCAAATTATCAATAGCACACCCAATGATTCGTTTATAAATCTCGAGATTGTGTTACTATTAGTTTTTATCAAGCTGCTTCAAAGCTAGTAGAAATGGACGGCCAGATTCTTCAGAAGATATCTTTCCAATTACTAAATGGGCTATGTATCTTCCTAATCTATCCGTCGTCTCATCGACGCTAATCCAAATATTATTATTGCCAATAGAATTTTTAATTTGTTTAATTACCTGTAAATTATAAAATATATGTTAAAAAGTTTTTAAATAAAAATTCTAGTGCTCACCATATAGTAATCTTTTGGTAAATATTTTTTTCTCATAGTGTTTTCTGAGGGTAAATGCCTTCCTGTATATTTATGCATAAAATTTTTAAACTCAGAACAACTAACTTTATTCCATGGAATATTTGCTGCGGTAAATGCCCTACATAAATCGGTGCAAAATTGCGTAAAATCATTGTCGGAACTAATGTTTAATAAAGTCTGTTTACTGGATTTATTCTCGTTCTTTTTATGTGCATCGCCAATGCAGTGTTGTTCAAAGTGTGATTTTTTTTCGCACTTAAACTAGGAAACACAAATGTGAACATAATTCAAGCTTCAGTATTTTAAATGTTTACTTACAACTTTTCCACACACTTTGCAGAATAACTCATTGCCTTTGGTTGAAGAAGGAAATTGAAAATTAGTGTCCAAATTATTCCCTAACCATAATTTGATTTTATCTTTCCTGGATGATTTTACCTTAGGCATTTTGAGGATTCGAGTACGGTCCTGACTACGATAAGCAGAACACGCTCCGAAATCCAAACTCGAAAATCGAGAGATATCGAGCGTCAAAAGCGAAAGAGAAGTAGTAGAACACAAAGAAGTGAAGTGGAATAAGAGTAAGAAGCACCAAGAAGTGTAAGGACAGCAATTATTCGGGAAAGTGTGGAATTAAAAGAACCTAACCTCCGAAGAGATAGTCTGGGTGACAGTTCTTATCGCGGCACGAAGTAAACAACACAGGAACGTACTAGATACACAGGAAGCAAGAAAGTCGGCCAGGGAATGCTAAACGGGAATTCTGAACCGGAAAAAGGACGCAAACTAGCAATAGAAGAACAAGACAACCAGAAACGAAAAAGAGAAACCTCCTTTTCACCATCACCGGAAGGTCAAAGAGTACAGAGGAAGCAGAAGAGGGTACAAGCAGGAGACATGGACGAAGTAAAGAATATGTTCAAAACGTTAATGGAGGAAATCGCAGAAATGAAAAGAGACCAAAGACCATACCAAACAGATGTAACAACACTAAGAGAAGAAAACCAAAGACTGACCGAAAGATTAGAAAGAGTGGAGCAACACTTAGAAAAACTGGAAAAAGCAGAAAGAAGAAATAACATCGTAATCAAAGGAGGGAAATTACAAGGAAGCGAAATAACAGCAGAGGTTGAAGAACTCCTAAAAAATAAGGTAGGAATCTAAACTAAGATACAAGACGCAAGATTATTCAACAAAAAATACGACATAGTAGTAGCAAAGACAGAGAACTGGGACACAAAAAGAGCAATCATGAAACAGAAGAACAAGTTAAAAGGATCAAAAACGTTTATTGAAGACGATTACACCAAACAAGAGAGAGAGAGATACAGAAGAAAATAGGAGGAATAGCAGCAGCAGAAAAAGGGAAAGGAGTCGAGGCAAAAGTAGGGTACAAAAAGATGATATGGGCAGGAGAAGTCTGGCATTGGGACACTAAATTAGACAAATTAGTGAAAGCATCGTCGCACCCCAAAGAAAATCCAAAAAACTAACAGAGGAAGAAACCACACACCGGAAGACAATGACGACGTATGCAAAGCTCATGGATGACCCGATAGGAATTACGAAGCGAAAGAAAAACCCGAAAATTAGAATAGGAACATGGAATGTTCGAGGAACATATAGCGAAGGAAAACTCAAGCAAATAGTTCAAGAATTACAAAGGTATAATATAGATGTAGCAGCTATACAAGAGACGAAACAAAAAAGCAAATTCATCACTGAAATAGATCACTACATATTATTTAATAGCGGAATTGACAACAGAGAACTAGGAACAGGATTCATGGTGAAGAAGAGCCTGAAAGGAGCAGTAATTACCTTTAAACCAATCTCAGAAAGAATGAGCTATATAAGATTGAGAAGTAAGTACAGGAAAATAAGCCTACTGAATGATGCACCGACTGAAGAGAAAGATCTAGAAGTAAAAACAGAATATTACGAAGAACTAGAAAGAGGATATGTGAAAATACCAAAGCATGACATTAAAATGGTTATAGGAGACGCCAACGCAATGATAGGTAAAGAGAATTGCTACAGGCCAACAATCGGGAAAGAAAGCAAACACCAAAAAACGAATCAAAATGGAGAAAAACTGATAGAGTTTGCAGAAGAAAATAAAATGGTAGTCAAAAGCACCTTCTTTGCTCAGAAAGAGATCTACAAAGGCACATGGATGGCGCCTGACGGAAAAACGGTCAACCAAATAGACCACATACTGGTAGAAAGGAGAGATGCCCAACTAATAACCAGATTAACAAGCTACAGGGGAGCAGAAGCGAATTCAGACCACTTTCTAGTAAGAGCAGACCTCAAACAAGAAATACCGAAGAAAAAAAGAAGGAAAGAAGACGCAACGTGATATAAATGTAAACAAACTTAAGAAAGCTGAAGTACAACAGGAATACGAACAAAAGATGAATGAGAGAATAAGATCAACAGAGTAAGACATACCTATAGAAGAGAGGTGGGAAGAACTACAAGAGAACATATGGAAGACCTCGGAAGAAGTACTAGGGTTCGTCAAAAAAGACAACAAAAATAGAAACGAATGGTTTGACGAGGAATGTAGAAAAGCAATAGAAGCGGGGAGGTCAGCCAGACAGAAATATCTAAAATCAAAAAATGAGAAGAACCAAAAAGATTACCAAGAAAAAAGGAAAGAGTACAAGAAGATATGCAGAAATAAGAAACGAGCAAAGATGGAAGAACAAATACGACAAATAGAAGAAAACTTCAACAAGAATGAAATAAGGAACTTCTACCAGGACGTGAAAAAAGAGAAAAGAGGCTATCAACCACGAGCAATATATTGTAAAGACAAGGATGGCAACCTGATAGGAGACGAACAAGCAAGAATAAAGCGATGGGCAGAATACTTTGAAGAGCTGCTGAATGAACAGGATACACAGCAAGATACGAACGAAAAAGAGAACGACTCGGATGACCCAGATGAAACAATAGAAATTGACGAAGGAGAGATCAGAGAAACACTAAGGCAGATGAAAAACAACAAAAATCCTGGTAGAAACGGAATAAAGGGCGAGATGCTAAAGTACTGAGGAGAAGCAGTAGCATCAGAGATACATCGACTAGTGCTAGAATGTTGGAAGGAAGGAAAAATGCCAGAACAATGGAGTGAAGCAGTACTTTGCCTGATATTTAAAAAAGGGGATATTACGAAATGCGAAAATTATCGCGAAATAGCGCTGCTAGACGTAACGTATAAGGTAATGGCCACTTGAATCAACCGAAGACTAAAGCAGCATATGGAAAAAATAGTAGGAAAATATCAAGCAGAGTTTAGGAAAAATAGATCTACTATAGACCAGATATTTATATTGAAGCAACTACAAGAAGTACATTACGAACAGGGAGTCAACTTATATCTGCTGTTCATAGACTTTAAAAAAGCCTATGACACGGTTAACAGGAAAGAACTGCTAGAAGCCATGCAAGAACTGGGAGTCCCAAGAAAACTAATAAAACTGACAAAGATGACCCTGCAGAGCACCAGAAACAGAGTCAGGATAAATGGTCTGTTGTCAGAACCATTCCAAGTAAGAACAGGACTCCGGCAAGGAGATCCAATATCAACTACCCTGTTCAATCTAGTACTCGAAGCAATAATAAGGAGAAGTGGCATCCACAGAACGAGCACGATATACGAAAAAAGACACCAAAATATAGCCTTTGCAGATGACGTGACATGTATAACGAGAACAGAAGCAGAAATGAAGAAAATGACAAAAAATCTAATCAGAGAAGCGAAACGAATGGGTTTAGCGATCAACCAAGAGAAAACGAAGTTTATGAAGATGGAAACAAAACAAACCCCAGCAAAACCACTGAAGGTAACTACAGAAGCAGGAACAACATACGAATTCGAAGAAGTAAATGGGTTCAAATATCTAGGAGTAGTAATTACAAACAAAAAAAGAAATGAACGAAGAGATAGAAGAACGGATCGCGAAAGCAAACAAGAGTGTAGGAAGATTAAACAGATTTCTGAGGAGTAAGAATGTAACACGATGAACAAAGAAACAAGTATATAAGACAATAGTAAGACCTACAGTCCTGTACGTTAGTGAAACATGGACGCTAACGAACGAAAAGGAACAGAAGTTGAAAGTATGGGAACGCAAGATACTACGAAAGGTATATGGAGGTATAAAAGAACTAGACCAATGGAGAAGAAGAACAAACCGAGAGATCGAGGAAATATACGGAGAACCAACAATCACGAAGATAATCAGAGCACAGAGACTAAGATGGTTAGGCAACGTCTGAAGAGCGCCAGAGGAAAGGACAATTGGGAAAGTATTAGACCGCCTAAAAGGAGGAAATAAAAAGAGAGGAAGACCAAAACTGAAGTGGATAGACGATGTTCGAAAAGATCTTCAAAGCTTAGGCATTGAAGATTGGAGATCCAAAGCAGCCGACAGGAACAAATGGAAAATTATTGTTAAAAAAGCCCAGGGCCTTTAAGGCCTGCAGAGCTGAATTACATATATTTTGAGGATTCTTTACTGTATGCACAAAAATCAAAACCGACCCCAGCACACTCACTAACACGCAAAGACACTCAGTATCACTAACAATAAACTTCTAAAATAAAATGCTTTTTCAGAGATTCACGTCCTTCCGTTTATTATCAGAATGAAATGCAGGCCAGCGTTGTCAGTTGGCGACAGCAACCCCTACCATTAAACTAAAGGGCGTTGTTTACAACCCATTTTTAAACAATCTGCCAGTCAAAGCAATGAAGTCATGGAAACTCTCTATTGTGCAAGCACGTCCGCTTCGTTGGTCGTGGAATCCTATTTTAAGACTCTTAAAATTTACAGTTAGGTCGTTTAATTAACACTTTACGTCTCTAACGGTAGATTAGGCATTTTAGGTAGTAATAAATGGGCGTTAAATAAACAGATTTTTTTAAATTCGGGTAAATATATAAATTTCGCTGCAATGCCTGAAGTAGCTATAGAAAGGCAAAAAATCTAAGATCCGAAGCCTAATACTGAGTTACTGTGCTCTTTGGCCTTATTCTTGACCCTGCTCCTGGAGATGCCACTTACGAAAGTGTGCGAAACGTTGAGCCCAAAAACTCAATTTACACGGTTCCAACCCGGAAAACGATCATGCATTGATTCCCACCGGGCAACCTTCGAAATTAATACACATATATCTACAATCTAGAGTAATAAAACGTGGTACTAAAGAAGTTTCCAGAAAATACGAATGTATTTTAATGTAAATATATTGCGAAGAGAGGTACCTGCATGTTGCCATAATTTAATTTCTACAAAAAAATTACTACTAGCTAGTTACAAGTTATTCAACCATTTTTCTTTGATGAATTGTGCTCCCTTTTCAGCGATCATAACAATCGTACCATGTGGATTACCAGAAACCACAAATGGCATAATTGAAGCATCTATGACTCGAATTCCTTCTATTCCATGAAGCTGTAACGTTGGATCTACAACAGCTAGACGATCGGAAGAGGGACCCATTTTGCAGGAACTAGATTGATGGTTTTCTGGTCGGGTTGAGTATCTGATGGCACACTCCCAAAATTGGTCAGAATTGTATCTAAAAATACAGTAAATAAGACACACACAATACATCTGCTACGTGTTGAGTACTAAAGTTACAATACGGAAGAAAGAAAATTTAAAATGGATAATTCAGAACTCTACGAATATCATGATAAATCTGAGTTTTGAAAGATTCCATGAAATTGTAAACATTGTAGAAACTTCACCAATGTAAGACCGAATTTAGTAATCACAGTCAGTATAATATTGATACAGAAACAAATTAAATGAACACTAACAAAACAATCATGTAGATAATAAATAATTAAAAAAAAAAAAACATGGACATCTACAAAGAACTTATTATTAAAAGTCTGTAAACAGAATTTGGGGGCCATAGGTAAGCTGCTGATATGGAAGAATTTAATGGGAAATCGGTAAGGAGTATTAGTCCTGAAAGAACAAAAGACAAGAAAGATTGCGAAGGATATTTCTGATATTTGTAATATACTACTCAACAGGGAACAAATTTGTAGTAGTGCACGATATGATAAATGGGTACTGGAGATATAGATTCACTGAAAGATATAAATTTCCAAATGGTAATGAGAATGAGTTTGTCATAATTGAAGATCAAGCAATAATATAACCGGGTTATTATTAGTTGCGTGTCCTGCACGACGTCCTGATTTAACGCCACTTGATTTTTTGTTGGTTCTAGAAAAATGAAATTTTTAAAAGAATAATACGCAACGAACTGAAGAAATTTTGAGCTAATGTAATAATATGAATCAATAAATGCTTCAAAATATGCTTGAGAATTTACCTAGAAGGGTTACGCTGCATTTAGAGTAAAACAGTGGCCACTTTGAACATTCCTGTGACTGATTTAAAATTGATTGTAATAGTAAAATTTTAAGTAAGAACCTTATTTTTACAAGCAGCAAAATTTTTCAATCTAAAATAATGTTTTTTTACTATGCTAACCAAAATTTGTCTGCTTGTCCCCACCAACAATGGAATGACGTCATTTCCAAATTGTATATTGGTAAATATTATTTCAATTTTATAAATAAAATAATCTTTACATGTGGTTTATGAAGTCGTGTTTAGTTTTTACCCTAAACATCCAGATTTTTGGAAAAAAAAAGTCAAAATTCCATCACAACATTTTGCAATTTAGCTTCGAAACTTCAATACCGAATACTGTGAAATCTTGAAAACGTTTTAAGATTATCGTAGTCATGGTAACCGTTAATGAAAAGCTATTCGTTTATCCCTTTCTAAAAATTGATAACATCATCTTAAAATTTTGCCAAATAAATCCTGTCTGAAATATGCAAAAAATTATGACTCTATATAATTCTGGTCTATCAATGCACTCATAGATTTTAGAATTACTTAGACAGGTTGCCTTAAAAAAAAATAATAAAAGGGGCAATTTATTGTACGGATTAAAACCATTCTCACTCCATTCCATTTTATCAAAAATTTGGAAATACAGTACTGTTATTATTAGTATTACACTCCATCTATCTAAACTGATCAATGTGTCCTTGTAATTTTTATATATTTATTTTAACATTACAAACACATCTTTATTTTGTATTGTAAGAATTATCACAAAAAAAATAAAATTCGCACAATCAAATCTTTTTCAAATAATCTGGATTTATTTACCTTCACCCATTTTTTGATGTCACAATTTTTCTTTTTTTTTATTTTCTTTATTTTTTCAATTTTTCCATTTTTCAACTTTAATCTTTTCAATTTTTAAACTCCCGACTTTCAAATTTTCCGTTTTTTCAACTTCTTGATTTTTATTTTGCATTTTCTCATTTTTTTAATTTTCATTTTCTTGATTTTATATCACAGTTTTTCGTGGTTTTTATTTCCTCTACTTTTTCAATGTTTCGATTTTTTAATTTTTCTTTTATTCAATTTTTCAATCTTTGACTTCTCAATTCTTTGATTTTCTGAAACCTTTAATTGTAAATATTTCAAATTGGGAAACCCACAAATTGTAAAACCGAAAAATTATGAAATAGTCAAAATTGTAAAGTTGAAAAACTGTAAAATCGAATATATAAAAAAGTTTTAAAATCCTTATAATTATTACTACATATTTAAAATGAAAACTAAAAAAGTCGCAGATCAAAAATTGAAAAAAGAAAAATTAACAGATAAACAAGTTGAACAACCAAAAATTAAACAGAAAAATTTCAAATCGTAAACTGAAAAATCGAAAAATTGAAAAATTTCACATTGAGAAAAAAATTGAAAAAAATAAAGAAAAAAAAAAATTTAGACGAAAAATTGCAAATCGAAATACTGGAATATCCAAAAGTTGGAAAATCGACAAACTGAAAAATGTAACAATGAAAACTTGAAGAGATATATATCGCAAATTTGAAGAAACAAAAAAATAAAAACTTGAAAAATTGTAAACCGAAAAATTGTAAAAATAAAGAATATAACAACCGAATCGAAAATTTGAAGAAATAAAAAATTAGAGAATCGAAAAACTGAAAAATTTAAATTTGAAGACTCGAGAAATTTTAAATAAAAAAATTGCAAAATATAAAAATTGAAAAAAAACTCAAAAATTGGGAGATTAAAAAACTGAAGAATTGAAAAATTCAAGTCAAAAAGTTGCGGGACTGTTGTTTACACCACTGGTTTTAACTTTGTAGAGTTCATCAGAAAACAAAAATCGCAAACAATATTTATAATTTTTCAAAGAAACAGGATTTGTTGGGCTGTATTTCAAGGGCGAGGGAACTTCTGTGGAAATAACCTTCGACCATTTTTTTAACGAGTTGGTGAATGCTTGTATGTATTACTGGAGCGGTTTTGACTTTTTCAGAAACATAATTCAATAGAGAAACATTGTAAGATAAAATACTGAGAATAAGATAGCTTGTTTTAAGGTAACTACTGCTTTTACATTACATAATATCATAAAATGTAACACTCAATTTGATATGAGTCAGTAAATAATTCTGTTGAGGAGAACGGTAAGTTTTTACTTCCCGAGCGTAAGCAAAGGAAGTATTGTAATCGAGTCCGTCGGCCGACTCTCTACTTTTACGTTTTCTCGATCTTTCATGACCCCTAGAAGACGAAGAAATAGGTCTCCCATTTCCGTCTGTCTGTCCGTCCGTCTGTCCGTCCGTCTGTCCGTCCGTCTGTCCGTCCGTCTGTCCGTCCGTCTGTCCGTCCGTCTGTCCGTCCGTCTGTCCGTCCGTCTGTCCGTCTGTTGTCCCGGATTTTTATTAGACAGATAATCTCCGAAAGTACTCGACCGATTGTTGTGAAATTTTGTACTTATATTAAGAATATCATGTAGATGGTAAAACGCTAACCAAAATTTGTCTAATCATCCCCACCACTAATGCGATGACGTCACTTCAAAATTGTACATAGTAAATGGGTTTTCAATTGTATAAAATAACATAGTCCTACACATGTAGTTTACAACTCTGAATCGACTTTTCACCCGAAACGTCCAGATTTTTGGAAAAAAAATCAAAATTATAAAACAACATTTTGAAATTTAATTTTTAATCTGCTAACCAGAATGCTTTGAAATGTTGCAGATGTTTTAAGGCTATAAAGAGCATCATAAATCTTTAGTCAAAAAATATTTGCTTATCCCCTCCAAAAACTTGATGACGTCAGCTCAAAAGTTTGTGGAATAAATCATATCTAAAATGTACAAAATATGATGAGCCTGTACTTGTGATCTATCACTCCATTCATATTTTTTGGATTTGCATATACAGGGTGACTCAAAAAAATTAATGAATGCGTAAATATATTTTATTGATTTAATCAGGAACTACAAAACCGAATGCTCTGAAATCTTGCAGATGTTTTAAGGTCATAAAGAGCATAATAAATGTTTAGTCAAAATATATTTGCTTATCCCCTCCAAAAACTTGATGACGTCAGCTCGAAAGTTTGCCGAATAAATCATATCTAAAATGTACAAAATATGATGAGCCTGTACTTGTCATTTATCACTCCATTCATATTTTTTGGATTTGCATATACAGAGTGACTCAAAAAAATTAATGAATGCGTAAATATATTTTATTGATTTAGTCAGGAACTACAAAACCGAATGCTTCGAAATCTTGAAGACATTTTAAAATTATCATAAGCATGGTAAATTTTTGATCAAAACGTATTTGGTCGTCCCCCCTAAAAAATTTATGATGTCACCACAAAATTTTGCTGAAAAAATCCTATCTAAAATGTACAAAATATGGTGAGTCTCTTCTTGTGATTTATCATTCCATTCAAATTTTTTCGATTTGCATATACAGGGTGACTCAAAAAAATTAATGAATGCGTAAATTTATTTTATTGATTTAATCAGGAACTACAAAACCGAATGCTTTGAAATCTTGCAGATGTTTTAAGGTTATAAAGAGCATAATAAATTTTTAGTCAAAATATATTTGGTTATCTTCTACAAAAAACTGATGACGTCAGCTCAAAAGTTTGCCGAATAAATCGTATCTAAAATGTACAAAATATGATGAGTCTGTACTTGTGATTTATCATTCCATTCATATTTTTGGATTTGCATATGCAGGGTGACTCAAAAAAATTAATGAAGGCGTGAATTTATTTTATCGATTTAATCAGGAATTACAAAACCGAATGCTTTGAAATCTTGGGAATATTTTAAAGTTATTATAAGCATGGTAAACTTTTGTTCAAAATGTATTTGTTCATCCCTCCTAAAAAAATTGATGACGTCACCCTTAAATTTTGCTGAATAAATCCTATCTAAAATGCAAAAAATATGATGAGTTTGTACTTGTGATTTATCATTCCATTCATATTTTTTAGATTTTCTTAAGAGGTGGTTCAAAAAAATTAATGAAGTCAATTTATTTTATTGATTAAATTAAAGGCAACACTTATTATTAGTATTACACCCCAACCAACCCAATTTGGTAGACACAAAATTTGTTAAAGGAAAAACTCGGTTGAAACATAAGGGTAGCACGCTTATTTACATCGACTTTAACATTACAGACCTGCATTTGTTTTATGCGTTCACTTGATTCCGCGAATGTGAAATAGACATGTTTATAATCAACCAATTGTGAATTTCACCGTCAAGAATTAAAATAAAACCCAATGTTTTATATAATAAGCGGAAGTCGAAGCAATAAAACCGACGGTCGTTTTGTTTACAGTTTCTCTGTTTGGCTCTCACGTATGCTGTTACGTCTGTCATCTTAAATTAAGAATGTTTATACATACACGATTTTCAGTTGCCTCTGATACGTAGGTATACGTGAGTAAATTGTTTCGTTATTTTATTGATTATTACAAATCAATATTCAAACGACCCAATTCATTTTCCCGAAAATTTGAGAATATAATAATTTTATTCTTAGTATTACACTACATCTATTCCAACTGATATACGTGTCCTTGCAAAAATGTTGATGACGTCATCGCAAGTTTTTTTTAAATTCCCACTACAAAAATGTAATGAGAAAAAAAACACAATAGGCATGCAGTCGTCAAGTTTCCGACAGCGAGGGAAGTACTGTCTAAACTCTTTAGACCAATTTTTTTTATTTAATTTCACATATACCGTGTGATCAGAAATGACTGAGTCTGTTGGTAGTACTTTTTAAACAAAAGTGTAAATTTTTCCTGCGTTTATGTTGGCATAACTGTATGACAGATACGTCAATCGCGATAAATTTAGGTTATATCTAAAAAATATTTTGCAAATGAAAAATGTCAACAATCTGTCAATTTTCACAGCTGACAATCGGAAATTATTGAAAACACATTATACCAATTTCAACTAAAAATCCAGGATTGCCAATAAGCTGATCACGCGGTACTTATATAATTAAATTTGTATGTATCTATTGGGTTCTATGCTATTAAAAATTTCACTGAATAAACCTAGGCAACTCACATTACACACTTAACCAGTATTTCCAGCTGCTGCAAATACGAATCCAAGAAAAAAACGTATTACGTCATTTATTTTTATGCACAAAAATGTGGTGAATTCAACGATTCATACTTGCTTTCAAAGTTGGTATGCAAATATTTAGTGAAGGTAAATTGCTTTATTGTTCGCTAAACTAATAAAACATTTTAAACAGGGGAAAATTTTTCCAGTTTGCAACGACAAAATTGTGACGTCATTACATACGTACCTTAGACAATCACTAATTAAAAAAACATTTAGAAGTTTCATGTTACAAGTAATTAAAGTAATAAGTATTTTGCTGTGTGACAGGAACGTGTTTTATCCACATTTTTACATAAATAATAAAAAAAAAGAAAAATTGTAGAAATTCATATTTCTGCAGCCGCACACGCCGTAAATACACAAAGTACAGTAAACAAATAACTTACGAGCCAATTTCAAGTTGGATTTACGATTTCGCAAGTCCCCGTTGCCATGGAAGATGCGATGACAGCAGTCGCTAGGACGAATCAAATCGCGAATCGCAACAACTGTCATCGAAATTACCATAGCAACGGCATTGCCCTTAAAGGGGGTAATTTCAAGTTGGATTTGCGAAATCGCAAGTGCCGTTGCTATGGTAATTTCGATGACAGTTGTTGCGATTGGCGACTGCTGTCATCGCATCTTTCGTGGCAACGGGGACTTGCGAAATTGTAAATCCAACTTGAAATTGGCCCGTTAGTTAATAAGTGCATCGTAAATATTAATTCGGAACTTACTTAAATTGTTTGGCACAATTTCCATAATCCTCCCGCGCTAGTTTAATACCGTATTTGGTCCTGAGAATTTTGCTCTTGCTGAGTTTCTGAGCGATTCGAACTCCTTCGATTAAAATTTTAATATCATATTCATCTGTCAAATAGTTAGGACGCATAAGAGGAGGATCCAGTGGCCTATTTGTTTTCAGACCTATGTAGCCTCTACTTTTTGGACGTAATACAACAGGCGATATTAAAATCGCTTTTTTACTGTTATAAGTGCCCAAATGTGCATTTTCTCCAACCACACCCCACCTAGAACAGTTAGCCAAAAATCCTTCAAAAAAAAATTGCAAGTCTGGATTAACTTCAGACGAATTTCCATATTGAGTAGTCAGTCTGGCTGTAACTTGCGCCATCCCGGTAGAAGACATGGGTCCATTCCTGTACACTAAATAGTGACCGAGAGCTAGTCCATCAAGATCATTTACATCCTTCATCGATTGCAACTCAAACCTCACACCAAAAGAGACGTGATTCTGAAAGTTTTTGCCAACTCCTGGAAGGTTGTGGACTTGGGTTATGTTAACTTTTTTCAGTTCTTGTTTTGATCCGATTCCTGAGAGGAGGAGGATCTGTGGCGAGTTGATAGCGCCAGCAGACAAAATTGCTTCGCGTTTGACTTTGACTCTGTAGAAGCGGTTGTTGTAGACGAATTCTACTTCTGATACGGTTTTATGGTGGCTGTCTTTTCGTATTAGTAATTTTGTTGCGGTGGAGTTGATCATGATGTGCAGGTTTGGGCGTTTGCGGGCGGGGCGTAGGAAAGCTCGGGCACTACTCAGTCTTGAACCGTTGCTGAAATTAAGAAACAAATGTTAGAACGTTTTCAACAAAAAGTTTATTACTGATTAAACATGTTGTTGATGAGCAAATGTAAAACTGTTTTCTTTTGTGCAGTGTAGTCAAGGTTGATAAATATCAATTTATCAGACAATAACTACATAGCCTAGCAAAATATGTTAGAAGCTAAGATGATTTTGTAAAGAAATGGCTAGTAATGTATAATTAATAGGTAGCATAAAAATTTAAATAAAACAAAGGAACTGACCTCACTGGATACTGCGGAACATTAAAAAAAAAACAGAATTTAAGAGGTGTTGTTCAAAATTTTAAACATAAAACAAATTTTGAGAAACTCGCGTCTAGTCTCTAGCAAACTCAGTCCTACGTAAATCTTGGAAACCTCTTTATCACTACGTAAATTACAGGGTATCCTCAAGCCCAGGAATGTAACAAATTTGTCCTGCATAGCTTCAATTCGGTCTTTATAGACCTGATAAATAGGCAACCAAATTATGGACCCATATTCTAAGGTAGAGCGAACAAAAGTTGAGAACAAAACGTCAAGGTTCGAATAATTTTGAACGCTCGACAGTACTTGTTTATGCGTCCCAAAACATTATTGTCGCATGAGACAATAAAGTCGTAATGAAGTACGTTTGTTAACCTACTATCTAGAAATATTCCGAAATTTTTAACAAGGTCACAACTTTAACAACTTTGCCACAGATAAAGTAATGTGAAACAGAAGGTGATAATTTATGGGAGAAATATATGGGTATATATTTCTCAAGGTTAAGTACCATTAAATTATCATCAAATTTAAAAAACATATTTAAATCGCGCTGGAGTGCTACTATGTTGTTAATACTTCTAATGATTTGAAATATCTTTTCATCATCTGCAAAAAGAGCGAAGTCACAAGAAAAATGTTTACTACGTCATTGATATATATTGAAAGTAACAATGGTCCAAGGATGGATCCTTGTGGAACTTCCGAGGGTAAGCAGTGTGCACTAGAAAGGCAACTCGTATCTAACTTTAACAAATCGTCAACAACTCCACTGAAGCTAATGAAGATATTGCTTAGATTCACATTGGAATCATAATTAACGTTAAAAGACAGTACCCTTCTATCACAATATGCGGAGGAGAAATAGTCGCCAAAAGATGAGAAATATTTAAATTAGTGTATAAGATTTTATCGACTAACTTCATAAGTAGAAGTAGTGTGTTATTTGAAAATTTCTTACGAATATAACTCCAGAAATGCTTAAGATTCTCCGGTAATTCATCTTCAATTGCACACATGTGATTCTTGTAGGCCTGCTTAATCATAATTTTAAGGTCATTGGCAAATAAAGTATCACAGATAATTTTGTCAGAAATTCCTAAAGATGAAAAAGGAACAAAACCGGTAACTTCGTCTTCAGACAACCAGATTATGATAAGATATCACAGTTACCGAACTGATCACATATAGTACTCGCAGTATCAGAATGACTAACATATTTGGAAATATCGCAATCAGGAGGTAAATATACAGTTCCTACCATAATATTGCAAGAACCAAAAGGTATTTTAACAAATATTTGCTCAACAGAATTACAGCGCAACGAAATTTCAGTTGTAGAGAAGATTTTCTTTACAGACATGTTTTTTCATACTGTTGTTGGTTGTTCCGGTCAGTCCCAAATACTACATATCTGTTATCAAATAACTTATTGCTGTTCACTTCCTCGGAAAGCCATGTTTCCGTAAAGATAATCACACAGTACTCTTCACACAAGCTTTCACAATAAAAATTAGGCAGCTTAGTGTTCAAACCCTTGACGTTCTGGTAGAAGGTAGACATCTGATTAAAAGCAGTTATGTTACGACTTAACTTGTGCTTTGTCGATTTTTCGAAAAAAAATAAAACTTCTTGACTTATTCCTGCAGACCACAGGTCTTCATTCAATAACTTTTAAAAGAGATCCTCATTGGTGGTTATCCTTTTTGCGATACTTTTAGCCGTATCGCGTTTAAGTAATTTCTCTACCAGGAAATTTTGAGCTAAGGTAGTCCCGTATAGTCTCAGCCTCACAGTCCAATGATAAGGTACCCACATAATTGTGGACAATTTTTAAAGCTGTGTGAAATGGAAGAGCAGTTAAGATTTTCCGTCGTCGCTAGTATCTAAGTTTGAATCTATTACATCGTGCATGTCTTTACGATGACTAAAAGTTTCTTCCTCGAGTGAAGATTTATATGTTTTTCTCGTGGATGTAGCTGACATTTTGTCTTTTTCACATTAACTTTAATCGAAGGTTCATGAAGCAAAAATTTCATCTCATTATCATCAGCTGATGAAGATTCCGATACTGTTGGAGTCGTTCAAGTCATCTAGCCACTTGTCCTTCGGGATTCTTCATCTGAAGGAGCCATGTGAGGCCTGCGTGATCGGTTCTAATCAGGAATTTGCGTCCATAGAGATGCTTATGGAAGTATTCCACAGCCCTGACAATCGCCAGCAACTCCTTCCTCGTAGCACAGTAGTTCTTCTCGGGTTTCGAAAGTATGCTGCTGAAGTACTCGATGATTTTTTCTTCCTTGTCCTGCACCTGTGACAATACAGCACCTATTCCGATGTTGCTCGCGTCCGTATCCAAAATGAATATTCCCGATGATCGAGGATATGACAGAATAGGACTAGAGCATAGTGCGTTCTTCAATCTCTTAAAGGCTGCTTCACATTCAGCAGTCAGTCATGTCAGAAAACCCATTGACATACCTTCTGTAATACGTGCACAATCCCAAGAAACTCCGGACTTCGTGTTTATCTTTGGGCGTTGGCCAATCACGAATCGCCTTGATCTTCGTTTCCGTAGTCTTGATCTCGCTTGCCGAAACAGTATACTCCAGAAATTCTACTTCTTTTTGGAAGAGGAGGCAGTTCTTCGGGTTCAACTTCAAATTTGCCTTCTTCATTCGGCTAAAGACTTCTTCCACGTTGGTCAAGTGCTCCTCAAATGTCTTTCCCATTACCATGATGTGGTCTAAATAAACCAAACATGTTTTCCATGTTAACCCACGTAATACCATCTTCATCAGTCTTTCAAAAGTAGTCGGGGCGTTACATAGTCCAAAAGGCATTACGGTAAATTGATACAAGCCAGTAGCCGCTTTTTAGGTCTAACGTGGCGGATCCTGATAGGGTTGTGAGCGTGTCATCAATTCGAGGAAGCGGGTGACTGTCCTTCTTGGTTACATTGTTTAATTTCCTGTAGTCTACGCAGAATCTCGTCGATCCGTCTTTTTTGGTGACTAGCACTACAGGCGAAGACCATGGACTATTTGACTCCTCTATGACGCCTTCGTCTAACATTTTTCGTAGCAGTTCCTCGATTTCCTCTTGGTTTGCCAAAGGTAGTCGTCGCGGAGCTTGACGGATCGGTTGTGCGTCTCCAGTGTTTATCCGATGTTGCACTATGTTTGTGCCCCCAGAGTACTGCCCAGGTGCAAACATTCCACTGTGTTTCTGTAAAAACTCTCCTGCTGCTTTCCGCTGATGCTCAGTTAGATGACCAAGCTCTAGGGCAGAAATTTCTAAGTTTCTTTTTATTCCTTCATGACTGTTACCAGAAAGATCTTCGTTGTGATGGATTATCTTCCTGACTGGTTCACAGACGGCAAGAACCTCCCCAATCGTCTCTGCATTCCCTCTGACTTCCACTTTCTGGCAGGCGATCAATCTTACAGGCCTGGATTCAATGCTGCCTTGATTCAAGATAAACTCTTCATTGTCAAGACGTAGGACTTTGTCCACTGGATCGACCGTCAATCCATGGCGGCTAATCAAATCCATTCCCAGAATGAAGTCATCTTCGATGCCAGCCACGAGAGCGCGATGTTTTATCCTCAGCTGACCAATGTGGATTTCTACTTCTGCCTGGCCCATGATTGGCGCCGACTCTCCAGTCACTGTTTTCAATCTGATTGTCTCGAATGAAGTCGCTAGGTCTTTAGCTCTCACGAGTCCACGCCGTATAATTGATACCTCAGCGCCAGTATCGATCGTGATTGCTGCGGGAGTTCCTATAATCTTCCCCGGTATAGTTGGACTATATTTATTATTTGCTGTGAGAACTTTTCCAACAGCTTTTCTAATTTGTTGTTTTCTTCCGTCTTTAATTCTGCCACTCTGACCTTGTGCCAGGTTCTTGAACAATTGTACGCCTTGTCCACTTCCAGCACACGAATCAAGGCCTCCGATGATGTCTGGTACCTTGATAGTTGTAGAACCTTCTTAACTTCGCCGTCGTGAATGCCATTTACGAAGGTTTCTATCGCAAGCGTCTCCTGAAAAGTTGGTGGTGCGTTGGTGTATGCAAGACGTACCAGTCCCTTGACATCTGCTTCAAATTCTTGAAGGCACTCTCCAACTTTCTGGGTTCTTGTCTTCACTTGAGCTGCAAAAACCTGTCTCAGATGTTCATCCCCAAATCAAAATTCCAGAGCAGCAGTTAGGGCACTATATCTGTTTCTATCTTCTTCAGACAGAGTTTGAAGTATCTCTAGAGCTACGCCTCGCAAGGCTATTACCAAGGCTGTAGCTTTCTGTTCTTCTTCCCACAGATTCGCCGTTGCTGCTGCCTCAAACTGCTGTTTATACGATGACCAAGGTGTCTGACCATCATAGGTGGCTGATTGAATTATTCTGGGGGTCGACACCACATTATATAGACTGGTTGTTGCTGCAGTTCTCATCATCTTTTCAAATTTCTTCATTTTGTGCTCCATCCTATCTTCTATACATTCCACAGATTTTTCTAACTCACTCTTCAATTGATACTCCATTGCCATCATATTTCGTCCGACAATATTTTCCATATTTTCCAGATTTGTTTTTACGTTCATTTCTTCTCTGATTTCTTCTATTTCATTCTTGTTTGCTTCCACTTTCTTTTGGAATTTTTCACTTAGGCCGGTGATTATGTCATCTTTTTGCTTGTCTATTTTTGTGTCCATCATTTCCATTTTTCCGTTCACTTCTTCTATTCTTGAACCCATTTTTTCCAATTTCGTGTCCATTTTCTCGTCCATTTCTTTGTTTCTTGCGTCCATTTTCTCGTAGATTTTTTCCATTTTCGCGTCCATTTTCTCATCCATTTTTGCGAGCATAGCCATGATCTTTTCCTCCATTTTCGCGGCTTGAGCTCTAGTCTCGAGAGGCATAAATATTATGAATGAAATAGTAATAATAATAGGGCAAAGTTGAGTCAATTCAATAAAAGTCAATAATTATATTAATTATGGAATAATTAATAAGCGATATTAATAATACCATACAAAATTCACCGATGGCCAAACCGAGCCGTTTGAAAGTTCTTCCAAATCGGAAGAAGAAGATAATATTAAAAAATGTGTCTACTAGTACCATGAGAATCTTCAATTCAATTTGGAGGCAATTTATCACTTTTTGCTTTGAGAGAAAATTATAAACTGGAGCAAAATACTGTAAAAAATTTGCGAATATTTTAGAAGACTGGGAATCTACCACGAGAATAAACAGAAACATATCTTTTGTACCAAGGACAGTGGTACAAAAGACGTTAAAAATTACAAACCATGAACCCTTAGAAAATCTGTAATTTTTTAGGTTTCACTGCGATGTAAATCCAAGTGATTCCTACACCAACGGTATGATCCTGGAATGGCTGAAGTGGTTATTATCAAACATAGCTAAAAACCATCCCCATTAAACCATCTGTTAAAAAAAAAACGTATTCTACCGTTTGGGAGCTACAGTGTCACATACAGATACAAAACAGATAAAGGCTTCAAAGTTATAACACCTGCCTTTTGACGTCGGGGATTCAAAATACTATGGAACATTAGTAATAGAAAATGGGCACCATCATAAATATTTTGGAGAGTGTAACTTCAAGGCTAATGTTTTTTTTTTGGTAATGTATAATTCAACGAAGCAGGTAAACCCGAAATATTATTGAACAAGTTAGTGAAGAAACACAAAAATAATAAACCCTTAAAACCAAAATTGGTTAAGACTCGTTGCGTCGATTGAGGCGCTATCCTCATTTTGACTCGAAAGGAGATGATGATCTTGAAATGGCTCAAAACTATCCCGATTGAACAAACTGTCAAACCTGCGTTGAAATCTGTTCATTCGTTTGTAAGCTACGTGCTAAAGACAGAAAAAAGTTTGAAAACCCTCTTTTTTGTCGGGACTTAAGATGCCACATACCATAGAAGATGAAAATGGTTTACTTACAAATTATGGTATAAAAGTTCTTCAGTAGGGCTTAATGCAATCACAAATCACAAATTTCGTTTTTTAAATAAATTATAAAATTTGATTTTAGGATATTTAATTTATGATAACCCCTATGTATGAAAAATAATGTAGAACATAGCAGCAAAAGTGTAAGAAAAAAAAATTTTGGCAAAAATCCTCAAGGACACGTAAATCAACTTGGATTCCCAAAATTTTCTGGGAAAATGGAGTGAACCATTCCCTATTTAATCAATAAAATAAATTCACTCATTCATTAATTTTTTTTGAGCCACGTGTTTAAGCAAATCTAAAAATATGAATGCAATAAAAAAATAACAAGTAAAAACTCATTATATGTATTTTGCACATTTTGGGTAAAACAACAAACATTTTTTGGGGGGAACAAGCAGATATATTTTGACTAACAATTTACCATGGTTAGAATAACTTTAAAACGTCTGCAAAATTTCAAAGTATTCAGTTTTGCAACTATTGATTTATTCAATAAAATAAATTGACTGATTTATTACTTCTTTTGAGAGATAAGCAAATCTAAAAAATATTATGCACATTTAAGACAGGATTTATTCAGCAATATTTTAGGGTGGCGTAATCAATTTTTAGGGGGGATAAGCAAATACACTTTGATAAAAAATTGACCATGCTTATGGCAACTTTAAAACATCTCCAAGATTTCAAAGCATTCGGTTCTGAAGTTTCTGATTGAATCAATAAAATTAATTCACGCAATCATTAATTTTTTTGAGTCACCCTGTAAAAGTAAATTAAAAAAATATTAATGGAATTGTACGTAAACGAAGAAAAATGTTGCTTGCTTCGGTGGGAATGGAACCACACGTCACCCGACTGCCAGGCAGGTGCCCTTACCACTAGACCACGAAGCGGCTTATCTTTCTCCGCTTGCTACTACTTATTATAGTGTCGTCACAGGATGATAAATCACAAGTATATACTCATCATCTTTTGCATATTTAAGACAGGACTTATTTGGTAAAATTTTGAGGTGACGTCATCCATTTCTGGAGGGAGATGGGCAAATAAATTTTGATTAAAAATTTATCATGCTTATAATAACTTTAAAAATGCATTTGGTTTGGCAGAGTCAAAATTAATTTACAAAATGTTATTTTATAATTTTGATTTGTTTCAAAAAAATCTGCACGTTTCGGGTAAAAACTCAACTGAGTGTCATAAACTACATGTGTAGGACTATGTTATTTTATTCAATTTAAAACCCACTTTCTATGTACAATTTTGAAGTGACGTCATCACATTATTGGTGGGATGATTAGACAAATTTTGGTTAGCGTTTTGCGATCTACATTATATTCCTAATATAAATAAAAAGTTTGACAACAATCGGCCTAGTACTTTCGGCGATTATCTGTCTAGTAAAAATCCGGGACGCCAGACAGACGAACAGACGGACCGACGAACAGACGGACAGACAGGCGGAGACCTATTTTTTCGTATTCTAGGAATCAGCAAACGTTTGAGAAAAATGAAAGTAGCCATTCGTTGGATGGAAATTATTGAGAGCACGATTCGACTTCACCATGGCCATAGTTATAACTACTTATAATGGTAAATATTCAAAGTACAGGTAACTAGAGTAAGCAAAGAAACAAATGCCGATTATTCACTATATTATTACAATTAATGGTTGCCAAAATTTATTTTTTTTGTTACTCGATGGTCTTGTTGTCTAGTGTGTCTGCTTTCCTAGTTAAGTTAAGGAAGTATTGTCCATCGGGTGATTGACTACTTTCATGTTTTTTAGACGTTTTATTGATTAATCGTCTCCACCAATAATTTCATGACATCGTCGCTAGATTTTTCTTGGTAAATGCTAATCAAATTTTGTTATTTGGCATACTCTTGTACTTGTGGTTTATGAATCTGCCTTGAGATTTCTTCTAGGCATCTAAAATTTCACTAAAAGTTTCAAATTGTATAAGAACATTTTTAACTGATGTAAGCAGAACGGTTGGTGTCCGGCCAGCGCAGTGGTTAGAGGTCGGGCTATGGATCTTCTCATAGACTTTTTTCCTTACACTGTGATTAGTATATTATCTATATTTTTAATTAATATACTTATAATCCAGTTTTAACAAACTTTCTTGTACATTCATCTTAGTTACCGAGTGTAAACTGGAAATGTATTGAAATAAGGTTCCTAGTACATATATGAAAAAGGAGGTTTCCTGTTTTCGTCTGAAACCTGTCGTCTGCATGGTGGCCATATTGTTAGACGAGTATCTTCAAAATCTCTGTTGTTAAATTTTTAGTGTAATTAAAGACCGTCCTGTGGATGTTCAAACAATAACCAGGATTCATCTTAAAATTTTTCTAAGTGGACGTGTATTTAAATATACTTATAATAATTAGAGTATTAGTTATTTATTATACAAGTGTGTTATGCAGCGTATAAATCACGCGAGAAAAAGTTTAGTCACGAGCGACGAAGGAGCGAGTGTCTAATTTTCTCAAGTGGTTTCAAGCCATAACACAAGAGTGTAATATAAAATTTTATCCAACACATGTATAAAAACACTTTGTAAAATAAGATAAATCAACTCCAAAAACACATTCCATTTAAAAAAAACATTGGCGTGGTAACCAACGAAATTTTTTTGTTAGCAATGTAAACAAAGTGTAGTTTTGATTAATTA
Source organism: Zophobas atratus (assembly GCA_022388445.1). Lineage (NCBI taxonomy): Eukaryota > Metazoa > Arthropoda > Insecta > Coleoptera > Tenebrionidae > Zophobas > Zophobas atratus. Next base: position 49,439,623 of record CM039445.1, on the reverse strand, counting down.
ATAATAATTTACTAGTGACTTGTTTATCACTTTACTTGTCTAAAGTGAACACAGTTATGATAGATTTATATGCATGTGTTGGAAAAACAATATAATGTTATTTTAACTTAAACATCTATTTTTTTGGAAACAATTCAAAATTGTACAAGAACAATTAGAGCTTTGAAATTTTGCAAATAAAATGTGTCTGTCTGCTTATTCCCTAGAAAAATTTGATAACCTCATCTCAAAATTTTACTAAATGTCAATTCACTATTTTAGTCCCAAATGTGCAATATTTTGAAAAAAATAAAAATGGTTGAACAAAATTTTGCAATAATTTATCTTAGAAACTTAAATTTATCTCGTACTTCGAAATTTCATCAGCCTGATGGATTGTTAATCAGAATTTGTCTATTCATCCCCACCAAAATGTTGATGATGTCATCTCAGAAGTTTCAACTGAAGTGTGGTTTTTCTCTCTTCAGATTTATTAACTTATTTGTATTAAATATTTATAATTACATTCTACTATCAAAATGAAGGTCAAAAACACATTTTTACCATTGTTTGAAATACACATTTATTTGTAAAAAAATTGTCATCGTAAATTGTTGCATTATTCGTTTTCAGTAAGCCATAGAACATTCACTAATAGCTTAACCCTTCTATAGTTTGTTTCAAACACCCACATTGTTGATATTTGTGACACATTACACGATTTTTCCTTCTATTAGGAGATTTTTTCGTGCTGCTCAAACTGTCAAACTAAATTTTGGTAGATATAATTTTGTCAAGGTCTAACTAATCGCGCACTTCCAATTTAAATAATCACCTTTAAGTAATTATCACAGTAAATATATTTTAATTTCAAATTAAGTAAATATATTTTTGCAGCTCAATAGTAGGAGCGGTATACGTGCATTACGTGCATGGAAAATGCAAATCCAAGCTGATAAAACGAAATATTTTTGGCACGACTTCTGGTAAAAAAAGAACAAATTAACTACAATGTATTAGTTGTAGTCGGTTAGTAATACTATTTTCTAGGTAGTGTGGATGATTGTTCTTTGCCTGAATCCATTTACTTTCACTACGGTTAATAGCTATAAATTTATTGGTAGACAAGTTGGCTCCAACAACAGTTTATAATTAGTTCGTTACAAATTTGTTGTTTCAAGTTTTAGAAAAGTTGGGTTAAAAATATTAAATTACTTATCAAAAATTCTTTGTATGGGTGACTGTCAAATTTGATACCGATTTGCCAGGTTATTAATAATTCAATTTCTACCTAATTACTGATTTTTTTATTATCAACATAATTATTTCCTTCAGCCAATAATAATTACACTGTTGTTGTAAGATAACTAGTAAACGGACATACAAAATTAAAAATCTAATGAATTCCTCCTCATTCTTTTATCTAAAATACTTAGTGCGTGTAAGCATTAAAAATGCAAATATTAGACGCATGCATATTATAAATAATAATTATTATTTGATTAGATATAGCAAATTCATAATATACAATTTACATATTTATAAGATCGATACAAAATTTAAAAAAATTGGTATTAACTTACATTATATTTGCCTGGGCTATCGTAAACCCAGAATGTTGCCCCTCATTTAGGTCATTAACAACAGAATAACCCACTTGTTCAGCCGCCTTCATCATATCATCTGCCATCTCCGGATGATCCGGGAATCTAGACGTTACCATCGGACCATCAGTACCATGCAGTCCCCCATCAACCAAAGTACCCACTTGCTGATTACCTTCCGATTTCTTAAAATACTGCAGTACCTGTTTGTATCCCCACCCAGGATTACCCATTTTTTCCCACTCGTCATAGTCCTTCGGTACTCCTCTCATATACATCATCCCATGAATCACTCCAGACCCTCCCAACACTTTCCCACGAGGCCACGTACACCTTCTTTCCTTCTCCCCCAAACAAGCCTTTTCTTGCGGCTCCGTCTTGTAATTCCAGTCCAGGTAAGGATTACCGATGAAATTACTCATCATTGATGGTACTTGAGAACCGGATGGTTCGTCACCGCCTGCTTCAATAAGAAGAACCTTCCAGTCGGGTTCTTCTGACAGTCTTCCTGCGACTACAGATCCCGCCGCTCCCCCTCCAATTACGACAAAGTCGTACTCAAGATCTGGCTGCAATTTTGGTTTGATTCTTTGGCAAATTTCTGATAGGTCACAGGTGTTTCGGGTCATGATGTCGAGCATACTCATGAAAAATATGAAAGATCCACCGTAACAGGTGCTGGCGAGAGAGGGGCCAGGGTATGGTACGCTGCAGCCGCAGTCCATGGTGTAGACTGAGTCGCGTTACTGGAAATGGGTATATATGGGTTCTCCCCTCTTTTTCGGCAGGTTTTTTATTTTATGAACGTTGCTAAGTGGAAAGGATGACTATTTTATCAAACTTCTTGAAAAGTGACTTATAGCAGTAATACCAATAATAATGGTTAACTAATTTTAAGTTAGTTACATTCGGGGGAGTAAAGTGACTTTGTTCACCTGTGGCATAGCTTTTTTTTTCAAAATCTATACTTTGTCCAGTAATTTGTTTGATTTCCCTTATAAATATATTTTCGTAACTAAAAATGCAGCAACAATTTTTTTACTATTGAAATCTATATATATTTACTTGTTTAACAGGGGTACTGTTTATGAATCAATGAACACCTTTGAATGTTATTGTACTTGTCCAAGGAATTTTTCTCCTATTTTCTGGTAAATAATTTTAAGACAACCACGATAATTAATTATATTGAAAAATTGAGATATCGAAAAGTCGAAAAGTCAAAAAGTTAAAAATCTAAATATTGAGAGCTGTAAAAATTGAAAAATCGGAAAATCCAAACATTGAATAATCCAAATATCGGGAAATTCAGAAATCCAACATTACAAAATGCGTAAAATTAAAATATCGACAAACCCATAAATCGAATAATTGAAAATTGGAAAATCAAGAAATCGTAAAATTTAGAAACGGTAAAATCGACAGATTGAGAACTTGAACACTTGAAAAATCGAACTATTAAAAAATCTAAAATTCGAAGGAAGAAAAAATCGAAATATCGAAAGCGGAAAATTTAAAAATCGAAAAACTCGGAAATTAACAAATTGAAAAATTAAAAAAAAAGTCGAAAAGTCATTGCAAAAGTTATTATCGGAATCTAGGAAAATTGAAAGCTCGAAATATCAAAAACTTGAAATATGAAAAAGTAAAAATTGGAAAAGTCGAAAAATCAAGTAATGGAAAAAGGAAAATTAAAAATTCAAAAAATTGGAAAATTTGAAACCCGAAAATCGAAATCCGGAAAAAATTGAATAGTCAATAAATATAAAAACGAGAAAATAGAAAATTTGAAAAACGAAAAACCAAAAAATGGAAAACTCAAAAAATCAAGACATCAATTGACTAATCGTAAATCTAGAAACCAAAAGATCTAAATTGAAAAAACAGCGATAGAAAAATCGAAAAACAAAATGCCAAAAAATCGAGAATTAAGAATACGAAAAATTGAAAATTTCAAAAGACCGAAAATAGGGGAAAAACCAAAAACTGAGAACTCAAAAAATCAAAAATTTGAAAAATAAAAAATCGAGGGTTGGTTTATGGAAAGCGAATGAAATACTCAATTAAAAATTAATCGAGAATTAACTGTAATTTGTTTTCTATAAATCGGGTCCGAGAATTCGAATAATCGAAAAGTCGAGAAGTCTAGAAATCTAAAAACCGAAAAGTGGAAACATAAAAAAACTCAGAAGTCTATAGACTGAAAAACCGTAAAATCAGGAAATCTAAAAATCGAAACATTGAAAAATAGAAAAATCAAGAAATCCAGGAAAGCTAAAAAATCGAAAATTTGAAAATGCGAGCAATCGAAAAATCGAGAAAACCAAAAATCAAGAAGTTGAAACATCGAAAATTCGAGAAATCGAGAAATCGAAAATTGAGATGTTCGAAAACTGGATAATCGAAAAATCGAGAAATCCAAAAATAGGACACTTGAAAAATCGAAAAACTGAAAATTCGAAAAACGAAAATACTCAAAAAAAACTGGAATTGGAAAATATGAGAAACCAAAAAATCGAAATATCAGAAAATCTGAAATCGAAAAATCAAAAAATGGAAAAACTGAAAAATTGAATAATCCAGAAATCAAGAAATCGATCATTGAAAAACGCGCAAAATTGACAAATCGTGAAACCCAGAGTTCGAACTATAGAAAAATCATAAATTCAAAAAAACAAAAAATCGAAATATCGAAAAGTGGAAAATTTAAAAATCGAAAAATTCGGAAATTTACAAATTAAAAACTCGAAGAGTCATTGCAAAAATTATTATGGGAACATGAAAAAATTGAAAGATTGAGATATTGAAAAATTAGGAAAAATCCAAAAATCGAGAAATGAAAAATCTAATATTTAAAAAACAGAACTTGAGAATTCGAAAAATTCAAAAATTCGAAAACCCGAAAATCGAAAACACGACAAATATAAATATAAAAAATAAAAAATTCGAAAAACGAAAAAATCGAAGCATTGAATAATTAAAAATCTAGAAACCAAAAGATCCAAAACTGAGAAGTCAAGAAATTGAAAAAGCAGCGATCGAAAAATCGAAAAACAAAAAGCCGAAAAATCGAGAATTAAGAATACGGAGAATCGGAAATTCCAAAAAATAAAAATAAGGGAAAGAGAAAAATTGAGAACTCGGAAAGTCAAAAATTTTAAAAATCTGCAATCAGAAAACCAATAAGTCGAAAAACTGAAAAATAAAGAAATTGAAAATTCGAAAAATCGAAACATCGGAAAGTCAAGAAGTCTAGAAATCTAGAAATTGAAAAGGGGAAACATCAAAAACTGAAAAGTCTATAGATTGAAAATCGTAAAATTGAGAAATCAGGGAATCAAAAAATCGAAAATGCGAGCAATCGAGAAATCGAAAAAGGGAAAAATCAAAAAGTTGAAACATGGAAACGTCGAGAAATCGGAAAATTGAGAATTCTAAAAATTGAGATGTCCAAAAATAGGAAAGTTCAAAAATCGAAAAACGAAAAAATCAAAAAAACGGGAATTGGAAACTGAGAAACCAAAAATCGAATTTTCGGAAAATCTGGAATTGAAAAACTAAAAAATCGAAAAATGTGAAAACTAAAAACTCGGAAAATTCAGAAATCGCCAAACTGAATAATCCATACATCGAAAAAGAAAATCGACAAATCGAAAGCTTCAAATATTGAAATGACTAAAAATGAAAAAAAATAAAAATTGGGAAGATCTTTAAATGGAGAGAAAAATAAATCAAAAATTCGAAGAATCGAAAAAACGAAAAATTGAGAATTCGAAAAATTAAAATATCGAAATATATATTAATAGAAAAATCAAAAATTCGAAAACTCAAAAACTGACAGCAAGAAATATCGAAAATTTGAAAAGACGAAATATTAAAAATGAGGAAATAGAAAAACAAAAAAATCGGAAAACGAAAAATCGAAAATTGGGGAATCGAAAGATCGAGAAAATGAAAATCGAATATCTGAAAAGTTGCAAAACTGAAAAATTAAGAATTGAAAAATGAAAATGCAAAAAATCGAAACACCGAAAAATCGAAAAATCAAGAACTGAAAATATGAAATTCGAACAACGTAAAAAAATTCTCGAAGGTTGTTCCGATAGAACTTCCCACGTCCCTGAAGTACAGTAAAACACATCGAGCTTCAAACGACATACCTTTTATATCTTGAGCATAGGGTAAGGAATTGTTGCCTTGGTCCATGGGAGTAGTACCTAGTACTACTAGATAAAGAAATGCTCAGATGATAAGACGTTTGCACAATAATCGTCGAGTTACGGAAATATAGATCTCCCGTTTCCGTTCTTCTGTCTGTCTGTCTGTCTTTCTGTCGTTTGTCGTCTGTATCGATTTTTATTAGATAGATAATCCCCCAAACTATTGGACTGATTGCTGTAAAATTTTATATGTATGCTACGAAAATCGTTTGATGGTAAAATGTTAGCCAAAATGTGTAAAATTTCTAAAATTTACAATGTTAAGTGACATTTAATTCTTATGAAATATTATACTGTTGTAAAACCCAATGGTTTGAAATCTTACATCCTTTTGTAATTTAACTTTGAAATCGCAAAACCAAATTCTCATAAAAAGAACTACTTACCCTAAAATATTTTGAGAAACAAAAGCCATCAAATTTCATTTTCTTTTAAATAGTCACGTGCCAGCACTAATGCTTGTTATCTGATCGTGCTGTAGTGCTATCGTGCCTTTCGAAGCATAAACATAAATGAAGTTTAGTATGTTCCGAGAATACATTTTTTCATAGAATTATCGTGATCAATGTTTTTTAAACAGTGCATCATGTTTACTTTTTTTTTTAATATCACCATTATGTATCTGTGCCACAGAGGTGATTGTTTCCAAATTAAAAACGTTTCGATCTACATCAGAGTTATCCCTGAATTGTGAGCAAGGCAACGAATTTGTTCACCTAAAAGGAGTTTTTTAGGTAAATAAAAGCAGTTAATTATTCTAATTAAATTCATGTTACTTTGACATATTTTTGAAATGTAAATTTGTTGGAACCAAATATTTTTAATGACGTTAGGCTTAATTTCTATGTACGAAAAATGAAAATTGCTTATTATTATTAAGTAACAACACGGGTAACACATTAATTATATAAAACTGAAATTACATCATTAGCGTGAAAATATCGCCATGTGTGAAAAATATCAAATAATTATCTAGGGAAACAGATAACAGAAAGCCATATTTACTGTTTAGTAATGTGATCTTTGATAAATTGTGGTATAAATATCGAAGCTGCAGACTATATTTTCAGAGGCTTAAACACTTTTTCGTTTAGCACTTCTTCCCTATTTTCCTCAGATTCTCTCAATTCTTCAGATTTGTCCAGCATATGCTCTATTGTTTCTCCCTCTCTCCAACATATCCTACACCTTCTGTCAGTCTCATTCATCTAAAAATTATTCTCTTTCTCTTCATTTTCACACCTAAATCTCACCATGATTCTTTTCTCTTTTATATTCTCTCTCTGTGTGTACTTTGGTACTTCATTCTTTACTATTTTTCTACACTCTGTATTATATCTAGACTCGGATATTCTCGATCTGCGTTCTTGCTTATCTATATCCTTATCTCTTACACTCAGTTTTTCTTTCATACTCCTTCCCATTTCTCTCATTCTCTCTATTTCTTCACATGCATATTCCTTTCCTTCATTATACTTGTCTCTTTCGTTTCAAACATGTTTTCTCCCTTCCTTTCTTATTTCTTTGCAACATTCTTGCAATATTTTACAATCACCTCTCTCACTACACGTCTCTTCAAATCCAACCGCCCTTTTAACCGCTCCCACTCTCATTTTTTTCCCTTTTTGTTTCTTCTCTCACTATATACCCCGGCGTATACATTTCCAGTCCCAATGTCCATTTTAAGTATTTTTCTTGCACTCTCTCTATTTCTTCACATTCCCTCTATCCCCAAATCTCAGCTCCGTACATAAATACACTTTTGATCAAACTATCAAACATCATCATTCTTCTGTTATAATCATGTCGAGGTTCTCGTATTCCCCATACTATTCCCATCACTTTGTTCGATTTTCGGACCATTTCTTGAATATGCGCTCTATCTGAGTTATTGCTCTTTAATGCATATCCTAAGTACTGGAATTGTTTCAACTGTTCAATCTTCTTCCCTCTCGATGCCCACTCTTCTACTTTCTTCCCAAATACCACCATTTTTGTTTTTTCCACATTCACTTCCAATTCTTTTTTTTTATACGAAACTTTTAATCATTGTTTTCATTTCTTCTCTTTTCTTTGACACAATCACCAAATCATCTACGTACGCCAACGACCACACTCTGCTATTTTTCCAATTTCTTAATTTTTCCCTTGCTTTTCTCTTCAACTCACTAGATTCTCCATTCCATCCATTATTTGTCCCTTGCCATATGTATATCTTTCTTTTTTCCGTAGCTTTTACAATTAAGTTGATCAGTTCTGCTATCATAGCTTCTAGCTCTTCTTTTACTTCGATTTTTTTTTCTAGTCTACTTCCGTATCTTTGAATTTCTTCTTCATCCCATATTCTTTTTTCTATTTCTTTTCTTTCGTTTCTTCTCTCTTGTTTTTCGTACTCTTGCTCTTTTCCTTCGATTTTTATTTCTAATGGCATGTGGTCTGATTCTACCCTTTCCCCCACTTTGAAACTCTCTATTTCTTCCCACGCCTCTTCGTTGACGATCCCATAGTCTATAATTGATTCTCCCCTAGCCCCTCTGGATTCTCTGGATTCTTAATTTATGGGGCTGACCGTGGCCAGCCGGCACTTAGGCCTCGCCTTTGGGCCCATTGTACCTTCCCCAAGTCCATATCAGGGTGTTTTCCCGCTCCTCTACTCGTCAAGCCACCCAACTGCTTGAATGTACTTGAGTAATGCAGAGGGTGGAAACTCCCTGATATTTGCCATACTAGGCCAGATGTCCCCTAGTATGGATTCCCTGTAGGAGGCTAGGGCTGGACACTCACGAAGAATGTGCTCAGCTGTTTCCTCTTCTTCATTGCATCCACGACAGATTGGGTCTGTTACCACCCCTATCGTATATAGATGTTTGTTAAACTGGTAATGTCCCGTAAGGAATCCTACCAGTTTACGCAGTTTGTCCCTTGAAAGTGAGAGATAAAATTTCGTCAACTTACGGTCTGGTGTCGCCATACAAGCTCTACTATGCCGACAGCTGCTCAACTTCACCCATATCTGCTCATGGCGTCTCTGGGTATATTGCTTTACGAGTTCGTTCGAGAGGGCGACCGAAGGCGTGATTGCCGGCAATCACGCCTTCCCCTAGCCCCTACGTACGTCCATTCTCTGTCTTCATGTCCTTCCTTGTTTCCATTCAAAATTTCCCATCCCATTTCTTCTATTATATTCCACAATATTTTCCCTTCTTTATTATTTATATCAGTAGAATACTGGCAAATAAACGCACCGCACCGACAATTATGACCGACGACAACTTTGACATTTTCGAGTTGGCGAAAAACCCAGACGGCTACACCTTGTTCAAAATGGTTTTAGACAACTTCGAAATCTACAACCTGCACATCGATTCCGAAGACGAGCACGGCAACACTTTGTTGCACCTGATAGTTAACCATTACGATCATAACAACCTGGTGAACCGGCTGCTAACCCTCGGCGCCGACGTCAACAAGCGCAACTTCATGGACGAAACTCCCGTCTACTTCGCCTGTAGTAAAGGCAAGCTCAAACTCGCGAAGCTCCTAGTGGAAAAAGGCGCTGATCTGCGCGTCAAAGACTCCAAGTCCAAGTCGCTCTTACATCTAGCAGTCGAAAAAAACAACCTGGAGCTGTGTCGGTTTTTAATTGAACGAGGACTCGACGTTAACTCCCAGGACCACGACGGAGAAACTCCTCTCCACTACGCCGTCCAAACCAAACAACAAAATCTTGTTCTTGTTAGTGCATAAAGCGGACATCAACAAGCAGGTCCACGACGGCTACACCCCTCTGCACCTAGCGGCGAAAACTAGCGTCGAAGTAGTCAACTTCCTCCTCCGGAACAAAGCCTCCACGTCTCTGAAGACGTTCAACGGCGATTCGCCTCTGCACCTCGCCGCAGCGGCGGGCAATTTGGCCACTGCGACAGTTCTTTTAAGCTTTTTCAACGTTAACTGCCTGAACAATGACAATTACTCTGCGGCACAATTAGCCGAAATGAACGGCCATGAAGAAATTCTGCGGTTATTGCAGCGGCATTGTGCTCCACCTAGAAGATCAGGGGTCCTGAAGGAAAGAAAAGGAAGCGTATGTAGTTCGAAGAATGCGCCGGCGATTGTGTAATGATTGCCTTTTAATAAATGTTTTGTGGAAAGTTCGAGGGTTGCGGTGGCACAAAGGCGCTATTAATTAAAGTGAAAATTCCGCGATCTGGCGAAGTTTTATTTCGCGATTGGATGCTGCCACGCTTCGCGTTGTAATTAAACTTTGCGGACGAAAAAAGCGGGTCGAGTTGGTAGGACAGACTGGGGGTATGCAACCAGTAATTCGTGTTTTTATAAAGCGAGACGGATTGGTGATAGTTTTTGTTGGTTGTTATTTAAGGTAATAGGCAATTACTGGGGGGTTTGGCCTTCGTATGGCTTTCGCTAGTGGTGGTATGAGTAAATATTGATTTCTCTAGCAATTTGGGTCGCCGGGACGATTATTGTGGGGTAAAACACAACTGAATTATATATTTTTGTTACTTTTTTGAACAAGTTGATATTATTTGCTATGTTTTTTGATCTTCTTTCCTCTCCCTTTTCTCTATTTATTATTCTTGTCCCCTTATCGCCCAGTCTTGCGTTAAAATCCCCTCCTATAAGTATTTTTTCATCTCCTTTTTCTTTGTTTCCTTTTCAATCGATTATTATTTCCCATCGATTGTTATCCAGCTGTATTACTTTCTTCATTAGTCCGTTTTTATTATTACTTCTCTTTTGCAACTCTTGCATTTCTTTTCGAATTCCTTTTACTATTCCCCCGCTTGCTCTTCCTTTTTTCTTTTTCTTTATCACCTCTTGACACTCCAACACATATTCTTCTGGTAGTGTTTCTTCAAATTTGTCCCAGTTTTCTCTTTGCACTCATGTCTCTACTAGCCCCACCACATCAAATTTTCCCACGTAGTCCCAGAACTTCTTTTCCTTTTTTCACAACCCTTGTACATTCCAAAACAGTACCTTCACCACATTTTCTCCTAATTTTGTACAAGCTTCCCTTTTTCCGATTTCCCTATCTGCATCCTTTATTCCTTTTCCTTTTGCCTTGTTTCCTTCCAATTTTCCTCCTTTTCTTCTTTTTTTTTTGACTCTTTATTAAAAATTTTCTGCCTTATAAAATTGAAATTACACCATTGGCGTTGAAATATCGCCATGTCTGAAAGATATAAAATAATTAACTAGGAAACCAGACAACAAAAGTGCATAATTACTGTTAGCAATGTGACCTTCGATTAATTGTGGTATAAATATCGAAATTGCAGACTATATTTTCAGAAGCTTAAACAGTTCTTTCCGTTTTATTGTTAGCTGAATTTGGCGTTTCTACACCCTATACCAATTGTGGTAAAATTAGTAGCTTTACTGCCGCAATAAACATAATATTTAAACCCATATAAAATTTTGCACCACGATGTTTTCAAGGTATGACCAAATTTTCACAAGTTTTCTTTATTTTTAGGTTCAAAACTGGGATTACTGAAATCGGAGAAAATATTTGATTGTGACGATAATCAAGCGCACGGATGTTATGTGAAAACGGGCACTAAGCAAAACGTAGAAATCAGTTTCAAACTATGTAAGTAATTTGAATGGCATCTAAAATTCTTGCCGCCTGTAACATTTTTAATTAAAAGAAACCATATTAACTTTTTACTGATGAAAAATTTTAGTTGTTAAAATTTTTGAAATATGAGTTTCAGTTGTTTGTATAGAAAGTTGGTCTCATAAAATTGTTTTCTGTCAAAACTTATTAATTAATTTAAAAACAAGTTTATAGTTGTTAATCATTGGATACAGATGTCCCCATAAAAGAATTGACATCAGTTGCATTAGGAACAGTGTATAGTATTGCGGATTCCATTACAGCACCATTGCCTACAGAAAATAACAATGTGTGTAAAGATAGTGGCTTAACTTGTCCACTCGATAAAAATAAACCTTATACCTACAAAACCACTATTGAAATACCGAGAAGTACCTATCAAGTAAGTTTTCTTATTAACAATTTAATATTCTATATTTTGATAAAATTCAAATAAGTAAATTCAGCATGTTTTTGTAGACATTATTAAAGGTGGAATGGAAATTAAAAGATGAGTCAAATACCACAGCCATTTGCGTTAGTCTTAAAGCGAATTTAACATAATAATAATTAATGCTACGGATACATTCAAAGAGGCATTCTAGTTATTATTAAAATAAAAAAAAAATATGTCGCATAGAAAATATTTTCATATCTGATATTGGCAAAGTGAAAAATCCAACTAAAAATTAAATAAGGCTAACTTAATTGTTTACTCTCAAATGTTGAAATAATAGTAGCAGTAAAATTTAAAATTGAACTTACTGTTAATATGTAAAGCACACTAATTATATTTTTAAACATATTTATGAATTTGTTTTGTAACAGCACAGAAAATAAATGTTTTCTTATTGCACCTATTACCTCTGTTGGTTTTATTTATGGTCCCTGTTTAGTTCCTAACATACGTATAAAATTTGTGGTTTATGAATCCCCCTAAAGTTTTTCCCCGTTAATCTAAATTTTCATTTAAGTCAAAAAATGCTGTGCGATTTTGAACGGGTCTTCTCGGTCTCGGATACTTTTCAAACTATGCAATTAAACAAACACATGTGTAATGTTGGTTGCAGACTGACGTTAATCAATTTACTAACGAAGGTTAGCTCTTGCTTGTTGAAAACTAGAAAGACTAGTGAAAGGAAATAACTTCTGCAGATTTGTGAATAAGTTTACTTAAAGGGCGAAAACAAAGTTAAAGGAACAGTAGGAAATGGTATGAGTTAACGTTAATAGTTTTTTATTATTTTTTTTGTATGTATTTAAATTTATCCATTGCAATCTGAATTGACCTTTTACTTTTCCTTTTTTTTTTAATTACTGTTCTCCTGTTATTTGGTATTCTTTTGGACAACGCAATAAAATTTGTTCATTTACTAAAGCGGCAAACCAAAACTTTAGATTTATAAAAAAAACTGGTTTAAAGTTATTTAGGCAGAACTTCCTTCGGCTCTGAAGTACAGCTTGTTCGACAAATAAAAAAAATAAGTAAATTTGGGAATTTTATTTATTTTTTTACGACAACCTCTATAAGTGAAAATACAGATATGTGTGAACTGCTAAAGTACAGGTAAAGAAATATGCTTTGCAGTATATATTTAACTTCGATTGTTTATGTTTATACATCGAAAAAATGCGACGATTAAACACGTAGCAAACTGTTTCCTTAAAACAGAGGGGACGACTAAAATGGTACTTAGTGCTTTATTAGGTGATTTATTTGGACACAGTGACATTAATAAATCTTAAATTTATAATAAAAACTTATTATTTTTATAATCTAGCAAGTTAACCTAATTTCACTTCTTAGGTTTGATTAACCTTATTAAATATTTTCTTTAATTTAACTGAGTTCATGTGTAGATATCGAAATAGATGCCTCTTTAGAGGCATGTAACCACTTTTTTTTTATATGGTTTGCTCCTTTTTCCGCAATCATTACAACTGTAGCATGGGTATTACCAGAAACAACTGAAGGCATTATCGACGCATCCATAACTCTAAGTCCATCGATACCATGAATTTGTAATTCAGAATCCACCACTGCTGAAGCATCCGAATATGGTCCCATTTTGCACGAACCAGATTGATGATTTTCGGGTCCTGTTTGATAACGAACCGCACAATCCCAAAAGTCGTCAGAATTAAAACTAAAATCATAAAAGAAAAACTATTTACTAACTACACCAAAAGAAACATAATCACCTGAAAAATTTGTCACAGTTTCCATAAGTTTCCCTAATAATTTCCACACCATACTTCCTTTTCAAGATTTTAGAACCAGCAAGTTTCTGAGCAATTCGAATTCCAGTGATCAGAGTTTTGACATCGTCTTCCTCAGTGAGATAATTAGGCTGAATGAAAGGTGCGTCTAGGGGATTTTCTGATTTTAGACCAATAAAGCCTCTGCTTTTTGGACGTAGCACCACGGGTGTTATTGAAAAATTTCTAGGAGCGTAGGAACCGCTTGGTGTTTGCATTTCTTCTACACAACCAAATTTAGAACATCCCGCTAAATAACCACCAAAAAATAACTGCAGGTCTGGACAAGAGTGTTTGGTACGTTTTGTACAAATTCGTGTAGTAACTTGAGCCATTCCAGTAGACGACATGGGGCCTTTTCTAAAATTTAGGAACTTATGGACAGAAAGTTTGTTCAGATCATTTACAGCTTTCCTATTTTTCATTTTAAATTGCAATATGAAAGAAACGTGGTTTTGAAGGTTTCTTCCGACTCCTGGTAGGTGATGAACTAGCGAGATGTTAAATTTATCTAATTCGTGTTTTGGTCCAATTCCTGACAGAAGTAGAATATGGGGTGAATTTACAGCACCCGCAGATAAAATAATTTCCCGTTTTACTTTCACAGTGAAGGATTGATTTTTGTAGAGAAACTGTACCCCTGTAGACCTTTTAGTATTGTTAATCTTTTCCACAAGCAGTTTTGTAGCTGTTGAGTTGATCATTATGTGCAAATTTGGACGATCTCTAGCTGGACGTAAAAACGCTCTAGCGCAGCTGAGTCTTGAGCCATTTCTAAAAATCAAAAGTAGTACTTGTTCACCCAAAATACGAAATTACTAACCTTTGCATTGCTTGAGCAATAGTAAACCCCAAATAGGGTGGAGCGTTAAGATCATCAACAACTAAAAATTTCGAATGTTTGGCGGCTTTCAACACATCTTTTGCTAGCTCTGGACGATCAGGAAATCTACTTATGGTCATAGGACCATTCCCACCATGATAAGACTCACTCACTAAAGTACCAATTTGTTCATTACCTTCCGATAATTTAAAAAAGGGAAACACGTCTCGGTAACCCCAACCCGGGTTGCCTTGTTTCTTCCAGTTGTCGTAATCTTCAGGAACCCCTCTTATGTACATCATTCCATTAATTACTCCACCACCTCCTAGTACTTTACCCCTTGGCCAAGTGCATCTTCTCTCAGGGTACCCAAGACATGCCTCTTTTTGAGGTTCAGTTTTGAAGTCCCAATCTACTATAGGATTCCCAATAAAATTGTTCATCATTGAAGGTACTTGCGTTCCTGGAGGTTCGTCACCACCTGCTTCAACAAGAAGAACTGTCCATTCTGGTACTTCCGATAATCGTGCTGCTACTACAGATCCTGCTGCTCCGCCACCTATCACTATGAAGTCGTACTCGGAGTCTGGTGCACGTTTTGGGACAATTCGTTTGCACATTTCCGATAAATCGCACTTTTTCCTGATTAATGTGTCAAGGATACTCATGAAGAGAATGAATTTTCCTCCATAGCATGTTCTTGCGAGGGATGGACCGATGTAGGGGGCTTGACAACCACAGTTCATTTTCCAGACTAGTGCAAAATGTACTAATTGCATATATAGCAGCGAACAGTTAATTATTTTTACGAGTTTACGGTAGGTTTTGAATTGCATTTTTAAGTAGTGTTTACGACACCCACAAAAAACGATAAAGCAACAACAATAAATTTGTGTACATCGTACTATTTAGGACGAAATTTATTTCCACACTGACAACAAATGTAAAAACTTAGTTACTTATTTTTACCAAAATATGAGAATTGTGCACTTTTCCGGAAATGTATATAACATTTATTTTAAGACATAATTATGTTCTAAACAAAGTTAGACATACGTAGAAATATAATAACATTGAGTTTTATTTTTGACACATTTAATGCTACACTAAAAAAAAAACGAACACTAATTACGCAGTAGTTTTAGTTGGAGGTAATGCACTAATCAAGTTACTAAAACAAGACAACTTTAAATTATTTGTTATTGTAAGTATATATTTGTTAAGGGTTCTATTACGCCACATTTAGAAATTTATTACCTTCCAGTTTTATGATACTCGTACATATTAAGGAAGAAGGGATTTTATGTATTTCCTTAAAGCGTGATATTGTGTCAGATTTCCAAATTTTTATAGGTGGCCTGTAGCTGTATACAATACGTTTACTGAATAATACACATAAATAATCTGTGTCTAATCTTCTTCTGTGTACGTAAGTTTACCGATTTTAGTTGATCAAAATTTTGATAATAGGCGCCTAAAATAAAAACAGTTAATTAAAATAAATTTTGATAAAGATTTTCATCACGTATCTTTAAAAATCAACAAGAACTCTAGACACTACCCGAAAACACCAGTGACTTTTTTTTTGTAGGAAATGAGATACAATAAAAGCAATTTCTTCGACAAAAACTATTTTACTGTATTTCATTTCTAACAAAAAAAGTCGCTGGGGTAGTATCTACAGTTCTGTATGCTGAAAACAGTGGCGAAAATTGCATTCGGAAATTTCCGTAAATAACTGAGATATTGATTTATAAAAAAATACGTGATGAAAAATTTCATTCAAAATTTATAAAATACGAGTAGTTACGTATATGATGGGGATTTTGGTTCATTCTTACGGGAAATTAAGATGGGAAATCGTAGAAATTTTAAAACCTTTTTAGAACACTTTAGGGGTGAGTTATCTGTCATTTTTGTGCTGAAGGACAAGTGGGTGACATTCAGAGGAAGACTCACTCCAAAAATATTATGAAAAAATTCTGAAATATTTGCAGTTTCGCATAAGAATAAGTCAGAACCCCCACTACTAGGTTCAGAAAACATAAAGCTGTGAGTCACTTATACAGGGTGATTCAAAAATGGCGCACTAATTTAACGGTACATTATTAAGTTCACAGATCTAAGAAAAAATAAACGTTAAAGTCTTCTAGATATCGTAGAGCTAGTGAACCACTTTTGATCACTCTGTAGCGTACGGTTTCCGCCTTTTAAGTATGGTGTTCAAAACTTATAAATTGCAGTCTTGAGAATTTACAAAGTATGGCGTCCGTTATCCATGAGTACGCCGTTCCTCGTTTACATCCACATAAAATTTGACAGTAATTGGACCAATAGCTTCAGAGATTATTTGTTTAATAAATATCGATGCAGCCTACAGACAGACAAACAGACAGACAGACAAACGGAGGAAAGGAAGAATTTTGGAATAAAGTGAGATCTAAAAAAAAATAGGAAAATTTTGAGAGAATACGTAAGAGAATTCGACGTAGTGGGTTTGATAGAAACATAGGTATGACAGCAGGAGTGGGAGAAAATATAGGTACAATTCCCAAAAGAATTTGCATGGGGGCAGAAATGATTACCAAGAAATAAGTAGAACGAGTAATCAATACAATCCGTTAAACAAAAGAAATAGTATAAAGAAAAGTCGTAATAGAAAAGAAAATATGGAGTATTTTTACTATACACAGCAGAGACATTTTAGAAAAAAAAGAATAAAAGAAACAAAAATATTACATGTTAACAGAGACGGGGGACATCAATCATAGAATGGGAGAAAGATGCAAAAGAATAATACACTATGCAGAAAGAGAAACAAAAAGAAAAACAAAGGATAAGATAAAACTAAATGAGAGGAATACTAAGACAATTTGTGGAAAGAAGAACAAATATGGGATTATCTGAATGGGAATAAAAAAGGTGATGAAGAAGAAAAATTGGCAAATGGGGAACCAAGTGCAGCAGGAGTGATTAGTTATGGAATTGTAAATGAGAAAGGATGAAAGACACAAAAAGAAATAAAAACGCTCCAAGTGGCGAATGTGACAGAATCCCATCATTTACTTTTGGAAATCTGCAAACTAGGACAAGGAAGAAGAAAGGTAAAAGAACGAAAGAAATGTCAAACAACTTTGGAATGAAAAAAGGATAAGGAAATACCAGAATCGACTAAAAAGAAAAATATAAACGAGATGGTGGACGAACTTAACCTAAGCGTGAACGCAGCGATAGAAACACACAATTATTACAGAAAAGAAAGAAGAAATAACTGGTTTTATAGGGAATTTAAAGAATTAAAGAAAAATACGAGAAAAACATTAAGGGATTGAAGAGAAACGAAGGCGACTATCTGAAAATAACAAATAAATGCAGAACAAAATGTGAAAAAAAAACAATGCAGTATTTTTTGGGGTATAGCGAGGAGTTTTGGGCAATTAAATTTGAAAATTCTGTATCTTTCCTGTTTTTGAGAAATAATCATACATAGTTTTAGTTTTTACTTATTTTTTGCCACATAATTCGTCGCTAAAATGATGCAGTAGTACTCTGAATCACTCTGTATATTACTGGAATAAATTATTTTGTATAAAAGGGAGTCAAAGGCTTTGGCGAAGTTGTACAATAAGGAAACAGATCGAGAATTTTCTTTATATCGCCCTTCTTAAAAAAGGTGCAATAGATTATCTCTTTCACACATCAGGAGAAACGAATGAAGATATCAAATAAAGGTTTGGGGGAAGAATTACTTACAAATTTCTAATACACGGAAAATTTCTACATAATCCTAAAGCATAACATAATTTTAAAGCAAAATAAAACGATACAAGAACAATAATTTTGAATTAAATGTTCAAATTGAGGACACCTTCTGCCACAACTTTCTGCTTGATAAAGTAAACGCCTACTTGTGACATTTCTGGGTTAATCTTATCATATTCTACCCTAATTCTTTGCTAAGGCTCTATTGAGGTTGCTCATACACCCTATCTTGTAAACAACCCTACAAAAAAAATCAAGAGGTGTTAATTCTGGAGATCTGGCAGGCCATCGAATTGTTCCATTTTTGTCAGTCTATCTATGAGGAAATGTATCATTCAAACAATATGTTATTATTCGCGCGTTATGTGGTCGTGCACCATCTTAAGGAAAATACATTCCTTCTCTCATGATGAATGAAACATCTTCTAATAACACAGGAAGTTCGTTTACAAGAAATTCCAAATCAATTTGCGAATTTAGATTTCCTTGGAAAAATTTAGACCCAATAATTTTTCCTACACACATTTTGGTGCCTAGAATTTTAGACCTGATTTTAAATGTGTCTTATCAAATGATATCAAAATTGCTACTTATTTTTCTGTATCAGCTCTTGTTTACGAGATAGAAAAAAAATGGATTTTTACAGAACTATCGGTTTATTTTCAATTTATACTTCGAGAAATTGTCTATTAAGTGATTTTGTCGGACAATCAAACCGGATATTTGTAAAATGTTGCGTTGGAACTTTGAACACGCTATATTTCTGGAATAAGCACACCCAGATCTAGATCCCAAAATTTTTTGTAGATTTTTAGATTTTTTCAAAACGACGATTTTCCAATATGAAATTTTTGATCAATTCTGAAAATAATCGAAACCGATTTTATAATTTTTGAAACATTCTAATTTGAGGCCGAATATTTTTGAATTCGGACTTCAAATGAACCAAAAAAAATAATAA
Organism: Zophobas atratus; assembly: GCA_022388445.1. Classification (NCBI taxonomy): domain Eukaryota; kingdom Metazoa; phylum Arthropoda; class Insecta; order Coleoptera; family Tenebrionidae; genus Zophobas; species Zophobas atratus. The sequence continues at coordinate 49,420,392 of CM039445.1, read as the reverse complement.
TTTTCGAAAATTTTCATTTCGTTTAAAACATCTACAATACTTTATTGAAAGGATTTTTGTAAAAACAAAAACAATATGTACAAGCTAGCTTTTCAAAAAAGTTTTAGTTCGTTAATAAGGTCAAAGGTTAGTTGTTTAGTAGTTAATAGTTCCGTTGGTTCTCGTTGTTCGTTTCCATATTGTAAACACTTGTTCTTTTATATTTCCTGTCATTGGGTTAAGTATCTAAAGCAAAGAAATTATTATTATTATTATCATTTTCTGAATGGGTTAAATAGGTCTTTCTGCTGAAGATACATTGGGATATTTCCATTTGTGTCGATTGTTTTTGTTGATGCCCACTATATTGTTCATACAAAAGTAACAGTCGTCATGATGATTTTTTTGTTCTTGCCAAATCATAGGTACTCCAAACTTCATACACTTACGTGTTCCTTTCACCCATTGTCGCAAATGTTCAATGCACATTTTACATGCACTATGAGGCACCCACGGTTTATCTTGGTTCCGTATTTGGATACCGTAGTTAGAAAAATACAAGCGGATCACAGAGTCCGTAATCGATTTTCGCTGATTATTGAATATGTATTCACCACAAACGTAATAAAAAATATCAGGGTTGTTAATACAACGTCTAAACTTGCTAGCCATAATGAAATAAGTAGATAAATTTTATCTGTGCTGTTGTAAGATTGACTGTTTCGAACAAAACCGGGAAAAAAAATGAAAATGAGTATGGTAGGTACACTAGAGCTGATGGGTTGAAATGACAAATGTCAATATACTGTACTGTACCTATCTTATGGATGATAAATACAAAAAACGCTGCACCAAATTTTTTTTTGTTTTTTGTAGGCCTGTGATACGTTGATACCCCAAATTTATTCGCATGCTTTGCGACAGGGGTGACCTGGGCATACCAGCTTGAGTCATTGGTTGTGAATCCACCAAGGTCTTTGTGATTTTCTTTTGAAGGAACTTTCAATGCAATATGTGTTTGGGATTTTGGTGACCAATACGCAAAATGACGCATTTATCTGCATTTATAGGTATGAGCCATTCGTGACACCAACTCTTGATAATCTCCAGATCGTTCTGGATGTTACTGTGATCCTCAAATGATTACCGAATATTTTGCAATCATCGGCGCAGAAAACATGCTTGGACTGGATTATGAAACTGAGATCTCATACATATAAAGTGAATAACAAAGGTCCAAGAACAGGTCCTTGCGGAACCCCTCAGAGAATAGGACACTCTCTAGACCAAGAGTTTCCGACTTTCACATAAAAGGTTCTATTTGACAAGAAAGCGCCAATCCAATACCTAGGTGATCAAGTTTGCCCAAAAGACGTATATGAAGAACTCGATCAAATGGGTTCTTGAAATCCAGATATACAACATCTACAGAATCAGCAGCATCAACATGTAACGTCCATGTATTCAAACAGCATAAAAGGCATGCAATCACTCATCTGTGTGGTAAAAACCCATGCTGGATATTCGGAATAATGCCTGCCCGAAGAGAAAATGAAAGCAGTTGCTTGTAAATTATCTTCTCCATTAGTTTGCAACACTCGAAAGTGAGGCTTATAGGTCCGTAGGTACAGGCACTGGTTTTGTCGCCCTACTTAAATGTTGGTGTAACTGATGCTTTTAACCAATAACTTGGCAATCGGATGATTAGAAATTTGACTTTGTATGTTATCAATAGGCTTCGGATCTTAGGTTTTTTGCCTTTTTATATCTACTTCAGCCATTGCAGCGAAATTTATATATTTATCCGAATTTAAAAAAAATCTGTTTATTTAACGCCCATTTATTACTACCTAAAATGCCTAATCTACAGTTAGAGACCTAAAGTGTTAACTACACGACCTAATTGTAAATTTTAAAAGACTTAAAATGGGATTCCACGACCAACGAAGCGGACATGCTTCCACAATAGATTTTCCGTGAATTCATTGTTTTGGCTGGCAGATTGTTTAAAAATGGGTTGGAAACAACGCACTTGAGTTTAATGGTACGCGTTGGCATCGTCAACTGACAACGCTGGCCTGCATTTCATTTAGATTATAGCTGGAAGGAGGTGAATCTCTGAAAAAGCATTTTATTTTAGAAGTTTATTGTTAGTGATACTGAGTATCTTTGTGTGTTAGTGAGTGAGCTGGGGCCGGTTTTGATTTTTGTGCATACAGTAAAGAATCCTCAAAATGCCTAGGGTAAAATCATCCATGAAAGATAAAATCAAATTATGGTTAGGGAATAATTTGAACACTAATTTTCAATTTCCTTCTTCAACCAAAGACAATGAGTTATTCTGCAAAGTGTGTGGAAAAGTTGTAAGTAAACATTTAAAATACTGAAGCTTGAATTATGTTCACATTTTTGTTTCCTAGTTAAAGTGCGAAAAAAAATCACACTTTGAACAACACTGCATTGGCGATGCACATAAAAAAAACGAGAATAAATCCAGTAAACAGACTTTATTAAACATTAGTTCCGACAATGATTTATGTAGGGCATTTACCGCAGCAAATATTCCATGGAATAAAGTTAGTTGTCCTGAGTTTAAAAATTTTACGCATAAATATACAGGAAGACAGTTACCCTCAGAAAGCACTCTGAGAAAAAGAATATTTACCAAAAGATTACGATATGGTGAGCACTAGAATTATTAATTAAAAACTTTTTAACATAAATTTTATAATTTACAGGTTATTAAACAAATTGGCGTCGATGAGAAGACGGACAGATTAGGAAGATGCATACCCCACTTAGTAAGTGGAAAGTTGTCTTCTGAAGAAACTGGCCTTCCATTTCTACTACCTTTGAAGCAGCTTGATAAAACTAATAGCAACACAATCTCCAGATTTATAAACGAATCCTTGGGTGTGCTATTGATAATTTTAAGCATTGAAATTATTATAATTTATTTAATTGTTAATTTGTAGCTTTATTGTGGCCAAAAAGAACTGAACACAATAAAGTTAAATAGTTTGTATCAGATGGTGTTTCATACATGATCAAAACTGGTACTAATTTGAAGGTGTTTTATGAAAATATAACACACTTAACATGCATGCCACATGGGTTACATTTAGTGTCTGAAACAATTAGACTGAATTATACAATGTCAATGAGATAATTAGCAATGTTAAAAACATTTTTTTAAGCACCAATAAGAGTAGAGATGTATAAAAACAATTTACCAAATACACCTCTCCCATCTGAACCTGTATTAACCAGGTGGGGCACTTGGATTCAAGCAGCATTGTTTTATGCAGAACACTTTGATGTTTTAAAACAAGTCAGTAAATATATAATGGTTTTTTTTACTATCATTCTTACATTGAATATTTTTAGGTTGTAATGTCACTTGATGCCACAGATTCATAAAGCATTAAAAAAGCTCAAGAATTCCTGAATAAAGCAAAGGTTAAAAATGAACTCTTGTACATTAAAACTCACTTTAAAATTATTGCTGATGCAATAGAACAATTAGAAACTATAGGTTTAAAATTAAACCAAAGTATGGAAATTGTGGAAAAAGTGTATACATCTTTAAAAACACACCAGGAAAGGTGGGGGAAATGGCGTTCCAAAAATTATGTTCTCTATTAAAAAAGAATCCAGGATACGATTTTATATGTTCAGTAAATAACGTAATTTGCGGTAATGGAAATGCCACCAACAATACATACATAAATGAAAACGTAGATTGTTCAATATTTAATTTTGCACCCATCACTTCTTGTGTTTTAAGCCATCAAAGCTGTAAATTTACAATCGAAAATTTAGAGAAATCTATAGTTTGCTTTTGTAACTCATTTTAAATACCTGAATTAATATTTTATTTTTTGTTAAATGGGACCTGCTTTAATTTGATCGCCATTTTTTTGCGATAACTTAGAACTAGTGGACGTAACTCTAGATGGTTTGTCTATTTAATCATTTTTTTGTTTGTTACACAAAATATTTGTTTCTATACCTAATGTTTTTTTTAAATACATATTTTTTTGATGTATGCTTTTTCGTTGAGCAAATATTTTTTCCTACAGGTTTTTAACCTAAACTAAGATTTTTATAACCTAATTCGTCGATTTTGGGACCTAAAAATGTCTCCTTTTATTGTAACATAGTCAAAAGTTTTATTAACAATATCACTGCTTCATTTACCTGAACAATTATTTCTGATTGATTGAGAAGCTGTCCATAGATAAATAATAAAATAAAGCTCCGAAAATTCCCATATTTTATTGAAGTTAATATTTTTATGATACTTCTATGGCGGTTTTAAATTTCCTTGACTAGATTTATGTTTATGTGTTTATGTGGAAGATGTCCTCGAAACGTCGTCCTCTGAACTCCACTTATGTCATCCTCTTAACGCCCCGAATATCGTTAGAGCTGTTTTATGAAGATTAATAGCACAGTATTACTGTTAATGCTGCAATTATTCTGTCAAAAACGGTAATCTCAATTCTCCAAAAATCTGTAGCTGCGTTTTATTTTCAAGGAATAACATCATATTTGATGGTGGTACCAAAAGATGTTATGCTACTTTCTTTTACATCATTTTAAAACAATTTCAAAATATGTACTTAGTATAAAAGACGCAGTGTTTGCTTAAAATCAGTATTATGGTTATATTTTACGACTGCCAGATCTATATATTTTTAAAATGATAAGTAAACACAATGCATTTATTGCAATATCCTGCTATTGTTGTTAATCTAATTTCCGGAGAGAATTTTTTATCGTGTTTTAAGCCGAATGAAATAAACGAATTAATCTCTGCTATAAACTAATTCCGATAAAATAATGATATAAACCAACCAATCTATACAATACCAATAAAATTTCAAGTCAGACGCCACTTGCGATCCAAAAGAAAAAAAAAAAGACAAAAATGAAGACTTCCACACTGTTAACGATTTTTCTTCTTGGGTGTATATACCAACAAGTAAGAACAAACTCTAAGCTATTTATTATTAAAAAATACCAAACACAATTTTTTCCAGGTACATTCTATCAATTCAGGTGGTAAATCCGGTAAGTACAGACCCTTATTCTCACTGCCCAAACGATCATTTTTATTTTTTATTTCAGCAAGAATAGTTGGAGGAACTGACGCATATTCTGCTCAATTTCCTTATTCAGTCGCCGTTTACACACAAGGAAGCTCTGGCTCTTTCTTCTGCGGAGGCACCCTTATTAGCAACGAATGGATAGTAACAGCAGGGCATTGTGCCGACGGGTAAGAGCAAATTAAGTAGTTAAAAAAGAAATAGGGAAACAAATGTGTGTTAGGGCTCTTCAGTTCACAATTCGTTTGGGTTCCAATACTCTTTCTGGTACTGATCCAAATCGAGTAACAGTAGCCACTACTCAATATTTTGTACATCCTGAGTACAACCCAATGACTCTTGAACACAACATTGCCTTGATCAAGCTTCGTATGCCTGTAGAGCTAACAAGTAAGACTGTCGGAAACCTCATTGTACCAGTAAAACTAAAAATGAATTTATTTTGTAGGTTACATACAACCTATAGCACTACCAACTAATGATATTCCTATTTATGCTCATTTGACAGCAGTCGGATGGGGTCAAATCAATGACGGTAAGTACCACTCTTCAGTTACTATTAATTATTAACTAGAATTTTATTTAGCTTAAAATTTGTATGTTTAATTTTCAGCCACACCAGAGCTTTCAGATCATCTCCAATACGTAAGCTTAATAACTATCAGCAATATAGAATGTGCCAATGTCTACGGTTACCAAGTCAGCGATGATATGGTTTGTGCTGCTGGTAACTACAACGAAGGAACGTGTCTTGTGAGTGTTACTCGTTTAAAGTAATCATTATTATTAACTATTACGTTTTTCAGGGAGATACTGGAAGTCCCCTGATTGAACATATTTACAATCCACAAAGTGTTCGGTTCGCCGGAGTTGCAAGCTTTATAAGTGGTGATGGTTGCGATGAACCTCATCCTTCTGGATACACAAGAGTGTATTTGTACTTAGATTGGATCGCTAATATTACTAGTGGTGTATTTTGAACTTGAAATCCAAGTCAAATACAAATAAAAACATTTTTGTCCACTTTGTCAATTTCTTTATCTCTATATTTTTGAAGTTTAGATTTCAAGACTCAGTTCAAAGAGGGCTTAGATTGACTTTTGTTGTTTGTAATGTTTTTTAAAGTAGTTTTAACATTCCTGTATACATTCATGATGCAACATTTAAGGTATGTTGCAATAATTCAAACTCCTGCTAAAATGCACACTCATGCGGATTAAATCGAACAAACAAGATATGGCCTGTGACTAGGATTAGTTACACCATTTTCTAAAATGATGAGAAGTGGTATTAGATGCAAGTGAAGCAACTAAGAGAAAATTTAAATAAAACAAAAAATAAGGGCAAAATTTCATGTATTCGTTTAAATGCCAATTTCTAGGGGAAGAATTAAAATAAAGTGACAAAATTTCGTTAAACATAGACTTTCATAGAAAATTCTAAAATTTTCGCAGAATACTAATTATGAATTGTACAAAATTATGCATAATTTATCTATGAAACTTACCGGCCATGACTATATTTCTAGTGAGTTTTCTATTTGAGAGCTTATAATGGCCCATGTAGATCACATTGCAGTTTTTTAAGCTAATTTGATACTACTGTGTAGGATTTGGATCAATAATCTGGTTTGTGTCTGGTCTTCATCAGAATTTTTCCCAAATTTTGGGTGCCTTGCTGTGCTGCCATGATTCTACATTTTTGGCTAGCTTTTTCCACAATTTCTCCGAGTTCCGGATTTTCTTCCATCTGGAATATCACTGAATGGTATCTTGTTGTATTGGGTCTAGAATTTGTGGCTGAACTCGAATTTTGGGTGGTCATCTTTGCATGCAGTATCTGCATGGTTTCCTAGGTGAAATAGTGGTTTGAAATGGTCGACCAATGCATATACAGGACTATCACTTAGTATTATAAGGGTTTGTTGGTAAAATTTACCTTTGCAGAAGAAATAGGTGGTATTTAACATAAACTAAGACGCTTAACTAAGCCTTTTTCTTTTTCAGCCTCATTATACATTGTATTTCGACCAAATTTTGACCGTCGTCTTGTGCTAAGCCGTTATTTAAAAAATAAAAAAAATACTAATGTTGTAGTTATTACACTCTATGCATAATTCCAACCCTGTTGCGTACAAAATAACGAAAAAATGTATCAACATTAATTTTCCTATAACTTCACACCAATTTCCAATCACAGGCTATTCCCTGCTTTGCCCTCTATCTCCTTCTTTGATGTTTGTCTCTGTTCATTTTCAAAATTTTCAAAAAACTAGATTGTAAAATAATATAAAAGACGGTATCAACTTGTTGAAAAATTAATGCGAAAGTTTCTAGAAAAAATACACTAAACTATTACGCTCCCTTGAGTGTACATCATCTTCGAAAATCAGTCCTATTTTAGCAAGTTCTAGCCCCACCCACCCACCCTCTATTTCTTTAGATGGTATGTCATTTGCCAAAATCAGTCTTATCTTAGGAAATACTAGCCCCGCCCACCCACCCTTTATTTTCTTAGAGTGTACATCATGTTCCAAAATCAGCCTTATCTTAGCAAGTTCTATCCCGCCCACCTACCCTACATGTATTTCACGATCTTCTTAAATTTTTTCATTGCAGTGTTGATAGCTTTGAGAGTATGTTTGTAAACAGATTTTTGGAACCAGATATAGCTACTTCTTTGTTTATTAATCATCAACATTGCACTACTGTATTCCCAAAATGTCGGGAAAATGGACTGATTTTTGTAATAAAATAAATTGCCTCACTCATTAATTTTTTGACTCACCTTGTACAAGTAATTCTAAAAACTATGAGTGCACAATATTTGCAAATTCCAGATAGGATTTATTCGGCAAAATTTTGAGACAACATCATTAAGGGGATAAAGGGATAAATTTTGAGTAACGATTAACTATGCTTAATGTAACCTTAAAACGTTGCAAGTGTGCAAAGCTATCGGTTTTGCAGTTTGAAAGTTAAATTGCAAAATGTTACTTATTATACAATTTTGATTTTTTTTTCAGAAATCTAGGGTAAAAAAACCTCAACGACGGAGATCATATGTCTGATAATTAATAAAAATCGACACAGACAAACGTCATACCACCGACAGACAGACGACAAACAGACAGACGCCGGACAGATAGACGACGGAAAGATAGATAACAGACAGACAGGAGACCTATTTTTTCGTACTTGCCATGAAACGTCGGGAAAACAGAAAAGTAGCAGTCGCCTGATGAACTCGATTACAATAAGTCCTTAGCTTACGCTCGGGAAGTAAAAGTAGCCGAAGATTATTTAGACAGAAGTTCTCCCCCCCCCCTTGTAAATCTAATTGAATAAATCCAATTGTTTAAAAAAATGCTAAAATTTGGATTTTTATATATTTTGTGATAACCCCTATAATTAAAAATAAAATTTAAATGTGAGACTTTTATATTTTTATAATAAAAAATAAATTTATAAGGCGTAATTAACACTCCCTCAGCTTCTAAGTTACTTGGACGCATTACGCACAAGTGTGGATATTATGAAATATATTTAAAGCAGATAACTAACGAGCAAAATGTATGTGTAGCACATGCCTAGCCTTGACTATTTATGTTTATATTTTAAAAGAATTCGACTATTAATCACGTACAGATAACTAGCAGCAACGGTGGTAGATCAAAGTATGCATTTGTGTTAAAAGAAAACGAAATTTGATTGATTTTACACTATAGCAAAACGGCTTTAATATTATTTTGGGGAAGGCAGAATGAAATAAAATAAAAATTATAATAATAAAAAAAAATCAAGATGGATCTAGAAACCGTAAACAGAGTTTATATTTTATAAAATTGAATATCTCTGCAAAACTTGAACTGACTTCATGAAATTCTTGGTGAGAATGATTAGCCAAATTTTGTTAGTGTCCATCTACATGATATTCCTAATGTACTTACATACAAAATTTGACAACCGTTGGTCCAGTAGTTTCGAAGATTATCTGTCTAAAATAAATCAACACAGACGAGAGACGACAGGCAGATAGACAGACAGACAGATGAAAACGTGAGACCTATTTTTCGTACTGTAGGGATTATGAAACGTCGAGAAAACATGAAAGCAATCAGTCGCCCTATGGACTTTATTGCAATACTCGTTTGGAAGTAGAAGGAAAAAGGTAAAGAAGTGGCCATGCAAAATAAACACAAGCAAGTGAAGAAGACGTGACACAAATAGTGAGAGAGAAAAAAAGAAAAGATAGCTAAAGTAGAACAATTAATAAGAAAATGGTCAAAATTGGTTATAATAAAATTGACAGAATGTAGAGATAGACGAAGACTTGATAAAAACGACACGGCAAGACTAAGAAATAAGGGACAAAAAGAAAACATTAGAAACATGAACATACGTCACTAAGTTAATATTATTTTAATCTAATCTAAGGAGTTTATAGAATCTCTCGGACACAAAGATAAACGTGTAGATTACTTGTGTTTTTTACATTATATTACAAATACTGTATAAGAGATGGCAGCATCGATATTCTTTTTGCAACATGCTTAATTTTTTCTTAGCTTCCTGTCTTCACTAGTTGAATATTTTTTAGCGTCGTATCCTATTTCTGCCAAAATGTAACGTAATTTAATAGTAAAAATACATGTAAAATACGCAACATACAATTCTAAATGACCATAGTTTGTAGTATTAGAGTAAGTTTTCACGCAAAACAATGGATCAGTATTGATTGATTTGAATGCTTTTTCTTGTTTTTTATTCGAAAATTAGAATATCCTCCAAAGTTTAAATAAGACTTAATTAAATGATATCAAAAATCCCGAAAATCATGTTTTCTGACATTTTTTTTATATTTTGTAGATATATTTGCTACAATATAAATAAATAAACAAACAGTAAAATGAATAAAGCATATTCTGGCATTTTTTCTTAAAATTTTAATATTTCAAGTCATACAATTATCAATTTCTTCGTGTTCAAAATTTCTTAAATAATAATAATAATCAGTATAATAATTCAGTAAAAATATCTTCATAAGTCATCACTCCTTTATCTAAACATTTCGGAAATGATGAAACCAAATACCTATCTTTCTAAGGATAAAGAAGATAAAAGGAGAATTAGGTGTTCATTTTAAAGTAAATAAAACATTTGAAATAAATCCACCAAGTGGCTTGAAAAGCTTATACATTATCCATCTGATAAAATTTTGATTATATCTCACAAGCTTAAAATAAAGCCACGCTATTAACTTTTAACTGATGAGTAGTCAGCTAAACCTCTACAAAATAAAAATTAAGCAGACATAAGCATAAGTAGCTTTCAGATCAAGGACAAAGTTTATTACTGCTCAGTGATCAGAACATTTTTTTTGTTTTATCTTGTGACCTGTGCTCATGTTTCCCATTTTATATACCGCTTTATCACACACATACAAATATTCCCGAATAAGAATCCAAAAGACGTAATACTAATTTATTAGGCTAAATCATGAAATCTCTGGTACTACTTTTGACATTCGCGTCTCTAGCCTTGGCCAAACCTGGCGTAAGTACCACATTGTATATTATTGTGTTTTTAACTAAAAGCATTTGAAGGAACGCATTGTAGGTGGTCAAGTGGCACGTGGTGGCCAGTTTCCATACGCAGCAGCAGTCTATGTTTCAAAAGTTGGAGGCGCATATTTCTGTGGAGGTGCTCTAATTAACAATCAGTGGATAGTTACAGCAGCTCAGTGTGCAGAAGGGTAAAACAACGTGTATTTTATAGTTAGTCGGTACTTCATAGTTTGTATTTTAGCGCCAACACATTTACCATTCAATTGGGTTCAAATCTGCTAAGTGGAACTGATGCCAATAGACTAACTTTGGCAACTGCCACTTTTGTTTTGCACCCTGAGTATGACCCAGAAACACTACACAACGATGTTGCTTTGGTTAAACTGCGACTACCAATAGCATTTAATCGTAAGTAGTAACAGTACTGCAAAAAGACTAGTGGTAAATTTAATATCATTATGTGTGCAGAGTATGTTGGGGCCGCCAGTTTACCCACCAGCTTTATTCCTGATTATACGTCAGTGACTGCCGTCGGGTGGGGCCAAATAGATGACTGTAAGTACACGATGATGACCAAATTAATAATACGGTGTAAATTGTGGTTTTTAGTTAACACAGGTCTGTCCAATGATCTAACTTGGGTAACACTGATTACTATTTCTCACGACGAATGTCAGCTAACATATGGTCCACAAATCACACATGATATGTTGTGTGTTGCTGGAAACTTTAACGAAGGAATTTGCAATGTTAGTAATTTTTTATATATTTTTTTTACTAACTAATAAAAACATGTTTCTTTAGGGAGATATGGGCGGACCTTTGGTTCAAACTGTAAGTGGTTCGGCAGTTTTGGTTGGAATAGCAAGTTTCAGAAGCCAGTCTGGTTGCGAAACCACAGATCCTTCAGGGTACACCAGGATAATACCTTACGTTGAATGGATCAACAGCGTGGTAGCAGCTTAACTCTTTTTATTGTGAATGACATACAATTTTGATAGATATAATCAATACAGCTACGTGCCTTCAAAGCATTTTCACAACTGTTTTTTATTTATGTATCTAAATATATGCATTTTTCGAACACCTAAACTGAGAATAAACAATTCTAAATCGTGACAGAAATATCAAAAGATTCTAGATACAGGCTTGCTAAAAAGTATGGAAGTAATTTAATATCCCGGAAACGGTTAGTTGGATCTCCTTGAAATTTGGGCCATACTTAAAAATTCTCAAGCTATATTTTTTGTATTTTTTGTTATTAAACAAAAGCTGAAATTACATGGGTACAAAATGACCCTTGTAGAAGAGCTATGTCCACTAGATTTCGAATCCCGCAGGCAATATTTCCAGTGGTTTGAAAACCATTTGAATGATGATATGCTGTGATGGATCTAACATTCTTCAGTAACGAAGCGTGGTTTTATTCGTCTGGATATGTAAATTCATAGAACTTTAGGATATGAAGTGGCGAAAATTCTCATGAATTTGTGGAAACCCGTTTGCATCCACACACCTTGACAGTAGGTGTGTGGATAGTAGTTTCTCACATGAGCTTAATAGGACCGATACTTTTCCACCAAATTTTGGATGATGAACTCGATGCTGGTTTTTACAACAGATGGGACAACAGACATACATGACCACCTCGTTCACCAAATCTTACTCGTCTCGATTTTTCAATATTTGTTTATCTAAAGAATGAAGCAAATTTGAAAACCAACATTTTAGGTGCCTCTGTTTAAACTAAAACTGGAATTATATTCTTAACACCTACCGTGTTTTGGCAGCGTTCATTTTTTAATTACAACTTTGGAAACGCTTTCAAAATATATGTTTCAACAGCTTTAAAATACACATTTTGGTGCAAACACACCGTTGATAAATATCTACCACATAAGGTCTCGTTTACAGACTCCCAAACATAATGTTATAACTATAAGGCGGGGAGCGGCGCGTAATTTACGTTGAAAATTTTACATGTAAAGAAATGTAAATGAAGTAAAAAATTCGTTTGAAACCGTTTAATTAAACAAAATAGAATAGAATAAAATAATAACCAATAAAATGCACTCTTTACCCACTTCAGGTTATATTCCAAACCTTAATTAAAACTAACAATCTGCTTCTGCAATTGTTAATCATATTATATTCCTTCAACGTGTTATCACTGTTATCATCAGCATCATTAATTCTGCGAATATAACAGCTTAGTTTTTTATGTCTTTCAAAGGTGGCCTCTATTTAAACCTATGAGCCCCTTCTAGGTATTCCATCATCAAAGTTTTTCTGGAGTACCCATCGCAACTTGCGCTTCCAGACTTTTCTTTAGCGAACACCGCCCGCCGCCGGCACCTACGATGAGTCACTCATCATCGCCGTACATACTAGAAATGTTTTAAAAATTTTCTTACTACTAATAAATAGGCTTCGGATTTTCAGTCGTTAAAAATGAATAGAAGAAGACATTTTTAGGTCCTAAAATTGACGATTTGGGTTATAAAAAACTTATTTTAGGTTAAAAACCTGGAGGCAAAAATATTTGCTCATCGAAAAAGCATAGGTACATCAAAAAAATATATATTTAAAAAAAAACACTAAAAACATTATAGAAACAAATATTTTGTGTAACAAACAATAAAATGACTAAATAAATAAACGATCTATGAGTTATAAAATCAAACTGTATATTTCTCTAAATTTTCGATTATAAATTTACACCTTTGATGGCTTAAAACACTTTTAAGTTTTGAAAACGTGCGTTCCACATTACAAGAAGTGATGGGTGCAAAATTAAATATTGAACAATCTACGTTTACATTTATGTGTTTATTATTGGTAGTATTTCCATTACCGCAAATTACGTTATTTACTGAACATCTAAAATCGTATCCTGGATTCTTTTTTAATAGAGAACATAATTTTTGGAACGCCATTTCCCCCACCTTTCCTGGTGTGTTTTTTCCACAATTTCCATACTTTGGTTTAATTCTAAACCTATAGTTTCTAATTGTTCTATTGCATCAGCAATAATTTTAGAGTGAGTTTTAATGTACAATAGTTTTATTTTTAATGTTTGCTTTATTCAGGAATTCTTGAGCTTTTTTAATCCTTTGTGCATCTGTGGCTTCAAATGACATTACAACCTAAAAATATTCAATATAAGAATGATAGTAAAAAACCATTATATATTTACTGATATTTAAAACATCAAAGTTTTCCGCATAAAACAATGCTGCTTGAATCCAAGTGCCCCACCTGGTTAATACAGTTTCAGGTGGAAGAGGTCTATTTGGTAAACTGTTTTTATAAAACTCTATTCTTATTGTTGCTTTTAAAAAGATTTTCTTAACATTGCTAATTATCCCATTGACATCTGGATAATTCAGTGTAATTGTTTCAGACACTAAATGTAACCCATTTGCCATACATGTTAAGTGTGTTATATTTTCATAAAACACCTTCAAATTAGTACCAGTTTTGATTATGTATGAAGCACCATCTGATACAAACCATTTAACTTTTTTTGTGTTCAGTTCCTTTTGGCCACAATAAAACAAATTAACAATTAAATAAATTATAATAATTTCAATGCTTAAAATTATCAATAATACACCCAATGATTCGTTTATAAATCTCGAGATTGTGTTGCTATTAGTTTTATCAAGCTGCTTCAAAGCTAGTAGAAATGGACGGCCAGCTTCTTCAGAAGATAACTTTCCAATTACTAAATGGGCTATGTATCTTCTTAATTCATCCGTCGTCTCATCGACGCTAATCCATATATTATTATTACCAATATAATTTCTAATTTGTTTAATTACCTGTACATTATAAAATTTATGTTAAAAAGTTTTTAAATAAAAATTCTAGTGCTCGCCATATCGTAATCTTTTGGTAAATAATTTTTTCTCAGAGTGCTTTCTGAGGGTAAATGCCTTCCTATATACTTATGCATAAAATTTTTAAACTCAGGACAACTAACTTTATTCCATGGAATATTTGCTGCGGTAAATGCCCTACATAAATCGGTGCAAAATTGCGTAAAATCATTGTCGGAACTAAAGTTTAATAAAGTCTGTTCACTGGATTTATTCTTGTTCTTTTTATGTGCATCGCCACTGCAATGTTGTTCAAAGTGTGATTTTTTTTTCGCACTTAAACTAGGAAACAAAAATGTGAACATAATTCAAGCTTCAGTATTTTAAATGTTTACTTATAACTTTTCCACACACTTTGCAGAATAACTCATTGTCTTTGGTTGAAGAAGCAAATTGAAAATTAGTGTCCAAATTATTCCCTAACCATAATTTGATTTTATCTTTCATGGAGGATTTTACCTTAGGCATTTTGAGGATTCTTTACTGTAACCACAAAAATCAAAACCGGCCCCAGCACACCCACTAACACGCAAAGACACTCAGTATCACTAACAATAAACTTCTATAAAAATGCTTTTTCAGAGATTCACCTCCTTCCGGCTATAATCTAAATGAAATGCAGGCCAGTGTTGTCAGTTGGCGACGGCAACCCGTACCATTAAACTCAAGGGCGTTTACAACCCATTTTTAAACAATCAACCAGCCAAAGCAATGAATTCACGGAAAATCTCTATTGTGTTAGGTCTTTTAATTAACACTTTGGGTCTCTAACGGTAAATTAGGCATTTTAGGTAGTAATAAATGGGCGTTGAAAAACAGAATTTTTTAAATTCGGATAAATATATAAATTTCGCTGCAATGCCTGAAGTAGATATAAAAATCCAAAAACCTAAGATCCGAAGCCTACTAATAAACTAGTTGACAATGTCTTTCTGTAGGGAAACTTTTTTTCGTATGCTGGCTGTATTACCATTATGAAGTTCCTAAAATTCGTGCAAAATACCACTGGTGGTTTAGAATTAACACGGAAAAACTTTTATTTTAAAACACTCAAACGCTGTTACCTTTTAGCAATTTCGTTCAATCAAACTAACAAAAAAAAAATCATAAATAAATAAAAGTTTCTCCTATAATTCTAAAGCACTCTACGATTAGAATATATTGCCTCACTTTTAAAGTATTCTTACGTCGATCGGTGATTTATTTCTTAGTCACTCAAATTTACACGAATAACTAACTATACAGCGATTATGTACAGAATAATTCAGAGTCGACTGGAATGAATTTGACTAGACTCTACTTCTCCCATTGTGTCAGGTGGCCTCTATAAACCCATACATTCCTCTAGTCTAGATGGTTCGCGAAAGCCGCTTCGAGGTTTTTCTGGACCCAGCAATCGAGACTTCCGCTAACCCGTCACCGATGATTAGTCACCCATCAACACCGCACATATAAGAAAACCCATAGGGGTTGTACCAGGGGGGCGTATGGGTTTATTTTGTAACAGTATATACATTTTTGACGAATGAAAAGCCAACTTTTAAAACCATTCGTAGGAAGAAATTATTATTAATTTGCTGTAATGTTTTAGACACTCAATAAAGTACTCGAACTGGATTATAAATAATTGTTACAAAAGATCCACCGGATGTCGTTAAAGATTATGCACTTATTATCCAAATGATTTGATAAAAGTTGCGTTATAAATATCCTGCTATGATCAAAATAAAGCCCTGATATTAACCCCTAAAAATGGGTTACTTGGGTACAAATTCCAAAAGATCAATTCATTAATGATAAATGATATAAATTAAATGCCATTATTATAAATCATTATTGTCATTCTGCATTTTAGATTTATTTTGTCAACGATGCCAGCAGTATTGTATTTTAATAAAACTAAAATTTTTTGGTTAGACATAAGTTTGAGGTTTCTGACCATTTTGGTAAGCAAAACAAATCTAAAGTAAGAAGTAAGGTTAGCTCTTCATTCATTTCGAAAGTATAGTAATCCGCCAGTATATATTTCTAAAATAATAAAACAATAGCAATTCTATATACCGTACTGTAGAATACTTAATAAAGAACTATCAGTGGTGGAATTGAAATCATAATTTTTATTTAATAAAAAATATTTTTTATATGATTTTGTAAGTAACATATTAGTTCAGCAAGGATTCACAATGAAATGTATCAACCTGTAAAATATCTTCTCATGTATAGCAACAGGCAGCGTTAGTATTATAATTGATATCTATCATCAGTTCCATACAACAAAACAATATTACTGATAAAATGGAAAAAATCTTCCATGATGTGAAAAAGTGCACCTGACATTTTTATATTCACTGCATCTTATCTCTCTATCTGTATCGAAGTAAAACATAACTTCACTAGCACAAGAATGAAACAAAAAAATTTATAATACATTTTACACATCTTAAGATTAGGAAAAGAAGAATAGTTAAAAACAAAAACAAAAACAAAAAAAAATTAAGGGAACAGGAAGATTTGAAAAAATATAGAAGAGGATATTTTTCCTGAAGAAGACGTAATAGTTAACATGCCAAAATTAATTTCAAATAAATTTGTAACGACTGAAAATCGTACTTAAGAGGCATCGCTTCATATGGCTCTTATGGTCTTGTCAATATGTAATATCTTCATTCTTAACACACTCTAGGGAAGTTTTTTAGACGGTTTATTATAATATATTATTGTTATTGAAATTTTTGTAGCACATATTTTAAAAATCAATATTGCAATTATTTATGGAAATTTTGGAACCCAGTTTTCATCACTGTTTTCAGTTTGCGAAACTTTAGAAATCGTACCAGATCTATTTTCGACTGTATTTGTTGGAACTAAGATTTAGTAAAAATAAACGCTAAGCAACTTTTACGACACAAGTTTTTTTCTTACTGATTTTAGGGCAGCGTTTGTTAATGTTGTTTAACCTGTTTAAAACCAATCATTCCACAGACCGATCGATTTTCATCCCTTTTTCCTTCTGTGTGATGAAACATTTTTATTTATGGGTTTTCTGTAGTCAGTTAATATTCCCATCTAGATGAAAACTTTTAGTTGATCCTCATTCTGAAAATTCTAGTCGGGTCAGATATAGTGAAATCGAAATTTTTCAGATTTTCCTTCGCTGGCATTAATGATGCTTCAGGCATGGTAGATGGTAATTATATTCAATGTTGAAGCATGATTTTTTTTTGTTAGTTATTTGTAGTCAAAGCTAACAAGTAAAAAATTGAAGAACTATTTCAAATTAAAATAAAATTATCTTAGCTATAATCGAAAGAAAATAATAATTGATTTGAATGCATCTCAGATGCTTCATTAACCGTTATGAAGTTGGATACACACACTTGAAGGTCACCCAAATATTTTAGCGTGTTCGTCGTTGAAAGATAAATGTTTTCTAAGTACCCACACTCGAAAAAAATCACGTGTTGATAGAAGATTATAAGATTATTACTTTCAACATAATAAGGTTATCTTTGTAAGCTTCTTCAATCAATTACTTTAATTAATAATTAACAAACACCATAAACCGTAGTAATAATTTAAATTGCATTAGTAGGTACAGATTCACTACTTGGTACTAAAACTTCAATACAGGACCTTAATAAGCCATATTTTTTTATGTCACAGCAATAAATATGTTTTTTTTTCCAAAACGGATGTAATAAGTAATGATAACAATTTTTAAAAATTTTATCAGAATTGCCTTACTTCCTCAAATTATGTCGTCTACATTTTTTCAAAAAGTAAGCCTGAATAGCACTAGTTAAACCATAAAACGAAGATAACGAGTGTTAATATAAAGTGAAACTAACATTAAATTTTCAGTTTTATATTTAACACTAATATCAAACAAAATGAAGTTCTTTGTCTTTATTGTCATCTACGTTCTCTCAGCATCGTTGTCTTCCGTCTTGTCGGTACGTAGTTTTATATGATATATTTAAAAAAAAACAATTGGCACCGACTCTCTTTAGAGAAGTACTCGCATTATTGGTGGTACCAATGCAAGAGCTGGAGAATTTCCTTTCGCTGCCGCTGTTCATATTCACACTAGCACTGGACAATATTTATGTGGAGGTGCTCTTGTGAACAATCAATGGGTTTTGACTGCAGCGCAATGCTGTGAGGATGCTCTTAGATTTACCATTGTCCTAGGAATAAATAATCTACAAGATAATGGTCCCAATCGGCTTACTGTTGCTGCTGAAGAATACATCCTAGCTCCAGAATATGATGCCTTCACCCTGCAGCACGATATCGGCCTTATCAAGCTTCGAATGCCCATTGAATATACAAGTACTATACTCCAGTGTGAAAATAATTCGATTTAATTTTCGTGTTTCAGATTATATCCAACCTATTTTGTTACCAACAGCACCAGTAAATGACTACACGGCTGTTGTAGCTATTGGGTGGGGTCAGACCTCTGATGGTAAGAAACTGGCTAGAAATTAAATATCTTTTTTAAGCGTTTTATTTATTTAGACGAAGCTGCTACCGTTAGTGATCTAAACAGAGTTACTATCACTACCTTAAGTAACGAAGAATGTCGACTTACTTATGGGGCAGCAATTATAGACGATATGGTTTGTGCTGAAGGAAATTATAATCAAGGAACTTGCAACGTAAGTAAAAACGGTGTCAAGTTTAAACTTTGATCCTTTTTTATGTTTAGGGAGACAGTGGTAGTCCTTTGATCCAATATGCTCTCAATCAAAAAGCCACAGTCGTCGCAGTTGCAAGTTTCGTCAGTGGAAATGGCTGCGAAAGCACTGATCCTTCTGGTTTTACGAGAACTTATCCCTATGTAGATTGGATAAAAAGCGTAACAAGTATTTTGTAATTTTTGTTAACTTGGTTACAGTAATCGAAAATACAACAAATTAAAAAAAATGTGTTTTATTTACACAAAGCATTCTTAATGACGATAAGTATTATCTAAACATTTTAATTGAAGTGACTCTTCATTGAATAACAGCATCTCGAAAGATAATCAGTCGGAACAAATGCTAGTATTCCATTCAAAACGTACTCAGATTAGTACCGACAATGTTATCATGGTATGCAAAGTGACAATGTATTATAATCTGAAGGAATATAAGAGTTTTATCGATGTAACTATGTGCAGTACTATCTTAGTTGGTTAATGGATGTAAATTTTAATTTTGAAGTGCAGAAAATAGTAACATCGGCTTACACATGACGTTGAATAATTTATATGTGACTGCAGTTGAGTAAGTAAACTTTAGTTTTTATACATAGTTGTTAATTTATTTATTCATTTCGCCTGAATGCGGACAAAAAGGATTAGTTTTCTATCAATGCTACAATTATTAAACTCTTGTTGGATTGCATCCTTTTCGAAGAAACTGTTTACTAAAGTAATCACAAATTTTAATCTCATATTTTTTTAAAGTTTAATATTTCATAGAAAGCAAAGATCCAAGTTTTTCAGTTATCTGTGTTTCGTGGATTCCATCAGACAAACACTCTTTGAAAATCGTGCAGAGTGAATGAAATTTTAGAATGTATTGTATTATGAAGATGGCATTTGTCAGCAATTTTTCGCCAAAGAATTAGTAACGATATGTCTAGTATGTAATATATACAGGGTGAGTCACTGGATATTTCATTAATTAGTATTAGAAATAAAAAAAAAGTTAAAAAAATAAAGTTGTACGTTTCTTGTGGCCACAACTTAGGTTTTTAAATAAATAATTTTACATAATCTGATTGACCTCCTCTTAGACTTCATAACACAATTTATTGTTGAAATTCTGATGCGATGATGTCACTATGTTCCAATTAACTTGATTTTTTTTATTAACTGAAGAGTTACAATACTTTGTAGATAATAAAATAAAGGTACACGCTTCGTTGTGATGTAGATAAAATTCAATCTTGATATATAGAGTGTTTATAAAATTTTTTACATTGGTACAGAGTTCAAAAATTGATATGTATTTTGCATTTTTCAAATACAACTGTTTGTTTTTTATTACTGCGTGTTTTCTGTTCTTTTTCTCTTTTGTTAAGTATTTTCTTTATTTGAAGTTGATAAATATTGCTTTTCTATTTTTTAAGAGAGACACATTGAAAGAAAAAATTAAGATTTTTTGTGAACCCTTGTCCTAAGAAAATTAAAAAAATTTCAAAAATTGGCAATATCAAATAGGAATATTAAAAACAAACTATGGTTATAAATCTCAGGAACATGTTCTGTTAAAAAAACAAAGTTGTGTGCTTTGCTTGAAACAAATACTTTGTATAGTCGAAAATAATTTTAGTGCATGTTACTCAAAGAACGGTAAGTCTGTAACTTCTTTTCTATATCTAATAAAAAGTAGATAATGAGAATCCCACAGTTAGTGACTCACCCTGTATATTTTTAATTTGAACAAAATTTGAAAATAATGAATTTTTAAAAATGATGCTCCACAAGGAAAGTTATTTGAAATGTCTTTGACAAAGTAGAATTTAGATGACCTCAATACAAACACATCAGTAAAAAATAATATGTACAGGGTGAATCATTAAACGCGCAGTCCTGAATGTATCACTAATTTGGAGATAAAAAAAACTCACATACTAAAGTTTGAGCAGCATACATTAAAGTTATTTTCGACTATACAGAGTGTTTTGTTTCTGAGGTAGAACACACAACTTAGTTTTTCTTAAATAGAGCACCTATATGTTTTTGCATATTCTCATTAGTCTCTTCCTATGTTTTATAAGCACAGCTTATTTTTAAAATTCACACAAAAAAAACTCTATACCGTTATTTTTAAGATGTATATAAAAAAATTCTAAAACTTTACGCTTTTCAAACGTCGATATTTCAATTTTACTCTATTTTTTGTTCTTTTTCTTTTAATATGTTGGTATATTTCTTAAAAAAATTAAAATTGCAATAGCTATTAGTATTAAATATAGAAAATACTTAACAAAGAAGAAACACCACAAAAAATGAAATATTTGAAAAAACTGATATATCGATTATTAATATTTTATTTTTTTTATGAACGCTCTGTACACTAATACTCAATTTTACTTATACACAACAAAGCATCTGTATTTATCTCTCAACAAAATATTGTAACACCTGTTTTTAAAAATAACTCTATTGTGATTGTTTTAAACCCTTCCATCGCTAAAAAATTCCAAAAAAATTATAGAAGTAAATCATGGTTATAAAGCCTAAGAAGAAGCTCATCAGAACATGTAAAAATATATAGGGTATTTCATTTGAAACAAACTACTTTTTGATTTTTTTCTATTTCTAATAATTAATTAGATATCGAGGAGCGTACACTTAGTAACTCAGCCTGTATATAATGGTAACAAAAAAAAAAATGAATATTCAATTATTTAAGTCATTGTTTTTTAAAAGCCTTAGAATAAACATTTTTATGATTATTGTTTTTGGATTCTGACGCAGATTTTCTTGAAAATTATATATGTATTTCTTTTTGAAATATATTTGCTGGGGCGCTAAATGTACTTGTTGTGAATTTCAATTTGTTCATATTTATTTATGTTTTTCTAACTTGTACTAGGTACTCTGTATTTACCTCTTTTTTGACGTTCTCGTATGTATTTTATAATTATAATATATTTATATTCTCGAGTTTTCTTTTGATACTGAATTTTTAAAAAGTTTATCTTCACACACAATAAGGTGAAATATTGTTTACCTTTTTACACTATCTTGAGTTCAGGTGATTTAAAAGTTTTGTGCAAAATCCCAAGTTTCCATCTCCATTTTTGAAGCTCTTTAGAATTTTTTTATGTAAGTTTGCAAATTTTCTGATAATTGGTGATGAAAAAACATTGTATAGTTTTGGAAATTTCATTGTACCCTAGAAAATTTTATTGGCAATAACGAGACGGACAGTAGTACAATAGCAAGAGATATTTACAACTTAAGTTGTCGGGTGCCGGTAATCCCCAGATGTTAGAATGCAGAATAATCCAGGTCCGGACAGGGACCATCGTTACTCATGAACGGAAATGACCATTATTTTACAACTACCTGCTAAATGTTCTCAGACAAATTCGAGTGAACTGGTGTGACCCATAAATATTTCTTACCATTGTACTACTGTCTGTCTCGTTATCGTCAATAAAATTTTATAGGGTAGAATGCAATTTCCAAAACTATACCTGATGCCCACTTTAAACAAATCAACTTTAGTGTGTAACTTTTAAATGCAACACCTTTTGTGTTTGAAAATAATTGTTTTACTTTTCCATCGGTTGGGACATCCTGTATACTAGATACAAGGTATATTTTTGGTAAAGAAACATTAAATCGATTACTGGTCATGATGCGACAACCAATTAAACTTTTTTTGCATAAAATGACATTAAATGTCACAAACTTAATTCTAACTTACTTCACCGAAACTGGAGATAAGAAATTTTGAATGAGTTACTATTTTTTTGGAAAACATAAGTGTAACACCAGAAATACACACATAGCAAGCACACACACC
Source organism: Zophobas atratus (assembly GCA_022388445.1). NCBI lineage: Eukaryota > Metazoa > Arthropoda > Insecta > Coleoptera > Tenebrionidae > Zophobas > Zophobas atratus. The sequence continues at coordinate 49,397,324 of CM039445.1, read as the reverse complement.
ATTATCTCATTATTGACAGACCTATTGTTATGATATTTTAAATATAACCAGTCTACGACTTTCACTATACAATACGAGGGTACTTTTTTATAACATTTTTGTATATAGATATATATTTCTTTAGATTTTGTTGAAGTTTTTGCATGACCTATTTTTTCAAATCAATATGATAATTATTTATGGAAATTTCGGAATGTGGTTTCCACCACTGTTTGCAGTTTACAAAACTCTAGACATAGTATCAGATTCATTGGAAATGAGGTACAGCAAAAAAAAACATGTGTCGTATTATTATTGCATGGATACTAAAAATTGCACCATTCTATAATGATTCACTATCACTACTTTATTTAGTGGTGAAATTTATTAGTAATTATTATTACTGTATTTTGTGATAATTATTATACTACACGCTCACATCATAAAGATTTACGTTAAAATTTGTTGATCTAGATTAGGTCCTACTTTCCTTTAAAAATATTTTAAATCCGAAAAATAGTTCCTGTCCAATCAATCAAAGCTAACATGAATGAAAACCAAATACAATAGAAACCACGAAGGAAATTTCCCAATAAAACAAATCTTTTGTTCCTACAACTAAAATTATCTAACTAGAGTGATGAATGAATGCGAAAAAATCCCATCATTCATTCCTATCTGCAATCAAGAATAAAAATAGATAAAATTTTTTGTAGCCATAAGGTGGTATAAATACTAACAGCAACTAGTCAACATTCTAATAAACAAAATGAAATTATTGGTGCTGACCATTGCGTGCTTGCCTCTGGTTTGGACAGTTCCAGCAGAATCTTACACGAATTCAAAAACAAAATCTCTTGGTGAAGAAAATCAAGGTAAATTAGATATTATCTTAGAAATGATAATGATCCTCTTGAATTCTAGGTGATCGTATTATTGGTGGACTCCAAGCAAGAGCAGGTCAATTTCCTTTTGCTGTCGCTATTCGTGTTGCAACTACTGACAGTTCTATATTTTGTGGAGGAGCTTTAATCAGTACTCGATGGGTTCTAACAGCTGCCCATTGCATACAAAAGTAATTTTAATGTCTTGCAGAATAATTACATATTTTTAATTTGATATTCCAGTGCCACGATTCTTAATATTACCGTAGGATCAATTTATTTAACAGAAGAGGACAGCAATCGCTTAATTTTGAGTACTTCCAACTATGTTCTTCATCCCGACTTTAACACAACTACGTTCGAAAACGATATTGCCTTGATTGAATTCCGACAGGACATTGAGTACACTGGTGAGTTAAGATTCTCTAGTCTAACAAAAACTGAAATTATTAATAGAGCATTTTTAGAATATATTGATAAAATTCATCTACCTATAGTTGCATATGGGGCTGATAAAAGTGTTACTGCAATTGGATGGGGACAAACTAGTGACAGTAGGATCGAATTTTTCTGTCGATGATACATTTTATTTTATTTTTGTTTTTGCTAGGTCAGGCAGGTCCTGAGGATCGTCTGAATTACGTGGAAATGATAACTCTGTCAAATGAAGAATGTAAGATTTACTATGGATCGCAGATAACTGATAGTATGATATGTGTGGCTGGACAGAATATTGAAGGTATCTGCACAGGAGACAGTGGCAGCCCCTTAGTTTATTTTTTGGACTCTCGTCATCCGATTGTCATTGGGATTGCAACGTTTCATAGTGGTGTTAGTTGTGAAGGCATTGAGCCTTCAGGGTACACAAGAACGTTTCCTTATATAGACTGGATATTTAGTGTGACAGGAGGTGTAGATAATAATCGAATGTTATAGGAATTCCATCATTTTTTTTTTGTGATTGATTTTAGATATTTTGTTAATTGAGATTTTTGACTGATCTTTTGTACATATTTAATTTATACATAAATAAATAAAAATAATTTTAAACTCTCTTCTGTTATTATTTGTTAGTGTAATTTTTCTAAATGCTCTTACCATTACCATGTAACATAAACCACGTTAAATCTGATACACTGCTATTTTTTAAAAAACATACATATACATAGTTAAACATGGTGACTTGATTACAATATTTTTCCTTTTGTTATCGCTCTCGGTTTGATAGACAGGGCCGCCTACTTTTTTTTAATGGAATACCCAGATTTTTTGACATGTTCTGATGCAGCATAAAAAACTAATTTCACAAATTATCAACATGTTCATCAAACCGATAAAAAAAGGAAAAATATTGTTACGTTAAACGGGTGATTAAAATTGGTGTGGGTAAAACTCAACAATTTATTTCTTAATAACTCGACTTACACCACTAACTATTACAGCGAGTGTGGTTCACTTGACTCTACTTGCTGACTAGACTCACTGACTGAATAATAATCGTTCCCGAAGGTGGCCTCTATTTAAAAACCACACTTCCTTTTGGATATGCGCGATCGGGATTTTTCTGGATTGCCGTTCGCGACTTCCGCTTCCGGGCGTTTCTTTACTACTCCGTCGCTCGGTCGCATTGAGGATGAATCATCATCGGCGCAAGACCAGAAAAGTTTTCGACGGTCCATAGGCGTCGTACCGAGGCGGCGTGTGGGTTTATTTCGTAACAATATTGTAGTCAAGTCGTCATGTTTAACTATATATCCACACCAAATTTACAAAAAAAAGCTTTTCAAATAACGAAGTTATTCAATCGTTTCGGGACTTTATAGTATATTATTAATTTATTAGAGACAGAAATAAGTCACAGATTAAAGTTGCACTGTTCTTTGACTCGTGTAGATTAAAATTATTTTCGACTATAATGTTTTGTTTTTGAGGCACTATACAACACGTGTTTTTTTTTTATATATTGCCCTATGCTTTTTTTGACATATACCCTTCTGAGTTTTATAACCACAATTTATTTTTGAAATAATGATGCAATGTTCCCACTGTATGCAATTTTCTTGAATGTTTTTTGCGAATGTATTTATGTAATATTTTGCAGGAAATAATTACAATTTTTAAATACTGATATTCCAGTTTTTTCGAATAGAATACTATGCATTTTGTTACTGCATTTTATTCTATTTTTCGTTCTCTCTCTTGGAATGTGGATGTGCCTCTAAAAAAAGTATAAAATCGCAGTAACTATCAACTTTAAATGTAGAAAACTCTGAACAAAAAAGAAAAAGAACTGAAAACAAAATAGGATGCAGTAATGAAAAACTTTTCCATCGCTAAAAAAATTTAGTTAAATTTGATTAACGTGGCAACGTTGCTTCATAATTTCAAAAATAAACTGTGTCTTTAAAACCTAAGAAGAAGTCAATCAAAATATGTAAAAATATATAGAGTACTTAATTTGACAAAATCAAAATATATGTTACGTCTTAAAAGCAGAAAACCCTGTACTCGAAAATAATTTTAGTGTACAATCCTCAAAGAACCGTACAACTTTAATCTTTAACTTTTATCTGTTTCTAGTAATTACTGAAATATCGCGCGTTTAGTGGCTCATCCTGTATATACAGGAAAAAAAAACAGGAAATATGAAATTTAAGGAAGGAGGGACTATTATAAAATGACAAATGGGTTTTGTCTAGGAAAAAATAAGAACAGGAAAGACCAAAAAAGAAGCATTGAACATGGGAAGATGGAAGAATAAGTAGGTAGGGGACTTTTTTCACAAATGACCTACAATGAAGAAAAACGGCAAAATTTAAAACGATGAAACAGCTCCAACCGGGGAGGAAGAAGAAATATAAAAAGATACCTTCAGGAATAAAGAGAATGCACCAACAAAAGAAAAAAGGAAAATCGAAGCATATAATCTACTAATTCAGAAAAATAATGTGAAATACATATTTGAAAATAGCAAACATTGTCCAAAAAGTGAAAATTTTCAGCCATCAACCGATCCCTCCGATATGCTAAAAAAGACGAAATTCTGGGAGCCTGTCAACTTAATTCCAAATAGAGGAAGCTAAGAAAGATTACTTACAAACAAGATTTTTATAAATGATCGATTCAGCATAGTCCTGATGAACAGTTTGAGTTTATATCCTATATGTCTAGGACGAAATGGAACAACTAGAGTACGAAAGCATTTAAAAAAATTACTGGATAAAAGACCCGCAGAGATTTTGTCTTCCTCAATTTTTTTATTAATTTACATGAATACCTAGTGCGAAATTCGGAATAGTGATGGAAATTCAAGCACATTGATATAGATTTCTCATCGAACTTCCGCTCCCTTCCCCCAACATTCTGGTTTTTCTAACTATAAGAAAATTTAATTTTCTGTGTGAACGTCAAAACGTGAAACTCATTTTCAAATCTGAGACAGTCCAACCTCGTTTTTGAACCATGGGTACTGTCCATGAAGTTGTCCCATTTGTCCTAAATATTTAAAATATATGGTGATGAAAATAATGGCCAGAAAAAACAACTAAATTGTCCAGAAATTAAAAACATATAAACATATGTAATGAATAAGGTAGAACAAAATTATTAGTAAGAATAACCCTGTCAAATAAGGGACTTGAAGGAGTAGATATGGAGGGAAATTTGAAAGTCTCAGAGGAAGTAGACTGTTGAAATATTATCAAAGGTCTACAGGTTAAAGTTTTACTCTTTCAAAAAGCTTAGTTCAGGGAATAAGAATGAGAAGGAACTAATACGGGAAACCAAGAAGTACGTAAGTTTTTGAAGTCTAAACGAATGACAACTCATAAAATAAGTATTTATCAAAGAAAATATACCTATCTTCATTTATTCACGCACGATTCCTTAGTTTAAGCATAAATTGATTTTCGTTTTTATTTTTTTTTTTACTTAAACTAAGGATGTATTGTTATAGGGTTCATCCGATTAATAGTTACTTTCTCTCTGTCATCTGTCGTCTGTCGTCTGTCCTTTGTCGTCTATCGTCTGTAACGATTTTCATTAGACAGATAATCTCCGATACCACAGGACTGATTGTTGTCAAATTTTATGTGGATGTTAGGAGTATTGTTTAGATGGTAAAATGATAACCAGTATTTATCTAATTAACCCCACCAATAATTTGATAAGTTCACTCCAAAATTTTGGTTCGTAAATAAATAAATTTTATAAAATAACATTCTCCTGTACTGGTAGTTTATGAATCCGACTTGATTTTGTTTATTAATATTATAATTTTTTTACCTTCAAATATACGTATATAATGTTTCCTTACGTTGTTTTAAACGCTATCTGTACATACTTTACATCTTTATTAGAAAAGAAAAATTAATGAATAAAATTCGAAAAATCAATTTTATAATTTCCCTACTGAAAAAGCTGGATATACTGCACCGTGTGTAAGGAACGAGGGGAAATTCTGTCTAAATATTTTATAGACGTTAAACTGCTGTTTTAAAAAAAAGAAAAAGTAATAAAATAATAAGTAACGATCAAGAGTTATACGATTTAAAAATAATAAACCACTATGAACGAAATAGGTTACACTACGTGTGAAGCGTCAATTTAGTACGCTTTTTTAGGACCGATACTCGGGAATAGTATATTATTTGATGAGTATTATTTGATGAACAGCGAATTTCAATTTTTTGCTACATTTCATTGTTCCTAGTATATGAAAAAGTAAGCTCCCCATTTACGTTTCTCCGTCGTCAGGAGGCTAGATAATTCAGCTTCAAAAACAATAATTGTTGTTAAATTTTACACATATTTTAAGAATATCCTGATAATAGTAAATGCTGACCAAAATTTATATATTCCATCCCACCAAAAATTTGATTACATCATCTCAAAATTTTGCAAAAGAATCCTAAACTAATATAACTTAAAATAATTTAACTTTAAACAGGAAAAATGATATGTTTTCTATATTTGTAGTGTATTCGTGCAACCTTATTTTTAATTTTCACCTTGTTTACAGAGGAAGTGTAAAGTCAAAAAGTTAAAGAATGAAACAGTTTATGAATTCATTACTAAACTTTTTTATTATTTTTCCGAAATTCTAACCACATAGTGCTGTTATTATAAATTTATTTTACATGGATTTATCACTTAAAATGTAGATATAACACTTGTAGTTTAATATAATTCATGACTATTTTTATTTTAGCTTTTAGGATTTACATAACAAAAAACATTAGCTGAAATCTGTTTCATCGCTTATCGATTAATAGCGACTAAATTGTTTCATTGTTTGTGGCGCAGATAATTTTTTGTCGTTGAAAAAATCTTACCCACATCTCAACAATTATCGTACCCGGACTAGAAATAGTTGCGTATCAACAAACTACTTAAATTATTATTAAAAATGTCAAGTATAATGTACTTAAGCATCACACTTAAAATTATCAAAGTCAGAATAGTATAATGCAACAGAAAAGGTAGGAGAAACGGGATCTTCCTTAAAGGAACGCAAGACAAGAAACGACCAAAAATTTATTGACAGACGGTTTGAGATATAAGTGTGGAAGTAGTTACAACAAAAATATTCAGTTAGTGAAAATTTTCTAACATTTTTAAATGTGTTATATATATATAAAAGACACTTAAGTAAGTTCGAAGTTTTTTGGTTTTAAAAATAATGACATATTTTCCATATTATTAGAGATATGATAAAATTATTTTTATTGCTATATTGTGTTTCTTAAACACTTGAGACTAACCACTTAAAGATAACACATCTATCACATGCAGTATATTTTATAACTTTAATAGTTATTTATGATACATTTATATCTAAACTTAACCTTTAAATTCCTACAAATATTCACTTATCATTCCCCGGAACATGCACATAATACATTAAAAATTAAAGACCAGTGACATTTTTTATCCAAGATTCATATGGTGCAGTTCTTAGATATCCTGATGGTTCAGTACTTTCACAACCATTGCCGCTAACGAAACTTGCTACACCACCAACAGACTTGTAACCACGACCAAGATCTACGACAAGTGGACTACCAGTATCGCCCTAAAAAAAAGTGTAATAAATATTAACGTTTACACACTATACGAAAAATAAGAACTTACATAGCAGGTTCCTTCATTGTAATTTCCTTCTACACAAACTGTATTGTCGCTTATTTGGTTCCCATAATAAATTCTGCACTCTTCGGTAGTTAAAGGCGCAACATCGACAGTTTGCAATTCATTGTAAAGTTCAGGACTGTCTAAAATATTTTTGCATACATTTGTTAGTCGATTTTAAATCTTACGTACCATCGCTTATTTGACCCCACCCAATTGCCCACATGTCTCTAGGTTCAGTAATATTAAAGGCGAAATATGTGATTTTGTTCAGAGTGTCTGCAAATGATCAAAATGGGTTAAAGTCGCAATAACTTTACTTATTCATACGAGAATATTCTACTGGGATTCGAAGTTCGATGAGTCCTATATCATTTTCCAGCGTCAGAGGATTATAGTCGGGATGAAGAACAGAGTGAGATGTTGCTACAGTTACTCTGTACGGATCGTCACCCTCGAGTTTGTGAGAGCCTAGTTGTATAGTGAATAAAATAGCTCTAAAAGGGTGTATTTTATAGGTCGGTTTATTCGAAAATTGTTAGGGTCATACCCATCCACACACTGGCCAGCTGTGAGAACCCATTGACTGTCAATAAGGGTACCACCACAAAAGAACTTACTGGTTCCTGTTTGCACATTAATGGCTGCTGCATAAGGATATTGTCCTGCGTAAGCCGAAATTCCACCAATTATTCTTGGGTCTCGAAATAATGTTAATGATGAATATATTGTTTCTGTTTCCATGATTGAACTTGTACTTATGTTAGCAGAAACTGTTAAACCCCAAAGGAAACAGGTGAAACTAATATACAATAAATATTTCATTTTGATGGTGTAGCAACTGTTGGTCAAAAAACTTATGGAATTTTAAAACCTTAGATATTCATTTGTTCAATTTGTCATAATTGGTGGCATTTTACATTACTACCTCAATAACATTTTATAACTTTTTCTAATCCTAGACTGTTAATTTTTATCAGGTTCGGTGGTGCGTCAGTTTGGGTGTATTATTAAATTAAATAGCTACCTAAAGAATTTACTGTTCTATACAAATACTTACACTTTATTATTTTATCTACTCTTATTACACACTAAACGTTTTTTGAAAGTCACTTATTTACGTTACTGCAATAACTTTGTCCTTTTATTCAGTCTTTTTTGTATGTTAATATTTTATATGTTAATTTTTCTGTACGCAAGATAAATATAGCATTATTGTCTCAAAGTAACTGAAAAAATTAGACAAATAAGATTAACTTAAAATATTTTGAGATCAAGTCACAAATTTTTAAATTAAAAATTAAATTTTTGATAAAACAAATAAATTATTTAAAACAGGGTAGAAAAAAGATCATAAGGCTAGTAGTAACTTTATTTTTTACCTACAATAAAATAAAGCATTTCCTGATTTGCTAAGACTGTAGTATAGTGTCAATAAAATGAGTAGGGAAAATTGTTAACGTAAGGAATATATATAAGAGGTGATTGTACAGTTGGATAGTGTGGATTAGGTAGTGTTAGAATAAAGTTCTAAAACGCAACCTGCGTTTCTGTGACCCTCCCCCCCCGTACTTAGTGCCTAAAATGTAAGCAGACAACAAATATAACACGGCATATGAATGTTGGATAATACATGGCGATCCTGCCAGTGCCTAAATGATGATTCCAGGATAATTGAAACTGAAACCCGTTGTCAGAGGAAAAGAAGACATGGGCAGTAAAACGTCGAAAGAAGAAGTCATAATTGCGCAAACAGCAAGCGGGGATGCGACCATAACGGAGACGGATTGGATTTTAATCTGTTTGACGGTTGTGTTGGTAATTTTATTACTATGGCTGGGAATCAAAAAGTGTAAGAAAATGCTAAGAAAAGTGGTACGTCAAGAAATCCATAAGAATGAATTGGAGCATTCCAGGACGCTACTACAGAGGCATAGTGATGTAGTGTTACAGTGCAGTGATTGAATGGAAAGTGAAAATCAAGTTAAGTTTTAATCTATTGAAAGTGGGAAAAAGTGGTTAAGTTCGTGAAATTGCGCATAAGGTATTGTAACAGGTTTTCAAAAAGGAAATATGTCGGGTTAACATCGGTCAAAGGAAGTGCAAAGTACATTTTCACTCGTAGGAAATGAAAATTGGAACTTCAGCAAATTAACTAGTTATTGCATCGAGAATTTTTTTTTTGCATGTTAGATATAAAACTTGGGTTCATTGTTATTGCTGATCGTTGTAATTATTGTTTGATTTATCGTAAAATGTTTAATATGCTAATTTGGTATGAAAGGTTGAGAAACTTTTGATGGAGTTAAACTTAACGGGCATTCATAACAAATTAAAAGAGATAAGAACTTATTTAATAAAAATCGGTCGGGATAGGCGCACTATTGAGTGTGTAAATAGGAAGATAAATGAAGCAAATCAAACTTATAAATGTTTAGATCAGGTAAACAAGCAGGTTAAATTAGAGGTAACAAATAAGGAGTATACTGACGAAGATATTCAAAAATTAAATGCACTAAATGGTGAGATACGAAAGATATACAAAGAAATTTTAAATTTTTCAAAAAGTACCAGTACGAGTGTCGGCCCCAAGATGGCATTTGATCTTAAAACGGCTGTTAGTCTATTACCTGTCATGAATGATGATGAGGCTGTAACAATGCAATTGATTGACGCAATAGAACTTTACGATACTATGTTAGAATCAACCGGTAAACCTTCTTTAATAAATTTTGTCTTGAAAACACGTCTTTCAGTTGGTGCGAAACTTAGACTTAAATCGAATTACGATAGTGTTGCTTTGCTCATATCGGATATGAAAACACATTTGATTACAAGGAAAAGCGATACCGCTTTGCAAAACGAAACAGGTGATAAATTAAGTGTTGTGTACAACGGTCCTTTCGAAGTTTTAGAAGAAGAAACACCAAATGTGAAAATAATTAAAAATAGTAGACAGGTAACAGTGCATAAAAATAGAACAAAATTATATCATAAAGATGACTAACGCTATGCACGGCTCACGTTGCATGTAGTGTAGCATGTCTTGTAAAGTCATCAAAAAGAAAATTTGTAATAGAAATAGTTAGCGTAGGTCATAACATGTTTAGATTTAATTTAAACCAAGTTTCAGAATGAATGATTGTGCGAATGTGTTAGTTTTAGACAAAAATTACATCTAAATGTTACCTAAATGTAATTTTTTTTTTTTTTGTCCGGTAGAGGTGTAGTATAGTGTCAATAAAATGAGTAGGGAAAATTGTTAACGTAAGGAATATATATAAGAGGTGATTGTACAGTTGGATAGTGTGGATTAGGTAGTGTTAGAATAAAGTTCTAAAACGCAACCTGCGTTTCTGTGACCCTCCCCCCCCGTACTTAGTGCCTAAAATGTAAGCAGACAACAAATATAACACGGCATATGAATGTTGAATATTACATTTAGACCAATACAATAACAGTGTCGAAAACAGGTAAAAAGATGTTAAAAGAAATTTCCTAGGACTATACTACCTTACACCAGTTACTTATAGTACCTAATTCATAAATAAACCTCCAAGGAGGACTGTATATAATATACAAAAAAGATTTTAATTAAGATGTTAAACTAGATTTAAGGTAGACTAAGATATTAGATTTCTTTACCAAGGCATCAAGTCGATGAATTCGGGTATCGTGGGTCACAGAATGTGGTTCACGGATTCCACTGCCTTACACCCGCCACGACAACCACACAGTTCCACGGGGCTGGACATGATGCCAACGGCAGGTAAGTTCTGTGTTCTCAGATGGACGGCCCTAACCCAATCTGATGAACTCCAACTTTGAGGGCGACGATCGATCCAGAACTCGTCGGAATCATCACGGACAACTGGGAAACACCGAGGCCGAAGTCACCACTGGGCGCGTGGATGAATGCACTAGTGGTATGTAAGTGCAAGAACTTCTTACCCCTTTGTTCCCATCAATGAGTGGAAAATCGGGAAAGCAGGAATATTTTAAGAAGCTTGAATTTTTGGTCGAGTTTTAGGGGAAGCGTTGTTAGTCGTTGGAGCCACATTGGAAAATTAGTGAGGCACGGCTTAAGCTGACCATGCGTGCCATAGTCGATGTTCACGGTTGATTTTGTGACAGGTACCATGACACGTCTCTGCCTCCTCTTAATCAACGTGTGTCATTTTGCAGCGTTCACCGCCATTCCTCTACGCTGGAAAAAGCTCGAGGACATGGCGATTAGGCGGTTTTGATCCTATTCCGATAGGAGTACGACGTCATCATCTGCGTTCATGGGGTGCCCAGTTCCGTCGAAGAAAGCGTCTCGATCAAGTCATCGAAGACGATATTAAAGAGTATGGGGCTCATGGGGTCCCCTTGTGTGACGCCTCTATTTATCGGCACGAACTCAGACGTTTCCGGACCAACCGTGAAGACTATGGTGGAGAATACAAAAAAAGGCATCGATGTAGCGGACCAAATAATCAGATAAGCCTTTCTTTTTAAGGGCTCTAATTATGGAATGATGTGATACCGAATCGAATGCGATCGTTGATAATCGTGTCCAACGGAAGGGAGTTCGCCAACGGGCCATCCTTCTTGACGAAACCGCTTTGGTTCTCGTTTAGTGGAACGATGTTGGATAGCCGGTTAAAAAGAATTCTGGGTAGAAGGCGTTGCAGAGTTATGTCCGCCACCCCAGAACTGGTACAGACTACCACTTCAGGGATCGAAGAATATGAATCACTCACCTCAATTACTTGCCTCGTTGTAACAGGAACCTGTCGATACGAGGATCAGCGATTTGGGAGTTGTGAAGCCCTGGACTACAGGACTGTTCTGGTTCTTTTCTGTGGACGCCGATAGGTGTGAAAACGTGGTTAGATACTTCTGTAATCGTTTCTTTTTCCAGGTGGACAGAAGGCAAAAGTTTGGCAGTAATATGGAAACGGGGAGAATCTTCCACGATTTCCGGCTCATGTTCCAGAACCTTATCGGTATCGTGGACCTCGGTAATACAGTGGGACACGCTATCTCTAACAACCTCGGGAGTAACAGGTAACACCTCTTGACTTGGTGCTTCACTATTCTTTGTGACCCTAGTGCGTTCTCTACATAAGGATATACCTCGATGGAGGAAGCCTTGATATTCAATAGGTTGAAGATGGCTTGGTAACTAGGCAACCCTCTTTTGTATCTGGCATGCCTTTCAGTTAGGCCGAGATCTCTGGCCATTATCTTAATATTACGACCTCCTCTAGCTGGTCCTCCATTAACAAGGCTACGAGGCGTTGATGCCTCTCGTGTATGCGGGCAGTCGTGAAAGTGAAGAAACGGCCATCGCACTGCGAACAACCAATATACCGGGGTTATATTCTTCGGGGTTGGAAGTCGGTATCATAGGTAATTCCGCGGAATCATGAAGATCCAGATTTCCATTTTCACTTTTAATGTTGGTATAACCGGAACAAACGATCAAACTCGTGTGATCTGTTTCTGACATGTTTTGCCGACTGCTGGCTCGACTGTTGGCTCGACACCCTGTGTCCCGCCATAATAAAAGATGGATGGGCTCTTCTTTCATGTTGTCTTCCCTCCTGGAAAGAATCGAACACGCGCTCACATACCTTGCGGGGATATGTTGTTGTGTTGCCTGATGAAGAAGGAGCGTCACGATTAGAGCACACTTTGCGGTGTCTATCAAACCCCGGGCAGGATATAAAATATCTGCCAGAGGTAGGGCAATTAGGCTTTATTGTCTTCGCTTCTGTTGTAGTGGCGAGTACCGAACTCCGAGAGCCGCACCCTGCCTGGTGTCTTCTCAGGCTGGACGCATGTTTGTAGATTTTGTCGTAAGATCGGCAAGGACACGACACCTTCTGGGTCGACTCATCTACCGCCATATTGAGGACATTCTAATTCTGCCAATGCTACGTCCAAATCCGGCTGGGGGACAGTGTTTAATGTCTTCTCCTTGCCGTGGTGCGGCGCAGCGCTTGGTTCGACATGCACGTCAACAACTTCGTGACTCTTCGTCAATGAAACAATATTTATGCCTTAAAAGGCAAGTGTAAAGATAAAAAAAAACAGACGACACACAAGAAAACACTCTAGAATTCAGAAACGGAAAGTCAAAAACGGTACTATTAAAATAATTGGTGTCAATCTACAATAATTTAACACTTGGACACGTGGTGGAATAGTAATTTACGCAACTAGTTCGGGATAGCCTGCTTCCCGCATGAACGCTTGTTTGAGGCACGACCGAAGGGAGTGCCGCATTTGCGTGAATGCGGGAAGCAGGCTCACGAACGTGTTGCGTACAATATTTTTTGCGACGAATAAACCTTTAAACTGAAGAGATTAACTGTGAGTTATTTATAAACAACGCCATTGACAGCGCCGTCAACACGTCACAACGTTGACACTACCCGAGTATTTTAAGGTTACCATGGCAACGGGAAGTTAAATGCACGTGTGCGGGAAGTTCGACCTCCCGCACTCTGGTGAATGCGCGAAAGCTATCAAAAAAGGTCATGAGTGCAAAAAAAGTTATTTTCAAACACTTTGCCTCTTCCCGAGTCCGAATACCACCGGCGTCGCGATGCTGATGCTTGATGAGGAGGCTAAATCCGACAAATCAAAACTTTTTCCAGAAAGTCGAAATGTCCGGAAAAACGCTGAAACGCTCAGCATTGCACGAAAAAACTGGTGACAACACTATGCAAATAGTTCCCTTAATTATAGATTTCCGGCTCCGCTGTCATTCACGACGTCCAAAAACAAGAGAAGGATGTCTAAAATTATGTTATTTTTAGTTCCAGACACAGCTCGGACGCTTTCTCAAAAACGGCAGCAAAAAAAGTAAAACCCAAGCATGAATGAAAAATCCAGCGCATAAATCCCAAAACAGCGAAGACTTCCAGGAAGACGTCTCCACCCTCGGAGAACCCGTAGGGATGTCGCACCTGGAGGAAGAAAAATTCCCGGAAGGATAATATCTGCAGGAGGACGCTGTTAGCGATAAAAATGCCTTAAATGTATCCCATGTTGTTAATAAAGTACTAAATAGCAAAACGTAGATATTTTTTATCACCGCTATCGTCTGATATACCTACTCCAACACGTTGTTTTAATTATTCGAAAATTTTCCCGAACTCCTGCCATTTTAAAAACTAATATCCTGGGAACCGTCCGTCGGATAGGAAAACAAAAAACACAGTGACCTTCCCCGTTGCGTGGCGCGTCTTTTAAGGCTCCACACACCCGTATAGGGCACACATTGAAAAACTCGACCTAATTAATGCTCGAATTTTCACGTGCTTCCGCACCTTCAACAATCGATATCATGAGAACTAAAAGGCCGAGAGTGAAGACAAAAACACTCACGTGTCCCTTGCGACGTGTCCTACCGATGAAACCCACTCTTAGCAAAATCAGACACCAATTGCAAATTCACACTTTGAGAATAGACAGAGCCGCGCCGTGAACCCGCGCTTGCTTGCTTAAGTTATTTAAAACGGGCTAGAAAAAAGGTCATAAGGACATAAGGCTACCCCAAGATAGAACAAGATGGTAGTTAACAATGAAGTATATGAAGAAGGGATCTTCAACAGGAGGGAAAAAGAGGAAAAGAGATAGAAATAGATGTCCACAGAGAAAGAAAAAAACTGTAAACCAAAGATCATCCGGTGAAGACACAACAGCACGAAGACGAACTATAGTCCAAAACACTAACCAGGAGATGCAACAATGACGGAAATGGCGAAGGACTTGGAAATGATTTGGATAGCTACAACACGAACATTAAGATAAATAGTAACAATACAATAAAAATTGTGACTTCAAATGTTGGAGGAATAAATGACAAAGAAAACGGGCTAGTTTTTAAAACAAGTTAAAACATACAAATTAGACTACTTAAGAGTTATAGAAAAACAATTAGTCATAGAAGAGAAATGGGACGAAAAGACACCGACACTATGATATAGGTATAGCTACGCACCAAATAACAACGCAAAAAAAAAGAAATTCTTCTAATTACTACAAACCGAAACAGAATGATAGGAAAGCAAGACTATATCTTGTACAAGACATTCATCACGGAGGTCAAGCGCGTAGTCAAAGAAGCGAAGAAACAGGCATGGAGAGAACTTAAGAAACAAAGGAAATATCTAAAGATTGAAACGTGGATTAATTCTACAGCTGTACAAAAAAGGAGACGCAATAGAATGTTCCAACGACGAATTCAACGAATTCACTAAACATACAACAAAAGTGGGTTTA
The DNA here is from genome assembly GCA_022388445.1 of Zophobas atratus. Lineage (NCBI taxonomy): Eukaryota > Metazoa > Arthropoda > Insecta > Coleoptera > Tenebrionidae > Zophobas > Zophobas atratus. The sequence goes on along the minus strand of CM039445.1, from coordinate 49,382,052 downwards.
AAACAAAGATGTGTACTTGGTCCATTATTGTTCTCTATCATCTTAGACGACACTATAGAAAAACAGATAGGCAAAATCAATAGTGGTATTCTGGAAGCTAAGGACTGAACTAAACTGACTAGAACTGTTATTTGTCGAAGAAAAAGTTTCAGAAGAAAATTTAATCGAACACCAAAAAGAGCCAGAAAAAACGTGGACATAGAATGAAACAAGAACAGTGGTCGAGAGAACTAGAAAAGAATAATTAAATATACAGTATACACTTATACAGTGCTGGGGAGAGATACTTTTAAAAATATCTAGATACAGATATAGATAACAGATACAAGAAAACAGATACTTTTTGAAGCTTTGACGAATAAAATAACATGTTTATGTATTTTTTTATGTATTGTTTAATGAATTTTTTTAAATTAACAATATTTCGTACTTATTGTCACCTAAATTATTTCTTCTTGGTGTCAGAATTTGATTTCCGCTACTAAAGACCCGTTCCACAGGTGCAAAAGAAGGGATTGTGTTATTAAATTTAAAAAATAAACATTTTACTGTAGCATAGTTATTCAAGACTGAAAAATCTTTTCTTTTTTCCTACAAATAGGCCATCGCTTCGCTGTTTGATGTGTCCCAAATTGTGCAATATTTATTACATACGCTTAAAAAAATATTTTTTTTGTTTTTATTCCTATACTACAGTGTCCAAATTGTGTTTGAGTATATTTAATAACTAGATTAATACCCCTCAGGATTATATTTAAAGATGTATAAGTACTGAAGGCTACAGTGCAGGAAATGATGGTATTTAAAATATGAAAATTTCCTTGACAGAACACTATTAGTGGACCTTTTACCTCTATTTTTGTTTATGTGACCAACATCACCAACATGAAGTATCAAAAATTACTAGTAGTATAACTCAACTAATAACTACTGAAAAAAAGTGAAATAAAAAAATGTATCTGTATTTGCATCATCAATTTTTTATCTGGATATAGATATTTTGTGCTTAAATTCGATTTTATCTAGATACAGATACTAGATATCCAAAAATGTATCTAGATACCTTATTTAGATACAAGTACAGTATAACCTCGATAATCCGAATTAATTGGGGAAAGGTGTGTTCGGAATAGCGATTTGTTCGAATCAGCGAATTTCCCAAAAAGCAACTTCATACACTGCTGAAAACAAATTTCAAGAAATAAACTTTAATTTTATTAAAAATATTACTCCGGGACCATAACCATGCTATATTTTTGGAATCAACACGTCGGGATCTATCTCCCTGAATTTAATCAGAATTTTTAGATGACTTTTTCAAAAATGAAATTTCCCATTATGTGTTCGCATTACCTCCCTTATGCAAATTTCGACCCATTCTGGACGATTTTCGAAATTTAACTAAATACTTCCATTTAGATTTTGGGCCGCAGAAGTCACTTCTGGCTTCATTTCTTCCATAACTCAAACCGTTTTTCCAGAATCGTGCATTTAAATATAGCAATTTTTAAAAATTTCAAAAAAATCAAATTTCACATCGAATTTTCCGAAAATATTGCTCCGTTGCTATAAACATGCTATATTTTTGGAATCAGCACGTCGGGATATATATACATCTCTGAATTTTTTCAGAATTTTTAGACAACTTTTTCAAAAATGAAATTTTACACTATGGTAGTACTTGCCAAATAACCTACCCTCTGAGAAAATAAAAGGTGGGTGGGCCAGGGTAGTATTTGCCAAAATAAGAATCATTTTGACAAATGACGTACTCTTCTAAGAAAAGGTACTAGCCCCGCCCGCCCACCCTTTGTTTTCTTAGAAGAGTAGGTCATCTGCCAAAATCAATCTTACCTTGGCAAGTATGAGGCTAATTTTTGCAAATGACATTCTCTAAGAAAATAAGGGTGGGTGAGCGGGGCTATTACTTGTCAAGATAAGACTGATTTTGGCAGATGACCCACACTTCTAAGAAAGTAAAGGGTGGGTGGGCGGGGCTAGTACTTGTCAAGGTGAGACTGATTTTGGCAAACGACATATTCTCTAAGAACATAAGGAGGGTGGGCGGTTGGCTAGTACTTGTAAAGAGAAGATTTTGGCAGATGACTTATTCTTCCAAGAAAATAAAGGCTGGGTGGGTGGGGTTAGCACTTGCTAAAAATAAAAGAAATAAAAATCAAAAAATGACAAATTGAAAAATCGGATAAACGAGAAATCGGAAAATTGTACAACTGTATAATCGAAAAATTAAAAAAAAACAAATCCTATAAAATCGAATTCGAATTTCCAGTTTCCATTTTTTTTTTCAAGTTAAATTTTTTCTTTTCATTATTTGTCATTTTTCGATTTTTTAACTGAACGAACAAATTTATTCTGACCGAAATTTTGAAAAATTGAAAATTAGAAACAAAATTTTCAGATGTTTTAAAGTTACGGTAAACATGGCAAATTGCTGATCAAAATTACTTTTTACTTCCTTCCAAAAACTCGGTGACAAAAAATCAAAACTCGAAAATTTAAAAAAATAAAGATTTAAAAAAAATCAAATAATTGAGAAATCGGAAAAATGCCAGAATTGTAGAATTAAAAAATCGAAAGTTTTTTTCAGTTGCCCAGAGGAATCAAAAATCGAAAGACATATCAAAAAATTGAAAATTTAAAAAGCAAGAAATTGAAAAATTCGAAAGTTGAAAAATCGAAAAACTGCAGAATCTAGTAGTAGTCACTACGATAAAGCAAATGATCTACTCTTTTAAGAGAACTAAGGGCGAGTGTGTGGGGCTAGTATTTGCCAAATAACCTACTCTCTAAGAAAATAAAAGGCGGGTGGGCCGGGCTAGCATTTGCCAAAGTAAGACTGATGTTTGCAAATGACATATCCTCTAAGAAAACAAGGGTGGGTGGGTGGGGCTAGTGCTTGTTAAAATAAGACTGATTTTGGCAGATGACCCACTCTTCAATGAAAAATTAGTCTTATTTTGGCAAATACTAGCCTGGTCCACACGCCTTTTATTTTCTTAGAGGCTAGGTTATTTGGCAAGTACTAGCAAATTTCGACCCATTTTGGACGAAGTCAGTTCCGGCTTAATTTCTTCGACAACTTTAACCTTTTTTCCAGAATTAGATAATTAATTCAGTGCATTGAAATATCATAATTTTCAAAAATTTCAAAAAATTACCTATAGAAAGAAGATCTTGCCTCATTTTTGTAAGTAGGTGCATGTTTTCAAGTTCTGTTCGAATTACTGGATGTTTGAATAATCGTGGGTTCGGATTATAGAGGTTATACTGTATCTAGATACTGCCCAACACTGACAGTATAGAATTTGTACATTGTACTAGGACTACCGCTTAAATAAATAAATTCCACCAAATCAAAACTTTAATGTTGTACATTACAAAATTACACTCCTGTAATATTTTTAATCCAGGCTCTGTAAGCTGCAGTTCTTACATAACCAGAAGGATCCGTACTTTCACATCCGTTCCCACTGATAAAACTCGCAACACCTGAGTGCATCATGTAACCAGGACCAACACTCTGAAACAACCCACTACCAGTGTCACCCTTGAAAAAAAAAATCAGAAAAAATAAACCACTTTAAATGTATCTGCTTACATAGCAAGACCCTTCGTTGTAATTTCCTTCAACACAAAGCGTGCTATCGGTAATTTGATTACCATAGGTTAACCGACATTCCTCATTGGACAAGGCCGCCACTGTAACCCACTTCAAGTCGTTACTAAACTCAGGATCGTCATCGCTGGTTTGTCCCCAACCAACTGCTACGGCCGTAGTGCTTGGTACCACGTAGTGATCACCCAGGAAATGGACTTTGTTTAAGTAACCTACCAAAAATGAAAGGATTACCTTGGTTCCAATAATCTTGAATTATCGTTACTAGTATATTCAACAGGCAGACGAAGTTTAATTAACCCGATATCGTTTTCCAAAGTACTCGGATTGTAGTCAGGATGCAAGAAATATTCAGAGGAAGCGACTGTGACTCTGTTGGGATCGTCTGTATTTAGATTGTTACTTCCAAGCTGGATTGTAAAAAGTGTGGCTCTGTGAAACATAAATTAAAAAAGAAACGCTTTGGTTCGATTTAAGTACCCATCGACACACTGTCCGGCTGTTAAAACCCATTCATTGTTAATAAGGGTACCACCACAAAAAATTCTGCTGTTGCTAGTTTGGACAGTGATTGCTGCTGCGTGAGGAAATTGTCCTGCATATGCATTATTCCCTCCTATAATGCGACTACCTACAAAAATACCTTAGTTACTTAAAAATTCAAATTGGCTATCCAAAGTTCTACCAGTTCTTGCATCAGCCTAAAAATAATAATAATTACACTAGGTGTTTCAAATTGTGTAAGTTTTAGATACCTGTGTAAGTAGATAAGTCACAAAGAAAAAAGCACTACACAAAAACACCATTTTGTTCTGTGTGTAGTTTATACTTAAAGAAGCTTTGCTTAAACTAATGTAACTAATATATGTTACATACAGTTTTATCAATCATCTTGAACTCCGGACATTTAGATTTAGTTTTAATAACAACCAATGATTATAAGATCAAAGGATTAGGGTAATTCCAGGAAGACGTGTTAAATAACATAATCTGTCTTTATTGCATCCGTTGATAAGTATTTAACAAAACAATACAATAAATGTAGTTTTTTTGCTACTGCTCTTCCCCAGATTTATTAGAAAGCTAGTCCTGTTACATTTTTGATCCATCCCACATAAGGATAAACTCTTGTATATCCAGATGGGTCGGTACTTTCACACCCATTTCCACTTACAAAACTAGCTACACCTACCAACTGAGCATTACCCATCGAGACTACATTTATCAGAGGTCCACCGGTATCACCCTAACAGAAAATATATAGGTACATTAACTTCAAATTTAAAGTTTTCAGCACTTACATTGCAAGAACCCTCGTTGTAATTTCCGTCAACACAAACCATGGTGTCATAAATTTGATTACCATACGTCAAACGACATTCTTCATTAGACAAAGTAGTAACTCGCACAAACTGCAAGTTTTCTGACAGTGCAGAGTCCGCTTAAAAACAAACAATAGATTTTGTTGTGCAAACATTGTAGAAACGTACCATCGCTAGTTTGGCCCCAACCAGTAACTATAACTGCGCTTGAAGTGTTTAGAGGTTCTTGGGCCAAAGAGTGTATTGCCAGAAGATAATCTAAAACAAAATTATAAATATCATTACAATCAAAATATTTCCTTGGGTGTGTATTACTTGAAAATTCGACAGGTAGGCGCAACTCGATTAGAGCAATATCATTTTCCAAGGTATCTGGGTTAAAGTCCGGATGAATGAAATATTCGGAAGATGCTACAGTAACACGGTTACTATCATCTTTGGTTAGAGTGTGTGACCCCAACTGGATTGAGAAAAGGACAGCACTAAAAATGAAACCTTCAGTATACAAAGGCGGTGGAAAGTAAGTTTAGATGTTACTCTTGGGCGCACTGGGCCGCGGTTACGACCCATTGGTTGCTGATAAGAGTACCTCCACAGAAGTATCTTCCTTGGCTTGTTGAGATGTGGATTGCTGCTACAAAGGGAAACTGGCCAGTTACCACAGTGCTGCCTCCAATGACACGGGCACCTAAACAAAGGGTATTTAGAGCGATTATCTTAATTAATACGAAGTTTACAATACCTCGTTGTGGAGAATATGCCCAAGTGAAGGCAAAAGCACAAGCACAGATGAAGAGCAGAGATTTCATTATTTTTGCTTTTGAGTAACCTAGTTTCTGCACGTTATTTTAAAGACCTTTTATTTATAGTTGAAGAATTAGTAAATGTGTTTTATCTGATATCAGTTTAGAATAGTTTATTTCTTTATGTGTTTATAACATACATAAAACGCAATAAGTCAAATTTGCTTTTATTGGAGGCAATTTTTTGTAGTTTTGATCCACAGGTGTTTTACACCATAATTGATTGTCAAAAAATTTTAAAACAATAGGGAATAAATTATTTCAACGGACCTTGATCCTTATTGTTTAAGCATTGGGCCACAATGCTCTTACAGATTATTACTTACGGCATTACAACACTGTTCATACAGAAAATGATTACCGTTAAATTTTAATTTAAAAATATTTCAAATTACACTGGCTTGTATCATTAATATAAATATTTTAAAATTTTGTCGAATGTAATTAATTCCCTCTCCACGTTTTTTCTGTACTGTAAGCACACAATTTTTATATACCTTAGTAATAAAATTTTACAACTTGGAGGTAAAGTGTTTAAGTCTCTTAATCTCTGAAACCATAAATTATAAACCCCTGGTCAAAGGTTACGGGTCTTCAAACGGTGAACAAGAGCGCATTTTATCGATTTAGTAATGAGTTTAACTGACGTATGGATTATGGATTGTACACAGTGACTGAATATTAACTTGTTGTTTGTGTTTTTAGAGATTCATCTAAATTTCCAAAGGTACGCGTCTTTTGAAACCGAATAACGAAAATTTTTACCAGGTTATTTGGGTGTTGCTATAAATAACACAAACAGGCCGTTTATATACGTTTTATTACAGATTTTTTTTTTCATTATGTTGTATAATTTTATTGCATAATTTTTTGAAATAGTTGCACGCATAAGGATAAAAAGAGGAGTGGATTAAAAAATTACCAATTTAGGAGCATTCATTGTATACATTCCAAATAAGACTTGCTTAGCAAAATTTTGAGATAACGTCATCAAATCGTTGGTGGGGCTGATGAAACAAATGTTGCCTACGATATTACCATTCACGTGATATTGTTAAAACAAGACAGACAAATTGAACCTATATTTTCCGTATTTTAAGTGCCAATAGACGTGGAGAAAAAGTGGTATTAGCCATTTGTTAGATGGACCTATAATTACACTCGCGAAACAAAAAATAGTAGCTGTTTATGTATATACAGGGTGAGTCACTAGGGGCCCGCTCCTCGATATCTCATTAATTATTAGAAATATAAAAAAAGTCTACGATTAAATTTGTATAGTTCTTTGGAGACCAAAATGCCAAAATTATTTTCAACTGTACAGAGTGTTCTGTTTTTTCAGGCGTAATACACAACTTCATTTTTTTAATATCACAATTACCTATATATTTTTATACATTCCGAATGACCTCTTTTTAGGCGTTATAAACATAGTTTGTTTTCAGTACGACTTTGTCAAGTTATTCCAAGTCTCTTGAAATTTTTTAACAATAAAAGAGTTCACAAAAAGTTGCAATATTGTCATTTTCAAAATCTGGGTCATAAAAATGGAAAGATGAATAAAGATACGGGGTTTAATTGTGGTATAAACAAAATTGGATTTTAATGTACACAGTGTTTGCAAAAAAAATTACAATTTTCAAATATCAATATTTCAGTCGTTTCAAATATGACACCCTGTACTCTATTACTGTATGTTATTCCGTTTTTTGTTGTTTTTTTATACTTTTTGAGATTTTTTGCTTTTTTAAGGGACACACCGACACATATGGGAAAAAATAGAACAAAATATAAAACAAAATACAGGGTATTCTATTAGAAAAAGCTTAAGTATCGATATTTGAAAATTGCAGTTTATTTTTATAAACACTCTGTATATTAAAATTGTATTTCATTGATAACATAACAAAACACCTACAGTGACGGCTATAAAAACCTTGACCACTTTGACTTAACAACGTTTTAGTTGTTAATTTTTTTTTAAATATCATAATAGCAATTTGAAAGTACGCTCCTGATTCCTGAAAAATTCGAAGCGGAAGGAAGCTGAAGAAGGGCAATACTGTGGTAGTAGACAAATACATGAATGTTAAATCCATGTTATTTTACTTTGAAGTATATAAATGGGCTTCTTTGAAATTATTAATTTTTGACTAGATGAAAAGCCAACTTTTTAAGAAGTCGTACAAAAATTTATATTGTAGGCGACTTCTTTAGAAATCTTTGAGTTTTCAAGGATTTTAATACTTACTCTCTTAGTGTACTTACGTCTTATGACAAACAACAAAAAATTTGGTTTAAAAATAAAGTCTACTAAAAGACAAAAACCAAAATGTCGGAAAATACACCTTACCAAAAATTCACAGTATGCAAATTCAGTCCTCCTTTTTAAACAAGTTGCAAAAGGGTTAAATTGTGTACAAAATTTTAGATCTTTAAATATCAAGACCCGCAGGAATTTTCAATGTTGAAAAAACCTTAGAATTGATTTCTTCTTTTTTGTAAGGAATTTAAACCTACTAAAATAGAGACGCTGCTTTATGTTGGTGCCCTCCCACAAGTCTTGAGTCAGTAAATTAAAAACGAGAAAAGTCCGTTATCATCATGACTGTGTTCCATATTATATTGTATCATGCCAATTAATAGATTAAATTACCTTATAACTAAGTACTGTGTGAAACAAAATTATTATACTATGAAGAATTGAGGCAAGATTTAAGTACCTTGGAAGAACTTGTGGTTTTATCAGAAGTGAAGGCAACTTGTCTGCCTAAAAGACCCCCTTCTGTATTTTTAGTACATTTCTAATACAATAATACATGATTCACATCAGATTACGCAGCAAAATTTTCAAATACGGTATTAGTTAATTTTTGTAATTACGGCAGTTGTGACTCCTTTATATTTCCTGCTGGTGTATTGAAACAAATTAACACTTTTAGCGAAAACCAGTTAGTTATTTCGATAATTCCACATACCTGAATTTATAGTTAGAAGGTTTAAGCTTATCTTAATCTAACAAAATGACGAGACAAAAAAGAAGATGCCTCGACAAAACATTTATATTACAACTGATGATAGTCCGTCTGATTGTCACACAGAACTCCTCTGTAGAAGAGAGGAGTTTTATATGACAATCAGTGGATAATCACAGCTGGGCAATGTGTATCTAAATACGTAATTTATTAATAAATTTTTGTTTAGACAGAAATCTTAACTTTTAGTGCAATTCTGTTTACAATTCGGTTGGGATCTAATTAAGTATTTAACGGCCAATGATACAAATCGTCAGAAACCCTTGAAAGTAAGTGGGTAAGCGAAGAAATTGCTGCTTTGGTGGGAATTGAACCCCACGCCCCCCGCTTGTAGGGCAGGTATCCTGGCCACTAGACCACGAAGCGGCTTATCTTTTTTCGCTTACTACACTTACTTGACAAAAATGCGCAGTATTTACCACGTTCCCGATATATGTATACCTTACGTACAGAAAAAGTACGTCGTGGCTTTTTTTGTTTAACGTTAGACCAATTTTGAAATTCCGTAACACATGATTCGTAGTGTTCGCATCTGTTACTACGTAACTTGACTTGCTTTTATACATAACCCTTTTAGTAACTTACACTACAATTTATTTGAAATTTCTATGTACTAGGCAACTTGCTATATTTTTACCAAATACCCGAACTTATAGGGTTTTAACTTATCTTAATCCAAAAAATGACAAGTCAAACGATACAAAGCTTAGACAAAAAAAATTAGTCCAACGACAAACATAAACAATGTCCAAATTTTCTATATTGTGTTTAATTATTACATTGTTTTACAGTAAAGCTGTAACTTCCGGTATTTTACGCTACCCAGATTAATGTGACATTAATTTATTTATTTTAGAAAAACGGATCGTTGGAGGACAAGCTGCTAGAGCTGGACAATTTCCTTTTGCTGCTGGTATTCACGTTACAACTGATGATGGTCGGTTCTTTTGTGGAGGAGTTTTATATAACAATCAGTGGATAATTACAGCTGGTCAATGTGTATACAAGTGCGTAATTTAAGTATAAATTTCTGTTTGAACACCAACGTTACTTTTAGTGCAGTCCTGTTTTCAATTCAGTTGGGATCTAATTATTTGACAGCCGATGATCCAAACCGTCTAGTTCTTGCCACATCTTCGTACCTACTCCATCCGGACTTCAACCCAGAAACTCTTGAAAATGATGTTGGTCTTATTCGTTTTCGAATACCAATTGAATTCACTGGTATGACATATTCAATGAAAATTAGACCACAAATTTCGTTTATATTTTAGACTACATTCAACCAATTTTTTATCTACCTGCCAATGATATGAAGCCTGACTATGGGTTACTGGCTACAGGATGGGGACAAATTAGTGACGGTATAAAAAAATGGTAACAAAGATTTTATTCTGTATATATTCTTTTAATTTCATGTTAGATGATGCTGAGCTAACCGATGAATTAAAGTGGGTCACTATAACTAGTTTAAGCAACGATGAGTGCAAAATAACATACGGAAATCAAATTAAAGATTACATGCTTTGTGCTGCTGGAAATTACAACGAAGGACTCTGTATTGTATGAAAACATCATATCCATATATGTGTGTTGATTTATTTTACGCAGTTCTAATTTTAGGGAGATATAGGTAGTCCTTTGGTAGAACTGATAAAATATGGTAATGGCTGTTTAGCTGGAATAGCTAGTTTCATTAGTGGCAATGGATGCGAAAGCACTGATCCTTCAGGGTTTACAAGAATTTATCCTTACGTTGCTTGGATCAGGAATGTAACAAGCGAGTGAACAGTTCAACGTACATAGTTCATTGTGGTTATTTTACATTAAATAATCTACTCCATGCTGTCTTCTTTATACGTACACTAGTAAAATATACTTGGTCCAAATTAATATCAATCTAAAAATTATAATCCAACTGCTAATAAAAATTTCGCCTCAAACAAAAAGGTGGAACCACGTTCTTTTATTAAAAACTCTTCTGGTTTTTAGTTTCCTCTTATTCTTCGTCCAGTATTCGTTATTTTAATTGCTTTATTTCTAATTTGCCTAGTATGGGCCCTTACGAAAATGGTGCTGGGAAACCCCGACGCTTCAATATTTTGGCTTCTTTATTTTTTAGTCCGCCCATAGAAAGTTCTTTTTTTTAACTCATCCACTACCACAAATTGATTCCTCAGCAACTTGATTCATTATGCCTACTGATAAATATTGTTACGTTTGACGGACGAATAATTAATCGGGCGGATGTAAAACTCCACGATTTATTTCTTTCACTCCAATTACACTACTAAGTATTGCAACGAATATGTACAGAAATTATTCCGGCGGATTTTATTGGACGCTCTTGACTGTCTCCACTGGCTAAATAATGCATTCCGGACACTCGCCTCTGTTGAAACCCATCGGAATCTTTCACGAACATCCATCACGACTCCGCTTCGAGACTTCTCTTCATCGACACACATACTAGAAAAACTCATAGGCGTCGCACCGGAGAGGTTATGGGTTTATTTCGTAACACTGCCCCTTCCCTTAGGGATAGATTCTACTGGGTCCGTTCCCGACCAGAAACGTCAACCGCGCTGCTGTTGTATTTCATGAGGGGGCCTAAGTGAACAATCTTCATTTTCCTCTTAGGCCTTCGTCGGATTCTGTAGACGACATCGTTGATCCTCGTCACGATAGTATAGGGACCTTCCCAGTCTGATGACAACTTCGGGACGACCATTTCGTGTTCGGGGGTTATAAAGCCATACCAAATCTCCCGCCTGGAACCCTACTGAGTTGTTCCGAAGGTCGTAACGTGTCTTCATTCTACCAGTCGCCACTCTATCCTCGTAGTGCAGCATTTCGCAAACGCTCGGCAGCTTCTCCTGTAGGCCATCGTCGTAACCTTTGACCTTCTTCATGTCCTTGTTCCTTTCTTCGGCCACTGGGAGGGAACCCGCTACTTCTCTCGCAGTTCTTCCAAAAGGCGAGCCGACGTGTGCTTGGATCGGCCCTCTCGCCCTAATCTTCGATCCTTGAACTGCCGCACAGGTCCTACACTTCTTGCACCAGCTCTCGACGTCTTGTCGGGAACGGACCCAGTAGAATCTATCCCTAATTTTAGAAAGCGTCTTGTTGATTCCAAAATTAGCACCAGAACTCCCTGTGCATCTCTCGAAGTACTTCCTCTATTCTGGTGGCCGGACCACCACCTGCATAATGAGATGTCTTCCATCCGGACTTTCTCAGGCTCGCTTAAGCAATCCGTTCTCGACTAGCAAGGAGTCCCATTGAACCCATAACGCCTTGAAAGAAGGTGACTCGTCCTATATTTCCGACCAGCCAGGTCATTCCATCCCATCTTCTGTCCATCTGAGGAGCGGCTCAATATACTTGTCTTCCTCCTGGTTCTTTCTATACCGAACGGTAGTCCATTCATTATCTTCTACGAATGCTTTCTTCCTGCGGTTAAACAGTGCTTTCGGCTGCTCAACCTCGTCGCAGTGTTGGCAGTTCTGATAAGCGATCAGTCTTGCAGGCTTCGTTTCAATTCAACGCTGATTCAGCTTGGACTCTTCATTTCCAAAACGTAGAACTTTCCTCACCGGGTCAATTGTCAATCCGTGGCAGCTAATCAAATCTATTCCCAAAATGAAGTCATCTTCTATGCTAGCCACGAGAGTCCGATGTCTTATTTTCAGCTGACCAACACAGATTTCTACCTCTGCTTAGCCCATGATCGGCGTCTACTCTCCAGTTACAGTTTTCAATCTTATCGTTTCGGGTATAGGTTCTACATCTTCAGCTCTCACGAGTCCTTTACGTACAATTGTCATTTGCAATACCTCAGCTCATTGATTGAGCTGAATGTAGCGAGTGTTTCGTTGTGCGTATTTTGTGCTTTTAACTGCGAGTACTTATAATCGATGTTAATTATTGAATTTGGCACATCTGATAGCGTGGCTCTTCATTCTACATATGGTAAAGTTTCATAAACGTATTATTGTCTTGTCGTATAAAATATTAATTTACATTGCAACTGCAATTGAATTGTAAAAATCAGCTGACAGGGTTTTTGCTGTTTTTGCTAATCTTTTTCCACACCCACACCTCTTTGTCACCTGAACCGTGGCCTTCCTGTACGTTTATAGTTAATCACCCTGATAGGCCCCTGGATCTGAAGCTCTGTGTCCCTGCCTTGCTTATCATTATGCTTATTTGTCCTAATTGTAGCTTAGATGTATCTAACTCATCATCCTTACCATGCGATGCATGTCAGAAACCTCTACACTTAAAATGTATCGGTTTATCCGAAAACGACGTGAAATGGACAAGATCAAAATCCAAAGCTGTCAAAGTTGTCTGCAGCAATTGTAACAACAATATATCACAATTTAAAGATCTAAAATCTACAATTGCCGCGCTTCAAAATGAGATCGCCACTTCTAACACCAACTTAAGAGCTGATTTTGAAGCTAAATTGAACGATTTACAAATATCTATCAACAACAAACAGTCAGATCGCTTTGAAGATATTGTTACGGAAGTAACGGAGCGTCAAAATAGGAAGCAAAATTTGATTATGTTCGGTGTTGACAAACAACAAGTCGAGCTAGACCAAGTTCATTCGTCTGAGCGTGATCAGTCGTCAGTAAAGGATATTTTAAAATGTATTAACCCCAGCTTTGATGACGATAATATTAAAATTCAACAATTGGGTCGACGATCCGATACTAGGGCCAGACCTATAAAAATCATTCTACGTAATGACCTGGAAGTTCTAAGTTTTATAAAGAATGCCAAGACTTTACGGAATTCACCTGAGTACAAAAAGGTATCGATTTCTTTTGACAAAACCCCACGACAAATTGACTATTATAAGCAAGTCAAAAACGACATGATTATTAGGTTGAACAATGTTGAAACCAACTTGAGAATGGCATTCCAAAAATAGTCAAGTCTTTAAACTAACGCCAACACCCACTTGGAAGTCTTTAAACATCCTTTACCAAAATGTAAGGGGTTTGCGGTCTAAAGTTGCTAACTTTTACATTACAATTACATAGTGTGAATTTGATCTTGTAGCTATAAGCGAATCATGATATCCTGAACAGTGAATTATCCACAGATATATTTACTATTTATCGAAAAGACCGCGCCTTAGAATCTCTAGGGGTAACAAGAGGTGGTGGGGTGCTTCTTGCTGTGAGGAGCTCTATCACTGCCACTGAATTGGATCTATCGAGCATCAATGACGTTGTTCCTTGCATAGATATTGTTGGTGTCAAAATTACTAGTCATAACAACCGTAAATTACTAGTTTTCGTCTTATATATTCCACCTCACACTTCTTCTCAGAACTATGAATTCTTCTTCGATGCTTTTACGTCTCTTGAAATACTAATGGAAATTCACCAAACGTTGATTATAGGCGATTTCAATGCTCCGGGTTTCTCCTCCAATTCAAACGATAAATTCTGTTCAATATTAAATTTTTTTAAAGAATTACATTCATTGCAACAATACAATCATATTGAGAATATAATTCATGAATCACATGACCTCATTTCGTCCAATAGAATTTGTTCATGCCCTTAGTTACATGTCTATCACAGCGATAATAATTTTATTGCCTTATTGTGGTCTGTTGCTACCTAAATTTAAAAACTGTCAAATTGACAAATTTTAAAATTTCGTAAATTTTTTTGTCTTTTATGGCTTGCCAACGTTGGGGGCAAGCTCAAAACGACGAAATCAACTCTATTATAAAAAAATGTGTTCATTTATTATATTTTCATGTTGAATATAACTCGTGATATGATTAATAATCGAAGATATGGCTCGTGAAACCGAAGCAGCACATTCAACTCGTGCTTCGCACTCGTTGAATCTGCAGCTCGGTTTCACTCGAAATATTATCGATAATAATCATATCACTTGTTATATTATAACTGAAAATTCCAATGGTCGTTGTCTAGATCTAATTTTTTCTAACTTTTATTGTGTTGTCGATAGAGCCAAATATTATTTAGTCAAGGATGATCCACACCATCCGGCGGTCTGCATTAATTTTTCTAAGATCTTCACTCAAGGCACACCCTCGTTTCACATGATAAATTGTAACAATGGATATAATTTTAAACGAGCCAACTACCCTTTACTTTATGAAAGTCTTTCGTCCATCGATTGGACTCCTCTACAGAATATAGACGACGTTGAAAAAGCTTGTTTTCATTTTTATAACAAGCTTTACGAAGTGTTTAATTTAGCTATACGAAAATACTCTTCTTCTAAGCATAGAGAATACTATCCTCCGTGGTTCACGAGTGAAATAATACGTTGCGTTCAACAAAAAACTTTAGCCTATAAAAATTACAAAAAATACAGAACGATCCAGTATGAGGAGTTGTTTAAGCTCCATCGATCAAGATCTAAATATCTTATAGAGGAAGCGTACAAAAGGTACATATCAAACACTGAGAAGTCTATTTCTGCAGACCCGAAAAAGTTTTGGGCTTTTATTCAATCCAAAAAAGCGACTACCAGAATTCCTGGTCTTATGGTGTATGACGGTACCGAACTCTCTACCCCCTCAGACATCGTTAATGCTTTTGGCGAATATTTCAACAGTGTCTTTATTTATTCTACTCCTAGGGACCACACACAACCACCCCCTAAAATTAGATCTTCTACACAAATTATCGCTTCTCCGATCTCATCACAGGAGGTGTTGGAAATTCTGAAACGATCAAAGGACTCCCTCACAATGGGAATTGATGGCGTTCCTTCTTTCATACTTAAAGACTGCGCATGGTCGCTAGCGCATCCGTTAAGTGTATTATTTAATCTTATACTTAAGCACTCAGTTTGCCCTTCTTTATGGAAACATGCGTACATATGTCCGATTCTAAAAAAAGGAAATCCAAGTGATGTTACCAATTATAGAGGTATTTCTCTACTCTGCAATTTCGCCAAAGTATTTGAAACAACTTTATATTCTGATATTTATAATCAAACTAAGCAGTTAATTTCTATACATCAACATGGCTTTACTCAGAAAAGATCGACGATTACGAATTTGGCCATTTTTTCTCAGTATGTATCAGAAGTCATAGATAATAAAGGGCAATGCGATGTGATATATACCGATTTTACAAAGGCTTTTGATCAAATAGATCATTTTATATTGATGGAAAAATTAAATCACTTTGGCTTCTCTCAATCCTTAATTAAACTTTTCTGTTCCTACTTGCGTCAGAGACAATTTTGTGTCAAGTATAGAAATTTCACTTCTAAGCCTTTTATTCCAACGTCGGGTGTACCACAAGGATCAAATTTGGGACCTCTGCTATTCTTACTTTTTATTAATGATCTAGTTAATAATATTACTTGTCAGAAATTAATGTTTGCGGATGACTTTAAGCTTTTCACTAAGATAAATGATATACAAGATTGTGTTGATTTACAAATGTCTCTAGATCTTGCATGTACATGGTGTACGGAGATGAATCGCTTGAAACTGAACATCGCAAAATGCAAAGTTGTTTCATACACACGAAGAAATCAGACTAGTTACTTTGATTACAACATAAATGGATCTGTTTTGGAACGCGTAGACAGCTTTAAGGACTTGGGTGTTGTATTTGATAATAGATTAACTTTTGTAAAACATATTACTGAAATTATCACTAAGGCATATAAAACTTATGGATTTATTTACGGAAACTGCAGTGACTTTCATAACGAAAGCACTTTGAAATTACTTTTTTGTTCCCTAGTGCGTTCGAGGCTGGAATATAGAGCTGTTATCTGGTCTCCAATTTACGCAGTTCATCGTAGTAGTCTAGAGGCCGTTCAAAGAAAATTTCTTAAATGGTTGGCTTTTAAACAAGATGCTGTATATCCTCCTCAGGGTTTCAATCACTCTACTCTGCTAGATAGGTTTAATATTTTATCTCTTTATACACGTCGCAATATTTTAACAATAAGATTTTTGTACAACCTACTCAATAATAAATTAGACTGCCCTTTACTTCTTGGCAAAATAAATTTTTTAGTGCCTCGTTCTTCTGCAGTTCGCCAACATGTGTTATTTTACATTTCTGCTTCTCGTAGCAACGCACTAGCTAGATCTCCTGTTGCCTTAATGTGCTCTCTTTTCAATGGTATTGCTAGCAGTTGTGATATATTTTTTGATTCTGTAAATTATGTTTGTTCCTCTATGAAAGACCTGTAGTAGGGTAGAACTTTAAACGATTTGCGTGTATTCAGCTCATTCAAATACAGCATCCAGATGTAGTCGTAGTTATTGCATTATATATTATCAGTTATTAATTTAAGGCATTTAGTTAATTAATTTATGGTATAATTTAAGTAGTTGTTATCATTATTACAATCACTGTTATGTTATTTAATTCTTCTAATTCTTTTATGTACTTAGTACAATGTAACTCTTGTGTTTACTTGATTCCGGTAAGTGGGTGTATCCTGTTGGAATCAATAAATATTATTATTATTAAATTGACACCTCAGCGCCAGTATCGATGGTGATTGCTGCTAGATTTTCATCTCCCCCGATACCGTTGAACCACTACCTCTGGTGAAACTTCTTATTTTTACTTCGCTGGCGGCCTTATTCTCACCAGTGAACCCATTCCTTAGAGTATTGGCTCCTTTTACATATCGGTGAGATCTCCGTTGTGTGCTTCTTCTTGGAGCTGATAATCGAGCACGACAATCACGTTTGAGACGTCCCTGGCGCCCATCCTTATAGCATTCCATGTTTTGCTTACGAGATACATGATTCTTCAGTCTTCGAATAAGGTCATCTATTTGCGGCAGCACTTTTTCCAGCAGCTTCTCCATCTTGTTGTTTTCTTCTTTCTCTCGTTCTGCTACGCTGACTTTGTAGCACGTTTTTGAGGAGCCGTACACCGCCTCCACTTCCAGCGCACGAATCAAGACTTCAGATGATGTCTGATACGTTGATGGTTGTAAGACCTTCTTAACTTCAACGTCGCGAATGCCATCAACGAAGGTTTCTGTCGCAAGCCTCCCCTGAATAGTCGGTGGTGCTTCGGGGTATGCTAGACGTACAATTTTCTTGACATCTGCTGCAAATTCTTGCAGAGATTCTCCAACTTTCTATGTTCTTGTTTCTAGTCGGGAGGCAAAAATTCGCTTTAGATGTTTATCTCCAAATCGCCGTTCTAAAGTGGTAGTTAAGGCACTATATTTGCTTATATCTTCGTCAAATAAGGTTTGAAGTATCTCTAGCGCTGTACCTCACAGAGCTATCACCAAGGCTGTAGCTTCCCAAAGATTCGCCGTCGCTGCTGCCTCGAACTGTATCTTATACGATGACTACGGTATCTGGCCATCATAGGTGGGTGGTTGAATCGCTGTGGAAGCCGACGTCACGTTACATGAACGAGTGGTAGCTGCATTTTTCATTATCTTTTCAAATTTCTTCATTTTGTCTTCTATTCTATCTTCTCTCATTTTCATTCGATCTTCTACAATTTTAATTCGATCTTCCATACGTTCCTGCACTGATTTCTCGACTTCTTTTATTTTTTCGTCCATTGTTTCCATTCTTAGGTCCATTTCTCCCATTCTTGCCCTAATTTTCTGGTTCATTTCAGCAAGCATCGCCGCCATCTGTTTTAGTTGTTCTTCCAACATCGCAGCAGTTTGAGTTCACGTCTCGACCAGCATAAATTCTTCCAAATTCTTGTTCGATCACCACAGACGTCGTCGTAAAACCGGTTATTAATCTTCAAATCCCACTTCTGACACCAGTGTTACGTTTGACGGGCGAATAATTAATCGGGCGTAGGTAAAACTCAACGATTTATTTCTTTAACTCGAATTACACTACTAAGTATTGCAACGAATATGTATAGAAATTATTCCGGCGAATTTCACTGGACGCTCTTGACTGTCTCCACTAGCTGAATAATCCATTCCCTCTATTTAGCCCCATACTTCTCCGATCGAGATCTTTCACGAACATACATCGCGACTGCGGTTCGAGACTTCCCTGGACGCCGCTAAGTCTTGAGATATTATGCCTACCTCTCAGTGTTCTCTAACTTTTTCTTTTCTGGTATCTTTTCGCTTCCTCTAAGAGATTTGTATACCATTAGTGAGATTGGTAACAATTACTGATGGGTTCCATTTTAATAACTGTATGTGTATAGCTAAATCAAAGCTCATACTTACAATGGAAATTACTCTGGAAATCTAAATCTTCGAAAAATTTTGTGGAAATATAATACCTAAACGAAATTCATAAATGTTTTTATGTCACAAATGAAAATATTGTATGTTCAGTTTTGTGAAGGATAGTGTTTTTTAAAATTACTAACAAATTTTGTAACATAATTTTTATGTAAATAGTGTTCGCAACTCTGTTACCACTTAAATTGACTATCATCATTTTTAAATGCAATTTACTTGAAACTTTTGCTATGTAACTTGTTGTACATGTCCTGTTATTGTATTAAGAAACCACTATTTTACCAAAAACCAATTACATACTTGTTTAGATAATTCCACATACCTGAACTTACGAGGTTTCAACTTATCTTAATCCAAAAAATGACAAGTCAAATAATACGATGCTTAGACAAAAAAAAAGTAGTCCAATAGAAACATAAACAACAATGTTCAAATTCTCAGCATTTTGTTTGTTTATTGTACTGTTTTACAGTCAAGTTGTAACTTCCGGTATTTTATGTTATAACTTAATGTGACACTGAATAATTTTGTTTGTTTTAGAAAAACGAATCTTTGGAGGACACGCTGCTAGAGCTGGACAATTTCCTTTTGCTGCTGGCATTTACGTTACAACTGATGATAGTCGGCATTTCTGCGGAGGAGTTCTATACAATAATCAGTGGATAATCACAGCTGGTCAATGCGTACAAAAGTACGTAATTCATGTAGAAATTTCTGTTTAGATGACACTCTTACTTTTAGTGCAGTTCTATTTTCAATTCAGTTGGGATCTAATTATTTAACAGCCAATGATCCAAATCGTCTTGTTCTCGCCACTTCTTCCTACATACTCCATCCGGACTTTAACCCAGAAACTCTTGAAAATGATATTGGTCTTATTCGTCTTCGAATACCGATTGAATTCACTGGTAGTACATATTTAATAAAAATTAGGCCACAAATTCCGTTTATATTTCAGACTACATTCAACCAATTTACACTCTACCTGCAAACGATATGAAAGCTGACTATGGGTTATTGGCTACAGGATGGGGACAAATTAGTGACGGTACCTATAAGAAAGAAAATAGTATCAAAAATTTAATTTTGTATTAATGTAATGTTAGATGATGCTGAACTGA
The DNA here is from genome assembly GCA_022388445.1 of Zophobas atratus. Lineage (NCBI taxonomy): Eukaryota > Metazoa > Arthropoda > Insecta > Coleoptera > Tenebrionidae > Zophobas > Zophobas atratus. The sequence continues at coordinate 49,361,901 of CM039445.1, read as the reverse complement.
TCGACGAATTAAATTGGGTTACTATCACTAGCATAACCAACGATGAGTGTAAAATAACATACGGAGATCAAATTAAGGATTCTATGCTTTGTGCTGCTGGGAATTATATGGAAGGAACCTGTATTGTATGAAAACCTCATATACCACTTGTGTTTCTTCATTTATTTTACAATGTTGTATTTCTAGGGAGACATAGGTAGTCCTTTGGTTGAGCTGATAAGAGCGGGTAATGGCTGCTTAGCTGGAATAGCCAGTTTTATTAGCAGCCATGGATGCGAAAGCACTGATGCTTCAGGATTCACCAGAATTTATCCCTACGTTGCCTGGGTCAGAAATGTAACAAGCGAGTGAGCAATACAAAGTATACAATTCATTGTGATACTGTTCCCTACAATAATCTACTCCACTCTGAACTACCTCTACAGAATTTTGTACCTACATACCTATATGTTTTTAGTAGTATTAAAGATTTTTAGCCTAAAATATCAGCAGTGTAAAAATTAGATTTCAACTGGTATTAAAGGAACAGTATTCGTTTTATTAACTTCTGCTGGACAAGGCGACACTAGGGTCACTCTCGTCTTTTACGGAACACTCACTGAAAATCTGTATATTATTATAGTCTGGATCTGAATAGGTGTTTCCACTCATTGATTGTTTCAGTTTAAAGTGCGCAACGTTTACTACCAAATGGGATCCATCAGTTACTATCGACACCTTCTATATCTATGTGGCTTTCTTGGACTCTTATTTTCAATTAAAAAGTATTTTTGAAATGTCTGCTGAGTGCTGAATTAAGAAAAATAAGGATAGATAAACCAAACAGATAAGGTAATTCAGAGCTTTACAGACTGGTGCTAAAGAGGCCATGGATGAGTGAATTAATAAATGACGTAATGCCTCTAAACGGTCAAATATACAAGGTGTTTCAAAATGTGCTTCATCTAGTCATCTATCGATTTTCCATGCAAATTAACAAATGCTTTTCGCGAAGAAAATGATTGCAAGGTAATTGTAATTGTTGGTTGCATAACAATAAAATACTCTTGAAAAGTGATTAGATAACGATGTAGGTATCGAGGACAACTCGATCGCTGGGGGATAAAGCTTACCCAATTTCTGCTTAATTTTGCCGTTTGTTGTTTAAATTGCTTTCCTATAGTTGGCGAATTTTCGTTTGAGAAAGTTGACGATCTTATGTTCCGCATGTTACAAATAATTAAAAAAGAATGACACTTGCAAAGAAAAACAATTTATTTTGGCTGTGAAAAAGAGAGATAGTCGTTACTGTAAATTTCACAGCAAGTTTTCGAACTGACCACCGTTTTGCTACAATACATAAAACTACAGGACGTTTCATGTGGTGGTGACCGAATGCGAATCAAATTTTCGGGCTGAATTTAATTAACAGCGCCGCGAAGTCACATTTGAATAATTTGAATTTGAGAAAAAAATCGTTAAACATAGGCCTTGTGCACGTTTAGTTCTTTTCCTGATAGTTGGTATCTCGCTAGGCGGTTTTAGTTAGAAGGTTGGTTGGTAGACAGAGATGGCGACATGGCGAAGAGTCAGTCACCGATTAGGTTAGGATTTTAATCGTTAAGTGGTGCTAACACAATTTAATGCTAGACGTTTTCATGAAATTCAGTCAGGACTCGTTTCATTTTGTTTGTCTAATTATAAATAAGTTTCTGGATGCTAATACGTAAGTGTTACATTATAACACTTTTTAATTCTTCACACAAGATTGCTGATAGTTCATTTACGGCAGTTAAATTAACTCGCGAGGGGTTAAAATAATTTGGGCAGTTATCATCGTTATTATTATAGTTATCATCATTACACCACCGAGGCATATCTTCGCAACGCTAAAGATTGATTACATCACCGAGGCATGTCCTCGCAACGCTAAAGATTGATTACATCACTGAGGCATGTCCTCGCAACATTAAAGATTGATTACATCACCGAGGCATTTTCTCCAAACGTTAAAAATTACATCACCAAGGCATTTCCTTGCAACGTTAAAAATTACGTCACCGAGGCATTTTCTAACAACGCTAAAATTTACAACATTGAGACGCTTTTTCCTGGCAACGATGGATATTTTTGTGTTTATTTATTATGTGTTTTGTTAGAGTGACCAGTTCACGATAAACTCTCAAAGTTAATTATTTTAAGTAACCAATCAGTTGGATCAAGACATAATTGAACATAATGTAAACTCTTTGTTTGAATCGTTAATAAAGTGTGGCAAATATTAATCTCATGTAAATTTGTTAGCTTTTCAATTTTCCACCTCATACAATATTTCGTTATCTCACAATTTTAACCTCAGTAATTTTCTTTGTTGTATAATTTTAATTGAACGTAAATTTCATGCTCTGCAGATTTAACCTCGCATAATATATTTATTTGCACAAGTTTATTTCACACCAGATCTTTTATTTTTATAAATCTTTGCTAAGTTTGGTAATGTAAATATTTTGTTGATGGCGAATTTAAATGTTTGTTATTGCCCTTTTGAAACTTTAACACTTGTTCAGTTGTCGTTAATATCAGAGTCATAGAAATTAAACATTTAAAATAGAATTGAAGTTAAATAACAGAAAACGTGGCAGAAGTGGAGTGCGCTGTTCCTAGTCGGGCTGGCATTGTGAGTTGACATTCCTGAATTGAATATTGCCAATCTCCATTTATTAAGCATCTACTTCGAAAATAAGCATCAATGTACATGTGTCAGACTATGTTATTCTATGCAATTTTGTAGTGACGTCATCACATTATTAGTGGTATTGATATTCCTAATATAAATACAAAATTTCACAATAATCGGCCCAGTACTTTTGGACATTATCTGTCTAATAAAAATCGGGACGGCAAACAGACGGACAGACAGACGAACTGACGGATAGACAGACGGACAGACAGATGGCACACAGATTGACGGACAGACTCGATTACAATACTTCCTTCGCTTACGCTCGGGCAGTAAAAATCTGTAAAATATTACATTGTTTTCATCGTAGCGCAGAAGGTGCTTTATTAAACTAGAAATTCCAGAAAAAAGTAGACAATATGAACAATTAATCAATAATAATTAACAGAATAAGATATATTTATTTAAACATTACTAAGTGACACATCATTACTAGTAAGTGTTAACAGCATATTAAAAATGTATCGAATGTTGGGATTAACTCTTTAAATGATACTCAATTAGAGGCTTTCAGCTTTTTACATCTACTTAGTACTTGAGCTATTATTATTGCATTAAAATTGTTATCACTGCACTTTGCATCATATAAATTTCCTGTCTGCTTCACTCACCTTCACCCCACTGAAAAAACCCTCGTTATCAAAGTACGTATGAATAAAAGGATTAACATATTTCCTGAATATGTTTATATTGATACTTGAGATCAACTGAATCGTAAAAATTGTATTTATTGCATAAATTTTTTTTTTGAGCAGCTTTCCGGGGTACCGCAGGGATCGGTTTTAGGTCCGCTTCTTTTTGTTCTGTACATCAATGACATAACGAACGTACTAACTTCGAAATATCTAATGTACGCAGATGACCTTAAGATATGTACTGAAATTAGGACTGAAGCAGATTGTAAATTGTTGCAGACAGATTTAGACAATATTCTGACTTGGGGCCGATTAAACAATCTGAATTTAAATAAACAAAAATGCTATGTCATGACATTCACAAGACGGATTAAAAAAATCACTTATCCCTACAGCCTTGATGATGTTACTCTAGAGAGACCGGATGTTGTCAGTGACTTAGGTGTATCTTTTGATAGCAAATTGTCATTTGTACATCACATCGCTAAAATTATAAACTCAGCTTACAAGTGCTTAGGTTTCATTGTACGTAACACCAAAGATTTCACTAAAATATCTTTAATTAATATAATTTACTTTGCATTTGTTCGTAGTAAACTAGAATACGCATCTGTCATATGGTCGCCCTTTTATAACATCCACAGTTCCAATCTGGAAAGAATTCAGAGAAGATTTCTGAAGTTTGTTACATTCATGCTGGATGGCTCCTATCCCGTTCGTAATTTTCCACAAGACTTATTATTAAATAGATTTGGCATTCAGAGCCTTGCAAAAAGAAGATCCTTGCATTTAACGGTATTTTTGTACAAACTCATACACAATTTTATTGACTGCAAGTACATAGTAGAACAGATATCCTATCGAATACCGCGTGTTAATAGTCGTTACACCACTGTACTTTACTTACCTAGGGCTAAAACTAACATGCTTGCTTCATCACCTTTGTACCAGATGCTTCGTAACTATTGTGATATTGAAGCTGATTTGGATATATTTTGCTGTAGTTTGCAAGAAATCAAATTTAGATTTGGTTAAAAATCTCATTTTCATATTTATGTTCTTTTTGTTTTTTCCTTATTTGTTATAATTTAAACTTGCTAATTTCACTTCTCTCTTTTTGTTTTATGTTATAATCTTTATGCTCCTTGCCTAATAATTGGAGTTTTCACTCTGTTGAGGCATTGTATTAGTAATAATAATAATAATAATAATAATAATAAAGTAAGCGACGACTAGGGCACAACTTATTGAAGTATTTAATTATTCTATCTGACTGATTGATTCTATTGAAAACTTACATGAAAAAAAATCATCATCGTCATCAATGTTATCATATCCCCCTTATTGCCACTAAAGGTATCTTATGTTTTTAAATTCAATAACGCATTAAGAAAAAACTATTTTTACCAAAAAGCAATTACTTACTTGTTTAGATAATTTCAAATACCTGAACTTATAAATAAGGTTTTAAGTTATCTTAATCCAAAACATGACAAGTTAAACGATACGAAGCCTAGACAAACAAACATGGCCCAACATCAAACAAAAACAATGTTCAAATTTCCTTTATTTTGTTTGTTTATTGCAACATATTACAGTCAAGTTGTAACTTCCGGTATTTTAAGCTAATCCGTTTATTGTGAACCTAATTTTTATTGATTTTAGAAAAACGGATCGTTGGAGGACAAGCTGCCAGAGCTGGACAATTTCCTTTTGCTGCTGGTATTCACGTTACAACTGATGACAGCCGATACTTCTGTGGAGGAGTTCTATATAACAACCAATGGATAATCACAGCTGGTCAATGTGTATATAAGTGCATAATTTAAGTACAGATTTCTGTTTGAACACCGACTTTACTTTTAGTGCAAATCTGTTTACTATTCAATTGGGTTCTAATTATTTATCAGCTGAAGATCCGAATCGTTTAGAGCTTGCCACTTCGTCGTACGTACTCCATCCAGACTTTAACCCAAACACTCTTGAAAATGATATTGGTCTTATTCAGCTTCGAATACCAATTGAATTCACGGGTAGGAAATAGATAGTGTTATAAATTAAACCACAAGCTTGATTTGTATTTTAGATTACATTCAACCAATTTATACTTTACCTGCCAATGATATGAAACCTGACTTTGTATTGCTGGCTATGGGATGGGGACAAACTACTGACAGTACTGACGGTACAAGAATATACTCGTACATAGCAAAAAAAATGTATTTATATATTTTTTTTATTTTACGTTAGATGATCCCGAACTAGCCGAAGAATTAAACTGGGTCGCTATTACTGTTTTAACAAACGATGAGTGTAAAATAACATATGGAAATCAAATTAAAGACTATATGCTTTGTGCTGCTGGAAATTATAACCAAGGAAGTTGTATTGTATGAAAACGCTGAAACACTACCCATATTTAGCGACCTGTTTATTTTACTCTGTTGTTTTATTTCCAGGGAGACACAGGTAGTCCTTTAGTGGAATTGATGAAGATGGGCAATGGATGTTTAAGCGGAATTGCTAGTTTTATTAGTAGTAATGGATGCGAAAGTACAGATCCTTCGGGATACACCAGAATTTTCCCTTATGTTTCCTGGATCCGAAATGTAACAAGTGCCTAAACAGCTAAGCCAAACTTGTAGGTATTGCCAGTTATAATCCTCCCAAAATTTTGCATCTGTCTCTTTTTAGTAACCTCAAAATGTCTTTAGTTTAAAGTGAAATTTATCAGTGTAAAAATTAAACTGATAATAAAAGTATGCAAATAAAAACAAAAATTAATCAATTATTTTGTGAGAAAATTTTTATCATTGGTTTCACTGCAGTTTTTTTCCTTACTATGAATAAGTGTTTGAATCGCCGCCCCCGAGCGAGAAACCGCACTACCGTCATTGTTTATTTTTGTCGTTACCGTCACAAGTCGAAACCGTCGTGCACGCGTCGTGTACCGCCGTCGCCGCCCCCAAGTCTAGGAGGAGCCCGTCCTGAAGGAAGTCGCCGCCCAGGAGGAGCGACTTCCTTCAGGACATTTAATTCTTTTTGTTTATTTTTATTTGTAAAACCGATCTGTATTTATTTAAGTTAAGATTCGCCGTAAGATTAATTATTTTAGACCTATAGCCGATGGCAGGAAATAAAGGCTGACTTATTGTTTAAAATGTTCCTTGCTGTTTTGTTTTATTACCTTGTTTTCGCGGTCGCTCACCACCTGAGATCAGTGTCTCCGTCTTAAGAGTAACCCCGGCGTTCCCACTTCTTTGAAAAATGACAAAATTTAGGGAATTTTGTTTTGTGATAATCTCTAAACAGTTATTTTAGAGAGATATAAACCAGTGGCCTAAATAATAGCCCCGCAGCCCTTGGGGGAGCACTGATTAATTAATTAAGCTGCAATGGAGTAAAACTGTTCGAACATTTTTGAGTAAGAAGATGTTATTGTAATACAAATTATTTTATTATTATAAAATATAGGCGGACGCGACATTACTGCAATTTTCGAGAAAATGGGCTAAACCGTTCATGATTTGATAAAAAAAGTCAACGAGGATGAGACTCGAACTCAATTATGCAGAGATAGTACGAGAAAGTAGGAGATTTAAGTACAACAACTTTAAAGTACTGGTAATTAAAAGTAAGGAACAAAATCAGTGGAGAAAATAGATAAGCTTTTGGTTCTCTGGAGTATTGTGTATCGTAAAACACTAGGTCTTCAATTTTACACCTCGAGCCGAAGACAACTTCAAGTTTTCAACATAATACATTCTTATCTTAATTCATCCACAGTGTTTCTAAATTCAGTAAATCCAGGCTTAATTGTAACCTCAACAAACTTTGTGTAATTATAAAATATGTTAAAGTCAAAATTCTTGACGCAACTCTTAGCGCTTTAGGACCCCTTATCAAGTGATAAAAAAGATTAAATTCTCCGAAATATGCCTATAACGCTGACACATCAAAATTCAACTATAAACTAGTCTAAACAAAAGTAAAACACAATTAAGCAAGATGAAATTATCTTTCACATACTTCTTGGTACTTGGTCTTTTGACAACAGTAACTTTTTTATACATAATCGTAAAAATCTCTAACTGATTTTTTCTTTAAGAATTCGGCCAGCAGACAGTCGCGTATTATCGAAGGCCGGGAAGCTAACGCTGGACAATTTCCTTACATTGCTGCTATTCATGTCACCACAGACACCAGCAAGTTTTTCTGTGGTGGTGCCCTACATGGAAACGAGTGGATAATTACAGCTGCTCAGTGTGTAGATCAGTGAGTGCTTAATTGACTTTATTAAATACATTTAAAAAACTTTCGCTTTTAGAGCAATTTCGTTTACTATTCAACTGGGCTCAATTAATTTGAATGGAGACGACGAAAACAAATTGATATTGTCATCATCGACGTACGTTATTCATCCTGATTACAACCCTAATACACTTGATAGTGATATTGGACTTATTAAACTCAGATTACCCATTGAATTCACTGGTAAAATTAATTTTTAGGTTTGATAGATGCTAAAGCTTTATTTTTGAAGATTATATTATACCTATCTACAATGTGCCTGTGGCTAACACACCACCAAATTGGACCGTTCTGTCAATTGGATGGGGACAAATCGCTGATAGTAATAATTGACATTTAATTACGTTATTTCGATTTTTTGTGTCATGTTTTCAACAGATGATCCGGAATTGGTTGAAAATTTGCGCTGGGTTGGTTTAACTAGTATAACGAATGACGAGTGTAAAATAACGTATGGTAGCCAAATTAGTGACAATATGCTATGTGCTGCAGGCAATTATAACGAAGGCACTTGTGTGGTAAATGGTACATTATTGACAAGTTAAATTTGGTTGATTTTTTATTATTTAGGGAGACACTGGTAGTCCTCTGGTCTATTTATTAAAATTCGGTCATGCCCAGTTGGTAGGTGTGGCAAGTTTTGTCAGTGGCAATGGGTGCGAAACCGTCGACCCTTCTGGATATACCAGAGTTTTCCCATTTTCTGGCTGGATTACCAACATTACAGGTGTACCGCCTAAATAAACTCTAGCTTTACAAAATACAGATTATTGCATTTTTATTTTTTTATTACAAAAATATTCCTATGCAGTTAAAGTAATTAATTATAATGATAACATAGCTAATCCGGATATTGACTCATAACCATAATAAAAATTAATACAGTAGGTACTATTTCCTTAAAAAGCAATAAACCACTTCAAGATGATAGATAAAAGTTATTTTTGGTATAAAATAACAAGAAACGAGAATCGCACACACCTTCAAGATGTCTTATTTCTCAATAGTCTTTTTATTTCCCTTGCTCTTTGTACCGTCGAATTATGCAATCAGAACATCTCGTATAATCGGTGGTGAGATAGCAAACGCTGGTCAGTTTCCATTTATCGCAGCCATTTACAAAAATACCAACGACGGGACCTACTTTTGTGGTGGTTCTCTTATTAGCGACCAATGGATATTAACAGCTGGTCAGTGCGTGGAAAAGTAAGTTGACTTAATTTTTTTGTTTGCATGTACATAACAGTTTTAATTTCAGTGGCATCTTGTTCAGTATTCGTTTGGGCATAACTAATCTAAATTCAAATGATGAAAGTTCACTTAGGTTAGCTACAGACTACTACGTCCTGCACCCAGACTACAATCCTGACACTCTAGAAAACGACGTTGGTCTTATCAAACTCAGAATGCCTATTACTTATTCAGGTAGACTCTATGTTAATAATAGAATCTAGCACTGTTTTGTCTAATTTGTAGATTATGTGAAACCGGTCGACTATTTGCCAGTAGTGGATCTCCAGGCCCAAAGTGGTGCCGTGGCTCTAGGATGGGGTCAAAATAATGATGGTAATTCCAACCTCCTTTACTTGCTAATATTTATAATGTAGTATCTGTAACTACTTACAGAAACAGCAGGTCTAGTCGACGATCTCCACTGGGTAGCTTTAGTGGTGCTATCTAACGCAGAATGTAAACTGGTATATGGAAATCAAATTACAGACAACATGGCATGTGGTGAAGGCAACTACAATCAAGGAACTTGTCAAGTAAGTTTTTTTTCTTTGGAGCTAAATTTGCTCAAGTTGGTAATTTTAGGGAGATAGTGGAGGTCCTCTTGTGCAAGACTCAGGTCGTGGAATTAGAACACAAGTGGGGATTGCGTCCTTCATTAGCGGTAATGGATGTGAAAGTACCGACCCGTCTGGATTTACGAAAATATATCCCTATACGTCATGGATTTATAATATAACTGGAATGTAAAGATTTTCAAAATAAATGATTCTAACTTTTATAATTTTTTACACAAATAACCCAGAGCTCTAAGTGGTGTGCGACAAGGATCTGTTCTTGATCCACTCTTATTCGTAGCATATGCAGCCGACTTGATGTTTGCGTTTATATTTTGACAGTCTTAATACAGAAAAGTTCTACATTTAGGTGTAACATCCAGAACTAATTATAAAGCATCAAGAAATATATGCAACTGCATTAACTTCAAACCGATGAGTCTTGGTGCAGCTCAAGTAAAGCATGAGTGTTTGACGACGTCTAACGTTTATAGAAAACTCAGCTAACATTGGACAGCTGAGTTAAGCTAGAGGTGAACATTGAATAAGTAATTAAAATTTTATTTGATTTCCTACTCTGATGACTCATTCAAATAGCGATCACAACAACTTTTAATCTGACATTCCTAGGCCCACAGTTTGATCACATTTTAACCATAAAATGCGCTATTGAAGCAATAAATAAAACGACGTCCCACTTATCCTTACGATATAATTATTTTATAGATTCCAGTGGATCAAGATCAACAGCAACTAAATTTCCATATACTACCTTAATTTAGATAAAAATCACATATTTACGTCAGCCTGATAGCAATTAAAGATTCACCAAAAATATAAACGACAATAGAAACGTTCAGTGCATTGCTTAGCAATGAAGACCGCTTTAATTTTTGTGTTGTGTTTGTCGCCAATTTGGGCAATTTCAAGAGGTAACACAAAACCCATCATTAGTCACACATTTATAATAAATAAAACTTTAGGTGCCCGCATCATCGGTGGTCAAGATTCTTACGCTGGAGAGTTTCCATACGCTGCAGCCATTTACAAGTCGACAGCTGAAGGAAACTATTTCTGCACTGGATCAGTTTTGAACAAAGAATGGATCATTACAGCTGGTCAATGCGTGGATGGGTAAAAAATCAACTTTTATTTTCAGGCGCTAAATAAAAACTTTGAAGGGCTCTACTGTTTACAATTCTTTTGGGCACACATAAACTAAATGGGGATGAAGCGTCTGTACATAGAGTAGCAACAGAGCACTACGTTCTACATCCAGATTACAACCCAGACACTCTAGCACATGATATTGGACTTATTAAATTCCGAGCACCTATTACTTTCACCAGTAGGAATTAATTTCATGCTAGACTGTTATAAATATTACTAGTTTTTTTTTTCAGCATATATCAGAAATCTGTATCTACCATATGCAGGAATGCATGACGACACATCAGGCATAGCTTATGGTTGGGGTCAAATTTCTGATGGTATGTTCTATACTTAATTTATTGCTTAACTGTTGTACTACTTAGTATAAAATTTTACAGACGTATCTGATCTCTCGGATACCCTAATTATGTAACTTGAAGGCTGTTTCTGATGCTGAATGTAGAATCACCTATGGAGGTCAACTAGTTGAAACATGGTGTGTTTCGAAGGCAATTACAACGAGGGAACTTGCTTTGTAAATTGTTGTAAAATTTTCGTTTTCTTAAAAAAAATTGTTGTTGGTTTTAGGGTGACAGTGGCAGTCCGATTATACAACATGCCAGCAGAGGATATACTATTATTGTTGCTGTGTCAACCTTTTTCAGTTCAAATGGATGCGAGAGTATAGATCCTTCCGGTACACAAAAGTGTTCCCTTACAATGACTGGATAAATAATGTAACAAAACGCAATACATTTGATGTAGAAACATTATAATTTTGTTTTATCTACAAACTGCTTTAAAAAGTCATATTACACAACTCATTCGGCACTTGTTGAGTTGAGTAATAAACCCTCTTATTCCACTAGTAGTGTAATAGAAAGATTACACCACTAGTGGTGTAATGAAGGTCTCCAATTCTTAGTTGAATTTTATTAACATATAAATTACAACAAATTACATTGATTAATTCTTAACTTATTTGTTTTACACGTCGATAATACATTCCTTACAAATTACTGATATTAATACCAATGAAATGAAATGATTTGTATCTTTGTCCATAATGCTTAGGTTTTGTTGACAAAATGTTTGTTACAGCTCCAGTATTTAAGATTTCTCTTCTAACAATGCTTGAATCTCGGTTGTAGCTACTGGCAGTATTGTTCTGGCTCCAGGATCACCTCCAAGAATATCAGAAGCGGTCTTTTTCTTGTTTTCAATCGAAGTGTCGATATAACCTTCACATACAGCCCAAAGGCTGCTGCACTTATAACTTTTCGACAAATCTTCAAAAAATGTCAACAGCACCTTCTATCTTGCTTCATGATTTATTTTCTTGGATGCACACCAGTCAGTGAACCGTTTATAAATTTTTCGTATTTGGTTTTTGATTTATCAGGGAACAATGAAGACACTAGGTTTGCAGCAGCTTCTTCTGTTTCAAAAGGCAAGCTTTCTGCTTCAGAATCACTCATTTCTCGATTGAACAACATTTTTTTTCTAAAAATTGACGCGTTGTTTACAACAAATTTGAGCGGTTGTCATAACACTGCAAAAATTCTCTTGATTCTTGATTTTTAATTAATAAAAAAATTTAATCGGCTTTTTTTCTTTTTCATTTTTGGGCAGTTGTAGATAAAGTTTTGTATTTCATACGTGGGCTAGAGCATATTACAGCAACTCGTGTGATTACAGATGACTCGGTCTAACGACCTCGTCTTCTGCAATCTTCACACTCGTAGTGCTGTAATAATGGCTCTATCCCACTAATAAGATAAATAACTATTATCTACAACTGCTTTATAAAGGCCTTATTACACAACTCATTCGGCACTGTTTGAGTTGAGTAATAAACCCTCTTATTCCACTAGTGGTGTAATAGAAAGATTACACCACTAGTGGTGTAATGAAGGTCTCCACTTCTTAGTTTGAATTTTATTAACATGTAAATTACAACAAATTACATTGATTAATTCTTAACTTATTTGCTATACACGTCGATAATACATTTCTTACAATTACTGATATTAATACCAGATGAAATGAAATTATTTGTATCTTTGTCCATAATGCTTAGGTTTTGTTGACAAAATGTTTGTTACAGCTCCAGTATTTAAGATTTCTCTTCTAACAATGCTTGAATCTCGGTTGTAGCTACTGGCCGTACTTGTTCTGGCTCCAGGATCACCTCCAAGAATATCAGAAGCGGTCTTTTTCTTGTTTTCAATCGAAGTGTCGATATAACCTTCAGTACCTTCACATACAGCCCAAAGGCTGCTGCATTTATAACTTTTCGACAAATCTTCAAAAAATGGCAACATCACCTTCTATCTTGCTTCATGATTTATTTTCTTGGATGCACACCAGTCAGTGAACCGTTTTTCGTATTTAGTTTTTGATTTATCAGGGAACAATGAAGACACTAGGTTTGTAGCAGCTTCTTCTGTTTCGAAAGGCAAGCTTTCTGCTTCAGAATCACTCATTTCTCGATTGAACAACATTTTTTTTCTAAAAACTGACGCGTTGTTTACAACAAATTTGAGCGGTTGTCATAACACTGCAAAAATTCTCTTGATTCTTGATTTTTAATTAATTAAAAAATTTAATCGGCTTTTTTTCTTTTTCATTTTTGGGCAGTTGTAGATAAAGTTTTGTATTTCATACGTGGGCTAGAGCATATTACAGCAACTCGTGTGATTACAGATGACTCGGTCTAACGACCTCGTCTTCTGCAATCTTCACACTCGTAGTGCTGTAATAATGGCTCTATCCCACTAATAAGATAAATAACTATTAACTTCTTATTTATATGATCATTAATAATCAATATTATTATTATCACCAGGGAAAAGAAAAAATGAACAATTAAAATGTAACAGTGCAACAACTTCCATCCATTTTTTCCTAAATTTTCTTTTCCATATTGCGGTCCTTGTACATGATTTGGGAAACGAAAAAGAAACTTGCTAGTACTTGCCAAGATAAGACTGATTTTGGAAGATGAGCTGCTATTCCAAGAAAATAAAGGGTGGGTGGGCGGGGCTAGTAGTTGCCAATATAAGACTGATTTTGGCAGATGACCTGCTCTTCCAAGAAAATAAAGGGCGGGTGGGCCAGCTAGTATTTGCTAAAATAAGACTGATCTTGGCAAATGACCTACTCTCTAAAAAAATAAAGAACGAGTGGTCGGGACTAGCACTAGCTAAGATTAGACTGATTTTGCCAAATGACATATCCTCTAAAAAAATAAGGGGGGTGGGCGGGGCTAGTACCTGCCAAGATAAGACTGATTTTGGCAGATGACCTGTTCTTCTAATAAAATAAAGGGTGGGTGGGCGGGACTAGTACTTGCCAAAATAAGACTGATTTTGGCAGATGACCTGCTCTTCCAAGAAAATAAAGGGCGGGTGGGCCAGCTAGTATTTGCCAAAATAAAACTGATTTTGGCAAATGACCTAATCTCTAAAAAAATAAAGAACGAGTGGTCGGGACTAGCACTAGCTAAAATTAGACTGATTTTCGCACATGACGTATTCTCTAAAAAAATAAGGGTGGATGGGCGGAGCTAGTACTTGCCAAGATAAGACTAATTTTGGCAGATGACCTGTTCTTCTAATAAAATAAAGGGTGGGTGGGCGGGGCTAGTACTTGCCAAGATAAGACTGATTTTGGCAGATAACTTGCTCTTCCAAGAAAATAAAGGGCGGGTGGGCCAGCTAGCACTTGCCAAAATAAAACCGATCTTGGCAAATGACCTACTCTCTAAGAAAATAAAGAACGAGTGGCCCGGACTAGCACTAGCTAAGATTAGACTGATTTTACCAAATGACATCCTCTAAAAAAATAAGGATGGGTGGGCGGGGCTAGTACTTGCCAAGATAAGACTGATTTTGGCAGATGACCTGCTCTTCCAAGAAAATAAAGGGCGGGTGGGCCAGCTAGCACTTGCCCATGATACAAGTAAATATGGTATGGACATCCCATGAACCAAAACTCGTCTTCTTCTGCGCAACGTTATCTGACGTCATGTGGAATGAATGACCTTCCACTTCTGTGTTGACATCTGATGTCAAATATCAATTTTAAGGGTTATGAGGCAGTTATGTGTTTTTGTGGTTATGAGGGTTATTGTTTATTGTTACCAAACTGATGCGTAAAAACAAATTGGTGGTTTGCTAGCGACCTAGCGTTGTTAAAAAAATAGCGGGGATGATAGCAAATAATAAGAAAATATGTATATTTCAGCCGAAGATACTCTGCAGAATAAAAATTGTGAAACATTGCAAATTGTTTTTACACTGATTGTGAATAGTAATAATAATTGTATGTACAAAGAATCTCGTACATTTGGTAAGTACAAACCAATAATTTAATACACAACTATTAACCAGTATGGCGATCCTGTTACTGTCATTTGGCCGTCAATTGCCTTGGTGGTAACACGTCTTCCACGACTGTTTGTTGGTTACCGGTGACACTTTCTCGTTGAATAGGGCTGGAGTTACTTTGGGACTGGAATAGTGTTCTTTCCGGTCCGTTAACTCAATAATTCTAGTACAGTCTGTCGTAACCTCAAATCGTAAACACATCAACCTTTCGTTGACAGATAGCGAAAATTACTAGCCTCGCGCTATCTTTGTTTAACACATAGGTTAGGTTCCTCTCTGTCGAATTCCGACCACAGGCAGTTTGCCGTACTTTCTAAAAGTAATAGTAGATATAGTGACTTTAGTTGGGCTCGGTAAATATTTCAATTTCCCGCCTGAATACAACCAGGTGACGTCAGCAAACCTGCGTATGTCCATACCATATTTACTTGTATCATGCACTTGCCAAAATAAAAATGATCTTGGCAAATGATTTACTCTCTAAATAAACTAATAAATAATAATAATAATATAACCTCTATTGCCAAAATACATTGTATATAACAGGCAATTTCTAATATTATACATGCGGACAAAAATAAAAATTAGTTTAGAAAAGACAGAACTCAGATATAACAAAAAGAAAAAAATATTCATCTATAAAAATAATTACTTACATACTATAAGGAAAAAAAAATACCGTAACAAAATTTCGCAAAAATAGTTTAGGAGACATCATTCTACAATGAAAGCAAATATCGGTTAAGAGTTTTGGAACTACAGTGAAACAGATCTAAATCTTCGGATATAGCGTTGATAAACCTAGCAATACAGACAAAGGGAGAATTATAACCGTAGTGTGTACGATGAACACCGATGGCTACAGTTTCATGTATCAAGGTAAATATATTTACAATTTTGGGGCAGTCAATTTTGCTATGTAAAGCTTTATGTCCAAAAGTTATAGCTTGACAGTGACGACGTGTTTCAAGTGATTGAAGACCAATTAACTTCAGTCTCTCGCAGTACGTATAATTATTTTTGTTAATCTTCAATTTAAATAAAATAAAGTTTACTATTTTTTTCTGAACTTTTTCGATCCTATCAATATGTACTTTATAGAAAGGATTCCAAATTATGCTACAATAGTCGAAAAATGGCCTCACCAACCTAGAAAATAATTTAATAGTTACTATTATATTGTTAAAATTTTTGCAGTGCCTCTTAACAAAACCATATAAGCGAAAACTCTTACTTAAAATATTGTCAATGTGAACGCTGAAATTTAATTTAGAATCTAGTGTAACACCAAGGTCTAAAACTGTGTCGGTTTTCGACAATACGTTATTATTGATATGATATGAAGTATTAATTGGTACACCGCTTTTTGTAAATGAAATGGTTTTACATTTATCTATATTAGGGCTCATAGAATTTTCGCAACACCATTTCCAAAAAGAATCTATATCGTGCTGAATTTTTAGAGTATCGTTAACATCAGTAAATTTCATATATGATTTTAAATCATCAGCGAAAAGAAGATATTTGCAGTGAGAAAAGCACTTTGTGATACCGCTAACAAACAAAAGGAAAAGCACTGGACCGAGATGAGTGCCTTGCGGTACTCCTGAGGTTACATTAATAACTTTTGATTGATGATCATTTATACTGACTACCTGCATTCTGTGTGTTAAATAAGATCTGATCCAAGATAAAATACTTCCGATCACACCATAGTATTTTAATTTGTTTAAAAGAAGTTGTATATTAACACTGTCAAAAGCCTTGGAGAAATCAGCATAAATGGCATCGACTTGATATCCTTGTTCCATTGAGTTGTTGATATAATTAGTATACTCAAACAGGTTAGTTACTGTACTACGATCAGGTAAAAAGCCGCGTTGGTAGATGGAAATATTATTTTTAAGTGTTGACATTAAATAGTCAGAAACAATAGAATCAAGAACTTTAGATAAAGAGCACAAGGAAGCGATAGATCTGTAATTTTTAACTTCATTTTGGAGCCAGATTTATGCAAAGGGATAATAAATGAGGACTTCCACTGTTCAGGGCATGTGCCAGATTCGAGAGAAAGTTGAAAAAGAAGGGTAATTGGCCAAGTAAGAGTTGGACTGCAATATTTTATAAAGAAGGCAGGAATCCCATCTGGTCCGTGATTTAAATTATTTTTCAAATTGGATAATTTGTGAAATACAATGTCGTTTGAAATTTTAATCGAGCCATGAGTATTATTACTGTGGAATACGTCTAAATTAGGGACGCCTATATTTTGATTTTGATGATTTGTATATGTACTCTGAAAAAAATCAGCAAAACATTTTACAAATAATTTGAGGTTTGTTCGAATTTTCCTGAATGTGTACCATCCATAAAGTACATATTACTCGTTTATCAAAATTTCATAAATAATAAAGATTTATGAAATCAACACATTTTATTTTTAACATTAAAAACAACGAATCTTGACGATGTATTATATTAATAAAGTGACTTAGTAGTTTCATCTTGAATAGCTTTCAAAATGAGACATTTGGTAACTTCACTATGTGTTTGACAAGGGGTCGTTTGTGGTCTATTAACGTTTATATGGTTTACAAATGAATCACCAATTTATTCAAAATTTTAATATTCTGTCACTTGTCAATAATCTGAAAATACGTAAGGACATATAGAATGTCTTTCACTTCAACAACGTACTCATAAAATATAATAATAGAAATTTCCGCATTTTCCATTGGTGCAGAAATAGTTTATGATTGAATCGTATTTGCGAAATCGACGGAACGTAAAAGGCATGAAAGTGGTGAATTGAAGCAGCTCGGTATGAATTCTGGGAAGAACTTTTCAAAAATATCGCCAATGTTTTGCAATTCATTAAAATATGTGTGATAAAATTCCGTCTCTACAAAGTGGTAGATCAAAAGATAAAAGAACTCCTAAAAATACTGGTAATGTTAAAGAGGTAATGGAGTTGATTCGTACAACATTCGAATGACATTTAGTTCAACAAATGGAAATATCGTATGCAACTTGAGAAAAAATTTAGCACTGTTTTTTATCTTTCAGACAAAATAAACAGAAAAAATTAACGACATAGAAAATAATACAAAGATGTTTCCACATGTAGTCGATGGAGGTTGACGATGAGTTCATTTTTGCTTACAATAAAATGGGCAACACTTTCATCATTTACCTACTATAATTTTATATTATTTATTTTATAAAATTAATTAATATTGAACCAATTTTCCTTGTAGTTCACATTTATCTCATTAAAAATCTTCAGTGGCGGGGATTTTTACTTATATACTTTATTTATTTTCCAGAATCGTTGATGTGGTTTAGTCACCCACTTGCTAAGTCTTTTCCAGCAATGACTCGAAATTATGTTGACCGCCCATTAAATAAATCTAACACATTGTAATAACCCAAACTTCCCGCCTTTAAATTGACCTTGAAAAAGTTTGAAAGGCCCGCGAAAAATTCAAAGTTTGGCCTTGGCTGTGATCGTCTAACAAATGGGAACCTAGGTTGTGTTTTTTTTTTAAGTGGCGGGAAGACGTTCTTTCATACAAGTGCATACACTGCGTATGATTCGAGAGCGTAAGAAATAATAAACAAAATTGTTTTGGAGGGGGAGTACGGCACCCCCTGGCAGGAGGAAAGAGCTGCGAAGATTTACTCCTCAGCGCAACAACCCCCTTATTTTACTCACCGACATATTACACTTGAAACACCTTAAGATATATGAAAAAAAAAGACACTCGCGAATTGACAGACATACACATATGAAAAACGGACAAACGCAACATTCTATACATCTGTTTGGAATCAATGCAAATATTTGAATATCACAAATTTAATAAAACCAAAGCAAAATCTGAATCAAGTAACTGGATGCAAATACACAAGTTATTACGGGCGTGGGGCGTCAGATTTTTTTTTAAGTTATGGCAGTTAACAGGAGCACAACAAAAGTACCCCTGGGGTGTTGTAGCATAAGCGGAGTTTGGGGCTACCGGTCTGGGGTTGTTCTCCCCCACGACGGTCATTCTATCTATCACAAAGCCTACCCGCACACATATTTCCATTACGAACATGCCCTGCGAAACTAGGCCATTACGGTCACCAGATCCGCAAGAGGATCTCCGCTATGGACAGAAGCCGAGAACTTTACAACATCGGCGGCCGCCCCTGAATCTATCCAAACCTGTGGACAGGTGACACGATAAATCTCGCAAGCTCGACTAGGAACCGAACTTCGCTTCTGCCACGTTTTCTGTGTTATTTAACTTCAATTCCATTTTTAGATATTCAATCTCTTATAACTCTGACATTAACAACAACTGAACAAGTGTTAAAGTTTCAAATAGCAATAAACAATATTTAAATTCGCCATACAATCTTGTGAAATTTTAAACAACAAATAAATCTTATGTGAGATAAAAATTGGACATCAAACAATTTATGATAGAAACATTCATCAACAAAGTATTTACAAAACAAACTTAGCAAGGATTTATGAAACAAAAGATCTGGTGTGAAATAAACTTGTCCAAATAGAAATATTATGTGAGGTTAAAACTGTAGAACATGAAATTTACGTGCAATTAAAATTATACAACCAAGAAAATTACTGAGGTTAATTGTGAGATTAAAGAAATATTGTATGAGGTGAAGAATTGCAAAATTAACAAAATTTAAACGAGACTGATATTTGCTACACTTTATCAACGATTCAAACAAAGAGTTTACATTATGTCAAATTATATCATGATCTAAGTGATTGGTTACTTCAAAAAAACAATTTACTTTGAGAGTTTAAAATACTGCGAACTGGTTACCCCAACAAAACACATAATAAACAAATACAAAAATATCCAATCATCGCTCCGAGGGAAAAAACCGTCTCGGTGATGTAAATTTCAAAATCGTTGCGAGGAAAAGCGTCTCGGTGACATAAATTTTAAAATCGTTGCGAGGAAAAAGCGTCTCGGTGATGTTATTAATCTCTAGCGTCGCGAGGGCGGATCTCGATGAATTAATCAATCTGTAGCGTTGTGAGGGCAGGCCTCGATGAATTAATCATGATAACGATGATAACCACCTAAGGGAAGAAAATATTATCACCCCCGCCAATTCGCAGTATAATGAATTTGTTTAACTGCCGTAAATGAACAATTAGCAATCTTGTGTGAAGAATTAAGAAGTGTTATAATGTAACACTTACCTATATGCATCCAGACACTTATTCCTAATTAAAACAAGATGTTTTTCTGACTAAGTGAATTTCATGAAATCTTCGAGCAAGTGGTTTATTTAAATAATCCTGATTGTTAAACTGTGTTTGCACTAGCTGACGATTAAGAAAAACTAACTTGATTAGTGAACTTAAAAATAATGAAACAAATTTACAGCACGTGTTTCGCGTTGACCGGAAGTCCGCATTTTCCGATTAAAAGGCCGCAAGAATTAAGCGCGCGGGTTGGCGACAACAGAGTGAAGTCAGTTACGATTGATTGTCGTTAAACAAAAGCTTCCTCCCATTTTACTAACTACCAAACCAACTAATTTAAAGCTAGCTCTTACCACGTGGTTACACTCACACAAGCACATTCAGACTGACCATACGCCATGCCGCCCTGTCTCTACCAATCAAACAACCCTGTAACTAAAAACCCTTAGCACTAAATCGTCCGATTACCAAGTAAGCATTTCCGTGCACCAGGTTGCCTATGTTTAACGATTTCCTTTCTTGTGATTGAATTTTTTTTTCTTTCAAATTCGAATTATTCAAATGTGATTTCGTGCGGCTGTTAATTAATTTCAGCGCGAAAACTTTGATTTAAATTCGGTTAATTTATATTTATCGGATAATTTGTAATAATTTTGTAAGATCGTAAGAAATGCAAAATTTTAAAATTTGACAAGTTTTGGTTTAGCAGATAGTTACAGAAAGTGATATTTTGTTTCATTTATAGGTTTCCTAATTGGGAAATTGATATAAGATCAGTCGGAAAGCAATTTTAATCAAAACCAAAGCATAAAAATATTTCTTGTTTCTGTTACTCCACATCCAGATGACCTCAGTGTCTGTTCAGTCTTGAATTAGGAGATAATGTCGACATTAGTACAGATTTACCTAAAAAAAGTGAAGCTCAGTCGTTCGATTTATTGACACATGATAGAATTGATAATACAGTTTTTCTAAAGATGTCGCCAACAAGATTTCGTCACATTAAATAAAAGTGGGAACAAATGGAAATCTGTAGCCTTACAATTATCCCAAATCACCTTTACCTTGACCATTAAAGATAATAAAAATAAAGCATCACCAAAGTGAGTGCTTAATCAAAGAGGTACAGCAATGTTTTCCTATTGTCTATGATAAAATGATATTTATATAGTGTTACGAAATAAACCCATACGCCGCCCCGCTACGACGCCTGTGGGTTCTAGTACGTACGGGGATGATGACTCATTGTCGGTGACGCCGGCCAGAGAAAAACTTGGAAGGGGATGTTGTGATGGGTGTTCCAGAACAAGTCTGGAAGCGGTGAGGGAAACCTTCGAGTTGGACCACGCGGCTGTTTAAATGGGGAACCAAGGTCGGGAGCAGTTAGTATAGTCCAGACAATGAGAGAAGTTTAGTCAAATCCATTCCAGTCGAGTCGGAATTATTACATTACATAATCGCTGTATAGTTAGTCATGTAATTGGAGTTACTGGAGTTAAGTTTAACGGTTTTCAAATATGAATAGCAGTAATTCTCATTGATCCAAGCTCAAAAAAACAAAACAGTCGTTTTCAAAACTCTTGCTGGTTGCGTACGAAAATTTTATTTTTATGTTAGGAAGCGAAGACTATGAAAATGGTTTATTCTGTTGAACAAGGCACTTTCATTGTTATGTCTGGACATTCGTAAACGAAGAGTTTGTGTATTCTGTAACTGCTTGTAAGCAAGAATATCTGGCCAAATACCGTGATTTAATTATTCAAGAACCATCGTTAAAACCTTACTTACATTAGAAATGTAATCAACAGATTTGTTCGAACTGACAGTGTCAACAAAGAGAAATCTTGTGGAAAACCTTCAGTATCTGAGAAAGTTGTTGATGATTTGAGACGACTTGAGCACAATCCACAAACATCTTTGACAATATTTCCTCAGCAGTCAGGAGTTCCTGTTGCAACATGAAGTTGAACAATGGGCATTGACGAAAGGATTAGAGAGCATTTTTGAAAATAAAAAAAAAAGTGAACAAAACGGTTCATTTACTATGATGTTTAACCGCAATAAATGTGTTTCTTTTTATTGTAATGAATTAGTTTTATTGTTTAAAAAGATATGAAGCATTTGGGTAACCAGTTATACAGACTGGGCATTTATTAAACTCCAAAACTGAGAGGCGACACGTGTTTATCATCTACTTCGACTCTATAATCATTTATAGAAACCCTATAAAATTGTGATGTACTATATATTTATCAGAAAAATTTTTAGGGCTTGCAGACCACGAAAGATTCAGTTCAGGCCCAGTATGTAAAACTAAAATGTAGCAATCTATGCCGAGATAAGCAAGGATTTTGGGTATTTTCGACATCGTCCATATTGTGGGCGTTTTTCTAACGCCCTTTTATTACGATACAATACACTTGTACTTTCCGACACCTCCAGAACTATCTTAGAAAAACAAAGTCTACAGGAATGCTGAACTGACACTGTAAAAATGAAACACGTTGTAGGAAAAGGTTATGTAAGATTTAATTTACAACAAAACTGTAAGACCGAAAACGATAGGAGCAGGTTTTTTAGTCTCATCTTTTGCTGATCAAATCCAGGAGTCCGCATATACACCCCATAGAATGAATGACACCGGAACCTACATTTACGAATAAAAAAAAATATTTCCAACTTCAGCGTCCATCTAACCTTATCAACCACTTTTGTGTGACTGTGATACACGACGCCTATTATTAAGGACTCGTTCAACCAAAAATCGGTTGTACTATAACATTTTTATTCTGTAATTTATGTGACTGATTATACAGTTGAAGTGACATTGTTTATCCAGTTATTGTAAGGGAAAACTTTAGTATATCCAGATGGATCCGTGCTCTCGCACCCATTTGCGCTGAAAAAGCTGGATATAGCAATAACAATAGTATATCCTCTGCTGACGTGTTGAATAATGGGACTACCACTGTCTCCCTAAAACAAACAACATGTTTTTAAAGAAAACAAAACCCGGCAAGAACTTACAAAACAAGTTCCTTCGTTATAATTGCCCTCGAAACACACCATATTTTCAGCCAACTGATCTCCATACGTGATTCTACATTCAGCATCAGAAACACCCGTTAACGTTACATGAGTAAGTGTGTCCGAAAGATCAGGATTGTCTATAAAACGTTACACAAATAAAGCAATAATTAAACACTCTTGTTAAATTATACAACACACCATCGGAGGTTTGACCCCAACCATAAGCTATTCCAATTGCGGTTTCATGCATTTGTCCATACGGTAGATATACGTTTCTAATATACGCTAAAAACAACATTTGTGAAAAGGTTTGATACAAAATCACTTCTTACTTACTTGTAAATGTAATTGGTGCTCGGAATTTTATAAGTCCGATGTCGTTTGCTAGAGTGTTTGGGTTATAATCTGGATGGAGAACGTAAGTATCTGTTGCTACTTTCAGAACAGTTGATTCATCGCCACTTAGTTTGTGTGTACCCACGAGTATTGTAAACAGAATGGCTCTTAAAAATTTTCAGTTAGCGTAAAAAAAAAAAGTTAAATTTTTTACCCATCCACGCATTGGCCAGCTGTGATTATCCATTGGTTGTTCAGAATTGACCCAGTGCAGAAGTAGTTGCCATCAGCTGTTGTTTTATAAATCGCTGCAGCATATGGGAACTCTCCGGCGTAAGCCTCGTAACCACCAATTATGCGAGTACCTAAAGTTTTATTTGTAGGTGTTTGATTAATGTTGCTTTTTCTTTTACCTCTTGAAAGCGCCCAAATTGGGGACAAGCAGAGCACAAAAATTAAAGCTGTCCTCATTGCAAAGAAATTATTACAAAAATATTTATTGTCGATTATGATTTTAGTGAATTTTTAATTGTTATCGGATTGACGTACATAAATAAGTTTTTTTTATCTAAATTAAGAGATATATAGATGTTTGAAGACATCCTGCTGATACACAACGGTCTATAAAATAATTATATTGTAAAGGATGTATGAAAAATTCGGTTTTATGACGTAAATGGCGAATTTTATGGTTAAAATGTGATCATAAGTGGATATAGAAATGATGGATTAACTAGTGTTATGATATCGAGTTGAACGAGTTGAATTGTTTTCAGTAGCAGTTAGGTTCAGTTTTAATTATTTGAGAATGAAGATCTGGCCAAACTAGTAAACCATGAAATAAAAATAAAAATAGATTGTTTTAAGGAAGGTGATTACTGATTATTGCAGTTATTTCAGATAACGTTGATTTTCGGCTTCAGATCCAGTTTTTTCAGGATGTAAAATCGTAATAACAGGATTTGATATATGGTTTCTTTACAAATTGAAATTTAACTTAACTTCACTATGGTTAAAATTTTATTGTTGATAGTTACATAGTTTTATATTTGTGTTTCGTTATTGTTAATATGATTGACATATAATTGTCGAACAACCTATATATTATTTTTACCTTGTGAGAATAAGCCAAGGAACTATTGCAATAGGGTTCATCTGGCGAATGGTTACTTTTATGCTGGTTAAATATTATAAAATAACATACCGGTGTATTTGTGGTTTATGGATCCACCTTAGTTTTTTTGACCTAGATATCTAGATGTTCGCGAAAGAAAATCAAAATTGTATTCCAACATTTTTATACTTTTTAATAGTCTTTTAATTTTGTATGTATGTTAGGAATATTGTGTAGATAGTAAAACGCTAATCAAAACTTGTCTGATCATCCCCACCAACAATCTGATGACGTCATCTCCAAATTTTACAATAGTAAATATTGTTGAAATTTTATAAAACAACACACTCCTGTAGTTGTGGTTTATAAATCCGTATTGATTTTTTACCCTAGACGTCAAGATCTTTGGCAAAAAATCAAAATTTTGTCACAACATACAACGAAACTCGGAGGCGGTCCGTGGCGGCAACGGTGACGGTTCAGTTCGGGGTCCACCAAAATTTGCATATTTATAAACATTTTGCAATTTAACTTTGAACCATGGTAAATCAATAAAAATTTATCCATCTATATCTCTATAGGTTATCGTAATTATGATAAACATATAATGAAAGTTTTATCTCTCCATTCAACCAAATTGATGACGTCATCACCAAATTTTACAAACGGGCACAACATTATGAGCCTATACTTATGGTTTATTAGTGCCTTCACATTTTTTTTTACTTTATAGAAATGATCCCAAAAAAAACGCAGATTCGAATTTTATAATTTTTCAAAGAAACGGAACCATTCTTCAGGTAAGTTCCCTCGAAATAAATTTATACCATTTTTTTCAGTAATAATAAAACCAATGGCAGAAATTTATCAAATTAAGCAAAATTTTTATTGATTTGGAACAAATCAAAAACAACTATTCAATATTCCAGTACTTTAGATTTTAGCTTTTTATTGTCAGATATTGCTTTCCCATAATAAAAGTTCAAACAATTTACACCAGAAAAGTACCTATTACTGATTAATGATTAAATAGATGGCACAATTTTGTAATTATTGTTGTAAATAACATTGTGAATCCAATCACTGTAAGGAAACAATTTTGTATATCCAGACGGATCTGTACTCTCGCATCCGTTTGCGCTGAAAAAGCTAGATATAGCATGAGCGATAACATATCCTCTACTGATATATTGTGTAATAGGACTACCGCTGTCTCCCTAAAACTATGAACAATATATTTTTTTAAAGAAATTAAAGCTGCGACAGCAATTTACAAAACAAGTTCCTTCATTGTAATTTCCCTCAAAACACACCATATTCTCAGCTAGTTGACTTCCATAAGTGATTCTACATTCAGCGTCCGAAACTGCCGTTAACGTTACCTGCATAAGCGTATCCGAAATTTCAGGATTCCCGACATAATTTTATACAAGTAGAATAATATTGTAACCGTCAAATTATATCTACAACACACCATCGGAGGTTTGACCCCAGCCATAAGCTACCCCTGTAGTCGTTTCATCCATTGCTTCATAGGGTAGATAGAGACGGTTAATATATGCTGAAAAAACGAATCATAACAGTTTCACATGATATAACTCCTTACGTGTAAATGTAATAGATCCTCTGAACTTTATAAGTCCAATATCATTTGCCAGAGTACTTGGGTTGTAATCTGGATGCAGAACGTAGTGCTCTGTTCCTAATCTAATAACAATAGATGCATCGTCACCACTAAGTTTGTGGGTGCCCATAAGTATTGTAAAAAGAATAGCCCTTCAAAGTTTTCAATTAGCGTGTAACTACAAAATCGTTTTTTTTACCCATCCAAGCATGGGCCAGCTGTGAGTACCCATTCTATGCTCACAACTGCTCCAGTACAGAAGTAGTTGCCTTCAGCTGTTGACTTGCAAATCGCTGCAGCGTATGGAAACTCTCCAACGTAAGCTTCTTGACCACCAATTATGCGAACACCTAAGAATTTATTTCTAAATGTCTGAATAATGTTGTTTAGAATTTTTAGTTTTTGAATATGAGAAAAATAGTACAAAAATTAAAAGAGTTGCCCTCATTGCAAAAAAAAAACTACCTAGAAAATCTTGTTGGGGTCTATATTTTTAGTAAAATTTTAGTTGATATCATAAATAAGTTTTTTATGTAAATTACCTAATGTAATAAGGAAATTTAAATATTTTATGCTGATCCACAGTAGTTATAAAATAATTATGTCGTAAAGGTAGCATGCACAAAATGCTTAGTAATGGTTGTAATAGCATATTTATGACTGAAATGTTATCGGAATCTAGATAAATAAACACGCAGTTAAATAAACAAACAACTTCATTGCCAAACAGAAAACATCCAATTCTAAGAAATTTTTTCCAATATGTCAAAAACAATCATTTGATTTTCTTTCTACAAAATAACGTCAAAATTTTGTTCATTAAATAGGTACAATAAAATTAAAATGCTTGCCTTTACGAAAAATTACTTGATAAGTCTATGCATGCAAAACTGAGTGTAATTTAAATAACAGAAGTTTCGGAAAGAGTTTCCATGTTTCATCCACTTTCGTAAAGGACATGAAGAAGAAGAAGAAGAACGAACGGGAGAGAAGAGCATTTTAACATTTTATTGTCAAATACTGTTCATATAAAATGAACATAATTAAAACAATTTTAAGCAGAAAAGTTTTTACTGACACTAAATAGTGATTATAGATTACACAGATGACAAAGTTAAATTGTTTATCCAGTCATTGTAAGGGAACACTTTTGTATATCCAGAGGGATCTGTACTCTCATTGTAAAGAAATTACAAGGAAAATTTTTATTGTAGTTTACAATTTTAGTGCAAGCTTGGTTGCTCTCGTAAATAAGTTTTTTATCTATTGAATTTAAGAAATCTAGAAATTTGAAGACATCCGATCCTGATGTACGAAAGTCTATAAAATAATTACATCGTAAATGTAGTGTGAACAAAACGCTTAGTAATGGTTCAGTACTACAATTTAAAATTGACACATTAACAGAGTGTAGATAAATAGACAAGGAATTAAATAAATAAATAAACTACTTTATTGCCTTTCAGAAAATTATAAAACAATAGTTTAAATATGTATATAAGAATTAATAGGTCATTAAGGCTTATCGTTTTAAATTTTCCACCTAAATCTTTCTGCATTTGATTCTTGATCTACATCTTGCCCGCTTTCCATTTGGTAAGCATTGTCTTATCCCAGAATTTTGAATTGGATTAAGTGTTTTTGCAATGTTACCCATTCTGCGCAAATGTATTTTAGAGTTGGCCCTTAAAACAATTTTTACAAATTCTGACTTTGATCTTCCCTGAGACTTCTTTTGATTTCCTAATTCGACTTAACTCTCATAACCATTTATAAATTTTTGTAATTTTAATTTTCCTGTTTCTTGATTGCCTCTACATGTTATCCACTGGAACTCACAGCTTTCTACGTCTTCAAATATCGTTTTTTTTTTATATTTGCACCTTGAACCCTACTCTAAAATCTATTTTAGTTACTTTTGGGTATTTACTTTTCTCAACTCTATTCGAACTTTTTCGACCACCTTCAAAAATACCTAAAGAGATTTTGTTGTAGATTCCGACCTTCAGAAGTTATTATCGGCTTAATTTTTTTTGAAGAAAATTCCTATCATGATTCTTACGATTTTTTTACAAAATTGAATTTCAAACCAAATATTTCTAAAAATCTTTTCGACTAATTTTTTGGCAACTTTTTCAAAAGCTCAGTTTTTCAATACTGGAAAAAAACAAAAAGTTGTAATCTTGAAAACAAAATCAAGCACAAGAGTCATGATACTAAAAAATATGTCAATTTCGGTAGAGATTACAAAAGTAAGACTTTAAAAAAGATCTACCTTACATTTTCGACCGAGAAGCTTTACTTTTGAAGCAGAGGTTTGTAAGAAAATTTGAAATCATGATAAACATAGCGAAAACAGTAGAATCAAATACTCCCGAAAAATCAAAACTTCAATGAAAACGTTAAGATTTATAAAATCTTGAAGATAATTTTGGTGATATCATCGACAAAGAAGGAGCTTAATTTTTTGCTTCAACAGACTTCGAAAATGAATTCTCAGCAAATTCGATCTTGAAAAATAAACTAAAATTTTAATATAACGGTTTAGGATTTTGATGAAGAACGCTAGATTTGGCAAACAAGAGAAAGTCACCAAGATAACAATAAAATCATAATTTTTGGAACAGAGTTAAGACTCCTAAAAGTAATTTAAAGTCTGAAAAAAATCTTAAAACCAAAAATTTGAATAAAATCTACGCTCTTGAGAAACAGAGAGTTAATTTTGAAACTTCGAGAAAAATTGTGACCTTGATAAATAACCATCGAAAATCAGTGGACATATTAGACATCATTTTCAAAGGCTCAATTTTTCTACACACCCTCCTTGGGAAATTTTCGAACTTTCTTCAACCAACTTCGAAAATGATTTATAATAGTTTTCTATTTCGATTTTAGAAGTTGTTTTCGGTGTCATTTCGTTGCAAATTGCTACTAATTTTCTAATTTTCTAGGATCGCCCACTTGAAATATGGCAAATTTTAGGACTTCGAATGTTTTTTTTTACATATAAAACAAAATATTTCGAAATTCTACTTCGGAACAAATCAGCACGCTGGAATCTATGTCTCAGATCTTTTTATGAATTCTTAAGCAACTTTTCAAAAAGCTCAGTTTTTCAACCAAATTTTCAAACTCTGCTTAACCACCTAAAGAAATATTTTTGTAGATTTCGACCTTCAGAAGTTATTTTCGACTCCATCCATATTCTGACGTTGATCTTTCCTGAGACTTCTTTTGATTTCATAATTTGACTTAACCCGCATGATCATTTGTTAATTTTTGCTACTCTTATCTTAATTGTTGTTTCTTGATTGCATCAAAATAGTATTATCCACTAGAACTCCGATGTCCATATACCTTTCTACCGCTTCAAACGCTGTATTGTTGTTAAATTTCCACCTTGAACTCAATAATATCTAACTTATTTTTTTATTTTTCGGCAAATATTCCAAAAGCTCAGTTTTTCAAAACGAAATTTTCGACCTTTTTTCGACCACCTTCAAAATTACCTAAAGAGATTTTATTGCAGATTCCTACCTTTTTCTGAGAATCGGCCATATGAAATAGTCAGTTTTTCAATTCTGGTAGATCTGACGAAAACAAAAAGTTGCAATCCTGAAAACAAATTCAAAATCTTAAGCAAAAGAGTCACGATACAAAAAATAATTCAATTTTGGCAACAATTACAAATCTGTTTAAAACTTTTGAAGAAACGATTTAGAAAAAAAATTGAAATCATGATAAACTTAACTAAGTACAGGAAGATTTTAAATTCAGATTTTCCACAAAAAGGCAACCCTTTAACGAAGTAGTTACGGTTTGTAAAATCTTCACAATAACTTCAGTGATTTTGAAAAGCAAGGCGTGCCACTTTTGTTTCAAAAGACGTTGAAAATGAAATCTCAATAAATTTAATCTTAAAAAAAAACAAACTAAAAACTTAATTTACTAGTTTAAGATTTTAACGAAGAATAGAAAGTTACCATGATAAAAATAAAATCAAAATTTTAGGAAAAGAGTCAAGACTCCCAAAAGTTATTCAGAAAAAAATCATAAACTCAAGAATTTGAATAAAATCTAGGCTCTTGAAAGAAAGAGGATTTAATTATGAAGCTTGAGAAAAATTGTTACTTTGATAAACAACTATCGAAGACCAGTGGAGATCTTAGACATTTTCAGAAGTTCAATTTTTCTATATACCCTTCTTGGGAAACTTTCGACCTTTTTTCAACCAACTTCAAAAATGATTTAGAGCTTTGTCTTATGTTTCAATATCAGAAGTTACTATCGGCTTCATTTCTTTGGAAACTGCTTCCATTTTTCCAGGGTCGCCCACCCATTTGAAATATGGTAGATTTTAGGATTTTGTTTTTTTTTTTTCTTTCAAATCAAATGTTTCGAAAATTTTACTTCGGGAGCATAGGCACGTTATTTTTTTGGAATGAGAACGTCAAAATCTACGTCTCAGATTTTTTATGAAATTTTAGGCAACTTTTTCCAAAGCTGACTTATTCAATGAAATTTTCGACCTTTTTTGACCATTTTCGAAAATTACCTAAAGAGATATTTTTGTAGATTTAGACTTTCAGAAGTTCATATTTTAACTTTGATCTTCCTTGAGACTTCTTTTGATTTCATAATTGGACCTTGCCCTCATAATCGTATGTTAAATTCTTCTACTCTTAAATTATATGCTGATTCTTGGTTACATCTATTACCCCCTAGAACTCCCAAATTCATATAGCTTTCCACCTCTTCAAAGACTTTTGTTCTGTTTTTCTGTTGCACCTTCAATTCTATCCCCAGAGTTACTTCACTTTTGGGTTTTACGTTTCTCAATATCCAGCCCGAATGGTGAAAAATTAATAAATTAAACCAAATTCTGTTCACTGTTAAAGAATCAAAACCAACGAAACTTTTTGTGATTTTTGGTAATTTTTGAAATTTTCGGATGTATATTAATCAATAATATCAGTTTACTTGTGTCTTTCTTTATTTCTTAAAGGTTCCACGAAAAGAGTTGTTTTGAATATCCACCAAGTACTAACTGTTTTTACCTAGGTGGCATGGCTTTGCTGTTTTTTATTGCACGACATGTGTGTGAATGGGGTTAAGAGTGAGTAGAACGAGCTTATTTTTTTCTGTTATTTCGAAAACGATATGTTTATTTCGTTGAAGTTCATAGAAGAAATAAGTAACATTAGGATTGGGTTGTACGTATTTCATACGATAAAACTAAAATGCTTGTCTTTATGAAAAAATACTAGATAAATATGTGCATAGAGAACTGCTACATTTTAAAGACGAAGGAAATCATGTCTAAAAAACTTTAGTCCAATGTAGTAATATATCAAAATGCTCTAATAACAGAAGTCTTTACTTTCATAGGCGTCACCTTTAGGAAATAAGGAACAAGAAAAACGAACATTCCAGGAGAGAGAAGAAATAAATCTCTTCTCCCTTCACACAGTATTCCTTGCAAGACAGGTATCTCTTATTCATTTTATTGTGAAACACTTTTTTCCGAAAATAAAAATTAGTTGAAACAATTTAAGGCTGATTATTAGTGATTATGTTGTTGGGAAAGTATAATTGTTGATCCAGCCATTATAAGGGAACACTTTTGTATATCCAGAGGGATCTGGACTCTCGCATCCATTTGCACTGAAAAAGCTAGATATGGCATGGATGATAATATATCCTCTACTGATGTACTGTGTAATAGGACTACCACTATCTCCCTAAAACGAACAATACATTTTTTCAGAATGTAAATTCTGGCAACAACTTACATAACAAGTTCCTTCATTATAATTGCCCGCGAAACACACCATATTCTCAGTTAATTGATTTCCATAAGTGATTCTACATTCAGCATCAGAAACAGCCCTTAACGTTACATGTACGAGAGTGTCCGAAAGTTCAGGATCATCTGTATAAGTTTAGTAGAACAATAATAATAATAATTAAATAAAGCTACATTATTATACAACATACCGTCGGAGGTTTGACCCCAGCCATAAGCTATCCCTGTCGTCCCTTCAGACACTGGTAGATACGGTACATAGGCACGGTTAATATACGCTAAAAAAAAAACTTATAATAACGGTTTCACATGATGTAACTCCTTACTTGTAAATGTAATAGGTGCTCTAAACTTTATAAGCCCAATATCATTAGCCAGAGTGTTAGGGTTGTAATCTGGATGAAGAACGTAATGCTCTGTTGCCACTCTAACGACAGATTCATCGTTGACACTTAGTTTGTGAGTTCCCATAACCACTGTGAAAAGTATAGCCCTTTAAAGTTTTTAGCTAGAGTGTGAAAATAAAGTCAGATTTTTTACCCATCCACGCATTGACCAGCTGTGAGTACCCATTCGTCGGTTAGAACCGTTCCAGTGCAGAAGTAGTTGCCATCAGCTGTTGACTTGTAAATGGCTGCAGCGTATGGAAACTCTCCAACGTAAGCTTCTTGACCACCAATTATGCGACTACCTAGGGGTTTATTTGTGGATATTTGGATTTGAATGTTTTGCTTCTTGTTTTACCTCGTGAAAGTGCCCAAATTGGCGACAGACAAAGCACAAATATTAGAACTGTCCCCATTGCAACGAAATTTGGAAAATTTTAGTGTAGTGGATAGTTCTAGTGTAATTTTATTTGCTATCGTTTTGTCGTAAATAAGTTTTTATCTAAATTAATACAAAGTTTGAATTCTTTCTACTGATCCACAGAAGTCTATCATATAAATAATCATATCGTAAAGGTAGCACGAAAAAGTTGTTTAGTAATGGTTGCGATAACACATTTTTTGATTAAAATATATATGATCAGACCTTAGATAAATGAGTAAATTATACCAGAATTATCCGAAAAAAATTATTTTAACGAAACTAAAAATTTTTATAATTTGTTGTTCATCTATTCCAACTTTAGCCAGTTCAGAAACAGCTGACGCTTTGATAGTAGGATTTGTTAGTCTTTTGCAGAATCTTGCATCCATTTACAATGGTATTTGGCCCTACCGGAAAATTGTTGAACCATTTTCCAGATTGCTTTTGATTGTATTTGGTGTTAAGAAAAGCCTATCACTTTTGACATCATCTGATCTATGCTCTAATAACCTTTTGTATAATCCAATGGGATATATACCGACATTTACTGTTTTTGGAGTTAACCATGTACTGTCTGATAATTTTTTCGAGCGATATCATGGTGTCTTGTCAAATATAGAACCATGTATTCTAATTCGTCAACCAATCACAGTTTCCAAAAGAGAAACTGTCTCCTAGGGAGAAGTTTTTCCATAATAATACATGTTCATTCTTAGTTGTGACCCTTGGCTTCTTGTCCTATACTTAGCTGCACTTCTCCAGTTCTCGATCTTATTTTTCTTACATCTTTTCGCACCATTTCCCTTCTTGACTACTTTGGGCTTTCTTTGCATTGGTAATTATTGATTAGTTATAAAAAATTTTCATCAATTCTTGGTTTGTTCTTCGTACTCACTGATCTCCAGTCTGTCATCTTCCATCATTTTTTCTTAATATCTTCCTTTCTTAAATTTCTAGTATAATGTTTCCTGTTTTGCTAACTTTACACAAGTTACTCCCATATAAGATTACCAGTCGAATAATGATTTTAGACACAATCTTACTCTAACTTAAATCTTCTTCGAACTGAATGCATTTTTTATTATCCCTATACTTCTTGATTCTTAAGTAATTCTTTCTTATAATTCCGCTTTTTGTAGTTATTTTTTACAATCGTGATGGCGTAATATTTAAAATTGTTCACTTTCTTAAAATTATATTGTATCCCATTTGTGCTTTACGCCATAAGAGGAGCACAAAGTACCGAAGCTTGGAGAATAATAAGAATAACTTACTTAAAACAGAAACGAGAAACTGCGTAAGTAAAAGAACTGCTACATTACACGCCCACTATCGATAACTGCTTAGGAAAGATAGATAGAAGAAAGAAATACCACCTGATCCGGGAAACCTCTAAATACCCGGAAGGTGCTTTAGTCGAATGATTGACAACTTTGTTCAAGAACTTTCCATATTATTATTAGTATTGTTATAAGTTAGTGCTGAGCCATTAAAATCTCTGTTAAGCTTATAACTAATCCATTACAGAAAAAATATAGGTCAAATAAGAACGGAACCCTGTGGTATGCTTCATGTTGTAGTGACCGAATTTGAATCAAATTTTCGCGCTGAAATTAATTAACAGAGGCGCGAAATCACATTTGAATAATTTGAATTTGAGAAAAAAAATTCAATCAAAAACATAGGCAACCATGTGGAC
Organism: Zophobas atratus; assembly: GCA_022388445.1. Taxonomy (NCBI): domain Eukaryota; kingdom Metazoa; phylum Arthropoda; class Insecta; order Coleoptera; family Tenebrionidae; genus Zophobas; species Zophobas atratus. The sequence continues at coordinate 49,327,251 of CM039445.1, read as the reverse complement.
GTTAGCGCTTGGGGGTAGTTGGTAGTTCTGCATGTTTATCTAGAGGAAAGTAGTTGGTCTTGACAGTAGAGCGGCATGGCGAGAACATGATGAAAGCGTGATCATTATTGTTTTGGTTTTTCGTGTGTGTGGGTGCATGGTGAAAAGACGCTGTAAGTTAGCTAGGTTAAATTAGTTGGTTTGGTAGTTAATAAAAGGAAGGAAGTTATAATTTTCAATCGACGCTTCAGGTGCTGTAAATTTGTTTAATTGTTTGTAAATTCACCGATCAGGTTAGGATTTTGAACCGTTAACTGGTGCTATCACAATTTAATAGGCATTTTCTATGAGTTTTCATGAAATTCATTGAGTCACTGTTTGTCTAATTATAAATAAGTTTCTGGATGCTAATACGTAAGTGTGACATTATAACACTTCTTAATTCTTCACACAAGATTGCTAATAATTCAATTACGGCAGTTAAATTAACAAAATTCATTATACTATGAACTGGCGGGGGTTAAAATAATTTCTTCCCTTAGGCAGTTATCGTCGTTATTATCATCGTTATCATCATTACATCACCGAGGCATTTCCTCGCAACGTTAAAATTTGCATCACCGAGGCATTTCCTCGCAACGCTAAAAATTACATCACCGAGACGCTTTTTCCTCGCAAGGATGACTGGATATTTTTGTGTTTATTTATTATGTGTTTTGTTGGGGTAACCAGTTCACGATAAACTCTCAAAGTGAATTATTTTAAGTAATCACTTTAATTAAGACATAATTGAACATAATATAATTTTTTTGTTTGAATCGTTGATAAAGTGTGGCAAGTATTAATCTCATGTAAATTTGTTAGCTTTGCAATTTTTCAGCTGGGACAATTTTGCTCTATCTCACAATTTTAGCCTCAGGAATTGTCTTGCTGGTATAATTTTAATTGAACGTAAATTTTTATGCTCTACAGTTTTAACCTCACGTAACATTTTTATTTGCACAAGTTTATTTCACACCAAGTCTTTTGTTTTCGTAAATCTTTGCTAGTTTTTGTTTTGTAAATATTTTGTTGATGAATATTTCCATCGTATAAATTATCTGATGTCCAATTTTAATCTCACATAAGAATTATTTGTTGTTTAAAATTTCACCAGATTGTATGGCTAATTTAAATATTGTTTATTACTCTTTTGAATTTGAGATAAAATAACATAGAAAACGTGGTAGAAGTGGACTGCGTGGTTCCTAGTCGGGCTGGCAAGATTTATCGTAGACTCACCGTCGTGAGGGAGAACAGCCTCGACCGTTAGCCCCAAACTCCGCTTGTGCTAGAACGCCCCTATGGGTATTTTTATTGTGCTCTTGTTGTCTGCCATAATGTTAAATTGGCCGACTACCAAGCAAACGTTTTCGTGCACCAGGTTGCCTATATTTAACGATTTATTTTTTGATAAATTTTGTTTTTTTCAAATGCAAATTATTCAAATGTGATTTCGCGCCGCTGTTAATTAATTTCAGCGCGAAAATTTTGATATAAATTCGGTCACCACAACATGTCAATTTAAGGCGGGATGTTTGGGTTATCACAATGTCAATAAGGTCATTTCGGTCAATGGTTCAAGACTTAACTAAACATGACAGGAGACAGGTTTTCGTTGAACGGCGAGCTAGAAACCCATGTGTTTTTGGAAACAATCCGATATCTAAGCCAAAAAAAGTGACACGTTGACAGATGATAATAACCATAGAAAGAACCGATTAATTAATGCCTCATGTAACAATAAACTCTTTTAAATTAAATGATTTGAAACAACCCAACGACTTTAGAAATAATACCAAATTGTGTTATAATGAGAATGAACAAATTATACAGAACACCATAAAGTGCATGTAGATCAAGCATTGAAAAAAATTCCGTAATGTTTATGTTTTAATACTAGCAATAAAAGTAACATAAAACGATTGGAATATAAACCTGTCGGTATTTTCCATAAACAAAAAACAAGTCTTGTACACAATCTTTTTCTTGTTTGTTCAACATAAAAATGAATTTTTTATTGTTACTGTTGACCATCCTACCCGCTTGGTCTACAGTGCAAGCTCGATCAAGTAAAATAAACTGGTTATTTCGTTATTTAATTAACTTAATGTACTAATTTTTCTATAGATTCTCGCATTATTGGTGGCCAAGCAGCAATTGCAGGACAATTTCCATATGCCGCAGCCATTTACAAAACCACTGAAACTGGTAAATACTTCTGTGGTGGAGTTCTTGTGAGCAGCGAATGGGTTCTAACAGCCGGGCAGTGTGTCGATGGGTAATTTTATTCTTTAATATTTATCACTTTTACTCAAACTGTTTGCTAAACATTTTTCTAGAGCTATCCTCTTTACAATCTATTTGGGTACCACAAAGCTGGAAGAACCCGATTCTACTGTTGTCACAGTTTCAACAGACACGTACGTTCTTCATCCTGACTACAACGCCGAAACGTTAGATAACGACATCGGTTTGATTAAGCTCCGATTACCAGTTTCTTTCAGCAGTAGGTTTTTGACATTTGCAGTACCTAATTTTTTTGTACTATTCCTGTACATTGTAGTTTACTTGGACAAAATTAATCTTCCTAGTCAAGTTCTTACTAGTGGTGAAACAAGTCGAGCTTATGGCTGGGGTCAAGTTAGCGATGGTTAAATTAATGTTTTTTGTGTTTTTGGAATAACCCTTGTTCATTTAAATCTTTGTAGATGATGCAGGTGTTGCGGATCACTTGAACTGGGTGGAATTAAGTGTGCTCTCTAATGAAGAGTGTAAAATAACATATGGAAACCAAATTACAGATAATATGGTGTGTTTGAGTGGTAATTATAATGAAGGCGCATGCGTGGTAAGTCCGTGGTCACAGTTAATGGATAAAGAAGACAGAGTAATAATTTTAGGGTGATACGGGAAGTGCTGCAATACAGCATGCAGGCAGAGGCTGGACCATCGTAGTGGGTATATCCACTTTTGTTAGCGGAAATGGGTGTGAAAGTACTGATCCGTCTGGATACACTAGAGTTTATCATTATAATGACTGGATCAGAAATGTTACAACTGGCTAGTATAAATAAAAAAATGTTTGTGGATACCCTTAGTTTTAATATTTATTCTAAAGAGAACTAACGTGATTTTTTAAATTTCTACTCTAGTTACTCATGTTCCGTAACTGAACTTGAAGCGTAAATTAACGCACGGTTTCAAGTGTTTAATTTCCCCAGAAAGTTTCACCTTGAACTTGCATATTACCCCCTTTACTAATTTAGTCAGAGTTATGTTATTAATATAGACGACCGTGAATGCGTGGAAGTGTGAATGGCTGACTACATCACCAAAACGATTTTTTTAATGTGTTTTCTTTTTGGTGAAAAAATAATTTTGAATCGGGACACCACATTATATTTATTTTAAAAGTACTACTTGTACAGAAAATAAATAATGTATTAAAAATCATCTACAAATATGTAAAGCACTTTTTTAGAAAAAAAGATTGAGTCTTCCAGTTGAGTTAATACCACTGGAACTCTGACGCAAACATTGCATTTTTTTCTTATCTTCAGATAAAATGACTGAATTGAACTTGATGTCAGTAAAAAATGAACTTGATGTCAATCATCAATAATAAGGAAATTTACATTGCGACATATTGAAATGATGTTGACAAGGTTAGAAACGGTATTATTGAGTTAATGATCATATGGTGTGTTTCTGGAAATTTAAATAAACATTAGAGTACTACTCATTTAACTTTCTATCTTAGTCCACTTCATATTTACAGATGTTATTTAAACCTTAAGTGTTTTATTGTTGATTTGAAGATTATCCTTAATCTATTTTGTTTGTCTACCAGTTTACGTAAATTGTTGAACGTGCGATAATCTTTTTAGAGGAGTTTTTATAACCTTATATATTGGATTTTGCCAAAAATCTACCAAAATTTTTGATAACATAAATAATGGAAAATTTTGAAATTGATTAGATGTAATTTAAAAATTCCTTCAATTTTTTACATTTTATTAATCGTTAAATTGTCCAGTTCTTCCTGTTATGTTTCTTATCCAGTCAACATATGTAAATACTCTTGTATATCCAGAGGGATCTGGGCTTTCGCACCCATTAGTACTGATAAAACTGGATATTGCTGGAACTACTGCTTGTCCTCGATTGATGATTTGAACCAAAGGACCACCAGTATCACCCTAAAAACAAAATAAAAGTACTTACTTCTTACTGAAAACTAAAATCAACAAATATATACAAAACAAGTTCTTTCATTGTAATTTCCAGCTGCACAAACCATATTGTCTGTAATTTGGTCACCATACACTATTTTACATTCAGGATTAGATACAGAAGTGACATAAACATAACGAAGATCAGTGACAAGTCCTGGGTCATCTAGAACAACTCAAAATTCACCCATCTGAACCTTGGAAGAGTCATAGTGATTACCATCTGCAATTTGGCCCCAACCTATAGCCATGGCTGAACTAACAGGAGGCAGTTCACCAAAAGGCAAGAAATCAACAGGCTTCAGATAATCTAGAAAAGAAAAACTAATTTTAACCAAAAAATAGGATTTCAGTTAGAGTAAGTACCAGAAAACTCCACCGGTAAACGAAGCCAAATTAACCCGATATCATTATCCAAAGTAAGGGGATCGTACTCTGGGTGTAAAATATATTCGTCTGCAGATACCTTTACAGCGTAGGGACCACTTCCATCTAAAGTATTAGTCCCTAAATGAATCTCAAATAACTCCGCCCTAAAATTACGCTATAGTACCCTATAGTACCCATCAACGCATTGCCCAGCGGTTAAGACCCACTGGTCTGTCAGCAAAGTCCCACCACAGAAGTAGTTACCATCAAGTGTGGTTGTAAAAATTGCAGCGTCAAATGGAAATTGACCACTTCTTGCTATTGAACCCCCGATTATACGCGGACCTGCAACAAAAACGTTAAAATAGATTTACAACTGAAAAATATACAAACCAGTGAAGGTCTTCAGACTGGTGGTTTTTTTATTTGGAAGGGACCACACAAGATTTGTACACAAGAGGAGAACGAAGAGTTTCATTTTGGGCTCTCAACAACTACAAATAGTAAGAATTTAGCGATTTTAGAGGTATTCTTTTTATCGCAATACGTGAAAGTGGTACTTAGAAAACTGATTACCTTTGAAATTCTAAATCGTTGGGTATACTTAACTTAATTGAATATAATCTTAAGTTATATAACTCAAATACTAGCAAATTAATGTTAAGGAATTTAGTTTCCAATATTAGGTAGTCATGGACAAATTAGGAAACCTTTATTATGGTCATTAATACACTAAAATGAATTATTTATTTATTTCATAATTTTTAAATTTCACTCTCTGCCCGTTACATTCTTTATCCAGTCAACGTATGTAAACACTCTTGTAAATCCAGACGGTTCTGGACTTTCACATCCATTCATACTAACAAAGCTGGCAATTGCTGGAATGAGTGCTTGGTCTCGATTGACGATTTGTACTAAAGGACTACCAGTGTCACCCTAGAATCAAAATGAACTTAATTCGAAAGTACTTAAAATAGTACAGATTTACAAAACAAGTTCCTTCGTTGTAGTCTCCAGCAGCACAAACCATACCGTCTGTAATTTGATCACCGTAGAATATTTTACACTCTAGATTTTCAACTGAATACATATATACCCAACGAAGGTCATTGGCAAGTCCTGGATCATCTAGAATAATTCAAAAATTACCTATCTCACTTTTAAAGACATAGTGAGAATTACCATCTGAAATTTGGCCCCATCCTATAGCCATTGCTGTACTCTCAGCAGGAAAGTCACCAAAAGGCAAGAACTCAAAAGGTTTCAAATAGTCTAGAACAGAAGAATTAACTTTACTCAAAAATTTTGATTATAGTAGGTACCAGAAAACTCCACTGGTAAACGAAGCCAAATTAAACCAATATCGTTTTTCAAAGAGAGAGGATCATACTCGGGGTGTAAAACATACTCGTCTGCAGATACCTTTACAGCATAGGGGTCACTTCCATCTAAGGAATTGGTCCCCAAATGAACCTCAAACAATTCCACACTAGAATTTTCGGTCAAGGTTTGCTACTATGTGTACTATGTTATAGTACCCATCAACGCATTGTCCAGCTGTTAGCACCCATTGGTCGGTTACCAAAGCCCACCACAGAAGTAGTTACCATCCAGAGTAGTAGTAAATATGGCAGCAGAAAATGGAAATTGGCCACTTCGTGCTAGTGAACCTCCAATTATGCGCGGACCTACAAAATAACGTTAAAATACATTTACGTTTGAAAAATATGCAAACCAGTATATGTCCTCAAACTGGTAATTTTTTTATTTGGAAGGGACCATCCCAGGCATACATACAAGAGCAAAACGAAGAGTTTCATTTTAAGAGTGGAACAACTGAAAGAATAACAAAATTGTATAAGTATATTATGAAAGCTTAGAATGACTTACGTTTGAAGCCCCGAAATGTGTATAAACAATTCAACTTTAGCACTTCTACAATTATTTTTTATCTCAATATGTCAAAGTGGTATTTAAAAAATTTATTACCTTTGAGATTCTAAATCACACATACTTTAAGCGAATTTTATCTGTGATCTAGAACTCGGAAACCGTCTTCTAACAGTTTCAGTTTCTTTACCAAAATAAATAACCTGGTTTTATAAATTATTATTTAAAAAAAGACGCTGGTTTTGAGTACTTATTTATTTTTTGGCTTTAACGTTTTATGGTCTACCCGTTATGTTCCTAATCCAGTCATTATATGCGAAAACTCTAGTAAATCCAGATGGGTCTGTGCTTTCACAACCATTCATACTGACAAAGCTTGCTATGCCTGCAACCACTGTGTGTCCTCGACTGATAATTTGTACCAAAGGACTACCAGTATCACCCTAAAAACCAAAAAACGTAATTCGAAATTATGTAACATTGGTTAAAAGTACAATGCATGTTCCTTCATTATAGTTTCCGTCAACACAAACCATACTGTCTGTAATTTGGTTACCATAAACTGTTTTACATTCAACATTAGATAACGAAGTGACGTATACCCAACGAAGATCATTGACAAGTCCTGGATCATCTAGAACAAGCGAAGAATTAGCATCCCATTCTTAGAGATATTGCAAGATTACCATCTGAAATTTGACCCCATCCGATAGCCATACCGGAGCTAGAAGTGGGTAATTCAGCGAAAGGTAAGTAGTCAACAGGTCTCAGATAGTCTAGAAGACAAGAATTAATTTTAGAGAAAAATATCCTATTTACAGTACCAGAAAATTCCACTGGTAAACGAAGCCAAATTAATCCAATGTCGTTATCCAAACTAAGCGGATCATACTCTGGATGTAGAATATATTCGTCTGCAGATACCCTTACAGCGTACGGATCATCCCCATTTAAAAGATTGGTCCCCAAGTGGATATCAAACAACTCCGCTCTGAAATTTTCGGTCAAAATTGTTACACGTGTGTTTGACATTGTCGTACCCATCAACGCATTGGCCAGCTGTCAGCACCCACTGATCTGATAGCAAAGTACCTCCACAGAAGTAGTTGCCTCCAAGAGTGGTCGTGTAAATGGCAGCAGCAAATACAAATTGGCCAGTTCTTGCTTCTGAACCGCCAATTATGCGTGGACCTGCAAAACAAGGTTATAATTAAAGTTTAATTGGAAAATATACCAACCAGGTAATGTTTTTAAATTTGTAGGTTTTTTATTTGGCAGTGACCACACGAAACTTGCGCACAAAAGGAAAACGAAGAGTTTCATTGTGAGCTAGAAGTTCTATCAATCGTCCGAGAATTTGTGTGTAAACACATTCACTTGAAATAATTCTTATCTTATCCTTTATCGGTACTGGACAATTACTTCCTATACAGCTGTTATGATCCTTCAATTATGATAAATTTTTAACAATCGAAAATTTATGATAAATTTTATTGATTAACGGATTGTGGTTTGTTCTTTGGGTGAACTATATCACGAATATACAATAGTATCTTATTTTACTAATACATAGTTATAAGTAAATGTTTATTAGTGATAAATAAATAAGTACTTTTAAATTGTTTGTAATTTTTTATGCAAATGCAAAAAATATAGGTTTAAATGAAGAAGTAAGCTTTTAAATGTCTGTCCGTCTACCTGACTGTTGGAAATTTTGTTATGCAGATAGTTTTGGAACTACTGGACTACTACGACTTTTTACTTCCCGAGCGTAAGCAAAGGAAGTATTGTAATCGAGTCCGTCGGCCGACTCTCTGCTTTTACGTTTTCTCGATCTTTCATGACCCCTAGAAGACGAAGAAATAGGTCTCCCATTTCCGTCTGTCTGTCCGTCCGTCTGTCCGTCCGTCTGTCCGTCCGTCTGTCCGTCTGTCCGTCCGTCTGTCCGTCCGTCTGTCCGTCCGTCTGTCCGTCCGTCTGTCCGTCTGTCCGTCCGTCTGTCCGTCTGCCGTCCCGGATTTTTATTAGACAGATAATCTCCGAAAGTACTGGACCGATTGTTGTGAAATTTTGTACTTATATTAGGAATATCATGTAGATGGTAAAACGCTAACCAAAATTTGTCTAATCATCCCCACCACTAATGCGATGACGTCACTTCAAAATTGTACATAGTAAATAGGTCTTAAATTGTATAAAATAACATAGTCCTACACATGTAGTTTACGACTCCGAATTCAGTTTTTACCCGAAACGTCCAGATTTTTGGAAAAAAAATCAAAATTATAAAACAACATTTTGCAATTTAATTTTGAATCTGCTAACCCGAATGTTTTGAAATATTGCAGATGTTTTAAGGCTCTAAAGAGCATCAAAAATCTTTAGTCAAAATATATTTGGTTATCCCCTCCAAAAACTTGATGACGTCAGCTCAAAAGTTTGCCAAATAAATCCTATCTAAAATGTACAAAATATGATGCGTCTGTGCTTGTGATATATCACTCCATTCATATTTTTTGGATTTGCATATACAGGGTGACTCAAAAAAATTAATGAATGCGCAAAATTTATTTTACTGATTTACTCATTAACTACAAAACCGAATGCTTCGAAATCTTGAAGATGTTTTAAAGTTATCATAAGCATGGTAAATTTTTTATCAAAATGTATTTGGTCGTCCCTCCTAAAAACTTGATGACGTCAGCTCGAAAATTTTGCCGAATAAATCCTATCTAAAATGTACAAAATATGGTGAGTCTCTTCTTGTGATTTATCATTCCATTCAAATTTTTTCGATTTGCATATACAGGGTGACTGAAAAAAATTAATGAATGCGTCAATTTATTTTATTGATTTAATCAGGAATTACATAATCGAATGCTTTGAAATCTTGGAGATGTTTTAAAGTTACCATAAGCATGGTAATTTTTTTATCAAAATGTATTTGCTCTTCCCCCTAAAAAAATCGATGACGTCACCCTAAAATTTGGTGAATAAATCCTATCTAAAATGTGAAAAATATGATGAGTCTGTACTTGTGATTTATCACTCCGTTCATATTTTTTCGATTTGCATATATAGGGTGACTGAAAAAAATTATTGAATGCGTCAATTGATTTTATTGATTTAATCAGGATTTACATAACCGAATGCTTTGAAATCTTGGAGATGTTTTAAAGTTATTATAAGCATGGTAAATTTTTTATCAAAATGTATTTGCTCATCCCCCCTAAAAAATTGATGACGTCACCCCAAAAGTTTGCTGAATAAATCCTATCTAAAATGTACAAAATATGATGAGTCTCTACTTGTGGTTTATCATTCCATTCATATTCTTGGATTTGCATATACAGGCTGACTCAAAAAAATTAATGAATGCGTGAATTTATTTGATCGATTTAATCAGGAATTACAAAACCGAATACTTTGAAATCTTGGAGATATTTTAAAGTTATTATAAGCATGGTAAACTTTTGTTCAAAATGTATTTGTTCATCCCTTCTAAAAAAATTGGTGACGTCACCCTTAAATTTTGCTAAATAAATCCTATCTAAAATGCAGAAAATATGATGAGTTTGTACTTGTGATTTATCATTCCATTCATATTTTTTAGATTTTCTTAAAGGGTGGCTCAAAAAAATTAATGAAGTCAATTTATTTTATTGATCAAATTAAAGGCAACACTTAGTATTAGTATTACATTGGACCAACCCAATTTGGTAGACACAAAATTTTTTAAAGTTAAAACTCGGTTGAAACATAGCTGACTAGGTTCCGCGAATGTGGTATAGACATGTTTTAAATCAACCAATTGTGAATTCCACCGTCAAAAATTAAAATAAAATCCAATGTTTTATATAATAAGCGGAAGTCGACGTAATAAAACCGATTGTCGTTTTGTTTACAGTTTCTTTGTTTGACTCTCACGTATGCTGTTACGCCTGTCATCTCAAATTAAGAATGTTTATACATACACGATTTTCAGTTGCCTCTGATATGTATACGTGAGTAAATTGTTTCGTTATTTTATTGATTATTACAAATCAATATTCAAAACGACCCAATTCATTTTCCCGAAAATTTGAGAATATAATAATTTTATTCTTAGTATTACACTACATCTATCCCAACTGATATACGTGTCCTTGCAAAAATGTTGATGACGTCATCGCAATTTTTTTTTAAATTCCCACTACAAAAATGTAATGAGAAAAAAAACACAATAGGCATGCAGTCGTCAAGTTTCCGACAGCGAGGGAAGTACTGTCTAAACTCTTTAGACCAATTTTTTTTTTAAGTTTTAAAGTTCGTGTAAACTGTAAAACACTAATCAAAATCTGTTCAATGAATTAATCTTGGAACATAAGTAGAATGTAAAAAATTGATATTGTTTAATTTATTGATTGAATCTAGAAAGTCTTATCTATTTCTCCAAATTCTGTGAAAGTTTTGCTTGCAACAAAACTGATAATATGAATTTGTCTCCACTAAGAACTGTATACAGAATACACTCTTAACATATGTGTAAAACTGTTTATCTTTCATGAGCAAGGGGGTTCGAACTGTAAGCCAATGGCAAGGATTATTGAGAGCCATGCCAATAATGTTACGCAAATTGTTCTTTGTCCAACCCTCGTTCTTACATCGTTGCAGTCTTATTGGATAAGACAATCCATTGTACACAAGGCGAACAAGAATTCTTGTCCATTGCGCCGATTATGGAACCGCCTTTTCGCAATTTGATAGGTTTGCCAGAAAATCACTGAGTTGTCCCACGAACCCAATTTAAAATGATTGTATACAAGCTTTTTGTATTAATCTTGTAAAATAAATAATACCAATCAATCCAAAAATATTTTATTTATACAAATGCCTAACATATTTAGCTACACTTATAAACTCTGAAAAAAATATATTTTCACGTATAGTTAACATATAACTAAGTATCAGAAAACACAATTGAGATTTTGTTTCTTATTAGCTAAATGTCTTAAATACTTATTATTATTTCACAAAAATAATAATTTAGGACATTAAAATTTAGTATCTAGCATTCGAATCCAACTAACAAGCTAAATATAGGTATATGGTCATACAGCAGTCTAATTCGGACAAATGGCTGTTGTTAAATCAACCAATTGAAATGAGTGGATCTGAACTCCGTGTCCACTGTATTGGCTAGCCAATAATATTGCAAAGTTTGAGTGATCCATTGAAGTGGGATGGACAAAGTGTATCCGGTATAATAATGACCCCTCAGAAAAAAATGGTCGAAGACTATTTCGACCGAACTTCCCTTGCCCTTGAAGTGTAATCTAATCCTGGCTTCTTTAAAACTATATAAAAATTTGATTGTACGATTTTCGTTTATTCTATAAAATAAACCCCGCAGAGGTCAGTACGAGTGTGGACAATACGAAATAAATTTAAAGCAGATAAAAACCGGAAAAAATGTGGATATTCTCAATTTCTCAATACATGCTTAACTTGTCTTGTTTATGTATATACTTCGAATAAATTCGACTGTTAGCACGTTCAAATTACAAGTGGCGCCGCCGGCAGTTAAAAGAAAAGAAAATTTGATCGATTAATTAAGTAATCAACTGCACTCAGTTTTTTCCCAATCACACTTATAAATTTGAAGGACATTTATTCGGCAAATTTGTAACAAATTTTGTTAACGATTTAGCATATTTCCAATAACCTTAAAATATTTTCAAGATTTCACAGCATTCGATTTTCGGAGTTTCAAAGTTAATTTGTAAAATATTGTTACAAATATTGTACAAACTCAACACGGTTAAAAGCTCGCATGGATTTTTTTTATTTCTTTTAGTTTAAAGAACATTTATTCTGCAAAATTTTAAAATGACGTCATAATTTTCATGGGGGGGGGGGGGACAAAAACGAAATTTTTTTTAAGGATTTATCATGTTTACGATAAACTTAAAACTTTTGTAACTTTTCAAAGCAGCATTCAGTTTTGCAACTTCAAATTTAAATTGTAAAATGTTATCTTTTTTCCAAAAATCTGCATGTGTAAGTTAAAAACTCTACATACCGACATTACTCATGCAGGAGTATGTAATTCTATCAAATTTACAGAACTCGGCATAATTTTAAGATGACGTCATCACTTTTTCGGGACATAAACAAAAAAAATTTAATTATAAATTTACCATGCTTACAATAACCTTAAAACGTTCGCAAGATTTCAGGTCATTTGGTTTTGAAATTCCAAGTTAAATTTTTATAAAATGTACAATTTTGATTTTTTCCAAAATCTTGGATGTCTATGATAAAAAGTCAAAACAGATGTAAATTTTGGAGATGACGCCGTTCTATTGTTGGTGGGATGATCAGCCAAATTTTATTTAGAGTTTTACCATCTGCACGATAATACACATATAAAATTTTACCTTAATCGACCCAATACTTTCGGAGATTATCTGTCTTGTGATTTATCATTCCATTCATATTTTTTAGTTTTGCTTATAGGGAATGTCTCAAAAAAATTAATCACTGAGTCAATTTATTTTATTGATTGAATCAAGAATTGCAAAACTGAATTTTGAAATATTGCAGACGTTTTGAAGTTACTGTTTGACATGGTACGTTTTTAATCAAAATATATCTGTTTATCAAGCCCAAAAACTTGATGACCTAAGAACACGAGGTTAGCAAAAACAAAGTAGTTTGTTTAAACATTGTTAAATTAACCCCGAACATGTACAATTTCTGAGCGAAAATATGAAAAATAATTTTTGGAATCTCATCGTGACGTACGATGACGTCACTCTCACGTGAGCTACCTGATAAAAGGTCACATTTTTCGGTTCTCTGTGTTTAGTTTTGATTTCGGTTTGGTGGCAGCAACATCAGAGTCCGTTTTGGACTCTTACTAATTAATTAATATTAATTAATTATTATTAATAATTATTAGTGAAAATGTGTTGCATTAGTACTGTGAACACGAACGAAGATGGATATTTTTCCGAACAGAACCGAAAACACGGTAAGTACGACTTCAGTTTTAATTTATCGGATTCCATGATTCGTTCACTCGACAATGTTTAAATTTTGGGAAAATTTTCGAAACGATTGAAGTCGGTTGACCAAAGCTATACATTTTCACGATATAAATTAATAAATTTTAAACATAATTAATATCACTTCTAATGTTTAAACATGATAAGCATAAATATATATGATAATTAAACCGAAACTCGTTGTCGTACAAGCCCGAAATTATTAAAAACAAATCAATTTGTTTAAACATTGTTAAATTATCCCCGAAAATGTGCATTTTTCCGGCCAAAATATGAAAAATAATTGTTTCAGACACTAAATGTAACCCATGTGCCATACATGTTAAGTGTGTTATATTTTCATAAAACACCTTCAAATTACTACCAGTTTTGGTCATGTATGAAGCACCATCTGATAAAAACCATTTAATTTTTTTGTGTTCAGTTCCTTTTGGCTACAATAAAGCTACAAATTAACAATTAAATAAATTATAATAATTTCACTGCTTAAAATTATCAATAGCACACCCAATGATTCGTTTGTAAATCTCGAAATTGTGTTGCTATTAGTATTATCAAGTTGCTTCAAAGCTAGTAGAAATGGACGGCCAGTTTCTACAGAAGATAACTTTCCAATTACTAAATGGGCTATGTATCTTCCTAATCTGTCCGTCGTCTCATCGACGCTAATCTATATACCTATTATTATTGCCAATAGAATTTCTAATTTGTTTAATTACCTGTAAATTATAAAATTTGTGTAAAAAAGTTTAAAAAAAAAAAATTCTAGTGCTCACCATATCGTAATCTCTTGGTAAATATTTTTTTCTCAGAGTGCTTTCTGAGGGTAAATGCCTTCCTGTATATTTATGCATACAATTTTTAAACTCAGGACAACTAACTTTATTCCATGGAATATTTGCTGCGGTAAATGCCCTACATAAATCGGTGCAAAATTTCATAAAATCATTGTCGGAACTAATGTTTAATAAAGTCTGTTTACTGGATTTATTCTCGTTATTTTTATGTGCATCGCCACTGCAGTGTTGTTCAAAGTGTGATTTTTTTTCGCACTTAAACTAGGAAACAAAAATGTGAACATAATTCAAGCTTCAGTATTTTAAATGTTTACTTACTTAAGACATAAGCACCAAAAGAACCACCAAAAAGACGAGTTGCGTTTCGAGCAGTAAAATTTTTGTCAGAAGTTATGTTGGTATACAAATCCATTTGGAACAATTTTTCTTATCTTATCCTTTATAGATACCTAACCGTTGTACTTTCTACACTAGCTATTAAGGTGATAAATCCTTGACAATTAAAATTGTACGATGAATTTTATTGACTAATGAATCGTAATTGTGAGATTTCTTGCTTGGATCATTGCATCGTGATTTGTCGTCAATATAATTGTAAACAATTTTCGTTTTATGTCTTTCAGATAGAGTATGTAGATGTTCTAAACCTTTTTTTTTTTCTGTAAACACCTGCCATTTCAACATTGTGTTTAACAACTTATTTTTTATCTATGTTTCTGATTTAAAAAGTTCCAAAAAGTATGTGAAATATCTGCAGCATTAAAAGAACTTCGTCGATTTGGAACTTTTTTAAGTAAAAATATAAATTTAAACGCTAAATATACACTTGATTAAAACTGAAAACTGGATAATTCTAGAAGAAGAACAAAACACCTAGACAATTCTGTCGTAGACAAACCAATAAATTTGATTTATAGCACTTTATATTGTTTTATACGCCCTCATACGAATAAATTAGGTAATAACTGAACTAAAAATAATCTCACGAAAAACACTAATTTGAAAGCCAAACCACAATAATAATTGAAAAGATTAAAGTTTTACGACTAATAAATTATATGTAGAAAATAGAAATAATTAATACGGAATAAATTATTTAATTCAGCGATATTTGTACCCATATTACTCAAACCTGCACGTTCTATGGTACAAAATATTGTCTTCAAATAAACAAATAACACTCTAAAGTAGCTGTTTTTAAGTCTTTTCTAGTATATGACGTAGCGTAAAGTTTATCCCGATACAATTATGTATTTACTTTTATTGTTAAACTAAACTGGTTTATTGAAAAAGATTAGATAAAAGCTATAAATGGAGAATAATGAAGTGTACAAGACATTCACCATGAGATCTACTCTGGTAATTTTGGTTTTGTGTTTTTGCAGAATTTGGTCATCAGGTTTGGACGGTAATTTCTAATTTAATAACAAACAAATTATTTATAGATATGTACAATATTTTTTAAAGATGAGCGTATAATCGATGGAGCAATTTCCAGCGACGGACAATTTCCATATGCTGTGGCATTTTACTACTTCCTAGAAGATGGTAGACATTTCTGCGGCGGTTCTCTTCTAGACGACAAATCTGTTTTGACAGCTGCTCATTGTCTTGACGGGTAAAAATCTATGGTTGTTTCAAGACACGAATATAGGTAAATTTCTGTTTTTCATAGAGGCACCCAGTTTGTTATTCACCTGGGAATTAATAAGTTAGACGAAGCTGGAGATAGTGGTTTGGTGATAAATAGTACCAGTTACGTGATACATCCAGAATATAACGGAACAGTTCTAAAAAATGATATCGGAATTCTTCATTTAGAAAGATCTATTAGTTTTTCAGGTAGGGGATTATAAATACTAACTACCAAAACGAACAAAACTGTGATCAATTTTAGATAAAATCCAACCTGTTGAACTACCAACAGAAGCTCTTGGTCCCAATGAAGATGTTTTTGCTTTAGGGTGGGGATCAGTTACCAATGGTACTTGTACCATTTTGGGTTACTATTTTCTTACAATAATTTATAAAATTTCAGAACAACTTCTGCCTTCAAATGATCTTAGCCATGTTTCTTTGACCACAATTTCAAACGCTGTGTGCCGTAGAACTTACGGTGATTTCATTCAAAACAATATGGTATGTTTGGTTGGAATAGGGAACCAGGGAATATGTGACGTAAGTTTTCTAAAATTGCTTATATTCTAATTTTAAATAATATTTCTCAAGGGCGACAGTGGTAGTCCACTCATACAAATTGCTTCCGATTTAAGAAACATCCAAGTTGGTGTAGCAAGTTTCTTTGGTGGATTAGGATGCGAAACCGAGCACCCATCAGGTTATACGAGAACTTTCGAATATGTGGAATGGATTAGAAATGTCATAGCGCCAGAATCAACTCCAGAGCCTGAGCCAACTCTAGCGCCAGGGTCAGCTTCTATCATCACTTCACTTGTCTCTTCCGTAATGTTATTGCTGCTTGTCGTTTTATATTTGTAATTATGAGGTTAATGCGGGTTTTATTTATATTGAGTATCCAAAATGTGTATTTTTTTATTAAATTGATAAAGTGCCTTCACTATATTTTTTTACCCTAAATTTAAATTTAAAAACCCATCACATCTTCTAGTAGAAAAATAACTGATGAGTCCTGTAAGCAACATATTGTTACGTTAATCGGTGAATAAAATCGGCGTGGGTTAAACTCAACAGTTTATTTCTTACTAACTAGAATTTACACGACTAACTATTATAGGGATTATAAAATAATTCCGGCACAACTTCTCTTGACTCAACTATCTGAATAATAATCTTTCCCGACGATGGCCGCTATTTAAACCCGTACTTCCTTCTAGATGTCAGCGATCGGGATCTTTCCGGTGTAGAGCTTGTTAATAGCAATTATTGTTTCCATCCTTCTTTAAAAATAGAAACTAAGACTTCGATAATCAAAGAATTTTGGTACCTAATTAATTTACAGTCACTCGATTGCAGTTGTTAACTGCAAATGATAAGATATCATTGATAACTTTCCATAGTTTTTCGGAACTTGACACCACCCGCCATGTTATCATTTGTGCTATGGATTCTTGTATTCGTTACATATATCTTGTGGGCGCAAGCAAGTAATAACAGTAAGTGACCATATTTGCCAAAATATTTTTAGGGTGGAACTAAAAAATAAATAATGTTTAGATGGACGTATTATTGGCGGTGAAGAGTCTAAAATTGAAGATTTTCCTTACATGGCCGGATTTTATTACCTCAAAGACCAAACCAGGCATTTTTGTGGAGGTTCATTGTTGAATGATAAGTGGATTTTAACAGCTGCTCATTGCATTCAAAGGTAAGTGATTATTTAATTATGAACATCTTTATAATGTCGGATTATAGTACCAAAGTCTTGAAAATTTATCTAGGAAGGAATAAATTGAAATCAACCAACTTCCTACGTATGACGTCTTCTGTATATGTGCCACACCCTGATTACAATCCACGAGACTTAGCAAACGATATAGGTCTCATTTTATTAGAGGCACCTGTACACTTCTATGGTTAGAAATATCTAAAAAAATGTTTGTTTTTAATTTTAAATTTTAGATCAGATTCAACCGATTAAACTATCAACTCGGACTCTTCTTGCTTCAGAAAATGTAACCGCCCTAGGATGGGGTGCGACAAGCAATAGTATAATAAACAATGTTTAAAAAAACTCAAATTTTTTTGTATTGTGTTTCAGGTGCCTCTCCACCTGTAATGAAGTTGTCCCATGTATCTCTAACTACAATAACCAATAGCATGTGTCGCAGTATTTACAACTGTTCAGATATCAGTGATAACATGGTCTGCGCTGTTGGTATTGAAAACGAAGGAATATGTCGCGTACGTTATCGATAACAACATTAACTTCTTAAATAAGATTATGTTAAAGGCTGATGCTGGCGGGCCACTAGTACAAGTCGATGCTAATGGGAAAAGTGTTCAAGTTGGGGTGACTATCTTTCACTCCGCAACAGGTTGTGAAGATAACTATCCTTCAGGATTTATAAGATCTGCAGATTACATTGGGTGGATCAATGAGGTAATACATGAAACTACAGTAAGTACAACACAAGAGACGACGACACCATTAGAGCCCACACAACCAGGAGACGTAGCCCCAGGGTCGGCATCTAGATTTACCATAATGTTCCCAACAATGATTTTAGTGTCACTGATTCAGCTCATTTAACCCTAAACAATACACGTAAACACCAAGTTATGAGCGTATAAGTCATAACTTACGTAACCCAATATAATTTTTTTATTCTGTACGATCTATAATCTTCATTTAGACATGTATTAAACTTGCTAACTTTGTCATGAAATTTACGTATTTATTTTTGAAAACTTTTCATTTTCATTTTCCTGTAATGTTAAACAGTCAATGTCAACAGTTAATTGTAACTGTTTATGATTGCTAAATCATCAGCGTACATAAGAAATGGATAATATAACTAAAACAAGATTTTACGTCGCTTATATAAACATTAAACAATAGGGAACCAAGGTTTAACCCCTACCTCACACCACTACATACTGGAAATGTGGAAGGGCATAGACCTTTATACTCGACATATTGATAACGAATCCGTGTTCATTAACAACTTCTAATGGAAAATGACTATAAAGAATTTTGGATATAATCGTTTCAAACAGTTTTGCAAAATTACTGATTAGTGCTATTTGTCTATTATATTAGATACAAGTGTATAGTACAGAGTTATCATAAATGATTGTAGTCGAAGTAGGCGCTGACGCAATTGTTTTGATGTGCCGCTTCTTACTTTCAAAAAATTATTAATTATAGTCCACTAAAGTTATGGGGAATTTTTGTTTTGCTTTGCTGTCAGAAGAATGTCATACTGGTCATATGTCATAATACTTTCCCGCGCACGTCTTGTTTACTTGTGTTGTTCCAGTCTTCTTTGTTATAAATTAAATTGAATTAAACAAGTTTTTATCAAAACTACAACGATTGAAAACCGATTAAGGTAACTAGAAATGAATTAATGTGTATTCATATTTCAAATAAATCTGTTTTAGGTTAAGATGGGGTACACTCTTGAACAAAATACGTTTATTGTTGCCTTACTATCGAAATGGGACGTTAAATGCGGACGGGGAATGGGTCTATTCTGTTCAAGCTTGCAAGGATGAGTTTTTGGCAAAATTTTCAGAATTAAACATTGAAGAACAGTCTTTAATGACACACATAAAAAGAATCGTTGACCGATTCAACAGCACTGGAAATGTTTCTAAAGGCAAGTTACCAGGAAGGCCTCCAGTTAGTGAAGAGGTCGTTGAAGATTTGAGGGAACGAATGGAGCAAAGCCCAAAAAAATGTTTAAGTAAAGTGTCTGCAATCTGGTGTCCCATACCCCACTTGTCAGAAAGTTTTAAAAAGAACATTACATATGCATCCCTATAAAGTATCGTCAGTCCATGAACTTAAACCAGCTGATTATCCTCGTCATGTTGCATATTGTGAATGGTTTCAAAACAACATGAACAACAACAGAATTTTGGGTTTGTCATTTCTTTCCGATGAAGCATGGTTTCATCTAAATGGCTACGTTAATTCGCAAAATTATAGAGTTTGAAGTGCTGAAAATCCTTTTGTTTTTGAAAAGAAGAATTCTTTGAGTACCCAGAGCAGTGATTATACTGTACCAAAAAAATTTTGTGATGCCTCAAATTGTAGACGAGCAAGCAAATGTGAAAGATTGTTGTTCATCTAACTCGTTTTCCAGACTTCATTGGCGCCTTGGACTGCATATGCACATATAAAAATTACATTACCAGGTATATGAATTTTTGTTAACATAGAACACAAAAAATGAAGTAGTAAAAGTTATAGGTGGAAAAGATCCAGAAATTTTTAGAAATCAGGAAGATTATCTCTTGATTAATGTACAAGCCATATGTGATGAAATGATTAAATTTCAAATATTGTGGCACAATGATCAGTAGCTACAAATGATAGTACTATTTTTAATCATTGTTCATTTTAAGATCTGTTTGAAAATACACAACTGCAAAGTTGTGTGCTCTTGGATAGAATATTTTAAGAGAATTTTATTATATTATTATATTTCTAAGTAACAAGTTATCCCTTGTAAGGATCCAATTCGAATTTTTAAATTTCAAACGAATTCCGCGCGCACAAGAAACGGTTAGTGAGAAGAAGGAGAGGTTGGCAACCAACCACCCCAAAGAAACAGACATGCGCAAAGCGAGGGTGATTTTGTTTCTGGTAAAACAGGGCACTTCCCTCTGATCGCTTCGAACAAACGGTCGACTTCCTTCGAGCGCTTCGAGCAACAGGTTGTATTTTTAACTGTGAGTTATTCTGTGCCTTTGCTGTTGTTTTTTTGCTTTTCCAGTGTTGATCCGTTCCATTGGAAAATCTAGCAGCCCCCGTTGAGCCATTGGGTGTTCCTGACTTCTCATCGTTCTTACGACGAGGTTTTTGTGTTCCTGTTGGCGGTAAGCCGTGTCGAAATCTTCGCATCTTTGGAGAGGTATGTTTTGAACACCTGTTTCGCGGCGAGTTTCAAGCCCCGACGATGCTTCTGACCTCGTGACGCAGCGACGCGTGCGCTTGTTTTTCCACTAATCTCGTTTTTTTTTATCTTTCATTTAAAATCCATCGCAGTAGGGCTTTACAGGGAGTGATTTTTATTTCGGGCCATGCTTTATTTAGCTATATTTGTGAAATCTGTATTTTGGATGGCGGCAAACGAGTTGTTATTTTCACCGTTCTTTGTTCAGGCAGCAGCCATTTTGAAGCGTCCATTTTCTTTCTTTTAACCGAGCACATGTTTTAACTGAATCTATTGAACAAAATTAACAACATTGTGGGTCATGGGGGGACGTGCCTTCTATTCCTTTTATTTAGCCCATCGTTTATACAACGCCACAGGATTCATCGTATTTTTGCATCGCATATTTTCGACGCCTATTATTTGGAATGACGAATTCGTCCAACGCCATTCTGCACCTGCAGATTGTCTGCCATGTTTTTGTTTATGTGTTTTGTTTGGGGAAATGTATGTGTAATAATGACCCACAATGTAGCTGAATAATTTCACGTTTGAATTTTAACCAATAACTTGACTGGACACGAATTATTATTAATCTCATGTAAATTTGTTAACTTTGTAATGTCTTACCTCATGCAATTTTTCTTTATCTCACAATTTTAGTCTCAGTAATTTTTCTTTGCTGTATAATTTGAATTGAACGTAAATTTCCATGCTCTGCAGTTCTGACCTAACATGATATTTAATTTGTACAAGCTTATTTCACACCAGATCTTGTTTTTATAAATCTTTGCTAAGTTTTGCTCATGTAAATATTTTGTTGATGAATGTCTTTGTCCTGCAAATTATCTGATGTCCAAATTTAATCCCAAGTAAGAATTATTTGTTGACTGTATTTCCGTAAGAGTGTATGGCGAATTTAAATGTTGTTTATTGCTCTTTGCTGAAACTTTAACACTTGTTCGGTCGTCATTAAATATTAGAGTCATAGAGATTGAACATTTAAATGAAATTGAAGTAAATAACACATAACTCGTAGTGTACGTGGGGCGCGCGACTCCTTCTCAAACTGACGGGATCAATCGCGGCACCTGCACAAATCCGCGGGTTTGTATAGCTTCAGGGGGCGATCGCGGGTCTTTAACGCTGTCGACTTGGCCCAATAGTCGAGACCCCACTACGGATCTGCGATCGTAACCGCCTCGTTTCGCAGGGCACGTTCGTAATGGAGAGATGCGTGTGAGCAGGCGTTGGTGTAGATAGAATCACCGTCGTGGGGGAGAACAGTGTCGATCAGGAGTCCCAACCTCTACTTGCGCTACAACGCCCCTCTGGGTATTTTCTGTGCTCGTAAATGAAATTGATATATTTTGTTCTATGTTTTGTTCGATCGCCACACTCTCATAATGATTCGGGTTCTGCCATCCAATTTACATATGTGTAGGTCTTGTGTTTGTTCGGTTTTCATATGTGTATGTCTGTCAATTCGCGAGTGTTTTTCTTTCACATATCTTAAGGTGTTTGACATGTAATATGTCGGTGAATAAAACCCCAGGGGGTTTTGGGGAATGAAGACCGATGACACCTTGGCCCTGCGGACTCGCCAGAAGGGCAAATCGAGCGTCTGTCGTTCTTCGTTTCTTTTTCCTCCTTAGGAAGGCTCCTAATTTTGTCTATTATTTCTTGCGCTCTCGACAGTGTATGCACTTGTATGAAAGAACTTCTTCCCGCCATTTTTCAAAAACAAAAAAAAAAAACACACAATGTAGGTTCTCACTTGTTAGACGATCACAGCCAAGGCCAAACTTTGAATTTTTGAATTTTTCGCGGGCCTTTCAAACTGTTTCAAGGTCAAATTTTTAAGGCGGGAAGTTTGGGTTATCACACCCTTAAAAAAATACTTGTTGACACTGCTGATATATCCCGTTACACCAGCACAACAGCTCTATTATCAGTGACACATTGGAAGCCGCAATAGAATTGGGTGCACATTTGGGATTCTGAAACGACAGTTTCCTGTGTTAACAGTTGTGATTGTCGCTGTTGTTTTATACAACATTTTAAAACAGATTGTGATATTTGACAGTAAAAATTTATTGGTAATAAAATTATTTTTTTTTGTTGATTTCATTTATAGTGAAAAACATATTAAAATTTATTTATAAACTAACAATCTCTCATGTTATTGTTAACATTACATTAAAAATGAGCATCACTATTTGAAAATGGACTCTTTAATGTTTTAATTTGAAGTAAGTACATTTAATTCAATGTCTGGTTTTAAAACCCTTTTCCTAAAATTAAATTCTTCAATTTCTCGTTCCTTCTTTTGTAGTTAACAACTCCTGTCCGAAATATTGGTTTTTAAATTTTGCCACTTCATAACCCTGCCACTGCTGTGAAATTATGTTCTCATGAACAGTCTCCATAATTTGCTCTTCTTCCACTAAACCAATTTTTAGTGTGAAGTGTGAAGTTACTGATCCATCAGCTTTCTAAAATTATTTGGAATGTAATACACCAGTGGTCCTTAAAATAAACAGTAAATCTTCTATAGATAACAATGAGATGTATACTTACTTCTTTTGAGGTTGTTGGTAAATCATGACCACAGAACACTGACTGCCACCCTGTTCAACTATGCTTTTCTGTTGAACATTGGAACTAAGACTGTGATGCCATCTTGTACCTAAACACACAGGATTTCCTATGCACCATCTTGGCTATTTGTTGGTTTAATGCTTTCATTTTCCTCCCCACTATGTGAAATGTACGTCTCCAGTCCCCACAAGTGTTTTGATTTGTGATGTCCGTAACTTAACCAAAACAAGGATCCATTGTTTCAAATACTGGACGTGGTCCTTTGCCAATCTTTCTTCTTTCGGCCTCTTCGTCTGCGGCTGTTTTCCGGTCTTCATTTTTCTTGTTCTCGTACCACTTTTTTTTAGAATTTTTGTCGCACCAGTAAATGACATCGTCCTTTTTATTTTCTATGGTAGCTTTGGATTCATATTCATAAACTTAATCCATAATTAAAACCTCCTCCGGTGTACAACTGGTTATTCGGCATTTTGTTGTTCCATATTTTTTTTATAAACTGCACGAACACACGAGGCACGTGGGCACGGACACAAATGAATTTACGTAACACTTCTAAGTGTTAAGTGAAAGCGGTGTAGTTAGGCCTAAACACTTAAAGAATGTTTTATTTATTTTTGAAAATAACCTCAAACAGAGCATGACATTTAATTAATAGTTCGAATTACTTCGAACCGTATTATGAAGCGGCAACAGCAAAAAATTCATTTGTTTTCAAAGCCAAGTTGACTACAATCATTTATGATGACCCTGTACTTGTTTTATTAACCGGAATGTCTTTTGCTGTGTTCCATAACGAGGAATAGGTGGACCTACTTAAAATTAGATTAAACAAGTAGTATAGTGGTGACATTAACGCATCTTATATGAGTTTTGACTAAAAATCCTGGTACATTGTCAGTTTGATGTAATTCTATAAGTTGTTTGGTTGTGTTTTGATGTTCTCCTTCGACCTCGCCAAGAAATTATGATATTCGTGCCTGATTGCACATTTGATATCACGTCTCATATCATTAAACGCATATACGTATTTTAAGAGACTATAGTGGACTTAATCATGAAAAGGACGAAGTACGGTATGGACGAAGGATGAAAAGGACGAAGGACGAAAAGGAGAAAGGACGAAAAAAACGAAAAGGTCGAAAAAACGAAATGGACGAAAAGGATGAAAAGGACGAATGACGAAAAGGACGAAAATGATAAAGAACGAAAAAAACGAAAAGGACGAAAAGGGCGAAGGACGAAAAGGACGAAGGACGAAAGGGACGAAAAGGACGAAGGACGAAAGGGACGAAAGGGACGAAAAGGACGAAGGACGAAAAGGACGAAGGACGAAAAGGACGAAGAACTAAAAGGATGAACGAAAAGGACGAAGGGCGAAAAGGACGAAGGACGAAAAGGACGCAGGACGAAAGGACGAAAAGGACGAAAAGGACAAAAAGGATGAAAAGGACGAAGGACGAAAAGGACCAAGGGCGAAAAGGACGAAGGACGAAAAGGACGCAGGACGAAAGGACGAAAAGGACAAAAAGGATGAAAAGGACGAAGGACGAAAAGGACGAAGGACGAAAAGGACCAAGGACGAGAATTACGAAGGACGAGGAGGACGAAGGACGAGAAGGAGGAAGGCCGAGAAGTACGAAGGGCGAGAAGGACGAAGGACGAGAAGGACGAAGAACGAAAAGAACGAAAAGCACGAAGGACGAAAATGACGAAGGACGAAAGGGACGAAAGACGAAAGGGACAAAAAGGACGAAGGACGAAAAGGAGAAAAGGATGAAAAAAACGAAAAGGACGAAAAGGACGAAAAGGATGATAAGGACGAAGGACGAAAAGGCCGAAAAGGACGTAAATGACGAAAGATAAAAAGGACGAAAAGGACGAAAAGGACGAAAAGAACGAAAAGGACGGAAAAGACGAAAAGTATGAAAAGGACGAAGGACGAAAAGGACGAAGGGCGAAAAGGACGACAAGAATGAAAAAGACGACAAGGACGAAAATGACGAAAAGGACGAAGAGGACGAAGGAAGAAGAGGACGAAGAACGAGAGGGGTGAAGGACCAGAAGTACGAAGGACGAGAATGACGAAGGACGAGATGGACGAAGGACGAGAAGAACGAAGCACGAGAAGGACGAAGGACGAGAAGGACGAAGGACGAGAAGGACGAAGGACGAGAAGGACGAAGGATGAAAAGGACGAAAGACGAAAGGGGCGAAGGACGAAAAGGTGAAAAAAACGAAAGGTTGGAAAAAACGAAAAAGACGAAAGGGATGAAAAGGACGAATGACGAAAAGGACGAAAAGGATAAAGAACGAAATGGACGAAAAGACCTAAAAGGACGTAAATGACGAAAGATAGAAAGTACGAAAAGGACGAAAAGGACATAAAGAACGAAAAGAACGAAAAGAACGAAAAGGACAAAAAGGATAAAAAGACGAAGGACGAAAAGGACGAAGGACGAAAAAGATGAAGGACGGAAAAGACGATTGACGAAAAGGACGACAAGGACGAAAAGGGCGAAAAGGACGAAGAGCACGAAGGACGAACAGGACGAAGGGGACGAAGGACGAAGCGGACGAAGGACGAGAAGGACGATGGACGAGAATGACGAAGGACGAGATGGACGAAGGACGAGAAGGACAAAGGACGAGAAGGACGAAGAACGAAGAGAACTAAAAGCACGAAGGACGAAAAGGACGAAGGACGAAAAGGACGAAGGACGAAAGGGACGAAAAGGACAAAGGACGAAAAGGACGAAAGACGAAAAGGACGCTTCTTCCAAATTTTTTTTTATTTCTCTTGTGAACCATACTGTGTAGTTAAAATTTCTAAATGGTTTCGTTTGTACGAATGTATAAACATATACTTTGGTTCACTGCGGAAGTAACAACAGGCATCATCAGCATTGTTGATTTCTAGTAAATAGTTCGTTCCATGTTTTGTGCAGTAAAGTATATAATACAGAGTTATTAGATCACCTTTAGTGCAATCGTAAGTTACATCGATTGGACGATCTGGAGCCAATCGTTGCAGAGATTGCCAAAGTGGGATGATGTGCATCGCCATCTACCAGTGGAAACGACTGTCTGGAAACAACGCAGTCTATATATACTGAAGTGTATCTTCTGTTGGTATTTGATACAGTGTTCATTTGCCTGAAATCATTGTAATCTAAGAAAGATTTAAGTATTTGAGAAGATCCTTTAGATGGAGTTTCAATAGTTGCGGAATTGTAATCTGGAATGTTGAAGTCTCCAGTAATTATAGTACATACCTAATCGTTTTGCAACGGTTAATTGTGTTTTTGGGCTCAACATTTCGCACACTTTCGTAAGTGGCTTCTTCAGGAGCAGAGTTAAGAATAAGGCAATAAGGCGTGCTCTCTTGCCTTATTCTTAACCCTGCTGTTAAAAATGACACTTACGAAAGTGTGCGAAACGTTGAGCCCAATAACTCAATTAACACGGTTCCAACCCGGACAACGATCATGTATTGATTCCGACCGTGGAAGCCTCCGAAAGTAATTATAGTGTCAATAGGAAGATTTACTGACTGCTCTAAGTATTCGAAAAACTCCCCATATTTGTAGCTGACAGTTGAGGGCGGAATGCGCAACTATGACTTATATTGGCATATCATGTAATTCCAATTTCAAACCTGAGATGTCTATATCATCAAAGGAGGTGAAGATTTAAATTTGTTGTCTGGATAGTAGACCGTCCTCTACTGCCCTTGTTGTATCGATAAACTTAGAAATCTGAGCTGAAATACTCGCTGGAAAGTTCATCATCGGATAACCAAGACTCACCTAACAAAATTACATCGTCGTCGGAGGATGTCACATTGGGATAAAAAGCATGAACTTCGGTGTTAAGCCCCCTAACATTTTGTACCGCAATAGAGATGGTGACATTATTTCTTTTAGGTGTTAAGTTTCGTAACGGGCTGGGGGTGCCCTGAAAAAAAAACCTATTCAATGTAATACCGTCTGGCCATAATTCTGGATTAATATAATTTTATCTTTTTCATGTGGAGGAATAGTTATCTTAAAAGTCGTTTTTATTTTTAATTGAAACTGAAAGTGTTTACATCGTTTTTATTCGAACGTTTTTCCACCTACTGTTTAAAAGGTGTATCAGTGGCGTCGCATCAAGGGTGGTGCATCGGAGTTTGCCCCATTCGACTTTTAATTTGTTTTTTCTATATTTCCACATTACTACGGTACATGATGCCGTGGTTACAATTATTGCGTATGTTTCGAAATTACCCTATATAACATAGGAAAGGTCTCAGAATATTTCTCGGTCTTATCCCCTATTCTGTTAAAAATTTCCCTGAGTTGTTTTTCCATCCTTGCAATATCGCTGATAACTTTTTAATATTTCCTTCTACTCCTTTCCAGCTCTTCTTCGAAACGCTCCCACGGTTCCCTCTTCCCCTTGGTTACAATTTTTTACTTCCTTTGTCATTTCGCTTTTGCGTCATTGATCTCATTATTCCACCATGAGGTTTGTTAAAATGACCCTACTTCCCTAACTCACGTATTTTTGTTATCTAACATGGCAAAAATTCACCAAATAATGTTTTGTTTTATTTTTTAAATACATCAAATGACGCAACATCAACTCTCTTTGAACTATATAACTACAACATTGATAACTCTCGGATGACTCAAGAAAGATTTATTTTATTGCTTCCATCCTCTTTGAAATATTTAATCGTCACAAAGATTTGGTAATTAATTTATTGTCACTCAATTGCAAAAACTTCTAATCTAATTCTGTTAGTTAAAAATGATAAGATATCTTTCATAATTTTCCATGTTTTTTAATTAAATGCTACACGGAACTTAACAGCATCCACGATGTCGTCTTTCGTGCTCTGGATTTTCCTATTCTTTCCATATATTTTGTGGACCCAAGCAAATAATAACAAGGGTAAGTACCCATAAATCCTAATATATTTTTTGGCTGGATGTAAAAAATGATTTTAGATGCACGCATTATCGGGGGTGAAGTGTCTGAAACTGGACAATTTCCTTACGTCGTCGGATTTTATTACAACAAAGGACAAACCAGAAATTTCTGCGGTGGTTCACTTTTGAATGATAAATGGATTTTGACAGCTGCTCATTGCCTTGTGGAGTAAGTTACGATTCAATTAGGGACAGCGTTACAATGTCGCATTATAGTGCAACACTGTTTACAATTTATCTAGGAACGAATAATTTGGAAGACGTAGAACCCAACGGACTAGTTCTAACGAGTACCGAGTATGTGGCACACCCTTCTTACAATGCACATTACTTAACAAACGATATAGGTCTCATAATTTTAGACGCACTTGTACAATTCACTGGTTAGAAACGTGTAAAAATAAATATTTTCTGTTTTAATTTTTAGATTGTAGATAATATTCAACCGATAGAACTGTCAACTCGAACTCTTGGTGATGCTGAAAGTGTAACCGCTGTAGGATGGGGAGCAACAAGCAATGGTATTTTAATACTGTCACGGAACTGCTAGTTGCCCTAGTTATGTAAAGATTGCCTCATGCCATGCTTGTGGGATGTCAGCAAAAACCTCTTTTTGCTGGCATTACGGAAGCTTAGGTGGGGTGAGTGCGGACTGACGAAAGGGGCAGTCGGTACTAACTAGGGACAGGGAGAAGGTAAAGTGAGAGAAGTGAAGTGACGCACCGTGCCCCCTAAGGATGGAATTTGTAATGTAAGTTGAAATATATTTAGTTTATAAATGTATTTGGGATTTTTATTCTTAACGTCGGATCGGGTAATTATCCTTAGCTCTACCAATCTCTCCCCCGACCCGGTCGTGACATATGGTGGAGGCGCCCAAAATTTCGCGCATATAGTGTTTTTTAAATCTTAAGAAAAAACAAAATCTTATTCTATGAATAATAAAAACCCCGCGGATCCAAAAACCCGTCAGCAATACAAAATCCGTATAGAAAAAGAGTACGGTTCGTTTCAACCAAAAAGCAGAAGTTCTGATATTCACGGAGTCGTTAAATTAGGGGGATGTGGTTGTGACACTTCAGAAACAGATCCGGAACCACTTGTGCTTAGTCCAATCCCCATCGAATTACCAGAAACCAACCTAAAGCAGTTAACATTGTCCGCACCAACTTCACAAAATTCTGAAACAGTAGACCAAACGTTCGATAAAATACCGGGAACAATCCCCAACAAATCGCCTCACTTCACTGAGCAAAACATCAGAGAGACAAACGACCCATCTAACGAAAAAATGGCCAACGTTACAATCACCGAGGCATTCACAAGCCAAAAACATCCATCGATCCCGAGCTTCATTAGTCCAGAAATTTTTGATCCAAAACGTGACGACCCACAGCGGTTTATCCAGAATTATGAGCGGGCAGCAGTGACCAACGCGTGGAATGACAACTTGAAGATTTCATATTTCGGCTCATTTTTGTCAGGAATAGCGAACAGATGGTACGAAAATTTTGTTACGAATAATGCTACAAAAACCTGGACAGATGTGAAGAAAGAATTCATAAAAGAATACAGAATGTCGGACTATTCGGAAGACAAGGAAAGAAAATTTGAAAACCGCAGACAGACCCGAGAAGAGTCAGTAAGAGAATACTTTTTTGATTTATCCTTCCTAGCGTATGAACTGGACCCATTAATGGAGGACGAAAAATTTATCAAACAATTCGAGAGAGGCATGCAAGATAAATATTTTAGCAACTACAAGATTCTACAACCAGATGACGTCACCGTACCAGAACTTAAATCAATTATTGCGAAACTTGACGCTATAGAACAGCGAACAAAAGAAAGCCAAGGGTACTTTCATGACCGACAGGAAGTTGAAGCGAATAAGTATACGAAATTTACCACAAACTCTAGGAAATTTGATAGTAGGCCACCACACTTAAATGGAGGCAATTTCAAGAAAAATGTACCAAACACCCGCAGCTCTAACGGACGACCAAGGTGCTATCATTGCGGAAGAATTGGACATTTTGCAGGCGCATGTTGGCACAATACAAGTGGCAACAATTACAAACAGGATCACCACCCAAACGCCAAGGGACGACGAAACTAAACCTCCCAGTCGTCCTTACGCAAAAAGGGAGAAGCAGCGGCACTTCAACCCTCAACAAACCCCCGCGTCTGCTAACCCTAAATGTACAAGTTAACAAACAACATCTTACCGCAATTGTAGATACAGGCGCCGCAACAAATGTTGTTGTCAGCAAAATAATACCGAAAAACGAAATTCGCAAGCAGCAGCAAATGTCTTTTTTATTAGCGGCGGGCAACGCGAAAGTTCCTATCTTAGGTACAACCTCCCTGACTTTAAGGGTAATGAATCATACAAAAAACATTTCAGCATACGTCGTGGAGAATTTACCCTATCCAATTATCTTAGGCATGGAATTTTTATGCAACGAAAAATCTATCATTAATTTACAAGATAACACGATTATGCTGACAGGTAAAGTTTTCGAACTGAATAAATCGTTTCATGTTTCACAACATACAAGCTATACGCAACGTAGGTCAGTTAAGTGGTACAACAACACCTTAGTCGACATTCCTAAAATGACTTATTATAAACAATGCGTTGATGACATATCGAAAACATTACGTGCAATCATAAAACGGAATGATAACACGGAAATGACACAAATTCGACAGAAAGAAACTATGACACAAGTCAACACCATACATGATTCACTTCGCGACCACAAATTACTGACACGGCAAGACCTAGACCTTCAAGAACAAGACACATACGAAACCTTCGCAAAAGCGAATTTTGACATTTTTGACACCATCACTAGTTGCAACATCTCTACCGTGAAAGTCCAAAGAAACAGTTACCCTTGTGTCACATGGTTGTTCAATGAACAAAATAAATTAAACATATGCAAAATATATTCCACTGATAATAAATTAAATTTTACTCTTAATGTGGCAAGTAACTATCAAATGATATGGCACGTTCTAAAAGAACTAAAACAAATAGTAACGAGGAAGAATATTACACACATGTATTTACAAAAACCAGCTGTGAATAATACCCAAATTAAAGTTGCCGAAATTATCCGTATGATTTATTACATTTTCAAAGACACACCTATTAATATTTATATTTTTGAAAATTCAATTTCCACTTCAGAAATAAATTCACAAGATTACAACACTGTAACTGTACACCAGACATCTCTATGTGATTCAGTTTCTGCCCAAACGAGTGATCAATTGCAGCAAACCGGCGACCGAAACACACACATATTAAAACTATGTCTATCAAAAGATTATAAAATGGACCCACATACGAAAATTACGGTAAAGCTTACCTTAAATGGAGACGTCAGGGACATCACATTACCTCACTTATCAAACAATAACAAATTTTTGGTCAAAAAAGGACTCATTTTAAATGTTGCAGACGACTTTACGTCAGGAACATTAGAATCTCGAGGTCATAATGCATTAAAATTATTTAAGGGTACTGCTGTTGCGTACCTAGAAGAACTTGTGATAGACAAACCCTTATTTTTAATAAATCAACTACAAACGGGCCAAACGAAAAATCGCGAAGTTAAAATTGACTCTAAATTGTCCTCTCAACAAAATGAAGCAATTAAACATTTAATTAACTCATACAGTGATATATTTGCGGACGACCTAACCGAAATAGGCTCTACGCAGCTAGTTGAACATAAAATACAATTAACAGACACTACTCCCATTAAAAGCAAACCATATAAAGTATCCCCAAAAGAACGCCAAATAATTGAAGAGCAGATCACGGAAATGCTAGAACAAGGTGTAATTAGACCTTCCCAATCTCCGTACTCCTCCCCAATTGTTTTGGTAAAAAAGAAAGGCGAAAAAGAAAAAGTGCGATTTTGCGTGGATTACAGAAAGTTGAATAAGGTGACAAAAAAATCCAATTACCCATTAAGTAATATAGATGAAATTCTTACGTATTTCGGAAAATCTAACTTTTTCAGTACGTTGGATCTTTTTAGCGGTTTTTGGCAAGTTGGAATAGAAGAAAACTCTAAAGAGTACACAGCGTTTGTAACACCAGGTTTCGGACTTTTCGAATTTAACAAATTACCTTTCGGTCTGTGTAACGCCCCGTCGACTTTCCAGGATCTAACGGATAGAGTTTTTCGGGGACTGAAATGGTCGTCCGTTCTAGTGTATCTCGATGACGTGATTGTTTTTTCAGAAACTTTTGAGGAACATTTGGACAAGTTGAAAGAAGTTTTTCAAAGATTAAGAGACGCTAATCTTACATTAAAAACTCAAAAGTGTACGTTTGCAGCTACGCAGGTGAAAGTATTGGGGCACATTGTTAATAACAATAGCATACGACCGGATCCTGAAAAGCTCGGCGCAATTAGAGATTTTCCCAGACCAAAAACTGTTAGGCAATTGCAAAGTTTCTTAGGTTTAGCCAATTATTATAGAAAGTTTATCGCAAATTTTTCTAAACTCGCTCATCCCCTGCATAAACTACTATCAAAAAATTTCAAATTCAAATGGGATACGGAACAAGAGGATGCTTTTAATGTTCTAAAAAATAAACTCTGCGAGTCTCCCGTCTTAGTGCATTTCAATCCCCATATCGGTTGCGAACTTCGAGCAGACGCGTGTAAAGATGGTCTAGGGGTGATTCTACTTCAGGAATACGAGGGGCAGATGCACCCTATGGCATATGCCAGCAGGTCATTAACAAAAGCCGAGGAAAATTACTCAATCACAGAATTAGAAGCTTTAGCAGTCCTATACGGTTTAGTGCATTTTCGCCACTTTGTTCATGGTCGCCCCGTCACAGTAAAGTTGGATCATCACGCTCTTTGTTATTTGAAAAACGCAGATCAGTCGACAAGCAGGTTAACTCGCTGGGCGATCAAATTACAAGAATTTGATTATCAGGTAATATATAAAAATGGTAAAGCACACACCGATGCCGACTGCCTTTCACGCAATCCAGTACTTCCCGCTCCTGAAGAAGAATCTGACCTTTTCGACGTACCTACCTTCCTGCTGGACAACGTAGATATTCGCTTTGAACAACAGAAAGACCCGGGTTTACAACAACTAATACAAATAATTGAGGATCCAGAAAACAACGAATCGACAATAGCTTTGAGGAGAAAATCCAAAAATTTTACACTAATCAACGGCGTCTTATACAAAAAAAATGCAATACCAAGTGGAAATGATAACCTCCTAGTAGTCCCGCATCATCTGAAGCACGAGATCCTTTTTGCACACCATTCCGAACCCTTGGCAGGACATTTAGGGATAGCAAAAACGTTCCATAGAATTAAAGGGCGATTTTACTGGGACGCTATGCAGTCAGATGTGGAAAAGTTTGTAAAAGGGTGTGCAGACTGTCAAGCGCGGAAGGGCGAACAACATAAGAAACCAGCCGGACTACTAAAACCTATTCAAGTGGGGTTGCCATTTGATAGAGTAGCCATAGATATCTTGGGACCATTCCCAAAGAGCAAGAGAGGAAATGTAGTCATAGTTGTAGCCACAGATTATGCAACAAGATGGGCTGAGACTCGGGCGATGGCTAATGCTAAAGCAGAATCAGTGGCCAAGTTTATTTTGGAACAGATACTTACGAGACATGGAAGCCCAAGATACCTTTTGAGTGATAGGGGAACCAACTTTCGGTCGCAAGTGGTACAAGAACTGTTGAAATTGATGGGTGTTTATCACAATTTTACAACAGCTTACCATCCACAGTGTAACGGACTGACAGAGAGGTTCAACAAAACACTCGCCGACATGCTCGCCGTTTTCACAAGCACCAGCCAGAAAGACTGGTGCCAGTATTTAACTCACGTAACGTTCGCCTACAATACAGCTCGTCAAGATACCACTCAGTTTTCTCCATTCATGCTTGTCTATGCAAGAGAAGCAGTCTTACCTACGCAGGCAAATCTTCTGCAGGAACCGCTGTCAAGCTACGTGTTTGATATTAGAGAAAAGGCATTGGCCGTTAGGAACTGGGCTGTCGAAAATATTTATAAAAAACAAAATATTGATAAAGAAAGATTCGACGAAAAACATAGGCACGTTGAGTTCATGCCTGGGGAAAAAATAAAAATATTTACTCCTATTAGAAAAGTGGGAAAGAGTGAAAAATTATTATTAAAATATTTCGGTCCATATACGGTGATAAGAAAAATGGGGGATGTGGATTACGAGATTAGAAAAGGCTCGAAAAAAGAAGTTGTACATGTAAGTCGACTTTTAAAATATAATGATCCATGGAGTCCACAGGTGAGTAGCGACAAATAAACAATGTTTTCATTGATCTACTTTTGCATCCATTATAATGAGATAATTTTGTCGAACTATATAAAAGCGTTGGGTGTTAGTTTTTATTTTAAATGTATGCTTTGTTAACGGGGGTTTACGAGAACTTTTCAAACGTGTGAGCCTGCGTGTCGGAAAAAGACAAACAAATAGTACAATTTTTAAGTTAAGGTAAAACGAATTCAAAATAAATGTATTAACATGGCTTTCCTACAGGCTGTTCGCTATCTTACTAATCAGTCAAAATTCTTGCGTTGGAGGACAAATAGAAGTGTCGGCAGGAGCATTCTGGAGGCCCCTTGTGGAGACTTTGAATTACGAGGCAACCATACCAATAAAGTATACAATGGCGTGGTTCAAACCACAAACAAACAGTATGGGCACATCAAAACAATGTAGTGGCGATCACAATTGCGAGCTGGCGACCGCTATGCACCAGTTAATGGAAGCGGTTGACGGCGAGCTGGAACCACAAGAGTCGGAAGAAGGATGGCAGCTTTTTGAAGATCAACAGCACAGAGAAAAACGCAGCCTGGATTTTCTAGGAGAGGGACTGGCTTGGTGTTGCGGCGTTGCAACACAACACAAACTAGACTCGCTGCACATGGAAGAAAGGGCTTTACAGAAAAAACTTCGACAATTGGAGAGGAGCCTATCTGAAAATATCAAAACGCTAAGTCAAAATTCTGTGGAATTTAAAAAATATACAGATCAGGTCGGGGAGGCTTTTAAATCCACGGAGAGGAGGATTAAAGAAATGGAAAAAGCCATCACAAATTTTAGGAACAAGACGAGTGAATGGGAAGGATTTTTCGGTACTTTAATAGAAAATCAATTTCAGAATACTAGACGTATCGTAACAATGTGGCGCGCGTTGGAACAAAGGGACGTAAAACTGTCATGTCGACAACACCAAATACCAGAAAAGGTGTTGCGGCCCCAACTTTTTCAAGCGAACTTAATGGAACTTCGAAAGGAATTAATCAAAGCAGGTCACGATTTAGCTATTGCTGTCACGGATATACACAGGTATTATCAGTTACCAATAACAGATTGTGTAATTTCAGGAAATAACATAACACTGGTAGTACGAGTGCCCATCGTACAACAGGGCATTAGGTGGAGTTTGTTTGAGCTCATAACTGCACCCTTCAGTTGGTACAATCAGAGTTGCAGAATAGAGTACAGCACCTTGTTTTTGGCGGTGGCAGAAGCTCCCTACACTAGACACCGGAGGCACAATTTGTACCGACAAATTTCTGGTTTGGGGTTGCATCAGTGCAGGCCGCACTCCGACAAGCTGTGCTTTCTTCCTCGATTCGGAGAGGATAAACTTCATGGGCCTACGTGTGCACGAAAATTATATGAAGGGGCGACAGTGGAGGAATTAAGTTATCACTGCCCCATGAAATGTCACGCATCGACATCGCTTACCATCACAGAAGTCGAGGAGGATTTATTTATAATAACAAATTTAAAGGTAGGCGCTTATATAAGTTGTCCCAGCAGTAATAAAACCCTAACTGAATTCGGAAGCTTATTGGGCGCGTTAAAAATAAAACTTCACTGCCAGTGTGCACTTGTTTACCTGCATGATGTAATAATACCTAGACGTTTTCCCTGCTTAGATACTATCCCTCGCATCCACGTAAATCACATAATTCCAGCAGCGTGGTCGAATCTAAAATCTTTCATTCTTAACCCCATTCATACCCACTCGTTACCATCATATAACAACTTTTTGGAATGTATTAATCCAAATTGGTCATTGACTATTCCGCATTTAAATTTAACCTCCCCGAATAAACTTCTCCAAAATTTTGTCGCAAATATTCCAGAATCACCACAAATTTTTTCTTTTGCGGACAGTTATGGTGTACATACATCCGCTACTTTAGTTGTTTGGAATTTAATCTTAACTGTTTTATTAATATATATATTTTGGAAATCCAACCACCCAGCGATAGCCTCCCCCAACCAAACATGTAACCCTACCACCTCCCTTCTACTACAAGGGGGGGAAGCCGTTAGGATAACTGTAGATGACGCGTCGTAAATTATATATATTATCACCTGTGGATCTTGTCTTAATATTTGGACTCTCGATTCAAAAGATCGTTAGACAAATGCTGAGGCAATATCTGTGCAGGTCGATTGAAGCCTGCAGGCATATATGTATTACCCATATATAGGTTATATGTAGATAATAAGTAGTTGTCCACTGTTTTATATTTTAGATCGGAGATTGAACATAGATTTAGAAAGTTATTTAGATATTGTGTACTGGCTTCGCTTTATCTATTTTGTAGGAGTATAAGGTAATTCTAATGAATGAACTTTTTTTTTTATGTTCTGGAACCGGGTCTGGCAACGGGAGACACCTACCATACATAAGGCGTTCTTGCTCGAGACAGAACCAGCATGGGGGGAAAAAAAAAAAAGGCCCTGACATCACTCTCGCATACGACGCTCTCGTTCGAGAACCAAGCTTCTACGACGACGAGTTCTCCTTAAAGAAGACTCCAGTTAACAAGACTGGACTCATAGTGGTTGAGTTTTGCCAAAAAGGAAATGGTGGTGAACGGGACTTCGGCCAGTAAGCAGGGACGTTAAAATAGCGCTCATCAACTGCTGCAATTAGTAAGAGAGTGCCGCTTGTCGCGAGAGATTTTAAAATAGTTGCTTCAAAAGATAAATACCTTAAATCAATTTTTGTCTTATTCAAGTGTGTAAAATGTTGGTAGGGTCTTCCTGGGTATGTCGACCAGAAGAATGTAATTTTGTATCGTTGAGTATCTTTTTTATTGTAGTAAAGTAGGAGTGAAGTCTAATATGATTGTATATTTTATAGGGTTGTGTTTGCAAAATGGATAATTTGTGGCTATGTACGTTGTATGCATTGTATTAGTTAAGAGATATCTGTTTGTAAAACACTGGAGGTCCAGTGTTCCTTAAGGGGGGAGATGTGTCACGGAACTGCTAGTTGCCCTAGTTATGTAAAGATTGCCTCATGCCATGCTTGTGGGATGTCAGCAAAAACCTCTTTTTGCTGGCATTACGGAAGCTTAGGTGGGGTGAGTGCGGACTGACGAAAGGGGCAGTCGGTACTAACTAGGGACAGGGAGAAGGTAAAGTGAGAGAAGTGAAGTGACGCACCGTGCCCCCTAAGGATGGAATTTGTAATGTAAGTTGAAATATATTTAGTTTATAAATGTATTTGGGATTTTTATTCTTAACGTCGGATCGGGTAATTATCCTTAGCTCTACCAATCTCTCCCCCGACCCGGTCGTGACAATACTAAAGATTTAAAAAAATATCAAATTTGTACCTACTTTCTTTCAGCGGAAACTTCACCTATGATGGACTTGTCCCATGTGTCTCTAAGCACAATAACCAATACTAAGTGTGTCGGTATTTTCGGGAGTCCATTATTTATCAATAATAATGTGGTCTGCGTTGTTGGTAGTGGAAACGAAGGAACGTGCCGCGTAAGTTAGCGAAAACGGTATTAATTTCTTGAATAATGTTTTGCTAAAGGGAGATGCTGGTGGACCACTGATACAAATTGATGATAATGGAAAAAATGTTCAAGTTGGGGTGGGTATCTTTCACTCCGCAACAGGATGCGAAGATAACTATCCTTCGGGATTTATAAGAACTGCAGATTATATTGGTTGGATCAATGAGGTAATGGATGCAACTACAGAAAGTGTAACAGAAGACAGCACATCGCTAGGACCTACACAACCAGGAGACGGAGCTCCAGGGTCGGCATCTAGTTTAACTATAATGTTGTCTACAATGATTTTAGTTTCATTGGTTCAGTTTATTTAGCACTCAAAAATACCCGTCGAACACTGTAATTTAGTCACAGTTGATATATATATTTCCAAATATGTACTTCACTACTAATTACTATATACAAACAAATAAAGAAATTGTCAAAAAGGAATAATTAGTTTTTCTCTGGATTTCGGGCGCCAGATTTTCACTTTTTTGACTTCGGAAGGACCCTATACATATTAAATCACATCCTCATATCAAATCAAAACATAGACAACTTAACCTCTTATTTCATTCAAAAACTGCATTAGACATGTCTGAATGGTTCAGAAAAAGATAATCCTTCGGATATTTATGGTTGCCATTAAAATATTATCAATTAAATAAATTGCAGACAAGAACGACAATAATTTTATTATGACTATAAAATTAACACTTTTGATAACATTTTATTGACCTAAAATACTTTAGTGAACTTACAAAGTATAAGAAATACAGTGCAACAAAATGAAACATATCTTTGTGTTATATTTTTGCTTATCTTTGTTCTTTTGTAACATTCAAAATGGTATGAAAACTTAGCAAAGCTACAGACCTTATAAATTAATGAGAATTTAGCCCTACTTTTAGAACAACGCATCATCGGTGGTAAAATTGCTCGAGCAGGACAATTTCCATTTTCAGCAGCGATTTACAAAACCACACCAGATGGTAATTATTTTTGTGGGGGAGCTCTTTATACCACTCAGTGGATTATAACAGCTGGCCAATGTGTCGACGGGTATAACCATTAAGAAACTTAATCTAACTATTCTTAATCATTTTTTCAGTGCTACTTTATTTACAATTTATTTAGGAGCAACCAATTTACAAACTCCGGGATCCGGAAGTGTTAGACTAGCAACAGAGGAATACGTCCTTCATCCAGAATTTAACCCTCTAACTTTGGAAAATGACATTGGTTTAATCAAACTTCGCATGCCAGTGGAAAGGACCGGTAGTTTAATTATGTAATAAATTTTGACATCACTATAAAACATATGTATTTTAAGCTTACGTTCAACCGATGACACTTTTATCCTTAAGCAATGTGCCAGCAGGTGCAAATTATCTTCAGGCAATGGGGTGGGGACAAACTACTGATGGTACTTATTTACTTACTTGATTTTAACTTGCGGAATGAATCTAGCTGAAACATACTTAAATCATTTGCAGAAAACTCTGGACTCTCAGACGACCTAAACTGGGTAACATTGACAACAATTTCAAACCAAGAATGCAAAATAACATATGGGAATCAAATAACAGATAATATGCTTTGTGTAGTGGGAAATTTCAACGAAGGGGCATGTACAGTACGTTAAATTTGTGTGATTTTAATTATTTATCGAAAAATTAACTACAAAAAATATTCTAGGGTGACACTGGAAGTCCTATAATGCAATGGGTTCGAAGTGTTTGGTCTGAACATCTTGGCATTGCCAGTTTTGTCAGTGCTAACGGTTGCGAGAGTACCGATCCATCTGGTTACACCAGAACATATCCTTACGTCAGTTGGATTACAAATGTAACTAGTAACTAGCAATAATGCATTCAATATACGAGCATTTGAAATTTTCTTATTTTTTTTTTTATTTTAAAAATTTCGACTGTTTACTAACAACTAGTAAAGCAAATCAACGTTTTGATGCTAAATTGCATGACAAAACTTTAAAATCAGTCGGCTCCAGAACGACCTCGTAGTGGCGATCGCACACTCCCTAGAAGGAACGCGTGGCTGTTTACATAGGGACCGCCCACGGGAGCGGGCAGTCTAATAAAATCCATTCCAAGCTATTAATGAGTACAAGTTAAGTTGAGATGTTCAATAACGCTGGACAATTAGTTGTGTAGTTGCGTATTATCGAGAAATAAATTGTTGAGTTTTACCCACGCCGATTCAATTCCCTTAAAACATAACACTGGTGTTGGACAAGAATTCGAAAGAAATTATGCCTGTCGAGACGAGAGCTCAGACTGCAGCGACGAATACCTCAGACAATGGACGATAGAATGGAATAAATGGACACAAACATTGACAAAATGAACTAAAAAGTAGACGTAAGAGACGAAAGAATGATCAAAGCAGTTGAAAAAATTGAAGCCCAGAATAAAGAAAGAATGGAAAAGATGGACGAAAAAATGGACTCAGAATGGAAAAGATAGAAGCAAAAATAGATAAGCAAATCAGCCTCTTTGAGAGATTCCAAATGGGCTTCGAAGTAAACAAAAATGAAATAACAGAAATTAAAAATCAAATGAAGGATACGAATACGATGTAACACTGGCAGCTCAGTTAGGTGTTGGTGAGCAGGGTGATGGGTTCATATGTATCTATCTATAATATTTGGGCGCCAAGTAACTTACCTATGCCGTGTCACGCCGACTTAAGTTACTGAAAGTCTTTTTTTTTTTTTACACTCTGTGCACTGGAACAGGGTCAAATTAAATTCGGTCAGAGTTGATTTACTAAGTTTAATGAAAATTAAAAATTAATTTCAAAGTAATTATAAAATGATCACAAAAAAATGAAAGAATTATAATAATTAATTGTTGTGCAAAAGTTGTAAAAAAATTATAGAAATTGCGAAACAACTTAAAATTAATAAAGTTACTAACCTTAATTAAATTAACTGAAGTAACTTAGATGAATATTATACAAAATAAAGTTAAATTCTAAGTGAAATTTATAAAGTTGAAAGCATATATAAAACAATTCTTACTAATGCTGATAGTAAGCGATAGCGATAAGTCTAAGATATTGAAGCGACAAAAAAAAAACTAAAAAACTTAACATG
This sequence comes from Zophobas atratus, assembly GCA_022388445.1. Lineage (NCBI taxonomy): Eukaryota > Metazoa > Arthropoda > Insecta > Coleoptera > Tenebrionidae > Zophobas > Zophobas atratus. Next base: position 49,285,736 of record CM039445.1, on the reverse strand, counting down.
GAAAATTACAATGTGGAGAAATAATATGGAATAAGATGGAATTATAATATAACGAATCTACAAAATAGCGCTAACACGTGCCGTTATAACATGACGGTCCTTAAGGATGTTATTAAATATTATTTTGACCGCTCAGTACTGATTGGCGTTGTGAGATGTAACAAACTTATCTAACTACTAATTATTGTGCGCAAAGAGATTTAGAGAGAGAATTAGAAATTTCAATTAAAGCGAAACTCGAATTTTACGATAGTTCTAAGGCGATAAGAACGGTAAAGGACTTAGCTGGTTGTAGATCCAAGGACGTCTGCAGCTGGTGAACCAGCAACGTTCTCACAGGCGAAGCAACTGCGATCTGCCCCGGGAAGTTGATAGCAGCGATCTGGAGTTGTTCAGAAAGCGAAATTCAGCGTCTTTCTTGATTTAGATTTTGGAAAATCTCTCAATTCCAATATGGCGACGCAAAAAAAAACAACGGTAATTACTTTGAGAAGGCCTCAAACGATATCCTCTGGAATTAAGAGGTTCAACAACGATACTTGGTTGAGTTACACAACCCTAAACGGTACGAAAAACGATAGGTAACGGTAGTCGGCACTAAGATTTCAGGACTTCTCCTGAACCTCAGAACACAACTTCACTCGCCGAATCACCACGACCGAATCCTCTTTTAAAAATGCTAGACTTCCTCCATCATCCCCTCTTAAGGAAGACCTTCAATTGGCGTCGTACGCGTGTATTGACATATTTGACATCAAGATGGCGGATTGTTTACATCCGGAAGTCGTACCGATATTTGAGGTTCGCGTAGGCTTATAATTATCGTGGTTAATGAGATATTGTTAGTACTAGTCGCAAAAGAATTAGAGTGAAGAGAAGAAGCGTGAAGGGAAAGTGATAGTAAAGTAAGAATGGAAAGATAGAAGAAGGGTTGCACTGTTTGGGGTGTCGACAAAGAGTGGAAAGGAAGGGAAGACCTTCCCCAAAATAGTACAACAGTACTCTGGGAAATAGAAGAGAGAAGACGAGAGGAAAGATAAAAGTGTAAAGAAAGAGATTTGAGTGGTATGGCACCCAGGAGTGCAGAGTGACACCCCCTGTGGCTTATAGCAGCCACCCGCTAAAATGGAAGGGGTAACAGGCGTAGCTCCAGCCGCCCCATATCGGCTGGCGCCAAAAACAAAAATGAAAACGGTAAGAAAACCTGAAAATCCGGAGAAAAACAAACATATGCAACCAGTTATACTACCGCAACTCTATTATACTTTTTTTAGGCCCTTTTCTCTTTTTTAGTTATCTTTTATGGTGTTCAAGACAGATGTTAAGTACCCAAGCATTTGTGTGGCCCTTTAAAATACGCCCCACACACCGGCAAGTAAAAGTAGCATGCTACAACGACTTTAGAAGTTATGCAAAATATTGGGGACAAAACACGGTCTTACTAGAAAAAAAAGTAAAAGAAGTCGAGAAATCAGTCCAGATCATGCTGTCGTAACAACCAAACTCCAAATAACTATTAATAAGAAATCGGAGAACCTGACTAAGTATCAAACAATTTTCAACTTTGCTGAAATTGATTCTGAAATGAGCCTTATCGATTGGCAATCAGTTTTTTTTTTTTCAGAAGGACCTTGAAAATTGCTGGGATAGCTTTTCAAAAATTCTGAAATGTAGTATGTCCAGAAATTCAGTCCAAAAAAGAAACTAGCATTAATTTTTTTAAAACCCTGAATTGACAACCAAATTTTAGATTTGGTCAAACGTAAGCGTCATCTCTCGAATAATTATAAAAGTACTTCTAGTTAACAACATTATTTGGCTCATGGACAATTTTCTAACGAACTTACATCCTTTATAAAAATTAAGAAAAGGCGTTATAAATAAAATTTCGCTAATGCCAGAAATACAAAGAAATTTTTCCAATAGTTAGTTGCTCGGCAACTAACAGCAAGATCGCAACTCTTATTCTCCGTGACTTAAATGGGTTTTTAACTAATGATAAAGCTGCAGTAGCCGAAATGTTCAAAGAAAACTTTCTAAATTCTTTTACTGATGAACCAAACACAACGATATATCTGCAAATAAAATCCAATCCTATAGTTCCCTCTACTTCTAATGTCACTTTTGGGTCTACTATCATTAAAAATCATCTAACTAACTTAAATTCCTCTTGTTCTCCTGGTCTTGAAGGCATTTCTTCGCTAGTGCTCAAATGATGTCACAAATTGCTGCCTCTCTCCAAGCTGATGCAAATGTCATACAACTCAAGTACGCTTCCTAATATCTGGCTCTCAGCATCTGTAAACCCCATTTTTAAAAAAGGGCACAAATTTGATTTGAAAAATTACAGACCCATTAGCCTGGCATCGATAGTAGTAAACCTCATAGAAACAATAATTGCTGCCCATCTTAGAGCCTTTTTGTCAAAACATAAGATTATTCATCAGCAGCATGGCTTTATGCCTGGTAGATCCGGAATAACTAACCTATTACAATGTGTTCATGACTAAACTTATGCAATTGATAGAGGTGATCCAGTAGATGTTATTTACCTAGACTTTCCAAAAGCTTTCGACAGAGTGCCCAAAAATAGGTTGCTCTACAAATTCAATCATGTGGGAATCAGAGGGTCTCTACTAGCGTGGTTGTCAGCCTACCTCTCACACAGAGTCTTCCGTGTTCGAGTTGGTGACAAATTTTCTAATTTTGCTCAGATCTCAAGTGGTATTCCACAGGGTTCTGTGGTGGGACCACTCTTGTTTATAATCTATGTTGCTGATATCCCATGTTGCATTAAATCGCAGTCTTCCCTCTTCGCAGATGACACCAAGTTATTCGATAACCCAGTAACTGGCTCTGACACTCTGCAAAATGATTTTTGCCTTATCGTCTGGTGCGAAGACTGCGTTGTGCTACATTTAGGAAAGAATAATCCACAGTTGCACTGCTCCATCAACAATCAATCTCTCAAGGCAGTTGAGTCACACGTTGATCTTGGTGTTAGTATCACAAGCAACTTGTCCTGGCCCCTCATATCATTAAGATATGTAATAAAGCCAGATCTGTCCTACCCCTTTTGTCCAAAGTTTTTACAGATGCATCACCCTCTACTTTCACTAAGCTGTTTAAAACTTATTGCAGACCTATACTTGAATATGCTGATCCTGGGTAGAGAGTGGCTTGAGGAAAAGACAACCTGGAACTAGAATCTGTCCAAAGACTCGCTTCGTATGATGAACGCCCAGTCAACAGTGATTTGTCTTACCTGTTTAAATTGAGCTCTGACCATAGATTGTGAAGCGCAGTTACAAATTGAGGAAATGGGATAATTTTAAATCCAAATGCCGGCAAAATTTATGTTCTAATAAAATTGTAAATTATTGGAATAATCTACTAGAGGAAATCGTATCTGCTCCTAGTATCAATCGTTTCAAAAACCTCTACGATGAATTCTTGCACTGCTAATAAGGTTAACACACTGGTAGAAATGAGTATTATGTATTCTAACTATAATAATAATAATGTATACAAGTAAACAAAGAAACTACCACAATGTTATATTTAGTTTTTCTCTTAAAACAATTATTCGTTGTGGCGATTGTAACAACCCTTTGGTATCTACAATTAAATTATGTATTAATTCGAGATACACTTGAATATATCAGATTATTTTGATTCCTTATTGCGTTCTCATCTTCGAAGTCAATTATTCCCTCTCCTGATGACCCCGCCTTTGACACTTGGTATCTTCTCGCTTTTGAAATTAAGGCTCTGGCTCGTCCAGACCCTTGGTTTTGCCTAAACCACTTGGAGATATGGAAACCTCGTCTGACGACAATGAAAATCTTTTGGGACGGCTACATCTTGCTGTAAAAGAAAATCCCATTTTCGAAGTTTCTCTTGACACTACATAGTGAATGAACCATAGTCCCGTTTTTACCTTTGTCACAGCTCGGTCTTGTGGATAATTTTTCAGCTTAGTTTTCATGATTTTTCTGATTATTCATCTTGGTTTTTTCCCTTTTGGTCACCTCCCACGAGATTAGTTGCCCTTCAGGGTCTACCCTTTTCACTTGACGAATCACACGGGGTCAGCTACTCCTCAGGTATTGCCCTTTTGACTTGCGATCGTAGCGAACGAGTTTTAATCAACCTTCGAAAGTTTGTTTCTTCTTGAGACAATTTATTTGGTTGATTGTGTAAATTTTACTCTCCTTTCTCTCCAGTACTAATCTCATTATTTGGTTTACATTTCATTTTCTTCTTGAACCTTGAGTTGGTACCAACTATCTCTAGCTTTTGAATTTTCAACGGTCGTTTTTTTGTCTTTCCGTTCCGAGACCCTTTGTGGTTTTTCGTATCGCTGAACTTTATCTGTTTTGAAATCATTTCCGTCGAAATTGTTGTCTACGTCTCTGTTACGTTTGGACGTCATCTCACTGGATGGAACAACGTCTTGGGGAAGGTCCCCGACTTACGACTTTGAATCTCCAACCCCATAGAGTGAAGCCCCTCCCCGAACCGGAAACGACGCCGAGTACCCCTGGGGCTGTAGCACATCTCACCAGACAATCGCAAGTCCGTGTAGTAAGTCTTAAAATTAGTCACTTGGACCTGGGGCGAAGCTTCCCATAGAGGTGTCACCTTCTTATCGTCATCCGACGACGCTTTGACCCTCAGTAGGATTATATATATCTATCTACGCATCTTTGTTAAAATGATAGCGTACTTTCTCGAATTTCTTTTTGTACACTTGGCTGAATTTTTTTTCTGTAAGAACTAAACCTTCAGGTATTTATAGTTGTCACTAAAATATTATCTGTCAAATAAATAGATTCCATATAATACAACAATTTTATTATGACTATAAACTTAACAGTTTTGATAATATATTATTAAATGAAAGTGTTTCAGTAAAGTTACAAGCTGAAAGAAATATAGTACAACAAAATGAAACATATGTTGATGTTATGTTTTTGCTTATCTTTGCTCTTTTGTAATATTCAAAACGGTATGAAAACTTAGCAGAACTACAGAAATTACATATTAATAAGGATTTAGCCTTACTTTTAGAACAACGCATCATTGGTGGTCAAGTTGCTCGAGCAGGACAATTTCCATTTTCAGCAGCAATTTACAAAACCACAACTGATGGTAATTATTTTTGTGGAGGAGCTCTTTACACCAATCAGTGGATTATAACAGCCGGCCAATGTGTTGACGGGTACAAGCATTAAAAAACTGATTCCAATTATTCCTAAGTATTTTTTAGTGCTATTTTATTCACAATTTATTTAGGAACAATCAGTCTAGAAACACTGGGATCGGGAAGTATTAGACTAGCAACAGAGGAATATGTACTTCATCCAGAATTCAATCCTCTAACTTTGGAAAACGACATTGGTTTAATAAGACTTCGCATGCCAGTGGAAAGGACAGGTATTTTAATTATGTAATAAAACGCTTGGCTTTCTCATAAATTATTGTTATTTTATTTTAAGATTACGTTCAACCGATGACAAATTTACCGTCAAGCAATGTACCAGTAGGTGCAAGTTATCTTCAAGCAATGGGGTGGGGACAAACTAGTAAGTGATGGTACAATTTTCTTTTTATTTATAAATTGTGATCATAAAGTGAAACATACATTTTGCAGAAAACACTGGACTCTCAGATGAACTGAACTGGACAACACTTACTACAATTTCAAACGACGAATGCAGAATAACATATGGTAATCAGATAACAGATGGTATGGTTTGTGTGGTAGGAAACTTCAACGAAGGCGCATGTACAGTACGTTATACTCGTGTGGTTTTAACCAATTTCGAAAATTCGTCTACAGAAAATATTCTAGGGTGATACTGGAAGTCCTATAATGCACTGGATTCGAGGCTCTTATTCTGAACATGTTGGCATTGCCAGTTTTGTAAGTGCTAATGGCTGCGAGAGTACCGATCCATCTGGTTACACGAGAACCTACCCTCACACTCGTAGTAGCTAATAAAAATGGATCATTATTTGAAATTTTTATATCAATTTTTCCTGGTTACAAATTTTGATTTAATTTTACAAAAATGTAATAATTAAAACTAAATTGATATCTCAAATTAAATGCCACCTGGGATTGATACAAATTGAAGATGTCGGCCCAAAATAACAGTAAACTTCGAGTTTAAAGATAGTTCTCAGTACAACTTGACAACCAAGTATCCCAATTTTCTATTTATTACATTATATTGGTTCCTTCTGCAATTTTTGCATCCAAATTCAAATCAGTTTATACATCGGAAGACACAACTAATATGCGGCAGCTCTCCTCCTTATATCTTAAACTAATATTTCTCTGACATTTGAGAAAAATACGGTCAAACATGATCTCCTTGCTCTCATTCCTTCATGGGCGACCGGAATCCATGGTATTTGTTCTTTCTTGTTGAAACACTGCTTATTCACTCGTCTTTTCCTAACCGTGATCATGCAAATTTCTTTTCATATCACTATTTTCTAGCTAAAAACACTGGTGTTTCCGGAAGTGACAGAAACTGGACCCCAACAACTACCTTTCATTTCAAAATTAAGCAAAGATTCAGTCAGCTTTATCCTTCCAGCGATCGAGTTGTCCTCGATACCTACATCTTTATCTAATCACCAGAGTTAGGCAAAGCCGAAGTGATAGGGAATTTGGCTGGCCGACTGTGCAGTCTCAACCTCAGTAGCGTTTGATGCAATTCAAGGGTTATCTGATCAAGATCAACACGAAAATTGTGATGTTCAACAGTCATTTTTAATTTTTAAAGCATTTTAACATCTAGTAGACTCGTATAACTGAGGACAATCTACAAAAAGTAGTAATTGTTATTAAGGTTTCTCGAAGTTGTAGGCCACGACTGCAATAGCGCTGGTGATCGAACGGCAATGAGCATCACTTCCACGATGCCGAAGTCTGTTAATCGCTTTTCAAGAGGATTTTATAGTTATTTAACCAACAATTACAGTTGTCTTCCAGTCATTATCTTCGTGAAGTGGCATTTTTTAATCTGTATAAAAATCACGACCCTGTAGATATTACATAAGTTGACAGAAGATTTCGACAAGATCCCACACGAAAATTTTCTCATGAAACTCAAACATTTTGGGATTAAAGGCGATCTACGGCTCTAGCTTTCAAGCTACCTTATTAACAGATTAACACTTTATTTAAATTTACGAAAATTGATCAAAATGTCTTCTATTATGTTCTAAACAAAATCGATCTCATCGTCTTATAATTTTTTCAAAAATATTAACTTAACAATAATAATTAATAACAATGACTTAATGTTGAAGAATTGCCTGACTAACGTCACTATCAAGAATCTTCAATTTTTTGACGTCATTAATGTGGTTTTTAAACACGGTATTTATAATTTTTTTATTATTATTTTAGAAGACTTTAACAATGATGTAGGTAATATTTCTTATCAGATTAACCATTATTTTTCAAAGAAATTTATAGTTGCCACTAAAATGCTATCTTCCAAATAAATAAATATTGGCTTATATCTACAATATTTTTATTATGATGATAAACACTACAGGTGATAATATTTGATCTAACATTTCTCCGTAGTAAAGTTACAAACTACAAGAAAAATATTAAAACAAAATGAAACTTGTTTTGACGTTATATTTTTGCTTACCTTTGCTCTTTTGTAAAATTCCAAACGGTACGACTTAGCAAAACTACTGAACTTACATACTAATGAGAGTTTAGCTTTATTTTTAGAGCAACGCATCATTGGTGGTCAAGTCGCTCGAGCCGGACAATTTCCATTTTCAGCAGCAATTTACAAAACCACAGCCGATGGTAATTATTTTTGTGGGGGAGCTCTTTACACCAATCAGTGGATTATAACAGCCGGCCAATGTGTTGACGGGTATAAGCATGAAGAAATTAATTCTACCTATTTTGAAATATTTTTTAGTGCTATTTTATTTACAATTTATTTAGGAGCAACCAATCTACAAACACCGGGATCAACAAGTGTTAGACTAGCAACAGACGAATATGTACTCCATCCAGAATTTAACCCTCTAACTTTGGAAAACGACATTGGTTTAATAAAACTTCGCATGCCAGTGGAAAGGACAGGTAGTTAAATTGTGTAATAAATTTTTGACATAATTGTAAATTATAATATTTTAAGACTACATTCAACCCATGACGAATTTACCATCAAGCAATGTGCCCGCAGGCGCAAGTTATCTTCAAGCAATTGGGTGGGGACAAACTAGTGATGGTACTCATTTGCTTGTTGTGTAAGTTAATTTGAAACATAAGTCATTTGCAGAAAACTCCGGTCTCGCAGACGAACTAAACTGGATAACACTTACAACAATTTCAAACGAAGAATGCAAAATAACATATGGAAATCAAATAACAGATCGTATGGTTTGTGTGGTTGGAAATTTTAATGAAGGTGCATGCACTGTATGTTTAACTTGTGTTTTTTTAAATCATTTCAGAAAAATTGGCTACACGAAAAATATTCTAGGGGGATACTGGAAGTCCTATAATGCAGTGGATTCGAGGCTACTATTCTGAACATGTTGGCATTTCCAGTTTTGTCAGTGCTAATGGTTGCGAGAGTACCGATCCATCTGGTTATACAAGAACGTTTCCTTACGTCAGTTGGATTAGAAATATAACTAGTAATTAGCAATGTACGGGGTGTAGACATAAATTTCGATTTTTTTGTATAGTGGATCAACGAAAATAGCAGTTGTAAACTTTGACTCTTTTATTACTTAAAGCAATACCTCTCTATTTTGTCATTAGGCTTCGGATCTTAGGTTTTTTGCCCTTTTCTATCTACTTCAGGCATTGCAGAGAAATTTATATATAAAGTGTTAATTAAACGACCTAATTGTAAATTTTAAAAGACTTAAAATAGGATTCCACGACCAACGAAGCGGACGTGCTTGCACAATAGAGATTTTCCGTAAATTCGTTGCTTTGAGTTTAATGGTACGGGTTGGTGTCGCCAACTGACAACGCTGGCCTGCATTTCATTTAGATTATAGAAGGAAGGAGGTGAATCTCTGAAAAAGCATTTTATTTTAGAAGTTTATTGTTAGTGATACTGAGTATCTTTGCGTGTTAGCGAGTGTGCTGGGGCCGGTTTTGAGTTTTGTGCATACAATAAAGAATCCTCAAAATGCCTAAGGTAAAATCATCCATGAAAGATAAAATCAAATTATGGTTAGAGAATAATTTGGACACTAATTTCCAATTTCCTTCTTCAACCAAAGACAATGAGCTATTCTGCAAAGTGTGTGGAAAAGATATAAGTAACCATTTAAAATACTGAAGCTTGATTTATGTTCACATTTTTCTTTCCTAGTTTAAGTGCGAAAAAAAATCACTCTTTGAACAACACTGCAGTGGCGATGCACATAAAAAGAACGAGCATAAGTCCAGTAAACAGACTTTATTAAACATTAGTTGCGACAGTGATTTTACGCAATTTTGAAGCGATTTATGTAGGGCACTTACCGCAGCAAAAATATTCCATGGAATAAAATTAGTTGTCCTGAGTTTAAAAATTTTATGCATAAATATACAGGAAGGCATTTACCCTCAGAAAGCACTCTGAGAAAATAGTATATTATTAGCCAAGGTTGCAGAGCCAAGCATTTTAGACCGAGCGCAAATTAGAACCCGAGACGCGCAGCGTCGAGGGCTCTGAAGCGCGAGGTCTAGAAGTGGCTTTGCAACCGTGGTTAATATACTATTTTTTTCACTAGTAGAAACCATAAGACAATAAACTGAAAAAATAAACGTTCAATTTTTTGACGCAACATAATTTTGTTTTGATTTCTGATCAAACTTAATCTAAATCTTCAACACAAAGAAAACCGTTTATACTTGTCGCTGAGTTAATCATTTTATCTTCTACCGTCTACCAACTACCATGCGTATACTCAAGTAATGTTTGTAGCACACATTTGTTCATTTTTTAAGAAATAATCACATCAAACATTGCGTACATAACCTCAATTTTTCTTTTTGAACCGGTGGTCGCAAAAGTTGAATTTGCTACCTCTAAATGAGTCGACATTTGCATGCGTCATGGCTGCTAGTGAAAAAAATTATTTACCAACAGATTACAGTATGGTGAGCACTAGAATTTTTATTTAAAAATTTTTTAACATAAATTTTATAATTTACAGATAACGTAATTTGCGGTAATGGAAATGCTACCAACAATACATACATAAATGAAAACGTAGATTGTTCAATATTTAAATTTGCACCCATCACTTCTTGTGATGTGGAACGCACGTTTTCAAAACTTAAAAGTGTTTTAAGCGATCAAAGGTGTAAATTTACAGCCGAAAATTTAGAGAAATATATAGTTTGTTCTTGTAACTCACTTTACATACCTGAATTAATATTTTATTTTTTGTTAAAAGCGACTTGTTTTAATTTGATCACCATTTTTTTGCGATAACTTACAATTAGTGGACGTAACTATAGATCGTGTATTTATTTAATCATTTTTTTGTTTGTTACGCAAAATATTTGTTTCTATGATGTTTTATTTAATGTTTTTTTTTAAATATATATTTTTTTGATGTAGACTTTTTCGTTGAGCAAATATTTTTTCCTCCAGGTTTTTAACCTAAACTAAGATTTTTATAACCTAATTCGTCAATTTTGGGACCTAAAAATATCTCCTTTTATTCACTTTTTAACGACCTAAAATCCGAAACCTAGTTATCATACATGTTTTCTACGACTTAAATTTTGAGGTTGTATTCATGAACACTCTCACAGCGAAGTGTCTACCAAAAGCACATTGTTCTAATTTCGACAATATTTAATGTGTTTTTATTTATGAAATGAAGAATTCGGTTCTTAAAGCTTATTCATATTTCTTAATTTCTTCATTCTTATATTTTGCTTTTTTTTTAATTTCCATAGCCATCTTTTCACAACAAGAAACTTAAAACATGGTTAAAATGGTACATTTTTGCAAGGAAATATGGATTTTGCAATTATGGGGCGGAGCCTAATTGCAAAATCGTTATTTCCTTATACAAATTTTTCACTTTAAGAGTGTTTTGAGCGTCTAAGAATAAAAAATAGTCACAATTGAGATGGGGTGGGTGGGCGAGGGTGACGTTTTCCTTTTTTTTTTTTCTTAATACACATAGTATTCATCCTCATAAACATGTTTTTACTGTCTTGTAAAGAAATAAGTATTTTGCAGTTAAACTCCGCCCCCTTGGCTCACGACGAATAAAAAAAAATCATCACAATTGAGACAGGGTGGGTGGGCGGGTTTAGATTTTGCCTTTTTGTGTTAAGGTGTGCAGACTTCTTTTCACAACATGAAACATAAAATATGTTTATAATGGAAAATTTGTATATGGAAATATCGAGAAGTTTCATTTTGTAAAAAGAAGTCTGCCCATGTTAAAACAAAACGACAAAATCTAAGCCCGCCCACCCACCTTGTCTCAATTGTGATGATTTTTTTTTATTTGGCGTGAACCAAGAGGGCGGAGCCTAGCTGCAAAATGCTTATTTCTTTACAAGAAATTAAAAACATGTTTTTGAGTATCGGGTTATCAAAAAATACTATGTACATTAAGAAAAAAAGCCAAAATATAAAGCCCGCCCACCCACCCCTTCTCTATTGTGGTGAATTTTTGTAAGGAAATATGGATTTTGCAATTATAAATTTTTGTTTTAGTGAATATTTAATCAAGAGATTGTGATATAATAATTCTTATCACATTATCTGTTTATAGCTACAATATTTTTATTATGACTAAAAACATTACAATTGTGATAATGTTTTATTAAAAAATATATACAGTAAAGTTACAATCTACAAGAAGTACATTAAAACAAAATGAAACTTATCTTTATGTTCTATTTTTATTTATCTTTGCTCTTGTGTAATGTCCAAAACGGTATAAAAACTTGTCATAACAATTGGACAAAACATATTAATGAGTTAATGACACTTTAGCTTTACTTTTAGAACAACGTATCATTGGTGGTCAAGTTGCCCGGGCAGGACAATTTCCATTTTCAGCAGCAATTTACAAAAACACACTAGATGGCAATTATTTCTGTGGTGGGGCTCTTCTGACAACTCAATGGATTATAACAGCTGGCCAATGTGTTGACGGGTATAAGCATGAAGAGATTAATTCTAACAATTCATAAATATTTTTAGGGCTATTTTATTTACAATCTATTTGGGCACAAATAATATAGAAACACCAGGATCAACAAGTGTTAGGCTGGCAACAGACGAATATGTACTCCATCCAGAGTTTAACCCTCTAACTTTGGAAAACGACATTGGTTTGATCAAACTTCGCATGCCAGTGGAACGCACAGGTACTTAAATTGCATAGTAAACTTTTGACATTATTATAAATCATATGTGTTTTAAGACTACATTTTACCGATATCAAATTTGCCCTCAAGTAACTTGCCGGCAAGTGCGGGTGCTCTTGACGCTATTGGGTGGGGACAGACGAGTGACAATTCTGAACTCGCAGACGAACTAAACTGGATCCCAGTTACAACAGTTTCAAACGAAGAATGCCGAATAACATATGGAAATCAACTAACAGATGGTATGGTTTGTATAGTCGGAAGTTTCAACGAAGGTGCATGTACAGTACGTGATACCATATGATTTTACTAATTTTCGAAAAATTAGCTAAACAAAATATTCTAGGGTGACACTGGAAGTCCGTGGATTCGAGGTGTTTATTCCACACATGTTGGCATATCCAGTTTTGTCAGTGCCAATGGTTGCGAAAGTACTGACCCATCCGGTTACACAAGAACTTATCCCTATCTTAGCTGGATTAGAAACGTAACCGGAACCTCACAATAATAAATGTAATACATTTGAACTGTCTTATCAGTTATTTCAAGAAGCCATAAACTAAATAATAAGTAGCTTGATGATAGACATCTCTCATAAATTTTATCATTTTATTATTGATAAATAAAGTTGTAAAATAAAATCACACAAGAGCCAAATTGAGACCTCTGGGTGAAAAGTCAGTCAAAAAAAATTATCAACATGAAAATCTTCATACTTTTGTGTTTATCGCAAATTTGGTTAACTGTTTCTGCAGTGGTAAGTGGTTAAAAATTCAAAACCTTATTTCTTTTTATTGAAATCTATCCAGAATGCGGAATTAAGGGGCAGAAATGGTAAGAAATATATACGCAGCAAAGCAAAAAGTTAACAAAATTTCGTAGGAAGTCGAATTATTGGTGGAGAGGTTGCTTGGGCTGGCCAGTTTCCATACATGGCTGCTATATATAAAGCCACCAACGACGGTAACTATTTCTGTGGAGGTGCCCTGCTTGATGATCAATGGATTTTAACAGCTGGTAGTTGCGTAGATGGGTATAATTTAAAGCTAAATATTTCTTAAATTTAGTTTTTTTTCGTTTTGAAGGGCTCTTTTGTTCACTATTTATTTAGGAACGGCTAACTTAAAAGAAATAGACACTTCAACCGCGCTTCGATTGGCAACAGATGAATATATTTTGCACCCAAATTTTAATCCGGACACTTTGGAAAACGATGTTGGTGTAATTAAACTGAGAATGCCTATAACATTTACTAGTAAGAACGAACGTTAAATTTTGTGTCTGCTTCACAATATTTTTTTAGCTTACATAAGACCAATTAACTATTTGCCAGATTTCGAACTCCTGCCAGGAACTCCAGTCGTAGGAATGGGGTGGGGACAAATTAGCGACGGTACAATTGAACACTATTATTATTTGTTATTAGTATCTGTAAATATATATATATTTATTTTTAGATGACTCTGGTTTAGTCGATGAAATGCGCTTTGTGTACCTGGTTCCGTTATCCAATGATGAATGCAGACTTATTTATGGCAATCAACTCACTGAACACATGGTTTGTGCTGCTGGAAACAACAACGAAGGATTTTGTTTGGTTAGGACAAACTATTCTTGATTTTGGGCAGAATTATTTTTTATTGTCATTATTTTTTTTTTTAATAGGGTGATAGTGGCACTCCTCTTGTAAGACTCAGAAACGGCCCAACATACACACATATGGGAATTGCTAGTTTTATTAGCCAGAATGGGTGTGAGAGCACTGATCCGTCTGGGTATACTAGAACACTGGATTTTGTTGACTGGATAAGAAATGTAACGGGAACCGATAAATAAATTTTACTGGTTGTCATTTCAAAATAAATCATTATCTGCAAAATTTTTGTTTTGAAAAATTGTTCCCTATTTTGTTATTTTAGAGTCGAACTAGTTCCCAAAAATAGAATTTTCTTGTTAAAGTATTGGAAACTATGTGGTTTAATCACTTAGTTTCTTCTAACTTTAGACAATAAAATTTGAGTTTGCAAATATAGACAAATAACTTTTCTGAAATAAGTAACTGGATGCAAATACACAAGTTATTACGGGCGTGTGGCGTCAGATTTTAAAGCTACGTCAGTTAACAGGAGCACAACAAAAGTACTCCTGGGGCGTGCTAGCACAAGCGGGGTTTGAGGCTACCGGTCTGGGGCTGTTCTCCCCCCACGACGGTGATTCTATCTATCGCAAAGCCTACCCGCACGCACCTCCATTACGATCATGCTGTGCGAAACCAGGCCATTACGGTCACCAGACCCGCAGTTAGATCTCGACTATTGGTCCAAGTCGAGAGCACTACAACATCGGCGGCCGCCCCTGAATCTATCCAAACTTGTGGGCTTGTACAGGTGACACAATAAATCTCGCCAGCCCGACTAGGAACCGCACTTCGCTTCTGCCACGTTTTCTGTGTTATTTAACATCAATTCCATTTTTAAATATTCAATCACTTATAACTCTGATATTAAGAACTGAACAACTGCTAAAGTTTCAACGAGCAATAAATAACATTTAAATTCGCCATACAATCTTGTGAAATTTTAAACAACAAATAATTCTTATATGAGATTAAAATTAGACATCAAATAATTTAGATGATAGAAACATTCATCAACAAAGTATTTACAAAACAAACTTAGCAAGGATTTATGAAACAAAAAATCTGGTGTGAAATGAACTTGTAAAAATAGAAATATTATGTTTTTACTTTGTTTTAAATCTTGGATTCTACAACTTGTCAAAATCAGTCAGTGAAATAGAGAAAAGAGGTGGACGGGACTGAGTTTAACTTTTTTCTAAAGAGTCTTATAGGCAAGCAGTAGCCCCG
Organism: Zophobas atratus; assembly: GCA_022388445.1. Classification (NCBI taxonomy): domain Eukaryota; kingdom Metazoa; phylum Arthropoda; class Insecta; order Coleoptera; family Tenebrionidae; genus Zophobas; species Zophobas atratus. The sequence continues at coordinate 49,270,467 of CM039445.1, read as the reverse complement.
CCCACCCGCCCTCTATTTTATTAGGGAGTACGTGATTTGCCAAAATCAGTCTTATCTCAGCAAATACTAGCCCCCCCACCCGCCCTCTATTTTTTTCAGAGGCTAGTGATTTGCCAAAATCACTCTTAACAAAAAAAAAAAAACTGAAAAATTGCAAAACGAAAAATCGAAGAAATGAAAAACTGAAAAATTAAAAATTGAGAAGTGAAATTGCTGATCGAAAAATTGCATAATCTAAAAATTGAAACAATTTAGTAAACATTAAATTGTATTAAAAAAATGTAATCCTAGATTCAATCATGTATTTATCAATATAAAATCCAACTTCCGTTTTCAGAGCCAATAAGAATGAACTATCAAAACGGCCTAGGGGTGGGTGGGCGGGGCCACTTTTACTTTGTTTTAAATCTTGGATTCTACAACTTGTTAAAATCAGTCAATGAAATTGAGAAAAGAGGTGGACGGGACTGACTTTAAAATTGTGAGATTAAAGAAATATTTTATGAGGTGAAAATTTGCAGTTATCAAAATTTACATGAGATTAATAATTGCCACACTTTTTCAATGATTCAAACAAAGAGTTTACATTGTACCAAATTATATCATGATCTAAGTGATTGGTTACTTTAAAACAATTTACTTTGAGAGTTTAAAACACCGCCAACTGGTTACCCCAACAAAACACATAATAAACAAACACAAAAATATCCAATCATCGCTCCGAGGGAAAAAAGCGTCTCGGTGATATAAATTTTAAGTCGTTGCGAGGAAAAAGCGTCTCGGTAATGTAAATTTTAAAATCGTTGCGAGGAAAAAGCATCTCGGTGATGTTATTAATCTCTAGCGTCGCGAGGACGAACCTCGATGAATTAATCAATCCGTAGCGTTGTGAGAGCATGCCTCGATGAATTAATCATGATAACGATGATAACCACCTAAGGGAAGAAATTATCATAACCCCCGCCAGTTCGCAGTATAATGAACTTGTTTATCTTCCGTAAATGAACTATTAGCAATCTTGTGTGAAGAATTAAGAAGTGTTATAATGTAACACTTACGTATATGCACCCAGAAACCTATTCGTAATGAAATAACAAAGGTGTTTTTCTTGACTAAGTGAATTTCATGAAATCTTCTAGCCAGTGGTTTATTTAAATAATCCTGATTGTTAGACTGTGTTTGCACTAGCTGATGATTAAGAAAAACTAACTTGATTGGTGAATTTACAAATAATGAAACAAATTTACAGCACGTGTTTCTCGTTGAACGGAAGTCCGCATTTTTCCGATTAAAGGTTGCAAGGATTAATCGCGCAGGTTGGGGACAACAGAGTGACATCAGTTACGATTGATTATCCGTAAACAAAGGCTTCCTCCCATTTTATTAACTACCAAACCAACTAATTTAAACCTAGCTCTTATCACGTGGTTACACTCACACAAGCACATTCAGACTGATGCACCGCCATGCAGTTTCTGTCTCTAAAAACCAACCAACCCTCTAACTAAAAACTCCTTAGTGCTACCAAGCCGCCATCTAACTCAATAATCATGCAAAACTAACCCCTAGGCGCTAGCGTTTCCGTGCACCAGATTGCCTATGTTTAACGATTTTTTTTGATGAATTTTTTTTTTCTCTTTCAAATTGAAATTATTCAAATGTGATTTCGCTCCGCTGTTAATTAATTTCAGCGCGAAAACTTTGATTTAAATTCGGTCACCACAACACATTTGTGAATTGTTTGTTATATAGCACACTCGTATAGGTATAATAAAAAAACAAAATAACGATTTCCCCACTGCTTATCAAACGTTCTTAGTGTTGAATTACAATATTAGCATTCGTGTGTGGGCGCCAGATTTAGCACTCGCCAAACTGTTGACTAAAGACCCAAGAGGTGTTGCCCCTGGTGATGGTTTACTAAAAATTAGCTTCAAGAATGACACACCAATTTTTTGCAAAATTTCTGAAAACGAAGTCGGGCTTCGTACACCCATTCATTAGTCACTTACTGACACTTACGGAAGTAAAACTTAAGCCTGAATTTATTATGAACTTCGGAAAACATTTTTCTCGAAATGAAAATTCTGCTTCTGTGCCAAAAGACACCTGGGTACTTTTGATTCACTCTCAAAGATGTAGTCTTAAAAAAGACTGATTTATCTGCTCTGATCATGGAAGAAAGAATTAAAATTTCGCGCTGAAGAAAAAACAACTACGCGAAATCGCAATCGAAAATATGCGAAATATGTAAATTTGATTTATTGTTTGTAAATTCACAGTTCATGTTAGGATTTTAATCGTTAACTGTTTCTAACACAATTTAACAGTCATGAGATTGTTTAGATAAAGCACTTGATAGGAGATTTCATGAGGCTCACTTAGTGAGGGCTCATCCTTTGTTTATCAAGTTATAAATAAGGTTTCGGGATGTACATTATATCACTTCTTAATTCCTCACACAAAATTCATAATAGTTTATTTACGGCAGTTAAATCAACCTACCGGTGTCCACTGTGGGAAAAAGGACCGTAGAAAGGTAGAATTCATAATATCGTGGACTGAGGAACGGGAGGATTAATTTTATTTCCCTTAGGCACTTGTCATCCGGAAATCACCGAGACGAAGTCTCGCGACGTGGGAAATTACACCACCAAGACGTAATTCTCGCGACGAGGGATGCATTTTGTGTTTATTTATAATGTGTTTGTTTGGGATAACCTGGGGACAGTCCACGATATAAACTCTCAAAACTGATCGTTTTAAGTATAGTTTTTGCAAACTACCACCGGACAGTGGAGATCACAAAAATTAAGCAACAAAGACGACCCTAATCAAATTACAAAGTATCGAAAATTATGATCCCACCTCTTTTAGCCGGTCGCCGGGCAGTTTAATTAGGAAATCTTAGAAACGATACTCAGGACAGGACTCGTTATTACGTTTCCTACATTTCTAGTTAGCTACATACGTAATTGTAAAATAAATGTTTTATTTTTTTACACTCGTACATTATAATAATAATAATCATTAGCTCAATAAAACTTGGTGAATACGGGCCTGGCGAAGCCCCGAATGCATAATAGCAAAGAAGATTTTATTTATGGTAGACTGTATAACCACTCACTTGGATCAAGGCATCATGTAAATTCTTTATTTGAATCGTTGATAAAGTGTGGTATAATTTAGCATCATGTAAATTCTTTCTTTGAATCGTTTATAAAGTGTGGCAAATATGTATTAACTCCATGTAATTTTGTTAGCTTTGCAATTTTTCACCTCATGCAATTTTTTCTCTATCTTGCAATTTTTTATAACTTGTTCAGTTGTAATTTAATATCAGAGTTATAGAGAGCGAACATTTAAATGGAATTGAGGTAAAGAACACAGAAATACGGAAACGGAGTGCGCGGTTGCTTGTCGAGCTGGCAGTCGCGCCATCTGCATAAAAAACGCAAATCTTGAATAGACGTCAGGAAATAGAAGGATGCTGGGTGGCATGTACTTGCCGATAGAGTTAAATCACCGTCGTGGTGGGAGAACAGCCACAACCAGGAGCCCCAAACTCCCCTCGTGCTACAACCCCAACTATGGGTAATTTTGCTGTGTTCTAGAATGAAATTGATATAATTCGGTCTCTTATCTCGATCCGGGTGCCCTCTCAACTTTTGGAGTCATAAACATTCACGAGAAGGCACCCTGGTGTCGCTGCATACAGTTTTTATTAAATTATGTTGTTATCATAATTTTAAATTTGGCGCCACAGGTCCGTAATAACTTGTGTATTTGCATCCAGTTACTTCAGATTTTTTTCTTATGGAGTTTCACAAAAAGTAACGGGGATCCTAAAACAGGTCGATGACCTGTAGACAGAAAGTAACGGCGGTTCTAAGACAAGTCAAATGAGGTTAAACTGTCTTAGAACCCCCACTACATAAACACTTTAGCGAATATGAAAACGTAAGTTGCCCATTTTGTCTGCTTATAGCCTGTCTTCTTTCTTCTACCATTTGTGGGTAATATTATCACTAAAAAAATTTAATATATAGTACCAAAATGAAAATATTCCTTGTTTTCTTGTGTGTATTAGAAATTTGGTTACTTGTATTTGAAGAGGTAAGTTGCCACTTTGAATTAAAAAAATATGTTTCTGTTATAATGTATTCAGAACCTGGAATGGAAATGGTAAGAAATGTAAATATAGCAGAACAAAAAATATAAATATATACTGTTAACTTTTTTTACTATTCGTCTTAGTCTTATAACATACAATTTTTCTTCACACTTCTTTCAGATTGGTTATTTAAAGAAAAAATTCAAAATGAATTCATTATTGCGTCGTAAATTTTTAAGATGTATTTGAAGTCAATTTGAAACGACACTACTTGTGATTGCAAAGTACTTTCAACAATCAACATATATGTCCAAGGTTCTACGAGTAATCTAAAATTTTACCGATAAAACAGATAAACATCTCACACATCAACAAATAATGTTATTGAAAAACATTTTTTAATAACTACTTTAGAAAAAAGTCATGAATTTAGTAGTACTAGTTTCCTGTTTGTTGATACTTTGTAATCAACCAGTCCGCATACAAGCAAGATCAAAAGGTAAATGCTTATATTAAACAAATATTTATATAGATATTATAATACAAATAATACGTTTAGTACTTCCTTTTAGGGAACCGTATCATTAGTGGTCACGACACACAGATCCGAAATTACCCATATACAGCAGCCATTTACAAAAAAACAAGTGGTGGAAACTTCTTCTGTACTGGGGCACTTATCAGCAATCAGTGGTTAGCAACCGCCGGTCAGTGCGTAACAAAGTAATTTTCTTCGAAAATGTTACTACATTTTTACTTACATATTTTCCGTTTTTAGTGCCACAAAATTTACTATTCGGCTAGGATCGGAAAGTCTGAGTCGTGATGACCCCAATGCTCTGGACCTGGTTACCAAGGAGTATGTATTACATCCCGATTTCGACCCAGTTACCTTAGAAAATGATGTAGGTCTTATCAAACTACAACAGACTGTTACTTTTACGGGTAAACACACCACACGCAAAAGCATTTTCAAAAATTTTCTTTTTTTTCGTTTCAGATTACATCAAGCCTTTGAATTTGACGAGTGATTTTATATAGAAGACTATAGATCTGTTCAGACAGTTGGCTGGGGACAGATAAGCGATGGTAATAATTTACCTTGTTAAGTGAAACCTTAGTACGACTTTTTTATTGTAGACCAAGCTGGATTAGTTGATATTCTTCAATACGTTTATTTGTTAACTATGAAAAACGAAGAATGTAAAAATATCTATGGGCCTCAAATCACTGACAACATGATTTGCATCCAAGGAGACAACAGAATTGCAGTCACTTGTAGGGTGAGCAGTGTTATATAACATATATAACAGTATGAATGATAATAATAACTTAAAATCATAATTTTAGGGTGATCTTGGAAGTCCTTTAATTCTGATGGATAACAATATCGTATACTACTTAGTAGGCGTTTCCAGCTGGATAAGTGCAAATGGGTGTGAGACCTACGACCCTTCAGGATTTACAAGAATTGCACCTTACCTATCTTGGACAAATAATGTCACTTCAAACGTCTTTACGTAATAAAGCCTTTAGTTGTTTTTATAAAAGTTTAAATTTCGTAAAACATTGCGTCAAAAAATTGGCGCCCGAGTTCTCCCTGGGGTAATCGCATACGTTAATAAAATTCCGAAGGCAAACCAAGAACCAGAAGTCAAAGAAAGAGAAAGAAAGGCGACATAATGATACTGACATTGAGTAGGATCTAGAAAGAATAGAAAACAAAGAGTATGAAAAATTGGTCTAAAGAGTTTAGACAGTACTTCCCTCGCTGTCGGAAACTTGACGACTGCATGCCTATTGTGTTTTTTTTTCTCATTACATTTTTGTAGTGGGAATTTAAAAAAAAATTGTGATGACGTCATCAACATTTTTGCAAGGACACGTATATCAGTTGGGATAGATGTAGTGTAATACTAAGAATAAAATTATTGTATTCCCAAATTTTCGGGAAAATGAATTGGGTCGTTTTGAATATTGATTTCTTATAATCAATAAAATAACGAAACAATTTACTCAGGTATACGGCGCCGGTGTGTAATATCTAGAGAGCGGATTTCTGTCGGGCTAGGCAAGGCCAAACTCGGTACGGCTCGTGCGGGATGCGAATTCATTGCGGTTGCGGACTGCACTTCGTTTATTTGAGATTAGAATAACGCTGTTCCGTTGCACTCTGCTGTTAATTCCCGTTCTCATTTACTTAGTCGTTTGATTAATAAATCGTTAATTATATTTATGGAATTAGTACCGATTAAACGTGACGTAGCCCGACAAAAATCCGCTGTCTGGTAATATGAAAGGCAACTGAAAATCGTTTATGTATAAACATTCTTAATTTTAGATGACAAGCGTAACAGCATACGTGAGAGTCAAACAGAGAAACTGTAAACAAAACGACCATCGGTTTTATTGCTTCGACTTCCGCTTATTATATAAAACATTGTTTTTATTTTTAATTCTTGACGGTGAAATTCACAATTGGTTGATTATAAACATGTCTATTCCACATTCGCGGAACCAAGTGAGCGCATAAAACAAATGCAGGTCTGTAATGTTAAAGTCGATGTAAATAAGCGTGCTACCCTTATGTTTCAACCGAGTATTTCCTTTAACAAATTTGTGTGCTACCAAATTGGGTTGGTTGGGGTGTAATACTAATAATAAGTGTTGCCTTTAATTTAATCAATAAAATAAATTGACTTCATTAATTTTTTTGAACCACCTCTTAAGAAAATCTAAAAAATATGAATGGAATGATATATCACAAGTACAACCTCATCATATTTTTTGCATTTTAGATAGGATTTATTCAGCAAAATTTAAGGGTGACGTCATCAATTTTTTTAGGAGGGATGAACAAATACATTTTGAACAAAAGTTTACCATGCTTATAATAACTTTAAAATATTCCCAAGATTTCAAAGCATTCGGTTTTGTAATTCCTGATTAAATCGATAAAATAAATTCACGCCTTCATTAATATTTTTGAGTCACCCTGCATATTCAAATCCAAAAATATGAATGGAATGATAAATCACAAGTACAGACTCATCATATTTTGTACATTTTAGATACGATTTATTCGGCAAACTTTTGAGCTGACGTCATCAGTTTTTTGTAGAAGATAACCAAATATATTTTGACTAAAAATTTATTATGCTCTTTATAACCTTAAAACATCTGCAAGATTTCAAAGCATTCGGTTTTGTAGTTCCTGATTAAATCAATAAAATAAATTTACGCATTCATAAATTTTTTTGAGTCACCCTGTATATGCAAATCGAAAAAATTTGAATGGAATGATAAATCACAAGAAGAGACTCACCATATTTTGTACATTTTAGATAGGATTTATTCAGCAAAATTTTGTGGTGACGTCATAAATTTTTTAGGGGGGACGACCAAATACATTTTGATCAAAAATTTACCATGCTTATGATAATTTTAAAATATCTTCAAGATTTCGAAGCATTCGGTTTTGTAGTTCCTGAGTAAATCAGTAAAATAAATTTACGCTTTCATTTATTTTCTTGAATCACCCTGTATATGCAAATCCAAAAAATATGAATGGAGTGATAGATCACAAGTACAGACTGATCATATTTTGTACATTTTAGATATGATTTATTCGGCAAATTTTCGAGCTGACGTCATCAAGTTTTTGGAGGGGATAAGCAAATATATTTTGACTAAACATTTATTATGCTCTTTATAACCTTAAAATATGTGCAAGATGTCAGAGCATTCCGTTTTGTAGTTCCTGATTAAATCAATAAAATATATTTACGCATTCATTAATTTTTTTGAGTCACTCTGTATATGCAAATCCAAAAAATATGAATAGAGTGATAGATCACAAGTACAGACTCATCATATTTTGTACATTTTAGATATGATTTATTCCACAAACTTTTGAGCTGATGTCATCAAGTTTTCGGAGGGGATAAGCAAATATTTTTTGACTAAAGATTTATGATGCTCTTTATAGCCTTAAAACATCTGCAACATTTCAGAGCATTCGGTTTTGTAGTTCCTGATTAAATCAATAAAATATATTTACGCATTCATTAATTTTTTTGAGTCACCCTGTATATGCAAATCCAAAAAATATGAATGGAGAGATAGATCACAAGTACAGACTCATCATATTTTGTACATTTTAGATATGATTTATTCCACAAACTTTTGAGCTGACGTCATCAAGTTTTTGGAGGGGATAAGCAAATATTTTTTGACTAAAGATTTATGATGCTCTTTATAGCCTTAAAACATCTGCAACATTTCAAAGCATTCTGGTTAGCAGATTAAAAATTAAATTTCAAAATATTGTTTTATAATTTTGATTTTTTTTCCAAAAATCTGGACGTTTCGGGTGAAAAGTCGATTCAGAGTTGTAAACTACATGTGTAGGACTATGTTATTTTATACAATTGAAGACCCATTTACTATGTACAATTTTGAAGTGACGTCATCGCATTAGTGGTGGGGATGATTAGACAAATTTTGGTTAGCGTTTTACCATCTACATGATATTCTTAATATAAGTACAAAATTTCACAACAATCGGTCGAGTACTTTCGGAGATTATCTGTCTAATAAAAATCCGGGACAACAGACGGACAGACGGACAGACGGACGGACAGACGGACAGACGGACGGACAGACGGACAGACGGACAGACGGACAGACAGACGGAAATGGGAGACCTATTTCTTCGTCTTCTAGGGGTCATGAAAGATCGAGAAAACGTAAAAGTAGAGAGTCGGCCGACGGACTCGATTACAATACCTCCTTTGCTTACGCTCGGGAAGTAAAAAACGACTAATTACTTTGATCACCTTGATATTTTTCAAGAGTTACAGTTTTTGGCTGAAAATGGACTCTCGTTTTAGGCATTTTATTTTTTATTTAAAAAATTCATAGGTTTTTTTTGAAAATGCAACATAGTGTCTTAAATATTTTTATGTCACGAGCATGTATATTGTATCGCACTGCTCTTAAAATTTTTTTCTGAAAAATTTCAGTTTCACAAATCCGGCCCTGTGCACTTTCACAATGGGTAATGATTAAGGGTGCTGTAAACTACCCACAAACTTAAACACGGAACCGGTTCATAAAATTCATATATTTTTAACACAACTTTATTAAAAAATCAGAACGTTTTGCTGGTGAACCAAAATACAAAATATTAAAAAAAGGCAACAGAAGCCTGAGAAAATACCATACAGCGCCGATGTTTTTGTTATAAATTAATAGTAAACATACATAGACAACGCCCTCATGTATTTTATTTTAAATTTTAAATTAGAAATAAACGTTAATTTTGTCGAAGGCATTGTGTCAACAGAAAGATGTAAAAGTATTTCAAAAGAATATTGTCTATAAATAACACAGCATTATTAATAAGTGAGCTACCATTCTGCATTTAAGTTGATGCTTATGCAATTTTTTATGTGGCGAAATATGTATTATTGTATACTTAAATTCTGAGTATTAAAAAATTCAGTTCTAAAATATATTAAGCTTTTTTAAAAAAACAGGAAAAGTTATCTAGTTCTACAGTTTTTCAAATAATTAGAAAGTACTTGAAGCATTTTCAGTACTTCAAGTATTTGTAAGTACTTGAAGTATACCTCCAGTACTTCAAGTACTCGTAAGTACTTGAAGTAATGTACTTGGCTTGTACTTCAAGTACATCTGAAAAGTACTTGATACTTGAAATACTCTTGCTGAAAGTAAGTACTTGGTACTTTACTTGAACACTATTTCAAGTAGTACTTTGTACTTGGTACTTCAAGTACTTTTTTTGAATACTTTGAACAGCTCTGAAAGCAAACATTAAAAACTCACTTTAAAATTATTGCTGGTGGAATAAAACAATTAGAAACTACAGGTTTAAAATTAAACCAAAGTATGGAAATTGTGGAAAAAGTGTATACATCTTTAAAAAACACACCAGGAAAGGTGGAGGAAATGGCGTTCCAAAAATTATGTTCTCTATTTAAAAAGAATCCAGGATACGATTTTATATGTTCAGTAAATAACGTAATTTGCGGTAATGGAAATGCTATCAACAATACATACATAAATGAAAACTTAGAGTGTTCAGTATTTAGTTTTGCACCCATCACTTCTTGTGATGTGGAACGCACGTTTTCAAAACTTACAAGTGTTTTAAGCGATCAAAGGTGTAAATTTACAATCGAAAATTTAGAGAAATATATAGTTTGCTCTTGTAACTCACTTTACATACCTGAATTAATATTTTATTTTTTGTTAAATGCGACTTGTTTTAATTTGATCACCATTTTTTTGCGATAACTTAGAATTAGTGGACGTAACTATAGATCGTTTATTTATTTAATCATTTTTTTGTTTGTTACACAAAATATTTGTTTCTATAATGTTTTATTTAATGTTTTTTTTTTAAATATATATATTTTTGATGTATGCATTTTCGTTTAGCAAATATTTTTTCCCCCAGGTTTTTAACATAAACTAAGATTTTTATAACCTAATTCGTCAATTTTGGGTCCTAAAAATATCTCCTTTTATTCACTTTTTAACGACCTAAAATCCGAAGCCTAGTTATCATACATGTTTTCTACGACTTAAATTTTGAGGATGTATTCATGAACACTCTCACAGCGAAGTGTCTACCAAAAGCACATTGTTCTAATTTCGACAATATTTAATGTGTTTTTATTTATGAAATGAAGACTTCGGTTCTTAAAGCTTATTCATATTTCTTAATTTCTTCATTCTTATGTTTTGCTTTTTTTTTTTCTTAATTTCCATAGCCATCTTTTCACAACCAGAAACTTAAAACATGGTTAAAATGGTAAATTTTTGCAAGGAAATATGGATTTTGCAATTATGGGGCGGAGCTTATACAAATTTTTCATTTTAAGAGTGTTTTGAGCGTCTAAGAATAAGAAAATAGTCACAATTGAGATGGGGTGGGTGGGCGGGGGCGACATTTTCTTTTTTTTTTTCTTAATATACATAGTATTCATGCTCATAAACATGTTTTTACTGCCTTGTAAAGAAATAAGTATTTTGCAGTTAAACTTCGCCCCCTTGGCTCACGACGAATAAAAAAAAATCATCACAATTGAGACAGGGTAGGTGGGCGGGTTTAGATTTTGCCTTTTTGTGTTAAGGTGTGTAAACTTCTTTTCACAACATGAAACATAAAATATGTTTATAATGGAAAATTTGTATAAGGAAATATCGACAAGTTTCATGTTGTAAAAAGAAGTCTGCCCATGTTAAAACAAAACGACAAAACCTAAGCCCGCCCACCCACCCTGTCTCAATTGTGATGATTTTTTTTTATTTGGCGTGAACCAAGGGGGCGGAGCCTAGCTGCAAAATGCTTATTTCTTTGCAAGAAATTAAAAACATGTTTTTGAGTATCGGGTTATCAAAAAATACTATGTATATGAAGAAAAAAGCCAAAATATAAAGCCCGCCCACCCACCACTTCTCTATTGTGGTGAATTTTTTTCTTAGAAACTTAAACCACATTTAAAATTGTGAATTTTTGTAAGGAAATATGGATTTTGCAATTATAAATTTTTGTTTTAGTAAATATTTAATCAAGAGATTGTGATATGATAATTCTTATCACATGATCTGTTTATAGCTACAATATTTTTATTATGACTAAAAACATTACAGTTGTGATAATGTTTTATTAAAAAAAAATGTATAGTAAAGTTACAATCTACAAGAAGTACATTAAAACAAAATGAAACTTATCTTTATGTTATATTTTTATTTATCTTTGCTCTTGTGTAATGTTCAAAACGGTATGAAAACTTGTCAACAATTGGACTAACGTATTAATGACAGTTTAGCTTTACTTTTAGAACAACGTATCATTGGTGGTCAAGTTGCCCGGGCAGGACAATTTCCATTTTCAGCAGCAATTTACAAAAACACACTAGATGGCAATTATTTCTGTGGTGGGGCGCTTCTGACAACTCAATGGATTATAACAGCCGGCCAATGTGTTGACGGGTATAAGCACGAAGAGATTAATTCTAACAATTCTTAAATATTTTTTAGTGCTATTTTATTTACAATCTATTTGGGGACAAACAATATTGAAACACCAGGATCAACCAGTGTTAGACTGGCAACACACGAATATGTACTCCATCCAGAGTTTAACCCTCTAACTTTGGAAAATGACATTGGTTTGATAAAACTTCGCATGGCAATGGAACGCACAGGTACTTAAATTACATAGTAAGCTTTTGACATTATTATAAATCATATGTACTTTAAGACTACATTTTACCGATATCAAATTTGCCTTCAAGTAACTTGCCGGCAAGTGCGGGTGCTCTTGAAGCTATTGGGTGGGGACAGACGAGTGACAATTCAGAACTCGCAGATGAACTAAACTGGATCCAAGTTACAACAGTTTCAAACGAAGAATGCCGAATAACATATGGAAATCAACTAACAGATGGTATGGTTTGTATAGTCGGAAGTTTCAACGAAGGTGCATGTACAGTACGTGATACCATATGATTTTAATCATTTTCGAAAAATTAGCTAAACAAAATATTCTAGGGTGACACTGGAAGTCCGTTAGTGCAGTGGATTCGAGGCGTTTATTCCACACATGTTGGCATATCCAGTTTTGTCAGTGCCAATGGTTGCGAAAGTACTGACCCATCCGGTTACACAAGAACTTATCCCTATCTTAGCTGGATTAGAAACGTAACCGGAACCTCACAATAATAAATATAATACATTTGAACTGTTTTATCAGTTATTTCAAGAAGCCATAAACTAAATAATAAGTAGCTTGATGATAGACATCTCTCATAAATTTTATCATTTTATTATTGATAAATAAAGTTGTAAAATAACATCACACAAGAGCCAAATTGAGACCTCTGGGTGAAAAGTCAGTCAAAAAAAATTTATCAACATGAAAATCTTCGTACTTTTGTGTTTATCGCAAATTTGGTTAACTGTTTCTGCAGTGGTAAGTGGTTAAAAATTTACAACATTATCTCTGTTTATTGAAATCTATCCAGAATGCGGAATTAAGGGGCAGAAATGGTAAGAAATACAGTACAGCAAAGCAAAAAGTTAACAAATTTTCCTAGGAAGTCGAATTATTGGTGGTGAGGTTGCTTGGGCTGGCCAGTATCCATACATGGCTGCTATATATAAAACCACCAACGACGGTAACTATTTCTGTGGAGGTGCCCTGCTTGATAACCAATGGATTTTAACAGCTGGTAGTTGCGTAGATGGGTATAATTTAAAACTAAATATTTCTTAAATTTAGTTTCTTTTTCGTTTTGAAGGGCTCTTTTGTTCACCATTTATTTAGGAACGACTAACTTAAAAGAAATAGACACTTCAACCACGCTCAGATTGGCAACAGACGAATATATTTTGCACCCAAATTTTAATCCGGACACTTTGGAAAACGATGTTGGTGTAATTAAACTGAGAATGCCTATAACATTTACTAGTAAGAACGAACGTTAAATTTTGTGTCTGCTTCACAATATTTTTTTAGCTTATATAAGACCAATTAACTATTTGCCAGATTACGAACTCCTGCCAGGAACTCCAGTCGTAGCAATGGGGTGGGGACAAATTAGCGACGGTACAATTGAACACTATTAATATTTGTTATTAGTATCTGTAAATATATATATCTTCATTTTTAGATGACGCTGGTTTAGTTGATGAAATGCGCTTTGTGTACCTGGCTCCGTTATCCAATGATGTATGCAGACTTACTTATGGCAATCAAATCACTGAACATATGGTTTGTGCCGCTGGAAACAACAACGAAGGATTTTGTTTGGTTAGGACAAACTTGATTTTGGGCAGAATTTATTATTCTTTTTTTTATTATAGGGTGATAGTGGTACTCCCCTTATAAGAATGAGAAACGGCCCAACACACACACATATGGGAATTGCTAGTTTTATTAGCCAGAATGGGTGTGAGAGCACTGATCCATCTGGGTATATTAGAACACTAGATTTTGTTGACTGGATAAGAAATGTAACGGGAACCGATAAATAAATTGTACTGGTTCTCATTTCAAAATAAATCGTTATCTGTAAAATTTTTGTTTTGAAGAATTGTTCCCTGTTTTATTATTTTAGAGTCGAACTGGTTCCCAAAAATAGAATTTTCTTGTTAAAATATTGGAAACTATGCTGTTTAATCACTTAATTTCTTCTAACTTTTGACAATAAAATTTAAGTTTGCAAATATAGACAAATAACTTTTCTGCAATTTGGAAAATAATACGTAAATACAAAGGTGTAGGAGCTCTAATTATAAGAATACTGTGATAACCCAAACTTCCCGCCTTTAAATTGACCTTGAAAAAGTTTGAAAGACCCGCGAAAAATTCAAAAACTCAAAAATTCGGCCTTGGTTGTAATCGTCTAACAAATGGGAACCTACCTTGTGTGTTTTTTTTTTTTTTAAGTAACGGGAAGACGTTCTTTCATAGAAGCGCATACACTTGTATGAAAGAAGCGAAGAGCGAGAGTGACTCGGCCGTGCCCTTCTGGGCGTCCAGCAGGAGCCAATCGTCATCGTTCTTCACCTCCCAAAAAACCCCTAAGGCTATATTCACAGATATATTACATTTCAAACACCTTAAAAATATGAAAGAAAAGACATTCGCGAATTGACAGACATACACATATGAAAAACGAACAAACGCAAAATCGCATTCATCTGTTTGGAATCAACGTACATATCTGAATATCACAAATTTAATAGAAACAACGCAAACACTGAAATAAGTAACTGGATGCAAATACACAAGTTATTACGGGCGTGTGGCGTCAGATTTTAAAGTTACGGCAGTTAACAGGAGCACAACAAAAGTACTCCTGGGGCGTGCTAACACAAGCGGGGTTTGGGGCTACCGGTCTGGGGCTGTTCTCCTCCCACGACGATTCTATCTATCGCAAAGCCTACCCGCACGCATCTCCATTCCGATCATGCTGTGCGAAACCAGACCATTACGGTCACCAGACCCGCAGTTAGATCTCGACTATTGGTCCAAGTCGAGAGCACTACCACATCGGCGGCCGCCCCTGAATCTTTCCAAACCTGTGGGCTTGTACAGGTGACACAATAAATCTTGCCAGCCCGACTAGGAACCGCACTTCGCTTCTGCCACGTTTTCTGTGTTGTTTAACATCAGTTCCATTTTTAAATGTTCAATCTCTTATAACTCTGATATTAAGAACAACTGAACAACTATTAAAGTTTCAACGAGCAATAAATAACATTTAAATTCGCCATACAATCTTGTGAAATTTTAAACAACAAATAATTCTTATATAAGATTAAAATTAGACATCAAATAATTTATATGATAGAAACATTCATCAACAAAGTATTTACAAAACAAACTTAGCAAGGATTTATGAAACAAAAAATCTGGTGTGAAATGAACTTGTGAAAATAGAAATATTATGTTTTTACTTTGTTTTAAATCTTGGATTCTACAACTTGTCAAAATCAGTCAGTGCAATAGAGAAAAGAGGTGGACGGGACTGAGTTTAACTTTTTTCTAAAGAGTCTTATAGGCAAGCAGTAGCCCCCCCCCCCCACCCGCCCTCTATTTTATTAGGGAGTATGTGATTTGCCAAAATCAGTCTTATCTCAGCAGATACTAGGCCCGCCCACCCGCCCTCTATTTTTTTCAGAGGCTAGTGATTTCATAAAATCACTCTTAACAAAAAAATGAAAAACTGAAAAATTGCAAAGCGAAAAATCGAAGAAATGAAAAACTCAAAAATTAAAAATTGAGAAGTCGTAAAATTGCTGATTGAAAAATTGCAAAATATAAAAACTGAAACAATTTAGTAAATATTAAATTGTATTCAAAAAATGTAATCCTAGATTCAAGCATGTATTTATCAATATAAATTCCAACTTTCGTTCTTCAGAGCCAATAAAAATGAACTATCAAAACGTATTAGGAGTGGGTAGGGGGGGTCACTTTTACTTTGTTTTAAATCTTGAATTCTACAACTTGTTAAAATCAGTCAGTGACATAGAGAAACGAGGTGGACGGGACTGAGTTTAACTTTTTTCTAAAGTCTTATAAGCAAGCAATAGCCCCGCCCACCCGTCCTTTATTTTATTAGGGAATATGTCATTTACCAAAATTAGTCTTATCTTAGCAAATACTAGGCCCGCCCACCCGCCCTCTATTTTTTTAGAGGCTAGTGATTTGCCAAAATCAGTCTTAACAAAAAATGAAAAACTGAAAAATTGCAAAGCGAAAAATCGAAGAAATGAAAAACTGAAAAATTAAAAATTGAGAAGTGAAATTGCTGATCGAAAAATTGCATAATCTAAAAATTGAAACAATTTAGTAAACATTAAATTTTATTAAAAAAATGTAATCCTAGATTCAATCATGTATTTATCAATATAAAATCCAACTTCCGTTCTTCAGAGCCAATAAGAATGAACTATCAAAACGGACTAGGGGTGGGTGGGCGGGGCCACTTTTACTTTGTTTTAAATCTTGGATTCTACAACTTGTTCTCTGCTGATGTTAACGAGTATGATGATTTCCATCCTGTTATTTCAAAAAAGAAGAAAACTAGTACTGTTAAACAACATTCTAATAAAAATAAGTTTGTTATCGGTGTGAATCGTTCCGATCAAGAGCACAACTTAAAAGCAGTTCCCAAAAAAGCTTTTCTTTATGTATCCCGTTTGCGAACGGATACCACGTCTGAAAACATAGTTGATTTCTTAAAAACTGACTGCCCCGAGGTCAAATGCGAGCCTGTGCCATCGAAATATCCTGAATATTATTCCTCATTTAAAATTATTGTTGATCTTGTCAATAAAGAAAAAGTGATGGAGGCCACTAGATGGCCCCAAGGAATTTATATTTCGCGTTTTTTTCAGAAAAGAAACAAAGATGTCAACAGCAACTAACAGGTATTGTTGGTACTAACAACATGGAAAATGAAGCAAATCTTTTTTTATATTATCAAAACACTCGTGGTTTGAACTCCAAACTGTCAAGTTTTTATAATTCTATGGCCGTAGGTGAATATGACATAGTAGCTCTTACTGAAACTTGGCTCCATCCTGGAGTCTATGATAGTGAATTTTCTACTCAAAACTATACAATTATACGGAAGGACAGAGATTTTTTACATACTAATAAATGTAGAGGTGGCGGAGTGCTTATTGCTGTTCGTTCTGACCTTCACTATACTGAAATTAACTTATCTAATACACCTCTTAATAATTTTCAGTATCTTGATTTTCTATGTATTAAAATGTTAATTGCTTCCACGTCTATTATAATAGTTGTTGTCTATATTCCACCCTCATTGCCTTTAAATTGTTATCAGTTATTTTTTGAAACATTGGGTACATTAGACTTTTTATATGATTCTAAGATTTTCGTAATTGGTGATTTCAATATACCGGAATTTTCATCATCTGCCTATAATCTTCGATGTGGCAAATCTATTTCGTTTCTTAACTTTATGGAATTGTTCGATCTTAAGCAATTCAACACCACTTTAAATTGTAGTGGTCGACTCCTTGATCTTGCCTTATCTAATACATATTGTTCTGTGTCGCCATCTGATGATCCATTTGTGGATGAAGATCCCCTTCACCCCTCACTTTGTGTTAAGATACTAGTATACCAAGAATCATCAGGCCATTATCTAAAACCTGTTTCTCAAGGAACCAGTTATAATTTTCATAAAGCTAATTTTATTAATCTTTACCGCGATATTCTTAATACAGATTGGACTTTTCTTCAGACGTGCTCTAATATTGAAGATGCCTCCTCCTCTTTCTATAATGAAATCTATAAAATGTTTGATAAGCATGTACCTAAATGTAAAAAGCGGAAATATAACTATCCTGCATGGTTTGCACCGGAAGTTATTAAAGATATTCGTCTAAAAAATTACCATCGGAAAAAGTATTTAAAATTTAGAAACATAGCTGACTTAATTGCATTTAAGGAATTAAGGCCTAATATTAAATACAAAATATCAGTTGAGTACATTAGATTTATAAAGAACTCTGAAGACTCCATTAAGTCAGATCCATCACGTTTTTGGCGTTATTTAAACTGCAAAAGACGACACACAGGGATTTCATCCCAGTTGACTTTCGGTGATACGATTGTAAATGGAGCTGAAAATTTGTCAATGCATTTGCGGAATTTTATGAATCGACTTACATTGGTAGCTCCACTTATAGCAATTACCTCAAGGATAAGTGTAACGTAGCAAATGTTAATATAAGTTTATCAACAATTATGGAGTGTGAAGTACTTGATGCTGTTAAAAAAATCAAAACTAACTATGTTCAGGGTCCTGATAAGGTACCAGCGGTCATCGTCAAAGACTGTGCTCAGGTTTTTGTGAAACCACTTACATTTCTTTTCAATTTCTGCATTAGAGCGGGTACGTTTCCAGACTGCTGGAAACTGTCCAAAGTGATCCCTGTTTACAAAAGCAAAAGTAGAAATGCTATTGAAAATTATCGTCCTATATCCATCATCAATAATTTTGCTAAAATTTTTGAAGCCATAATTTTCAAACAGCTTTATTCGCAAGTAGCGGCTGTTATTTCTGAGCGCCAGCATGGTTTCATGCATGGACGCTCTACAGTTACTAACCTTTTCTGCACTACACAGTTTATTTCGAACGCTATTGATAGTGGGTTGCAGACGGATGTAATATACCTTGATTTCTCAAAGGCATTCGATAGACTTGATCATGGTATTTTGTTTCATAAATTGGACGTTTTAGGATTTGGCCCCCAGCTCATTCGCTTCTTCATGTCATACCTGTATAACAGGCAACAGTATGTTCATTGTTTTGGGTATAACTCTCGTTATATTAATGTTTCATCGGGAGTACCCCAGGGTTCTGTCCTGGGCCCCCTTCTTTTTTTACTCTTCATTAATGACATAACTGATGAATTGGATATTGAATACGCTCTTTATGCAGATGACATCAAAATATATAGTAGAATCAGTACAACTAAAGACTGCATTGTGTTACAGCAAAATTTAAACAAGATTTTAATATGGTCTTCTGTAAACAGACTTTTATTAAATAAAAACAAATGTTTTGTCATGTCATTTGGCTTGAAACGAGAAATGATCAGTTTTGATTACAAACTCAATGCGGTCGTATTAGCAAGACCCCAGACGGTTACAGATCTTGGAGTTGTGTTTGATTGCAAGCTCTCATTTGTTGACCATATACGTAAAGTGGTTACTGATTGCACTAAAACTTTAGGCTTTATTATTAGAAATTCTAGAGATTTTAAGGATTGTAATACAATTATTCGGATTTATAATGCCCTTCTTGAAAGCAAGTTATATTATGCATGCATAATTTGGTGTCCCCACTACAATATCCATGGAGCTCAACTCGAAGGTATTATAAGGAAATTTCTGAAATATCTGACTTATCGCAAGGATGGTGTTTATCCCCCTATTGGTTTTTCACAGTCTAGTCTTTTGAACCGTTTCAATATTTCTAGTTTTATGAACACTTGTAGAAAATTCTATGCTGTCTTTCTATTTAAACTTTTACACAATTGCATTGATTGCTCCCTAATTTTAGAGCAACTACATTTTAATGTGGGCCCTAGGAGTATAATATCTCGTCACCCTGCAATATTTCATTTAACGGCTTCAAGGACAGATGTTGCCAAATTTTCTCCATTGCTTACAATGTGTCGTATTGGTAATTGTATTCACAATAAAATTGACCTTTTCTCCGCCCCGTTACGTGCTGTTAAAGAATTTGATTATTCCCAAACTTGTCCATTTTGTTAAATCTACATCTTTTTTTTACCTTATTTTATTCGATAAGGATCATGCCGTCTCCAAATTGGAGACGTAGTGATTTTCAGCTGCGGATCGCTGATTCTTATTGTACTGTTGGTCTGTAAGTGGGTTTTGACCTGTTGACCACTTGTTCAATAATAATAATAATAATAATAATAATAATAACTTGTTAAAATCAGTCAGTGAAATAGAGAAAAGAGGTGGACGGGACTGAGTTTAAAATTGTGAGATTAAAGAAATATTTTATGAAGTGAAAATTTGCAGAGTTATCAAAATTTACATGAGATTAATAATTGCCACACTTTTTCAATGATTCAAACAAAGAGTTTACATTGTGTCAAATTATATCATGATCTAAGTGATCGGTTACTTTAAAACAATTTACTTTGAGAGTTTAAAATACCGCCAACATAATAAACAAACACAAAAATATCCAATCATCGCTCCGAGGGAAAAAGCGTCTCGATGATATAAATTTTAAATCGTTGCGAGGAAAAAGCGTCTCGGTGATGTTATTAATCTCTAGCGTCGCGAGGGCGAACCTCGATGAATTAATCAATCTGTAGCGTTGTGAGGGCATGCCTCGATGAATTAATCAATCTGTAGCGTTGTGAGAGCATGCCTCGATGAATTAATCATGATAACCACCTAAGGGAAGAAATTATTGTAACCCCCGCCAGTTCGCAGTATAATGAACTTGTTTATCTTCCGTAAATGAACTATTAGCAATCTTGTGTGAAGAATTAAGAAGTGTTATAATGTAACACTTACGTATATGCACCCAGAAACCTATTCGTAATGAAATAACAAAGGTGTTTTTCTTGACTAAGTGAATTTCATTAAATCTTCTAGCGAGTGGTTTATTTAAATATTCCTGATTGGTAAACTGTGTTTGCACTAGCTGATGATTAAGAAAAACTAACTTGATTGGTGAATTTACAAACAATGAAACAAATTTACAGCACGTGTTTCACGTTGAACGGAAGTCCGCATTTTTCCGATTAAATGCCGCAAGGATTAATCACGCGGGTTGAAGACAACAGAGTGACATCAGTTACGATTGATTGTCCTTAAACAAAGGCTTCCTCCCATTTTATTAACTACCAAACCAACTAATTTACACCTAGCTCTTACCACGTGGTTACACTCACACAAGCACATTGACGCTCCGCCATGCAGTTTCTGTCTCTACCAACCAACCAACCCTCTAACTAAAAGCTTCCTAGGGCTACCAAGCCGCCGTCTAATTCAATAATCATACAAAACTAACCCCTAAGCGCTATTAAATGTCCGACTATCAAGCAAGCGTTTCCGTGCACCAGGTTGCCTATGTTTAACGATTTTTTTTTTGATGAATTTTTTTTTCTCTTTCAAATTCAAATTATTCAAATGTGATTTCGCTCCGCTGTTAAGTAATTTCAGCGAAAAAACTTTGATTTAAATTCGGTCACCACAACACATTTGTGAATTGTTTGTTATATAGCACACTCGTATAGGTATAATAAAAAAACAAAATAACTATTTCCCCACTGCCTATCAAACTTTCTTATTGTTGAATTACAATATTAGCATTCGTGTGTGGGCGCCAGATTTAGCACTCGCCAAACTGTTGACTAAAGACCCAAGAGGTGTTGTCCCCTGGTGATGGTTTACTAAAAATTAGCTTTAAGAATGACACACCAATTTTTTACAAAATTTTTCTGAAAACAAAGTCGGGCTTCGTACACCCATTCATTAGTCACTTACTGACACTTACGGAAGTAAGACTTAAGCCTGAATTTCTTATGAACTTCGGAAAACATTTTTCTCGAAATGAAAATTCTGTTTCTGTGCCAAAAGACACATGGGTACTTTTGATTCACTCTCAAAGATGTAGTCTTAAAAAAGACTGATTTATCTGCTCTAATCATGGAAGAAAGAATTAAAATTTCGCGCTGAAGAAAAAACAACTACGCGAAATCGCAATCGAAAATATGCGAAATATGTAAATTTGATTTATTGTTTGTAAATTCACAGTTCATGTTAGGATTTTAATCGTTAACTGGTTCTAACACAATTTAACAGTCATGAGATTGTTTAGATAAAGCACTTGATAGGAGATTTCAAGAGGCTCACTTAGTGAGGACTCATCTTTTGTTTATCAAGTTATAAATAAGGTTTCGGGATGTACATTATAACACTTCTTAATTCCTCACACAAAATTCATAATAGTTCATTTACGGCAGTTAAATCAACCTACCGTTGTCCACTGTGGGAAAAAGGACCGTAGAAAGAGCGGTAGAATTCATAATATCGTGGACTGAGGAACGGAAGGATTAATTTTATTTCCCTTAGGCACTTGTCATCCGGACATCACCGAGACGAATTCTCGCGACGTGGGAAATTACACCACCGAGACGTAATTCTCGCGACGAGGGATGCATTTTGTATTTATGTGTTTGCTTGGGATAACCTGGGGACAGTCCACAATATAAACCCTCAAAGCTGATCGTTTCAAGTATAGTTTTTGCAAACTACCACCGGACAGTGGAGATCACAAAAATTAAGCAACAAAGACGACCCTAATTGGATTACAACGTACCGAAAGTTATGACCCCACCTCTTTTAGCCGGTCGCCGGGCAGTTTAATTAGGAAATCCTAGAAACGATACTCAGGACAGGACTCGTTATTATATTTTCTACATTTCTAGTCCGCTACATACGTAATTATAAAATAAATGTTTTATTTTTTTACACTCGTACATTATAATAATAATAATCATTAGTTCAATAAAACTTGGTGAATATGGACCTGGCGAAGCCCCGAATGCATAATAACAAATAAGATTTTATTTATGGTAGGCTGTTGTTACTGTCGCCTGATTCCGGTTTTCATGGTTGCTTAATTTTTTTGATCTTCCCTGTCCGGTGGTAATTTGCAGGAACTATAACAACCCACTTGGATCAAGGCATCATGTAAATTCTTTATTTGAGTCGTTGATAAAGTGTGGTATAATTTAACATCATGTAAATTCTTTCTTTGAATCGTATATAAAGTGTGGCAAATATGTATTAACTTCATGTAATTTTGTTAGCTTTGCAATTTCTCACCTCATGCAATTTTTTCTTTATCTCGCAATTTTTTATCACTTGTTCAGTTGTAGTTTAATATCGGAGTTATAGAGAGTGAAGATTTAATTGGAAACGGAGTGCGCGGTAACTTGTCGAGCTGGCAGTCGCACCATCTACACAAAAGACGCAAATCTTGATTAGAAATCAGGGGAGCGGTCGGGATTTCCAATCACGAGTTTGCGACTGTAACGAATTGCTCGTGCGCCAGGTTTCTTCGTGATAGAGGGATGCTGGGCGACATGTACTTGCCGATAGAGTTAAACCACCGTCGTGGTGGGAAAACAGCCACAACCAGGAGCCCCAAACTCCCCTCGTGCTACAGGTCGATAACCTGTCAATAGAAAGTAATGGCGGTTCTAGGACAGGTCAAATGAGGTTAAACTGTCTTAGAACCTCCACTACATAACCACTTTAGCGAATATGAAAACGTAAGTCGCCCATTTTGTTCTGCCTATCGCCTGTCTTCTTTCGTCTACTATTTGTGGGTAATATTGTCACTAAAAAAATACATAGTACCAAAGTGAAAATATCCGTTGTTTTCTTGTGTGTATCAGAAATTTGATTAACCGTATTTGGAGGGGTAAGTTGACACTTTGAATTAAAAAAATATGTTTCAGTTGGTTATAATGTATACAGGACCTGGAATTAAAGAATGGAAATGGTAAGAAATGTAAATCTAACAGAACAAAAAATATAAATAAATATTTTTAACTTTTTTTACTATTCGTCTTCACACTTCTTTCAGATTGATTATTTAAAGAAAAAATTCAAAATAAGTTGATTATTGCGTCGTAATTTTTTAAGATTTATTTGAAGTCAATTTGAAACGACACTACTTGTGATTGCAAAGTACTTTCAACAATGAACATATATGTCCAAGGTTCTACGAGCAATCTCAAATGTTACCGAAAAAACGGATAAACATCTCACACATTGACAAATAATGTTATTGAAAAACATTTTTTAATAACTACTTTAGAAAAAAAGTCATGAATTTAGTAGTACTAATTTCCTGTTTGTTGATACTTTGTAATCAACCAGTCCGCATACAAGCAAGATCAAAAGGTAAATACTTATATTAATCAAATATTTATATACATATTATAATACAAATAATACGTTTAATACTTTCTTTAGGAAACCGTATTATTAGTGGTCACGACACACAGATCCGAAATTACCCATATACAGCAGCCATTTACAAAAAAACAAGTGGTGGAACCTTCTTCTGTACGGGGGCACTTATCAGCAATCAGTGGTTAGCAACCGCTGGTCAGTGTGTAACGGAGTAATTATCTTCGATAATTTTGCTACCTTTTTACTTACAAATTTTTCGTTTTTAGTGCCACAAAATTTACTATTCGGCTAGGATCGGAAAGTTTGAGTCGTGATGACCCCAATGCTCTGGACCTGGTTACCAAGGAGTATGTCTTACATCCTGATTTCGACCCAGTTACCTTAGAAAATGATGTAGGTCTTATCAAACTACGGCAGACTGTTACTTTTACTGGTAAACGCACCACATGCAAAGCATTTTCAAAAATTTTCTTTTTTTTTTCCTTTTTAGATTATATCAAACCTTTGAATTTTACAAGTGATTTTATAAAAGACTATAGATCTGTTCAAACAGTTGGCTGGGGACAGATAAGCGATGGTAATAATTTACCCTGTTAAGTGAAACGTTAGTACGACTTTTTATTGTAGATCAAGCCGGATTAGTTGATATTCTTCAATACGTTTATTTGTTAACTATGAAAAACGAAGAATGTAAAAATATCTATGGGCCTCAAATCACTGATAACATGATTTGCGTCCAAGGAGACAACAGTATTGCAGGCACTTGTAGGGTGAGCAGTGTTATATGATATATATAACAGTATGAATGATAATAACTTAAAATCATACTTTTAGGGAGATCTTGGAAGTCCTTTAATTCTGATGGATAACAATATCGTATACTATTTAGTAGGCGTTTCCAGCTGGATAAGTGCAAATGGGTGTGAGACCTACGACCCTTCAGGATTTACAAGAATTGCACCTTACCTATCTTGGATAAATAATGTCACTTCAAACACATTTACGTAATAAAGCTTTGAGGTGTTTTTATAAAAGTTTAAATTTCTTAAAACATTGCGTCAAAAAATTGGCGCCCGAGTTCTCCGTGGGGTAGTGACCGGTTTATTATCAAACAGTCGCACACGTTAATAAAATTCCGAAGGCAAACCAAGAACAAGAAGTCAAAGAAAGAGGAAGAGAGGCAACATAGTGATATTGATATTGAGTAGGAACTAGAAAGATTAGAAAACAAAGAGTGTGAAACCATAAATCTATAAAGCCAAACCAGAATACTGGACAAAATTGACAACAACAATGTTTCAATATTGTGAACGTAAATTTAAGAACTAAGACATTCACTAATTTAGGTCATCCGGGAAAAGTAAAAGTTGTATTTTACTTTAATTAGCAACAAGATAAAATAATGCGTTAGTTAATAAAATAGTGTTTTAAACTTCGACGAATGCAATATAAGAATTTAGTAAATGATCATAATTACTCATCTAATCGGCAATAAAAATTTATTTACTGCTAACTACCTTTTAGATATTGATAACTCTAAACTAAGATCCTGCCAACACAAGTTTAATCCGTTTCGACAACAATGGATTCTTATTCTTTAGGGTTTCTATTAATATTAATCATTTTACCAAACTATGACGTAAGTGATATTATAATCAGTAAAATAGTGCTTTAAAGTACACACATGTTCCTACTGGTAGGGTAAAAATGTGAACCAACGTATTATAGGAGGTGATGTGGCTTTTGCTGGTCAGTTTCCATTTATCGCTGCCATTTATAAAAGTACCAGCGATGGGACATTCTTCTGTGGAGGTGCTCTTATGAACAATCAGTGGATATTGACATCTGGATCTTGTGTGGACGGGTATGCAATATCTATCGAAGAAAACAATTTCTAAAAACCTTTCAGAGCTATTTTATTCACAATTTACTTGGGGGCACACGATTTAACAGCCAACGAACCAACAGCAGAAAAACTAGCCGCTGATACGTATATCTTGCATCCAGATTATAATCCAAACACTTTGGAAAACGACATCGGATTAATAAAATTGCGCGCTCCAGTAACATTTACAAGTACAACTTCGTTATTTAAATCGTTACAAACAATTTCTAAAATCAAAACAATTTTAGTGTACATTAAACCCATCGACTTCCTTCCGAATTATGAATTGGTTCCAAACACTGCTGGTATAATGACCATGGGTTGGGGACAACTAGATGACGGTAGTAGACGTAGGTGCATTTTTAAATTAACCAAAAACTTTTTACTTTGTAATAGATACCCCTGGAATAGTGGATGAACTGCATTATGTCCATTTAACACCAATTTCAAATGAGGAATGTCAGCTTACTTTTGGAAATCAAATTTTGGATACTATGGTTTGCGCTGCTGGACGATACAACGAAGGTTTTTGTAGGGTTAGTTTTAAATATATTAGGGTCGCAGATTTTATATTACTGATTTACTTATTCTAATTTTTAGGGTGATAGCGGTACTCCTTTGGTACGATTTAGCAACGGTCCTCGTACTACTCATGTAGCGATTGCCAGTTTTATTAGTACAAATGGATGCGAAACACCTGAACCATCTGGATATACAAGAACTTATGAATATGTAGATTGGATAAGAAATGTAACTGACATTTTATAAAAATAAAATAATAGCTTACTTGATAAATACCATTCGTTGAAAAGAATGTACTTATTCAGGTTCAGCATCCCTTGGCCTCCCGCTAGCTGCGGTCTTGTCTAAGGATCATGAAACGTTGAGAAAATATGAAAGTACCAAATTGCTCGATGGCCTCCATTACTGTACGTCCTTAGTTTACGAACGATAAATAAAACAACTGGAAAGTGTTTATGCTTATACACCGGAAGAATGTCACATAGAAATTAGTTTAATTTGAATGAATTCGTCTCCACAAAAGATGGGTAGGGAATTAGAAACAAATATGGATACACGGTGATGACTAAAAATATAGGTATAACAATTGAGCAATTAAACGTAGATACAGCAAAAGAATTATCCCGTTCTATAATACAAGTACAGTGTAAAATTATGTAGCAATATCTTACATTTATTTTATAAGTAATTTTGCTACGCCTATTATAGGTGGAAGCATAAAATACTGACCAATGATTGTTCATGTGTCCTTTTCACATTTTTTAAGGTAATTTAGATAGAACTTGTAACGAAATAAAACTTAATCCTCGCTGTAAACATAAATATCAACCTCTACATCAAAAGTTTAATCTCGATAGCTTCTACGGTTAGCAACATTTTTTTTTAAGTTCGTTTTTATATCTCAAAATGATTCTTAAAGTATGTCTAATTGCTCTCATCTCTGCTATTTTTACCCACGTGGACCAAGAGTGTAAGTAATTAATAAAGGCAACTGTAATTCCTTTAATAACATACTAACTGACGTTATACCAGAAATCGTTGACGCCACGAGTTATAGGAGGCGATCATGCATTTGCTGGGCAGATTCCATACATTGCTGCCATCTATAAGCAAACAAACGACGGAAATTATTTCTGTGGGGGCGCTCTTATGAACAACCAGTGGATTTTAACATCAGGAAACTGTGTCTACGAGTAAATTTAATATTTACTTATGTACCACATTTCGTTTATTTTGTTTTTAATTTTAGGGCAGTTCTTTTTACAATTTACTTAGGTACCATAAACTTGAAAGATGTTGATGCTAATAGTCTAAGACTAGCTACAGATATTTACGTAATACATCCAGATTTCAATCCAGACACTCTGGAAAATGACATTGGTTTAATTCAGCTACGCATACCGATTACCTTCACGGGTACCAAATTTTAGTTATTGCAAAAACTTCACAGTCACTTTTTATTTGATTTTAGATTATATTAAACCAGTTAATCAACTTCCAACCTATGAGCTTCAACCAAATACAGGTGGCCTAATGTCCATGGGTTGGGGACAAACTAGTGATGGTAAATCTATACTTAATTCAAATACAAGTACTTACTTCTGTAACATGAAAATTTCAGAGGACGCTGGGATAGAAGATGAGCTTCAGTTCGTTTATCTGCTTCCAATTTCAAACGACGAGTGTAAATTGTTTTATGGTAATCAAGTTAAAGATTCCATGGTTTGCGTTGGAGGGAATTTCAATGAAGGATTTTGCCATGTATACAAATTTTCAGTTTGTGATTACCGTTTTTATAAAGCAAATTTTAGGGTGATAACGGGATTCCGTTGGTGAGATATTCAAATGGACCACGTACGACTCATATGGGTATAGCAAGTTTCATAAGCCAAAATGGGTGCGATACTCCGGAACCTTCTGGATACACGAGAACTTATACCTATGTTGACTGGATCAGAAATGTAACAGACATAGTTTAACAAATTTTAAACACAAACAATGTTGTAAAAAATTTTACGTAATTTGCAATGATAACTGTAATTTGTTTTCATTGTATTCATGTCATAACTATCTCAAAGGTACATTTTAATTCAACACTGATAACAATACTTATCATGGTACTATAAAAAATAAACCTGTGTAGGCTAACAAAAATAACGAAATAGTATATTGAAAACAAGTTTCGTAAGGTGTTATTTTAGAGTAGGAATCCCTAAATTAGAAAACGAGTCGTCAAACCTATGCGTGCCTCTCGATGGATCCAGAACACCGCATCGAGAGTTTTCTGGTCCCGCAATCCAGACGTCCGGTAAGCCGCTCCAGAAAGCTCTCGACGGCCATAGGCGTCGTACCGGGGCGGCGTAAGGGTAAATTTCGTAACAAAATAATATATAATAAATATTAGATCCTTTTATGGCCGAAGTAAGCCGATCGTAGCAGACCTTGCCGATGTGACCCAAATTTTCCAACCAAAAAATGCTCTGGAACCCCCACTATTTAGGCGTCTAATTTGAAGTTGCGACTTTGAGATAGAAAATGGCTCGACTTTACAAAGTATTAAAACTGCGTATCTGGAATACTTAAATTACGTTATATATACATGCTCAAGTGGAAGTAATTAACACACAATAAACTTTTTTCTCCAGCCGTACAACTGGTTTAACAATTCTTAGATACAAGATAATACTCCTACAACACTTTCTGATGTGCTATGTATTTAAACAATTCCATCTGTAATTTACCGGTAAAGGAAACCAGAAATCAAAGAACCTCCTAAGTTTTCTAGTATGAAATAAATTTTTTTTTAATGGGATTATTCTGAAATTCCGGATTTTTTTCATAACATAAATTACACTAAATTTTTGCTAGCAGCAGTCGTCAGTATCACCAACAGAATAATTTCGTTACCATTATTGAAGCATTTTTTACTTCTCGAGCATAACCTAAGCAAACATTGTAATCGAGTCCATGGGGTGACTCTCTCTCTGTTATGTTTTTTCGACATTTCTTGACCCCTAGAATACGAAAACATAGGTCTCTCATTTTCATCTGTCTGCCTGCCGTCTGCAGTCTATTCGCGTCTGTGTCGATTTTTATTAGACAGTTAGCTTCTAAACTACCGGACGATTGTTGTCAAATTTTGTATGTATATTAGAACGATCGTGTTGATAGTAAAACGTTAACTAAAACTTGACTATCGCCACCAACGATATGACGTCATCCCTCCAACTTTATGTATAGTGGTCCAACTCTGACTAGACATCCATATTTTTGTAAAAAAAAGTCAAAAATGTTCAAAAACATTTTACAATTTAACTCTGAAATTGCAAAACCAAATCAATATCCCTAAAAACTGATGACGTCATCTCAAAATTTTTACCAAAAAAGCCCTATCCAAAATGTACAAAATATGATGAATTTTATGATTTATTATTCATTCCATTCATATTTTCTAATTACTTATACAGGGTGATTAAAAAAAATAATGAATGGGTCAATTTATGTTACTGATTAAATCAGAAACTGCAAAAGCGAATACTTCGACTACTAACTTCGACTAACATTGCTGAAAATTGTCATTTATAAACTCCATTGCCAAGTTGCCGTTCGTAAATAGTAACTTTGATGTTCAACTTTTGGCGTACCTAAAGGGGTTGTAGAAGAAAAGTGGTGGATTTAAGTTGATTGCTACAAAAATTTACCATTTTAAACATGTTTTAAGTTTCTTGTTGTCGAAATAAATCTACACATATTAAGAAAAAGGACAAAATGTAGCCCCACCCATCCGCCCTATCTCAATTGTGATGATTTTTTTTATTCGTCGTGAGCCAAGAAGGCGGAGCTTAACTGCAAAATCCTTATTTTTCTACAAGAAATTAAAAACATGTCGTTGTCAAATCGAGGGGCGGGGCTTAATTGCAAGATCCATATTTATCTACAAGAATGTATCATTTTAAACATGTTTTAAATTTTTTGTTCTCAAAAGACGACTAAATCTATTAAGAAGAAAGGCAAAATATAAGCCCCGCCCACCCGCCCTATCACAATTATGATGTTTTTTTTAATCGTCGTTTCCAAAGAAGCGGAATTTAATTTAAAAAATCATCACAATTGACATAGGGCAGGTGGGCGGGGCTTACATTTTGCCTTTTATTTCTTAATATACAAAGCCATCTTTTCACAACAGTAAGCTTAGAACATGGTTAAAATGGTACATTTTTGCAAGGAAATATGGATTTTGCAATTAGGCTCCGCCACAAATTTTCCATTTTAAACTTGTTTTAAGTTTCATCTTGTGAAAAGAAGTCTACACATATTAAAACAAAAAGCCCAAATGTAAGCCCGCCCACCCGCCCTGTCTCAATTGTGGTAATTTTTTTATTCACCTTGAACCAAGGGGGAGGAGCTTAACTGCAAAATATTTATATCTTCACAAGAAAATAAAAACATGTTTTTGAGTATCGTGTTGTTCAAAGAATAATATGTTATACATAGTACTCTTGTATCAAGAAAAAATAATCCAAATATAAGGACTTTTCTTACAATCCATTTTTACTCCAAAATTAATCAAGTTGCAATCAGCTGATTGCAGTTTGGCGTATAAAAATTGATAAGTTAATGAATGTCACTGTTATTAAACAAATCATTGTAACCAAAACACGATAAAGGTATTATTAAGTACCACTTTTTAATAATATATTTACTGCTTCCTGTGTATTATCATTACACATTTGTCGAAAATACGTTAAAGTAGTCAGTTAATTCGTTAATCTATTTCATTGTTGTCATCCGGGCATTAATGTCAATAAAAATTAAGAATAAGTAAATATCAGTTGTTTTTTTATGGTACATGTTTGTCAACAATTATTTTGCAAAAAAAAATAATTTGCCTTGCCATAAATTCCACTGATAATGTCAATAACTGCAACTAATAAATATATTACTTTTAAAGAAAATTCCCGAACTTCATTCTGAAAGCGAAATTTCGTCTCATTCAACTGCATTTAAATAACGAACAACATGAAACTAAGAAACTTCATTAATAATGTGTGTTCGTCGCAATAGTGTAAAGTAGGTCATTACTAAACGATTGTGATCTCAATAAAATGACTATTACTGTATAAAATGCGGAAAACAACTATTTTACATTTGTTTATACCCCACCTTTGACTTTTTCCTTTTCAAAAATCATGAATTTTGTCTGCATGGCAGGATTAATCCAGAAACCCAAATATTACTGCTTAACAGTTCAATAAAATTTTAGTTATTTATTATCAAATCATCATTAAATGAAATGAAAAATATTTCAGTTTCGATCTGCTGTATTAATTTACGTCAATCCATTTGTCATATAAACAAGGCCTTAAGTAATAAAAAATTGATAAGTTAAGAAAAGTCTTTATAAGTAGTACTCATATTATTGCAAACTTTTGACAAAATGTGTAAAACGATACTTTTCGCTGTCCTTACATTGTGCGTATTTTCGGTATGGGGAACTCCCCTTAAAGTGGACTCCCGAAATTCCGGTAAGTAAATAATAAATGTCTTACGTTTTAAATGAAATTATTTTTATAGCACGCATCATCGGTGGGGCGAGTGCACGAGCTGGACAATTTCCTTTCATTGCATCGATTTACATTAACAGAGCAGATGGTACATTTTTTTGTAGTGGGGCACTTATCAACTCCCAGTGGGTACTAACAGCCGGACAGTGTGTCGAAGGGTAACATTTAATTTACAGTACTGTTAATTTTATGGTACTATTCTCAATTTAAGTGCCACTTTATTCACCATATACCTTGGATCTAATTCTCCACGAGGAGATAGTGAGAACGGGCTAACTGTAGCCACAGACACGTACTATCTACATCCTGAATATAACCCAGCAACTTTGGAAAATGATATCGGCCTTATTAAGTTTAGAACTTACATAACTCAAACAGGTATACTTAAAGCTCAAAAGTTTCATGCAATTTTTCATTCGAATTTTTGGTTTTAGACTATATAAGATCCATCAGCTATTTAGCTAGTACAAAACTTCCTGATTATGCAACGGTGGCAACAATGGGATGGGGACAAACTGGCGATGGTAGACACATTTTCCTAGATTTTCATTTCATTTATTGAAAATTTTTAGATATTCCTGGACCTGTTGATGCACTTAATTACATATACTTGACTACTCTAAGTAACGTAGAGTGCAGACTCACATTTGGTTCCCAAATTACTGATAACATGGTATGTGTGGCTGGAAGTTACAACCAGGGTACTTGTTTGGTATGTTGGTAGTGATTAATAGTTTCACTTTTAAAACAATAATGATTTCTTATAGGGAGACAGCGGTAGTCCATTGATACAATATGGCGCAAGTGGAAATGCGTATCATGTTGGTATCTCCAGTTTTTATAGTGGCAATGGATGCGAAACGCCTGATCCTTCGGGATTCACTAGGACCCAACCATACAACCAATGGATATCAAATACTACGACATTTGGATAATTTTTTTGTTACTTTAACGTTCTGTTGAATAAATTTCAACACAGCATTTGCCTGTGTGTAATTTAACCATGTCCTAAGTATTACCAGTTTTATAAAATACTGTTCAGGAAATATATAAATTCAGCACGACGTCAGCGAATAAGGATGAAAATTGTCAAGGTCATTTCTTCCAAAGTAGTTCAACGTGTGAGATTAGTTTAAATACCATAAATGAACTATTTTAAATCTCGAGCGAGAAGTTTAAAATGTTACAAAAGTGAAAAGCTTGAATGACCTGTAATTTTTATAAGTTCCTGGTCACACAGTCTAGCTTTAGATAACTGTTTATTATAAACTTTTAATGCTTTTGTGTTACCAAGATCCTTCCAGTTTCTCATATAAAACCTATGAACCTTCCTAGCCCTGATTATGAGAAAGTCAATACTCTAAAAGTAAAATGAGAGTCATATCAATCGCCGAAGTCTTTAATTTTGGTACTTCTTATAACAATAACATTGTTAATTTTGTAAAAAAAAACACTTCGACTTTTATAACCTATTGGTATAAAATAATCAACATTACAGTTATCTATTTCAGCAAGATCGTCTATCCGCAGCACAGAGCCATTGTTATTTGCAATCTTGCTGTAATCTTTATGTCATCACTAAATACCACAACTTCACAGTGGTTTAATGCAACCAGTGATACCATTGACAAAGATTGAAAACAATAAGGGTCCCAAAGTCGAACCTTGGGGAACAACCGAAGTTACCACAAAATTATGCCTACTGATTATTAGAAAATTAGTTCTCTCGCATATGTAGGAAACAAATAATTCAGTTAATATTTCAGAAAAATCTAGACTCCATAATTAGTAACTTATGATTAACCATATCAAATGCCTTGGACTAGACAAGATAAATGACATCAAGTTGATTTCTAGTCTCAAGGGCGTTGACTATACTTCTGACGTATGAGTTAATTTGTCAATATTGATCCACCTGCAAACAAACCATGCTGTCTATCAGTCAATATGCCTTTTAACTGAAGATACATTTGTGTGAAACTGATGCAATTGTTGATGCCCGCGGGGTCATTGGGAAAACTTTCGAAACTTTTCATGTCACTTGGATCTTTGAGTCTTTTATTCGCTTTCAATCCCTCTGGTTTATCTATATTTATACGTTGACACAATTTTTAAAGTTCTGATGTAGGATTTAGTACTTGGCAAAGTTTTGAGATGAAATCAGCAGAATTTTGATGGAAATGATTAGTCAAATTTTGTTTAGCGTCTATACTGTGTATTTAAAACAACTCAAAAATTTCACAGCAAATTACCCAGTTGTTTCTGAAATTATTACGTATCTCATAAAATTGCCAATAGACGACAGACGGCAGACGACAATAAACAGACAGACGGAAATGGAAGGCCTACTTTTTGGTGTTTTAGGAGTTATCAAATGCCGCAAAAACATGAAATTATACGTTCTCCGGCAAAAGTGTTGTGGTGACCGAATTTGAATTAAAATTGCGCGCTAAAACAAAATTAACAGCGGCGTGAAATTGCATTTGAATAATTTGAATTTAAAAAAAAAAGTCAAACAAAAAAAACGTTAAACTTAGGCAACCATGTGCACGTTAGCGCTTTTTGGGTAGTGGGTAGTTCTGCTTGGAATTATAGTTAGGCGGCTTGGGTAGCGAGAAGTTGGCTTTAGTTGGTAGAGAGTTGGGGCACGGCATGGTTGTTTTGGTTTTGTGAACGAAAGCATGGTGACAAGACGCGGTGAGTTAGCTAGGTTAATTTGAGTTGGTTTGGTAGTTAATAAAAGAGAGGAAGCCTTCGTTTAGCGACAATTAATCGTAACGACGACGACGCCACAGTTTCTCCAACACGCGTAGCTAATTCCGACGCTAACACGTTGTGTAAATTTGTTTCATTGTTTGTAAATTCACAGTTCATGTTAGGAGTTTAATCGTTAACTAGCTAACGCAATTTAACAGTCAGGAATTTGTTTAGATAAGCACTTACATCAGATTTCATAAAATTCACTTAGTCAGGACTCGTTTGATTTTGTTTGTCTAATTATAAATAAGGTTTCTGGATGCTGATATGTACTTAAGTGTTACATTATAACACTTCTTAATTCCTCACACAAGATTGCTAATAGTTCATTTACGGCAGTTAAATTAACCTAACGTGTCCTCACCGTGGAAAAAGACCATAAGAAGTGGGACAGAATTCATGATACCGTGAATTAAGGATTGCAAATTACATCATCGAGACGCATATTTCCTGTCGACCCAGAACGCATTTTGTGTTGATTTATCATGTGTTTTCTTTGGGATATACAGTTCACGATATAAACTCTCAAACCTAATTGTTTTAAGTAACCAATCATTTGGATCATGGCATAATTTAACATCATATAAATTCTTTGTTTAAATCGTTGATAAGATGTGGCATAATTTTGTTAGCTTTGCAATTTTTCACCTCATACAATTTTCTCTATTTCACAATTTTAACTTCAGTAATTTTCTGTGTTGTATAATTTAAATTAAACGTAAATTTTCATGCTTTGCCGTTTCTAACCTCACGTAAAATTTTTATCCGCACAAGTTTTATTTCACACCAGATCTTTTTGTTTTCATAAATCTTTGCTAAGTTTTTGTTTTATAAATATTTTGTTTGATTGATGCTTCCCTCATACAATTGTCTGCTGTCCAATCTTAATCTCAGATAAGAATTCTTTGTTGTTTCAAATTTCACAAGGGTGTATGGTGAATTGACTTGTTGTTTATTGCTCTTTTTGAAACCTTGACACTTGTTCAGTTGTAGTTTAATATCAGAGTCATATAAATTGAACATTTAAACGGAATTGAGGTTAGATAACACCGAAATACGTGGCAGAAGCGGAGGGCGCGGTTCCTAGTCGAGCTGTACAGAAGACGCAGGTTTGAATAGAAGTTAGGGGGGTCGAGATGACGTGACGCTGTCAGCTACTGTCCATAGCCGGGACCCAACCACGAGTTTGTTAGCGTAACGACCTGCTCGTACAGCATGTCCCTAATAGAGAAGTACTGTGCGGCAATGCTTGCGATAGATAGAATCACCGTCGTAGGTAGGAGAACAGCCACGACCGGGAGCCCCAAACTCTGCTCGTGCTACAACGCCCCCTATGGATATTTTTGCTGTCCTTTAGAATGAAATTTGTATAGTTCGATCACCACACCCTTATAGTGCTCTGGTACCACTGTCGCTGCATAGGTTTTTTTCATTAAAATTTTGTCCTGTTGGTGACTGCCATAATTTTAAATTTGCCGCCACACGTCTGTAATAACTTGTGTATTTGCATCCAGTTACTTTAGTTCAGATTTTTATTTGTTTTTAGTAAATTTCTTATGTTCAAATATTTACATTGATTCAGAATTTGATTTCATTCAAAATTTTGGAAAGTTTTATTTTCTTTTTGAAATTCAAAATTTTTTTTTCACATGTCAATTTAAGGCGGGATGTTTGGGTTATCACAGTGTTCAAGTCTTCTAATATTTATTGGTAATGTTATTATTAATATAACTTAGAACTGAGACTTTAAAATGCTTACTAACCTCATGAGTCACCGATTACAATAAGAATTTATAATATATTTTCATAAGAAATATTGGACCTTATGGAGGCGACAATTTTTAATTTCAATTGTGTTATATTGTTTGTGATATAACTTAAACTAATGACCCCTTAAACGTTTGTCATGACTGGTGTAAAAAAAATTAGACAAAGATTTTGAAAGTCCAGATAAGATTATTGGTTAGGCGTCTTTCCGAAAAAGGACAAAGCTTTAATTCCGACAGACTATCGAAATAGGGAATAGGTAGCCTGACGTAAGTTTTATAAAACCAAGGAATGATTATATATTTTATGATACTTTAAGTCTGTTAAACAGTAGATGTAACCTGCTCAGTTAGTTATTGGAACCCAGATGTAGAACTGCACACTTTTTTCTGTTAATAGGAATCAACCAAGTTTTGCACCAGTTTAGTACCTAACGTACTTATGTCGTTGACGAAGATGTTTATGATTATTATTAAGGTTATCACTTATTAGCCATTTTAAGGTCTGCCACAAAGAAAGAGTGGTCAGAATTTAATGAGTAACTTAAGTCAGATATGTATGGGGTAAATTAGATAGGACCCAGAACGGAAGCTTGTGGTACGGTAAAAGTTTTGGAAAAAGAGCCACCAACTTTTACACACGATCAAAAAGAAAGGCTGAAAGTCATTTTAACATTTTGAATCCCTATTTTGCTAATTTTGAATACCAGTCTACGTGTGAGACTTGTCAAATGCCTTTGGAGAATCAATATATATGATGTGACGATGTCAACAGGATCATTTCGATCAATGGTCCTAGACCTTTTATGAAGAACATGAAAGGAGACACATATAATTTTTTGCATTACCTTACAACACACAGATGTAAGTCTGTAATTGCTGCAGTCAGTTATACATCCTTTTTTAAAAATTGCTGCCACAGTGATTTTGACCAAATAAGAGACACGTTCTTAAGAATGCGCAATTCTTTACAAACTAATTCGTCAACCTTGAATAATTTGACAAATTAAGTGTTTTCCATCACTTTATAACAATCTCGCTGACGAAATTTTAAGATGGATTTAAGTGGCTGGCGCCAATTATAGGAGACAGGAAAAATAATAGGAAATACGATTATTAGATCTTGGTAAGTATAGAATCAACAAGCAAGCCTTGTGTTGTTCGGATTGAATAGATTAAATGGTACTTAATACCTAAGTAGGTATAACATTTTTAAACTTCTTTCCTTAGCAAAAAACAACTAGATATAGGGTAATAGCCTTAGTACACCCTTTATAGTACCACATTCTCTAGGTTACCTCTAATTCATATTTTATTAGCATTTAGGGCAACCTTGGGAACACCTGTATCTTAATTTTTTGATGTTAATTTTTCATTGTTAAGACTCCTGAGTTAATTTTTAAGGTTTCTTTATTTTATTTTTGTCTGTGTTATAATCACCACAATTTTTTTGTTTAATAGCAAGTATTATTTTCCGTTGATTGTTTCTGCACATCATTTTTGTCTATTTACTATTGTGAGAACTGGAAATACTTTGATCCCTTCATGGGTATAAAAAAATCTCTTACTTGTGTTTCTTGTCGTAAATAAAACAGTGCCTTAATATATTTTTTACTACTTCTCCAATCTTATCATTCTTGTCTTTATTTGTCTTACTTTACTCGAAATATCTCTCAATTTACGTTATATTGCACTGCGGTGAAAAACGACATTCCATTGCTTTAATATTTCATTTGTTAATTACAATTTCCGAATTACGCATTTATCAGTCTATGAATAATAAAACATTATATTATATCAAATTTGTTAAATTAAGTTACTTCTCAGTCACTAATTTTCCTTTAATGTTACCGAACTATGCTAAAAGAACAGATTAAGTTGTTAACTTGTTAACTAGTATTGTGTCGTATAGTTAAGTACATCCGTTTCAATTAACTCTTATAACCCTATCTGAACAAGCAATAAAAATATTGCGCTAATAACAGAAAAATTATCAAACAATTACAAGGCGGACACTAATAAAAACTTACTACTTCAAAAAGGTTGCGTCAGAAATATTATACGACCAAGAAACAAATTTCGTCATTATTCCGCTTATCCACTTTAAGTGGGTACTTAGCTTTATTGCCAAAAAAGATCCTTGGAAAAGTGGAGGGATCGACAATAAAACCATAAATATTTTACACAACCCAAACTAAATATAATCGAAAATCAAACTTTTTTTTAGTTTATTCAATCAAGTAAAATGATGAAAATAGTTGCAGTTGTGTTGTGCTTGTCCGTAATTGGGACTCAAGCAATCCTAAAGCAGTCCATAGGTAGGGACGTTCACTAAAATAGATTACAAAACATTTTAGGAAATATTTCAGGGGGACGTATCATTGGTGGCAATGAAGCCAATGCCGGCCAGTTCCCATTTGCCGCAGCCATTTACAAGCAAACCAGTACTGGTACTTACTTCTGTGCCGGAGCCCTTATCAACAGCCAGTGGATTGCAACCGCCGGGCAATGTGTCGCAGAGTAAATTATGTAAATTAGTTCTTTAACAATCTCTAACTACTCGTTAACATTTTTAGTGCCGTGATCTTTACCGTTCGTGTGGGATCAAATAGTTTGAACGCCAACGATCCAAATGCTCTAAGACTGGCCACAGACACGTATTTCTTGCATCCTGATTACAATCCAGACACTCTGGAACATGATGTCGGTCTTATTAAACTGCGTTTGCCAATTACGTTCACTGGTAAACACCTAATTATGATTTAGCCAAATACAAATTTCTTTTCTTTCAGATTATATTAAAGCTGTCAGTGTAATATCAACCACCAACCTGCCAGATGGTACTTCAGTAGCGACACTTGGATGGGGACAAACCAGCGATGGTAAAAATTCTACAATCTCAAGGTTCAACACGTTTAATTTATTCCAATTGTAGAAGAAGCTGGTCTTGTTGATGGCCTTAACTACGTCTTCTTGGTGACACTGAGCAACGAAGAGTGCAGACTTGCTTTTGGAAATCAAATCACCGACAATATGGTCTGCGTAGACGGAAACTACAACGAAGGTACTTGCAGGGTGAGTGGTGCTCGTGCTGTCGTAGTGAAAGGTAATTACAACAGGAAATATTTAGGGCGATCTTGGTAGTCCCCTGATTCAGTATGGTGGCAGTTCTTTGACCTATCTAGTGGGCTTGTCAAGCTGGATTAGTGGAAATGGCTGTGAGAGTACCGATCCTTCAGGATTTACAAGGATTTACGCTTATGTTTCTTGGATCAACAACGTAACTACATCAAACTAGTGAAGCAAGTGTGCAATTAACTGAAACATTTTTTGCACATCCAAGAGCTTTTTGGCTTTACAGTTTGTCATCTTTTATGTAAATAAAGTGAAGCGAATAAAATTTCATTAGTAATTTGTGTATTCATATTCCACATACTTAAACAATTTTTAATAAAACCAAGAAGTAAAGAAATTAGTTCCATGCTAAACCATTGCAAATCTAATATTTTATAAAGGAGCAGTGGGTGCTTACGTATATTTATAATGATAACTTTTCTCTTGCATTTACTTTTTGGGTTATTGTAATAATTATGGCAATCAATGGCAATCTGATGAATTTTTTAGATGAACACCAGTTATATCACAGGTTAGATTATCCATTAAAATAGTTATAAAATTGTCAGTATTTTAACTCTTTAATTGAAATAAACTACATCTAATAATAATAATTTTTGGTATAATGAAAATCAAAAATAAAGTCGAACTACATTCCTTAAATGACCACACTTTTAAATTTGTTGTACTAATAAATGTTATCAGGTTGTAAAAACTTCCAAAAAGGACAGTAATCCTGGTAAAAAGAAATTGCTGATAAAAACAATAAATACCATTACACAGTTCTCAAGGAATGTTATAAAAATTCGAACGGACTAGTTATTAAAAAAAACCAAAAATGATAAAGCCAGTTATTCAAATTGTGTGTATGTCATCGTTTTGGACTCATGGAGTCTGTATACATCTAGGAACCAAGGGTAAACACGTTTAATCACAAATCAAAAATATCTAAAAACGCTACAGAGGGACGCATAATTGGCGGTGAAATTGGCAATGCTGGTGAATTTCCATATTTGGCATCAATTTACAAAAGCACCGCCACTGGTACCTACTTCTGCGCTGGAACTCTTATTCATAGTCTGTGGATCTTAACTGCTGGCCAGTGTGTCGTTGAGTAATTCGAAATTTCAAACGTTTCTTGAAAAATTTATTCCGTTCTAAATTTTCAGTGCCGTGCTTTTCACTATCCGCTTAGGAACGAATAATTTGGACGATCCTAACGCCTTGAGACTGGTTACAGAACATTATTTCTTGCACCCAGATTACAACCCTGATACTTTAGACAATGACGTGGGTCTTATCAAATTCCGCGAGCCCATTCAGTACACCAGTAAAAAATATCAAAAATTTTGAGTCGAATAACACAGCATTTCCAGATTATTTGAGACCCGTAAACTATATGTCCAGTGCAAATCTTACAGCCTATGTTACTGTTCAAGCTTCGGGGTGGGGACAAACCAGTGATGGTACGTTGAAACACTTGACTTCAAAACTGAAAACTTTATGGGAACTTCATATTCATTTTTAGAGGACGCTGGATTGGTCAATGAACTCAACGCTGTTTTTTTGGTGACTCTCAGTAATGAAGAGTGCAGACTCACTTTTGGGAATCAAATTACTGACAACATGGTTTGTGCTAGTGGAAATTACAATGAAGGAATTTGTACGGTAGGTTTATACTATCGTTTTGTTAAAAGATGGCGATAGTACTATATTTTTAGGGTGATATTGGTGGACCAATTGTCCAGAATATATATGGTATGCATTTTCATGTAGGGATTGCGAGCTTTTTAAGCGGAAGAGGTTGCGAAAGTACTGATCCTTCAGGTTTTACAAGGACATCACCTTATAGAACATGGATTAGTAGTATCATGGGTTTCTAGTCTGTATTATTGATTTCATAAA
The DNA here is from genome assembly GCA_022388445.1 of Zophobas atratus. NCBI lineage: Eukaryota > Metazoa > Arthropoda > Insecta > Coleoptera > Tenebrionidae > Zophobas > Zophobas atratus. The sequence goes on along the minus strand of CM039445.1, from coordinate 49,228,775 downwards.
TTAAGATACGAAATGTAATACAATAATTTACCCATGATGTAAAATGTTTTCGGCTGGGTTGAGCATAATTTCTGTTTTAGTTTTACCATATGATCACCAGTTTTTAGTGAAAAGTCAGTTAATAATAGACTATGTTTATTTTTCCTAAATACTCATGTAATGCAAAATATAATAAAATTACTTCTTTATATTTCTTGTACACCAATATATAAAACACATATAATTCATAAAAATAATGAGTACATTGACAAACCACAACCATGGAGTCAGAAAATTTACCTTTCTTACGATAATTTTAAAACGATTTTTTCCAAAAATCTGGATGATTAGACAAAATTTGGTTAGCGTTTTACCATCTATCTGCCGTTCACGATTGTTTTACGCACGCAGTAGGCCAAAATAATTTTTTGTTACGTTGGCGTCAGGTCCTGTCATATGACGTCCTGTTTTTAAATGTTCGCATTAACTGTCAGTGCTATCATTAATTTGGTTAATTTACTCCTGTCAACAATGCTCGATTATCATCACATGTACTCTAAAATAAATTTATTATGACAAATCACAATACTGTCAGATTTTCATGGATAGTGCGAATTTGAAACTATCATGAATGATTCAGACAGACAGACGGAAACGGGAGACCTATTTTTTCCGTACTCTAGGGCTAGTCGTCCGATAAACTCGATTACAATACTTCCTTAGCTTACGCTCGAGAATAATAATAATTGCTGCTTTAAATCCAATAAAAATTAGTGGCCCCATAAATTGGGTTAACAAATGTTCAGTGGTACAATATATATGAAGATATATATGAAGAAATTTAGAGGACAAAATTTCCGTATTTAAAAAAAATAGTGGTTCCGTTCTTTTCCTACACGTGGTCATGTTAATCTTATTATGTAGAGATGCATAATGAAATCGTTAACAATTTGTTTAATACAAAAGTGCTGACCAGTTTCGGTACCTTCTGGTACCATCTTCGTAACTAGACAACAGGTATTTTAGTATACAAAATCATTAATATTAAAAACTTACCCATAGAAAAACGAAAACCCGGAACATGATTACATATTTATAAAATTTATACTAGCGACTTGCTATTGTAACACATCTTACATTCACCAGCGTGGAAGATTATTTTTCTATTCTAGTACGGTCTTTGATGATCTGGATGAAGTTGCATAATTCAGAATATTTTAGAAATGTACTTAATTCGTAGGTGTCTGTTTTAACATCATAATAACATTTTCCAACTTGACACAGACATCTGTTGGTGCTTCGTCCAGACATGCTGTAGCAGATAATGGCAATGACATAGGCTTGTAAAATACTCCTGATCTAATTTTAGGTTGATTTAGTTTTATTGTTGTGGTGACCGAATTTGAATTAAAATTTTCGCGCTGAAATTAATTAACAGTGGCGCGAAATCACATTTGAATAATTTGAATTTGAAAAAAAAAAATCAAATCGTAAATCGTTAAATGTAGGCAACCAGGTGCACGGTAACGCTTGCTGGATAGTTGGACAGTTACTAGCGCTAGGGAGATTTTAGTTAGAGGGTTGATTGATAGACAGAGAGCAGCTTGCCGAAGCGTCAGTCTGGATGTGTTTTTGTGAGTGTAATCACGTGGCAAGGTAGTTTTGGTTAGTTTAGTTGGTTTGGTAGTTAATAAAAAGGACAATCAATCGTAACTCCTATGACGACACAGTTTTCCCCCAACCCGTGTAGCTAATCCTTGCGGCTTTTAATAAAGAAAACATGTTTTATTGTTTGTAAATTTACCAATCAAGTTAGTTTTTCTTAATCGTCAGCTAGTGCTAACAAAATTTAACAGTCAGGATTATTTAAATAAACCACTTACTAGGAGATTGCATGAAATTCATTTAGTCAGGATAATGATTCTTTGTTTAACAAATTATAAATAAGTTTCTGGATGCATATGCGTAAGTGTTACATTATAACACTTCTTAATTCTTCACGCAAGATTGCTAATAGTTCATTTACGGCAGTTAAATTAACAAAATTCATACCGCGAACTGACGGGGGATTAAAATAATTTCTTTTCTTAGGCGGTTATCATCGTTATCATGTTTACATCACCGGGGCATGCCCTCACAACGCTAAAGATTGACTACATCACCAGGGCATGCCCTCACAACGCTACAGATTGATTACTTCATCGAGGCATGTCCTCGCAACGCCAGAGATTGATAACGTCAACGAGGCATGTCCTTGCAACGCTAGAGATTAATAACACGATGGTGTTCCCTCGTAACGATAAAAATTTACATCACCGAGACGCTTTTTCCTCGCAACTCTTTGTTTGAATCGTTGATAAAGTGTGGCAAATATTAACCTAATGTAAATTTTGTTAACTTTGCAATTTTTCACCTTAGACAATATTTCTCTATTCTCAAAGTTTTAACTTCAGTAACTGTTTTTTGTTGTATAATTTTCATTGAACGTAAATTGCATTCACTGCAGTTTTAACCTTACATATTTTTATTTGCACAAGTTTATTTCGCACCAGATCTTTTGTTTCATAAATCTTTGCTAAGTGTTGTTTTGTAAATATTTTGTTGATGAATGTTTCCACCGTATAAATTATTTGATGTCCAATTTTAATCTCACATAAGAATTATTTGTTGTTTAAAATTTCACAAGATTGTAGGGCGAATTTAAATATTGTTTATTGCTCTTTTGAAACTTTAACACTTGTTCAGTCGTTGTTAATATCAGAGTTATAAGAAATTGAACTAAAAAAAATGCAATCGAGGTTAAATAACACAGAAAACGTGGCAGAAGCGAAGTGCGGTTCCTAGTCGGTTAGCGCAGGTTTGTATAGAGTCAGGGGCGGTCGCCGGTATTGCAACGCTGTCTCGACTGTTGGGTCAAAACAGTCGAGACTCAACTGCGGATCGGCGATCGTAACGGCCTAGTCTCGTCGGCATATTCCTCATGGAGATGTGCTTGGCGGTAGGCTTGCGATAGACAGAATCACCGTCGTGGGGGGAGAACAGCCCCGATCGGTAGACCCAAACTCCGCTTGTGCTAGAACACCCCCAGGGGTATTTTTGTTGTGCTCCTGTTAACTGCCGTAACTTTAAAATTTGAGGCCACACGCCCGTAATAACTTATGTATTTGCATCCAGTTACTTTAATTCAGATTTTGCTTTACTTTTATTAAATTTGTGATATTCAAATATTTGCATTGATTCAAAACATGTGTAGGATTTTGTGTTTGTTCGATTTTCATATGTGTATGTCTGTCAATTCGCGGTTGTCTTTACTTTCATATTTTTAAGGTGATTCATTTGAAATCTAATATGTCGGTGAATATACGATAGGGGGTTTTTGGGCTGAGGAGTGAATGCTCGCAGCTGTTTTCCTCCTAGAGAGGGGGTACGAATTTTAGCCCCCTCCCAAACTTTTTGTCTATTATTTCTTGCGCTCTCGAATTACCCGCAGTGTATGCTCACTCGTATGAAAGAACGTCTTCCCGCCATGTTTAAAAAAAAAACACATCCTAAGTCCCCTTTTGTTAGACGATCACAGCCAAGGTAAAATTTTGCATTTTTGAATTTTTCGCGGGCCTTCCAAACTTTTTCAAGCTCAATTTAAGGCTGGAAGTTTGGATTATCCACATTATTTTCATGCACACTAACTTCAATTTTTTTTGTATTTGATTTGATTATAAATGTACCAGCATACACCTCCTCCTCTTGAAGGACGATCTAGATGGCATAGTTGATATTTCGCGAGTTGAACTAATGACGAAGAATAGTTGGCTCACTGCGTAAGGCAAATAAAATCTGCAATGGCCGTTAACGAGACCTAAATTTTATTTTATCCGATCTAGAATTAAGCCCTGCGGTCCACCGCGAGAAAAATTCGTCAATCAAAGAAAGATCGTCATCGTCAGATCCTATACTTCTAACAAGTCTTAAAATTTAATATTATTTCATATTTTGAACAAACTACACCTTATTACTACTTCTACAATTTGAAGAGATCTAAAATTTTAGATTAAAATAGACTACAGAAAGTATATTAACGATATAGAACGCGGTAGATATTTGGAAATATTTCTACAAACTATCGTCGTATATTGATCGCAAGAAAAGTTACGCCAAAATTCCAGGTATAATGAACACCATGTTCAATCCTACGTAGCCACACAACCTCCTCTATCATCAATAAGTAATACGGATTCGTTAAAGACACGAACTTATGTGAATTTGATCAAAATTTGTCGAACGCATTAAACGATGATCTACATGTTGATGTAACTTTACGAAAGCATTTGATAACGTCTAACATAGTTTTTTAGTTGATAAAGTCAACCAGTTTGGTTTACGTGATAAATGATAATCTAATTTCATTCATGACGTCTATATTAACTGATCGTGCACATTATGTAGAATATCAAAATTGTCTTAAAATGTCACATTTCTTAACGACCAGTAGGGTTACGCAAGGGTCCACTTTAGGCCCAATTTTATTTAACATTTTTTATGGATGAAGTAATCTCTTCCTCTACGCAGACGATTTAAAAATGTTTAGACGTAAATAAGCTTATACACTGGAGTCAATTTAACAAAGTTTAAGAATCAAGAGAAAATGTGTTATTTTGGGTTTTCGCACAAACAAAAACCAATAGCATATGACTACTTTGTCAATGATGTCAAATTAGAAAAACATAGTAACATCCGTGATGTAATAAAAATTACTTTAGATTCAATACCGTTTTTTGTATCAACAATTTTTTTTATTTTTAATTTTTTTGTAAATTTCTTTCTTTCCCGAAATACGATTCCAATCCAGTACAGGGCTAACCACGTGATAGGCTCCTAGCTCCTGTTTCAAATTGTACAAGATAATTGATGGTATATACAACTGTCCACCACTCCTAACGTCTATCAAAATAAATGTACCCCTGTGACAATAGGTAGGAACTTTTTATTACGAGACTCCAAAAATCGACCAGTAAATGCATTCTCCCCTGTATAATGTTTTAAAACCATAAAATAAAGTACTGCAAAATTATAAACAACAGGTTTGCGTCTGATGGCTTTGGAAATCTATGACTTCCATAACAACCGCAAAGAATTTGAACCTCCCTAATTTAGATAAATATTGCATACATTTTTTTTATTCTGAGCATGCTCTACTAAGAAATGTTATCATTAATGTAACAACACCCAAAACAACAGTAATCCTTGAGAAAAAGAATTACTGATAAAACCAATAAATATACTACCGTTGCATAATCCTCATGGAATATGATAAAAATTCGAACTGAGATGTTATTCCAAAACGCCAATATGATAACACTAGTAGCTCTAATTTTCTGTCTATCAACGACTTGCACCCATGCAGACCATGTACAATCAAGACCAAAAGGTAAACCTAAATATCTACTTAATCATTTAAAAAAAAAATGCCTAAAATTGTTTCAGTAGGACGCATAATTGGTGGTGACACAGCCAATGCTGGTCAATTCCCGTATATAGCATCCATTTATAAAAGCACCAACGCTGGTACCTACTTCTGTGCTGGAACTCTTATTAACAACCAGTGGATCTTAACGGCTGGCCAATGTGTTATAGAGTAATTTTAAATTTGTAATTTTTACCTACTGGAAAAATGAGGTTCTAAATTTTTAGTGGCGTACTTTTCAACATCCGTTTAGGGTCAAACCATCTGAATGACCCTAATGCGTTGCGACTGGCTACAGACCAATACTTCTTACACCCTGATTACAACCCTGATACTTTAGAGAATGACGTTGGTCTTATCAAGTTCCGTGAAGCCATTCAGTTTACCGGTAAAAAAAATTAGACGATTTTCACAATCGAGTACGGCAAGTTTTTTAGATTACGTGAAAGCCATCAATTTTCTATCCAGTGCAAACCTTACAGCGTCTGCTAGTGTTGAAACTGCAGGGTGGGGACAAACCAGTGATGGTATGTTGAAATATTTTTCACCAACCGTCAACCCAAAAATTAACACAAGACTTCTCATTTTTAGAAGACGCTGGATTAGTCGATGAACTGAACGTTGTTTCCTTGGTGACCCTTAGTAACGAAGAATGTAGACTCACGTTTGGAAATCAAATTACTGACAACATGGTTTGTGCTGGTGGAAATTACAATGAGGGTACTTGCACGGTAAGTTTACCACATTTTTGTCAAAATACAGACCAAAATAAAATGTTTTTAGGGTGACATTGGTGGACCGCTTATTCAGACTTTACTTGGATTACAACTTCATGTAGGAGTTGCAAGCTTCATAAGTGGAAGAGGTTGCGAAAGCACTGACCCTTCCGGTTTTACACGGACAGCACCTTATGTACCATGGATTCGCAGTATCTTGGAGTCCACTTATTAACACAAATGAAATAAAGCAATGTAGTTTTAAATGTGATACACAATTTTTCTGCTTCCAAATTTTCAACACAGATTCTATTTTAGTTTTGCTAGATGATCACTCTTTTTAATGAAAAATGTTTAGCACTCTGATGCTAAATCTATGTTTATTTTCCCCCAAGATTTAATGTAAAACATTTTTTTATCATTTATTTCATTACATGTATAAATCTTGGTACACAATGGATTGTACAATGCTTAAACACAACCCAGAATATCTACGTCTGCCCAAATATAAAATACAGAACATAATAGTACCACAGAAGCAGTGTATTATTTTTTGGTCGTTGGATTGACTTCTGTTTCACAGATTTTTTTAATGATCGAAGCAAAAGTGATTCACTCCATTTTCTCAACAAAATTTGAGAATACAGTAACGTTGCCCCCGCCTATATTTAATACTCCTAAATAGTGAAAAAATAATAACAGCTACTTGCCCAAGTTAATATTCAGAATATTTTTTTTTGCCAGTACTTTGGCAGTCTATAAAAATTTTTTATTTTAAGTTATAGGGGCCGTCATAAAAATGTAAAAAAATAAAACGATTTTAAAAACAAAATTTATACACAAAATCCAAAACGATATTGATGAAAGAGGACTTTATTTTCATATAAATTTCGAAAATATTATTACCTGTAACAGATGTTAGTATTATACATAAGTAAATTCTGACATGTATTTTTAAGAAAAAATTCCTCTAAAATATATACTGGAACGAAAAAATAGCAAGATTTCTGTTTAGAGTTTGCCTGTAAATTTAAACAAATTTTATTACTTACGCCCTTTTGACTATCAAAAAATATATTAAATTTTTTCTGCAATAATTATTAAACGTTGAATGTTAAAATGAAATTGTTTTAACACATAATTAATATAAGTATTAGATCCATCGTAAAAACTGTCGTCGCATCTTCCATTGTAACGAGACTTGCGATATCGCAAATAAATTGTCAAAGTTTGCTGTACAGTTTTGAATTTTTTACAAACACTTACAACATGCATAATAGGGCTACCATGTACATTCTAATTGTTTATGTTATTTTCTTAAAGTGATTATATTCCACCCTGTATGATGCATTAATTTATAAATAAATTTAGATAAAATAAAGTACTTCGAATATTATATTATTGTATTAACTTTTTTATGTTTGTATTGTTCTTTTACTGTTTAAGATTGCTGACGCACTAAATGACGCCAGATACTTGATCAAAGTAATTAAACGATCACGTGATCAAGTTCAACCAATCATAGTTCAGATTTACAAGAGATTTTAAGTCGAATTAATTTATTAATTTACCTTTTTTTTAAAGCATACTGTGAAAATTGCAGTAAGTTGAATATAAAGTTTCCAAAAATGAAATAATCGTAGAATTTTTTTGGAAAATTTGACAAAGATAATGGTAATTAAGCCATCCAATAAATTAACACAATAGTCTGATAATCTAAATCATCAAACCAAAGGATATGCTAGAAATTATTAATTTTTAAGTAAAAATACAGCACGGAAATAAAGTATAAATTTTTATTGTTGATATCAGCAGCTAAGAAATATTAATTGTTGCAATTTCCTATCATTAGACCATATTTTATAAATGACACATAATTATCAGTTGTCAACCAGAACGACGTAATGTTAATAGTTAGAACTATGTAGTACTTAACTATCAAGCTGTTTAAGTCATTTACGGACATTTTTCCTGACTTCTGAAACAGTAACATATCTCGTGCGTATTACTAAGTATTTGTAGACAAACTGACGGGAACGGGAAATGTATTTTCTGTTCCACAGGCTTTCAAACACCTAAAAATAATAAAATAACGTTTTCGATTAGCTCCAAAAATATAAAAGCAAAAAATAAGTTAAAAAAAAGAAAAAATGCTAGCATTGTTTTAAAAACACCCAAAAAGAACAGACATCCTTGAGAAAGAAATTGCTGATAAGAATGATAAATTTACTATCATTACATAATCCTCACGGAATATAATAGAAATTCGAACTGAGTTTCGTTACTCCAAGAACAATGATGAAAATAGTCGCTCTAATTCTGTGTCTGTCCACGACTTGGACCTATGCAGTCCACACACAATCCAGAGCCACAGGTAGTCACCTTTTATCATTAAAAAACATAATACCTACCAAAATTTCAGGTGGACGAATAATTGGTGGTACCACCGCCAATGCTGGTCAGTACCCATACATCGTAGCTATTTACAAGAGTACCACCACTGGTCAATACTTCTGTGCTGGAACACTCATTTATAACCAGTGGGTCTTAACAGCCGGTCAATGCGTTGCTGAGTAATTCAACTCTTTAACGATTTTTGGAAAATTTTTGACGTTTTAAAATTCCAGTGGAGTGCTTTTCGACATCCGCTTAGGGTCAAATCGTTTGAATGACGCTAGTGCTGTGAGAGTGGCTACAGACGAGTATTACTTGCACCCCGACTACAATCCTGATACTTTGGAGAATGATATTGGTCTTATCAAGTTCCGGGAGCCTGTTGAATTTACTGGTAAACAAGTAAGATAAAGGTTTCCAAAATGGAGTAACAAAAGTTTTCCAGATTATGTAAAACCGGTAAGTTTTCTTTCCTTGGCAAATCTTACAGGGTCCGCGCTTGTGGTAGTTGCAGGATGGGGACAAACCAGCGATGGTAAGTAGAGACCAAGAATCAAATTCCGACCAAAGGTTTCAAAACTGAACATTTTTACAACTCCATATTCTCATTTTTAGAGGACGCTGGATTAAGCACTGATCTGAACACTGTTCCTTTGGTGACTCTCAGCAACGAAGAATGCAGACTTACGTTTGGAAATCAAATCACCGACAACATGCTTTGTGCTAGTGGGAACTACAACGAAGGTACTTGTACGGTACGTTTACAACACATTATATAAGTCGCAGAACTGACGATAATAAAACATCTTACAGGGTGATATTGGCGGACCACTTGTCCAAACTGGTATTATTTTGCAATACCATGTAGGCATTGCAAGTTTCATAAGTGGAAGAGGATGCGAAAGTACAGATCCTTCAGGTTTTACAAGGACAGCACCTTATGTACCATGGATCCGAAATGTTACTGGTCTCACCTATTAACACCAAGTAGATAATTAATCAGTAATTCACTTAGGAAAAATCCAAATCAAGTGTAATATTTTTTATATCCCATACTTTGATCACAAGGTACTACTAGATAGATCATATTGAGTGTAGCACTTTGATTCTAAATCTCTGTTTATTTTCGCTCCAGAATGTATTGTAAAAAAGAATATAACTGTTTTCGTAAATTCCTGGCACTTTTTTATTCAGCAAAACAATAAATATTATACAATAAGTGACAACTTTGACGAATTATATGAATACAATTTTAAGTAATAAATAAAAATTCGAATTATAATAATCCCTACTGAGAAATTCTGTAGACTGCGAAACTAATTTTCGTGACAAACAGCTTAACAACTAGTTGTTTACATTTTCCTAAACTTGTTGAAAGTCAAAGACGAAAACGAAGTTTTTCTACCCTCAGCAGTCCTGGATGAAGCTTTGGGAGCTATCAATAAAGTGGTACCAGCAAAATCCAGGCATTCTTATAAAAACAGTATACCTACGAATTTTTGTGAATAGAGGAAGCGAAAGCATGCAAAAGGAGTAGACGAAAGAATACTTTTGGCTTATATGTATTTCGTAACGGTCTAAAATCTTCGTTACTATGGTCGTACTATAGCCAACTGAAGAAAGTGCTCTCCGTAACGGAAAATATTGATCTTAAGCAGGTTTGTAACATCACAATTATTATTTCTGAGATTTAAAATATTGATTGTTCTAGATTTCATCAAATGTCAGGTTTCCTAAAATAACAGTCTGTAGAACACAGACCAAGGAAATCCAAGATTCACACTCGAAGAAATGGAGAGGTTCTTAGATAAAGCTTCTGATGATGGATATTTACTGCAAAAAGTCTTTCACACAGACGGTTGTCCATCAATTACAAGAACAAAAAATGCACGCCACAACCTGTAGGAGTGAACACTTTTTCAACAATTCCCAGAAAAATTGCACAATTTTTCGGCTTTCAAAATGTAGAAGAATGCATGAGTCATAGCTTTAGGCAGATCACAGGCAAACGGAAACGAAAGACCTACTTCTGCATATTTTAGAAGATGTGAAATGCCGAGGAAACATGAATTTAGCCATTCACCAAATGGACCCTATTACAATGCTTGTCTAGTTTACGCTTCGGAAGTAAAAATCCCTTCACACAAAAATGTATCCAAATTCAAAAATCAATGGGATTTTTAATAAAAACTAAATGAATTTAAAACTGAAATTTTTTCACTACTGTTTCCAGTAATCAACTGCTAATATAGACTTAAGCAACTGTTACTCCAAAAAATATAGAAATAATAAAAAAAAAGATAATCTACTTTTCTTACCATCATCAGGCACTACAGAAACGAAAACTAGAATTATTTTGTCACATCGAACATAATTAAAAAAAAATGAAACTTGAACGGTTCAGTTTATTGAAATTGAAAAGGGTCTAGAAGGATGGAAAAATTTTATTTCTTTTGCGATTAACGAAACAAATTCATAAGACAAAAATAAACCTGTCCCATATAATAATGATACTATCAGTGGTTATACACTTACGAGCATTGAAATCGGGCCACTAATCGGGCCACTATTCACATTTCTGATTTTGAATCAAATTTTCCGCCGAACTATATTACACTTAAAGAAACTAAAAAAGCCATTACAAAGACCAGATATTTGTCTTTAAAACAGAGTTACGAAAAACTTCATGAAATTGTTTTGCAATATTCTTTTTTGCAGAAAATTCTGAGCTCTTGGAGTCACCCAGGAACTGGGATCCTATCTCTAATTCTTCGTTTAAGTTCATCCCACAGATATTCTATAGATTCAGATCCGGGCTATGTGCTGGCCAGTCCAAACACACTATACCAACTTCTTGAATAGTGGCCCGACTTTAATGCTCGCAAGTTTACTTTAATAGTAGAAAAAAAAAATAAAACCACCAAAGAGGAAGAAAAAACTTAAAAAATGACAACGAAGCAAACACATCAAACCATATTTTATGAAAGAGGAAGAATAATTCACATCCAACTAGGATGACAAAAATAAGACTGATTTTGGAAAATGACATTATTTCCAAGAAAATGAAGGCAGGTGGACGGAGCTAGTACTTGCCAAGATAAAACTGATATTGCCAAATAGCATACCCTCTAAACAAATAAAGGGCGGGTGGGCGGGGCTAGTATTTCCAAGATAAGACTGATTTTGGCAAACGACATACCCTATAAGAAAATAAAAGGTGGGTGAGAGGATAGCATCTGTTAAGATAAAACTAATTTTGGCAAATGACATGCTCTCTCAGAAAAGAGAGGGTGGATGGGCGGGGCTAGTACCTGTTTAGACTGCTAAGGTAAGACTGATTTTAGTAAATGACGTATCCTCTAAAAAATTGAATTAAATTATTATAAGAATAGTGACTAGACCTTCCAAAGCACTTTCAAATTCTTTCCAAACAGGAATACCTAGAACCTCAAGATAAATTTTCAAAAAAAACGAGGTCCCAAAATTAACTCAAAAACAGGTCAGGTCAGAATTTTCCAAAAATAGAACAGCAAAGTCCCCCAAAATTGTTTTAAATAATTTACAAAAAGAAATCTCCATGGGCTCCCAAAATAATACTTCATGGCTGCCCAAGAGTCTCCCGAATTAAAAAAAAGTAATGCGGCTCAAACCTTGTTGAATTCAAACCCATTTTTTTCAATAATTGTTCGTTTTTGTAAAAAAATCTAGTAAGGACTGTATCACTAATTTTCCATTTATAATACTCCTGTTAAAATGATTATTCGTATTTTGAATTAATTTATGGTATATTTTGATTTTAATACAGACGTAATTATTAAATAAATTGTTTTACTGACAAATGTTTAACATGGCAGGAGCCTTTAGAATACGTTAAATATGATTAGCATAAAAAAAATGGAAAAAACACTATCTACTTGCCAAGATGATACTGATTTTACCAAATGGCATACGCTCTAAAAAAATAAAAGGCGGGTGGGCGGGGCTAACATTTTCCAATATGAGACTGATTTGTCAGGGGACATACCCTATGAGAAAATAAAGGGTGGATGAGCGGGGCTTGTACTTACTAAGATAAGACTGATTTTGCCAAATGGTATACCCCCTACCCTTTATGATCTTAGAGAGTATGTCATTTTGCAAAAACAGTTCTACTTTCGTAAGTACAGCATCGTCCAATCGCCCTTCATTTCCTTAGAGAGTAGGTCAATTGCCAAAGATCGTCTTATTTATGCAAATACTAGGCCCGCCCACCCGCCCTTTGTATTCTTAAAATGTATGTCATTTGGTAAAATCAGTTTTATCTTAGCAAGTACTAGCTCAGCCTACCTGCCCTTTATTTTATTAGAGTATAGGTCATGATATTTCTAAAAGTATTTGAAAAATATCGGAAAAAGCAAAAGGTGGCTACAGAACACTACAATGTTTGATTATTTCTGATAACACTGAAAAGTAGTTATACCCAAATTTTACAAAATGTAAAAAACCTTTATTTTGGCATATATATCTTCGAAAAAAAAATACTCAACACAGCTTCCTTTGGCATTTCAGGATGAGCGGAAAGACTATTTCTAAAAAAAAAAGAATAAGAAAGGACCAAGTGAACAAGAAACTTGAAAACGAAGAAAGAGATGCTAGGGTCTCCAACAGAATATAAAGTTGGGGACTTTGTATTTATGAAATTACTGATATAAATGATGAACGTGCTTTGAAAAAAATACATATTTTATTACGGTGTTGAGTAGCTAATACAATGAGGAATGAAATTTTAGAAGCAGTCTTTGGTTTTAAGAAACGATAGGAATTCAACAGGTAATTTACGATGGAAAAAACTTCCATTTTGTGGACAGGAAGTGCTAAGTAATAGTTCGCATATTATTGAAGTTACAGTGCAATAGAATGTTAAATTTTGTGGAGTACATATATTACATTGTGGTAATGAAGTAATAATTTCATTTATAAAGCCAATTTCCCAAATAAATTAATCTAAGACATTACTAACATTATTATAACAAAAATAATGATAATTAAGTAATAACTGTTCCTTAAAGTCAATAAATAAATATCATTGTTATAAAGATAACGATAAAAGAAATGACCTACATTTTGTTGATCTAAATCCTGAAACCGAAGAGGGTACTAAAATATAATTAATTTTTAGCTTAAAATAGAATAGGTATATAAACTGTAAATTTTTATTGCTGATAACAGTAGCTAGGGGAAATTAACTGTTACGATGTCCTGTCATTAAACCATATTTTATAAATCTGTCCACTAAATAATAATCATAATAGTAAATTTGTTTTTCTTTTTTACTATTTTTCAAAAATTGTTGTACTAAACGAAGGAATTATTTTACAGAAAGTGAATACAAAATACAAACAGACACGCATTTCCAAACCAAGTGTTACATTATTATTTAGCGTCTTTCATCATTTTTCTTAAATAGGTATCATACTTTCTGAAAGAGATGAATACATAAATTCTAACTCATGTTGTTAAGCGTTTAAATCATTTTTACTTGGGTATTTTCCAGCAGGTAATCCGTCTTCGTTGTTTCTATCCATTCTTTCCTTAAAATCTCCAATGACTATTATTTTGTTGTTGTCTTTATATATATCTCTTCGTGTAATCGTTCCCAGAATGAGTCTTCAGTTATTTATTTACGTTTTCTCAACCATTCATGACCCCTAAAGTACGAAAAAATAGGTCCCCATTTCCGTCTGTCTGTCTGTCTGTCTGTCTGTCTGTCTGCCGTCTGTCCGGAGTTTTATTGGACGGATAGTTTCCGAGACTACTAGACCGATTGTTGTCAAATATTATATGTCTCTTAGGAATATCGTGTAGAATAATCTTCGACTAATTTTAGTTGAGAGAATCTTGGGCGCCGGGTTTTTAAATTATTTTATTTTATATAATATTTATAATATTTATAACCAATATAAACTACAACTACGCATTTTTTTGAAATCTATGAAACATAATCTATTATTTTATCAAAAATTTTACGTCCTAATATTAAAAAGGAATCAGTAATAAACGATAAACCATTACGGTGCCACTTCTGTACAAGATTACTACACATTCCAGGAAATAAGATGACGAAATATTGCGTTTTCTTGTGTATCACACTACTGTGTGTAATACCAGCTCAAATTTCATCCCATCGTATATCAGGTAAAGATTACAAAAACAACAGATTTAGCTTAAAAATAAATCCCTATCCATTTACAACTTTTTCACCTTTCGTTTTTTAAGGGCGCATAATTGGCGGCCACAATGCAAATGCAGGCCAGTTCCCTTTTGCAGCAGCCATCTACAAAAGCACCCCCGATGGTACATTTTTTTGCAGCGGAGCGTTGGTGTTAAGTCGATGGGTTTTGACCGCTGGACAGTGTGTGGATGGGTAACTGAAAAACAAAAATTTGGACCCGATTTTCTCAATTTTGTACTTAACAGGGCCGTGACGTTTAATATTCGTTTGGGATCCAATAGTCTCAGCGCAAATGATCCTAATGCACTGAGAGTGGCTACGGACATCTACTATTTGCACCCAGATTATGATCCACTAACTTTGGTTAATGATATAGGGATGATTGAATTCCGAATGTCCATTACTTACACAGGTGGGTATAGACAGAAGTTACTTCTTGAATAAAATGTTTTAATATATTTGTTTAGAGTACATCAGACCGATTAACATTGTACCATCTACCTCTCTTCCTAACTATTCGTCGGTTGCGACTTTAGGTTGGGGGCAGACCAGCGATGGTACGTATTTTCAACAAATTAAATAAAAATACCTATCGTACTTTGATAAAAAAATTCTTCGATGTTAACAGCAACTGCCGGACTGGTTGATGAACTTCAGTACGTTTTTCTAATTACTCTTACAACTGAAGAATGTCAGTTAGTTTTTGGAAATCAAATAAGTGATAATATGGTCTGTGCTGGTGGTAACTACAATGAGGGTACTTGTAGAGTAAGTATTTTACGCATTGTTTTAATAGCTCTAATCATACATTCGTCCATTTAGGGAGATCTTGGAAGCCCACTGATACAATATGGTGGGAGTAGCTCTCTGGTATATCTAGTAGGAGTATCCAGTTTTATAAGTTCTAACGGTTGCGAAAGTACTGATCCATCAGGATTTACAAGAGCTAGTCCATACATAGGGTGGATAAACAATATTACTTCTTCAACGTGAATAATTCCTCATGAAAAATTATAACTGCTGTCATTTTGTTACTCCTGCATAATATAAAATTATAAATATAGTCATTCTAACTGTCGTTTTCTTCTCAGTGCCCTGTCTTAGTTTTTATATTGATACCGAAAAAGTGCATCATGTGCTACTTAATGAAAGAAGTAAATATCAAGAATTGGTCATAGAACATAAATATCAAAACCACCACTTTTGAAAACGATAGGTCTAGGGAAAAGTAACATATATCTCCGTTCGCGGTGCGTGCAACACGTGTGCTGGTGTGCGGTCTGTGAGTGGTGTTCAATTTTGGATTTCTGCCCCTGTGGGGGTTTTCTTGGTTTGCATAATTAACCTCTGGTTATTAATTTTTGTTTTCTTCCATCTTTTTTATTTTTTTTTTAATTGTATTTTGGTTACTATCACTGGAATTGTGCTGGCCGCTGATATTTTTCTTTTGCACGGCCTCCGTTGGAGGTTGTGCATATAGTTTCTTAGTTATAGTACGCCTTAATTATGAGTATTAAATGCTGTAAATACTTCCTTAAGATTGGGCGCAATGACTTGAATGTATCATGCAATCAGTGTAAACATTATTATCACATAAAATGCGGTGGCTTAACAGTAGAAAGTTATCAAAGTATGGATGATAAAGAGTTACTTAATAAGTGGCTGTGCTCATTTTGTATACTGAAAAAAAAAAAACTTCATCTACGGGTAAACAAACTGATTCGGCTGATGACGAAATAGTTGCTGTTGCTGAATTAAAACATTTGGTTACCAACATTATAAATCGGGAATTGCAGCCACTTATTCAGCAAATTGATTCTCTTAAGTCTGAGATCCAGTTATTAAGTAATCAGAATACTCACCTCCGGGAAGATGTTGTAAAACTTGCTAGAGATAATGGTAGCTCGATTAAAACTCCTGATCATGTGTTCACGTCTTCTGCTACTTCAGCCAGGGAAACTTATGCGGAAACAGTAGCTAAGAGTATAAATAATACAGTTATTGTTCGTCCCAAGGATAAATCTCAGACCATCAATAAGACTAAATCTGACATTATGGTAATATTGATTCTGTTGCATCCTCTGTTAGCAAAGTAAAAAATCTTAAAGATGGCGGTATTCTTCTTGGATATCAGGATATAACTAGATTTAAACGTCTAGCTGATGATAAACTTGCGGGAGCGTATGATACAAGAGAAGTTAGTACACTTAAGCCTCGTATCAGAACTGCAGGAATTTCCAAGGATGTTAGTGAATCAAGTGTTCTGGATTTTTTGGTCACACAAAATGAGTTTATTTTTAACAACGATGAAGAGAATGTATACAAGTTGATTAAATTTTTGCTTGTGAAAAATAAGTCTGACCGTTTTCAAGTAATTGTTGAAGTAGATATCGCCTCCTATAAAAAAGCCATTAGCATAGGACACTGCCTAATAGGTTTAGACAGATGTTATATCTTTTGTGGTATTGATATTTTCCGGTGTTTCACTTGTAGTGGTTTTAACCATTCATCCAGCTCTTGCAAAAGTAATGTTATCTGTCCTTTGATAAAACTAATGTAACTAGAGGAGGAGTTTTTCTTGCATCCAAATTTTCAACTATCCAACTTGACCTGGCGTCTAAAGGGTTTGACATGCTTATTTTCACAGACATTCTTGGAGCTAAATGTAGTGTTGGCTATTTCAGTTTCTATATCTTCATTGTTTATATTCCACCTAAATCTACAGTTGATGAATACCTACATACTATTGTTCAATTTACTAGGTAATCTAGAAGAACTATTCAACCAACGTGTAATAATTATTGGTGATTTCAATCTTCCTGATTATGACAAAGATTCTTTGTGTGATAAATCTGGCAATAATAAATTATCCTCGTTGATGTATTTTTTGAACTTTTTTGAACTTAATCAATATAATAATATCGCTAATAACTCTGGGAGATATCTTAATCTGGTTCTGTCTAACTTTCATTGTTTTATTAGCTCTTGTGAAGATCGTCTTCTGGAAGAGGATTCTCATCACCCAACGTTGTTAGCTTCTTTTAAAAATCGAGAATCTAAAGCTAAAACCATTAACGGTAATCCCTCCTTGCAGCTTTGGAATTTTCGTAGAGTGGATGTTACTGGGCTGTATGAGCATCTATTATGTATTGACTGGTCCTTTCTTAAAAGCATCACTGATGTTAAATAAATAAATAAATTTAAATAAATAAATAAATTTATTTCCAACAGGTAATACATCACCCAATTACAGGAAAAATTAACTTAACTCTGTGCAATAAAGTGTGGCAGATATGCTTACAAAAAAATAAATTAAACAAACTATATATAGGATCCTAATATTATAACCAAATTACTACTTGATAAAAGTTAAAAACGAAAAATAAACATGTATGAACCTAAACTCGCAACAATGACTGTTTTATCACATTAAATGAATCTGCATTAATGTCGCAGAACAATGAAATTTTGTTAAACGATTCTGACATTAATACAACTGGAGACCTACGTAAAATATTGGTTTTGAAAGAAAAAGTATAAAACGTTAAATTTTGTCTTGAATTAATACGGGGAACAATAAAATTAAGCTTATTTAACAAAAACGGACAATCAGTTTTATTGTTGACTAAGTTATACAGAAACTTCACTATTAAGAGGTTACGTCGAATTTGTAAACTAATAAAGTTGAACCGATTTAATAATTGAGAGTGGTCATAACCTCGTTCAGGGTAAACTCCATCTAATCGAAAACATAAAAATTTTAGGAATTTACGTTGTACTGATTCTATGTTTTTTATATATATGTCGTATTGCGGATACCATATAATTGCCCCATATTCAAGACCTGACCTGACTAAAACATAGTATAAATTAATTAAAGTTTCTATGTTACAAAAATCACTGCAGTTTCTGTATAAAAAGCCATACATCTTATAAGCTTTTCTCGTTATGTTATTAATATGTTCTGAAAAACTAAATTTGATATCAAAGATTATACCCAGATCTTTTGAACTCTCTTTACGTTTTAATACAGTTCCGTTGATATTATAGCCAAAGAGTAAAGGTTCCACTTTTCTTGTATATGAGACGACGAAGCATTTGTCTTTATTAAGTGACAACCGATTTTGACTGCACCAATCAAACACGACATCGATGTTATATTGCAGTTTCAAGTAATCATCTGTAGTATTAATTTCTAAAAATAATTTGAGATCGTCGGCAAATAATAGTTTTTCACAAGTAATATTTTCAACAATATCGTTAATGAACAACAGAAATAACAGCGGTCCTAGATTAGATCCTTGTGGTACTCCAGACGTAGGTATAATGGTTTTTGAAAAAAAGTTTTGATATCTAACTACTTGCTCCCGATCAGTGAGATAGGAGCGAAACAGTTTACACAGGGATTCAGAAAAACCAAACCTACAGAGCTTATCTAGTAATACAAAGTGATCGATCTGATCAAAGGCCTTGCAAAAGTCAGTGTAAATTGTATCTACTTGACCTCTACTATCGATAGATTCAGAAACGTATTGTGAAAAGGAAGCTAAATTAGTTATGGTAGACCTTTTCTCAACGAAACCATGCTGCTGCGGGGATATGTAACATTTTAAAGACGAAAAAAGCTGTTTGTATAGCAAAGTCTCAAATACTTTCGCAAAATTACTCAAAAGACTAATCGGTCTATAGTTTGTAATGTTGGTTATATCACCTGATTTGAATATGGGGCATACATATGCTTTTTTCCATTGTTTAGGCATCTGATTTTGTTTTAAGATAAAGTTGAATAATTTACACAGAGGACTAGCCAAGACACCTGCACAATCCTTTAGTAAAAAACAAGGAACGCCATCCGGTCCTGTAGTAAAAGTGTCTTTACAATTCTTCAAGACAAGAAATACATCATTTTGAGACATATGGCTTGCAGAGACAAATAGCTGCGGTGCAACCTCAAGAGAATTATTAAAATTGTACTGTGAGTCATGTTTTATATATACACTGCCAAAGTATTGAGCGAAAGCATCCACAATGGCCTTAGGAGAAGACAATTCGCAGTCATTGAAATTCATCACACCTGGTATTCGAGTACACTTTTTTTTATTTTGAATAAATGTCCAGAAGGATTTCGGTTCACTTGAAATATTATTCTCTAATTTCTGAATATATCTTTTGTAAGACAGACTAATAAGTTTTTTACACCGTAGACGATGAAACTTGAACAACTTAAAGTTGTAATCCGTTCTATGCTTTTTATACAATTTGAGAACTTTTATTTTGTTGCGTATGCTATTTATAGTTTCATTATCAAACCAGGGCGGATATTTATTGCGGGAATAGTTTTTCGGTTTATATTTCGGCACTGCAATGTCAAAAATCTGATTTAGTTTTTCGTAAAAGAGTGTACAAGCTTGATCCACGTCTAAATTACCTTCTAGAAAATTCCAATTTGTTGACAAGAGCGTTTCGTATAGTAATGGAAAATTTGCTCTTTTAAAGTTATAACTAGAGAGCGGATTTTATGAAATTTGCATATCCGTTATTTTTTGCATATAAGTCTTGATATTCAATATGTGAACGAATCATGCTAATTAAAAATGAATACAGCTATAAAAAAATTGCATATTTGCATATATTTGCCTTTTGCTGCATATTTCACGTAACGGGTGCATATTTTGCATTTTTATTAATTTTTGTGCTAATTTGAAAAAAAAAATTGTCTTTCTATCGGCATTTATCTAGAAAAACGAAATTTCATTAATCATATTGCAGTAATAATCTTGCGGTTCGGGTCCACAAAGCTTACAATAGCCAGTTTGACTTATAAGGGTGCTTTGGCTTAAGCCGCTTAAGTCATAAAAGTTTTAACAGGTGTATGTCAAATGAGGTTACAGTAAAGGTTTGGGTTTTATGGTAGTGTGGAGGAACCAACGGGTGTTAAGCCATTCTTCCAGGTAAATTCGGGCTCTAATTACTTTTGGAAATACCGTCCATTCCCAATATTTTTGTTCGTTACTTAAGCGTATTAATGGTATGTTTTTTGGTGGTCGAAGGGACGTTACCCTATTATTTTTCATCGTGAGTTTGCATTGAAAGCATTTAAAGCGATACAGGTGTGTCAATATGTCGACGATGACTCTAATTAATTTATGGATTAAACCTTTTCCTGAACTTATTCTTCAAGAAGGAACTCTGTTTTGTCGCGCCTGCTCTAAACCGGTAAGGATTTTTATATGTACATCTGTTGACGTAGTACGCACTTTTTCTACTTACAAAAGCATATTTTAGAAAACTTTTGTTAGAATATTTCGAAAAATATTTAAAAATAAACTGTTACCAAAATAGTAATTAAATAGTCGATTACTACAATTTTCCAATTTGTTCTGTTCATATTTATTTTTTAGTATAACAATATTATCTTTAAAAATGTGATTTATGTGTTAGTGAGAACTAATTAAACACTTTGCAATGTGATTTATGTATTTTTTGTAATAAAAGTATGCTCGGAAAACCTGTTTTTGTAATTTGTAAATAAATTTAGTTCGGTTATTACGAATTTTTTTTTATTTTTGGAGCATATGCAACTGCATATCTTTGCATATATTAAGAAAGTTACTGCATATTTGCATAAATTTGATGCATATCATATGATCATATTTCCCAAAATTTTGCTGCATATTTTCCGCTCTCTAGTTATAACATTCAAGTTCATCGTTCATAGGAAATTGACGTTGGTGTGAGCTTGAAGTCCTTACAGTTATACATAGGGGAGGATGGTGAGAATCTTCATCTACCAGAAGTAGGTCAGACGCCTCAACTTGACAATGAACATTTGAGAAGACTAAGTCCAAGATGTTAGCATGTTTCTGTTTTTATAGTAAATTAAACAACATTTTGGATGTACATGTTCCCAAGTCTCGTTTCTCTCGTTTAAGCTAGTATCCACCTTGGTTCTCCTATGACATTAGAAAGAAACTTAAATTGAAATCTAAATTATGGCGTTTGTCTAGAACCAACAGATCTGAATATAACATTCGCAATTTCAAGACTATTCGCTCTTCATTAAAGGATGACATCAAGTTGGCACATCGCAGATATCTTGAGAAATTGAAACTGCTATTAAAGAAAATCCTAATAAATTTTGGAGTCACATTAGCAACTTGAAGAAACAATCTGGAATACCTTTGCAGATGAATTACTTAAATCGATTAATTGATAATCCAAAAGATATCCTTAATGCTTTTGTTGACCACTTTAGTTCAGGGTTTACTAGTGCTGCCAATGTCAATTCGAATAAGTTTGTTGATGGGTCCGTAAATACGACCATTAATCTAGCCTTTGTAAATGAGTCAGATACTTATGCGGCGTTGAAAAAAATTAAGCCTAACTTAACTTCTGGTTATGATAATATTCCTGGTTTTTTACTTAATGATTGTGCGGCCGTTTTTGCTTATCCGTTATCTATTATCTTTAACTTAATAATTAAAACTTTATCATTTCCTGATATGTGAAAATATTCTATTACTACTCCTGTTTTTAAAAAGGGTAAACGCGATGATATTGTTAACTATCGTCCCATCTCACTCATATCTAATTTTTCTAAGTTTCTGAAATTTTTCTTCATAAGTTCTTATTCTTTCATGTACGTAACTGCTTAAGTAATTCACAACATGTGTTTATCAAAGGAAGGTCGTCAATTACCAACTTAGTTTGTTTCACCCAATATGTATCTGAGTCGTTTGAATTTAAACAGCAGGTTGATGTGGTGTATACTGACTTTTCAAAGGCGTTTGACAGGATTGATCATTCTATCTTATTAATTATGCTACGGAACTTTGGATTTTCGGATAGCTTAGTGAAGCTGATTAAATCGTATTTAACGGGTAGAATGCAATGTGTTAAGTACCTTGGTCATGTTTCTGACAAAGTTCCTGTCTTATCTGGCGTTCCACAAGGTTCTGTTTTAGGACCATTGTTTTTTGCCATCTTCATTAATGATGTAGTAAAAAGAATCGGTTCTGAAGTATTATTGCTTGCTGATGATCTAAAAATGTTTAGGCGCTTATCTTCCAACTACGACTGCTATTTACTTCAAAAAGATATTAATGAGTTATATAACTGGAGTGCTTGTAATAACCTTCCCATAAATTTGGATAAATGCCATGTAATGACCTTTTCAAACAAAAACTTTGTTATAACCAATAATTATACAATCAGCAGTGCAGTCTTAAAACGCGTTCATTACTTCTAAGATTTGGGCATTATGTTTGATCCCAAACTTACATTTTCGTTACACTATGATGCCGTTGTTAATGAATCTCTCAAGAACTTAGGATTCATCATTAGATACTGCAAAGATTTTAAAGACATAAGTACATTTATATCTCTATTTTTTGCTTTTGTAAGACCAAAGCTAGAGTGTGGTAGTGTTGTATGGGCTCCGTCGGCGAATGTTCACATTGATATCTTTGAAAAAGTTCAGAGGCGTTCTTTGAAATTTCTGGTTTTCAGACTGGATGGAGTTTATCCTCCTAGGGGTTATCCCCAAAACTTACTGCTTGAGAGGTTTGGGTTTCAGGATTTGCAGTCTAGGCGCATCAAAGCCTCGCTAAATTTTTTGAAAAAACTTATTAATTCAAATATTGAATGCCCTCCTGTACTCGGTCAGATTAATTTTCCTCGTCTTAATGTACTGAAATACTCTCCCATTAGCGAAATGTGCAACAACTACCACCAGTTTTGTGATACCTTTGAACTGTTTTAATATTCACCTGCTAGCTGACTAATATACCTTTAGTGCACCACAGTATGATAGCTGTGCTACATTAGCTGGCGGTAATATCAGTTTCATTAATAATTGAACTGTAATTGGGTCATGTACCTGTTGTTCAATTTCAAATAATAATAATAATAATATTAATAATATTCACTCCTCATAAATAAAAACCTTCAATCGAATATAAAGAAACCTTCTTTAAAGAAGACGAAAGAGAAACGATACTAAGTAATAATAACAACATTTTGTTTACGTCTGAGAAATGTAATCTACCGTGTTATCAAAATAATACGTCCTTAATGTTTAGTAGTCAGCGATAAACAATAAATCATAGCACTTTTACAGAAAACCACTGCACTTAAAGTGAAATAAGATAATAAAATACATTAACTTGTTTTTGTGTATCAGTTTCGTGTATGTGACACCAGCTTGAATTTTGTCGTGACAAATATCAGGTAAAAAACGCCAAACTTGAAAATTAGTCACATTTATTGAGGATGCATGAGAAGTAGTTCCATACCTACTTGTGTTGTGATACAAGTTAAAAATTTTAGTTAACCGTTTGGGTATGACTCAACCCAAAATGGTAGTTAAGTCAAGTGGTTGCCATAACTGAAACTTAGCCATTAGATATTTTTTTGTCAAGTTGGCAACATACTAAACAGTTTATGATTTCATCCCTGATGTAAAATTGAAATTTTGGACACCAATTCAGGAGTTGCTATCTCCTCATTGGTTTTTTAGGCGCGCTCATGTCAAAATTGACAACTGTGAACTGACGTGCTAACATTGCTGGCAATAATTCAGAATCGCCAACCCAGAAATTTGCCTCAATCAACTCAATCAGTTACGACAGAAGCAGCGTAACTAGGAGAAAAGCTTCATTATGTTTTTCTAACCACACTTACTCTCCAAGAAAGTAAACTATTTTTCAAATTCACAAATTAAGTATTTTAGTTATTGAACTCAACAAGACAAAATTAACAATAACGCAACAGATACTGAGTTGTTCGAAAAGTAACTAAATTTAACCAACTGTTTTGATGATTTATTGATATTTTTACATAAATTTAGTTATTGCTAGTAATATTACGTATCCAGTCTCTGTAAGGACTGATTCTTGTAAAACCTGAAGGATCTGTGCTTTCACATCCATTTGAACTAATGAAGCTAGAAACACCAACAAGATAAGTAACTCCACGACTACCATACTGGATCAGTGGACTACCAAGGTCACCCTAAACATAGTACATTAGAATTTTAACACTACGTGGATTATCGTATAGTACCCTGCAAGTTCCTTGATTGTAATTTCCTTCAACGCATACCATATTGTCAGTAACTTGCGAACCATAAGTTAGCATACAGTCTTCAAGAGTTAGAGAAACTACAACGACATAATTAAGCGCATTGACTAACCCACTTTCCTCTAGAAAGAAAGAAAAACAAAAAATAAATAAAGTAGCTTTTTATAGTAATTACAAACCATCGCTGGTTTGACCCCATCCAAGAGTAAACACAGACGACCCATCAGGAAGACGAAAATCAGCCAAAAAGTTAACTGGCTGAATATAATCTGAAATTGGTATTTACCGAAAAACCGAAGATTTATTGTAGTGATTTACCAGTAAATGTTATAGGCAAACGTGTTTTAATAATCCCAAGGTCGTTTTCCAAAGTTTCCGGATTGTAGCCAGGATGCTGAAAATACGTGTCGGTTGACAGTCTAGTACCCTCATTTGCATTCAAATTGTTGGTTCCAATGAGAATTGAAAACAAAATAGCCCTTCAAAGAAGAGTAAATATGTATGGGGAATTTGATTACATACTTTACCCATCAACGCATTGTCCAGATGTCAGAATAAAATCATCCATGATGATAGTACCGGTGCAAAAGTAAGTACCATCCGCGGTATTTTTATAAATAGCTGCAGCGAACGGAAATTGACCTGCTCTAGCAATTTCACCTCCGATTATTCGCCCACCTAAAAATTAAATAGAGAGTCAAATATTGCTTGGGATATTTGTTTTCGCACCTCTAAAGACTGCTGTGCTCTGCGTTGGTGCCGCGCCAAGAAGCACGGCACAGATCAGAAAAGCTCCAAATTTTACCATTTTGTGTATATACCTACTGTTCTAAAAGTTGTCGATTTTTATTTATATGTCAGTACAAATAAGAATAAAAATGTAATCTCGCTTATCTTAAATTTATTACGATGGTAACGCTAAATCGTTTAGCATTTTTTTGTTCTTTTAAAAATTCGCATCATGTTGACTTGCAAAATAATTTTGTAATTTCGACAACAGTTCGACTTTATCTTAAAAAACATCCGATGGCTTAAAATCAGAAGTTATGAATACACCTAATCCATGTCAAAAATTAATTTCTGAAGTAGTTACTTTAAGATAAACAGGCAGACTTATGTGTCAGAATGTTATCAAAAGCTGCCGATGACTAAGTGGTATTTTGAAATACATTTTTTAGTGACACTTCACAAGTGTGTACTTGTTGAAACCACTAAAAGCAAACAAAACAACACTAGAAACCAGAAACCGGATGCAGAAAATAAGTTATCACTGGGTAATCTTTATTAGACTACATGTCTATATCGCATGTTATAATATCTAGTGAGCATATCGTTAAAAACTTAATAACCACTTACTACTCCCTTTTTTTTAATTTATCATTTATCAAAACAGGTGTACTGACTTACTTATCTAATTAATAAACCTCTGTTTAATATTTATGTACGTACTTAGTAGGTACAGAACATGTGATTTCAAGAATCCTAAACACTACTTACGTTTTATTTTACTTGTGTAACTAGTTAACTACAGAAAAAACAGACTTCTGACACACTATTAGGAATTAATTTGGTGGTCTTAAGTATATTTGGAGCTTACTCATTTCCCCTCAAATCAAACAAAAACGATTAACCCGTAATACCGTAATACATTAATCAAAAAGACCTTCAGAAAAGTAAACGGTTTGTCATTGCTTACACCAGATTTTTCTTATTTGACAATTGTGTATTACTGGTTGCCTAAGAGTTGGATTGGATTCTGGATTTTAATTACATATATGGAGGCTAACCGTAGCCAAACGGCACTTAGGTCTCGCCTTTGGGCCCATTGTACCCCACCACCACCATATAAAGGTGTCCGTCCCTTCCTCTACTCGTCGAGCAACCCAACTTCTTGAAAGTACTTGCATAATGCAAAGGGTGGGAACACCCAAATTTTTGCTATATTAGGTCAGATGTCCACTAGTATGGATTTCCTGTAGAAGGCTAACGCTGAACACTCACGAAGCATGTGCTCATTGTTTCCCGTTCTTCATTGCATCCACGACAGCTAATTCTTGTCGTTTTCTAATCGCAATTTTTGACCGACGCCGACACGTGTAAATTTATTATTATTATTGTAAAATGCGATCGGGCAGAGGTTACTACCTGTTATGCCCGCGCTCACTAATGGGAGTACTCAATAAATAAAGCGTATGAAGTCAATATGTTTAACTACGATTAAGGTTTTCGTCAATATGATTATCGTACTTCATTTTAAAGGTGGCTGTACTTGTACGTTGTACAACTTCTGCAGGTAGAGAATTCCAGGCATTAAACACACGGTTAACAATGAAGAACTGTCTAACACTGGTACGAAACCGGTCTTTAAGAAGTTTGTATGAATGCCCTCGTGTCCGTCCGTCTGTATTGAGAGGAAATATATGCTTTATCGGAGCATTATCGTCTGTCAGAGCATTGTATACAGTTATCACGTCACCTCTAACTCTAATTCATTGTTTGTAAATTCACAGTTCATGTTAGGAGTTGAATCGTTAACTAGTTCTAACACAATTTAACAATCAGGAACTTGCTTAGATAAATACTTATTAGGAGATTTCATGAAATTCACTTAGTCAGGGTAACACCCTTTGTTTAGAAAGTTGTGAATGAGGTTTCTGGATGCATACTGCCCATTCACAATGGACATAAGGCATAACAAGTACATAAAGCTCACATAAATACATAAAGTTGAAACGATGGAAAACGTGTACCCCTGTTCACAGTGGACGAACGTAATTCTTATGCTTATGAACGTTTTATGTAATCCTTGTGTGCGTACACAAAGTTGAAACAAGTTCAACTTTGTGCACGAATTATGTCAAAATTATGTTAAAATCTAGGGACTTTTGAATGCTGCTATTGAATTCCCTTTGACATTTGGCACTTGGCACTTCACACCTTTGATTATATTATATAAATTATAATCAAAGCTTCACACTGCGAGTCTGTTCTGTACTGCGAGTTGTCAAGTTCGAATATCGTATGAAATTGTAGGTTAGATATTTTGATTGACTCAGTTTGAGGTTAGCCGTTTCTATGTTTAGCCAGGAGTTATTCCGTTCTGCGTTTGCGCAGTTTAACAATTCTTACAGAGTTCAATCTGTCCACTGTGAACGTAGATAAGCATAAGCCAGACACAAACCAAAAACGTAAATTATGTTATGCGCTCGTTCTTATGTCTTATGTCCATTGTGAATGGGCAGATAAGCTTAAGTGTTGTATTATAACACTTCTTAATCTCTGACACAAGATCGCTAATAGTTCATTAACGACAATTAAATCAATCTAACGCTGCCCCACTCTGGGAAAAGACCGTAAAAGTAAGAAGCAGAATTCATAACATCGTGGACTGGCGGGAAATTAAAATAATTTCTTCCCTTCGGCAGTTATCATCGTTATCATCATTACATCACCGAGGCATTTCCTCCGAGCCATTTCCTCGCAACATTAAAAATTGCATCAGGAGTTTTCCTCGCAACGCGCGATGCACTTTGTCTTTATTTATTATGTGTTTTGTTGGGGTAAATAGTCCACGATAAACTCTCAAAGTTAAATATTTTCAATAACCAATCACTTGGATCAAGGCATCATTTAACATAATGTACCTAAACTCTTTGTTTGAATCGTTGGTAAATATGGCAAATATTGATCTCATGCAATTTTATTAGCTTTGTAATTCTTCATCTTGTACAGTTTTTCTATATCTCACAATTTTTAACTTCAGCAATTTTCTTTGTTGTATAAATTAAATTAAACGTAAACTTTCATGCTCTGCAATTTCTAACCTCACGTAATATTTATCTTCACAAGTTTATTTCACACCAGATCTTTTGTTTTTATAAATCTTTGCTAGTTTTTTTAATGTAAATATTTTGTTGATGAATGTTTCCATCATATAAATTATCTGATGTTCAATTTTAATCCCAAATAAGAATTATTTGTTGTTTAAATTAAAATTTCACAAGATTGTAAGGCGAATTTATATGTTGTTTATTGCTTTTTTGTTGGAACTTTAACACTTGTTCGGTTGTAGTTAAATATTAAAGTCATTGAAAGTGAACAGTTACAATGAAATTGAGGTAAATGACACAGTAACACGTAGCAGAAGCGGAGGGCGCGGTTCCTAGTCGAGCTATCGCGCCATCTGGACAAGGGATGTAGGCTTTGTATAGAAGTCAGAGGAAGGGTCTGCACGACGTGGCGCTGTCAGCTTATCCATAGCCGTGACTTCCAACCACGAGTTTTCGACCGTAACCGCCTGGATAGCACGGCATGTTCGTCATGGAACTCGAAAAAATTGTTTGAAAAAGTCTCTGAACCAAAATGTTTGTAAATGTTAAACTTCAAAGTCGAAGAATCAACTTCATAATTATGATGTGAATAAAGAATGATGGATCGTATTCTAACAAATTATTATTAAATTAGTAACTAATTTTAAAGTGTCGATTAAACATGCAGTTCATTAAAACAGATCAGAATTACGAAGTTAATTGTTCAAATTTGAGGTTTAATATTTTCAAAAGTTTGGTGCAGGCATTTCTTAACCTTTTTTTTTTGAGTTCTTCAGAGCCTTCTTAACAACGTACCATGGAGTTTTTCCGTAATTTTTAGAACACCCGATATAACCACCATCTTGCGATGTTTTGCAGACATGGAATACCAGAAACGCCGCATAAGAGAAAATGGGGGCCAAATACGGGCAAATGCTATTGATTTTCACAGTCAGCGCCAAATTACTGTGAAAATCAAATCGAATAAAAAAAGATTTAAAAGCAAGTATGTACTTGTTGCGACACCAAGTATTATTTTTACGTAGAATTTGTTGTTAAAAATTTTCCTGACCTGGGTGATCGATTGACAATAAATTATGATGCTTGATATCAAGATGACTGGACAAGTTTGATAAAAGGACGTGAAGACAATCAAGCAATTTATACGTCAAATATTTAGGTTCTGATAATACAAAGATAAAAAGATAAATATTTTCTTTTAAAGACCTTTTTTTTACTTTGCAATATAAATAAAAATATAAATAGAACATTTTGTTTGATAATATTTTTATTCCAATAATCAAAATGAGTCACTTCAAAATTGTTTTTGTAGTTTTACTCTCCGCTCAGTAATTTCAAGCCGGTCGAAATCAGAAACCAGGTAAAATAATAAAATAGAAAATGCGTGCTAAACATTCTTGTCTTCAGGTTCCAGGATTATTGGAGGAGACCTTGCTAGAGCTGGTCAGTTTCCTTATTCGGCATCGATCTACATCCGGACCGCCGATGGAACATATTTTTGACAGTGGTGCACTTTTGAACAATCAGTGGGTTTTAACGCTGGACAGTGTGTCGATGGGTAAATAATAAACACCACATTAGTTTTTATTTACCAAGAAAATATTTTAGGGGTCTTCTATTTACTATTCGTCTAGGCACCAATAGCTTAACAGCAAATGATGCTAGTCTAGTTAGAGTAGCCACGGATATGTACTTTTTACACCACATACAACGAGAAACTTTAGAAAATGACATCGGTTTAATAAAATTCCGAGAACCAATCACTTACTCAAGTAATAACATTCCAAGTCAAATACAAGTAGTTCAAATGTTCATATTTTAGCTTATATACAACCTATTAACTACTTATCTGAGCAAACACTTCCTGTTGGCAGTCAGGTGGTAAGTACTGGTTGGGGACAAATCAGTGACGGTACGTACAACTTACTCTTTTTCGACAATCTTCACCAAACAGTTATTGTGGTTTTAGAAGATGCCGATTTGGTCGATCATCTAAATTATGTCCAGATTGTTACTCTAAGTAACGAAGAATGTGATAACTTATGGTTCACAAATCACTGATAATATGCTTTGTGCTGAAGGTAACTTCAATGAAGGTACTTGTTTGGTACGCAAGTTGGTACTCGTTTGTAAATTTTAGTTGAGTGACTTTGTTTTCTCAGGGCGACATTGGAGTCCTTTAATTCAGTACGGTAGTCGCGGGTATGCTTACCATGTTGGCATTTCGAGCTTTTTGAGTGCAGATGGTTGTGAAAGCACTGATCCTTCAGGATTCACTAGGACAGCAGTTTACAGAGACTGGATCAGAAATACTATAGCTAACAACTAACAATTTTGGAAATGTAAAATGTGTTTAAAAGCATTAATTGAGAATAAAGTATTAGAAAAAACGTCTGTGGATATTTACTACCATAAAACCTATAATTTACAGATTTTTTTCTAAACCAATTCTTACTAGTAAAAATATCCCAGCATCAGCAAGGTTTCGTTGAGAAAATAAAAATAAAACATAATTAATTTAGTTTAATTTAGGAGGTTAAGTAGATATCATTTATATTGATTTTTGTAAGGCTGAAACTGAACACTTGTGTTACTGCGAGTACATCATCTCCGAAAATGTGTTTTTCTGACTGTCTTGTTTGTTTCACTCCTTACTCAATCACCGTGAAAAATCAGTTAGATATAAGAAAAACGCTTTTACACTCATTTCTGGAGTGCCACAAGGGTCTAATCTTGGTCCCTGTTATTTCCTCTGTTTATTAACGACATTATAGAAAATATTATTTGTGAAAAACTACTGTTTGCAAATAATGTAAAATTATTTTTGGAAATTAATACTATATTACAGAAGTTGTACAATTAAATTATTGATACATACGTACAAATCAAACATGTAGGGACTGACGAACGAAAGGGTCCGGATCGAATTGAGTTAGTTTTCACAATCTGGATAAAACTTAAAGACTAAATTTAGGCATTGAATCAGTGCAATGTAAATTTCCAAAATTTTTTACGTTTTCGCCTGAATGGATTTAACTTCAATAGCTTAGAAACTCGACGTAAACTTTTGCTATTAAAATTTCCGCTTAGCGTAGCTAAGAATAATGACGATTGTCCTTGTCAAATAAACTTAATTTTATTGACTCCCTTATTAAATATGTCAAAATTAAACTTTTTATTTTTCTGTTAAACTAATGTATTACGTAGACCTCCAGTAGTTCTAATGTCGGAATGAATTTAATTCACAAGATGTTCTGCGATATAAACGTAGATTCATTTTATACTACTATAAAACAGTAATTTTTTCGATTTAGCTACATTTACTTATATTCTATAGTTTGTATTTTATTTATTTATGTGATTATTTAGTATAAAATATTGTAACACAATTTTTACTTTTTGGGAATATCTGGTTGCCTAGAGTAAAAACTGAACACTGATTCATAAACAACAATAAATAAAGAAGTATAAAATTGAGATAGTATTTACCACGAAACATTTTCAGGTACCGCCATCAAATTGTTGATGGGCATATTCACACAAATTTTGGTTATCATTTTACTATCCATACAATGTCCTTAACATTTTAGTTTCAGAGATTATATTGTAGTGACCGAATTTAAATCAAAATTTTCGCGCTGAAATTAATTAACAGCGGCGCGAAATCACATTTGAACAATTTTAATTCGAAAAAAAAATCACCAGAAAAAATCGTTAAACATTGGCAACCTGGTGCACGGAAACGCTTGCTTGGCAGTCGGACAATTAATAGTGCTTAGGCGTTAGTTTTGCATGATTATTGAGTTAGTCGGTTGGTAGAGACAGGAAGCATGCGTAGCAGAGCGTCAGTCTGAATGTGCTTGATGAGTGTAACCACGTGGTAAGAGCCAGTTTAAATTAACTGGTTTGGTAGTTAATAAAATGGGAGGAAGCCTTTATTTAACGACAATCAATCGTAACTTTCATAATAACACAGTTGTCTCCAACCCGCGCGGTTAACCCTTGCGGCCTTTTAATCGAAAAATTGCGGACTTCCGTTCAACGCGATACACGTGCTGAAAATTTGTTTCATTGTTTGTAAAATTCACCAATCAAGTTAGTTTTTCTTAATTGTCAGCTAGTGCAAACACAATTTAAAAATCACAATTATTTAAATAAACCACGTGCTAGAAGGTTTCATGAAATTCACTTAGTCAGGAAAACACCTTGTTGTTTAATTACGAATAGGTTTCTGGATGCATATACGTAAGTGTTACACTATAACACTTCTAAATTCTTCACACAAGATTGCTAATAGTTCATTTACGGCAATTAAACAAGTTCATTATACTGCAAACTGGCGGGACGGGGTTATAATAATTTCTTCCCTTAGGCGGTTATCATCGTTATTATCGTCGTTATCTTGATTAATGCATCGAGGCCTGCCCTCACAACGCTACAGATTGATTACTTCATCGAGGTTCGTCCTCGCGACGCTAGAAATTAATAACATCACCGAGACGCTTTTTCCTCGCAACCAGAGCTGTTCAAAGTACTCAAAAAAAGTACTTGAAGTACCAAGTACAAAGTACTACTTGAAATAGTGTTCAAGTAAAGTACCAAGTACTTACTTTCAGCAAGAGTATTTCAAGTATCAAGTACTTTTCAGATGTACTTGAAGTACAAGCCAAGTACATTACTTCAAGTACTTACGAGTACTTGAAGTACTGGAGGTATACTTCAAGTACTTACAAATACTTGAAGTACTGAAAATGCTTCAAGTACTTTCTAATTATTTGAAATACTGTAGAACTAGATAACTTTTCCTGTTTTTTTAAAAAGCTTAATATATTTTAGAACTGAATTTTTTAATACTCAGAATTTAAGTACCTATACAATAATACATATTTCGCCACATAAAAAATTGCATAAGCATCAACTTAAATGCAGAATGGTAGCTCACTTATTAATAATACTATGTTATTTATAAACAATATTCTTTTGAAATACTTTTACATCTTTCTGTTGACACAATGCCTTCGACAAAATTAACGTTTATTTCTAATTTAAAATTTAAAATAAAATACATGACGGCGTTGTCTATGTATGCTTACTATTAATTTATAACAAAAACATCGGCGCTGTATGGTATTTTCTCAGGCTTCTGTTGCCTTTTTTTAATATTTTGAATTTTGGTTCACCACCAAAACGTTCTGATTTTTTAATAAAGTTGTGTTAAAAATATATGAATTTTATGAACCGGTTCCGTGTTTAAGTTTGTGGGTAGTTTACAGCACCCTTAATCATTACCCATTGTGAAAGTGCACAGGGCCGGATTTGTGAAACTGACATTTTTCAGAAAAAAAATTTAAGAGCAGTGCGATACATATACATGCTCGTGACATAAAAATGTTTAAGTCACTATGTT
Source organism: Zophobas atratus (assembly GCA_022388445.1). Lineage (NCBI taxonomy): Eukaryota > Metazoa > Arthropoda > Insecta > Coleoptera > Tenebrionidae > Zophobas > Zophobas atratus. The sequence continues at coordinate 49,194,697 of CM039445.1, read as the reverse complement.
GCATTTTCAAAAAAAACGTATGAATTTTTTAAATAAAAAATAAAATGCCTAAAACGAGAGTCCATTTTCAGCGAAAACTATAACTCTTGAAAAATATCAAGGTGATCAAAGTAATTAGTCGTTTTTTACTTTTGCGGTTACCAAAAATGCTGAGAATTTTCTTGGAATGAATGTCCCATATTCCTGAATATATCTGTCTACCACTTACGTATTTCCTATTCTAAAAATTATTAAATCAACCTAAATACTACAGTGACTAAATAGTAAACGCTAATCACTACAAAGTTTGTCTAACTAAGTATGTAACTTTACACTGACAAATCACAAATAATAGGTTCGTAATGCTGTTCCGTCCATTTATACAAAATTTTGTTCCTCTAATGCCACAATACTTTCAGAATTTTCCTTTACATTTTCGATTGGCTTATTTTTTATTTTTACCTGAAAACCCAAAGAAGATGGCATTAGTAACTGATAACTACAATGACTTCAGGGAATGCCTAACAACGGCTTTTGCGAAAATTCAGGTAAATATGTACTAAATTTATTATTGTTAAATAATTTCGTAGGGGTGTATTTATCTAGGCAATTATACTAACTAATCGCGAATTTCATTAACTTTGTATTTTTTTTATAATGTGAATATGTATTTTGTTCCATTTACGGAAGCGGCCACTGACCCTTTTGGGCATCTTTACCTGATATTGTAAATACAAATGTAAATTCAGTCCTTCTGTAACCGTCCTGTATTTAAACATCGAAACCGAACGCTGTCTATTATTTCGCACACAACAAAACAAAGGTCCTTCGAGCAATATCAAAGTACAATTCGGTACTCATCAAAACCATACAATCATGGTCGTATCAACTGGATTACAAAAAACATTGGTACTACGAGCCGAGTTTCACAAAACATATTTCATTTTGAACAATATTGGGTTTATGTAATAAGCGATGCAATGTAATACGTAAAGTTGTTATACGGTAATAAATAAAATCCGCACAGGAAAGATAAATGACGCTAATTAGTGTGACTTTTAAAATCATTGTTTTTCTGCATTACGTCTTTTTAAATTGTTGGTGTTCAAATAATTCATACAATTTAACAGATTATTTGAAACTGTAATGTGAGAAAATATAAGTAGTAATAACAAACTAAGTTTATATGGCTGAACCATGTATAAACAAAAAAAGAAAATTTGGTAAAAAACGAGTGTCTAACATGATAAAGAAACTTTAACTGCAAAATATTTAACATAAAATTGTGTTTAAATTCTACGAGGAAGAGGCGAATATGAAAGTCTGTACCTGCCATCAGCTATTGCTATTGTAATAAAAGGGATAATCCCCTGCCGAGTTCTCCGCCCTGACCAGGCTTCTTACTGACAAATACACGGCGGGGTTAAGAAACTAATGAAAGAATAAATATCTGTTTGAACGAGTACTGAATCATTTCTCAAATATTTTCAAATCCGACCTTGCACTTTAGCAGGTACGTCAACAAACCCGATTCCCTTTGGGGTACCGGGAAGGTACTGAAAAACTACCCGCAAAGTTAAGTTCCAGACCAAAATACAAAAAAGACAAAATTCATATATTCACAAGTTTACATCGCTGAAAATTTTACACAGATCTCCGACCCTTCTGCAGTCGTCATCCACTCTCAAATGACATATTTATGACATTAATTTTCTAACCTACCTATCTATCGGCATTATGCAAGTACCTATGAAATGTACGTCATATTGTGGATAAGATATCCACAATCACAGATCAAAATATAACCTAACAGGAAACAAACACGATTTTACTATGAAAATACATCTAATCAAATAATTGAATTAATAACTTCAAGTATTTAACTGACCCTATTTTGAGATGTGAAAACTTCGTAAAATAGAGACTAAAGTATTTGAAATTTCCACTTTCATACTTCAAGTAATTCAAGAGTATTTAAAATACTGAGTGAAGTACTTGGAGTAAAGTACTTGGCAAAATCAAGTACTAAACTCAAGTACATTTTATAAATACTTCAAGTACCAAGTACCAAGTACCTGTATAAAAGTACTTCAAGTAAAGTACTTGAAGTACTTAAAGTACTTGAAGTATTACTTCAAGTACTTTTACTTGAAGTACTGAACAGCTCTGCTCGCAACGATTTAAAATTTACATTACCGAGACGCTTTTTCCTCGCAACGATTTAAAACTTACATCACCGAGACGCTTTTTCCTCGCAACGATTTAAAATTTACATCACCTAGACGCTTTTTCCCTCGGAGCGATGATTGGATATTTTTGTGTTTGTTTATTCTGTGTTTTGTTGGGGTAACCAGTTCACGGTATTTTAAACTCTCAAAGTAAATTGTTTTTTTGAAGTAACCAATCACTTAGATCATGATACAATTTGACATAATGTAAACTCTTTGTTTGAATCTTTGATAAAGTGTGGTAATTATTAATCTCATGTAAATTTTGTTAACTCAGCAATTTTCCACCTCATGCAAGATTTCTCAATTTCAGTTTTAACTTCAGTAATTTTATTTGTTGTGTAATTTTAATTGAACGTAAATTTCATGTTCTACAGTTTTAACCTCACATAATATTTCTATTTGTACAAGTTTATTTCACACCAGATCTTTTGTTTCATAAATCCTGGCTTTGTTTTGTAAATACTTTGTTGATGAATGTTTCTATCATATAAATTGTTTGATGTCCAATTTCTCACATAAATCTCCCATATGATTTATTTGTTGTTTAAAATTTCACAAGATTGTATGGCGAATTTAAATGTTGTTTATTGCTCGTTGAAACTCTAACACTTGTTCAGTTGTTGTTAATATCAGAGTTATAAGAGATTGAATATTTAAAAATGGAATTGAGGTTAAATAACACAGAAAACGTGGCAGAAGCGAAGTTCGGTTCCTAGCCGAGTTGGGAGATTTATCGGGTCACCTGTAAAAGTCCACAGGTTTGGATAGATTCAGGGGCGGCCGCCGATGTTGTAACGCTCTCGGCTTCTGTCCATAGCCGAGATCCACCTACGGGTCTGGCGACCCTAATGGCCTAGTTTTGCACAGCATGATCGTAATGGGGGTGCGTGCGGGTAGGCTTTGCGATAGATAGAATCACCGTCGTGGGGGGAGAACACCTCCAGACCGGTAGCCCCAAATTCAACTTGTTCTAGCACGCCCCAGGGGTACTTTTGGTGTACTCCTGTTAACTGCCGCAACTTTAAAATCTGCCGCCACCGCCCATAATAACTTGTGTATTTGCATCCAATTACTTAATTCAAATTTTGCTTTGTTTTTATTAAATTTGTGATATTCAAATATTTGCATTGATTCCAAACAGATGTATAGGATTTTGCGTTTGTTCATTTTTCATATGTGTACGTCTGGCAATTCGCGAGCGTTTTTTTTTATATAATATCTTAAAGTGTTTGAAATGTAATATGCCCGTGATTATACGATAGGGGGTTTTTGAGCTGGGAAGTGAATCCCGCAGCTCTTTCCTCCCGAGAGGAGTGCCGTGGTAGCCCCTCCAAAACAATTTTGTCTGTTATTTCTTACGCTCTCAACTAACATGCAGTATATGCTCACTTGTATGAAAGAACGTCTTCTCGACACTTTTCAAAAAAAAAAAACACAACGTAGGTTCCCATTTGTTAGACGATCACAAGCCAAGGCCAAACTTTGAATTTTTGAATTTTTCGCGGGCCTTTCAAACTTTTTCAAAGTCAATTTAAAGGCGGGAAGTTTTGGGTTAGTACAATATTTTAATTAATATCGACATAGACGAGAGAGAGAGAGAGAAGAGGGAGGAGAGAGAGAGAGAAAAGGGAGACCTATTTTTTCATACTTTAGGGGTCATGACACATCAGAAAAAGATAAAATTATCTGCTCAGATCAGAAATAAGAAGAGAAAGTATCTTTAAAAAAACTGTTAAAATAGAAACTAATTCTAGGAAACACTGAATTTTTTATTTGTGATTTTTTTTGAAATCTCCAATTACCGAGAAAAGTGAGAAAGTAATTTCCAAAAACTTCCATAAAAGATTATCAGGTTACCTATTTAAATAAAGGAAACAATTTTAAAATATGGTAAGAAACCCCTGCCAAACATTTTACAGAAAAATGTTACCACTGAGCAAATACAAAAGCGTTGGATTATAGAGAATTTCCTGCGAAAATGAAAAATTTCGGTCCATAGTCAATTTTTGTAGACTACGAACCACTTCTATGAAAAATAAAAAAATTATTTTGAGAACTATTTGTGATAACCTCTGTACATTTAAACAAATATACTTAGATAATACCAGTAACAAAGCTAAATAACTTCCGTAAATTGTTTTGACGACCTACATTTTTTTTTGTTTGTCTACGACATCTAACTTGTATTTCTTTGAGATTGTAGTGTTCTTTTCCTAAATTCATAAATCACCCATACTCCGCCACTTTCTATGATTAGAACGTATCATATTACGAAAACACGTTCTATTAACTTGTCGGATTAACAATTGCTCTAGAAATATGTATGAATTGTTTGATCAAGACTACGCCTATACTTCTAATGAGTTTTCCCGATCAACATTATTTCAGCAAGGACATACTGATTGCAACAAGTGCATTATAATCCTAGTAATAAAACACTCGAGTGTACCGTTGAGAATTGATAAATAAAAAAAACACTTCATAGCCGATAAGCTAATAAATAACCTTGCAGGAACCCTGCTTATATTACCATAGTATAGAAGGTTTACTTTACTACTTTGACCTTTGCTACATAAATAGTTAGTCATCTATTTTCACTTTAAAAAGGCTGCCATCGAGTAAAAAAGGACAAGGCTTTATTGTTTTGGATTAATTTCTTTTTTATAATGTTGCGAAAGAAACCCATACGCCGCCCCGGTACGACGCCTATGGGTTATAGTAAGTACGGCCATGATGACTCATCGTCGATGACGGCGGCCGGACGTTCGCTAAAGAAAAGCCTGGAAGCCAAACTCAGGATGGGTATTCCAGTAAGACCCGATCGCCGCACATCCAAAAGCAAGTATGGGTTTAAATAGAGGCCACCTTCGGGAACAAGGAATATTCAGTTAACGAGTCGAGTCCAGTCAAGTTGCGCCGGAATTGTTTTAAATATCAATAGATTTTTCAGGAACCGAATCGACCCTGTTGCGCGTGACACTCTAACTTAGCAAGCAGTTCGTTCCACATTAATTGCATATAGACAAGTTAAAAATAAATGAATTAATTTTAAATATCTTACAGAAAAATGTTATAACAGAGTAAACACCAAAAGTGTTGAATTTTAGAAAATTTCCAGCAGACTACGACATTGAAATATATCGGTTTATACATAATTTTTCGTAGATTACAAACTACAAGTTATTCGCTTCTTTGAAAAACTAAAAAAATTGATTTTGCCAACTTCTATTTGTGATAAGCTCTGTACATTTAAACACATACATATATATATTACCAGTAACAGTTAAGAGGCTAAATAACATGCTATAAATGCTATATTTTTTTGTGTTTGTCTACGACAAACGTTTTTTTAAATGGCATTATGTATTGTTTTCGGAGATTCTAGTAGCATTTGTTTTCCTGAAATCATTAATACTCCGCCACTCTTAATGATTCGAACCATCATGTTACGAAAACACGCTTTATAACTTAGTGCATTTCTCTTCCAGCCATCATAGGAAACGTTTTAAAAATTACTCCAAAAATATGAATGCCTTGATAAAGAACAAGGCTATGCCCGTATTTCTAGTGAGTTTTCGCGATCAACATTATTTCGGCAAGGATATGCTGATTCCCACAAGTGCAGCATAATCCAATAAAAAAACACTCTAGTGTACCATTGAGAATTGATAAATAAAAAAATTGATACACAGATAATAGCAGTAACAATGCAAGAAACAAAAAACCCCATGCGTCATTCGAACGTGCGGGATTTTCGCTTTCGAAAGCGAACACTTCATAGACGATAAGCTAATAAATAACCTCGTAGGGACCCTGCTTATATTACGATAGTATGAAAGGTTGACTTTAATACTTTAACCTTTGGTACATAAACAGTTAATCATCTATTTTCGTTGCAGCGGAAAGCTTACGATTAAAAAAGATCCCGTCGAGCAAGTAAGGACATGGTTTTATTGTTTTGCGTTAATTTCCCTTTTATAATCTTAGTTGTTAAAGGCTTAGTTTTACATTCTATAAAAATCCATAAAAAAATATTGCTTACGTAAAAATACATAAATTTATTAATAACTGTCGAGACTACTACTATACCGGCAATAATTCCTCTTAATAACTGACTAATTGTATTTAGCCGAAAATACTATCAAACAAGGTCACAAAGTAAACATACTTACGTAATAATTATAAGTCCCCTGTTCTAATTTTCCATCATTACAGATCGACGTGATTTTTGAAACATGTCTACTCTAAGATATCGATTCTTAGAAATCGCCCAAATCTGATTTTGAATCAAGTGATTAATATGATAATAAATTTACGAATTTTGACTGTTCCTTCCAATTAAGCGATTATCAGTGAGATTAAACCAACGGAAAAGAGCTGTCATAAAGTCATAAAAGCCTGGATAAGGAAGATAAATGCAACGAGGATCCGGCTAGTAGGAAATATAAGTGCAAACCTCAGCTAAAACATTCATCACACCGTTTCAAGATGAAGGTTCTTCTCCTGTGCACTGTACTGATCGCTTCGGTTTGGACGTCTCCATCCGTTCAAAGACCAGGTAACAGGTTTTGTATAAATCCCGAAAACTAAACTAATGTTATACTTTCAGGAGCTCGCATTATTGGTGGTTCTGATGCTGTTGCCAGTCAGTTCCCATTCGTTGCCGCCATCTATAAGCAAACCGCCTCTGGAAATTACTTCTGTGGAGGAGCTCTTTTGAACAATAAGTGGATTCTAACTGCTGCAAGCTGTGTCGTAGAGTAAATAATATTCTAAATTAACCCTGCACTTGACTGTATTAGCTAATTTTACAGTGCTCTGCTATTTCAAATTCGTCTAGGATCTCACGAGCTAGACTCTACAAGTGCTATAAGACTGGCAACTGACAGCTACGTTGTACACCCTGACTATAACGTAGACACTTTGGATAACGATATTGCCCTTATTGAACTTCGTTTGCCAGTTGAATTTACAGGTTTATAAATTGGCCACGTTTTGCTATTTAAATTACGTCAAATTTATGTTTAGATTACATTCAGCCCATTATTTTGCCAGCCCGAGATCTGACACGCTATGCTGTGGTCACCGCAATCGGTTGGGGTCAAACCAGTGACGGTAATTATCTGCAACACTTTTAACTTTATTGCTCATTATTTTCTTCAAAATGCAGAAGATGCAGGCCTTAGTAATAAGCTCCAGGCAGTAACTCTAACTGCACTTTCAAACGAGGAATGTAGACTGTACTTTGGTAATCAAATTACTGACAACATGGTTTGTGTGGATGGTAACTACAACCAAGGAACTTGCTTGGTAAGTGTTATGTTCGATGTTTCACGATTTTATTTAGGTTGTGGATGTTTAATAAACTCAATTCCGTTTATTATTTAAGGGTGACACTGGGTCACCATTGATTCAGTTCCAAAATGCTTTCATACCCACCGTTATTGGAGTTTCTGCCTTCATCAGTGGAAATGGATGTGAATCCACAGATCCATCAGGGTTTATAAGAACATTTTTGTATCTTGACTGGATTAAGAACGTTACAGGCATCGCCTAAGAACTGTGAAATACGTTTAGAAAATATATATAAATATAGTAAAATTCTAAAAAACTCTTATTTTTTCCACCCAACCGGGAATAAAATGGTACTTTATTCCCCCGTTTTAGTAATAAAGTGGTACTTACTCAAGAATTCATTATTTCTATTGCCAACGACTGAAACCTTTGATGGTTTTGCTAGTTTCGTCTTTGCTGGTTGAAGCGTCATTTTCATTATTTCCATTATCGGTCAAAATCTGTTTTTCAATTAGCGTTTTACTTTGAGCTGAAGATTCTATGTAGCTTTCTGCAATATTTCCAAATTTCCAACCGCTTCAAGAATTGTTGATCTTTGATCTTGCAATAATGCAAGGGTCTATCAAACTTTTCTCCAATGTTCATTTTTTTCCATTTGTGAATGATTTTATTCATAAAAACAACGACAATTGAATTTTATTTTATTTTCTTGTTTTGGCGGGTGCTCACCGAACCCCTGGAGATCCGCGTCTCCGGCTTCAGAGCAACCTCGGTGCTCCCTCCCGCGTGAGGAAGCTGGCGCCCGAGCAATCACCGCTCCCGACAGAAGGCGCCACCCCGGTGGCATTAAAGTGCCCGCATAAGTCTAGGTCGGTCGTGTTTGTATTTCAGAGGCACTAGTCGGCCCAAGCTTGGCACCGAGGTACGCCACCCCACGTGTCATTGGCGAATTCGGACCGTCACCGGAATTTCGTCGCAGTATTTGAAGTATATCCCCACACCCCACAATTTGTGGTATAATAACTGAATACACAAAATAATATTACAGGAGAGAAGAAACGAAACTAATGTCTGATTAAATCCTTCCAAGTATTTCCAAGATTATAGTCGTTAAGCGCAAGCGGCAGGTAGGGACAGTAAGTTTCAGCGGAATGAGATGAATCGGGATCATTTATGCTCCCCATGCTTATCTTTCCGAGGAAAACGAAGAAACAAGAATTTAAGCTCGGTCTTCCTCGGTTTGAGGTACACTCATCACACATCAGGCCGGATGTCGCAGCGTTGTTCTTCTCACTCTGAATAGTCATTTAGCCCACACAAAAACATTCAACTGATCGATATGGCCAGAGAAACGGAGTGGTGTTGCTCTGTTTACCACCACATAGACTCCAACCTCTAGCGCTTTACTATGGAGATGAAACACGAATATGCAATTCGGGGAAGGTTATCACAATTTTTCAAGAGTCGTTAATTTTTGGAATCGCATTTTTAAACGTAGCTAGAACAACAACGGTTTTAAAACAACAGGAATCTCCCATGTCGATTCTATGGTATTTAGGTTACTCGGAAACAAATTTCAATTATTTAGAAAATGGTGACCCAGAAAGAGTTTCTGCTTTGGATAGGAGACTTATTGGAGTTTTAACTTCTTTCTTTTCGTATTATAAGTAGAACAGTATACGACGCGCACCGGAATAGGATGTCGAGTTCGAGCTACCAGCTCGGTGTCGGTGTCGGTGTCGAAGTCACGGTAAGGCAATTAGTTGACGGCACCGCCTCCTGTTGCCAGCGGTAGTAACTATCAACTCAAGCGAAAGTAACGTTGGCGTGATCGAGAGGGCGCCACGGTCCATGTTTCAATTATTTAATAAAATGTGTTCGTTTGACCAGAGATAATAGAAATATGACAGCTTTTGAATTCTCCATAAGAAAAGCATGGGAGTGAAGTGAAACCAGAATTTGGCGTAAAGGACTGTTGGAGGCGCAACATTTGTGATGGTAAACCTGAATGTCCTAATGTGATAACCTCAATTAAAGATGATGCGATGGTTTCAAATTATAAAAGAACAGTCATGTTAATTGCATATTATGTATGTATTTATTACAGTTATGTACATTTTAGCAAACAATATATTGGTAAATACAGGGACAGTTCTATAAAAATAACACTGATGGTGAAACTTTACAAAACGCACTTCTCGATTTCGCACAAACTGTTTGCGCAAAACTCTTCTACATCACCCCTGATCACGCTCCTTACCTTCAAAAGTTGTGCAAATGATTCGTTGTGTTAGAAAAAAATATTTAGTGTTCGCCCTATGGTTTGCGCCAAATGTAGGCAACCAACTACACACGCAAATTAACTCGCACGAATTTCAATAACTAAGTGATCCACGAGGTAAGAAGTTCCACGTTTAGGGATATGTTTGTCATGGGGTGCAGGGAAACGCCGGTGTGTCCATTAAAAACCCGACGTTCCACTCACCCGTGTTTGTGAATGTAAAAAGTGAGGCTATGTTGGTAACAGCTTCTCATTAAAGAGTGGACGAATGGGAAATTTAACAATTTTTTGTGGCAAAAGGTGAAAGTTAACAATGGGACAAAATGATTAACTTCCTCTGTTTTTTCTTATTTCTTAAGAAAAAATTAATGACTTGACTTGACGTATTTAATTTATATAAATTGACAACGCAGAGTTAAAACTCCATCCATGCGTCCCTGGGTCGACGCACTCTTTTTTTATTATTGCTATTAAGGCCGTCGCTTCATGAATTTATACGTACTGGCTATAATAGTTTCCACTGTACCATTCTAAAATAGTTCTGCTTAAATTTTATTACACAATTTAATCTAAGATAGGGTATTAGTATTAAATATAAAATTTGCTCTAACAGCTTTAATAGCATGTCATAAAAGTTAGCTTCTTTTTTAATAAAATTGTGGTAGTAAAAAGTACATTAATCAATAATCAGCTAGAACTGTTTCTAATAAAACTAGTTGATAATTGTACCGCATTTTATTTAATATTATTACATAGGTATGTCATTAAAAAAAGCCCGTATTATTTTTTATCCATGCGACATAGTCAAATGTCCTTGTGTATCCAGACGGATCTGTACTCTCACAGCCGTTTTGACTAATAAAACTTGATATTCCTACAAGCATAAATTGACCTCTGCTTACGTACTGTATCAATGGACCACCAGTATCGCCCTGCAAGAATTATGTAAATAAACAATCCTGTTATTTACATATTTACATTTTAACTCACATAACAGGTTCCTTCATTATAATTTCCTTCTGCACACACCATTGTATCAAAAATTTGGTTACCATAAACCAACTTACATTCTACATTAGGGATGCTTACTACAGAAACATACTGGATTCTGTCTTGAAGTTCACCGTCCTCTAAAAACAATAGTCACATACAAGCTTGTTGTTTTGCCAAATGAACTCTTACCATCACTTATTTGCCCCCAACCCATTGTTACAAGAGATGAACGATCGGATAACGTAGCCGCTGGTAACAAGTTGATCGGTTTGATATAATCTACAAAATTCAGTTTTACCATTTACTCGTTACTTCTAGTCTACCCAACCAGTATATGTAATGGGCAAACGAAACTCGACAAGGCCTATATCGTTAGCCAAAGTAAGAGGGTCATAATCTGGATGTAACAAATAACTGTCTGTAGTTAGCTTAATAACATTGGGATCGTCAGCGTCCAAAGAGTTAGACCCGAGCTGAATATTAATCAAAATTGCCCTGAAACACTGTATTCAAAGTGAAAGTTTTGCGCTGTAAGATAAATTACCCATCGACACAGTGTCCCGAAGTCGCTAACCACGATCTAGTTAAAAGTGCACCTCCACAAAAGTAAAGTCCATCGCTGGTGTGGACATTAAGAGCAGCTATAAAAGGAAACTGACCAGCGTATGCAGTCTGGCCTCCGATAATTCGACTCCCTGTAAGTTAGAGGTTTTATTTATCCAAGAGTTTGAGATCACTTTGTTACCGATGCCATTTTTGGGTTCCTGTAAAACAGTGAGAAAGCTTAATCGTACGTAATTTTCAAATTAAATGTAGATTTACCTCTTGTAGTGGAACTCCTACCGACAAAGTTAAAAACAAACAAAAAATTAAAGGGAAGAACATTTTGAAACAAACAGATAAAGTTCGGGGTTTTGCATTTTATATGGTTCTGGTACAAATTTTATCTTTAATTGTCCAGATAAGCGATATTATAGCGGACCATTTTTTCTTTTCATATCGTGTTAAATATTGACAGTGTAATATTATAAACTGTAAAATGCACAATAACAGACTTGATATTTTGAACTAGAAACTTTTAAACAAAAATAAAGAAGCAATGCTTTATTAATACTAATCGTCCCCAACAACAATATGATGACATCATTTTAAAATTTTGCATACTTAGTAATTCTTATTTAAATGTCATAAGTTACCTTCTCTTTATACTTGTGTTTATAAATTAGTTTTTATTTTTTACTACAGGTATCTAGATTTTTAAAATTTGGTATTAACAGCGTATACGACCGTACTTCATAAAGGACCAACGCGGTAATTTGAACTATTTTTAATAAAACTAGGTTATCGTCGTAGTGTTTTATTTAATACAAGTACACATTTGATTACACAAAACCTGTGTTATTTCTGATCCACGCCGTATAATCAAATGTCCTGGTATACCCAGATGGATCCGTACTCTCACAGCCGTTTTGACTAATAAAGCTGGATATTGCTACAAGCATTACTTGACCTCTGCTTACGTACTGTATCAATGGACCACCAGTATCGCCCTTAAAAAATTATATAAACAAACAGTCCTATTATTTACACACATTTTAACTCACATAACAAGTCCCTTCATTATAATTTCCTTCTGCACACACCATTGTATCAAAAATTTGGTTGCCATAAACCAACTTACACTCTGCATTAGGGAGGGTTACTACCGATACATACTGGATTCTATTTTGAAGTCCAGCATCCTCTGAAAATAATAGTCACAGATTACATGTACCTATAAGCTTGTTGTTTTGCCAAATGAACCCTTACCATCACTTATTTGCCCCCAACCCATGGTTATGAGAGGTGAACGATCGGACAACGGTGCTCCTGGTAACATGTTGATAGGTTTGATATAATCTACAAAATTCGGTTTTATTATTTGCTACTTATTTCTAAATCTAGCCAACCAGTATATGTAATAGGCAAACGAAACTCGACAAGGCCTATATCATTAGCCAAAGTAAGAGGGTCGTAATCTGGATGTATCAAATAACTGTCTGTAGTAAGTCTAAGAAGGTTAGAATCGTTAGGATCAAGAGAGTTAGACCCGAGCTGAACATTAATTAAAGTGGCTCTAAAAAAATTATAATAAAAAAATAATAAGTATTTCGTTGGAAGATAACTTACCCATCAAGACAGTGTCCTGAAGTCGCTAACCACGATGTAGTTAGAAGGGCACCGCCACAAAAGTAAAGTCCATCACTGGTGTGAACATTAAGGGCAGCTAGAAAAGGAAACTGACCAGCGAATGCAGTCTGGCCACCAATAATTCGACTTCCTGTAAGTTATCAATTTTATTTTTATGCGAGAGTTTGACGTCACTTTGTTACCGATGCCATTTCTGGAATCCTGTTAACAATGAGAAATTTTAATTGTACCTTTTTTTCAAAATAAAATGACGTAGATTTACCTTTTGTTGTGGAAGTCCTACCGACAAAGTTAAACACAAACAAAAAATTAAGGGCGAGAACATTTTGAAACAAAATAGATAAAGTTAGAGTTTTTGCATTTTATACAGTTCTGGTATAATACTTTATCTTTAATTGTCCAGATAAGCGTTCACTACTATAAAGACAATTTATTTTTTTTTTTCGTACTAATATTCACAATGGAATATTACTATAAAATTCGCAATAAGTTTGATTGATATCTTCAACTTTCGTATATTTCTTACTATCTATTTATAAAACGTTTAAAACTTTCAAACCGAGATCCCTAAAACATTTTTCCTATTTACGTAAATTTTAAATGAAGTGTGATCAAGTGTTTTTTTTTTTGAGAAGTAGAAGATTAGTAACCTTTTTCACTTGAAAGCATATACATATCCTATCAGCAATATTTAAGGTGAAATTGTTTGTCCTAACGACATTTTTATGAATCTGAGGTACTTAACATACCTTATCTTACTTGGAGGGGAAGTGAAGAGCCAAAAAACCGTCATATTTTGATAAGAGAGTGATAAGAATCAGCAATATTGTAACGAAGTGGACTGTTCTTTTCTTGGTGCGTAAAACTAAGCTATCAAAATGATTAGTCCAAATATCCAAAAGTTTTTCAACATCATATCTACTTCTGCTGAAAAGATAAAAATTATTTCAAGATGATCACATTTTTAATGAAATCACTGCAATGCCATTGTAAAGCTGATGATCGTCATTGTGTTTGACCAGTTTTCTAATATCGTTTATTTAGGACTCTCCTTCAGGAAACATTTTGTTGATTTCGAATATTTTCGAAAATGGTTGTCAACAATGTTAATGAGTTTCATTTCAATTCTTTTTTTTAGAATTTAGGATTTATTTATTACGGTTTTACCATTTAACAAAACATTACATTTTAAGAGCCGTTTTTACACTATGCTTAAAAGTAGAACACTTATATAGAAAAGTTTCAGATCATCTGCAAAGAGCAAAAATATGTCGTTCCGGAAACAGATATTGATGTCGTTCATGAAGACCAGAAATAATAATGATCCCATGTGTGAACCATGTGGGACGCCGGAGGTAACGTCGGCCAACTGAGACTTGTTGTTCGAAATACTTACTCTTTGCACACGATCAGGGAAATATGAATGAATCCATCCTATCAGTGGGTTGGTAATTCCCAACGCCTGCAACTTATCTAACAATTTTGAGATATTTATGCGGTCAAATGCCTTTTTACTTCCCGAGCGTAAGCAAAGGAAGTATTGTAATCGAGTCTGTTGGCGGAATCTCTACTTTTACGTTTTCTCGATCTTTCATGACCCTTAGAAGACGAAGAAATAGGTCTCCCATTTCCGTCTGTCTGTCCGTCTGTCCGTCTGTCCGTCTGTCCGTCTGTCCGTCTGTCTGCCGTCCCGGATTTTTATTAGACAGATAATCTCCGAAAGTACTGGACCGATTGTTGCGAAATTTTGTACTTATATTAGGGATATCATGTAGATAGTAAAACGCTAACCAAAATTTGTCTAATCATCCGCATCACTAATGCGATGACGTCACTTCAAAATTGTACATAGTAAATGGGTCTTAAATTCTATAAAATAACATAGTCCTACACATGTAGTTTACGACTCCGAATTGAGTTTTTATCCGAAACGTCCAAATTTAAAATCAAAATTATAAAACAACATTTTGCAATTTAATTTTGAATCTGCTAACCCGAATGTTTTGAAAATATTGCAGATGTTTTAAGGCTTAAAGAGCATCATAAATCTTTAGTCAAAATATATTTGGTTATCCCCTCCAAAAACTTGATGACGTCAGCTCAAAAGTTTGCCGAATAAATCCTATCTAAAATGTACAAAATATGATGCGTCTGTACTTGTGATATATTACTCCATTCATATTTTTTGGATTTGCATATACAGGGTGACTCAAAAAAATTAATGAATGCGCAAAATTCATTTTACTGATTTACTCAGGAACTACAAAACCGAATGCTTCGAAATCTTGAAGATGTTTTAAAGTTATCATAAGCATGGTAAATTTTTGATCAAAATGTATTTGGTCGTCCCCCCTAAAAAAATTATGACGTCACCACAAATTTTGCTGAATAAATCCTACCTAAAATGTACAAAATATGGTGAGTCTCTTCTTGTGATTTATCATTCCATTCAAATTTTTTCGATTTGCATATACAGGGTGACTCAAAAAAATTAATGAATGCGTCAATTTATTTTATTGATTTAATCAGGAATTACAGAACCGAATGCTTTGAAATCTTGGAGATGTTTTAAAGTTATCATAAGCATGGTAAATTTTTTATCAAAATTTATTTGCTCATCCCCCCTAAAAAAATTGATGACGTCGTCCTAAAATTTGGTGAATAAATTCTATCTAAAATGTTAAAAATGTGATGAGTCTGTACTTGTGGTTTATCATTCCATTCATATTTTTTAGATTTGCTTAAGAGGTGGCTCAAAAAAATTAATGAAGTCAATTTATTTTATTGATTAAATTAAAGGCAACACTTATTATTAGTATTACATTGGACCAACCCAATTTGGTAGACACAAAATTTTGTAGTAAAAACTCGGTTGAAACATAAGGGTAGCACGCTTATTTACTTTAACATTACAGACGTGCATTTGTTTTGTGTGTATGTCTTTATTCATGTTAATACACAATAGTGTTTACACAAGTCAGTACCTAATAGGGAAAAAAATAATATGTAACATTATAACAATGAGACTAATATATGTATTTGATAACAGAAATCAATAAGACTAGATTTTATATTTCAAACAAATTGTTATGCAGATATTCCTCGAAGGAATAATATGCGTGGTCAAGGAGGTGCTGTTTAATTTTCATTAAGAAAAGTTTAGGAGTCATTTTTTTAAAGGAATTCGGTAATTTATTAAAAAACTTGATGGCATAGTATGAAGTGCCAGACTTAGATTTGCTCAGTCTTAATAATTTAAAGGCGATTTCATCCGTTCTAGTTTCATACTGATGAAACGACTTTAGTGGAAAATAGTTCCCAAAATTTTTAATTAAATGCTCAAGGCAACGAAATATAAACAAACAAGGTAAGGTAAAAATTTTTAGTTTAGTAAAATGTGGTTTGCATTCGTCTCGGTAACCAATACCAGCCACAATTCTAACAGCTCTTCTTTGGAGTTTAAAAAGTCTTTGTAATGATGTTGAATGACCCCAGTTTAGAATACCATGGTCAAAATGACAATGTAACAATGAGAAATAAGCGATTCTGATATATTTGGATGAAAGATTGTTACTTAAGTTACGAAGTAGATATATGCCTTTGGATATTTTGGTGGCTACGTAGTCACCATGTTTGGTCCAGCGTAACTCTGAGTCTATAAACAGGCCTAGATATTTTGTAGTTACAGGTGGACAATACTTATCACGTTTTAAGCTAAACTGCATTGTAACCGTTTTATCATTGTTCAAGCACAGACGATTAGCGCAGAACCAGTCTCCTGCCTGAACTTTTAGCCTATTATTTACATGCAAGGAAAGATCAGCCGATGGCGCTGCATTGCCCAAGGAGGTATCATCGGCATATAGCGTAATATCCGCAGACGGTATGAATTGAGGGAGATCATTAATGTATAGGAGAAATAAGATAGGGCCAAGAATGGATCCCTGGGGCACCCCATAAACAATTCGGCATTCATCCGACATTGACTCTTTAAAATAAACATTTTGCGTCCGATTACTTAAGTAACTCATAATAAGATTAATACTACTAGGATGGAAGTTATAAAAGTACAATTTGCGCATTAGTATATCAGGTGAAACGCAGTCAAACGCTTTGCTTAGATCTAAAAAAGCTGTAGTGTAAATTTCCTTCATTTCAAAACATTGTGTAATTTTGTCCAGTAAGGTAGAAATAGCAGAAGTAATAGAATGACCTTTTCGAAATCCAAATTGTTTAGATGATAACAATTTATCTTGCTCTACATAAAAAATTAACTGGTTTAGTAAAATTTTCTCAAAAATTTTCGAGATTATTGGCAGTATTGAAATTGGCCTATAATTATTAGGATCGTCTGGATCTCCTTTTTTTAAAATAGGAATTATTTTTGCTTTTTTTAATGCATTAGGAAATATATTTGATTCAATACAATGATTGATCAATTTTGTTAACGGTGCTATAATATTATTCTTTATACCTTTAATAAGACTGACGTTAAATCCATATATGTCCCTCGTATTACTATTACGTAGACTTTCTAAAACTGCACGTACTTCTATTTGAGACACTGGCTGGAATAAGAAGTAATGAGTACTGACTTTCAAGTGAGTTAATACCAACATAGGATCAAATTTTGGTTTAGGTAGAGATGTTATTATGGTATTGGGAATTGTACTAAAGAAGTGATTAAGATGGTCAGGGGTTATCCTACAATTCTTTATTATTTTTGTTTCTTTAGAATTATTAATAATTTTCCACAAAGCCTTGGGATTATTTTTATTACGTATTATGTACCGTTCATTGTATTTAACTTTTGCTCTTTTTATAGCTAAATTATATTTCTTTTTAAAATTTATTACTAGCTTTTTTGATTCATCTGAACGATTCAACTTGTAACACTCAGCTAATAAACCTAAAGTTTCTCTCATGGATTTTAATTCTGTAGTAAACCAGCCATTGTGAGGACTATTTGATTTAAGATTGTATGCAATTTTTTTTTCAGGAAAAGCAATATAGTACATATAGAGCATGTTGTTTAAAAACATTGAGAATTTGTTGTCAACATCTATGTCTCCATCAATAAAATCCCAGTTGATGGTGCTAATGAATTCAAAAAACATTAGCTTTCCATGAGCAGTTAAAGGTCTACATAGTTTAAGTTTCGTTACCTTGTCTGTTTCATCACAAATTATTGATAAATCTACTAGTATACTTACATGATCAGAGAGATTCAAATCTAAGCGTGAGACTTCAATGTTTGTGCATAGCTTGTTTGCAAATACATTATCTAAGCGATTGTTGTTGCGGGTTGGAAAGTCGACAAAGGGACGAAATCCATAACTTAGGAGTAGTTCACAAAAGGAAGTTGCTTTTGCGTCATATTCTAGATTAAAGAGTAAATTGAAGTCGCCTCCTATTATCACACGCTTTTGTCTATAATCAATGATATTCATTAGAGCTGTAATTTTATCGAGAAATATCTGCATGTCACCAGTAGGGGCTCTATATATTAATACCAGTATCAAATTTAGATGTGGGATGAAGATGCCTGTCATTTCACAATGTATTTCAATAGATATTTTTTTTAAGTAAGGAAGATTTTTATAGGGAATATTGGAGTTAATGAGTTGGACGACTCCTCCGTGAATATGTTGTACTCTGGCAAAATAGTCAGCAGGTTTAAGATCACCAATGCGAACAAGTTCCACCTCAGGAGCATCTAGCCAGTGTTCACTGAGGCACAGGACACTAACACCAGATGCTACTAGTTGAGCATCTATTAAATTAATTTTATTACGTAAGCACTGAACATTGGCGTATAGTATTTTTAGGTTCATTTTTTGGGACTCTACTTTTCCTCTATTGCCTTGGATCTTCTGTGAAAAAAACGCGATATGTAGGTACCCTGAGGCCACCTATTCGCGTCCATGGCTTTCTCTTTGTTGACTAAATCTACGATTATTTTAAACGAACTGTAGTATTCCGGATACTTGGCGACAAGAGGCTGAACTTTCACTTCCGGAAAATCATTTTTTAAGAAATTTAGAATTTGGTCCTCAGTGGTTCCTGGACGAAGTCTTGATACGTATAGAAAAGCTTTTTTAGGGGCAGCTTTCAGCATATTACTTTGGTCTGACTGGCTCGTACCAATTACATAACTTTTTTTCTTGTTGTGAGTCATCTTCTTGTGCAGGTTTTTTGATTTAACCTGTACAAAACCGTCATCTTTAAGAATTGAGTGGGAGTGGGCATCATCCATCTTTATTTGTGACTTTTTATAAGTTTCATATTGGGATTCCTCATCGGATTGAGATGAGTCCTCCGGTTGCTCCACGATTTGTACTTCGGGAAATAAGTGCAAATCCGAACGTCGGCAGGGATTACCTTGGCGATAATTCTTCATATTTAACAAATCAGCTGGCTGGACAGTAAAAACATTATCTTTTATTGTCGATAATGAATTCCTATCATTATTTTTTATATTATACGGCTGTTGAGGTGCCGATATTCTGCGATTTTCAATGGTATGGTTAGGTTCATTAGAGATCCTTGTTGCAGTCGACTTTAACTGTAGAATTTCGGATTGTAGAGTACTTACGACGCTTTGGAGTTGTTGAATTAGGGCCGTTTGGGCCACAATAAGTGATTTGCAGCTGCCAATTTATTCGTGCAAAACCGCATAATCAGCAGCACAACCACAGTCCACTGTAGATTGATCAAAAAAATCAACTAAACATTGGCTAATGATACTTTGGATGTCACTTTGAGCATTTGGCACTACTTTTTTAGGCTTTGGGCCCATTTTGGGCCAATTTCAAACGATAATAGTTAATAAAATCACGGTCAATAAATGTGCGTCTGTACTGTGTCACACACATCAATTGTGCTGACTAGGTTCCGCGAATGTGGTATAGACATGTTTATAATCAACCAATTGTGAATTCCACCGTCAAATATTAAAATAAAACCCAACGTTTTTTATAATAAGCGGAAGTCGAAGCAAGAAAAATCTCTAGACGACCATCGGTTTTGTTTACAGTTTCTCTGTTTGACTCTCACGTATGCTATGTTATGCTTGTCGTCTTAAATTAAGAATGGTTATATATAAACGATTTTCAGTTGCCTCTCCTAGTACACGCCGGCTCCGTATACGTGAGTACATTGTTTCGTTATTTTATTGATTATTACAAATCAATATTCAAAACGACCCAAATCATTTTCTCGAAAATTTGGGAATATAATAATTTTATTCTTAGTATTACACTACATCTATCCCAACTGATATACGTGTCCTTGCAAAAATGTTGATGACGTCATCGCATTTTTTTTAAATCCCCACTACAAGAATGTAATGAGAAAAAAAACACAATAGGCATGCAGTCGTCAAGTTTCCGACAGCGATGGAAGTACTCTCTAAACTCTTTAGACCAATTTTTTATATCTGTGTAAATGCAATCAGTTTCATAGCCAGATTTGATATTGTTAAACAAATAATTTGTAAATTCAGTTAAGTTTGAGTTTGTCGATTTTCCTGCCATGAAGAATTGCTGTTCAGCAATTATTACATTTTTTATACAGGAATGCAACTTGTCAGTTACAGTAGAGTCCAAAAGCTTAAGACAGGTAGTTTACTGACACCTCTATAATTATTCACTATTATCTGAGTGATTAATAGGCTTCGGATTTTAGGTCGTTAAAAAATGAATAAAAGGAGACAATTTTAGGTCCCAAAATTGACGAACTAGGTTATAAAAATCTTAGGTTAGGTTAAAAACCTGCAGGAAAAAATATTTGCTGAACGAAAAAGCATACATCAAAAAATATATATTTAAAAAAAACATTAAACAAAACATTATAGAAACAAATATTTTGTGTAACAAACAAAAAAATGATGAAATAAACAAACGATCCATAGTTACGTCCACTAATTCTAAGTTATCGCAAAAGAATGGCGATCAAATTAAAGCAAGTCGCATTTAACGAAAAATAAAATATTAATTCAGGTATTTAAAATGAGTTACAAAAGCAAACTATATATTTCTCTAAATTTTCGACTATAAATTCACATCTTTGATCGCTTAAAACTCTTTTAAGTTTTGAAAACGTGCGTTCCACATCACAACAAGTGATGGGTGCAAAATTAAATACTGAACAATCTACGTTTTCATTTATGTATGTATTGTTGGTAGCATTTCCATTACCGCAAATTACGTTATTTATTGAACATATAAAATCGTATCTTGGATTCTTTTTTAATATAAAACATAATTTTTGGAACGCCATTTCCCCCACCTTTCCTGGTATGTTTTTTAAAGATGTATACAATTTTTCCACAATTTCCATACTTTGGTTTAATTTTAAACCTATAGTTTATAATTGTTCTATTGCATCGGCAATAATTTTAAAGTGAGTTTTAATGTAAAAGAGTTCATTTTTAACGTTTGCTTTATTCAGGAATTCTTGAGCTTTTTTAATGCTTTGTGCATCTGTCGCTTCAAATAATATTACAACCTAAAAATATTGAATATAAGAATGATAGGTAGTATCTCTCTCTATTCTTATTGGTGCTTTTAAAAAGATTTTCTTAACATTGCTAATTATCCCATTGACATCTGAATAATTCAGTCTAATTGTTTCAGACATTAAATGTAACCCATGTGCCATACATGTTAAGTGTGTTATATTTTCATAAAACACCTTCAAATTAGTACCAGTTTTGATCATGTATGAAGCACCATCTGATGCAAACCATTTAATTTTTTTGTGTTCAGTTTCTTTTGGCCACAATAAAGCTGCAAATTAACAATTAAATAAATTATAATAATTTCAATGCTTAAAATTATCAATAGCACACCCAATGAATCGTTTATAAATCTCGAGATTGTGTTGCTATTAGTTTTATCAAGCTGCTTCAAAGCTAGTAGAAATGGACGGCCAGCTTCTTCAGAAGATAATTTTCCAATTACTAAATGGCCTAAGTATCTTCCTAATCTGTCCGTCGTCTCATCGACGCTAATCCAGATATTATTATTATTGCTAATAGAATTTCTAATTCGTTTAATTACCTGTAAATTATAAAATTTATGTTAAAAATTTTTTAAATAAAAATTCTAGTGCTCACCACATCTTAATCTTTTGGTAAATATTTTTTCCTCAGAGTGCTTTCTGAGGGTAAATGCCTTCCTGCATATTTATGCATAAAATTTTTAAACTCAGGACAACTAACTTTATTCCATGGAATATTTGTTGCGGTAAATGCCCTACATAAATCCGTGCAAAATTGCGTAAAATCATTGTCGGAACTAATGTTTAATAAAGTCTGTTTACTGGATTTATTCTCGTTCTTTTTATGTGCACCGCCACTGCAGTGTCGTTCAAAGTGTGATTTTTTTTCGCACTTAAACTAGGAAACAAAAATGTGAACATAATTCAAGCTTCATTATTTTAAATGTTTACTTACAACTTTTCCACACACTTTGCAGAATAACTCATCGTCTTTGGTTGAAGAAGGAAATTGAAAATTAGTGTTCAAATTATTCCCTAACCATAATTTGATTTTATCTTTCATGGATGATTTTACCTTAGGCATTTTGAGAATTCTTTACTGTATGCGCAAAAATCAAAACCGGTCCCAGCACACTCACTAACACACAAAGACACTCGGATTCTCTTCATAAGTAATGGAAGTCTAGGCACAATGTAACTTTTGGAATTTTTTTACTGGACGTTTTTTTGGAAAAAAATGGTGTCCACCGAAATGGACATCGGGTTTATCTGACATCGAGATTTTGTTTAATGACAGTCATAAAAACAATTATGATTGCAAGTTAGACAATAATTTAAGCAATAGCAACGACTTGGGTACTTTTTGTTCAGTGCTTCCTAATTCGATGCACTTTTAGTAGTGACGTGTTGTATAACTACAGTGTCAGCAACCGTTGGAATCTCAAATTGAATCCCAGAAAACATTTCAGTTTTTTCTAAGAAAATTTGTTTTCAGCAGATTTCTTTGGTTGCCTCTATGGTTTAGATTACAATGTTTTTTTTTTTTGTTTTTTAGATGATGCTTTAACCGATTTTTTTCTTTGGTTGTTTCTTACGTAAATTTAATGGTACGTCATGGTCTGAAGTCTCCCATCCTTTAGTTTGGTTATTATTTGCGTCTAACTGATATTCCGGAATAACTATATTTTATTCTGATTCCGTTTCCGCATGATTATCATCATTTTTGCAATTTCTTCATCTTCATCGTTTTCCATAGGTGCTTGATTTTGTAAATCATTTTGTTGTTCTGTAATAAAAACATCATTTTCATCATCAGATTGTTCATTAACACTCTCTAGATCAGACGTGTCACAATCCAGCACCAATTGTAATCACTTAACGTCGTCTTCCCCGGATTTCAAAAATTTTCTTTTGCAAAATTGTACCTATACAATCCAAAACACGGTAACTGAATTTTGAAAAATGCGGTTAGGAATTTATGAATTAAAATGTGGTCAGTGAAAGCTAGTGCCCATTCTATTGGACGGAATTAAAAAGGAGTAATCCAGAACAACCAACCCTAATTCTTGTCACGTACCTACAGGTTTATAAAGCATGGCGTTCAAAATGAATAAAGTTCCGGGTGGATCGTTTCTAAAGTACGGCGTTCGTACACAATACTAATGTAAAATTTAAAAGAAGTAGAAAGTCGACCGATGGACTCGATTATAACACTTCCTTAGTTTAACTCAGGAGGTAAAAATTGGTCTATATCTCTCATCTGAAGTGAAACATTCAAACAAATTCAACATCAACGAAGATGGGATTCGAACTCAGGAGTACACTTCACCAAAATTCAGTCGAGAGATCTCAGGTTTCTTAAATCCAGCACCTAAACTCTCACGGCTACGATTCATTTGTTTCGAGATAACGTTTACATGAAACATGCAACGAACATTGCCCAAGCGTGTTTCTAAAGTAACTGTCATTAAAACTGAAGGCTGATTCATAAACCACAAGTGTAGGAGCAGGTATATTTATTTATAAAATCTAAATAATGTTTAATATACAAAATTTCGAGGGGATGCCATCACATTGTTAGTGAGGATGATCACCCACATTTTGCGTAGTGTTTTGTCACCTAAACGATATTCTTAAAATACACATACATAAATTTGACAACAATCGGTACAGTAGTTTTGGAGATTATCTGTCCAATAAAAATCGACAGGCAGAAGGAAACGAGAATCTATTTTGCGTACTCTAGGTGTCATGAAGTGTAGAGAAAACATGAAATTAGCCAGTCACACAATTACAGTTCTTTACTCATAATCGGAAGGTAAAGATGTCTACATATCTAGGGTAAAAATAAAGGAGGATTCATAAATTGCAAGTACAAGTTTGGTTAACATTTTACCATTCACCCGACATTCCTAAAATACATGTATAATTTGAAAACAATTGGTCCAGTAATTTCGGAGGTTATCCGTGTCTACACACAGTCGGGAATGAGAGATCCATTTTTTCATACGCCGGACGGAGCTTAGGCCCGAGAAGTAAAAATTTTAGAGTGTACAAAACAAAATGTGTCTACTTTTAAGAATCGATCGATTCTATTTTTCTAGATTTTTCTAAATTATGTTTCTACAAATTAGTCGCTACAGATATTTTCATTCTACGAGTCTCCAACTTGTTTCCAATTTAGTATATTTAGTTTACAGAAGAAAATCGCCAACATGATATCAGTGATAACTGCTACCTTTAAATCAAATAAAAACCGTAGATGAAATAAAGGCAAATTATCGAACATATTTGACAGCTAAATATGATACTTAAGTCCAAATCTGTGTTAATTATCGTGTTGTATCTTACTTGAGATATACGGTGCCAGCTGTCAGGTGCACATTAAAACAATTAATAAAGGAATAGATAATCAGTTATACAAAAGTAGATAAACTTAAATTTTGGCAATGAAATCTGTACAAGTTCAGAAGATTTAGCAACGGACGAATTGAAAAAAACACCTATCAAAGAACATTCTGGTCAATTAATAAAAATCAGCCAAAATAAAATCAAATTAATATTGTACAAAATTTTCGTCATTAATTTTAGTAAGTTTATTTTAATCCCCAAAGAGGACTTCGTTAGTAAACATTTCATAGTTCCATGATAAGATAAAACCATATGTCTAAAGGAATACATTTAAAAATTTTACAAGTGTGTTAGTAGAGAACAATCAATCAGCCATTGATAAATAACGATGAAGCTTCTAGTAGTTTTGGTCCTTTGCCTTGCCTCGGGATGGAGCGCAAACATTCAAAAGGTAATTTATTTTATTTTCTATGCTGAACACAGACACCTCTTAATCTTTTCAGAAACCCCTTCACAACGTCGAAAGAAACCTAGGTAACGTTGGTACATTCCTCTGCTATTTTTTTAAAACGACTTATTAATAGGTCCAAGAATAATTAACGGTATGCCGGCTGAAGAAACTGAATTCCCATTCATGGCAGCTATTTATAGTACGACAAGTCTGGGTAGATACTTCTGCGGTGGTGCTGTCATCGACAGACGATGGATTTTGACAGCTGGACATTGTGTCCAAAAGTACATTCGTCTCTAAGTTACAGCCACCCACAATTCATTTTATAAATTTCAGTGCTGTATCGTTTGTGATTCAACTAGGTTCGGTCAGTTTATCCAGTACAGACGTTAACAGGGTAACTGTCCCAGCGACCACTTCTGTAGTTCATCCTGACTTTAACAATGAAACTTTCGTTAACAACATAGGTCTCATCAATCTTCCAGAAGATTTGAAATTAAATGGTAAACGCTAAACACAAAGTTTCAAAATTACCTAAAAGTTTTTTAGATTATGTGAACATGATTGCCCTTCCAAGCGAGGTTTTGGTAGAAAATTCTGTTCTTACATCTCTCGGCTGGGGGCAGACAGACGATGGTATAAAATAAATTTAAATTGACTGAAACTATAGCACCCTTTTGTAGAACATTCTGGACCTGTTGACAATCTTCAAAAAGTCTTGGTTGTAAGTTTGCTGAACGAACATTGCCAAAATATCTTTGGTTCACAAATTGTAGACAGCATGGTCTGTGCCATGGGTTCTTACAACGAAGGCACATGCATTGTAAGTCAAAGTAATTTACTGAAGTACTTTTAGAAACATATGTTTTTATTTAAGGGTGACATTGGTGGACCTCTTGTCCAAATTGGCGACAGTCAGCCGGTGATCGTAGCGGTTGCAAGCTTTCTAAGCTTCAATGGATGCGAAAGCCTTGATCCTTCCGGATATGAAAGAGTGTTTGATCATGTCGACTGGATTAAGAGTGTGACCAATATAGCGTAATACTGTTACTAGGTACCAAAGTACGTTTATCTCTAATTATTATCTAAACAGTCAGTAATAAAATGAATGAAATCTAAAGTGATAGATGGGAATTTAATCGCTTATAAAATTTTGTCAACATTGTAGTTATTAGTGTCATTAAACCCTCCTAATAGTTTATTATCATCAATAATCCTCAACCGTAAAACAGAAGCTTAAGTGGAAAGAGGGTCAATAGTGGCTTTAGCTAAGTGGCATTATTATTTTAAATTGTCGTTTTCCGTTATGATGACGCATGTGAAGATAAAAACGAAGGATTAATGTATTTTATTTTACGTTCTGATTACGTTTTTTAAAAATAGAAAATTAACTAAGTCGTCATTAATATTTTTTGTAGCTCAGTTTATATTGTGGAGCAATAATATGAATTCCACTTCAAAAGGACAAGTATATATAACACAATAAATAACCATAAAGACCTTTTAAAATTACCGCCCGGATACAAAAAAAATTTGACAATAATAAATCTATAAAATTATCCTTTTTTCAAACTTCTTGGGAAAATATCTGTGTCCGCAATAATTCTAAGTACAAGTTGTTTTTTAATAATACTTAGCTGAAGGAATTAATAAAGCCTGGCAATAAAATTAATTATTATTGACCACAACTTATTTCATAGTTAAGTAATGGTGGTTACTTAAATACATTCTATATTACAATTTTTCTCCTAATCTTTTTTGTCGTTTGTCATAGAAAAATTTTGTATCAACCAAAAAAAAACCAAAAAAACCGAAGCTGGCTTTTCAACAAATACACTGTTTTTATTTACATCCCAGATGGAAAAATAATTACATAAGTATAGTATAGTGCTCCAAAGAAAGTGGTTGTTTTATGATTTTGATTTTTCCAAAATCTAAATTTGGAAAAAGAAGCATCTTAAAGTAGAACATCTAATAGGATGTATTATTCGTTGACAAGGGTAGTGGAGGAGTAAAATTCGTAGATTTTAGTTGGTGCACTATATAACACGGAGAATGAAATTTAATTTTTTTTATATATATGGACTTATATCACTCCTTTTCATTGTGTATGTATGTACCTAATACATGGAACGTCGTGTACTTATAGTACAAAATAATTTTTCCATTAACCTACTAAACAAATAATATTCCATTATACCGTATACAGAGTACTGTCAAAGCATACAGAACGTGAACAAAATTACAGTGACTGTCGGCCTTTTACACCAGTTTTTATAGGTATTGTAGTCGGTTTTTTAGTAAAACTAATTTTTAATCTTCGAAAGAGCGGTTTTATTAAAATTCTGTTTAGATACCGTCGTGTCCCGTACTGCTTCCTCCTCACTGCTGCCATCTAGTTGTAGCGCCAAATTTGAAATTTTAAATGTAGGTGACCACAATTCGGCCAATCCTGACATTATGATCGTCCCGATCATATACACAAAGTAAAACATAAGGTACATAACATAATAAGTGACAGAAAACATAAGGTGCTTACACTTCAGTCACACAAACATCATAAGTTACACAAAGTAAAACATAAGGTACGTAACATAATAAGTGACAGAAAACATAAGGTGCTTAAAACTTCAGTCACACAAACATCATAAGTTAGTGAAACATAAAATGTTAAAAACATAAGTCACATAAATCCAATACATAATATAACGCCTAAATAACATAATGATAAGACGCACATAAGTATCTAAAGTACATAAATCACATAAGTAATTAGGACACATAAAAATCATAAGGGTATTAGAGATGGATTAGAAAACCCAATCGCTTAAAAGACGGCTTAAAAGACGAACATGTTAGCGTCAAAACTAGAACGAGGTGGAAACAAAACTTAGAAACACAACATTATGAAATAATGAACAAATGAAACTAATCTCTTTGTAACTTATTGAAGCCAAAGCTTCATATTCTCAGGACAACATACTCCCTCAAATGGGATTTGCGTTCCTTGGAAACCTTCAACGTCTGTAATCCAATAACGATCATTGCCTAATGATTTCTTGATTTCGTAGGGACCACGATACCTAGGTAAAAGTTTTTTATTAATACCTGGTGTAACATCTATGTTTTTTATCATCACATAATCACCGACATTGTACGGTTTAGGAGGTCTATGTTTTTGGTCATACATGCGCTTATTGTATGCTTGTAACTTTTCATTCTGAGACTGAGCCTTTTCTCGAACCTCGGCTAAGTCATCTTCTTTTTCAGCTTCAGCGCCTAATGAATTTCTTAAAGGATCGCTAGGATCGTTTTGACTAATACCGAACAATAAAACGGATGGAGAATTACCAGTGGATCTACAAAACGAATTGTTAATAGCAAATTCAACTGTTCCCAAAGCTTTCTCCCACTTGTTTGTTAAAATAGCCAATTTTGACAACATTGGTGTTAAGTCTCGATTGATTCTTTCGATCTGACCGTTTGATTTTGGTGACCCCGTCGCGACTTTAATATGCTGAATCATATGTTCTTGAACAAACTTTTCGAACTCATTAGAGGTAAAACAGGATCCCCGATCGGATACAATACGTAATGGTACACTATAGTGCCTAAAATAATTTTCTAACTGATTGATTACTTCACAAGTTTTGGTACTCTTGACTGCATACAGTTTTACGAATTTAGTGAAACAATCAATGATCTCAAAAATATATCTTTTACCTGCCAAAGTTTTTTCTAATGGACCATAATGGTCAATATGTATGGTGACAAAGGGTTTACTTCCCTTAGGGATATTGTGTAACTCACTCGGCACAGCACCACCAATTGGTGAAAAGGTGATACATTTCAAACAATTTCGAACATGATTTTTCACTTTTTCTTTAATACTAGGAAACCAATAGCTGCGTTTTAGATACTCCATAGTTTTGTCCACGCCAACGTGACCGAAATTATCATGACACATAGTTAAGATCTGACTTTCCATCAACGAAGGAACGTAAAATAAAAGCTTTCCTTTGCTCTTTCTATACACTAGTCCATTCCTAAGTTCAAATTTTGTACTTTCGCGGATTTCGAGTTCAGACTTAACCTTTTGAATACTCGAATCTAAATTTTGAGAAATAGCTAAATTTTGTTCCAGTGTATTTTCCTCTAGTACTAAAATATTGTTGGCTCGACTTAAAGCATCAACATGGATCATCCGTGCTCCCGGACGATGTTGCAATTCGTAGTCATAATTTTGCAAGAATAGTGCCCACCTAGAAATTCGAACATTAATATCTTTTTTATTCAGAGTAAGCCTAAAACTATCACAGTCTGTGACAATCGTAAAATGTATACCGAAGTGATATATATGAAATCGTTTAATAGCATAAATAGCGGCTAAACATTCCAATTCAAAGCTGTGATATTTAGATTCGGTTTCGGTCGTCCTACGACTGAAATAAAAAACAGGATGAAACTTTCCCGACGACTGTTTTTGAAGTAAAATAGCTCCAAACCCAGATGTGCATGCATCGCAGAGCAACTCTGTTTGGGTATGCGGATCATACACAGCTAAAAGAGGATAAGAAGCTAATTGATTTTTTACTTGTTCAAAGGATTCAAGTTCTTTTTCACCAAACCGAAACTCAACATTCTTTTTTAACAAGTCATATAAAGGTTTTGTAAGGACGGAAAACCCATTTATAAATTTTCGAAAATAACTAGCAATACCAACAAACCTATGAACTTCCTTAGCATTTGTAGGAATTGGATACTGCAAAATTGCTTCGACATTTTTCGGATCAGGTCTGATGCCATCATTGTTTACTAGATATCCTAAATAAGAAATTTCAAACATAAGAAAAGCACATTTATCAATTCGAAAAAGCAAACTGTGTTGGGAGGCTGCACCAAATACTTCTTTCAAAATATCTAAATGTTCTTCGTAACTGTTGGTCGCTATTAGAATGTCGTCTAAGTACAAAATAATTTTGTTTGCTCGAATTAATTTATTGAAAACTAAATTAATAAATCTGTTAAAAACTCTTGGGGCATTAGTTAACCCAAAAGGCATTCTAAGATATTCAAATTGCCCTAAAGGTGTGATAAAACTAGTAAATTTAATCGACGATTCTGCTACACGAACATGATGGAAACCATCCTTAAGATCAAGGGTCGTAAAATATCTTTTGTTTCGAAGTCGATCCAGATTGTCTTCTATTAAAGGAGTAGGAAAGTTGTCTTTAATTTTGTTTAATTCGCGATAATCAACGCAAAGCCTTAAATCACCTGTCTTTTTTCTTACCAGTACAATTGGACTACAGTAATCAGAGCTACTAGGTCTAATAATGCCTCGTTCTACTAGATCATCTAACATGTTTTGTAATTTTTCTTTTCAGAAAAGGATAAACGCCGTGGTCTAAAAGAGATTGGTTGATTATTCTTAACACAAATGTTCATTTCGTAATTACAATCAATCTTTGGCGAGTCATTACATAAATAAAAATTATCATACACTTCCAAAACTTCCACTTTTTTATCATAATCTAAACAAGGATTGATCTGTACTTCTTTGTTACTTTTTATTTCTTCACCTACCTTAAAATCGACATGTAAAATTTCGTCAAAGTTATTTACTTTCTCAAATTCGTTTGAAATAATTTTTAAATGATCTCCTAACGTCAACGTGAAACCCTTGGTATTGAGAAAATCTCTACCTAATATAGCGTTAAAGGACATGGTGCTATTAGGAACTACATAGAATTTTATGGGTAAAACAGTTTCATTAACAAATATTTCCGTGTTAAAAATACCCAAAATATCAAGCTTCGATCCATTCACACCCACGAAATTTAAATTTGGATTTAGACCTTCATTGAAATTATTTTCGGTGACATACCGAACTTTTACAACTGAAATTGGGCTACCTGTATCGATTAATGAATTCAAATTATAGCTACATTCGGTTTGACAATCATCTTTAACATTAATCTTAACGTTTACCATATAGGGATCTTGTGTCTCGGTTGATATCACATTGGTGGTGTTGTCTTCCTTTTTCTTCCCTGGACAATTCCTCTTCTGATGTTCCTTTGAACCGCAATTGTAACAGGAACCCTTTTCCCTCACCGGAATTGGACAATTTGAGGCGAAATGGCCCACACCATTACAATTATAGCATCTTCTAATTATGTTCTGATTTGGAGGGGGT
Organism: Zophobas atratus; assembly: GCA_022388445.1. NCBI lineage: Eukaryota > Metazoa > Arthropoda > Insecta > Coleoptera > Tenebrionidae > Zophobas > Zophobas atratus. The sequence goes on along the minus strand of CM039445.1, from coordinate 49,163,225 downwards.
TTACTACTGCCCTTCGCTCCTACAGATTCCGGAGAATAAGTTCCTTTGTTTTCGTTATGCTTTCGGAAACGTTGACCAACAGATTGAGTCGAAGGTGTACGGGTCTTTCTAATCTTCTCATAAACTTCATTTTTTTTCTTTAAGTCGACATAAGTTTTAGCTTCATACAACAAAAATTTGTGTCCAGGATCATCGTTGATACCTTGAATGACATATTCGATTACTGACTCCGCTTCAATTTGACCCTTTGAAGCGAGTTCACGCATCTTCAACAAGTATTCCTGGAGAGATTCTTCTTTTTTCATTTTTCTATTATTCAGCATGCGATGCAGTTCAGCAGTGCTCACCTTCTTGGAAAATTCACTCAATAACCTGCGTTTCAAGTCCTTCCATGTATCCAAATTCCTCTGACTTTGGATAAATAACTTAGCAAGCCCAGTTAATGATTTCTTCGCAAAAACTAGTCGTTGCAGTTCCGACCACTTCATAAGTTTAGCGATGTCTTCAAAGTCTGCGACCCAAGTCTCGATTGCATAATTGTCATCACCACTAAAAGTGCGTACGGAATCTTCGATGTCTCTGAAAGACATGGTGAACATAGGGACTGCTGCCGCGCCTGCTCGACCATCATCACTGTCTACCGGATCATCTTCGTCGTCCTCGTCTTCACTCTCTTGTTCTTGAACAACTCTTTCTTGTGTAAACAGATCAAAATCAGTCAACACTGAACAAATTCTCTCGGCCACTTCTTGGTGAGTACCTGCACAATTCAACCCCAGTAGAAGGCCGACTCCACAAAGTTCTGCGATCGTAAAATTCTGCACTACCTCATCCACTTTCTCATTGAAGTCATCTGATGCGATCTCAAAAGGGAAACCCGTCCATTGACACAGCTTCTTTCTGTTCAACCGACTACCGTCGTCAAAGGCAAGGCCGTATAGCGTACGTACCGATGCATAAGGACTATTCTTAATAGCGTCGTCACACAACTCCACTTCTTGGAGGGTTCTTGCCATCTTCTCCTTTTATGAAAACGTGATGAGTTAACATAACCTCACATTTCCCACGTGATTGACTCTTCTACCATTTATCCGTGTAACTATTCCATGAATCAGCACTTCACAAACACAAATCGGACATTGGTCATTCCGATGTTAAGGTCGTTCATCCCACTCCTGAAATTGTAGTCGGTTTTTTAGTAAAACTAATTTTTAATCTTCGAACGAGCGGTTTTATTAAAATTCTGTTTAGATACCGTCGTGTCCCGTACTGCTTCCTCCTCACTGCTGCCATCTAGTTGTAGCGCCAAATTTGAAATTTTAAATGTAGGTGACCACAGTATTGAAGTTCACCCAACAGGTAAGAGAGAATTTTATTTTGAAAATTCTGAAACTAAGTTTTGACTTTAAGCTAAGGTAATATTGTAAAAAGCTCCATCCGGCAAATGAACGGCGAATGTTTTTTCGACGTTTTATGATCCCGAGAGTATAATAAAATAGATCTTCCGTTTCTGTCTGCCTGTCTGTCTGTCGTCCGCGTCGATTTTTATTAGACAAATAATCTGCTAAAGTATCCGACCGATTGTTGACGAATTTTAAATGTATGTTAGGAATATTGTGTAGAACGTAAAAGGCTAACTAAAATTCAATTAACCTGGACCCCATTGGCTCACGACGAATAAAGAACTCATCAGAATTGAGATAGGGTGGGTGGGCGGGGCTTATATTTTGCCTTTTTTTTATATACATAGCCATCTTTTCACAATAAGAAACTTAAAACATGGTTAAAATGGTACCTTTTTTACAAGGAAATAGGGATTTTGTAATTATGGGGCTAAACCTAATTGCAAAACCGATATTTCCTTACACAAATTTTTCATTTTAAACATGTTTTATGTTTCATCTGATGAAAACACGTATTAAAACAAAAAGGCAAAATATAAACCCGCACATCCGCTCTATCTCAATTGTGATGATTTTTTTTTATTCGCTGTGAACCAAGAGCTTAACTGCTAAATTCTTATTTCTCTACGAGAAATTAAAATCATGTTTTTGAGTATCGTGTTGTTCAAAGAATACTATATATATATATTAAGAAACCAAGGCAAAATATGCACCCCACCCGCCCACCCCCTCTCAATTGTGACGATTTTTTTTTCTTAGAAACTCAAAATGCCTTTAAAATGGAAAATGTTTGTAAGGAAATATGGGTTTTGAAGTTAGGCTCCGCCATTAGGTCTGCCAACGAATGAAAACTTCACTACTATTTAGATCAGGGCAGATATGGGTGGCTTTAATTTTTTCTTCTTTGAATAACACGATATTCAAAAACATGTCTTACATGGTAATTTCTTCTAGAGAAATAATAATGATGTTGCAATTAAACTCCAAACAAATCATCACAATTGAAAAAAGGGTGGGTGGGTGGGGCTAAATTTTACCTTTTTTTTAATATGTGTAGACTTATTTCGACAACAAGAATCTTGAAACATGTCTAAAATGGTAAATTTTTGTAGTAATCAAGTTAAATCCTCCACTTTTCTTCTACAACCCCCTTAAATACGGTAAAAGTTGAACATCAAAGTTACTATCAACGGCAACTTGGCACTTTATGGTTACCTGATACAAATGCTCATCTAGAATTTTTTTTTTCTATTTCGATAGATTTATGGAAATGTGATAAAACTCATAACTACGGTAAGTTTTGATTTAAGCTGCAGTGAGTTTACTAAAGATCTATTAAGTAATAATAAGATTTTTGGAACCCATGATATCTGAAAAAATAATATAAAGAAAAAATTAAGTTTCTGTATTTTTTTAAATATTTACTCCTACGTTAGATGTAGCTTTTCTTGTATGTTGAGTGATATTTTCTGTTTTATTTTTTTTTATCTTATGCAGTTTCAATTTTTATAAAATGTCGGTCCCCTTGTATAAACGAGTGTAATTAATACAAAATCAGTTTATTAATGATTTTCTAATCGGACAGATATAAAACTTTGACTATCCCATGAATACGTGTAATTTTTGACATACTGTTTTTTCAATTCACAGTTCACATTAAGGTTTTCTATGTATCTAAATGTTCTGAATATTTTACCTATTATATTATTCACACTTCATAAATTTCTCACTCGAGATTTAGAATATTTCTTTTATGGCATTTAAATTGTTTATTTCCAATTACTTCGATTCAGATTTCTCTTTTTTGTTTGCCTGTTTAAATTTGTGATATTCAAATATTTGTTGCAATTTGCAACATTTGATTTCATTTTTAAAAGCTGGTGAAGATTTTTGCATATGGGAAATAAGTTCTCAATAGCCTCACAATCTAGGGTCTTTTTTAGTTGTCGATCACAGTACAAGTCCAAATTTGAATTTTTCGCGAGTTCTAACTTTGTGTTCACTAATTTTGGTGGGATTTTTGGTGTATATCACCATATAAATTTTCACAATTTTTAATAACAATTGACGACAAAAATATTAACACATATAATAATAATTTTTGAAAATCCCATTATTTTCTCCACGTTCCCTACTCAAATTTATAATCCCAACCCACTCACTCCAAAAAAATGTTTATCCGACAAGGCATTCTTTACTTACCATAAATAAACGTCCAAATTCAACGATAAGATAAAATTTTTCCCGTTCGAACTACCTCCCGTGTTAGTTTTGATATTTTCCTCAAATAACAAAAATGCAAACATTGGGCTTTATTTTCAACTTCATTGTGTTACTTGTTTACGCTAATGGCACCAATAATCTAAATAATTCTACCCAAATCGGGCCTACCACCAGAATAATCGGTGGTATTGGAGCTCCTGCTTCCCGATTTCCATACTCTGCAGCCATTTATCAGACTACAGCAGATGGAACATACTTTTGTGGAGGAGCTCTAATCAATGATCAGTGGGTTCTTACAGCTGGACACTGCGTTGCAAAGTAAGAAACATTTTTTTTTAATATAATATTCACTACTGGACACCAATTTTTCAGTTCTATAGAATTCATCGTACAGTTAGGTTCAGTTAAATTAAGAGAAGCGGATCCAAATCGACTTCTACTGTCTACAGATATATATGTGGTTCATCCTGATTATAATCCCAACACATTAGAGAACGATATTGGTCTTATCAAATTTCGTTTGCCTATAACATTTACAGGTTAAATTCGATAACAGAAGACTCACACTTATCATTTTAATATATATTTTTAGATTATATTCAACCTGTACCTTTTGCTTCTAACAATTTTGATACAAGTGCACCCGGAATTGCATTAGGTTGGGGTCAAAGAAGCGACTGTAAATTTTAATTCAAACCGCTTTTTACACATGAATTCTACTTTTATTTTTAGCCGATCCCAATCTGGTTGAACACCTTCAATATGTTTATCTAGCAAGTATAAGCAATGTGGAGTGTACAGCAATTTTTGGACAACAGATTAAAGACAGTATGTTGTGTGTGGATGGAAATTATAATCAAGGATTTTGTCTAGTAATTATGGTGCTAAATAAGTATAATTATAATACAAAAAGCGTTATTTTGGCTTGTAGGGAGATACTGGAGGCCCTTTGGTTCAACATGCCGCTAGTGGTGGTGAAGAACACGTTGGTATTGCGAGTTTCATAAGTCAAAATGGGTGTGAAAGTACAGATCCTTCGGGCTATACTAGAACGTTCTTTTATCACGACTGGATCGAGAGTGTTGTGACAACCATGTGAAACATTAATTATTCTGTACATAAAATATTAAATAGTCACATAAGGTCTTAATCAGTTTGATGATAATCAGTTAGAGGGTTTCCATATTCTTTAGTGTTATCAAAAATGAAGAAATGGTACACAGGACATGAAGTAGATCGGTTACATAAAGTAGAAGGAGTAACGGGCCAAGGACCGATCCTTGTGGAATACACCTCACCATTTTGATCGTGTTTTTTATTGCTCTTTCGCTCTTCGTTTCTGTCTGTCTGTCTGTTTGTCGATATGTCGTCTGTGTCAAACGTGTTATCTTCGAATCTAACGGATCGATTGTTATCAAATATATGTATGTTGTAATTATTGTGGAGATGGTAAAACGCGAACCAAAAGTGCCTAATCACCTCCACTAACAATGTGTTCTCTCAGAATTTTACGTAATAAGTAGGATTTAAATTTTATAAAATAATATACCCCCATACTTGTCGTTTTTGAATACGCCTACAAGTTTTTAAGTATAATCGGAGCTACCACACGGTATAACCTCATTGCTTAAGTATGCGACTTCGGACTTGTAACCCAAAGATCGCGCTCTTTCCATTGTTGCATGGGAGTGTTCGAATCAAACACAGTGGCACAGTATGGGTGATTAAAGTACAGATACATTAATGAACTCAGAAAAACAAGCTCTATAGGAATCTCTAAAAAATGTATTAAAAAATCGGATGTTGTGTCAATACACATTTATAGGGTGTCCAAAAATATATAGAGTGTCTTATAGTTTGTTACACTGGTACTTTATTATTAATTTCTTTTAATGTATAAAGGTTATCAGTGTTATCACAAATTTTAATACAATTTCTCAAAATCAAATTTCATAATTTTTTAAAAAGCTGGATTGTACTTTAAGGTCGAGGGAAATCCTATCGAAATAACCTTCGACCAGTTTTTTTGATTAGCTAGTTCTTTTTGAAATTCTTGGTGGGAAGAATATTGAAAAATTTTGGTTTGGAAAAGTTGTTAAAAAAATTAAGTATACGGATTTCATCCTGCTGATTTCAAAACAGAGAGTTTATGCTCTCGGTGCAGATTTTAAAAATATTCGGTTTAAAAATATACATTTTTCTAAATCCAAAAACTGACAAATTTCATTGGACAATTCTGGAAAAATTGTAAGAGGTATTGAAGAAATGAGGACGAAACTAACTTCTGGGAGGTTGAAATTATTAAGGAAATATCTTTAGCTATATTTCGAAAATTTTAGAAACTTGGCGGAAATTTTCTGTGCAAAATTCTCAGGGAGAAGTACATTTTGCCTTTTTGTTTTAATATGTGTACTATTCCTTCACAACACGAAACTTAAAACATGTATAAAATGGAAAATTTGTTTAACGAAATATAGATTTTGCAATTAGGCTCCGCCCCATAATTGCAAAATCCATATTTCCTTGCAAAAATGTACCATTTTAACCATGTTTTAAGTTTGTTGTTGTGAAAAAAATGGCTATATATGTTAAGAAAAAAAAGGCAAAATGTAAGCCCCGCCCACCCGCCCTATGTCAATTGTGACGATTTTTTTTATTCGTCGTGAGTGAAGGGGGCGGAGCTTAATTGCAGAAGCCTTAGTTCTCTAAAAGTAACAAAAACATGTTTTCGAGATCGTGTTGTTCAAAGAATACCATGTACATAAAGAAAAAAATTGGTCTAAAGAGTTTAGACAGTACTTCCCTCGCTGTCGGAAACTTGACGACTGCATGGCTATTGTGTTTTTTTCTCATTACATTTTTGTAGTGGGAATTTAAAAAAAATTGCGATGACGTCATCAACATTTTTGCAAGGACACGTATATCAGTTGGGATAGATGTAGTGTAATACTAAGAATAAAATTATTGTATTCCGAAATTTTCGGGAAAATGAATTCGGTCGTTTTGAATATTGATTTTTTATAATCAATAAAATAACGAAACAATTTACTCACGTATACGGCAACTGAAAATCGTTTATGTATAAACATTCTTAATTTAAGATGACAAGCGTAACAGCATACGTGAGAGTCAAACAGAGAAACTGTAAACAAAACGACCATCGGTTTTATTGCTTCGACTTCCGCTTATTATATAAAACATTGGGTTTTATTTTAATTCTTGACGGTGAAATTCACAATTGGTTGATTATAAACATGTCTATTTCACATTCGCGGAATCAAGTGAGCGCATAAAACAAATGCAGGACTGTAATGTTAAAGTCGATGTAAATAAGCGTGCTACCCTTATGTTTCAACCGAGTTTTTCCTTTAACAAATTTTGTGTCTACCAAATTGGGTTGGTTGGGGTGTAATACTAATAATAAGTGTTGCCTTTAATTTAATCAATAAAATAAATTGACTTCATTCATTTTTTTTGAACCACCTCTTAAGAAAATCTAAAAAATATGAATGGAATGATAAATCACGAGTACAAACTCATCATATTTTTTGCATTTTAGATAGGATTTATTCAGCAAAATTTAAGGGTGACGTCATCAATTTTTTTAGGAGGGATGAACAAATACATTTTGAACAAAAGTTTACCATGCTTATAATAACTTTAAAATATTCCCAAGATTTCAAAGCATTCGGTTTTGTAATTCCTGATTAAATCTATAAAATAAATTCACGCCTTCATTAATTTTTTTGAGTCACCCTGTATATGCAAATCGAAAAAATTTGAATGGAATGATAAATCACAAGAAGAGACTCACCATATTTTGTACATTTTAGATAGGATTTATTCAGCAAAATTTTGTGGTGACGTCATAAATTTTTTAGGGGGGACGACCAAATACATTTTGATCAAAAATTTACCATGCTTATGATAATTTTAAAATATCTTCAAGATTTCGAAGCATTCGGTTTTGTAGTTCCTGAGTAAATCAGTAAAATAAAATTACGCTTTCATTTATTTTCTTGAATCACCCTGTATATGCAAATCCAAAAAATATGAATGGAGTGATAGATCACAAGTACAGACTGATCATATTTTGTACATTTTAGATATGATTTATTCGGCAAATTTTCGAGCTGACGTCATCAAGTTCTTGGGGGGGATAAGCAAATATATTTTGACTAAACATTTATTATGCTCTTTATAACCTTAAAACATCTGCAAGATGTCAGAGCATTCCGTTTTGTAGTTCCTGATTAAATCAATAAAATATATTTACGCATTCATTAATTTTTTTGAGTCACTCTGTATATGCAAATCCAAAAAATATGAATGGAGTGATAAATGACAAGTACAGACTCATCATATTTTGTACATTTTAGATATGATTTATTCGGCAAACTTTCGAGCTGACGACATCAAGTTTTTGGAGGGGATAAGCAAATATATTTTGACTAAACATTTATTATGCTCTTTATAACCTTAAAACATCTGCAAGATTTCAAAGCATTCGGTTGTGTAGTTTCTGAGTAAATCAGTAAAATAAATTTACGCATTCATTAATTTTTTGAGTCACCCTGTATATGCAAATCCAATAGATCACAAGTACAGACTCATCATATTTTGTACATTTTAGATATGATTTATTCCACAAACTTTTGAGCTGACGTCATCAAGTTTTTGGAGGGGATAAGCAAATATTTTTTGACTAAAGATTTATGATGCTCTTTATAGCCTTAAAACATCTGCAACATTTCAAAGCATTCTGGTTAGCAGATTAAAAATTAAATTTCAAAATGTTGTTTTATAATTTTGATTTTTTTTCCAAAAATCTGGACGTTTCGGGTGAAAAGTCGATTCAGAGTTGTAAACTACATGTGTAGGACTATGTTATTTTATACAATTGAAAACCCATTTACTATGTACAATTTTGAAGTGACGTCATCGCATTAGTGGTGGGGATGATTAGACAAATTTTGGTTAGCGTTTTACCATCTACATGATATTCTTAATATAAGTACAAAATTTCACAACAATCGGTCGAGTACTTTCGGAGATTATCTGTCTAATAAAAATCCGGGACGGCAGACGGACAGACGGACGGACGGACAGACGAACGGACGGACGGACAGACGGACAGACGGACAGACGGACAGACGGACAGACAGACGGAAATGGGAGAAACCTATTTCTTCGTCTTCTAGGGGTCATGAAAGATTGAGAAAACGTAAAAGTAGAGAGTCGGCCGACGGACTCGATTACAATACTTCCTTTGCTTACGCTCGGGAAGTAAAAATCAATCAAAAATTAAGCCCCACCCATATCCATCTCAAGCTTAATTGTTATGATTTTTTTCCATTCTTTTTTTTTTAATCTTTATAGTTAGTTTTTCCGTACATTTTTTTTTTTTGATAACGTCATTAATATTTTAACAAGAGTACAGATATCAATTTAGTATTATTAGACTCCTTAAAGTTTTGGCGCTCTTGAAATCCTCGAAATCTTTGAAATTTAGAGAAAATTTTAAACTGAAATTCAGTAAAATATTTAGAATTTCCAGAAGCTCCAGATTTTCTAAATGCTATAAAAATATCGGTCTTCTGATATGCCAGAATTCAATATTTTCGTCAGTTTTCAAGATTCTTAGGTCTTCCAGATTTTTCACACTTTCTAAATATTTCCAGATTTTCTAAAATTAATAGACCCCAAGAGTCTTGAAATCTTTGAAATTCTTGGAATCTCTGTAATCTTTAGAATCTCTGAGACGTATAAGATAATAATTAGGGTGCTCAAGACCCCTAATACTTGTAGGATTTATAAAAATTAAAGGAGCATTCTTCAGTTTTTACGATTTTTAGGTTTTTGGGATTTTCGATTCGGAAGAGAATTTTAAAAATCTTTTTAATATTTGAGTCCTTAAAGTATTTAGATTCAATTAGGACCCCTGAGAAGGTTTCATATTATAAAAAATAAAACAGTTGGGGGCCCCTAGAAGGTTTCAGATTCTTAAAGAAAGACAGTTGAGGGATTCCGATGGGATATGGACCTCATCCTGCTGATTTTAAAACAACGTAGCAGGATTTCCAAATATTCGATTTGAAACTATGTTTTTTAAATCCAAAAAATTGCAATATTTTATAATATAATTCTGGAAAAATTGTAAGAGCTATCGAAGAAATAAAGACCAAACTAACTTCTGGAGGTCAAAATTTATAAGGAAAGTTTTTAATTAAATTTCGAAAATTGTCGAAAATGGGTCAAAATTTTCTGGCCTAAAATTTCATAGGGCAAAATACTGATAAATTTTGGTACTGCAAAAGTTGTTAAAAAATTCCCCAAAAATTATGGGATGTAGATTTCATCCTGCTGGATTCAAAACAAAGTCTTCGGTTTGAAAAAATATAAAATCCAAAAAATTGCAATATGCCATGGACGATTCTGGAAAAATTGTAGGAGCTATCGCAGAAATGTGGGCGAAACTAACTTCTGGAGGTCGAAATTTATAAGAAAATGTTTTTGGTTAAATTTCGAAAATTATCGAAAATTGCCCGAAATTTTCTGGGCGAAATGTTAAAAAAAATTGGTGTTGGAAAAGTTGTCAAAAAATTTCCAAAAAATTATGGGATATGAATTTCATTCTGCTAAATTCAAAGCATAGGGTGTTTACGCTCTCGGTGCAGGATTTAAAAATATTCGGTTTGAAAATATATGTTTTTTAATCCAAAAAATTGCAATATGTCGTGGACGATTCTGCAAAAATTGTAGGAGGTATCGAAGAGATGAGGGCTAAACTAACTTCTGGAGGTCGAAATTTGTAAGGAAATGTCTTTACTTAGTTTTTCAAAATTGTCAAAAATTCTCCGAAATGTTCTGGTCAAAATTTACATGAGGGGAATATTGAAAAATTTTGGCTTTGGAAAAGTTGTTAAAAAATTCTCGAAAAATTATGGGATTAGATTTCATCCTGTTGGTTTCAACACAAAGAGTATTTATGCTTTCGGTACAGGATTTAAAAATATTCAGTTTGAAAACACATACATATTTTCTTAAATCTAAAAAATTGGAATATTTTAGTGGACAAAAAATTGTAGGAAAAATGAGGTCGCAACTACTTTTGGAAGAAATTCATAAGAAAATATCTTTAGTTAAATTTCGAAAATTGGCCAAAATTGAAAAGTTTTGCTTGTGAAAAATTGCCAAAAAAATGGGGAAACTGAAGAAAAAAACCATAAACCAACTGAGGGAAGAACCAGGAAAAGGAAGGAGAACACGGAACAAAAACTAATGTATCATCTGCTAACAAATTGGAATGTCTGAAAGGGTAAGAAAGCGTTATAGGAATACATAAACCAAAAGAAAAAGAAATTGACAGAAATAATAAATAATGAATTAATCACTTTATGGTTACGAATGAAGAAATAAGAGAAGACATTCACAAAAATCGTAAATAACAGAGAACGGGAAAGAAAGAATCGAACATTTAAGAATTCCAAAGATTATTCAGTAAACAATAATTAAAAAGAACGTAATACAAGATGTAACTATGAATGAAAATAGATGAAAACAAAACTGAATGTATCTAAACACATAAGGGAATAATATGAGAATTACTCTAAGTTTGAGTCTATTTGGTCAAGTACTTATAGCATGTAACAGAGCTCAGACAGACAGACAGACAGACCACAGACGACAGAGAAACGGAAAACGGGACCTACTAAAGTACTAAAAAGATGGAAAGCACATTACAAAAAAAAGTCTGTATATATTTTAAGGAAGAGTATAAAATACATGTAAAATTAAAATATATTTTGGTGCAAAAAGAGAGTGATGAAACCAAAGAAAAGCAGAAGTTGAGCAAAAGAGATCGTTTAAATGAATATACACAAGAAAGTGATACAAGATAAAAGCAAAAGACATTACATACAAATATTGCACGGATTGATAGAACTGTCGAAAACGACAGACAAGAGAAATTGCAAGAAGCAGTAAAAAGAGAAAAAGATCTTTGTGAAAATTTCATGGGTCAAATATCAGGGAGTTGCAGACAATGTAAAAACCTTGAAGGCATCAAAGATGTAGATAAAAGTTTTAGTGAAAAGAAAAACTGTTGTAAAAGAAACAACGTTTTATAACGCCAAAATAACTATCGTTTAATAATTTATAACACAATAAAAAAATAACCTCGTTATATAATGTATACATAACGTGGACATGATACTTTAACATCATTACGTTTATGTTGTAATTGAACTGTTCGCAATTTGCATAGATGCTCTGGAGATACTAATATCTATGTTCCTGTTAAGATATCCATGAACGAGTACACTATATACTTTTATCTAAAATGTAAACAATTCAACAAATACTTCGTATTTCTAAGCAATAATTATTATCTAACTTAATCTATCAAAACAAAGCACTTAAGAGAAAGCGGTAATCTTTCAAGTCAACACAAAAACCCAAGTGCATTTTTATTTCATTTAATAAATCGATATTCAAATGTCACACTTAGTTACAACTTGGAAAGCCTTTTTTAAGTTCTAATTAAAATAATTAAATTAATTGATATTTTTTTCCCAATGACATAAAATACCCAAAACAAAACAAAGAAACGATCATTGCGTATGACAATGTGATGGAAATTCCACAAATACTGAACTTCTTTTTACTCCACCCAGATTTATTTGAAAGGACACCGCATAATTTTATAAGAAAAAATTAAACAAACTAGATTGGCTAGGGCTTGAACTTGGATCTCAGATCTTAAGAAAGCAATGAGTATTTCCACGAATTGATCATAACCTGGCTTAAGTAGGAAACACATGACAAATCTATCACAATAAAAGTACTTAATAAAGTAATAGACATTGTGGTTATCGTAAAAATCAGCTGTTTTTTAAGACCGCCCATGACCATCTTCTATTCAGCTGCAAGTGGAACCAATTGACGGATTTAGACATATTCTTAAGATTACACGTGACACTCGATTGATTTTCGACTTTTTATTACACAGTAGAAACGTACAAGAAAACAATCCAATCCTACTTATTATCATTATCATTTTTAAGAGAACTGTGGCAATATTCTTAATCCTCTGAGTACCCTTAAATAAAATATTTATGGTAAAAAAGTTTAAATGTAACGATAAGATAAATCAAAATAAAAGTGCGTATATAAGAACAACTGCTTAGACTTTACAGTTGCATTACTACAAGATGAAGATATCAGCTGTAGTCTCGGTAGGCCTGCTGTTGGCAGTTAGCCAGCCCTCCACCCAAAAACACATTGGTATATTTACTTTGATTGATTTTAAATTTTCACAAAACTTAACATGTATTTAAATTTTAGCTCCTCGTATAGTTGGTGGCAGCGATGCCAGAGCTGGTCAATTCCCCTACGCTGCAGCCATCTATATAACAAAACCAGATAGTACTACTTTCTGTGGAGGGGTTCTTCTCAGCAACCTTTGGGTCCTTACTGCAGCTAACTGTATCCAAGGGTAGATCAAACCATAAATTACTACAACACTATTTTTTACATCTCGGAAATTTTAGCGCTACTATGACAAGAGTTCAACTCGGATCAACTCAATTGAGCGGCATCGATCCCAACAGGCTTGTCGTGGCTTCAGATAACCTAGTGTTCCATCCATTGTTCGATCCAGAGACTCTTGATTATAATTTGGGTCTCATCATGTTTAGGATGGCCATAATATTGGACGGTGGGACTCATCTTTTCAGAGTTAAATTTACCTTCAACGTAACTTTTTGCAGATTATATTAAACCCACCAGCTTCTTCCCAATAACGGATCTGCCGGGCTCAGCTCCTGTAACAGCTCTTGGATGGGGCCAAATTAACGATGGTAAATGATTTTTTTTTCGTGTATATTAAACTACAAATGTGTTTGTGCAGAGGTTGCTGGCGTTCACAACGACCTCCAGTACGTACAAGTAGCCACTTTGACCAACGAAGAGTGCAAACTTGTGTATGGATCGGTAATTACAGATGATATGGTGTGCGTTAGTGGCAACTATAACGAGGGAATATGCAGGGTGAGTTTTGCTTGACGTTGTGGTGTGACTGGTTTAATGTTGTTGAATTTCAGGGTGACAATGGCAGTCCTTTGATACAGAATGTAGGAGGAGGTCATACTCTTATTGTTGCTATTGCCAGCTTCGTGAGCACCAATGGTTGTGAAAGCACTGATCCTTCTGGATACACACGAGTGTTCCCCAACAAGGAATGGATCTCTAATGTTACAGGCATTCGATAAGATGTAACAAAATACAAAAAACATGAATAAAGAGTATATTTCTATAAAAAGACGTTTTTATTACTAAAATCTACGTATGAATTTTGTTTGAATATTTGTGTGTACTCTGACGGATTAGCTCCAGTATTAATATAAATAGGGAATTGGGGTCACATTAGTGTCAAAATGATAAAATAGAACTAGAAAAGAAATCGAAAATTACGAGCAATACGATAGCTTAACATTAGTGTTTGTCAACTTGTTCAGGCCGTCTATCACAACGTAGGAAGATAGAAATAGGACTCAAACAAGTATGTGTAATGTCACCAGTGTTATTTCTTCTTGTGGTAGACGGGTGATTAGAAAAACTACGGACGATAAAACAGGGAAAAACTGGAGCGTTTTTACAAATTTAGAAAATCTAGAATTTATCGATGATATTCGTCTAACCAAGAAAGCAGCGAAAATAATAAGTTTACACATAAATATAAGAAACAAACGCTATCAATCATTAAAGAAGAAATTGTTACCCAGATAGATGAAAATAGATGAAATACGGGGGACAGGGGAGGATCTGAGAGAAACGCGAACAGAAAATGGAGATATCAAGAAAAACATTTAATCCTTTAAACAAAATATGGTCAGCAGAAAATATTACAGTAGAAACAAACCTCAAGATATTTAAGTCAAAATAAATTAGAAAGCGTTTTGATGTGCGGAGCCGAAAGTTGAGGTGGAGGTAAAACAAAGCACACGCCAAAGGAATACAAGTTGTGATAACTAGACAGCGGATTTCTGTCGGGCTACGTCACAATTATAGGTGGGGACGCGCTGGATCGCCGGGACTCAGTGGCGGGTAATAGACAATAATCAGTAATCACTGAATTTAATCGTCACTTATTCCATAAATACAATTAACAATTTATTAATCAAACGGCTAAGTAAATGAGAATGAGAATTAACAGCAGAGTGCAAGGAAGCAGCGTTATTCTAATCTTAAATAAACGAAGTGCAACCCGTAACTGCAATGAATTCCCATCCCGTACGAGCCGTACCGAGTTTGGCCTTGTCTAGCCCGACAGAAATCCGCTCTCTAGTGATAACCCAACCTTCCCGCCTTAAATTGACCTTAAAATAAGTCTGAAAGGCCTGCGAAAAATTCAAAATTTGGCCTTGGCTGTGATCGTCTAACAAAATGGAAACCTACGTTGTGTGTTTTTTTTTAAGTGGCGGGAAGACGTTCTTTCATATAAGTGAGCATACACTGCGGGCGAGTAGAGAGCGCAAGAAATAATAGACACATTTTTTGGGAGGCGCTAAAATGGCACCCCTCTCAGGAGGAAAGACTCTGTGAGCGAAGGCGACACGGATTTGCCATCTCGCATTCACTCCTCAGTTCCAAAACTCCCTATCGTATATTCACAGGCATATTACAATTCAAATGAAACACCTTAAAAATTATGAAAGAAAAGACACTCGCGAATTGACAGACATACACATATGAAAAACGAACAAACACAAAATCCTATACATCTGTTTGGAATCAATGCAAATATTTGGATATCACAAATTTAATAAAAACAACGCAAAATCTGAATTAAAATAACTGGATGCAAATACACAAGTTATTACTAGCGTGTGGCGTCAAATTTTAAAGTTACGGCAGTTAACAGAAGCACAACAAAAGTACCCCTGGGGCGTTCTAGCACAAGCGGAGTTTGGGGCTACCGGTCGAGGCTGTTCTCCCCCCACGACGGTGATTCTATCTATTGCAAGCCTACCCGCATAGCACATTACACATCTCTAGGACGAACATGCCGTCCGAAACTAGGCCGTTACGATCGCAGATCCGCAGTTAGGTCTCGACTAAGGACAGAAGTCGACAGCACTACAACATCGCAACCGCCCCTGAATCTATCCAAATCTGTACCCTTTGTGCAGGTTACGCGATAAGATCTCGCCAGGTCGACTAGGAACCGCACTTCGCTTCTGCCACGCTTTCTGTGTTATTTAATAATAATAATAATAATAATAATACTTTATTTACGGCTAAATGTTCAATTCTTTATATTAACAACAATTGAACGAGTGTTAAAGTTTCAAAGAGTAATAAATAAAATTTAAATTCGCCATACAATCTTGTGAAATTTTAAACAACAAATAATTCCTATGTGAGATAAAAATTGGACATCAAATAATTGAAATGGTGGAAACATTCATCAACAAAATATTTACAAAACAAAACTTAGCAAAGATTTATGAAACAGAAGATCTAGTGCGAAATAAACTTGTACAGATAAAAATATTATGTGAGGTTAAAACTGCAAATCATGGAAATTTACGTTCAATTAAAATTATACAACAAAGAAAATTTACTGAGGTTAACACTGTGAGATTGAGAAATATTGTACGAGGTGAAAAATTGCATGAGATTAATACTTGACACATATTACCAACGATTCAAACAAAGAGTTTACATTATGCCAAATTATGTCATAATCCAAGTGATTGGTTAGTTCAAAAAAACAATTTACTTTGAGAGTTTAGAATACCGCGAACTGGTTACCCCAACAAAACACATAATCCACAAACACAAAAATACTCAATTATCGTTGCGAGTAAAAAGCGTCTCGGTGATGCAATTTTATTGTTGCAAGGGAATACCTCGATAATGTAGGATTTTAGCGTTGCGAAGAATATGCCTCGTTGATGTTATCAATCTCTAGCGTTGCGAGGACATGCCTCGATGAAGTAATTAATCTGTAGCGTTGTGAGGACATGTTCCAGTGATGTAATCAATCTATATCGTTGCGAGGACATGCCTCGATAAAGTAATCAATCTTTAGCGCTGTGAGGGCATGCCCCGGTGATGTAATCATAATAACGATGATAACTGCCTAAGGGAAGATATTATTTTAAACTCCCGCCAGTTTGCAGTATGAATTTTGTTAATTTAGCTGCCGTAAATGAACTATTAGCAATCTTGTGTGAAGAATTGAGAAGTGTTTTAATGTAACACTTACGTATATGCATCCAGAAACTTATTCTTAGTTCGTTAAACAAAGAATTATTATCCTGACTAAATGAATTTGATGAAATCTCCTAGTAAGTGGTTTATTGAAATAATCTTGGTTGTTAAATTGAATTAGCACTAGTTGACGATTAAGAAAAACTAACTTGATCGGTGAATTTACAAACAATAAAACAAATTCACAGCACGTGTTTCGCGTTGAACGAAAGTCCACACTTTTTGGATTAAAAGGCCGCAAGAATTCGGCGCGCGGGTTGAGGAAACTGGGCGTCGTCGGTTACGATTGATTGTTGTTAAACAAAGGCTTCCTCCCTTTTTATTAACTACCAAACCAGCTAATTTAAATCTAGCTACTTACCACGTGTTTACATTCACAAAAACACATTCAGACTGTCGCTCCCCGATGCCGCCCTCTGTCTCTACCTAGCTGCCCTCTAACTAAACATGCAGAACTAATCCCAAGCGCTACTAACTGTCCAACTACCCAGCAAGCGTTACCGTGCACCTGGTTGCCTATGTTTAACGATTTTTTGATTTGATGATTTTTTTTCTCCTTCAAATTCAAATTATTCAAATGTGATTTAGCGCCGCTGTTAATTAATTTCAGCGCGAAAATTTTGATTTAAATTCGGTCACCATAAAATATTCAAAAACAAATGCCTAAGAATAATAATGAACATATTTTGGTTAAATAAGTCAAAAAGGAGGACCTATGGGAAAGCAGGAGAAGAATGTGCACAACAAACAATGACTAGCCAACAATGTTTTTTCATGTAGTAGAAAAAAGAAGACCAGGCACACATTCAAATACGTGGAAAACAACTGGAAACAAACAATTACAAATGGAGACGAAAAACAACATGTACAACATAAAAAATGGTCCTCGCCATAAGCTCAATCTTGTAACAAACCCAGCGCTTTCGAAAAATTAAAAAAATTGAATTTACGAATTTTATTTTTTATGACAACCATTCTGAAGTCATCAACATTTTTGCAAAGACACGTACAGCAGTTAATAAAATAAATAAAATAATAAAAGTATTCCCAAATTTTTGCGAAAATGGAGCAATAAGCAAAATCAAGATATATTCGTAAACCACAAGTATAGGAGTGTATTATTTCATAGAAAATTAGTAATGTTAATTAAGCAATATAATGAGCGGACTTCATCACATTGTTGCTGGAGATGACTAGAGAAATTTTGGTTAACGTGTTACCATTTACACGATACTGTTAAGACACATACAAAATTTAAGAACAATCGGTCCAGTAGTTTCGGATATTATCTGTCTAATCAAAACTCGGACAGATCGCAGACAGACGAACAGATGGAAACGGGAGACCTATTTCCTAGTACTCTAGGGGTCATGAAAGATCTACAATACTTCCTTCGCTTACGCTTGGAAAGTAAAAACTGACAAAAGACATGAAAAGACCAAATAAAGAGATATTCGAAGAACGTGCATACTGCGCAGGTTTAGCATCCCTGTCAAGACTAAAACCTAAACAACTGCTCTAAAAGCACCTACAAGAGGAGGTCCTATTTCCGAAAGGGCCAAAGGAGTAAGAAGAAGAGAAGGAGGAAGAAAAAATTAAGAAGAAGAAGGAGGAGAAGAAGAAGAAACTATAGCTTTCAAATGTATTAATGTGAATTTACACTTTTGGGAAGCTACAACACAATTACTGAAAATGTAGAAATAGAATGTTGATACCCATTTGTAAAAATGGGTATCCCTACTTGTATATAACAACTGCTTGTTGAGCTAATGGTAACTTTGGAAATATTTTTCCATAGAGACAAGTTCTGGATCAAGATTTAAATTAAATCTTTTTAAATATGTAACTACTGACTATATATCGATAACTTCGTACTGACTGCAGTAGAGAGGTGTCCGGTATCAAACTAAAATTTCTTGAGAATTACGAGTGATTATTATTACATAAAGGATAAACGAACAGTATAGTGTAGAGTGGTTTGACGAAGACTGCATACAAAAGGCAGAAATTATAAGAATAAATCAAATACTAACGAACAATACTGAAAAAAAAATGAACCCGAAGTATATAGAAATAAAAATAGAAGTGAAAAATATATGTGGGGCAAAGTGAAAACAACTTAACGAAAACAAGATAAAAATCACGCAAGGATGGTTGGAGTACTTTAGAGGATTCATTACTTCATGAATGGAAGAAAAGTAAATCAAAAAATTAGTACCTTTTCTGAAACGAAATAAAAATGCTCAGCAAATATCAAGTGATGCTGTTCATAAAAGAATATCCACATTAAATGTATTTAATGCTCAAGGTTTTTGTAGAAAATTAACAATTTCTAGGTAACATTGTTAACGATAAGTGCTAAAGAGTTACCAGAGCTGATCCCAAGCGCTGAGAACGCCGATATACCAAAAAGAAGAAAAATTACTAAGTGAAAATTATCCCGGAATTGCCATGGTCGATACGTCCTATCAAGGCTAACAAAATGTCTAAGGAATAAACTTAAAAACGAGTTGAAAAATCGCTGAAAGAGTACCAAGCAGGTTTTAAAACCAACAGATCAGTGATAATTTAGATTTTTTCAGTAAAAGAAATACCGGCACAAATGCTATAAACCACATAATCTGCAAAAATCTTTCATTCGAAGAATTTCAAGTAAGCAAAGGATGTATGTACAATGCTTTTTAATCTAGTAAAGAAAACTAGAAGATTTGGTCAAGAAATGAACCAAAAGAAGACGAAAGAGAATGGGTAACACAAAACGGGGCGAAGAAAACCAACTACGAACAGAAAAAAATTATGAATTCGGAAAAATAAAATATACATATACCTAGGAGTATTATTAGATAAAAATAGAAAGGCAAACTTGGGAATGAAGAACAGATTAGCATCGGAAAGTAAAAAATATGGTAGTATATCCCTACTACTGATGTCACAATACCTATCAAGAAAAACAAAAGTTAGAATATTGTTACGAAATAAACCCATACACCGCCCCGGTACGGCGCCAATGGATTTTAGTACGTACGTCGATGATGGATGATTCATCAGGCGGCGTTCGCTAAAGAAAAGCCTGGAAGCGGAAGTCGCGATGGGTGTTCCAGTAAGACCTCGATCCCGGAACTATGGGTTTAAATAGAGGCTACCTTCGGGAACAAGTCAGTCTCAGACAACAAGTGAAGCTCAGACAATCGGAGAAGTAGAGTCTAGTCAAATCCATTCCTGTCGAGTCGGAATTATTGTTTGCTTAATCGAGTTTAACCCACGCCGATTTTAATCACCCGTAACAATATACTAGACAATCATTAGACTTAGTGTAACTTATGCAAGTGAGACTTAGATGCTGAAGAAATCGGAGGAAGTAATTTTAGATAGGATAAAAAGAAAAATATTAAGACACTATGTATAGAGGAATAAATCTGGGGATGAATGGAGAAGAAGAAGAAACAAGAAGGAATATAAACTATATACAAGAAACCAATCATAATTACGTTCGCTAAATTAGAGAGATTGACATAAAAAGATGAATAGAGAAAGAATGTCAAAAATTATATTTTATAGAAGATCAGTCTGAAAAAAGAGAAAAGGAAGGCGAAGAAAAAGATGAAATGCATTGTCGTGCATCCTTGGCCATTTAATAAAACACATAAATGACAGGCGGCACGCTTCCATGACCCTATTATTGTATTACTGTACAAACAGGCTTTGCAAGTTATGAATATGGAAGATAATAGTCTCCATGAAGCAGCAACGAATTAAATCAAATTGGGATGCAGTGTGCAACGAAATGTAAAAGAACCGAGAAAAGCACTTTGTAGATATAAAATTGTATAGTTTACAGCAAAAAAAGATATCTAATGAAAAAATTTACTAAAATTTCTTACATTTTTACAAGAACATTTTATAGTTTTGTTAATTATATACTATTATCAGTTATAACACCTTTAATCCAGTCTAAATGGGAATAAACTCTTGTGTATCCAGAAGGATCCGGACTTTCACACCCATTAGCACTAATAAAACTTGATATTCCTACAAATTCTGCATAACCCCGTGGATGCATTAAAACCAAAGGACCACCAGTATCACCCTGAAACATTTAAATCTTGAGTACTTAAATCATACAATTAGTTAATTAATTTTACGTGACAAGCTCCTTCATTGTAATTTCCATCAATGCAAACCATATTATCTTTAACCTGACTTCCATAAGTTATTTTACATTCGTCGTTAGTTAAAGTAATTACTGTGGCACCTTGAAGTTCATTAGAAAGACCAGCATCCTCTGTGATAAAATAAATACAAAAAAATACACTACTTTTAGTTTATTTTTTTTACCATCATTTGTTTGGCCCCAACCCAAAGCTCGTACTTGCGTATTCGGCAAAAGGTCGTTCATCGCTAGATAAGTAACTGGTTTGACGTAATCTATTCAAAACACAAAAAAATTACCACAAGACTAAGAATTAATTTTATTTTTTAAATTAATACCTGTGAAAGTTATAGGCAAGTGCAGTTTTATCATGCCAATGTCGTTGTCCAGAGTGTCTGGATTAAAATCCGGATGCAGAAAATATGTAGACGCCGACAAAGTTATCCGATTTTCGTCAGGATCATTTAAAGTAGCTGACCCCAAACGAATTATGAAGTGAGTAGCCCTGGAATTGTTAATGATATGAAAGTAACAAACGTACGATACCTTACTGATTAACACATTGTCCAGCTGTTATGATCCATTCGTCGTTATAAAGAGTTCCTCCGCAGAACCATGTCATACCAGGTGCTTCCACATTGATGGCGGCGACAAACGGAAATTGACTAATATGTGCTGGATACCCTCCTATGATTCTGGAATTGATGTTTCTAAATGTATCTGAAGCATCCTGAAGAAAGCAGAGCCGGTATTAATCTACAACCAAGTCTAAGAAAATTAATTTACATTTTCTATAGGCGATAGAAAAAATAATAAGAAAAACGCAGAGAAAAGCATTATAAAAATGAAAAAGTGCTTCGGCCCCGTGGTAAAAGATCTAAAGAAAATGTATCACTGATTTTAACAGGTGCAACTAATAAATAGTGAAAAGAATATTATTTGGTAAATTATTTTATAATTGTTGCCATATAGTTAAGCCTTATTTATTCGTTATCATTTAAAGTCAACTTGATTCGATAATAATCCACCTAGTAACAATATTGTGAAATCTAAAAAACAAAAGTAAAACAGGTTTCTTTCCATACGTAATCAGGAAGTAAATAAAATATATTGACATTTATGTTTCCTAGATATATTTTTTCTTAATTTTGTTCACAAATGACTTAAATGTGATCAGTCAAATTCTTTATCCAGTCGTTATAAGGAAACGTTCTTGTAAATCCAGAAGGATCAGTACTTTCACAACCATTTCCGCTGACAAAACTTGCTATGCCGACAACTACTGATAAATCTTTCCCGTAGTACTGAACTAGAGGACCACCACTGTCACCCTGTGTAACCAATTAACCACATCATTTATTCTAAATACATGACGGTACTTACACTGCAAATTCTAGTTTCATTATAGTTACCAGCTGCGCAGACCATATTATCAGTTAACTGGTTTCCATATATGAGTCTACAATCTTCATTATTTAAAGCTGTCATTGTATTCCACATAAGATTATTAATGGGCTGAGGTCCATCTTAAAAGTTGTTTCATTATTATACAAATTAACTAATGTTAAATTTAATTTATTAGTACCATCGGTCGTTTGACCCCATCCATACACAGTCACGATGGTTTCGTTGTCAAGGGGAGTCGTAGGTAGCCAGGCTATGGGTCTGATGGTTGCTATTGACAAAATGTAAATTAAACACTCAGATTTTTCTCAACCACTTACGGGTAAGAGCAAAACTATCGTTAAGTTTAATGAACCCAAGATCATTTTCCAAAGTTTGTGGGTTAAAATCAGGATGTACCACATATTCAGTAGAAGTCAGGGTTAGACGGTTTTCATCTTCATCCTCCAAAGTAATGGAGCCAAGTTGAATTGTAAAAGAGGTTGCCCTAAAATACAAAAACAGTTATTTACGTCGTCGACCGAGAATTTAGAAGAAAAAGTGTAAATTAAAGTTTTAAGAGATGATTTATTTACCCGTAGACACACTGACCAGCGGTTATTATCCACTCGCGTCCCCAAAGAGCACCACCGCAAAAAAATCTTGTAGTTTCTGTTTGGACGTAAACGGCTGCCATAAATGGCCACCGATAAGGTGTTATAACTTCCTGTCCGTCAAAAATGGCTAACACATATGGAATTGCATATATCGTGTAAATTAATAAAATTGCCAAAAGTAAATATTTCATTTTTGGTTATTTTTTCAAAGAAAGAAAATCTACGCTTGTTTTGTAAATATTACTAAATAACATCTATCGTGATTTGGGTACTTTCCTATTGCTTTATCTTAACTTTATGATAGGGCAAAAATAGAATTTAAGTGCCTTGGAAAAATTTTCCATTGCTATTATTGCTGAAAAAATTGAACTATATTCGCTGTACTAATAATCTGTATAAACTACATATATAAACTTTTATTACATAATTGTACAATTTTTTTTATAGTTTAAGACACCAATAAAGTAAGATTTCTAAACCTATGTGACACATTATCCATTTAC
This sequence comes from Zophobas atratus, assembly GCA_022388445.1. Classification (NCBI taxonomy): domain Eukaryota; kingdom Metazoa; phylum Arthropoda; class Insecta; order Coleoptera; family Tenebrionidae; genus Zophobas; species Zophobas atratus. Next base: position 49,139,668 of record CM039445.1, on the reverse strand, counting down.
TACATTCTGATTACTCTTTAATTATTTAACAACAAACTGGCATACATTTTAGTCCCATCCTACTGAAAAACGATTCTTTTTCTTGGCCTTTCTTCGTCTTCTGTAAAGAATCACTTTTGGCATTCTTTCTCAAATCATTCTCTCTAGGTGCACGAACTATTTAGGTCCCACCATATATACCTCCAAGTATTTTTATAAGTTACTACAGATCAAATTATTATCTAGTATATTCTCACTATCAAGATTGATAGATACTTTGGCCTCATTAATATGGATAGGTTAACATATTTTTGAGTTCCATTAGCTAACTTGTTCTTCATTTTCAAGTCTTCCTTTTCATCTTCCTCTATTGCTATCTCTTGCTACATACATTTTTTGACTCTTTCAAATGTATATTCTTTTTCTGCTTAGGATATTACTCGTGGTTGGTTTCCTTTGTCTCCTCCTTCCCATTATTATATACAATCGTCTTGTTTTGGTTAATTTCTAGATCAAGTTTTCCAGCTTCCTTTTCTATTTACTGTATAATTCATGGCAGTTCCTTTTTGATTTTGCCATTATTGTCCAGTCACCTTCAAACGCTAATACTTGATGTCCATTGTTGAAAATGGTACCGTCCATTTTTACACTGCTGCTTCTTATAACTACTTCCAGTACTAGATTACCAAGCACGGATAACGGATAGCTTCGTCAGAGTTCTCTGTTTACTTGAAATTCTGTTTATTTTTCTTCTTTTTGTTTTAATATGTGTAGACTTCTTTTTACAACATGAAACACATGTTTAAAATGGAAAATTTGTATAAAGAAATATCAATTTTGCCCCATAATTGCGAAATCCATATTTCGTTACAAAAATTCACCATTTTAACCATGTTTTAAGTTTCTTGTTGTGAAAAAATGGCAATGTATGTTAACAAAAAAAAAAGCAAAATATAAGCCCCACCCACCCACCCTATCCCAATTCTGACGAATTTTTTTTATTCGTGTGAGCCAAGAGGGCGGAGCTTAACTGCAAAATCCTTATTGCTCTACAAGAAATTACCATGTAAGAGATGTTTTTGGGTATCGTGTTGTTCAAAGAATACTATGTAAATATACAAAGAAAAAATTAAAACCAAAGATTAAGCCCTGCCCATACCTGACCTGACCTAAATATCTAGTTATGAAGTTTTAATTCGTTGCCAGACTTAGGGGCGGAGCCTAAATGTAAAATCCATATTTCCCTACAAACATTCACCGTTTTAAACGTATTTAAGTTTCTCAGAATAAAAAAAATCATCACAATTAACATGGGGTTGGTAGGCGGGGTTTATTTTGCCTTGTTATTCTTAATATACCTAGTATTCTTTAAAAAGCACGATACTCAAAAACATATTTTTTATTTTTTGCAAGGAAATAAGTAGTTTGCAGTTAAGTTCGCCCCCTTGGTGCACAACGAATAAAAAAATCGTCACAATTAAGATAGGGCGGGTGGGTGGGCTTACTTTTCGTCTTTTTGTTTTAATATGTGTAGACTTCTTTTTACAACATAAAACACATGTTTAAAATGGAAAATTAGTACATATAAAGGAATATCGATTTTGCCCCATAATCGCGAAATCCATATTTCCTTACAAAAAATTACCATTTTAACCATGTTTTAAGTGTCTTGTTGTGAAAAAATTGCCATGTACATTGAGAAAAAAAAGGCAAAACATAAGCCCCATCCAACCGCCCTATCCCAATTCTGATGATTTTTTTTATTCGGTGTTAGCCAAGAGGGCGGAGCTTAACTGCAAAATCCTTATTGCTCTACAAGAAATTACTATGTAAGACATGTTTTTGGGTATCGTGTGGTTCAAAGAATACTATGTATGTATATTAAGAAAAATTAAAGCCAAAGATTAAGCCCTACCCATACCTGACCTGACCTAAATATGTATTTATAAAGTTTTCATTCGTTGCCAGACTTAGGGGCGGCGCCTAAATGTAAAATCCACATTTCCCTACAAATATTTACCGTTTTAAACGTGTTTTAAGTTTCTCATAATAAAAAAAATCATCACAATTAAGATGGGGTGGGTGGGTGGGGTTTATTTTATTTTTTTTTTGTTCTTAATATACCTAGTATTCTTTAAATAACACGATATTCAAAAACATATTTTTTATTTTTTGTAAGGAAATAAGTATTTTGCAGTTAAACTCCGCCCCCTTGGTTCACAACGAGTTAAAAAAATTCATCACAATTTCGATAGGGCGGGTGGGCGGGCTTATATTTTGGCTTTTTTTTTAATATGTGTAGACTTCTTTTCATAACATGAAACACATGTTTAAAATGGAAAATTTTTATAAAGAAATATCGATTTTGCCCCGTAATTGCGAAATCCATATTTTCTTACAAAAATGTATCATTTTAAGCATGTTTTAAGTTTCTTGTTGTGAAAAAATGGTTATGTATATGAAGAAAAAAAAAAGGCAAAATATAAGCCCCGCCCACCCACCCTGTCTCAATTCTGATGATTTTTTTTATTCGTCGTGAGCCAGGAGGGTGGGACTTAATTGGAAAATCCTTCTTTCTCTACAAAAAATTACCATGTAAGAGATGTTTTTGAGTATCGTGTTGTTCAAAGAATACTATGTATATCAAGAAAAAATTAAAGCCAAAGATTAATCCCTACCTATACCTGACCTGATCTAAATATGTAGTAATCACGTTTTCATTCGTTGCCAGATCTTGGGGCGGAGCCTAAATGCAAAATCCACATTTCCCTACAAACATTTCCCGTTTTAAACGCGTTTTCAGTTTCTAAGAATAAAAAAATCATCACAATTGACGTGGGGTGGGTGGGCTGGGTTTATATTTTGCCTTTTTTCCTCGATATAGCTGGTATTCTTTGATCAACACGATACACAAAAACATATTTTTAATTTCTTGTAAAGAAATAAGTATTTTGCAGTTAAGCTCCGCCCCCTTGGTTTACGGCGAATAAAAAAATCATCACACTCGAGATAGGGTGGGTGGGCGGGCTTACATTTTGCCTTTATGTTTTAATATGTGCAGACATATTTTTACAACATGAAACACATGCTTAAAATGGAAAATTTGTATTAGGAAAGATCGATTTGGCAATTAGGCTCCGCCCCATAATTGCAAAATCTATATTTCCTTCCAAAAATGTACCATTTTAACCATGTTTTATGTTTCTTGTTGTGAAAAGATGGCTATGCAATATTAGAAAAAAGAAAGGCAATTTATAAACCCCGCCCACCCACCCTGTCTCATTTCTGATGATTTTTTTTATTCGTCGTGAGCCAAGAGGGCGGAGCTTAATTGCAAAATCCTTATTTCTCTACAAGAAATTATCATGTAAGATATGATTTTGGGTATCGTGTTGTTCAAAGAATACTATGTGTATTTCAAAAAAATCAAAGCCAAAGATTACGTCCTACCCATACCTGACCTAATCTAAATATTTAGTAATGACGTTTTTATTCGTTGCCAGTCCTCGGGGTGGAGCCTAAGTGCCAAATCCACATTTCCCTACAAACATTTACCGTTTTAAACGTATTTAAGGTTTCTAAGAATAAAAAAAAAATCATCACAATTGGGATGGGGTGGGTGGGTGGGGTTTATTTTGCCTTTATATTCTTAATATACTTAGTATTTTTTGAATAACACGATACTCAAAAACATGTTTAATTTTTTGTAAGGTAATAAGTATTTTGCAGTTAAGCTAAAATTATATATTTTCAATCAGCTCTGACAATAATTTCTTTAGTCTCATTCCACGCCTGCTTGTAATATCTCATCTACAATCTCACTGTCTCCACTTGTAGGTTCTATCGTCTCTCCACCTACCTCATTGCCTTTGGCTTCCTATTTCTCTTCAATTTTTCAACTACGTTATTTTGGAACAGTTTTTTGTTGTTTCTAGATGTTCTATTTTTTATTCCATCTCCATTCCTCGTCTTCTATCATTACATGGCTGAAAACGATTGTCATGGCTCTTCCGTTTTTTCTCTCTTTCTAAACCTTCTGTCTTATTAGATCTTGAATCTTTTTCTGGCTTACCAAAATCATGGTTGATTCAATTTCAATCACTTATGTTGTTTTTCAGTTGGTATTTATTTTGTATTGTCCTTTTGTAACGAAGCGAATTTTCGCGGGCCGGAAATCGTGCCGCGTACCGCGAAAGCCGGGGGTAAATTGGCGATCGCCGCGCCGCCACGGCGGAAGAAGAGGATTCTTGCCTGAAACTCAAAAGAGTGCAGGAGGTGCTGTGGCTGTCCTGGTGAAGTTTTTGAGAAGTGTGACAAAGTGAGCAGTTCGACCCTCCGACCCACCGTAAGTACTTTTCGGGTCGCCTGCCTGTTTTTTTACCGGTTTTGGAATCGCCGCCCCCGAGTGAGAAACCGTGTCACCGTCACCGCGTTTTTTTTGTCACCGTCGAAAGTCGACACCGTCGTGCAGGCGTCGTTACCGTCACCGCGCTCCCCTCCCGGGTCGCCGTGCCGTCTTCGCGCGATTTCCAGGTTCAAGGTCGTCGCCCCCAGAGCCCGGAGGAGCCCGGCCTGAAGGAAGTCGCCGCCCAGGAGGAACGACCGTGCCGGACGTTTAATTCTCTTTTTGTTGTAAAACCGTTGTTTAGTTAGTTAAGTTATTTAGCCGTAAGTTTTATTATCTTAGACCGTGTAGCTGGTGGCAGGGAATAAACCCTATTTTATTGTAAAATATCTCTTGCCGTTTTATTTTATTTATTCTCGGGTTTTCGCGGCGGCTCATCACCTGAATTCCGTGTCTCCGGCTTTAGAGCACCCCGGCGCTCCCTCCCCCGGAGAGGGAGCTGGCGCCCGAGCTACCGCCGCTCCTGACCGAAGGCGCCACCCCCGGCGGCGTGAAGGTAGCCGCATAAGCTTGGTCGACCAGACGTGTTTCTGACATCAGCGACACTAGTCGACCCAAAGCTTGGCACCCAAGTACGCCGCCACCCCATACGTTATCGGCGAGATTCCGGACCGTCACTGGACCGTCCGTCCCTCCCATCCGGAATTTCGTCGCACTTTCTTTACTTTCTGTAGTACTCAGTTCTCCTAAACATGTTTTCTCACCAAGTTTCCTAACCGTTTTTACCCGAACGTGGGGCAGTGGGTGCATTCATTCGATCCCTGGCGTTTGATGTGTCTATCCCGAGCCCGTATATTAGTATTTTATTCTCTTTTTTCTCTTTGTCCATCTGTCTAAAAGAAATCGACACTGACGGACAAACAAAAACGGGAGACCCATTTTTTCATACTCTAAGAGTCATGATCCATCGAAAAAATTTGAAAGAAGGCAGTCGCCCGATGAACTCAATTACAACACTTCCTTAGTTTACACTCGGGAAGTAAAACTCTACTTTAACCCCATTAATTTGATGACGAAACACGGTCAATGTTTATATCTTCTACTGGTCTACATACTGAAATCGTCTAAAATTGCAACAGGAATAAAATTCTACTTTGTGCATTCACAACAACAGGTTCCACTGACACAGAAACACCAAAATCATAAACAAACAAAATATTTATTTTCATACTATAGACTTGACAAAACATATATATTGTTTTTAATTACATATTACAAAAAATATCTTGTGTTTTTTCATTTGTTATACATTTCTTAACATTACTTTATTGATGACGCATTACGTTCCAGTTACATTTCGAATCCAGTCTTTATGTGAAAATGTTCTCGTATATCCCGAGGGATCTGTACTTTCGCATCCATGGCCACTTATAAAACTTGCAACTCCACTATGAACCGTAAATCTGCGACTATACATTTCTACCAGTGGGCTTCCCGTGTCCCCCTTCAGAAAATCAACACGTTAAGACACTTCATGCATAAACAAATTACGACTTTATATAACTCACATTGCAGGTACCTTCATTATAGTTTCCTTCCACACAAAGCATGTTGTCTTTAATCTGACTCCCGTAAGTTAACCTACATTCTTCATTGGTTAGTGGAACAACCTTTACATACTGAAGGGCTGGTGCCAAGTTTCCACTTTCTGCGAAAACAAAATATCAAAAAATGCTTTTGGTAATTTTGAAAGATTCTACCGTCACTAGTTTGTCCCCATCCAATAGCACTAATATCAGCATCAAGTTGTAAATCAGCCACTGCCAACATGTCAATCGACCGAACGTAATCTTAAAATCACTGTAGTTACAAGACTCAACAGACAATTATTAGGTATAACTCACCAGTGAATGTTATTGCACTTCGTAATTTAATTAGAGCGATGTCATTTTCCAAAGTATATGGATTATAATCGGGATGCAAAAAGTACTCAGATGTAGCTAAAGTCATTTTGTTTGAATCATCTGCATCTATGTGTATTGATCCCAATTGAATCGTGAACAAAATGGCGCTGAAAACTTGGCTTTTGTAATTTAGGTTTCTAATTTGGTTGCAATTTTACTTATAGACACACTGGCCTGCAGTAATTATCCACTGATTTCTATACAGGCTACCACCGCAGAAGAAAGCGCTAGTTTCTGTGCGTACTTGGATTGCTGCTGCAAATGGAAATTGGTTGACGGTGGCGTTTTGACCTCCAATGATCCGAGTAGATGCACCTGTATTAAACAACACATTTATTGAAAATGCATTTAATATTCATTACTTTTACCATTATTTTTTGTTGAAATCTGTAAAAAGTCATTAGAAATTTAGAATAATTCATTATCTTTATTTATTACCTCTCTAGAGTAAATAGATGAGATGACGCCAATAAAAAAGAATAAAATTTTTATGCTATAATTGAACATGTTTTCGTTTTGACAGTAGTTGTTAATAGCGTACTAGTTTCTAATTACTTTTAATTTATAGGTAAGTAGGTACAGATTAAAAATCGGTAAAAAAATTGTCAGTAAATTTTGATAATGTGAAATAAAATCAACTTAGGACGCACAATAAAATAAACACAGTTATTGTCGTTAATCCCACAAATATCGTTCAAATATTGAGAAATTAGTACTCTCAAAAGTAATTGCTTTCATAATTCCGTGGTTATATTAGCTACATTTCGAAATTGCGATGATTACGTAGATTATGGGCTAATTGACTTTTAATTTGGTTAATCAATTTTTGTGTAAACTCTTTAGAAAATAAAGGATCGTTATTTTTATACCACGGCGGACCCGGAAATGACCGGTATTCAGACAAGCGTTCCATCTTTACGGGTACTAATACTAAGTAACGATATGCATGGATTAGATTAATTAAACAACTTTCGGGATTGTAGAATTACAGCATTCGTCTGCTATTATTCTCACCAAAAGTAGCCTAGACTACTCTGATCTAATTGTGCTGATGTACTCTGTCTGACATAATCAAACTGTTTCAAATCGATTTCATTTCTTAGCCACTCCATTTCCTCAACGACTTCTTTGACTCTGCATTTTGTGTGTATTTCTTGAATGGTGGTATGCAGTAATTTAAATTTTTTCTTCGTCGAAGACTATTACTCGAATACATGCGAACGTCTATCATATTCACTTTTCAAGTTCATTTTTGAGCGCCTCCTTCGGTTTAACTTGAGATTCTACATTTTTCTTGCCCAAATTCACAACTAGTTTTTGTTTTTCTTCTACCAGTTCTTTAATTTTCGCCTCCAATAGTTGAACTTTGTTTTTGGCTTTCTTTCTTGTGGAAGTTTGTTGTTGATTTTGGTAAGTTTCTAGTACGCTGACTGCTTTTGGTTTTTACAAGTCACAAACTTGAATTTTAAAATCGTGCTTCTCTGTCTCAGTCAATAACTCCTTTTTCAAGGAAACTGTGGAGCTTCTGTCTCTATCTTCTTCTTCACTGGAGTCGATTGAAGTGTTCGATTGTATTTTTTTACTTTTATTTTTAAAATGATTCTACAAATTCTCCTGGTCTGTGTTTTTCGAGTACAGAGAAGATTATTCCTTCCACAATTTCTCGATTTCGCGGTCCTCGCACAATTCGTTATTAACAAGTCTCTGAAAGTAGCTCGATTTCTTCCCCCTTTTTCTTCAATTGTTTGACGTAGGGTCCGAGTTTTTTATCGGTATCAATTTCAAGAATTACCCCATTTTTGTCTTTTTTCTTTGATATTATTTAAAATTTCGTATTGTTTTTGAAATGTCTTCATTTGATTCTCTTTTTTGCCTAACGTCGCAGTCGGTACAAAGTTCTTTTCGTTCAATTCGTCGGTCAGTCATTCGTCTGCTTCGTACGACGATTTCGTCGTTGGTTTTGTCCCTCGAATTCTTTTGATGATCTTACACACCTTCATCTGCTTGAGTTTGACGATTTTTTGCAAATCGTGCTTGATCTTCATCTGCTCGATAATATGTTTAAGGGGGATGACATTGATAAAGGAGAGGCAGTGGGTGTCAACGGATGCGAAAAGATCGTTGGAAGAACGAATGCGACTTATCGTGGAAATCCAGGAAATGCTGCTGGTTTCTAAACTCAAAATGAATCGGCGTCAGTATTTCTGAATCGCCGGCCAGGACTCTTAGACACCACAAGTTTCTGGATCTTCTTCAGTTCAGCCAAGGAACTTCTCTCTCTTGGAAAACGAGTTTTTTTGGTTTCGTTCCGAGGTTTCTCTTCCTTACATAGTTCCGGTTGTTCCTGTAGATACTCCTTATGGTTGTTCTAAGTTTTACTAAGGCCCTTCTCTTGGCAAGACTTTTCCAAATTAATTTAAAAATATTGTTTTATTACTGGGTTTTCTTAGGTTTTGGAGAGCACCATAGAATATCTTTTTTTTCTTCTCATGCACTTGTTCCTTTACCTTATTGTTTCCCCATGCTGTTTGTGTCTTAATGTAGGCTCTCGTGTTCTTCCCGAGAACTAATTTTTCCTTGGAGGTCCTTTAAGATTTCGCTTACCTCTTTTAAGTCAAGTAACTGGGACTTCAAATTTCTTGAAGACAATCTCTTGAAGCTCCATCTTTGTGACACAACTACTTCCTATGTTCTTCCAGTATCATCGCTTTTACCGCTTGACATAATAGGTCGTGCTTTTCTTAGACCCTTTTCATACACAGCAGACGCAAAATAAATATAGTTGAAATAAAAATAATAATTTAAGAATAAATGCTCAAATTCAAGCTGTGCGAAAATAATTTGGATAATAGAAAGTAGCAGATTAATAAACATAGAACATGAAATGCACCAAGGTCTCTACTGTATCGTGAAATTAATTTAAATGATGGAAATTCTCAAAGTCTTTCAAAATGGAGGAACTATTATAAAATTGACATATTGTAACGAAGCGAATTTTCGCGGGCCGGAAACCGTGACGCGTACCGCGATGGCGGGGGTAAATACGCGATTTCAAAGTGCAGTTTGACCCTCCGTCCACCGTAAGTACCTTTTGTGTGGTCTGCCCGTTAACGTATTGGTTTTTGGAATCGCCGCCCCCGAGCGAAAAACCGTATCACCGTCACCGGGTTTTTTGTCGTCGCGGTCACAAGTCGATACCGTCGTGCACGCGTCGTGTACCGCCACCGCGCTCCCCTCCCGGGTAGCCGTACCGTCCTCGCCCGATTTCCAGGTTTCAAGGTCGCCGGCCCCCAAGTTCAGGTGGAACCCGTCCTCAAGGAAGTTGCCGCCCAGGAGGAACGACCGTGCCGAACTTTTTTTTGCAAAACCGTTTCGTATATATTTAAGTTAAGTTTAGCCGTAAGATCTATTATTTTAGCCGTGTAGTTTGTGACAGGGAATAAACCCGTTTTATTGTTAATATTCCTTGCCGTTTTATTTTATTGTCTTGTTTTCGCTGGCGCTCACCACCTGAAATCCGTGTCTCCGGGTTGAGAGCAACGCCGGCGTGAAGGTCGCCGCATAAGCTTGGTCGGCCAGACGTGTTTTTAAATTAGCGACACTAGTCGGCCCAAAGCTTGGCCCCCAGGTACGCCGCCCCTACACGTTATCGGCGAGATTCCGGACCGTTCGTCCGTCACACCGGAATTTCGTGGCAATATAATATAAATTATTCATTGTTAAATAATAATACCAACTCGTCAAAATTATTACTTAGAAATTCATCTGATGAATAAAAGATCTTCCCAATCAAATATTAGACGTTTCAAGAAAATTTTGGTAGCATAATTATTATCTCTAATTAGTTTTTTTTGGCAAAGCATTTAAAAGTTTTATGCAAACATGTGTCATCTCTAGATTTTGCCAGCCGTAAATTTTTAAAGAAAATATTTTGATATCTTTTGCTATAATTAATAATTACGGTTGAAATTAACTTTTGGATACAAGTTGATATTAAGTTATATAAAAATATATTATATAAATAAATTCGAAGCAACGGTTATATAAAGAGGGTAAGGTGAATATATTCAATGAAAAAAAAAGCTTTCTACAATCTTCTTTATATTTCGAATTGTGTATGTTTCTAATTGCTCTTCGTAGTAGTTTAAATACTCTCCTTAAAAAAGATGATTAACCTCAAGTTAGGATAGAATAATTGAGCAAGCAGTGAATAAGGCATGATAAACGTTACGCAGATAATTTAGGGAAAGCCTTTTAGTTAAATTTCGAGAAGGAACATGTTTTTTGATATTTTGTCAGCTAAATATATAACTGCCCTGTTAACTCCAGCTAAGGTCTTTATCAATATAAATGCTTAGATATTTTACAAAATATTCAGGCGTTTCAGTACTCTTTACGTAGTGGTAAAAAACTGTTCAGCTTTTTTTTCCAAAATTTTTACTTTGACTGGAAACAATATCAACTGTGTTCCTACAATACCAATGCAGGTATCATCGGTGTAAAGCTTGCTGGCGACGTACAACGTTTATGAATAATAAAAATAACAAAGGCCCAAGAATGGTTCCTTGGGGAACCTCAAAATTAATACAAGAAAGGTCAGATTAGTTGTTATTAACGGTTTCTTGTTGAGTTCTATTTTTTAAATAACTTCATGATGAGATTTATACCAGACAAGTAGAAATTATAAAAGTACATTTTTCGTAATAGAATATCATGTGTTAGAGAGTCCACTGCTTTGTTAAGATCTAGAAAGTGAGTTATATATAGAATCGTTTATACTCAAAGCTCTGGATAATGCTATTTGTTAATTAAATTATAGCAGAAGATATTGAGAATCATTTACAAAATTCAAATTGAAACAACGAAAGAGTGAAGTCTAAATAAGAGAATTTCCTAACACGTGGTTTATATGAATATTTAAATGACTTTTAAAGTGTAGCAAAAGCATGAGCAGTAAAAAAACTGGATTTGAACTGTGAATTTACAAATAATAAAACCAAAATTACATGTGTTCAAAAGTATTACGCATTTCAAGTTTGAAAAACATTAATAATTAGATTGCGGCGTCGAATGCGATTCATTTTCGTTTAAACAATTAAACGATTTACGGAGACATTTTCAATTCACATCCTCACGTCGACACAAAATCAACGCCTCATAATTTATAAAAAATTGATCTAAAGTTATTTAGACTTTCGAAGATTAATTTTCTAAATGACTCCTTTACAACTTAGATCTTCCCCATATGGCAACACAGCAAAAAAGCCAGATTTTGGTATTTTTTTATTCTATTTACTACTTATTTCTTGGCATTATTTTACAGGGTCAGTACATGATGCTTCGAAGCCAGTCGTCATATGGAAACGTTCTTGTGTATCCCGAGGGATCTGTGCTTTCACACCCATTGCCACTTATAAAACTTGCAACTCCAGCGTGAAGTGTATACCTGTAGCTATACAATTCTATCAGTGGGCTTCCCGTGTCTCCCTTCATAAAAAAAATAAGACTTTTAGACATTTCATATGCACACCACGAGCTTACAACTTACGTGGCAAGTAGCTTCATTATAATTTCCTACTAACACACCATATTGTCTTTAATTTGATTTCCGATAGGTTATTTTACATTCTTCGTTGGTTATTGGAACGACCTTTACATATGAAGAGTTGGCTGCCAAAGTTCCAATTTTCTGTAAAAATAAAATAGTGAAAAATAATTCTATAAATATTTAAAATATAAATACCATCACTGGTTTGTCCCCAACCAATTGCAGTAAGGTCAGAATTACTGTCTATATCAGGCCTTCCCAAAGAATCGTTTCGAACGAATATAGTCTGAAACAATAAAATCAATTAAAGTTTAACTCGGAATTATAACTCACTAGTAAATGTTATTGCACTTCGCAATTTAATCAAAGCTGATGTCATTTTCCAAAGTTTCTGGGTTATAATCAGGATGTAAAAAGTATTTCAGATGTAGCTAAAAGCAATAGCATTTGGATCGTCATCATCAAGTGTACTGATCCCAACGGATTGTGAACAAGATGGTTCTATAATCTTGTCTTAATTTACGATTTCTTATTTGGTTATAATTATAGTTTTACCCGTAACACACTGACCAGCGGTTATTATCCATTCGTTCCATAAGAGTACCACCACAGAAAAAAGCGCTGTCTTGTGTGGTACTTGGAATCGCTGCTGCAAATGGGAATTGGTTGACGGTGGCGTTTTGCCCCGAATAATACGAGTAGTGCACTGCATTATTAAAACATACTATTTAAAATAAATACAACGTTTGTGTTAGTTACCACGACTCGTTATAAAAAAGTTTGAAATCTGTAAAAAACGGTTAGAAATTTAGATTAGTTATAGTTATCTCATTGTTACCTCTCTAGAATAAATACACGAAACGTGCCAAGAAGAAAAAATAAAACTTTTATGTTATAACAGAACATCTTTGGCAGTCGTTTTTCGTAACGTAGTATTTAAAAAGTCGTTAAAAAGTCATATTGGTGAAATAAAATGAATTTAGACACCAATAAAATAAACACAGTCATTGTACCTAATCCCACAAATATCTTGCAAATGCTGCTAGATTGCTGACTTACGTCAATGACCAAATCTTTTTTTGTGGAATACCAACCTTTTATGCTGATTGGCTAATTTAAATTAAATTTGACTCAGAAGATTTTTTTTTAAATAAGAGAAAATTGCGTGTTTTTTTTATTAAAATTTTATATATACTATCCATTAGAAAATTACAGCACTTGTGTTTGTCTACATATTTGTGATATTTGCGATCCAACTGACATATCGATTTGTCCTAGTAAATCCTGAAGGATCTGTGCTTCACACCCATTTGAACTCATAAAGCTTGCTACACCAATAAGTCCCATACTTCCTGTACCTAACGCTCTAATCAGTGGACCTCCAGTGTCACCCTGGAATGTCAAATAAAGTCGTTTTTTACGATATATTTATTCTTTAAAGTTCATAAACTCACGTGACATATTCCTTCATTGTAATTTCCCACAATACACACCATATTGTCTGTAATTTGATTACCATAGAATAGTCTACATTCTTCATTTGTCATAGAACCAATATATGCTACTTTCAGTTTGTTCGAAAGAGATGAGTCACCTATTTATATGTTGAACAATAATGTTAAGATATCATTATGTTTCATATACTTACTGTCACTAATTTGACCCCACCCGAATGCATAATATTGAATACCTAGTGGTATATCCTCACTTGGTATAAAATTAACCGACTTTATATAATCTAAAATATTGTATGTATAAGTATTTTAATACATAGCTAAATGTAGTAAAAAATACCAGTATGGGTAATGGGCATCCGTAACCGTATAATCCCAATATCATTTTCCAGAGTTTGTGGATTATAATCCGGGTGTAAATAATACGTAGACGTAGCTACAGTCACACGATTTGGATCATCATCGTTTAAAGTCGCAGACCCCAAACTTACAGTAAACAAAGTAGCCCTAAACTTAGACTATAAGACAAAATTAAACAAAATGTTTACTTTTTACCCATCGACGCACTGACCAGCTGTAATTACCCATTCTGACCCATATAGTGTTCCCCCACAGAAAAATCTGCTGAGGGATGTTTGAACATTAACAGAAACAACGAAGGGATATGCTCGTATATTAGCGTCAAATCCGCCTATAATGCGACTATTTGACCTAAGAAAGTCAAAAGGTTATAATTTTATCTAACAAATAGTGACTTTATGTACCATTTTCACGGGAATAGTGATTCCCTAAAAATTTGCAAAACGTTGAAAAATTCGATATTTGTATGAATATTTCTTACCAAGGTATTTGGGATAAGACACAAAGTGTTATCAGTAAAACCGTTTCATTATCAATTCCTGTGGTGTAATTTTTTTCGAGTAGAGAAATTTTATGTATTTTTATTCTTTTATATGTTGTAATCTTACCTTCCAATAAAACGCTTTTCTTAATGACGGATTACAATTATCTTAAAGTATCTGTTTCTGTTTGATAGCGGTTCACAATATAGTCGTAAAGGAATTAAATGGTACACGGTAGTAACATACTGAGTATATAGTACGTTATTGGAAAATTTTATCGATAAAAATTTATATACATAAATATTGCGAATTAGTAATAAAAATCCTCTGGTGACGTTTGTAATCCAGCTAACATACGGAGTAATTCTAGTAAACCCAGATGGGTCGGTACTTTCACATCCATTTGAACTGATGAAACTTGCTATACCAGCAAGCCTTCGAGTTCCTAATCTCAAAACTTCGACTAAAGGACCCCAGTATCGCCCTTTGAAGATAATTTTAGACATTAACCATCCAATGATCGTCAAAAATTACTTACATAACAAATTCCATTATTATAACTCCCAACAATGCAGACCATTTCGTCGGTAATTTGAAATCCATAAACCTGTCTGCATTCTTCGTTAGTTATAGCAACTGCGTAAAGCACCTGAAGACGTGCAGCAAGAGAAGGATCGCCTAATAAAAACAGTGGTAACTAATTCTGTAACCGCTTTGTTGTTTGTGTTGTGGTTACATACTGTCACTGGTTTGACCCCACCCAAGGGTGAATAATTGATTACCAATCGTAAGATCTGTAGTTGCTAGGGTTTCAATCGCTTTTATGTAATCTAAAACGTAACATAATAATTAGTTACACAATGGTGACTGTTTTATTGGGCCGTATGATTAAAAGTGAGCATTTGCTCGTACTCGTTGTTTTTGGAGCATATCCTTCGCTATATATGAATAAAACAGTGAGCAAACGGTTTTGCTCATACTTTGGTGTTGGAGCTTGAGCAAGTGCTCTAAATTTGAAGTAGCTGCTTACACTTGAGCAAATGATATGAATAAAAGAGAGCGTTTACTTACATTATGGAGCACTTGCTCACAAATTGATGCGTCTGCTATAAAGGAGACGCAACTTCTGTTGGATGGAACAGTATTTCGGAAAATGGCAGACATGGTTGTTCTACGAAAAACTAAACATTATAAGGAGCGTAGGGAAACCAACATAGGTCACTATAAAACCTTGTACAGGTAAGCGTAGAACATTTGTCATTATAAGTATATTACGATTAATAGCACGTATTGCAGATTTTCTGCAGAAAATGTTACTTGGTTAGCAGATTACTTTTTAAATGATTGTACTGAAACCAGGGGAGGTGCTTTGTCGCCAAAAATGAAAATGAAAATTTTTTTGAGGTGTTTGGCCAATTCCGGTTTTCAGTCAGGAATAGCAGAAGAATTAGGCGTTCATCAGTCGACAGTATCAAAAGTAGTTACATTTGTCACAACAAGGGTCACAGCAAAAGTTTCATCATGGATCAAATTTCCTCACACTGAACAAAATATTTTGCAGGCTTTAGAAGACTGGCAAAATGTCAATCACTTTCCGGGGGTCATTGGGGTCATTGATTGTATCCATATTAGAATTGAAAAACCAGGTCGTCATGGGGATGAATATATCAATAGAAAAGGATGGCCCAGTATCAATGTACAAGCGACTTGCAACGCCCAAGACGTCACCTTTATTAGAAGACGTTTCTTAATTAAAACAAACAAAAAGAGTTGAATATGCATTGTTAAATATCGTTTATTTGGTATAATACACATATTATCACTGTCAGTTTATTCCAGTCGTTCCATTTTCTTCAAAATATACTCTCTTTGCATCCTTGCGGTTTTTAGTTGCTCCAACAACACAAGTCTTTGTAGTTCCGTTGTGGTTAAACTGTGTGTTTCCTCAGTCTCGTAGTTGTAAAGTTTTGACTTCTTGGGCTCGGGAGAACGTCTACTCTTTTCACAGTTCTTTTCCTCTCTGTGTTTGGGCTCACATTCTTGTGCCCTTTTCGCCATACCTGCTACAGCAGGTTCTACAAAAAGTGTTATTTTATAGAATTATAGCGTTTATTATGTAAAAGGGTATATTATGTGTATTAAACACAGATGCGATAGGTACCTACCCGGAATTTTGTTGATTGTTGGATTATCATCTCCTTCAAGTATCTTATACAAGATCTTCTCCCACTCATGCAAAGTAATGCGTTTGTTTCCGGTCTTCTATTTGTCGGTCTTCTTCTTGAGCCCCGATTTCATATTGTTAATTTTTTTCTTCAACTGTTGTTGGCTGATGCGAAGCCCCAAGTGGACTTCATACAATTACACCACCTCCAGTAAGGATTTTTCTTTTTTTGCTTTTTCATTTGGTAACTGAGATTTTGATAGTAATTCAGGTCGTTTTTCGATTTCTCGGACTATAAATAATTGGGAATTTGCAGTTTTCCCAGCACCGGACCCCGGCGATTCACAGCCACTTGACGAACTCATCTGTACAAAGCACTGATTATAACCGAACTAAATGAAAATCATGGATAGCGAATTGTGGTTTTTTAAATAATCTCTTCATGGTCGTCGTTCTTATAGGAAATAAGCTATCGATGGGTGTTTTTATGATGATAACGAATATGAGCGTTTGCTCCAGAGTAAGAAGCAAATGCTCTTAAGTAAAAGGTTTAGTTTATTCATACTGATTGAAGTATGTGCTCATACTCGTACTTTTTACTCTAAGCATGTGCTCATACTTCGTACTCATGCTCACGAGCAACTGCTTCTTTTTATTCATACGGCCCATTGTCTTCTTTCCTTAACTTACTAGTGTGTGTTATAGGCATGCGTAGTCTGATGATACCAATATCATTTTCCAAAGTTTGTGGATTGTAATCTGGGTGCAGAAAGTACGTTGATGTAGCTACTGTCACTCGACTATCATCTTCATTTTCCAAAGTATCTGCACCAAAACTTATTGTTAGAGAGCGGAAAATATGCACCAAAATTTTGAGAAATATGATCATATGATATGCATCAAATTTATGCAAATATGCAGTAACTTTCTTAATATATGCAGAGATATGCAGATGCATATGCTCCAAAAATTAAAAAAAAGCGAACTAAATTTATTTATAAAATACAAAAACAGGGTTCCCGAGCTTACGTTTTATTACAAAAAATACAGAAATCACATTGCAAAGTGTTTAATTACATCTCACTAACACATAAATCACTTTTTTAAAGATATTATTCTTATACTAAAAAATAAATATAAATAGGACAAATTAAAAAATAGTAGTAATCCACTATTTAATTACTATTTTGGTAACAATTTATTTTTAGATTTTTTTCGAAATATTCTAACAAAAAGTTTTTCCGGTGATTCTAAAATAAGTATAAGTATTTGCAAATAGAAAAACTGCGTACTACGTCCACAGATGTAAAAATACTTACCGGTTTAGGGCAGGCGCGACAAAACACAGTTCGTTCTTGAAGAATAAGTTCAGGAAAAGGTTTAATTCATAAATTAATTTGAGTTCTCTTCGACATATTGATTCACCTGTATCCCTTTAATTGCTTTCAATACAAACTCACGATGAAAAATAATAGTATAACGTCCCTTAGACCACCACTTAACCAACGAACAAAAATTTTGGGAATGAACGGTATTTCCTAAAGTAATTAGGGCGCGAATTTACCTGGAAGGATGGCTTAATACCCAGTGGTGTTTCCAAACTACCATAAAACCCAAACCTTTCCTAGTTATTTTAAACTCAGGACAATATCTGCAATATGATTCATAAAATTTCGTCTTTCTAGATAAATTCCGATAGAATGACGATAATTTTTTTTTCAAATTAGTACAAAAATTGATAAAAATGCAAAATATGCACCCGTTTGGTGAAATATGCAGCAGAAGGCAAATATATGCAAATATGCAATTTTTTTATAGCTGTATTCATTTTTAATTAGCATGATTCGTTCACATATTAAATATCAAGACTTATATGCAAAAAATAACAGATATGCAAATTTCATAAAATCCGCTCTCTACTTATTGTAAATAACACAGCCCTAGAACAAAAATGTTACAACTATTACTTAGATAAAAGTGATTTGTAATCTTAGCCGTCGACACATTGACCAGCTGTGATGACCCACTCAGACAAGTAAAGAGTTCCTCCACAAAAAAATCTGCTGTTTGATGTTTGAACGTTAACAGCCGCAATGAAAGGGAATACAGCAATATGGGCATCAATACCACCTATTATACGACCACTTTTCTCTAAATAAAATGTTTTCTTGTATTCGGAGGGTGAAATTTGATTTACTTACCAGACGATTGGTCATGGTGAAGAGAAGCTTTTGTCTAAAACAAAACAAAAAGGAAATTTTAAATATTCAGAGTATATGATTTTTTACCGGAACGTTTTGTACTATCAGAAGCGAAAAAAATATCAGCATGTGGCGCGTCATCGTTTGTTAATGACTTTACAATTTTTAAAATTCGAAATAATATATCGGTAAAAATATTGTAGTCATCCTAGGTTAGTTGTGGACGTCTTATCTTAAAATCAACAAAGTTCGTCAAAAGGTTATAGAATTTAGAGGCTCAGTGTTATCTGCTAATTTTTATTCGGCGGTATTAGCCATTAAAACAAAGAAATATTTCTAAAAGTTTTACTTTCTGTTATAACACAGTTTTTATTTTCTAAGTCTAATTTGAGAAACTTATATTCTCACCTTTTCGTGAAAATGAGGTGACTTGTTTTTAATTGGTTCAATAAAACATTTTGTTACCAAATTATAAATATAGATAGATTTTGAATTTTCTGTAGCCGATATTTTTGCACCTGAGATAGACAAGGACTGTATCAGCATAATTTAAATGAAATAAAATCAAAGCATCTGAGAGCCGCTTTTTAGATTTAGTATCCAGATAAAACCTATAAGGACTTATTTACTTAAAGAATAAAAAGGTTTTTTCGCATGTTGCACAAACTTCAGTTGGCTATCTCTATTGATAAGGTTAACACACGTTTTATTTTTTTTTGGATTAAAAGTAAGATAAAGTTGTAGATCATCTGCATACATGTGTACACTGCAATGTTTAATAACTTTCACTAAGTAGGCAGAATATAAAGAAAATAGAACAGGTCCAAGGACCGATCCCTGGGGAACCCCGTAAGGCCATCATATCTGATTTCTGACCATTACAGTCGACTAACTAAATTAAGTACCTCTGGAACCAGTCTAGTAGGGGTACAAATTAACTTAATCTACATAATACAGATAAATCAATAAAAATAAGTACAATAAAATAAATATTCGGGTTTTATATAATAAATCTTCTATTCTTTCTGCTTGCCCACCCCTTCCCATAGTCCCCTTATCTTCCGTACTTCTTTCATCCAGTCCAGTCCTGTTCCATCCTCGTTTAGCACTTCTTGTTGTGAAGGGGTTGTGACTTAGACACATATGTTTCGATTTCCCGTTTATTTCACTGCCCACATAACAAAACTTACATGACAACTTTATACATGGCCATGATCACATGGCAACTTCTTCTCTACCTTACACACATTCTCTCCCTTGTCTCTTCGTTGACTCCTCTATTTATCACTTCCTCGTAACGAGGGCAACTGACCATATTCTTACAAAATACAGAGGAGTCAGCGATTACAAAACATTTGGACAAGCAACCTAATTTAATATAGCTAACAAAACTATGTCGAAATGAAATTATAATGCAACAATAATGCAACAATAACCTACTTTACTTTACAACATCTACTTTCCTCCGATTCTCTCAATCCTTCACATCCTTCCAGCATATGTTCTATTGTTTCTCCCTCTCTCCGACATATCCTACACCTTCTGTCAGTTTCATCCATCCAAAAATTATTCTCTTTCTCTTCATTTCCACACCTAAATCTCGCCATCATTCTTTTCTCCTTTATACTCTCTCTCTGTGTGTACTTTGGTACTTCATCCTTTACTATTTCTCTATACTCTGCATTATATCTAGACTCCGATATTCTCGTATCAGAATTACTGGAATTTCCAAGGATGTTAGTAAGTCAAGTGTTCTGGATTTTTTGGTCAAACAAAATGAGTTTATTTTTGACAACGATGAAGAAAATGTACAGAAGTTGATTAAATTTTTGCCTGTGAAAAATAAGTCTGACCGTTTTCAAGTAATTGTTGAAGTAGATATCGCCTCCTATAAAAAAGCCATTAGCATAGGGCACTACCTAATAGGTTTAGACAGATGTTATATCTTTTGTGGTATTGATATTTTCCGGTGTTTCACTTGTAATGGTTTTAACCATTCATCCAGCTCTTGCAAAAGTAATGTTATCTGTCGTCGCTGTGCTGGGAACCATAGTGTTAAAGAGTGTCAAGCCGAGAAGGTGCGTTGTATAAATTGTACCAACATGAAAGCGTCTGGTAATCATGATCAAATAAATGTTGATCATGCTGCTTGGGACCGAGATAACTGCCATTCATATAGTGCTGCTATTAACAAAATAAAACGTGATGTTTTTGGCTTATCTTCATAGCAAGTATTCCTTGCAGATTCATTCCACTCCTTAAATTTATCATCATTGCAGTCTAGTAGCGACATATCAATCGAGAATTCTATTTCATCCATCCAAAAATTATTCTCTTTCTCTTCATTTCCACACCTAAATCTCGCCATCATTCTTTTCTTCTTTATACTCTGGCTGTGTGTGTACTTTGGTACTTCCTCCTTTACTATTTGTCTGTACTCTGCATTATATCTAGGCTCCGATATTCTCGATCTGCGTTCTTGCTTATCTATATCCTTATCTCTTACACTCAGTTCTTCTTCATACTCCTTCCCATTTCTCTCATTCTCCCTATTTCTTCACATGCATATCCCTTTCCTTCATAATACTTGTCTCTTTCGTTCTAAACATGTTTTCCCATCCTTTCTTAGTTCTTTCCAACATTCTTGCAATATTTTGCAATCACCTCTCCGACAAAACTTCTTTTCAAATCCAACCGCCCTTTCACCCGCTTCCACTCTCATTTTCTTCCTTTTTGTTTCTTCCCTCACTATATACCCCGGCGTATACTTTTCTAATCCCAATGTCCGTTTCAAGTATTTTTCTTGCACTCTCGCTATTTCTTCATATTCCCTCCATCTCCAAATCTCAGCTACATACATAAATACACTTTTGATCAAACTATCAAACATCATCATTCTTCTCTTATAATCATTTCCAAATTTTCTCTCTCCTATTCCCCATACTATTGCTATCACTTTGTTCGCTTTTCGAACCATTTCTTGGACATGCGCTCTATCTGAGTTATTGCTCTTTAATGTATATCCTAAGTACTGGAATTCTTTCACTTATTCAATATTCTTCCCTCCCCAAGCCCACTCTTCCTTATCCTTTCTTACTTTCTTCCCAAACCCCACCATTTTTGTTTTTTCCACATTCACTTCCAATTCTTTTTTTTCTACATACTTCTCAAAAGCTTTAATCATTGTTTTCATTTCTTTTCTTTTCTTTGCCACAATCAAAAAATAATCTGCGTACGCCAACGACCACACTTTCTCTTTGCCCACTACTACCCCTCCTGTCTGAACATTTCACCTATATATCCTAGATAAGCTGCAAACAATGCGGGGCTGAGTGGGCATCCCTGTCTCACTCCTCTATTTGCATAAAAACTCTCGCTCTCTGTTCCATTCACTCTCACATTATTTACTGCTTCTTCATATATTTCTTTCATTTTCGCTACCAGGTACGCACCTACTCCCTTTCTCCCCAAATACTCCCACATTCTCTCTATTCACACTATCAAACGCTGCTTTGAAATCTATGAACAATGCGTACATTCGTCCACCGTCTTTCCTTATTTCTCTTCCCACTAAATGCCGCAGGATATACACGTTGTTCATAGTACCTCTTCCTTTCCTAAACCCTGCCTGACCGTCTGGTAACATACCTCTTACATCTCCTTGCGTAACCTCTCATCTAGTATCATGCCTATGTCTTGTACGCGGTATTGACCAAGGTGATCCCTCGGTAGTTCTTCACACCTTCCAAACTCCATCTACCGCTTCCCATATCCTTTCTTTCACTCCTTCTGTCCCGAACATCCACGCTTCGTTCTGTATTCCATCCCCTCCTCCTCTTTTCAGTGTTTCAATCTGTCTTCCTATTTCATCTTCTGTTATTTCCGAACCTCTCCACATTTTTTTCGTCGTTGTGATTCCTTTATTTATTTTTTTGCATTTTTCCTCAAAACCTCCCAATAATTCCATAAAGTGTTTTTTCCATTCATGTATTTTGATTTTCTTACTGACTTCAGTCTTCCTTCTCCGTTCCTTATTTATATATCTTCATACTTCTTCTGTTTTCAGGGCCTTTATTGTCTTCTCTTCTTCTTCTTCTCGTTTTTCTCTTTTTCTTTCTTCCCATTTTCTCCTATAATTCTCTCTTGCTTTTAGGTACTCTTCTTTCCTTCCTTTGTTATTCTTCCATTTTCCTAATTTTTCCCTTGCTTTTCTCTTCAACTCACTACATTCTTCGTTGCATCCATTATTCCTCCCTTGCCATATGTATATCTTTCTTTTTTCCGTAGCTTCTACAATTAGGTTGCTCAGTTCTGCTATCATAGCTTCTATATCTTCTTTCACTTCGAATTTCTTTTTTTCTAGTCTACTTCTGTATCTTTAAATTCCCTCTTCATTCCATATTCTTTCCTCTATTTCTTTTCTTTCGTTTCTTCTCTCTTGTTTTTCGTACTCTTGCTCTTTTCCTTTGATTTTTATTTCTAGTGGCATGTGGTCTGATTCTACCCTTTCCCCCAATTTGAAACTCTCTATTTCTTCCCACGCCTCTTCGTTGACAATCCCATAGTCTATAATTGATTCTCCCCTAGCCCCTACGTACGTCCTCCTTCCTTGTTTCCATTCAAAATTTCCCATCCCATTTCTTCTATTGTCTGCCACAATAGTTTACCTTCTTTGTTATTTGCTTTATCTTTTGATCCTCTTTTCTCTCCCTTTTCTGTATCTATTATTCTTGTCCCCTTGTCACCAAATCTTGCGTTAAAACCCCCTCCTATTAGTATTTTTTCCAAATCCAAGGCACTACATCTTTCGATGTAAGCTTTGATACATTTGATGCAAGTTTTGATACATTTGATGCAAATTGAGCAAGATAAAAAAATTATTTTTGATAATTATGACACAAACTTCCTGATAACTTTTTAAATATTGAAAATTACTATTTTGCTATATCCAGTGTATTTACAGATGTTGTAACTTTGTAAAGTGAATTCAAGAGATTGCCTCTTAGGAAGTAATAATGGAGAAAAACAGCAAAATTGCTATCTTCAAACTTTTATTTTACATACATAAGAATACCACTTTTATCTAGTAACTTCAGTAATCCAGTTAACATATCCATAAATCCTTGTATATCCTGACGGATCAGTTGATTCGCAGCCATTACTACTTACAAAACTGGCAAATCCAACATGAATCGCAGTATATCTACTGTAAGCATCCAACAAGGGACTTCCGATACCGCCCTGAAAATTGTTCTCAAATACTTGTTTCGCAACATTAGTGTCTAACTTACATGACAAGCACCTTCATTATAGTTACCAACAACACAACCCATTTTATCAGTGATCTGATTTCCATATACAATCTTAGATTCATTGTTTGTTATAGAAGCTACTCTTACAACTTGGAGATCTTCAGACAGTGAAGAATTTGCTGAAAAACAAACTGTTATTGCACGTATTAATAATGTGCCATACCTACAATCAGAAGTTTGTCCCCATCCAATACTTCGAAGATCTGGTTTGGCTGGTAGTTCATGCAATGCCAGAGAAAGAAGTCGTCTAATATAATCTTAAAAAGTAGAAACGAAGAAAACATTTTCAGTGTTGTAAAAATAGTAATTAGTTAAGTACCTGTAAACTCTATCGGCATTCGTAACTTAATAAGTCCTATATCATTCTCCAGTATGTTTCTAATTGCTCTTCGTAGTAGTTTAAATACTCATCTTAAAAAACATGATTAGCCTCAAATTAGGATAGAATAATTGAGCAAGCAGTGAATAAGGCATGATAAAATTAATAAACGTTATGCAGATAATTTAGGGAACGCTTTTTAGCTAAATTTCGAGAAGGAACATGTTTTTTGATATTTTGTCAGCTAAATAACTGCCCTGTTAACTCCAGCTAAGGTCTTTATCAATATAAATACCTAGATATTTTACAAAATATTCAGGCGTTTTTTTTACCACTCTTTACGTAGTGGTAAAAAACTGTTCAGCTTTTTTTTCCACAATTTTTATTTTTGACTGTAAACAATATCAACTGTGTTCCTATAATACCAATGCAGGTTTCATCGGTGTAAAGCTTGCTGGCGACGTACAACGTTTATGAATAATAAAAATAACAAAGGCCCAAGAATGGTTCCTTGGGGAACCTCAAAATTAATACAAGAAAGGTCAGATTAGTTATTATTAAAGGTTTCTTGTTGAGTTCTATTTCTTAAATAACTCATGATGAGATTTATACCAGACAAGTAGAAAGAAATTATAAGAGTACATTTTTCGTAATAGAATATCGTGTTACAGAGTCCACTGCTTTGTTGAGATCTAGGAAGTGAGTTATAAATAGAATCGTTTATATTCAAAGCTCTGGATAGTGCTATTTGTTAATTAAATTATAGCAGAAGATGTTGAGAATCCTTTACAAAATCCAAATTGAAACGACGAAAAAGTCTAAACAAGAGAATTTCCTAACATGTGGTTTATATGAATATTTAAATGACTTTTAAAGTGTATCAAAAGCATGAACAGTAAAAAAACTGAATTTGAACTGTGAATTTGCAAATAATAAAACCAAAACACATGTAGTGTTCAAAAGTATTACGCATTTCAAATTTGAAAAACATTAATAATTAGATTGCGGCGTCGAATGCGATTCATTTTCGTTTAAACAATTAAACGATTTACGAGGACATTTTCAATTTACATCCTCACGTCGACACAAAATCTACGGCCCATAATTTATAAAAAATTGATCTAAAGTTATTTAGACTTTCGAAGATTAATTTTCTAAATGACTACTTTACAACTTGTATCTTCCCCCATATGGCAACACAGCAAAAAAAGCCAGATTTTGGTATTTCTTATTCTATTTACTAGTTATTTCTTGGAGTTATTTTTACATGTGTCAGTACATGATGATTCGAAGCCAATCGTCATATGGAAATGTTCTTGTGTATCCCGAGGGATCCGTGCTTTCACACCCATTGCCACTTATAAAACTTGCAACTCCAGCGTGAAGTGTGTACCTGTAGCTATATAATTCTATCAGTGGACTTCCCGTGTCTCCCTTCATATAAAAATATAACACTTTTAGACATTTGATATACACACCACGAGCTTACAACTTACGTGGCAAGTACCTTCATTATAATTTCCTACTAAACACACCATATTATCTTTAATTTGATTTCCATAGGTTATTTTACACTCTTCGTTGGTTATTGGAACGAACTTTATATATTGAAGATTTGGTGCCAAAGTTCCAATTTCTGTAAAAATAAAATAGTAAAAAATAATTCTATAAATGTTTAAAATATAAATACCATCACTGGTTTGTCCCCAACCAATTGCAGTAAGGTCAGAATTAGTGTCTACATCAGGCCTTCCCAAAGAATCGATCGAACGAACATAGTCTTAAAGAATAAATCAGTTATAACTCGGAATTATAACTCACTAGTAAATGTTATTGCACTTCGCAATTTAATCAACGCGATGTCATTTTCCAAAGTTTCTGGGTTATAATCAGGATGTAAAAAGTACTCAGATGTAGCTAAAAGCAATACATTTGAATCATCATCATTCAAGTGTACTGATCCCAACCGAATTGTGAACAAGATGGCTCTATAATAACGTTGCCTTAATATAATATTTCTAATTTAGTTGTATCTTTCACCCGTAGACACACTGACCAGCGGTTATTACCCATTCGGTTCCATATAGGGTACCACCACAGAAAAAAGCGCTGTCTTCTATGCGTACTTGGATAGCTGCTGCAAAAGGGAATTGGTTGACGGTGGCGTTTTGTCCACCAATAATATAAGTAGTGGCACCTGCATTATTAAGAAATATATTTAAAATAAATACAACGTTTGCATTAGTTACCACGACTCTTTACAAAAAAGCTTGAAATCTGTAAAAAACGTTTAGAAATTTAGAAAAACTAGTTATCTAATTGTTACCTCTCTAGAATACATACACGAAACGGTGCCAAGAAGAAAAAATAAAACTTTTTTGTTATAATAGAACATGTTTTCGTTTTGGCAGTAGTTTTTAGTAACGTAGTATTTGAAAGGTCAATGGGTGAATTCAGATATTGTAAAATAAAATGAATTTAGACACCAATAAAATAAACACAGTCATTGTACCTTATCCCACAAATATCTTACAAACGCTGCTAGATTGCTGACTTAACGTCAATGACGTCTCATCAAATTTTCTTGTGGGAATACCAACCTTGTGGTATTTCGATTTAAAGTTCCAAGCACAACACAGAGCTCTTTTGAATAAAATTCCTTGTTTTTGTTTTTAATTTTTATTTCATTTGATATGACTATTCATTTAAAAATTTACAGCACTTGTGTTTGTGTATATATTTGTAACGTTTGCTATCCAATCGACGTATGGATATGTTCTAGTAAAGCCTGAAGGATCTGTGCTTTCACACCCATTTGAACTCATAAAGCTGGCAACACCAATAAGTACCGTAGTTCCTGTTCTTAATGTTGTTATCAGAGGACCTCCAGTGTCACCCTGGAATGTCAAGAAAGGTCGTTTTTAAGATATATTTATTCTTTAAAGTTCATAAACTCACATGACAAATTCCTTCATTGTAATTTCCCACAATACACACCATATTGTCTGTAATTTGACTACCATAGTATAGTCTACATTCTTCATTTGTTATAGAACCAATATATGCTACTTTCAGTTTGTTCGAAAGAGATGAGTCACCTATTTACATGTTGAACAATTATGTTATGATATCATATGTTTCATATAGGTACTTACTGTCACTAATTTGACCCCACCCGAATGCATAATATTGGATACCTAGTGCTATGTTCTCACTTGGTAGAAAATTAACGGACTTTATATAATCTAAAATACTGTATAAGTATTTTAATACATAGCTAAATGTAGTAAAAGATACCCGTGTGGGTAATGGGTATCCGAAACTGTATAATCCCAATGTCATTTTCCAGAGTTTGTGGATTATACTCCGGGTGTAAATAATACGTAGACGTAGCTACAGTCACCCGATTTGGATCATCGTCGTTTAAGGTAGCAGACCCTAAACTTACAGTAAACAAAGTAGCCCTAAACTTAGACTTATAAGACAAAATGAAACAAAAAGATCTACTTTTTACCCATCGACGCACTGACCGGCTGTAATTACCCATTCTGACCCATATAGGGTTCCTCCACAGAAAAATCTGCTGAGGGATGTTTGAACATTAACAGCAACAACGAAGGGATATGCTCGTATATTAGCGTCAAATCCGCCTATAATGCGACTATTTAGACCTACGAAAATCAAAAAGTTTTAATTTTATCTAACAAATAGTGACTTGATGTACCATTTTCACGGGGAAGAGTGATTCCCTAAAAAGTTGCAAAACGTTGAAAAATTCGATATTTGTATTGAATATTTCTTACCAAGGTATATGGGATAAGACACAGCAGTGTTATCAGTAAAATCTTCATTATCAATTTCTGTGGTGTAATTTTTTTCGAGTAGAGAAATTTTATGTACTTTTTATTCTTTTATATGTTATAATCTTACCTTCCAATAAAACGCTTTTCTTAATGACGGATTACAATTATCTTAAAGTACCTGTTTCTGTTTGATAGCGGGTTCACAATATAGTCGTAAAGGAATTAAATGGTACACGGTAGTAACATACAGTACATTATTGGGAAAATTTTATCTGATAAAAATTTATATACATAAATATATATTACGAAATAATTTATCCTCTGGTGACGTTTGTAATCCAACTAACATACGGAGTAATTCTAGTAAACCCAGATGGGTCGGTACTTTCACATCCATTTGAACTGATGAAACTTGCTATACCAGCAAGCCTTCGAGTTCCTAATCTCAAAACTTCGACTAAAGGACCACCAGTATCGCCCTTTGAAGATAATTTTAGACATTAACACAACCAATGATCGTCAAAAATTACTTACATAACAAATTCCATTATTATAACTCCCAACAATGCAGACCATTTCGTCGGTAATTTGAAATCCGTAAACCTGTCTGCATTCTTCATTAGTTATAGCAACTGCGTAAAGCACCTGAATACGTGCGGCAAGAGAAGGATCGCCTAACAAAAACAGTGTTAACTAATTCTGTAACCGTTGTGTTGTTTGTGTTGTGGTTACGTACTGTCACTGGTTTGACCCCACCCAAGGGTGAATAATTGATTACCAATCGTAAGATCTGTAGTTGCAAGGGTTTCAATCGCTTTTATGTAATCTAAAACGTAACATAATAATTAGTTACACAATGATGACTGTTTTATTGTCTTCTTTCCTTAACTTACTAGTGTGTGTTATAGGCATACGTAGTCTGATGATACCAATATCATTTTCCAAAGTTTGTGGATTGTAATCTGGGTGCAGAAAGTACGTTGATGTAGCTACTGTCACTCGACTGTCATCTTCATTTTTCAAAGTATCTGCACCAAAACTTATTGTAAATAACACAGCCCTAGGACAAAAATGTTACAACTATTACTTAGATAAAAGTGATTTGTAATCTTACCCGTCGACACATTGACCAGCTGTGATGACCCACTCAGACAAGTAAAGAGTTCCTCCACAAAAAAATCTGCTGTTTGACGTTTGAACGTTAACAGCCGCAATGAAAGGGAATACAGCAATATGGGCATCAATACCACCTATTATACGACCACTTTTCTCTATATAAAATGTTTTCTTGTATTCGGAGGGTGAAATTTGATTTACTTACCAGACGATTGGTCATGGTAAAGAGAAGCTTTTGTCTAAAACAAAACAAAAAGGAAATTTTAAATATTCAGAGTATATGATTTTATACCGGAACGTTTTTTACTATCAGGAGCGAAAAAAAATATCAGCATGTGGCGCGTCATCGTTTGTTAATGACTTTACAATTTTTAAAATTCGAAATAATATATCGGTAAAAATATTGTAGTCATCTTAGCTTAGTTGTGGACGTCTTATCTTAAAATCAACAAAGTTCGTCATAAGGTTATAGAATTTAGAGGCTCCGTTGTTATCTGCTAATTTTTATTCGGCGGTATTAGCCATTAAAACAAAGAAATGTTTCTAAAATTTCTACTTTCTGTTATAACATAGTTGTTATTTTCTATGTCTAATTTGAGAAACTTGCCTTCTACCCTCTCAGATCTCAAGTCAAAAATTTTAAATGGCCAGGCTGGTCAAGGGACCCCTCAATTAAAACAATCTGGAGTTTATTATGTTCCATTTAATTAACTAAGAATGGCCTCTCAGCAATAATAACAAGCTTTAACTTCAAGTATTTGTTTATACATCGGAAGAGTTTGTCGCCTCAAAATAGAGAACTTAAATTGTTTATTAAGCCACAGTCGAACAGATGTTGTAAATATCGTTATTACACTTAATTCTTAGTAAATAAACACGTGACTATTCTCACCTTTTCGAGAAAATGAGGTGACTCGTTTTTAATTTGTTCAATAAAAAATTTTGTTATGAAGTTATAAATATATGTAGATAGATTTTGAATTTTCTGTAGCCGATATTTTTGCACCTGAGATAGACAAGGACTGTGGGGCCAATTCCAAGTTGGCGGCGCAAGTCACTGGTGCAGCGCAATTTTATAATGCTAATTTGGGTATCAAATGCTGGTTGCTAGGGGTTACGGAATCAACAAACGCAGTTGTGTCGAATTTTCCATTGACATTTGCACCATGGAGTTGCGGCACCTCTAGTAGGCAGTGCAAGTTGGCGCAATTTATCTCGAAAAATTGCGTTTGTTTATTCCGTCACCCCTAGCAACCAGCATTTGATACCCAAATTAGCATTACAAAGTTGCGCTGCACCAGTGACTTGCGCCACCAACTTGGAATTGGCCCCTTAGTCAGCATAATTTAAATGAGATAAAATCGAAGCATCTGAGAGCCGTTTTTTAGATTTAATATCCAGATAAAACCTATAAGGACTTATTTACTTAAAGAATAAACAGATTTTTTCGCATGTTCCACAAACTTCAGTTGGCTATCTCTATTTATAAGGTTAACACACGTTTCAGTTTCTTTAGGACTAAAAGTAAGATAAAGTTGTAGATCATCTGCATACATGTGTACACTGCAATGTTTAATAACTTTCACTATGTCGGCAGAATATAAAGAAAATAGAATAGGTCCAAGGACCAATCCTTGGGGAACCCGTAAGGCCATCATGTCTGATTTCTGAACATTACAGTCGGCTAACTAAATTAAGTACCTCTGGAACCAGTCCAAGGTGGTTCCATACACGCCACAATACTTAAGTTTGGTCACCAACAGAGATATATTGACGCTACCAAATGCTTTGGACATGTCAAGCAGAGTTAGCGAAGTGGGTTTGCTATTGGAGTAGCCATTAGAAATGTTATCAACCAAGGAAATGAGAAGCGTCCACAAGTTTTCTGTTTTATATTATAAATGTTCTATTCTTTCCGCTTGCCCACCCCTTGCGATAGTCCCCTTATCTTCCGCACTTCTTTCATCCAGTCAAGTCCTCTTCCATCCTCGTTTAGCACTTCTTCCTTACTTTCTTCCGATTCTCTCAATCTTTCACATCGTTCCAGCATATGCTCTATTGTTTCTCCCTCTCTCTAACATATCCTACACCTTCTGTCAGTTTCATCCATCCAAAAATTATTCTCTTTCTTTTCATTTCCACACCTAAATCTCGCCATCATTTTTTCTTCTTTATACTCTCTCTGTGTATGTACTTTGGTACTTCATGCTTTACTATTTTTCTATACTCTACATTATATCTAGACTCCGATATTCTCGATCTGCGTTCTTGCTTATATTTATCCTTATCTCTTACACTCAGTTCTTCTTTCATACTCCTTCCCATTTCTCTCATTCTCTCTATTTCTTCATATGCATATCCCTTTCCTTCACAATACTTGTCTCTTTCGTTCTAAACAAGTTTTTCACCTTCCTTTCTTATTTCTTAACAACATTCTCTCTCACTAAACTTCTCTTCAAATCCAACCGCCCTTTCACCCGCTTCCACTCTCATTTTCTCCCTTTTTGTTTCTTCTCTAACTATGTACCTCGGCGTATACATCTCCAATCCTAATGTCCGTTTCAGGTATTTTTCTTGCAATCTCGCTATTTCTTCATATTCCCTCCATTCCCAAATCTCAGCTTTCTACATAAATACACTTTTGATCATACTATCAAACATCATAATTCTTCTCTTATAATCATTTCTAAATTTTCTCTCTCCTATTCCCCACACTATTCCTATCACTTTGTTCGCTTTTCGGACCAGTTCTTGATTATGCGCTCTATCTGCGTTATTGCTCTTTAATGTATATCCTAAGTACTGGAATTATTTCACCTGTTCAATATTCTTCCCTCTCCATGCCCACTCTTCCTTCTCCTTTCTTACTTTCTTCCCAAACACCACCATTTTTGTTTTTTCCACATTCAATTCCAATTCCTTTTTTGTAATGTTTTTGGATATTGAAAGAGCGTTTGATAAAACGACCTTCAAAAGCCCTACGAGAGCACGACGTAGACCCCACCCTAAGTAGGTGGGTGGCCGGTATGCTGAGGAATAGGAAAGTACTGATTAATGTAGGTGGCACTGAGATCGAGGCTGTTGTAGGCAGGGGATGTCCTCAGGGAGGAGTTCTCTCACCTGGGAGTTGTATTGGACTGGCGACTGAATTGGAAGAAGCATGTGATGATAAAGTGGAAAAAACACGCTCGGCTCTTTGGCAATGTCGTAGGGTGGTGGGAAGGTCGTGGGGTTTAAATCCCAAGATCGCTCTCTGAATCTACACGGCAATAGTCAGACCGATGCTGTGCTATGGAGCTTTAGTTTGGTGGCCCAGAGCCAGACAAAAAACAACAGCCCTGCAACTTGAACACGTTCAGAGAATGGCGTGTCTCAGGAGCAATGAGGACCACTCCCACAGCGGCTCTGGAGACTCTTCTTTGCTTAGCACTTCTTAACCTTTACATAGAGGAAGCGGCAATGAGGACGTCTCTAAGACTTCACTCTCTGGGAGTATGGAACAAGCAAGGCCGCACAACGAAGCACACTCGAATCTTAACGGAAGCGTTCAACAGAATACCCTTGTTAAGAATGGGTTGTGACCGAATGGGCACAAAACTAATATATGAGAAGACATATAGAATATCAATGAATGATAATTTAGAAGGAAGAGCCGACATCGATATCTATGTTGATGGTGCCAAAACAGATAGTGGTTCAGGAGCCGGCATCTACTCCGAACAACTGAACGCACAAATCAGTGTACCTCTCGGCACCCACACGTCTGTCTTACAAACAGAACTGATGGGAATAATGCTGGGAGCTAAAATCGTTGCTGAACGTGAAATCGGCAACAAATCAATACGCATACTTACTGACAGCAAGTCTGCACTACTAGCCCTGGACAGCTGTATGGTTCGATCCGGGCTGGTTTGGGAGTGCAGACAAACGCTAAAGTATGTAACGCAGAGGAATAGAGTGGAACTTTGTTGGATCAAAGGATACAGTGGCAACGAAGGAATCGAGAGGGCAAATGAGATGGCGAAGCGAGCCGCGCGCATGCCCTTCTGGGGACCCGAACCGGCAATCACGCCTTCGGTCGCCCTCTCGAACGAACTCGTAAAGCAATATACCCATAGACGCCATGAGCAGATATGGGCGACGTTGAGCAGCTGTCGGCATGGTAGAGCTTGTATGGCGACACCAGACCGTAAGTTGACGAAATTTTATCTCTCACTTTCAAGAGACAAACTACGTAAACTGGTAGGATTCCTTACGGGACATTACCAGTTTAACAAACATCTACATACGATAGGGGTGGTAACACACCCAATCTGTCGTGGATGCAAAGAAGAAGAGGAAACAGCTGAGCACATTCTTCGTGAGTGTCCAGCCCTAACCTCCTACAGGGAATCCATACTAGGGGACATCTGGCCTAGTATGGCAAATATCAGGGAGTTTCCACCCTCTGCATTACACAAGTACATTCAAGCAGGTGGGTGGCTTAACTAGTAGAGGAGAGGGAAAACACCCTGATATGGACTTGGGGAAGATACAATGGGCCCAAAGACGAGGCCTAAGTGCCGGCTGGCTACGGTCAGCCAGCATAAATTAAGAATCCAGAATCCAGAACATACCCCTTGCTTCCATCTCCTTTCGTAACCTCTCATCTAGTATCATTGCGTATATCTTGTACGCCGTATTGAGCAAGATGATCCCTCGGTAGTTCTTCACATCACTTTTTGCCCCTTTTTAAATAATGGGATTACTATACCTTCTCTCCATTGCCGAGGAAACCCTTTTACCTTCCAAGCTCCATCTACCGCTTCCCATATCCTTTCTTTCACTCCTTCTGTCCCGAACATTCACGCTTCGTTCTGGATTCCATCCCCTCCTCCTCTTTTCAGTCTTTCAATCTGTCTTCCTATTTCATCTTTTGTTATTTCCGAAACTCTCCACATTTCTTCAGTCGTTGTGATTCCTTTATTTATTTTGCAGCATTTTTCCTCACAACCTTCATTCATGTATTTTGATTTTCCTGCTGACTTCTCCGTTCCTTGTTTATAGTTATATCTCCATACTTCTTCTTCTGTTTTCAGGGACTTTATTGTCGTCCCTTCTTCTTTTCGTTTTTCTCTTTTTCTTTCTTCACATTTTCTACTACAATTCTCTCTTGCTTTTAGGTACTCTTCTTTCCTTCCCTTGTTATTCTTCCATTTTCTTAATTTTTTCCTTGCTTTTCTCTTCAACTTACTACATTCTCCGTTCCATCCATTATTCCTCCTTGCCATATGTATATCTTTCTTTTTACCGTAGCTTCTAAAATTAGGTTGCTCAGTTCTGATATCATAGCTTCTATATCTTCTTTCACTTCGAATTTCTATTTTTCTAGTCTACTTCTGTATCTTTGAATTTCCTCTTCATCCCATATTCTTTCCTCTATTTCTTTTCTTTCGTTTCTTCTCTCTTGTTTTTCGTACTCTTGCTCTTTTCCTTTGATTTTTATTTCTAGTGGCATGTGGTCTGATTCTACCCTTTCCCCCACTTTGAAACTCTCTATTTCTTCCCACGCCTCTTCGTTGACAATCCCATAGTCTATAATTGATTCTCCCCTAGCCCCTACGTACGTCCTCCTTCCTTGTTTCCATTCAAAATTTCTCATCCCATTTCTTCTATTATCTGCCACAATATTTTCCCTTCTTTTTTATTTGCTTTATCTTTTGATCCTCTTTTCTCTCCCGTTTCTTTATCTATCCCCTCCTATAAGTATTTTTCCAAATCCAAGACACAACATCTTTCGATGTAAGTTTTGATACATTTTGATGCAAATGAAGCGAGATAAAAACATTATTTTTGATAACTATGACACAAACTTCCGGATAACTTTTTAAATATTCAAAATTACTATATTGCTATGTCCAGTGTGTTCACAGATGTTGTAACTTTGTAAAGTGAATTCAAGAGAATGCCTCTTAGGAAGTAATAATGGAGTAAAACAGCAAAATTACTTTCTTCAAACTTTTATTTTACATAAGGATACCATTTTTATCTAGTAACTTCAGTAATCCAGTTAACATATCCATAAATCCTGGTATATCCTGACGGATCAGTTGATTCGCAGCCATTACTGCTTACAAAACTGGCAATTCCAACATGAATCGCAGTATATCTACTGTAAGCATCCAACAAGGGACTTCCGACATCGCCCTGAAAATTATTTTCAAATACTTGTTTCGCAACATTACTATTTAACTTACATGACAAGCACCTTCATTATAGTTACCAACAACGCAAACCATTTTATCAGTGATTTGATTTCCATATACAATCTTACATTCATCGTTTGTTATAGAAGCTACTCTTACAACTTGTAGATCTTCAGACAGTGAAGAATTTGCTGAAAAAAAACTGTTATTGCACGTATTAATAATGTGCCATACCTACAATCAGAAGTTTGTCCCCATCCAATACTTCGAAGATCGGGTTTGGCTGGTAGTTCATGCAATGCCAGAG
The DNA here is from genome assembly GCA_022388445.1 of Zophobas atratus. Taxonomy (NCBI): domain Eukaryota; kingdom Metazoa; phylum Arthropoda; class Insecta; order Coleoptera; family Tenebrionidae; genus Zophobas; species Zophobas atratus. The sequence continues at coordinate 49,104,129 of CM039445.1, read as the reverse complement.
GAAGAAGTCGTCTAATATAATCTTAAAAAATAGAAACGAAGAAAACATTTTCAGTGATGTAAAAATACTAATTAGCTAAGTACCTGTAAACTCTATCGGCATTCGTAACTTAATAAGTCCTATATCATTCTCCAGAGTAAGCGGATTATATTCTGGATGCAGAACATATTCAGACGTGGCCACAGTTAGCCGATTTGGATCTTCTTCTGTTAGTTTGGTGGAACCTAACTGAATAGTAAATAGTATTGCCCTGTAAAATAAAAATTATTTTAACAAAATGGTACATATTATTATTATTATTTATATTACCCGTCGACACATTGTCCTGCTGTTATTATCCATTCCTGTGAATATAGTGCACCTCCGCAGAAATATCGACCGGTATTGGTTTGAACAGTAATGGCAGCAGTAAAGGGGTACTGACTGATATGAGCAGTTTCTCCCCCAATAATGCGAGAATTAGAGTGCTAAAAAACACACTTTTAAGACGTATTTCCACTTAAGGTACCTTGTAACTTACTGCTTCTTCTGATCTTGAAATTCCTAACAAAAATATAAACAAGAAAATTAACTTCATGGTTTAATAATTTGTCAAAACGTGGAGCTTCTGAAAAAGTAATAGTCGCAATTTTTTTATAACATATGTTTGTTTAATTGTGGGTATTGTAAAATAATAAAGTTGTTCCAAAAATTATTAACAGACTAACGATAAATATTTTAATGCCTATTCTGTAAAAATATTAATCTTTAATGCGTCTGACGAGAAGGTGATAGCTTAATTCAGTGATAATTTCGTTGGTTTATTACTGTTTACAATTTATTAATGCTAATTAAAAAGTAAACAAAGGAGGACTGCAATTCGAACTTTCATAAAAATACTTTTTGACCGAATATACATTAAAAATTAAATATTACTCCGAAGAAGTAATATTCTGTATCCATGCAACATAGGGGTAGGTTCTTGTGTACCCTGAAGGATCAGTACTTTCGCAACCATTTCCACTCACAAAACTGGACACCCCAACATGAACCGAGAAGTACCGTGAATAAATATCAACTAGTGGACCACCCGTGTCACCCTAAGTACCACCAATAAATTATTTGAACCACTTGTGATTTATATTCTTACATGACAAGCTCCCTCGTTGTAATTACCTTCCACGCAAACCATAGTGTCTACAATCTGGTTTCCATACACAGTCTGGCATTCATTGTTATTTAGAGAAACAACGAAAACGGCAGTCATTTCGTCAGGAAGTTGAGAACTAGCTAATCAAAATTCTGTACCTAAGATTTAATACTGTAAAATTATTTACCATCGCTAGTTTGCCCCCATCCAATTGTTGATACTCTGCGGGAAGACGGCAAGGGTTCTAGTGCCAAATAAGGTATCGGCTTAATAGAATCTAGAAACAATTTCAAATATTGTCCTATTCTCATAATCATTTTTACTACCTGTGTACTCTATAGGCATTCTAAACTGGATCAACGCAATGTCATTTTCCAGAGTGGCGGGATTATAATTTGGATGCAAGAAGTACTTAGATGTGGAAAGTGTTAGACGGTTTGGATCCGATCGACTTATGGAGCCCAAATGTATTGTGAATAAGACAGCTCTGAAAATATATTTAAACCTTATTGTTTGAATACAATTTTGGTACTAACCCGTCGACGCATTGACCAGCAGTTATAACAAACTGTTGTGTGTGAAGAGTACCACCGCAGAAGAATTTGCTGGTAGGAGTTTGAACATCAATTGCTGCGGCAAATGGATATTGATTAATTGTGGTCGGGAAACCACCAATGATGCGGGATTTGTTACCTAAAATAAAACACCAGTGTGGTAATTTCGGCTATGGAGTATTTTAGCATTACCATGAATGACTGGTGCCTAGAATGTATGATGATAATTAGTGATAATAAAATTTGTTGTTGTGTCTTTCATTTACCTTCAAGGTGAATACAACAAACAAAGTTAGAAGGATAATTTTCATCGCGATATCAATTTTTTATAAACGTGTGAAAACTTAAAGTGTTAATATTAACTATCTAATATTTTGACATATATACGAAAGCTAATTTTTTAATTTTATCGTTTTATCTCATGGAAGTAAACTTAGTAATCCAGTTTTCAAAAAGTCATGGAGTAATTCTCGCTTTTACATTTATTGCCAATTATTTCCTGCTTAAAACTACCTTCATTAAGATAATTAAAATTTAAAAATTTTGCTCAATCATACACTGTTTTCTTGCGTCACCGTAGTATTTATATAAAAATATTATTGTTGTTTATTACCAATTTTAACAAATAGATAACATCCTTGAACAGTAGCAATAAATTGGATTAAGTGGTTTTAAGTAAGACATTGAGCAAATTTTTCAAAATATTGACGCAAAAGTTGCAACATACAAATACTAAGTAATATGCAAATATTCAATAGAATTTTGGAAAATCACCCTTCAAATAAGCTTAACGTGTTAAACGATCAAACAATTCAATCAGATCCAATAATGATCAGAAGAGGAATCTCTCAATATGATTCCCTCTGCCCGCTATAGTTCTGTTTGGCATTAAATGCTTTTTTCATTGGAATCACCTTAAAAGGCGTGATTTGGGACAGTTTTCATCCCATTTGAAATCTCCTGTAAAAACGAGAGAAATTGACTTAAGACGATCATTTTTTTTCTTAACAATCCTTATTAGACATATTTTGTCCCTCTTATATTAAAATTTGATTTTCAGTTCTGTTTTCTGTGTAAAAAAAAAGTAGAAACATGCAAAAATGACGACATTTACATTGCTGTTACAACACACACTTTGTAGTGCGAAAAAAATTAAAAAAAGAGGTGTTTACAACGAACCTTTCTCAACAGATTGCATCAATACGTTTTTTAATAAGAGGCTTCAAATTTTACTCGTTTTGTATAACTCTCCAAGTTTGGATTCTTTCGTCATTTTGTCAAAATAGAAAATACTGGTGGAATTAAAAAAAAAATAGCACAATACATTCAAAATTATTCGAAAGCTACCGGTGTTTTATTTTTGATACTCTATGTAAATTGTTGAGTTATAAAAATTGGTCTACAGTTATTTAGACTTTCCTCGCTCTTGAAGTCCGGTATAACATATTCAGTTTTGTCAGATTTAGAGATTTTTTTGCTGATAATGCAGTGAAAAGATCCAACTATGTTTTCTCCACGTTTCTCGATTTTACATCACAATTTTTGGTTTCTTTATTTCCTTTATTTTTTTTTTTTGTTTCTTTCGATTTACAATTTTTTATTTATTATTCATTTTTTGATTTTTCAATTCCATGATTTTCCACGTTTAAAATTTTTCAATTTGCAGTTTTTGGATTTCCAGTCTTCCAATTTTTCAATTTCTTTAATTCTCAATATTTTGATTTTACAATACATATTTCTTTTTTTTTCACTTTTTCGAATTGTAAGTTTTTCAACTTTTAATCTTTCGATTTTTCAAACTTTCGTTTCTTCAGATTTTCATGTTTGATTTTCACTCTTGACATTTTTCAAGTTTTCATTATATACTTTTTGGTTTTTTAATTTTTGATGTTTCAATTTTACAGTTTGACTTCTAAATTTTTTCAATTTTCGAGTTGCAATTTTTTAATTTTTCAATTTTTCGATATTATAGTTTCTCATGATTCGACTTTTCAACATTCTCAGTTTTTAATTTTTGTCATTTTCAATTTTTCGTTTCCTCAATTTTTACAAGTTCTCGATCTTAATTTTTCATTTTCCAGATTTTTTTAATTTTCATTTTCTCGACTTTATGTCACAAATTTTCATTTTTTCAATTCCTTTATTTCTTGCTGTTTCCTTCGATTTTTCAATTGTTCGTTTCTTCAATTTTTCGAATTTTCAGTTTCTCCATTTATCGTTTCCACAATTTTTCATGTTTCCGATTTTTATTTTTCAATGTAGCGAATTGTTAATTTTTATTTTCTCGATTTATATCACAATTGTCCGCTTTTTCATTTCTTTATTTTCTGTTTTTTTTTTGATTTTAAAATTTTTCATTTGTTCAATTTTTCAAATTTTCGGGCTTTGAATTTTCAGTTCGTCCATTTTTCAATTTTAAAATTTTTTTCTTTGCAGTTTTTGGATTTCCAGTCTTCCGATTTTACAATTTCGTTCATTTTCAATATTTCTATTTCATAATACATATTTCGTTTTTTTGATTTTTCACTTTTTCGATTCTTAAGATTTTTCAAATTTTCATTTTGTAATTTTTCGTTTTTTAATTTTGATTTTTCAATTTTACAATTTCTCGACTTCCAAAATTTTCAATTTTTCGGTTTGCATCAGTTTTTCAATTTGGCAATTTTTCAATATTACAGTTGTTGATTTTTCGATTTTTTAGTTTCTCACTTTTTAATTTTTCATTTTCCAGATTTTTTAATTTTCACTTTTTCGATTTTATATCACAATTTTTAGTTTTTCATTTCTTTTATTTTTTGTTGTTTCTTTCGATTTTACAATTTTTTGTTTATTCAATAATTCAGGTTTTTTCAATTTTTCTTCGAATTTTCACGTTTGATTTTCACTTTTTACGTATTTCAAGTTTTTTTTATAGTTTTTCGTTTTTTTATTTATCATTTTTGAATTTTACAATTTGCCGACTTATAAATTTTCCAATTTTTCAATATTACAATTTCTCATTTTTCCATTTTTCACATTCTCGATTTTTAATTTTTCCCTTTTTCAATTTTTCGTCCCCTCAATTTTTCAACTCCCCGATTTTTATTTTGCATTTTCCTGATATTTTATTTTTCATTTTCTTGATTTTATATCACATTTTTTTGTTTTTTCATTTCCTTAATTTTTGTTGTTTCTTTCGATTTTCCAATTTTTCGTTTATTCAATTTTTCAAATTTTCAGGCCAATCGATTCCAATTCGTCGATTTTCCAATTTTAAAATGTTTTAGTTTACAGTCTTTGGGTATCCACCCCTTTTTTTATGGATTTTCAATTTTTCGTTAAACTTCATATTTTTCAAATTTTCGCCAGTTTTATACTTCAATTTCTCTTTTTTTTTCAACTTTTCGATGTTTCGATTTTTGGATTTCTCGGTTTTTCGATTTTCCAATTTATCGATGTTTCGATTTTTCAATTATCCGATTTTTCATTTTTTTTTAAATTCTGGAGTTTCGGTTTGTCGATTTTTAAGTTTTAGATTTTCGAATTTTTTTTTTTTTTGATTCTTTGATATTTGGGTTTCTCCATTATTCAATTTTTCAATGTTTATTAAATTTTAGATTTTTCTATTTCTGGATTTTTTGATTTTCCAGTTCTTCATTATTTCTCTTTTCCAATTTTTCAAATTTTAACGTTGCTAAATTTTCAGTTTTCCGATTTTTCAATTAATATATTTTTTTTATTGTCCCGTTCCTTGAATTCGCAGTTTTGATTTTTCAGTTCTTCAATTCTTCGATTTTTGGATTTTTCGGTTGACTAATTTCTTAATTTCTCAATTTTGGATATTTGTTTCAGTTTTGGGATTTTTCAATATATCTATTTCTCGACTTTTCGATTTTTTATTTTCTGGATTTTCAGTTTTTCATTTTTTAAACTTTAGGTTTTTCAATTTTCGACTGTTTCATATATATTTCGATTTCTGAATTTTTCGAGTTTTCAGTTCTTATATATTTTAATTTTTCTTTTTTCCGAATTTTGTATTTTTCGATTTTTCAATTTATTGAGAACTCGATTTATCGAGATTCGGATGTTTCGATGTTTTGATTGTCTCAGTTTTTGAATTTTCCTATTTTTTAAATTTTCAAGTTTTAACGTTTTTGAATTTTCAGTTTTCCGATTTCTCAATTCATCGTTTTTTTTATTTTCCCATTTTCGACTTGCCAAGGTTTCGATTTTTGAGTTTTTCAGTTCCTCAATTTATCGATTTTTCAGGTTCCAGATTTTTGAATTTTTCGATTCTTTAGATTTGCAATTTTTCGGCTTTTCGGTTTCCCAATTTTTCAATTTTTTAATTTTCCAATTTTTGGATATTTAAAAAAAGATAAACTCAATTTTGTGAGTTTTCTCAGTTTTTCGAGTCTTCAATTTTTCAATTTTGGGATTTTTTAGTATTTCGACTTTTGGATTTTTCACGTTCTGGATTTTTCGTTTTCTCGACTTTTTACTTTTTGGATTTTACAATTTTTCGTTTTTTGAATCCCTCAATTTTTTCCTGTATTTTTCTTCAAATCTTTACATTCCTGTAAAACCAGTTATTTCTTGTTTCTCTTCTATAATCGCGACGTGTTTCTATTGCATCATTCATGCTTAGACTCAGTTCTTCCACTATCTCATTTATGTCTCCTGTTGCCACACCATCCTTTGTCTTTAGTCTTTTCCGTTAGTTTATTACTCCTCCTTCATTCTAAAGCTGTTTCACACACACCTTTTTCCCTTTTTTTTCTATTATCTATTTTTCTTTAACTATTGAATTCTTGACATTTTAAATATTCGTTTTATTAATTTTTTAGTAATCATTTCTCACCCCTGTTATAATTCCTCCTTTTGCTTTTTCTTTTTTTAGTGAAGAACCATTCACACCCTCTCTATTTCGTCACATTTCCATACTTTCACACCCACTATCAATTTATAGTACTTCCATTTTAACTTGTTTTGGCAATTATCCCTATTGTTTGTATTTCTCTTTCTTTTTTCGTGAGGTTACTATATATATTATATCGTTTTTGTCTGTACCTTCTTCAATAGTTTCTGTTTTCCTTCCATTCTTACTTAAGCGTAAGCTAAGGAAGTATTGTAATCGAGTTCATCAGAAAACTGACTAATTTCATATTTTGTCGATGGATCATCACTCCTAGAGTACGAAAAAATACGCCTTTTGTTCCTGTTTGTCTGTCTGTCTGTCTGTTTGTCCGCCGTCTATGTTGATTTTTGTTAGACAGATAATCTCCGAAACTACCGAACTGATTGTTATGGAGTTGTATATGTATATTAACGAATATCATGTAGATGGTCAAACGCTAACCAAACTATGTCCGATTATAGCCAGCAACAACATGAAGGCGTCACCTCGAAATTGTACATAGTAAATAACATATTGCTACACGTGTAGTTTATGAATCCGTGTTGAGTTTTTACTCAAGACAACAAAATTTTTGGAAAAAAAAATCAAAATTGTATAACAACATTTTGCAATTTAATTTTGGTAAAATTGGTCTAAAGAGTCTAGACAGTACTTCCCCCCCTATCAGAAACGTGTATAATATGTTCCCTAGACAAAAATTGTCAGGCGTGAATAGATAAAATGAACATCCTGTATAATACTTGCACTTTAAGATAAATAGCCATAAGACTGATATCAACCCGTAAAACCTGTGAAACACAAACTAAACTGAAATATGGTTTCTACGAATTGCAATAACTTGTGACAATACCAACGGTTCAGATATTTATTGCTATGACTTCCGTTTATTGAATAGAATACTACATTTTATTTAGTTTTTGGATGCTGTAATTCACATCTGGTTAATTATAACTTGTCTAAATCTAGGGGAGCATCCCCCAGCCTCCCCCTAACTATGGCCTTATGAAATATCGAGCAAATTTGGCTTCACAACTGCATCGTATCGTCATCGTCTCCAGCTTCCGGTCACTGTTTTGTCTAAATGCTTATATAAACTATTTTGCCCGAACGTGTGACTGCTTCATTTTTTTTGTCACCCTGTATAAGCAAATCAAAAAAAATTGAATGAAATTGTAGGTAAGCGAAAAAAAATGTTGCTTCTCCGGTGGAAATCGAACCACACGTTTACCGCTTGCCGGGCAAGTGCCCTTACCACTAGACTACGGAGGAGCTTATCTGTCCTCGCTTACTTCTAGGTATTATTGTGCCGCCACAAAATGATAAGTTATAAGTATAGTCTGATCATCAGTACGCGGAAATTTATCTTACGGATGCAATTCCCCAGTTGAAGCAAGGTGCGTTTTACGGCGAGTAGCGGGGACCCTTTGATCTGGTCCAGAAGGTCGTAGCCAGTGCATCTCTAGAAGTGTTTACAGCTAGTAAAAAAACTACTTCTATATTACTATACTACTTCAAATAATAATACTCGGTGCCCTTATTAATTTTTCAACCACAGGGCACAGATTTATGATCTTGAAATGTTATATTATGTTGATATAGTCCAAAAGAAAAATATAATTGTAATCAAAGTATCGACGCGGCAGCACTGGATCCGTCGATTATTCCGCCCGTTGCTGATCATATTTTGCACATTTTCGAAAGAATTTATTCGGCAAAATTTTAAGATGACGTAATCAATTTTTTGGGGTGATAAACATTTTGATTAAAAAGTTACTATAATAACTGCACAACGTCAAGATTTCAAAGTACATATTCAATTTTGCAATTCTTGATTTCATCAATAAAATAAATTGACTCAGTCATTAATTTTTTTCAGACACTCCGTATAAGCAAATCTAATAAAAAATCTAAATAAAAATGTTTAATGCAGTGATAAGTCACAAGCATAGACTCATCATACTTTACACATTTATGATAGGATTTTTTGAGCAAAATTTTGAGGTGGCGTCATCAGTTTTTTATGGGGGATGAGCATATACATTTTGATAAAAAATTTACCATTCTTATAATTACCTTAAAACATCTCCAAAATTTCAAACCATTCGGTTTTATAATTTCTGATTAAATCAATAAAATACATTCACGCAATCATTGATTTTTTTGAGTCACCCTGCATATGCAAATAAAAAAAATATGAATGAAATGATAAATCACAAGTACAGACTCATCATATTTTGTACACTTTAGATTGGATTTATTCAGCAAGATTTTGGGGTGACGTCATCAATTATTTAGGGGGGATGAGCAAATACATTTTGATCAAAAAGTAAACTCCGAACATTATAAATGAAATTGGCTCTGCAAAATTTTGATATGACTTTGTCGAATTTTTAGAAAAACTAAATAGATCATCTGTGATAAACAAATTGTTATGGTCACAACAACCTTAAAGTGTGTACGAAATTTCACACCAATTGAGGTTATAATTTCTAAGAGAAACTGTGAAACTTTGAGTTTTTATTACAAATCGCAGAAAAATAAGACAAAGAGTTCCAGGTTAAACAAATTTATTTAAACAGACGTTATATTTTTAATCCAGTTTACATATGGGTAAGTTCTTGTATATCCAGAAGGATCCGTGCTTTCACAACCATTTCCACTTACAAAGCTAGCTAAACCAACATGAACTAATTCGTATTTACCGTAAACGTCAACCAAGGGACTACCAGTATCACCCTAAAAAAAAGAGTTATAAAATTGAAAAGTATACTCAACAAAACATTTTTTACATAACAGCTGCCTTCGTTATAATTTCCTTCAATGCAAACCATGTTGTCTGTTAGCTGATTTCCGTATGTAATTCTACATTCCTGATTAGAAAGTGTTGAGACATAAACGTACTGTAACTGGCTAGCAAGCGAAGGGTTGCCTAAAAAGTATACTTAAAAAAAATTAAGACGAATTAGAAACGTACTGTCACTAGTTTGGCCCCATCCTATAATTCTCAGGTACGACTGATCTGGTAAATCAGAAAACGCTAACGCCGCAATCGGTTTAATAAAATCTTAAAAACATTACTCAGTACTACCTACAAATTTATAACTTTAAATTTATAGCACCTACCTGTGAGTTCAATTGCCATTCGTAGTTTAATAAGACCAATATCATTGTCAAGAGTCTGCGCGTTGTACTCCGGATGCAAGTAGTACTGAGAACTTGCCAAAGTTAAACGTGCTGAATCTTCCTTCTCCAGACTAATGGAACCCAAATGGATTGTGAACAGAATCGCCCTTATAAGATAACTCACTGTGAATAAATTCTAAGCAGAAATAAAAATGTACCCATCAACACACTGTCCTGCAGTTATTATCCACTGTCGTCCGTAAAGGTACCACCACAGAAAAATTTGCTGGTTGGTGTTTGAACTTCAATCGCCGCTGCAAAGGGAAACTGTTCGGTAAAGCTGGGTGCCCGCCGATTATTCTAGTTTCAAAGTCGACACTTTTCGCAGCGAGTAGCTAAAAATATTATTGTAACTTTGTGAGAATAGATGATACTTTACCTCTATGAGTTACGAGCCAATGCGAAATAGTAATTAAAAGTGTGATTATTTTCTTCATGTTGCTACGTTGCAGCTTTAGTGTAGACTGGACAAACGATAAGAGAGACGGTATATATAAATTTTATTTAACAAAAATTTATTGGTTAAATTATTATTTTTATAGATCTTAATCAGTACTACAGATGGTTCTGTTTTAAAATGAAGGGTATATATTTTTTGATACACCTACAGAAACTACAGATTTACAAAATCGTGACGTCTACACTGAAGAAGTAATATTCTGTATCCATGCAACGTAGGGGTAGGTTCTTGTGTACCCTGAAGGATCAGTACTCTCGCAACCATTTCCACTTACAAAACTCGACACCCCAACATGGACCGAGTAGTACCGTGAATAAGTATCAACAAGTGGACCTCCCGTGTCGCCCTAAATACCACCAATAAATTATTTGAACCACTTGTTATTTATATTCTTACATGACAAGCTCCCTCGTTGTAATTACCTTCCACACAAACCATATTGTCTACAATCTGGCTTCCATACACTTCCTGGCATTCATTGTTATTTAGAGGAATAACAAAAACGGCATTCAATACATCAGGAAGTTGAGAACTAGCTAATCAAAATTCTGTACCTACGATTTAATAATATAGACTTAATTACCATCGCTGGTTTGCCCCCATCCAATGGTTGTTACTCTGTGGAAAGATGGTAAGGGTTCTAGTGCCAAATAATTTATCGACTGAATGGAATCTGGAAACAAGTTTCAAACATTCTCCTAACCTTAAAACTATTTTCGTTACCTGTGTAGTCTATAGGCATTCTAAACTGGATCAACCCAATGTCATTTTCCAGAGTGTTGGGATTATAATCTGGATGCAAGAAGTACTCAGACGTGGAAAGTGTTAGGCGGTTTGGATCCGATCGACTGACTGATCCTAGATGTATTGTGAATGAGATAGCTCTGAAAATATATTTAAACCCTATTGTCTAAATACAATTTTGGTACCAACCCGTCGACGCATTGACCTGCAGTTATAACAAATTGTCGTGTGTAAAGGGTACCACCGCAGAAGAATTTGCTGGTAGGAGTTTGAACATCAATTGCTGCGGCAAATGGGTACTGATGAATTGTGGTCGGAGAACCACCAATAATGCGAGATTTGCTACCTAAAATAAGACTCCATTGTGGTAATTTCGGTTATCGCTTATTTTAATTTTACCATGAATGACTGGTGCCTAGAATGTGGATAATTAGTGATAATGAAATGTATTGTTATATCTTTCATTTACCTTCAAGGTGAATACAACAAACCACGTTAGAAGGATAATCTTCATTGCGATATAATTTTTTACAAACTAGTGAAAACTGAAAGTGTCAATATTAACTATCTAATATTTTGACATATATATGTAGGCTAATTTTTTAATTTTATCATCTTTAGTCAATAAAAATTTTTAAAAAGTCATGGTAGTAATTCTCTCTGCATTTTCATTTATTGCCAGTTGTTTCCTACTTAAAACTACGTTCATTGAGATAATTAAAATGTATCAAAAATTTTGCTCAATCATACATTGTTTTCTTGCGTCAACGTAGTATTTATATAAAAATATTATTGTTGTTTATTGCCAATTTTAACAAATAGATAACATATTCGAACAGTAGTCATAAATTGGATTAAAGGGTCTTAAGTAAGACATTAGGCACATTTTTTAGAATTTTGACGTAAAAGTTGCAACACACATATACTAATATGAAAATAAATTGATTCCACCCTTTGAGCTTAAATCAATCTCTGAGCTTCAATACGGTTTTAAAACCGACATCACCAACGAAAAACAAAAATTAATCATAGATTCTATCATCTGTGGACAAGCTAGAAAAGAAAACAGAAACCTATATACTGCTTTTTCTGATTATCGGAAAGCCTATGCATGGAATTTTGGAAAACCACACTTCAAATAACCTTAAATGATCAAACAATTCAATCAGATCCAATAATGATCAGAAGAGGAATCTTTCAATGTGATACCCTCTATCCGCCATGGTTCTGTTTGGCATTAAATCCTCTTTCCTACAATTATGGTTTTAACACCAAACAGAAAGTAGGTTAAGTCACTTGCTATGTATAAATGATATAAAAATATATGCAAGTACGAATCAGTTGAAAAATCTAATAAATCTAACACAACAGTTTTTCGATGACATTCGGCTGAACTTCTATGTTGAGAAATGTAAGACACAAGCAATCTAAAAGGCGTTCAACAATAAATACCATAATAACCCAGAATATCGAAACTAAACATACAAGGATCTAGGTTTTCGTCAGCCTTCCCATGTTGTTTCATAGATGATTCTTCTCCTTTAGTTGATGAAGATCTACATCATCCTGTATGTATAAATATTAACAAGATTTCCTTTCGCTCTTTTCAAGATTTTCAAATGGACAACTTTGACAACAACTTCAACTTTAAAAAGGCTAATTTTCATCCACTTTACCAGCAACTTTTGCTACCGTTTAGGGTTGTGATAATGTGGAAAAAGCGTCTTTCGAATTTTATGATACTCTATACAAACCCAAAGACATGGAACCGTAGCTGTGGAAACGGAGATAACAAAATGCATCCAGCCTGAATCCTACCGACCTTTAAGATAATTCCGACAATCCTTCGTTATAAATGTTAAATATGTTAGAATAGATAATATTAAAACAGTTTCGTACTTTACCACAAAATTTGAAAAATGTTGGTAGCACAGAAAAATGTTTCAACAATTCTGGTGATTTACATACGCACACAATTATCATGTTGATGGTATTCGAAAAATAACTTATTATCATCACATTTTTAAAATTGTGTTGCTATTCTCTGACGTGCCGGTATAAACATAAGCTTAAATAGCGTTTTCTGTCAGTTTAGAACTTGTCTTCCGTGCATCAGTGTTTCCAGTATGACGTCCACTACGTTACTTTCCTGTACTTTGTTTCTTGCATGTGCGGTAATGGCAGAAGTAGTATTTAATCAGTGTAGGAACGAATGTATTTACGGTCCTAAGACCCGTGTCCGTGTCGAGAGTACATAGAAGGTTGTGAATGTTGCAGACGATGTTATCTAGTTTCCAGTAAGTTGTATATTTTTCTGATGTTGTGTTTGTTTCGTTTTGAAAATGTATTAATTCTAGGTAAAAATGGAACGTGTGGTCCGATTATATATTTCCATGGCGTTCCACATACAATTTCCATTTGTGAGACAGGCCTAAGTTGCATAAATGGTACGTGCCACTGATTGTACCAGATATGATCCAAGAATAAATTCTATAATCAACAACTACGTTATTTATGTAAATGATAGAACCTACGTACCTCTTATAGTAGAAGAATTTGTAACTTTTTTAAACATTGAGGGCTAAGAATGTTCAATCTTATATAGGATGCTGCTTTCGCCGTTCTTAGGCAAATCTAATAGCCAATACGAATTTCTAACAATTATAGAAGAGAATCTGAACATCGTGCTCTATAGCAAAACACTACTATGAATCAACTGGTGTACCAAAAAAATTCTTGTTACAAAAAAGCAGTAGCAGTAGTAGTAAATTAATTTAAATTTAGAAAAAACATCAAATTGGCCATTCATAAAATGAACCCTGCTGCAAAACTCAGGAATTAAAAATAAAATGTTCTCTTCTGTAACTGCTGTCTCCTTCCTTTTTTTTCCGCTTTTTCCTTTCTTCGCATTTTCTTCAGAACTTATTCCTTATTTTCAGATATTCGTTTTTAGTTGCCTCCAATCCCTCAATTTTTTACCGTATTTTTCTTCAAATCTTTACATTTCCTATAAAACCAGTTAGTTCTTCTTTCTCTTCCATAATCACGATGTGTTTCTATTGTATCATTCACACTTAGACTCAGTTCTTCCACCATCTCATTTATGTTTCCCGTTGCCACACCATCCTTTCTCTTTAGTCTCTTCTGGTATTTTATTATCCCTCCTTAATTCTCGAAGCTGTTTCACATACGTCTTTTTCCCTTTTTTTCCTTTCTTCTTCCTTGTGTTGATCAGCTATTTCTCGTCATCTTGGCAATTCCATAATCAATCACTGTTGCTCCAGTTGCCCCTAACTTTGTCTATTCTCTTTCTTCATCACCTGTTTTATTCGCATTCAGAAAATCTCATTCTTTTCTTGTGCAAATTGTCGTAGTACTGTCCCCTTTTTATTTTCTTTTTTGTATGTATTTGGTTTTTGTTTTTGTTCCTTTTTCTTCATCGTCTATTATTGTTTTACCCTTGTCTCTAACTCTAATATTGAGGTCCCCCGTGTTAAAATGTAATCTTTCTCCGTTTCTTATATTTATTTCCTTTCCTACTAAGGTTTTTTTCTATTATCCATGTTTCCTTAACTGTTGAATCCTTGACGTTTTGATTACTCGTTCTACTAATTTCTCGGTAATCATTTCTTACCCCTATTATAATAATTTCTCCTTTTTAACTTTTTTCGGCTATTCCTACCCTTATTGTTTGTATTTATTTTTCTTTTTTCGTGCGATCTTTAGGTATATTACTTATATTGTTTTTGTCTGCATCTTCTTCGTCAGTTTTTGTTTTCCTTTCATTATTTTTACTTCCCGAGCTTAAGCTAAGGAAGTATTGTAATCGAGTTCATCGGGCGACTTGCTAATTTCATATTTTGTCGATTCCGTTTCCGTCTGTCTATCTCTCTGTCTGCGTTGACTTTTGTTAAATAGAATCTCCGAAACTACCGGACTGATTGTTATGAAACTTTATATGTATATTACGAATACAATGTAGATGGTAAAACGCTAACCAAACTTTGTCCGATCATCCCCACCAACATTATGATGGCGTCACCTCAAAATTGCACAGTTTTTTCTCGAAACAACCAGAATTCTGGAAAAAAATCAAAATTGTATAACATCTTGCAATTTAATTTTGAATCCGCAAGACCGACTGCTTTGAAATATTGTAGGTGTTTTAGAATTATCTGGTAAATTTGTAATCAAAATACATCTATTTCTCCCTTCTAAAAAATTGATTACCTCATCAGAAAATTTTGTAAAAGAGAAACTCTTTTGAAACATACACGCAGCACGCTTCTTTACATATATTTACTTTAATATTATAGATACATATCTTTATTTTATCTGGATAGGTTTTATTGTATTTCAGGGGCGAGGGAAGTTCTGTCGAAATAACTTTCGGCCAATTTTTTTCATTCATTCTCTGTTTTCCATCTCTGCTAGAACCAATTGTTGATAACGAAGCTGATTCCAATTTTCAGATCACTTTCTACGTTTTCATCGATAAAATCAGGTATCTCTTTCCTGATCTGCTCTTCCTTTTTCCCTTCTGTTTTCCAAATATTACATTATTTGTTCCTTCTTTATTTTGTCCTCCACAGCTTCCACTTTATTCAGCACTTCTTCTTTTTCTTGTTAGCACTTTTTTCATTTCCGTCCAACTCATTTCTCAAATTTGTTACTTCTTCCGTAAGAGGTTAGTTATCCTTTTTAGTATCTTTTAGATCTGCCTGTATTTCTTCGAGTATTTTTAAAACTTGCTCCATTTCCTCTTCTTTGTTTTTCATCTTACTAGTTTTCGCGGGACTGCGAATTGTTGTCCTATTTTTTTTTATAATGGTTGAAGTTCTTCTGTTTCGTCCTATTCCTTTTCGAACTTTTATTACCTTTTTTCTTTTTTCCTTTTCTTCTTGTCTTCCTAGACTACATGAACGGTGTCTACTTATTTTTTTTTTTCTGATGGTGCTCTTCACCTTGTGATAACCCAAACTTCCCGCATTTAAATTGACCTTGAAAAAGTTTGAAAAGCCCGCGAAAAATTCAAAAATTTCAAAATTTGGCCTTGGCTGTGATCGTCTAACAAATGGGAACCTACGTTGTGTTTTTTTTTTAAAGTGGCGGGAAGACGTTCTTTCATACAAGTGCATACACTGCGTGTGATTCGAGAGCGCAAGAAATAATAGACAAAATTGTTTTGGAGGGGGAGCACGGCACCCCCTCGAAGGAGGAAAGAAGCTGCAAAGATTTACTCCTCAACGCAAAAACCACCTTGTTATTATTCACGGACATATTACATTTCCAACATCTTAAGATATATGAAAAAAGGACACTCGTGACTTGACAAACATACACATATTACAACCGAACAAACACAAAAACCTACACATCTGTTTGGAATCAATGCAAATATTTGAATATCACCAATTTAATAAAACAACAAAGCAAAATCTGAATTAAGTAACTGGATGCAAATACACAAGTTATTACGTGCGTGTGGCGGCAGATTTTAAAGATACGGCAGTTAACAGGAGCACAACAACAGTACCCCTGGGCATTCTAGCATAAGCGGAGTTTGGGGCTACTGGTCTGAGGCTGTTCTCCCCCCACGACGGTGATTCTATCTATCACAAAGCCTACCCGCACACATATCTCCATTACGAAAGTGCCCTGCGAAACTAGGCCGCTACGATCGCAGATACGTAGTTGGGTCTCGACTATTGGTCCAAATCGACAGCGTTACAACATCGGCGATCGCCCTCTGACTATACAAACCTGTGAACTTGTACAGGTGACACGATAAATCTCGCCAGCCCGACTAGGAACCGCACTTCGCTTCTGCCACGTTTTCTGTGTTATTTAACCTCAATTCCATTTTTAAATATTCAATCTCTTATAACTCTGATATTAACAACAACTAAACAAGTGTTAAAGTTTCAACGAGCAATAAACAACATTTAAATTCGCCATACAATCTTGTGAAATTTTGAACAACAAATAATTCTTATGTGAGATTAAAGTTGGACATCAAACAATTTATATGACAGAAACGTTCATCAACAAAGTATTTACAAAACACAACTTAGCAAAAATTTATCAAACAAGAGATCTGGTGTGTAATAAACTTGTACAAATAGAAATATTATGTGAGGTTAAAACTGCAGAGCATGAAATTTACGTTCCATTAAAATTATACAATAAAGGAAAATTACTGAAGATTAAAACTGTGAGATTAAAGAAATATTGTATGAGGTGAAAATTTGCAAAGTTAACAAAATTTACATGAGATTAATAATTGCCACACTTTATCAACGATTCAAACAAAGAGTTTACATTATGTCAAATTATATCATTATAAGTGATTGGTTAGTTCAAAAGAAAAATTTACTTTGAGAGTTTAAACGAACTGGTTACCCCAACAAAACACATAATAAACAAACACACAAATACCCCCTACTTGTTTAACTGCCGTAAATGAACTATTAGCAATCTTGTGTGAAGAATTTAGAGGTGTTATAATGTAACACTTACGTATATGGATCCAGAAACTTATTCGTAATTAAGCAACAAGGTGTGTTTGCACTAGCTGACGATTACCAAAAACTAACTTGATTGGTGAATTTTCAAACAATAAAACAAATTTACAGCACGTGTTTCGCGTTGAACGGAAGTCCGCAAATTTTCGATTAAAAGGCCGCAAGTATTAACCACGCGGGTTGGGGACAACAGAATGACGTCAGTTACGATTGATTGTCGTTAAACAAAGGCTTCCTCCCATTTTATTAACTACCAAAACCAATTAATTTAAACCTAGCTCTTACCACGTGTTTACATGTACACACAGCACATGCAGACTGACGCTACGCCATGCAGATTCTTCTAACCATCCAACTAAAAATTCCTAGCGCTAAATCGTGCGACTACCAAGCAAGCATTTCCGTGCACCAGGTTGCCAATGTTTAACGATTTCCTTTTTTGTGATTGATTTTTTTTTTCTCTTTCAAATTCAAATTATTCAAATGTGATTTCGTGCCGCTATTAATTTCAGCGCGTAAACTTTGATTTAAATTCGGTCACCACAACCTTGATCGAAAATTTCGTTGGGGAAGACTTTGTCTTTGAGCGATTTTGTTTCCACTTCCTTTGACACTTCTCCTACTTTCTCTAATGGTGGTTCTTCTTCTTCTTTCCACTTTATTTTTTTTTTCTTTTCTTCTTCTGGAATACCAATTTTCTCTCTTTGATTTTTACCTCGTGCTTGCTTGGTCTGTCGGTAAAACAAGTATCCAAGGGTGCTAGTATTATTAGGATTATCATTTTTCTAAATGTGTAATATGAAGAGAAATTTAAAAGCTGCAATTAGTGCGCT
Organism: Zophobas atratus; assembly: GCA_022388445.1. Lineage (NCBI taxonomy): Eukaryota > Metazoa > Arthropoda > Insecta > Coleoptera > Tenebrionidae > Zophobas > Zophobas atratus. The sequence goes on along the minus strand of CM039445.1, from coordinate 49,085,805 downwards.
TTGGGTAGGTTGAAGGCCCTTTAGTTCTCAGCTACAAAAAAAAATGTTCGGAATCAATGCAAATGTTTGAATATAACAGTTTTGAAAAAACTACGGAAAGGAAAAACGGAAACTGAATGCAAATACACAATTGATTACGATGAACACAACCAAAGTCTGTGAGGGAGTCTAAATTATATATCGGTTACAGGATCGTGAAATTTTTGGACTACAACACATATTCATCCTCACGGTGCAAAACTGTTACATAATTAGCCGTATCATCCACTTCGCGGGTTACCAGACTGAAAGGTAAGCGCATCGACGAAGAAGTAAGTATACCTTAGGCAAAGCAAACATTGCCGTAATTACGAGAAACTTCATCTCGTCCAATTAGTCGATTTTTAATGGAAAGAATTTGCATGAAGTTAAGTTATGCCACACTCTATCAACAGTTTCAGCCAACAAAGAATTTACACCGAGATTAGGTATTATTTCAAGTATATCAAATTGTATTCGCAGAACACCTTGTACGCTACGCTATAGAGCGGCGTCGTCGAGAATAAATGTTCAATCCAAACCGCAAAATATTATTAAACTGTAAGAAAATATTGAACCCCTCCCGTTTTTCGAGTCCACGAGTGTGAACTTAACCGCAACTTTTCCTTCTCTCAACGTTTAGATCAGTTTAAATACCATAAATGGATCATTTATAACATCGACAGAGAAGTTACAAGTGTTTTATCATGTAATATTTAGTAACTCAACTCCTATTTACGTATCAACATAAATTTCATTATATTCTTGATATTTGCATTCAGACTAATTTATCAACAGACTTATATCTGAGATGGAATCAATGTTATCTTCTCGAACATCACTATCAGTGATCCATCTTTCTGTGGATTTCTGGAGCTTACTACCTTTACTACTTCTTTAAGTGATAATATCTAAGTAAACAATGAAGTTTATCTTGAAGTGGAGACAAATGAAAAATGGCCATCGAAAATTTGAAGTAGCAGAAACATTCTCTTTTTTTATTTTAATTGTTAATATCACGTTTTCAAAGGGTGAATTTGACGTATTATGGAACCACCTCTTAAATATTTTCCACTCACTTAAAGCAGGTTATCTTGTGTCACGATAGATGGTCAGACTTAATTATTTATTATAATTTGGACGAGGCACATACCTCGTAAAGAATAATCTAGTTTATTAATTAACTTAAAATTTCAAAAATTTCTTCAAAAAATGAAAAGTGGGTTTGTCTTGTCTAGTAGTTACTTATATTTTTCCTTACTAACACGCAACTAATGTCGGATGCATATGAGAACGTATTTTTCAATGTAGATCTATTTGACGCTAAATTAGGCGACTTATCTTGTTGAATTTATTAAATTACGAAAATATTTGTGTTTATATTTATGTTAAATACAACAAATTGATATAAATTCGACGAAACCACTTAATACCGGTTGTGAGTTGAAAGTAACCCATAAACAAATCAGACCTGGAGAGTGAAAAGCGTTTCTATGTCCAAAGATATAAAAAAGTCTACATTATTAGTTTTTCAAAGTGACGTTCCTTTGCCTCTGAAGCACAGCATGTTGTAACGTAATATTGTTTTAAGAAAAATCACAAACAAAAATACGAAACGACATCACGAATTTGCAATTTGTTGCTAACAGAACTAAAATGAGATAAAAAGTTTATTTATTAATTGTTTGTAATCAAATCTGCTCCCTTGACTCCTTTATAAAGTTCATCACAACAAATTTGCATCAGTTTAACTGCGATTCTGCAGCTATAAACTAAAAATGTAAGAATATAAATTTTAAACAACGACTTCACAACATTTTTGTGAAGTGCAAGTGTTGGCCTGGTTACGCTCCGGCCAACACTTCCTCAGGTGGTCAGGAATGTGTGGGATTTAGAAACCTTGTATATGGCCAGCGACATTTATGCAATGAACCTGAAATACCCAGATGCGTTTGTACGAATGCTACCAGCATTACATCTAATAGGGAAGGAAGATGGTGTAGCGTCTATGAGAAGGGTGTTCAGATTAAAAAGTGGCCCTGTGAGAATCGTGAAGAATGGGACACCTACAACGAGAAATACGAGAAACTTTTCGGGAACAGACAGTAAATGAATATATTTATAACAATGTAATAATTGTAAAATAAAGTTTCGACAAGAATTGCATACCTATTAAATAATATTTTTAAACCAAAGAAAACTCTGCATCTACAATATTTGTATAGGAATTATTTGACAATGTTAATGTCCAAACGAGATCTGTGCTACTCTCCAATTTCAATTAAAAGACTATAGCGCTAAATACTAAAACTGCCAAATTATTTCTGCCTTCGGTATCCAGATTTGGGAAAAAAATCAAAATTGTATAACACTTTATAATTTCACTTTTAAAGAGAAATACCGAACGTTTGAAATTTCGTAAACAATTTAAAAATTAAATTATTACGTTATACTCTTTGACGTACATAAACGTATATATACCAAATGTTTCACATGCTTATATCTAATTTACTTTTTCAGTCAATTTTTCCAAATTTTCTGGTATATTTACGTTTACTGAAGGATGCAGATTCCGTTTTATGTGAAAAATGTATTGGTTGTAAGCTTTAATTATAAATTATTTCACGTGAGGTAAAATTTCAAGATTTGGTTGATGGCACTGTTCCTTTAAATTTGTTTATATTTAAAATTAAACATTACAACAACCAATAAATTTTTCATACAAAACGAAATCTGCATCCTTCAGTTAAAATAAATACAAAATTTTAAAAAAATCGGCCGAAAAATAAATAAGATATAAGCACTGAAAGTCTTAGGTGAAACACCCAGTATATATCTATTTTATTTGTGTATGCTTTACGTATTAAATATTATTATTATAATAAATCAGTAAACTTAACCATTCAACATAGCTCCCAGAATGTGAGAGATCAGGTCTCTGTTTCCGTAGGTCTGTCCGTGTGCCGTCTGTTGCTAATTATGTCAGGCAGATAATTTTGGAAATTACTCTACCGATTCTTGTCAAATTTTTAGTGTATTGTAAGAATAACGTGATGACGGTAAACATAAATAGATCGTTAATGAAAATTTATCTGATGCGGTTTCCATCCAGAGATTTGATGACATGATCCCAAAATTTGGCCAGATAAATCCCATCAAAATATGCAGAATATTTTATACGCTTCGACTTGCTGTTTGTCAATACGTCGCCTGAGAACTTGTTTGATTCATAGACCGGAGCGCGGTCAAGCCAATGTCGACTCTAAGCATTTAGAATTTCTGAGAAAAATAGTTATTGTTTAGATGCTTTTACTTACGAACATAGCAGAACTCTCATATTTTACTCAATTTTGACACGCTCCTATTTTTTTGTTTAACTAAGAATTAATTTTTTAATTGTATTTGATACTAACAAACGTCCTAAATTAGCAATACTCGTGGAACCCTACAGTAGATTTTTTTCAAGATAGTGCAGTTATTTTTATGTTTTAGAAGCATTGTGTTCTAATTTGTGTTAACTTTTATATATTTTTAGTCACAATTTAAAAAAAAAAAAACGAAAAATTGTATTATCGAAGAATCTAAAATCTTAAAACTCGAAAAATTAAAAAAAAACTTGCGAAGTTCCCAAAACTGGTAATGTTGAAAAAACTGAGAAATCGAAAACTTAAAAAATCAGGAAATCTAAAAATCGAAAAATCGAAAAATTTTTTAAATGGAAAAACCAAGATGGCAAAATTAAAAAATCAAAAAATTGAAAAATAAAGGTATTGAAAAATTGAAAAATTGCTAAAAAAATCTAAAATTCAAAACATTGAAAAATTCAAGTATAGAAAAATTGTAAAATCTAAAATTTAAAAATCGAGAAATTGAACAGTCGGATAATTGAACATTCGAAACCTCGAAAAATTAAAAAAAAAATCGAAAATTTAAAAATTCCGAAAGTTGAAAAATGTATAAAAGAAATGAAAACTCGAGAAACCGAAAAACCTAAAATTTTAAAAAGTTAAAATATCGAAAAGTTGAAAAATTGAGAAATCGAAGTATAAAACAGTCGAAAAATTGAAAAATCTACAGTTTGAAAAACTAAATATTGAAAATCCAAACAGTAAAAAGTCAAGAAATCGAAAAATCCAGAACACGAAAAATCGAAAAGCCGAAATAAAATTCAAATATCGAAAAATTGAAAAATAGAAAAAAATTTAAAAAACGAAAAAATGAAAAATTACAAAACTGAACGAAGTATCCGAAAGTTGAAAAATTGAGAATTCGAAAAGTCAAAAAACCGAAGTTAAAAATAACCGCAACCTTAAAAAATCGAAAAATTGAAAAATCAAAAACCTGAAAAATCGGAAAATTGAAGAACTGAAGAATTAAAAGATCGAAACTTTGGGAAGTCGAGGAATGGGAAAATGAAAAATAGATTAACTGAGAAATCGGAAAAGTGAAAATTCAGAAATGTCAAAATTCGAAAAATTTAAAAATCGAAAAATCTAAAATTTAAAATATTGAAAAATTAAAATATCATAAAATTGAAAAATGCAGAAATCCTAACATTAAAAAATCGAAAAACTGAAAAATCAACAAATCGAGAAATCGAAACTCGAGAATTACAAAAATTGGAAAATTGATATGTCGAAAATTTGAAAAATCTAAAGTTTAAAAAATGAAAAACTGAAAATCCAAAAAAAAATCGAAAAATCCAGAAATCGAAAAACCGAAAAGTCGAAAAAACGAAATTTTGAAAAATCCCAAAACTGAAATAAATATCCAAAAATTGAGGAATTAAAAAATTGGAAAATTGAAGAGCTGATAAATTGAGAAATTGGAAAATCAAAAATAGATTAATCGAGAAATGGAAAACTGAAAATTTAGCGACATCAAAATTTGAAAAATTGAAAAATAGAAATACTGAAGAAGTGGAAAGTCAAAAAATCGAGAAACCGAAAAATCTAGAACTGAAAAATTGAACAATTAAAATATCGTAAAATTGAAGAATGTAGAAATGCAAACATCAAAATATCAAAAAATAAAAATTAGAAAATCTAAAATTAAAAATCGAGAAATCAAAAAATCGAAACTCAGAATTTAAAAAATCGAAAAATTGAAAATTCTGTTATGTAACTGAAAAATCGAAACATCAAAAAATTGGAAAATAGAAAAATTGCAAAGCCCAAAATTTAAAAAAATCGAAAAACCGAGAAATCCAAAAATCGAAACTTCGAAAAATTCAAAAACTAAGACATCGAAAAATCAGAGGATCGAGAAAGCCGAGAAGAAAAGTTAAAAATTGAAAAATTGATAAATCGAGAAGTTGAACAATCAAAACATCGAAACATCTGAATAAATCGAGAAATCAAAAAATTGAAAAATCGAACAATTATAAACAAGAAAAATTAGAAAACCGGAAATTTAAAAACTCGGAAAATTGAAAAACTGAAATATAGAAGAACTGAAAACTCGAGAAATCGAAAAACCTAAAATTTTAAATTTAAATTGAGAAATTAAAACATTGAAAAGTTGAAAAGTTGAGAAATCGAAATATAAAACAGTCGAAAAATGGAAGTATCCAAAGTTTAATGAAAAATTGAAAATCCAAAAAGTAAAAAATCGAAAAATCAAAAAATCCAAGAGTCCAAAAACCAAAAAGTCGAACAATCGAAAAATTGAAAAATCCCAAAACTTAAAGAGATATCCAAAAATTTGAGAAATAAAAAAATTGAAAAAACTCAGAAATCGAAACACTGAAAAAGCAAAGTCGAGAAATCGTAAACTTAAAAAAATCGAAAAATTGAATAATCAAAAACTTGAAAAATCGAAAAATTGAACATTTAAAGAAGTGAAAAATCGAAACTTTGGGAAGTCGAGAAATGGGAAAATAAAAAGAGATTACTTCAGAAGTCGAAGAACGAAAAAATTTAGAAATGTCAAAATATGAAAAATTGAAAAATCGAAATATTTAAAAACCGTAAAATTGAAGAGGACAAAAATTGAGAAATCGTGTCACTGAAACATCGGAAAATTGAGAAATGGAAAATTTAAAGATTGGAAAGATTTAAAAAGCCCAAAATTGAAATATTGAAAAATGCTGACACCATATATATTGATTTTCAGAAGGCATTTGACGAGGTTCCATATCATAGATTGCTATTCAAAATTAGTAAAATGAGGATCAAGGAATGTCTACTAAAATGGCTTTCAGCCTTTCTGTCCGATCATTCGTTTTATGTCAAAGTTGCTGACTCCTTTTCCAACACTTTTCCTGTCAAATCGGACGTACCACACGGTTGCGTTTTGAGTCCTATTTTATTTGCCCTATACATATCTTATCTAAATTACTTGTTAAAATCTGATCACTCTTTCTTCGTCTTAACCAACGATATAAATACGGTATAAACTGGTCCAAAATTTGATTGGTTGATATTAACAGAAAAAAGTGTACAATTCTACACCTGGACTCCGATGATCAATGTTTTCAGATTGATAATGACCTCATCAAAACTGTCATTATACATATTCGATAACTTCAAGTTGTCTGAACATGTACCTACTGTTAAAAAAGCTAATACCGTAATTTACCTTTTTTATATTATATAAAAATTACATTAGGTCACTATTAGGATAAACTGCTGCTAAATCAGACAAGTACTAGTAAAAAAAGACCCAGATTTTATATTTTTAAAAATGGAACAACCAAAGTGTCAAATCTTCAACAAAAATCGCGCTGGCTAAATATCCAGCTGCGTTACATTTCTAATCCAAGCATTATACGGATAAGTTCTTGTAAACCCTGAAGGATCTGTACTTTCGCAACCATTGTAACTAACAAAACTTGCAATACCAACAGGAAATGGCTGACCGCTAGCGAAATATTGAACTAAAGTACTGCCAATATCACCCTACGAAATAAAAAAAATCAATAAACAACAGGAAAATAGGTCAACACTTACATAACATGTTCCTTCATTTAAGTTTCCTTCAACACAAAGCATAGTGTCAACAATTTGACTTCCATAAGTAAGCGCACATTCAGTATTTGACAAACTTACGACACGCACCCATTGCATTGCATCAGAAAGCCCAGCATCTTCTGCAAATGAAGTCGTTTAAATTGCGGTATGTAAAATGACACCTACCATCAGAAGTCTGTCCCCATCCAAAAATTGTAGCTATAACGTAATCCGGGAGTTCAGCCAGTGAAAGCCTCTGAAAAGGCTGTATATAATCTGTCATCAAAAATATAATTACTACAGAAATCATATTAAGACATTTTGTTTACTGGTCAAAGTGATAGGCAGCCGTAGTTGAATGAGACCTATGTCATTTTCTAGAGTTAACGGATTATAGTCAGGGTGAAGCACGTACGAAGAAGTTGCAACTTCAATCTGTTCGCTGCCACCACTCAGATGAACTGATCCCAGAAAAATCTGGAACAATGTGGCCCTAAAATTTTGTTTCAGATTGAGGGATCTTCAAAAGTGTTTGATTTACCCATCGACACACTGACCGGCTGTTAAGATCCATTGATTGGAAAGAAGAGAACCGGAACAGAAATATCTGCTGGTAGGGTTTTGAACATAAATTGCCGCAGCGTGAGTGAATTGGGCTGGATTGGCAGTTTGACCCCCGATGATTCGTCCACCTGAAATGTTTCTAGTACTATTTCTTCTAGGAACAATCTATAATCAAATTGTTATTATCTTATTGGTTTTTTATTTAAGGACACAAACCTTTCTCAACGAAGTGGTTGGGTAAAAATTCAAGCAGAAAAATAGTGAAAAGAGCACTATTGTTTTCATTTTTAGAAAAAATATTTGCAGTTTTACAAATTTATAAAAGGACTTGTTGATCGAAAATATGCGATCTTGCGATAGTAGCTGAAGTACGCCTTTAAAAGATTATACTTGTAATATTATCTATAGAATTAATAGGTGAGTATCACACAAACACTTTAAAAGATTACCGTTAAGATGTACTTCTTAGTGAATGATCCCTTAAAAAAAAAATTGAAATTTGCATTCATTCGTAAAAAGCGTGCTGATAAAATATAACTCCAGCGAACTGTTTCCAAAATTTATTACATTATAGTAATAACTATGACTCGATAAAAGAAGCTTTATGTGTAAATTCTCAAAATTAGCTTCAATTATTTTCAATGAAATGGCGGAAAAGCCTATCTGCAGTCGTTCCAAGGACCCCTTTAAAACCATACGTCTAAGTAGTATAAACCCATCGATAAGATAACATTCCAACAAAATTCTACATAAGCTATACTTTTTTTGAGTAAAAAATTAACACAAAAAAATGTTACTTCGATCGGTAACAGTACTTTCACTTTTTGGATTAACAATATCTTGGTGTTTGGCCATAATGTGGTAAGAAAACCATAAAAATTTCAAACTTAAACCATCTTTCTTCTTTTAGGACAGCTTCAGCCATAAAAGTAAGTTCGATAAAATTTGCATATTTTGCCCTTAACGTAACTTTTAGATGGAAGAATTATTGGTGGAACTCCAGCATATCCGGCCCAGTATCCGTTTATGGCAGCCATAACAGTTCAAAGTTCAACTACCAGAATATTTTGTGTAGGGGCACTTTTGAGTAACCAGTGGATTTTAACTGCTGCTCATTGTGTAAATGGGTAAAGTATTTTTAATTATTATTCACTTAAGTGTAATTGTGAAATATATATATATTTAGGGCTGTTTTATTCACGATACAATTAGGGTCTAACAGTTTATCAGAAGCCGATTCTAATCGGGTAACTTTAGCCACCTCCACGTATGTCGTACATCCAGAATTTAATCCAGATACACTTGACCATGATGTTGGTCTCATCAAACTTCGACTGCCAATTGACTTTACAGGTTCTTGCACAAAATTATTTTCCAAGGTTTACTAAATTCTTTTTTAGATTATATCAGAGCCGTAGATTATTTACCATCATCACCAATTCTAGAATTCCAGAACGTTATAGCAGTAGGGTGGGGGCAAGTAACTGATGGTACGTTTACAAAACGAAATTTAGACATAACATAAGTTTATGTGTAAATTTCCAGCTGATCCTAGTCTTTCTGATGAACTGAGATGGGTTCTAATGTCAGCAATATCGAATGAAGAATGTCGATTGACGTATGGAAGTCAAATCACAGATTCTATGGTTTGTGCCAGCGGCAATTATAATGAAGGTCCTTGCCTTGTAAGTAAGGATTTTGTAACTATTTTTTTGATATTAATTTTATAAATGTTTCAGGGGGACAGTGGTGGTCCTTTGGTGCATCTCCTGAATGGAAGTCGTATGGTAGTAGTTGCTGTTTCTAGTTTTGTTAGTGGAAATGGTTGTGAAAGTCCAGATCCTTCAGGATATACAAGGACGTTTCCGTATGTGGACTGGATAAGAAATACTACGGATCTATGGAATAAAAATGTAGAAATTCTTAATTAAGTTAAATTAAATACATTCTCCTACATTTAAAATTAAACTTGAGTTTAAAAAAAATGTACTCCTATATATTATCGAGTTTTATATAATTTTACTTTTTATCAACTTAAAAAATCGGCACGGAAGTTTATTATTAATACCGATAATTCAATTTTTGGATTTTACAATTTCTCGGTTTTCAGTTTTTCTCTTCAATCTTACTATTTTTAAGTATTTCGATTTTTCAATTTTTGACTTTTATAGACTCTTTATTTGTCGATTTTTCAATTAATTGATTTTTCAGGTTTTTTGGTTTTTCAATTTCTCAATTTTTAAATTTCTCAGTTTTTGGACATTTCAGTTTGGGATTTTTCAGTTTATTTATTATTCAATTTTTCGATCTTACGATTTTGCAGGATTTTGATTTTTCAATTTTTCGATTTTTTTAAGGTTTCGATATTTCGACTTCACTTTTTTGATTTTTCGATTACTCAATTTTTCGATTCTTTAAATTCTCAGCTTTTGGGTATTTCAGTTTTGGGATTTTTCAGTTTTAGATCTTTCAGCTTTGGGATTTTTCAATACTTCTGTTCTTCGAATTTCCATTTTTGACTTCTGGATTTTTCGATGTGTCGACTTTTTACATTTTTCGATTTTAAATTTTAGATTTTTCAGTTTTTGAACTTACATTTTTATATATTTAAAATTTTAGATTTTCCGATTTCTCGATTTTTCATTTCAATTCTTCGATATTTCAGTTTTTCAAGTTTTCGAATTTTTCAAATGTTTTGATTTCTTAATCTATCGATTTTTCAACTTTCCGGTTTTAGATTTTCTGTTTTTCAAATGTCGTTTTTTCAAATTTTCAAGAAAGTCAAGTCAAGAAATGGAAAATCACTTCCATTTCTTGACTTTCGAGGGTTTCCATATTCCTGTTCTTCAATTATTTAATTTTTTTATTCTTTCGACTTTTTAGGTTCTCAGTTTTTGGACATCTCAGTTTCCGGATTTTGCAGGTTTTTCATTTTTCAATTTTTCGATATTTCAGTTTTGTGATTTTTCAATATTTCGACTTGTCGATTTTTGGGCTTCTGGATTTGGCGATGTATTGATTTTTTTAATTTTTCGATTGCTTAATCTTTCGATTTTTCGACTTCCCGGATTTAGATTTCCTGTTTTCCATTGTCGTTTTAAATTTTTCGATTTTTCAATGTTTTGATTTCCTGATTTAGTTTCCCATTTTTAGTTTTCCTTTCATTTTTCAGTTTTTCGAAATTTCAGTTTTGAGATTTTTCAATATTTCGATTCTTAGACTTTTCGATTTTTGATTCCCGGATTTTTCGATGTGTCGATTTTTTATTTTTTTGAGTTTTAAATTTTTAAAATGTTAGATTTTTCAATTTCTCTAGTTTTTATTTCAGTTCTTCGATATTTCAATTTTTTCAAAGTTTTCAAATTTTTCAAATGTTTCTATTTCCTAATCTTTTGATTTTTCGGCTTCCCGGTTTTAGATTTTCTGTTTTTCAATTGTCATTTTGTCAAATTTTCGATTTTTTAATTTTTCAAATTTGACTTATAAGCTCTCAATTTTTCGATTTTTCAATTAATCGATGTTTTGATTTTCCCATTTCCTGACCTTCGAGTGTTTCGAATTTCGTGTTCTTCAATTCTTTTATTTTTTGATTTTTCAGGTTTTTGATTTTACAATTTTTCGATTTTTAGAGGTTTCTATTTTTCGACTTCACTTTTTTGATTTTTCGATTTTTCAGTTTTTAGATATTTCAGTTTTAGAATTTTTTAATATTTCAATTCTTCGGCTTTTTTATTTTTGACTTCTGGATTTTTCGATGTGTCTACCTTTTTACTTTTTCGATTTTTCAATTTTTGGATTTTTAAATTTTAGATTTTTCAATCTTTTGATATTTTAATTTTTCAGTATTTCTTAATCTTTCGATTTTTCGACTTCCTAGTTTTAGCTGTTCTGTTTTTCAATTTTTCGATTTGTTAACTTCTCATTCCCGATTTATCGAGATTTGATTGTTCAGGTTTTCGATTTATAAGTTTTTCAATTTTTTATTTTGGCCTATTTCGGTTTCTCAGATTTTCCATTTTCCAATTTTTCGTTTTAAATTGTTCAATTTTTAACTTTTCGATTTTCGATTTTGGCCTACTTCGGTTTCTCAGTTGTTCGACTTTTCGACTCCACGATTTCTTGATCTTTTAATTTTCGATTTTCCAGTTTTTCGATGTTTCGATTCATCAGTTATCCGATTTTTTAAATTTGGGAGTTTCGATTCCTCGATTTTTCGTTATTCGGTTTTGAAATTTTAGATTTTTAAACTTTACATTTTTTCGATTTTCTGATGTTTCATTTTTCCATTTTCAGTTCTTCGATATTTCGAGTTTTCAATGTTCCGGTTTTACGATTTTTTAAGATTTCGATTTTTCGATTTTTGGAATTTTCAATTATTTTAATTTTTCATGTTTTTTTCTCACTGTTAATATCATACAGTGTATCGAAAACAACCACAAAAATTGCCACTAAAAACATTAAAAAAAATTCATACAAAATAGAACAGGGTGTTTCCAAAACGTTTTCCCGAAAAAAATCCATTGGGTTATTACGATTTCAACAATATTCTTAGTTTAAGACGTTTTGCTAGTATAAAATACAAATAAATAATTACTTCTTAATTAAACAAAATATGTAAAATCATCTAAATATGTACCAAAAATATTCACTTAGTCGTTTTACATGTGAGACAATAAACTAAAATAAAATTATTTTCTGGTTTGATATTCAACTTCAGACAAATATTTCAACGAATTTATTTATATCTAGGTATTGCAAAAACCAACACGATACAAATATAGATTGATCCTTCCTTTTCCAAAATTATAAACAAAATCTCAACAAACAGAGTATAACAAAACAGTAATTGGTTTTCTCCGAAGTGTCAGAAGCTGTCACATTTTAACAATTCTTATGGAAGAGTAGACGACTCTTGCCGATTAAAAGTAAACAGTATTGTGACGACACTCCAGTGAATAGACGGCGGATTGGTGACGGTCCGGAATTTTGCCGATATCGCATGGGGGTGGCGTGCCTCAGTGTCAAGCCTTGGGCCTACTAGTGCCGCTGAAAAATAACACGTTTGGCCTACCTAGACTTATGAGGTCACCTTCACGCCACCCGAGACATGAATTTCCAGGTGTCTGGTGAGCGCCCGCGTAAACAACAAAACCGAGGACAATTTCTAACAATAAATCGGAAACAAAAGACTGTCGGGGACATTTTTTTATTTGTCTTATTGAACAGCGTCAAAATCTTTAATCCCAGATATCTGTAACATTTCTGATCCAATTTACATACGGATACGTCCTTGTATATCCAGACGGATCTGCACTTTCGCAACCATTGGCACTGACAAAACTAGCAACAGCTACTATTTCCACACGACCTCCATCTTGGACATGTATTAATGGACCGCCACTATCTCCCTAAACACAACATAACAAACATCAAAAACATAAGTTCAAGATTCGTACTTACAAGACAAGGACCTTCGTTATAATTTCCACTAGCGCAAACCATAGTATCTGTGATTTGAGCTCCATACGTTAATCGACATTCTTCATTAGATATTGCTGACAATAGAACCCATCTCAGTTCATCCGAAAGAGTAACATCGACTAAAAATTTAAGCATAGATGTTGGAATAGGAAAGATCTAGGTTGGATTATGTGTAGCCTGCAGAAATTTTAACCTCAAACAATGTTTCTTTTTCTATTTCTGGTCAAAATAATAATATTTAAACAGTCAGTTAACAACTTACCATCGCTTATTTGCCCCCACCCTACTGCTTGTACACTCTGATACGCTACAATTGGGGATGATGGTAAATAACTTGTGGCTCGGATATAATCTAAAGAATATTTAGTAGACAGTGAAATATAGTTTTGTGCAAACACCTGTAAAATCAACTGCCAATCGAAGTTTGATGAGACCAACGTCATGTTCGATAGTTTCTGGATTAAACTCTGGATGCACCACATACGTGGAAGTGGCTAAGGTTAACCGATTAGAATCTGCTTGTGATAAACTGTTGGATCCTATTGTATCGTAAGTAAAACAGCCCTATGTTGCATAATTAAAAAATGTGAAAATGATAGTAGTTAAAAAATACTTTACCCATTTATACAATGAGCAGCAGTTAATATCCACTGGTTATTTAAAAGTACACCCACACAAAATATTCTGCTAATTGAAGTTTGAATTGTGATGGCTGCCATAAAGGGAAACTGGGCTGGATAGGCCACAGTTCCACCAACAATTCGTCCCTCTAGAAGCTGTGTTAAATACAAATAGTCAAATTTTACTGAACTTACTTCTAGGATTGTGAATATCCTGAAAGAAGAAAGTTAGTTGAATTTTGAAAATTTTGATCGTTTTCTTACCCCAGCATGGCACAAACACAAAGTTGCAAATGCAACAACTGCAAACAATGTTACTTTTCGAGGCAACATTTTTTAGAGTAAATTTTTGACTCGAAAATGCACAATTTATGTAGAGTTCTGTTTAATGTTATCTTATCGACAGGTTTAAAATTACTTAGGTACGGAGTCTTAAAGGTGTCTTTGGAACGACAATTAAGGCAGGCAAAAATCCCGGCTTTTGAATTAAATATGCTTAATTCAAAATCCGAGATCGGTTTGACTATTAAAAGTCAAGAAATTTTGGATATTATTTTATACAATTAATATAAATAGTACTATATTTTAAACATAATGTAGATGAACTATTGTCATATTAAATTATAAAGTTATTTGGACAATAATAAATTCGAGATAATAAATTTGAACAAAAGTTTTTTGAAATAGTCGATTTTTCATTAAAATTTTTTTTTTTTGTTCTGATAATAATCTGACATATTATAAAAAATATCAGATGTTATCAGCACGCTTTATCTGGATGAATGCAAATGGAAATTTCTCGTTTTTGAATGGATCATTTCCTAAGCAGCCCATATTAGTGATAATCTTTTCAAGTATTTGCCCGGCACTTATGATTCTGTTGATAATATTCTGAATTTAATCTTATAAAACACATTTCATCTGTAATCGTAAGATTGTGTACCTTCACTATATCAGTCGATTGTTAATTTTTGCAAAATCTCTCAACCAAACCATGAAAACTGCTGTATTGCTTTCAATATGTTTCTGCTGCGCATTTTATGCGCAGCTAATCCATTCAGCAAGGTGAGAGTTTTAAGATTTTTCCTTTAAAACCATTTATGATGATAATAATTTTGTTAAGATCGTTCCTAGAAAGCACCTTGGTGGTAAATTGATGATATCAAACATATTGTAAAGGTTTACTGGTAAAATTTTAGGTGGAACGAATCATTGGTGGAAATGTTGCCCATCCCCTCCAGTTTCCCTTTGCGGCGGCAATTTATGTCCAAACTCCTACCAGTAGATATTTCTGTTCAGGCTCTCTTCTTTCTAATCAATGGATTTTAACAGCGGGCAATGTGTCGATGGGTAAATTTAACATTTTGAAGTCGTTTTCGTCAAATAATTGATTGTACAATTGTAGAGCACTCTATTCCAAATCTTTCTGGGATCAATTCATCTGATGGTGGTGACAACCGAACAAATTGAAGTTGCAACTTCTTCGTACGTACTTCATCCCGAATATGACCCGCAAACTCTGCAAAATGACATAGGTCTTATTAAACTTCGTTTGCCTATTACTTTCACAGGTATTTGTGTAAAATTTCTTAGTATAGTTTCTGGAGTTTTACTTAATTTGTATTTGTGATAGATTAATTCAACCCATTGAAAGGCTTCCAGTATCTGAGGTACCAGATTACGTTTCAGCTTCAGTTTTTGGATGGGGGCAGATTTCTGATGGTAGGTTTGTTCTACATATCTGAAGTATATATAGTTTATTTTTCAGAGGATGCTGGTCTTTCTAATGCGCTACAGTGGGTTCGCGTTGTAACTGTAACAAATGCTGAGTGTTCAGTTACATATGGAAGTCAAATTACCGACACTATGGTTTGTGTTGAAGGAAACTATAACGAAGGAACATGTTACGTAAGTGTCATATTATTAATAAAATTAGTTTCTTATTCTATATTGTTCCTATATTTATTATTTTGCAGGGTGATATTGGTAGCGCTTTGATTCAGTATTATAGTACCGGACACTCAATTCCTGTTGGTATTGCAAGTTTGTTAGTTTCAACGGTTGTGAAAGCACAGATCCCTCAGGTTTACAAGAACTTTCCCATACAATGCATGGATTAGAAATATCACGCAACTGGAGCTTTAGACATGCAATTTTTATTAATGATATAAATTCTAAATAAATTAGTTAACAATTTTTATACTATTTTCTTCGTCCCCTTTCGTTTCTTTTGCTCTATCTAAGACATACATAATAATACTGTCTTAGTAAAAAAAAAGTTTGTTTTAACTTATAGCGAATTAATCTAATCCCAATTTTTTTCTCACTGTTAACATTTAACCATCAGTTAACAACGAGGTTCAGAATGAAGGATTAAAACACTATCTATTAAAGTAAGGAAAAAATGAGCAAATAAAAAATTCAAAATGAATAAAAATAATAAACGAAAACTTACAAAAATATGTATGAGAATAGCATACTTTTGCAGAAAAATTATACTGAATGCACTGAAAACTCACGTGCAACACACTGAAATTGAAATTTTATCGTCGAAAAATAAGTTTGAGCCTCTTTGGGCTTTGGGGTTAAATAAATTTTTAATAATCAATAGACTAGACTGTCGAAAATAATAATTCTTAATATTTTATAGTTTGAACAATTTTTAAACTATCAAAGTGTCTAAAAATATTGAAGCTGGCGCTAACTTAAGCTACAGCTGTGTCAGAAGATAAATCACTAGTTATATAATGGTGGTTTCAGTACAATGAGGTCAAACTGAGTTAGAACCTCAGCAAGACAAGTAAAAAAAAACAGGATTAAACAAAGAGAAAAGAATGACAAAAAAAAGACATATAAAGATAACAAAAAAGGAAGAAACAAATAGATAAAAATCGCAAGCGATAAAAGGCGAAAAAGCGAAAAAAATATGATTAAAGACAAACAAAAAGGCAAAAAAAGTGGAAAAAGGTGATTAAAAAAAGAACAAAAAGAACGCGGCAAAAGATAACTACAAGACAATGTGACTAAAATGGAGTGGGCCGTTCTGATTTATTCTATAAAATAAATTGACTCATTTCTTAATTTTTTGGACCACTTATTTACGCAAATCTAAAAAATATGAATGCAATGATAAATAACAAGTAAAAACTCATCATATTTTGCACACTTTACTTGGAATTTATTCCGCAAAATTCTGAGATGACGTCATTAATTTTTTCTGGGGAATAATAATAATTTTGATTAACGATTTCCCATGCTCACAATAACTTTAAAACGTCTGTAAGATTTCAAAGTATTCAGTTTTGCAATCCTTGATTTAATTAAGAAAATAAATTGACTCAGTCAGTAATTTTTTTGAGACACCCTGTATAAGCAGATCTAAAAAATATTAAAGCAGTAATAAATCGCAAGCATAGACTCATCATTAGAGAGCGGATTTTATGAAATTTGCATATCCTTTATTTTTTGCATATAAGTCTTGATATTTAGTATGTGAACGAATCATGCTAATTAAAAATGAATACAGCTATAAAAAAATTGCATATTTGCATATATTTGCCTTCTGCTGCATATTTCACGTAACGGGTGCATATTTTGCATATTTATCAATTTTTGTGCTAATTTAAAAAAAAAAAGTCATTCTTTTGGCATTTAACTAGAAAGACGAAATTTCATGAATCATTGCAAATATTCTCCTGAGCTTCAAATAACTAGGAAATGTTTGGGTTATATGGTTGTTTGGAGAAATCACTGGGTGTTAAGCCATCCTTCCAGGTAAATTCAGGCCCTAATTACTTTTGGAAACACGGTTCATTCCCAATATTTTTGTTCGTTACTTAAGTGTATTAATGGTGTGTTTTATGGTGGTCGAAGGCACGTTATCCTATTATTTTTCATTGTGAGTTTGCATTGAAAGCATCTAAGGTAATACAGGTGTATCAATATGTCAAAGATAACTTAAATTAATTTAATAATAATAATAAACTTTATTGCCCAACAGAGGTACTCCAATTACAGGACAACATAAATTACTAGGAATGAACAATAGCGTAATTAAAGCTATTAAACTAAAACTAAAACTAAAAATATATAATATATTATAATACATAGTATTACATACAAAATGAAAAATGAAAAACAGTAGTGAAATGCTCTAGTTAAATACAATTAGCAAGGTGCGACATTCTACTAACAGGGGAGTTCCTGAGAACGTTGGTCCTTGGCCTAGGTACAAAAAAGCTTACGGAAAAACGGGAACCCATTCTTGGCACTAAAAAGAAGACTTCGCCTAACAGGTCTTGACAATCAATATAATTGGAAAGAAGTTTGAAAAAAAAATTTCACTGCTTGTTGATTACGTCTTTTTGTCAATGATGTAAAGGAATGTTTTTCTAACAAAAGTGTGTAATCCGTGCCTCTTCCAGGATAAACTCCATTAGTCTTAAATGATATGTATTTAAGAAGAGTTTTCTGAATCCTTTCCAACTGAAGTTCGTAACAGTGATATAGTGGAGACCAGACTACACAAGCATACTCTATTTTGCTTAGAACCAATGCATAATACAAACTTTTTATCACGTTACTGTCATGAAATGTTTTAGAGGTTCTCATAATAAAACCAAGTAATTTGTTGGCTGATCTGCAAATCATATCAATGTGACTGGTAAATGTAAGCTTTTTGTCAAAAATTACACCAAGGTCTTTTATCGTCTCTTTACGTTCTAACTGATAGTGGTTAAGTACATAATGTGTGTTAATTAGGTGGATTTTTCTTGTGTATGACACAAAGCAGCATTTGTCATAATTAAGAGGAAGTTTGTTCTGGATACACCAGTTAAACAGTATGTTAACGTTCTCCTGTAGCAATAACATGTCTTCATCATGGACAATTGAATGAAAGAGCTTAAGATCATCTGCATATGCTAAAGTCTTACACGTAAATGAATTAACCAAGTCATTAATAAATATGTTGAAAAGAAGGGGCCCTAGGTTTGATCCTTGAGGGACTCCAGATTTTGATACATATTCGTAAGATGTGAAGCCATTAAAGTGAACATAATTTAAACGGTTTGAGAGATAGGATGTCATTAATCTTAAAAGCTGCGGGCATAGTCCAAATGCACTTAGTTTTGATAGAAGTATATCATGATCGATTTTGTCGAACGCTTTTGAGAAGTCCACATAGATGACGTCTATCTGAGTATTTCTATCAATAGATTTACAGATGTCTTGAGTTATACATGACAAATTGGTGACTGTAGATCTAGAAGACATAAACCCATGTTGAAAAGGAGAGATGTAAGATCTAATTTTGTTATAAATAACTTCATATAGAATTTGTTCATAAACTTTACTAAAGATGGATAATATCGCAATTGGCCTGTAGTTCTTTACATCCAACCTATTGCCGCTTTTTAAAACTGGTACGATACGAGCTCTCTTCCATATTTCAGGAAATGTTGACGTTTGTAGAGATAGATTAATAATTTTTGACAACGGACGCGCAAATACATATCTACAGTCTTTTATAAGAAAAGATGGCAACATATCATCACCACAGGTTTCCTTGTTTGCGAGTCTACGTAAAAAGTTGAAAACATCTTCTTCAGAAACACGACTCAATATAACCGGAGGTAAATACGAGTGAACATCTACTGGTTTATAGGAAGACGAGCTTGCAAAGATTTTTGAGAATTCCGAAGCGAATAAATTTACAATTTGTTGAGGATCATCATATGAATCATTATTATGTTTCATAACTCCAGGAATTCTAGTGTCCTTATTTTTAAGACGAATAAACCGCCAAAAGTCCTTTGGTTGACTTAGTAATGAGTTCTCAGATCGTAACGTGAAGGCTTGATATGCTTGTGCAATCTGCGTTTTGATTAGTCCTCGCAGTCTATTGAATTCTAATAAATAGCTTTCATTTTTGGTGCGCTTCCATTTATTTCTGTGTCTTTCCTTTATTTTGATGTTTGCTTTTATGTCAGGAGTATACCAAATGGGATATTTGGAAGTGTAACATTTTACTTTTGGTACAAACTTATCAATACTTTTATAAATATTGTCATAAAATAGACTAAGTGCCTCATTAACGTCTGTTGCAGAATCCAAAAATGACCAATTTAAGTTTATGAAGTCATCATACAAATTTATAAAATTTGCTCGTTTAAAATTGTATTTAATATTGTCAGCGGATGGAAAGGATTGCACAGTTTCAACATCAATTAGTGTTGTATTTATAGATAGCGCTGGATGATGCCGATCTTCTTGGACCCATGGAAATGCTTCACGATCAACATTAATTATGGATTTTATATTGGTTAAAATAAGATCTAACGTTTTACCATTGCTGTTTAGAACATTATTGTGTTGGTTGAGACCCATAAGAGAACAAAAGTTAATAAAACAACGAGTTTTTGAACACGTAACTCTAGAAGCAGTGTCAGTTGTTAACTCAGGTAAATTAAAGTCACCGACCATAATAAATGATTTGTCTAGTAATATTGGCACTAAAGCGTCAATGAAGGAACACATATCTGCAGATGAAACGTCTGGAGGAATATAAACACTTACAAGGTAGATGGTATTTGTTTTTATAGTGCCTTTACAAATGACAATATCAACTAAGGGTGCGATATCATTAATATGAGAAGTATTTACACATTCAAAGAAATATTTGTTTAAATAAGCGATCAGTACACCCCCACCAGTGGAGCGACCAACTGATTCAGAGCGTCTATCACAACGCATGACACTGTAAGATTGTGGAAACAGTTCATTATTAGTGATAGAATCACATAGCCAGGTTTCAGATATTATTACAAAATCATAAGCCGAGTCAGAACTATTAACATAAAAGTTATGAGCGAAGGCCCCGAACATTTTGATAATATATATTTATGTCTTGATGAGATGGAGTACAGTTGGGCATTTTTAATTTATGTATTAAACCTTTTCCTGAACTTATTCTTCAAGAAGGAGCTGTGTTTTGTCGTGCCTGCTCTATTTTTTACATCTGTGGACGTAGTATGCAGTTTTTCTATTTACAAATACATACTTTAAAATCACGGGAAAACTTTTTGTTAGAATATTCGAAAAATATTTAAAAATAAAGTGTCACCAAAATAGTAATTAAATAGTCGATTTTTTAATTTGTTCTGTTTATATTTATTCTGAGTATAAGAATATTACCTTTAAAAATGTGATATATGTGTTTGTGAGATGTAATCAAACACCTTGCAATGTGATTTATGTATTTTTTGTAATAAAACGTAAGCTCGGGAAACATATTTTTGTAATTTGTAAATAAATTTAGTTTGGTTATTACGCTCTCTTTTAATTTTTGGAGCATATGCAACTGCATATCTCTGCATATATTAAGAAAGTTACTGCATATTTGCATAAATTTAGTGCATATCATATGATCATATTTGCCAAAATTTTGCTGCATATTTTCCGCTCTCTACTCATCATACATTGCACATTTAAGATAGGATTTATTCGGCAAAATTTTGAACTGACGTCATCAGTAATTGATAAGATAAGACTGATTTTAGCAAATAACATAACCTCTAAGAAAAGAGAGGGTGGATGGGCGGGGCTAGTACTTCCTAAGACAAGACTTGTTTCAGCAAATGACATATCCTATGGGAAAAATAGGGGTGGGTGGGCGGGGCTAGTATTTTATAGATAGCTAGCATTTTATAAGATATGACTGATTTTGACACTTTTGAAATTTTCAACCATTTTCGAAAATTAGCTAAAGTCATTTGAAATTCATTTTCAATCCGAATTTTCGCGAGATTTCTAATCCGCCATAGTATAACAAAAAAGTTACGATTAGCCCTTATTTTTTACTTTTTTCATATTCAAGAATCCACACCCACTCGACAGAAGAACATAATTAGCCCCACCCACCCACCCTGTCTCCATTTCAGTGATTGATTTTATCTGTTCTTAATCAAATGAATGATCTTTTACTGAACAGAAATAAAATTAGTCGTTAAAATGAGAAGAGCGGGGGTGGGCGGGGCTAGTTTCTGGTAAGATAAGACTGATCTTGGCAAATGGCATACCTTCCAAAACAATAGAGGGCGGGTGGGCGGGGCTAGTACTTGCCAAGATAAAACCGATTTTAGCAAATAACATACCCTCTAAGAAAAAGAGGGTGGGTGGGAGGGTCTAGCATTTTATTAGAGGACTGATTTTGACCATTTTTCAACCATTTTCGAAAATTAGCTAGATCTTTTTGGTTACCCATAGTGTATTATTTGAGGAGCCCATGAAAATTCTTTTTTTGTTAATTAATCAAAAGAATTTTGAGAGATGAGCAAATTTATTTTGATCAAAAATTTACCATGCTTATGATAACTTTAAAATATCTCCAAAATTTCAAAGGATCCGGTTTTGCAGTTCATGATTAAATCATTAAAATAAATTCACGCATTAATTTTTTTTAAACATCCTGTATAAGCAAATTTGAAAATTATTTTTGCAGTGATAAATCACAAGCATATACTCATCATATTTTGCACATTTAAGATTTATTCGGCAAAATTTTGAACTGACGTCATCAATTTTTTGGAGAGAACTAAACATATTTTGAATAAAAATTTGTCACGCTTATCATAACTTTAAAAGATGTGCAAAATTTCACAGCATTCGGTTTTCCAGATTCTAAATTAAATTCAAAATGTTGTTTTCTAATCTTGATTTTTTTCCAAAAATCTGGACGTTTTGGGTAAAAACTCAACACGGCTTCGTAAACAAGATGTGTAGGACTATGTTATTTTATACAATTTAAAACCCATTTACTAGGTACAATTTTGAAGTGACGCCATCACATTATTGATGGGGACAAATTTTGGTTAGCGTTTTACACACAAACAGGCAGATGGACAGACGGACAGACAGACGGATAGACAGATGGACAGACAGACAGACGAAAACGGGAGATTTCTTCGACTGTCATGAAAGGTAGAGAAAAGTAAAAGTAGAGAGTTGGCCGACGGACTCGATTACAATACTTCTTTTGCTAAAGTAAAAAGGGAAAAGAAATCCGTAATAAATTTAACAAAATAACACAAAACGCGACAAATAAATGGCGAAAAAACCGGTCAAAAAACGCATTAAAAAAGTAGCAAAAAAGGACACAACAAATATGATAAAGAACGACAAAAAGACATAAGAAGATGACAAAACAATGATCAAAAAAGGGGAGACAAAAAGTGACAGAAAACCCTTCAAAACATGTAACAAAAAGCGGACCAAAAATAGACAAAAAAAAAGAAAAGCAAATAAAATTCGACACATATAGACGAAAACGAACGTACTCTAGGGATCATGAAACGTCGAAAAAACATAAAAGTAGCCATTCTTTTTTTTTAATGTAAAAACGCCACCCACTTTTAAGTTAGGACAAATATATCGGTTTAGATAAGTTTAGAATAATACTAATAACAGTATTAACTAAAACAGATGTATGAAGGTACTACCTATAGAGGAACATCTCGATAAGGAAAATTCAAATGAGATTCAAAATTTTCAGGTCAGGTCAGGTCAAATAAGTTTTTAGAAGAAATGAAGAAATAAATTCTGTAATAGTCCAATAATTACACTATGCAACAAATTAAAAAAAAATAAAATTCACAGAATGCACAGTATGTAGTTAAAATTTCTTACCTCAAACTCAATTGAGGATTATACTTGAAAGAATCGTATCACATCAGGTTTCAAAATGAAAAGCGTTTATTGAATTTTTTGAAATCATACAAAATTATAAAACAAAACTTTATTTTTCATTGAAAAAGGTCTTTTTTTTTCGAACGATTGACATTCCTATTGTAGCCAGATCTCGCAGTATCCCTCTGAAGACACCAACAGAAGTCTGCAAGCATGGGTGGATACATAAAAGCGATATTTTTACGATTAAATGCAATCAAGTGTCCCAAAAAGTACGAAAAACAAAACACCCGTTATCTATATTTTGTGATGTGATATGAGGATAAACATTTTTTTCTTTAGTATATGGAGTATAGCTACCCAACCTATCACATCAGGTTTCAAAATGAAAAGTGTTTATTGAATTTTTTGAAATCATACAAAATTAATAAAACAATACTTCATTTTTCATTGAAAAAGGTCTTTTTTTCGAACGATTGGCATTCCTATTGTAGCCAAATCTCGCAATATCCCTCTGAAGACACCAACAGAAGTCTGCAAACATGGGTGGATACATAAAAGCGATATTTTTACGATTAAATGCAATCAAGTGTCCCATTAAGTAAGAAAAACAAAACACCCGTTATCTATGTTTTGTGATGTGATATGACTATAAAACATTTTTTTCTTTAGTATATGGAGTATACCCAACCTCAAACACCTATCTGAACTTTCTGTGAATTTTTTAGTGTTGCATAGTGTTACAAATACAATCCGAAAACGGCGACTATAGATCGTATGGGAGACGATAAGCAAATAAAGGATATCAGAAATTACTAGAATTTTATTGGACGTTAAACGAATAAAAGAAACGTAAGAACTTATTTCAAGAACGTGTCCAATTCACTCTTCGTAAACGTGAATGTTACAATTAAAATAAAAACGTGTGAGACTGTTAATAGCGTTTTAAATTTCAATGGCCATATTTCATTGTGTGCCCACTTACAGATAGTCTTAATAGTGGTTGACATTAGTATTACAGATATTATCTTAAAAAAAAGTAGTAAAACTAGTAAGTACCTATAAAGCACTTCACTTCCCATGTAGAACTTGATGATTATCCACAGGAAGATGGATGATTGATTTTGATATATGAGCCGATAATATCGATTATTTCTTTATTCAATCATAGATATTAATCCTGTGATAAAAACGCTAAAATAAATTCTGATCCCTACATAGATAAGTATGTAAATTGTTACAGGAAAACCGAAAAGAAAGCAAAATATTTTAAACTTTTTCCAAATTAATTTTCATCAAAAAAATGTCTTTCTTCATGTTTCTTCTTGCCTTTTGCTTTAATTCCCCTTGCTTTATTGACTCTTTTTTCCAAACCACTCGCCCTTTACTCATAGCTAGTGGATATATTTCCACTTATGATAACTTTGGTGCATATCGGGCACCAGTTTTTTTACATGGTCGAAGTAGGTCATGAAAACGTGCCGCGTCTCAGTTTTGAACTTGACTAAATGCCCAAGGACGTAGTACGTACGCAAGCACTAAGAAAGAAAACGAGTGTTTTGTTGTTTTGAGCTTGGATGAACGCTTTGACTACCATATAATCTGAAGGAATTTAAACTTCCAGTTAAAAGGCTGTAAAGCTTACTCATAAAACACTGCAAACTTGCTTGTCATTTTCCAAACAACAAAAATACTAAGGCACTATTTAGTTTTTATAGTACCTAAATTACATGAAATTCTAAAATAATTAAAATATTATTTCTATAATAAAATCTTGATAAGATAAACAATTTGTGTAGTGCAGTTGACTATTATAAATGTCTTTACTATAAACACTAGAATATTTTGTTGTTAAAATGCATGTGAATATTATTGCAGCGTTTCTAATATTATCAACTTTAATTGTTGTCCACCATGCGGTAAACACACTATGACAAAAACAGTGTCATTCCTATATTAATCCTCATGTTTTCAGGAAGAGATTTCTAGAGGTAGAAGCACCGATAATCGACAATTCAGAAAATTATTATAGTTTGGCATTTAATCAAGTTTAAATCACTCTTTTTAGGTTCAAGAATAATTGGCGGAACTAACGCCAGAGCCGGACAATATAGATTTGCCGCTGCTATCACTGTTCAAACAGAAACTAGCAGATTCTTTTGCGGTGGATCTCTTATTACAAACCAGTGGATTTTAACTGCCGGACAATGCGTCAACGGGTAGTAAATTTGACTTCAAACTTCACTTACGTGACTGAAATATTTAGGGCCACACTATTTACAATTCAGCTAGGGTCTAACACACTAACTGAAGATGATCCCAATCGAGTAACTGTCGCCACGTCCGAGTACGCTCTACATCCAGAATTCAACCCAATAACACTGGAAAATGACGTAGGGCTCATCAAACTAAGACTTCCAGTAGAGTTTACGAGTGCGTAATTTTTATTTTTTTATTTTTTTCTCAATAGATGAAGTTTTGTTTTAGGCTACCTTAACACAATATACTATGAAGATCCGACCCCGGTAGGAAATAAGTCTAGTCTCTTGTCAATAGGATGGGGACAGACTAGTGATGGTAGATAGTAATTCCATTAACAACAATTAAGTATACTGAACCATTTTAGACGATCCTGAGTTGTCTGAACATCTTAATTATGTTCAAGTTTCCTCAATATCCAATACAGAATGTAGATTGACATACGGAAGCCAAGTTACTGATTACATGATTTGCGTCGCTGGATCTTTTAATCAAGGAACCTGCATTGTAGAGTAAGGTTCTGGTTTTTTATTTAATTTTAATGCCACACATTTTAGGGAGACACAGGTAGCGCCCTAGTACAAATTGGAAGTAGAGGAGCAGAGGCGCATAGAGGAATTGCGAGTTTTGTAAGCGGAAATGGCTGTCAAAGTACTGATCCTTCGGGATATACAAGAACACATCCCTATCTTGATTGGATACAAAATACAATTCTAGCCTGAACGAGATTCTTATATATTACAAAAAGTTAATAAATTCGATAACACATTAATGATTATTTGTTTATTTGACAAAATTCGATATTAGTTTAAGTGCAGAACAGGCTGCTATATGACAACGAAAGTGTGAGAGAGAAAAAATATACAGGGTGCCACATCCTAGTCTGGACATAGCGAATTAATTAGTGATGCCTTTGTGGAGGTCTAAGAGGGCTATCGGCCAGTATTTTTTTCAAATCGTTGAATCGCGCTCATTTTCTGTAAAAAGGTTTTAAAAATCGTATTTTGAAATTCGCGCGCGATCCGATTTGTCACGAAATGTTCCGTCGCACTGTCGAAGCGATCGCGTCTTTGGATTAACCATGCAAAATCCAAATGTCAAAGTGAAATTAGAAATTATTCTCAGAAATCAACGAACAACTCAAACTGAATTATTTCATCCAGAGTGATGATTATTGTAGGATAAATTAAACGGAATAAATGCACAAATTAATCCATGCGCCTTAGATCGTATTTCGCAGTTTTATAAGGTCTAATTTCGCCCTACATAGGATTTCTTCTTGGTTCTAAAACCGACGTATCTGCGCTAGATTAACTCGTAAATTTTTCGACTTTTTTATCTTACAAAATATGAACAAAAATTTTTGTTTCGTCAGAAAAAAAATCGACCAATGAAAATTTAGCTTTGTTAAGTTAACATGTATTTATAACGTCATTCTAACAAAATAATAACGTAACTAAGAAACAATAAAGGTCGTAGAAATGAACCTTGAACATCTGACATGCATAGACGGGAATTTAAAAAATGGTTACTGATAGAGATTAGATCAAATTTAAAACAAATCTGTCCTATCCCATGTGTGCTAATTTTAAACAAAACAACTGGTGATTAATGGAATCAAAAGCTTTTTAATAATCCTACGAAAGTCATGCTAAATTTAAACATTGATCTTCCCTGCAGCGTATTGTTCTTGTTTAGATGCATATCTTAGCAGATTGAATTTTATTGGACTTTAAACGAATGGAAAAAACGTAGGAACTTATTTCCACAAGGTTTCAAATTCACTCCTCGTAAACGTAATTTTGACTACTAAAATAAAACAGTTTGAGACTTACGGACTTTCAAATTTCAAAAAACAGAGAAATCAAGTTTTAAAAATCAAAAAATTGAAAAACCAAAAAATTGGGAAGTCGAAAACCCAAAAATTTTCAAAATGCAAAAATTAAAATATAGAAAATTGAAAAATTATTAAATCGAAAGATAAAACAATGAAAAAATTAGAGGTCTGAAATTTGAAGATCGAAGAAGTAAAAATGGAGAAATCCAAAAATCACAAATTTTAAAAATCGAAGGATTGAGACATCGAGAAGTCGAATCATCAAAAGATTGAGAAATAGGCCAAAGTCCGAACATTGGAATGTCAAAAATTGAAAAAATAAAGGTTAAAAGAAAAACGCAAACTCTAAAAGTTCTCGATAAATCCAGAAACTGAAAAATTGAAAAACTGAAAAATCGAAAAATGGAGAAATCGAAAATTCTAAAAATTGAACAATTAAACTATCAGTAAAACGAAATATCAAAAATCCGAAAAAATAAAAAACTGAAATATAAAATTCGAAAAATTGAAAAATTGAAGAATCGAATTATCGAAAAATCCCAAAACTGAAATATTGAAGAATTGAAAAATGGGAGAAAAATTAAAGAATCAAAAAATTGCAAAATCCCAAAACTGAAACAACAAAATTGAGAAATTGAAAAATTGATAAATCAAGACATCGAAGTCGAAAAATCGAGGTGGAATAATAAAAAATTTAAAAATTGAAAAATTGAAAAATCAAGAACCTGAAAAGTCGAACAATTTAAAAGTCGATAAATCGAAAAATGGGAAAAACAAAATATCGAGAAATCAAGTTTTAAAAATCGAAAAATTAAAAAACCGAAAAATCGAGAAATCGAAAAAACAAAAATTTTTAAAAATTCAAATCTCAAAAGAAAAAATTGAAAAAATTAAAAATCTGAAATTTAAAAATCGAAGGAGTAAAAATGGAAAAATCGAAATATCAAAAATTGTAAAAATCAAAAGATTGAGACATCGAGAAATCGAATCATCAAAATATTCAGAAATTCGGAAATCGAAAAGTCGAAAAATCGGAAAATTGGAAAATAAAAAATTAAAAAAATCGATACATTGAGAAAACGAAAAATTGAAAAATCGGACAACTGAAAAATCGAAAAATGGAGAAATCGAAAATTCTAACATGTATTACAAAAATTGAACAATTAAACTATCGAGAAATTGGAAAATCAATAAATCGAAATATCAAAAATACGAAAAAATAAAAAACTGAAATTTAAAATTCGAAAAATTGAAAAATCGGAAAGTAAAATTCGAGAAATCAAAAAATCTAAAAATCGAAAAATTGAAGAATCGAAATATCGAAAAATCTCAAAAACGAAATATTGAAAAATTGAAGAATCAAAAATTGCAAAATCCCAAAACTGAAATAACAAAATTGAGAAATTGAAAAATTAATAAATCGAGACATCGAAGTCGAAAAATCGAAGTGGAGAAATCAAAAATTTAAAAATCGAAAAATTGAAAAATCAAGAACCTGAAAAGTCGAACAATTTAAAAGTCGATAAATCGAAAAATGGGAAAAACAAAATATCGAGAAATCAAGTTTTAAAAATCGAAAAATCAAAAAAACCGAAAAATCGAGAAATCGAAAAAACAAAAATTTTTAAAAATTCAAAAATCAAAAGAAAAAATTGAAAAAATTAAAAATCTGAAATTTAAAAATCGAAGGAGTAAAAATGGAAAAATCGAAATATCAAAAATTGTAAAAATCAAAAGATTGAGACATCGAGAAATCGAATCATCAAAATATTGAGAAATTCGGAAATCGAAAAGTCGAAAAATCGAAAAATTGAAAAATCACAATGAACCAGAATCGGAAAATTGGAAAATGAAAAATAAAAAAAAATCGATAAATTGAGAAAACGAAAAATTAAAAAAATAGGATAACTGAAAAATCGAAAAATGGAGAAATCGAAAATTCTAATATGTATTACAAAAATTGAACAATTAAACTATCGAGAAATTGGAAAATCAATAAATAGAAATATCAAAAATCCGAAAAAAATAAAAAACTGAGATTTAAAATTCGAAAAATTGAAAAATCGAAAAGTAAAATTCGAGAAATCAAAAAATCTGAAAATCGAAAAATTGAAGAATCGAAATATCGAAAAATCTCAAAACTGAAATATTGAAAAATTGAAGAATCAAAAAATTGCAAAATCCCAAAACTGAAACAACAAAATTGAGAAATTGAAAAATTGATAAATCCAGAGTTCAAAGCGGAAAAATAAAAAATTTAAAAATTGAAAAATTGAAAAATCAAGAACCTGAAAAATTCAACAATTTAAAAGTCGATAAATCGAAAAATGGGAAAAACAAAATATCGAGAAATCAAGTTTTAAAAATCAAAAAATTGGATAACCGAAAAATCGAGAAATCGAAAAATCAAAAATTTTAAAAATTCAAAAATCAAAAGAAAAAAATTGAAAAAATTAAAAATCTGAAATTAAACAAATGAAGAAGTAAAAATGGAAAAATCGAAATATCAAAAATTGTAAAAATCAAAAGATTGAGACATCGAGAAATCGAATCATCAAAATATTGAGAAATTCGGAAATCGAAAAGTCGAAAAATCTAAAAATTGAGAAAACAAAATGAGCCAGAATCGGAAAATTGGAAAACGAAAAATTAAAAAATTAAATTTAAAAAAATCGAGAAACGGAAAAGTTCTCCATAAATTGAGAAAACGAAAAATTGAAAAATCGAAAAGTAAAATTCGAAAAATCGAAAAATCCAAAAATCGAAAAATTGAAGAATCGAAATATCGAAAAATCTCAAAACTGAAATATTGAAAAATTGAAGAATCAAAAAATTGCAAAATCCCAAAACTGAAATAACAAAATTGAGAAATTGAAAAATTGTTAAATCGAGACATCAAAGTGGAAAAATCAAAAATTTAAAAATTGAAAAATTGAAAAATCAAGAACCTAAAAAATTCAACAATTTAAAAGTCGATAAATCGAAAAATGGGAAAAACAAAATATCGAGAAATCAGGTTTTAAAAATCAAAAAATTGGAAAACCGAAAAATCGAGAAATCGAAAAATCAAAAATTTTAAAAATTCAAAAATCAAAAGAAAAAAATTGAAAAAATTAAAAATCTGAAATTAAACAATTGAAGAAGTAAAAATGGAAAAATCGAAATATCAAAAATTGTAAAAATCAAAAGATTGAGACATCGAGAAATCGAATCATCAAACTATTGAGAAATTCGGAAATCGAAAAGTCGAAAAATCGAAAAATTGAGAAATCAAAATGAGCCAGAATCGGAAAATTTGAAAATAAAAAATTAAATTAAAAAAAATCGCGAAATGTAAAATTTCTCGATAAATTGAGAAATCGAAAAATTGAAAAATCGAAAAACTGAAAAATCGAAAAATGAGAAATCGAAAATTCTAATATGTATTATAAAAATTGAACAATTAAACTATCGAGAAATTGGAAAATCAATAAATCGAAATATCAAAAATCCGAAAAAACAAAAAAGTAAAATTCAAAATTCGAAAAATTGCAAAATCGATAAGTAAAAAATTCGGGAAATCGAAAGATCCAAAAATCGAAAAATTGAAGAATCGAAATATCGAAAAATCTCAAAACTGAAATATTGAAAAATTGAAGAATCAAAAAATTGCAAAACCCCAAAACTGAAACAACACAATTGAAAAATTGAAAAATTGATAAATCGAGACATCGAAGTCGAAAAATCGAAGTGGAGAAATCAAAAATTTAAAAATCGAAAAATTGAAAAATCAAGAACCTGAAAAGTCGAACAATTTAAAAGTCGATAAATCGAAAAATGGGAAAAACAAAAATATCGAGAAATCAAGTTTTAAAAATCGAAAAATTGAAAAACCGAAAAATCGAGAAATCGAAAAATCAAAAATTTTAAAATCCCAAAACTGAAACATCAAAAAATTCAGAAATCGAAAAATTGAAAAATTGGAAAATCGAAGTAGAATAATTGAAATTTTAAAAAATCGAAAAATTAAAAATCAGAAACCTGAAAAATCGAAAAATTAATTAAGTCGAGAAATCGAGAAATGGTGAGATCAAACAATCGAGAAATGAAGTTTTAAAAATCGAAAATCGAGAAATCGAAAAATCAAAAATTTTAATTGAAAAATTAAAATATGGCAAATTGAAAAATCGCTAAATCGAAACATAAAAAATCAAAGACAGCGAGAAATCGAATCATCAAAAGATGGAGAAATTCATAGAAAAGTCGAAAAACCGAAAAATTGAGAAATCGAAAATTTTAAAATTATAAAAAATAAAAAATTAAAGTAGCGAGAAAATTGAAAAGTCAGTAAATCGGAATATCAAAAATCCGAAAAAATTAAAAAATCTGAAAGTTTGACTGAGTTGCCACTTAACATTGCTAGATCCATCTAAAAGATTTTAAGGCTTACTCGTAAATTTGCTGGTAATTTTCCAAGCAACAAAAATACTGCGACACTGTTATTTTTTATAACATCTAAATGACATCAAATTCTAAAATAATTAAAATATTATTTCTATAATAAAACTTTGATAAGATATCTAAACAATTTGTGTAATGCAGTCAATTCCTATAAATGTTTTTTTTTCCTACAAACACAAAATATTCTGTTGTTAAAATGCATCTGAAAGTTGCGGCATCTTTTCTACTACTACTAGCTTTGATTAATGTCCACCAGACGGTAAATACATTCTAGCACAAAAGTGTCATCATATATATCTTAATACTGATCTTTTTAGGAAGAGATTTCTAGAGGTAGGAACATCGATAACAGACAATTCAGAAAATTATTATAGGTTGGTGTTTAATCAAGTTTAATTTCCTCTATTTTTAGATTCAAGAATAATTGGTGGACTTGACGCTAACGCCGGACAATACAAATTTGCCGCTGCTATCACTGTTACTACAGAAACTAGCAGATTCTTTTGCGGAGGATCTCTTCTTACAAACCAGTGGATTATAACTGCCGGACAATGCGTTAACGGGTACTAAATATATTTTAGTTTAACTTTGACTGAAGTGTCTAATGACTGACATATTTAGGGCAACGCTATTTACAATTCAGATAGGGTCCAACAAATTAACCGAGGATGATACCAATCGAGTAATTGTTGCCACGTCAGAATACGTTATACATCCAGAATTCAACCCAACTACACTGGAAAATGACGTAGGACTTATCAAACTAAGAATTCCAGTAGAGTTTACAAGTACGTAAATTTTATTTGATTTTTTTCTCAATAGGTACATAAAGTTTTCTTTTAGACTACGTTAACACAATATACTATGCAGACTCCACTCCAGTAGGAAATTCTACTAGTCTCGTGGCAATAGGATGGGGACAGACTAGTGATGGTAGTTACTATTTCAATTAGTCCACTAGCTTTAACACTTAAATGTGTACTAAATGATTTTAGACGATCCTGAGTTGTCTGAGCATCTTCAGGGGGTTCAAGTAGTCTCAATATCAAATGAAGAATGTAGATTCACATATGGGAGCCAACTTACTGATAACATGCTTTGTGTCGCTGGATCTTATAATGAAGGAACCTGCATAGTAGGGTTTTTTCTGCTTTTTTATTCAGTTTTAATATTTAATACGAATTGTAGGGTGACACAGGTAGCGCACTAATACAAATTGTAAGTAGAGGAGCACAGGTGCACACAGGAATTGCAAGTTTTGTAAGTGGAAATGGCTGTCAGAGTACTGATCCTTCGGGATATACAAGGACACATCCCTATCTTGACTGGATAAAAAGTATAATTCTTGCCTAAAAGAGATTTTCACTTCAATAAAGAGTTTCTCAAAACAAAATTTTCTAAAAATAGTGGAAATTATTTCGTTAATTTGTTTTAGTGCCGGCGCAGCAAAAAGTAAAACTTTTTATTAGGATTAAAAGTTCAATATTTTTTGAGGAGCAATTGATATTATATATACATATAACATATATTATTTCTTCTCCAACCGAGAAAAAAAAAATTGAAATCGGAAAATTTAGCCCTGTTCGCATTTTTCATATTAGTGTTGACTTGATGAGTTTATGAAATTTTCATAAAAATGAGTTCAAATGAAATTCTAAAAGTACCTGCAGATATATTCTGTGCAAGAGAAGTTTATTTGAATTTGCTTCCACCAAGGTCTCGTGAAATTTATGAATTTGCCTATAGACGTTTCATGAATTGGTGCAAAGAAAAAAGTTGGCAATCTTATACAGAAGATGTTCTTGTGGTATATTTTTGGAATTTATCGACTAAAATGGGACGATCAAGTCTTCGGGCACAATATTCAATGTCAACTTTCATCAATCAAAGAAGGCAAAGGTATTTACCAAAGGGCAAGTGGATCACTTTCTAAATGTAGCGCCAGATATAGTAATTCCGGTGAGAGATTGGGATTTCTTGACAGTTGACATGTAAGTTGGCATCAACCTAACAGAACAAAATGCGCTAAAATTCCTACGCTGTCGCTGTCCCTGTTACAAATTTAAAACTACTGAAGTTCCATTACTGAGATTGCCTTTTTTTTCTTAATATGTGTAGTCATATTTTCACAACAAGGCACTTCTGGATTTTGGATTCTGGATTCTTAATTATGGGGGCTGACCATAGCCAGCCGGCACTTAGGCCTCGCCTTTAAGCCCATTGTACCTTCCCCAAGTCTATATCAGGGTGTTTTCCCGCTCCTCTACTCGTCAAGCCACCCAACTGCTTGAATGTACCTGAGTAATGCAAAGGGTGGAAACTCCCTGATTTTTGCCATACTAGGCCAGATGTCCTCTAGTATGGATTCCCTGTAGGAGGCTAGGGCTGGACATTCACGAAGAATGTGCTCAGCTGTTTCCTCTTCTTCATTGCATCCACGACAAATTGGGTCTATTACCACCCCTATCGTATGTAGATGTTTGTTAAACTGGTAATGTCCCGTAAGGAATCCTACCAGTTTACGCAGTTTGTCTCTTGAAAGTGAGAGATAAAATTTCGTCAACTTACGGTCTGGTGTTGCCATACAAGCTCTACTTTGGCGACAGCTGCTCAACGTCGCCCATATCTGCTCATGGTGTCTGTGGGTATATTACTTTACGAGTTCGTTCGAGAGGTCGACCGAAGGCGTGATTGCCGGTTCGGGTCCCCAGAAGGGCATGCGCGCGGCTCGCTTCGCCATCTCATCTGCCCTCTCGTTTCCTTCGTTGCCACTGTGTCCTTTGATCCAACAAAGTTCCACACTATTCCTCGGCGTTACATACCTTAGCGTTTGTCTGCACTCCCAAACCAGCCCGGATCGAACCATACAGCTGTCCAGGGCTAGTAGTGCAGACTTGCTGTCAGTAAGTATGCGTATTGATTTGTTGCCGATTTCACGTTCAGCAATGATTCTAGCTCCCAGCATTATTCCCATCAGTTCTGTTTGTAAGACAGACGTGTGGGTGCCGAGAGGTACACTGATTTGTGCGTTCAATTGTTCGGAGTAGATGCCGGCTCCTGAACCACTATCTGTTTTGGCACCATCGACATAGATATCAATGTCGGCTCGTCCTTCTGAATTATCATTCGTTGATATTCTATATGTCTTCTCATACATTAATTTTGTGCCCATTCGGTCACAACCCATCCTTAACAAGGGTATTCTGTTGAACGCCTCCGTTAAGATCCGAGTGTGCTTCGTTGTGCGGTCTTGCTTGTACCATACTCCCAGAGTGTGAAGTCTTAGAGACGTCGTCATTGCCGCTTCCTCTATGTAAAGGTTAAGAGGTGCTCAGCAAAGAAGAGTCTCCAGCGCCGCTGTGGGAGTGGTCCTCATTGCTCCTGTAACACTGAGACACGCCATTCTCTGAACGTGTTCAAGTTGCAGGGCTGTTGTTTTTTGTCTGGCTCTGGGCCACCAAACTAAAGCTCCATAGCATAGCATCGGTCTGACTATTGCCGTGTAGATCCAGAGGGCGATCTTGGGATTTAAACCCCACGACTTTCCCACCACCCTACGACATTGCCAAAGAGCCGAGCGTGCGTTTTCCACTTTATCATCTACATGCTTCTTCCAATTCAGTCGCCAGTCCAATACAACTCCCAGGTATTTGACTTCGTCCGAAAGTTGAAGCGTTGTGTTAATTATTTTTGGCATCTGTAGTGTGCCAATTTTCCTTTTCCTAGTGAACAGGATTAGTTTCGTCTTCTCTCCATTAACGGAGAGGGTATGCCTGCTGCACCATTCTTCGACTA
Source organism: Zophobas atratus (assembly GCA_022388445.1). Lineage (NCBI taxonomy): Eukaryota > Metazoa > Arthropoda > Insecta > Coleoptera > Tenebrionidae > Zophobas > Zophobas atratus. The sequence goes on along the minus strand of CM039445.1, from coordinate 49,050,157 downwards.
TTTTTACTGCAGCTTGCAATATCTCACATAATGCATCTGCGTTTTTTCGTGTTAGCAGAATGACTAGATCGTCTGCGTATCAGGCTGTCAACGACAGTATCCCACAGTACAGGAGAGAGAACTCCTCCCTGAGGACATCCCCTGCCCTGCCTGCAACAGCCTCGATCTCAGTGCCACTTACATTAATCAGTATTTACCTATTCCTCAGCATACCGGCCACCCACCTACTTAGGGTGGAGTTCACGTCGTGCTCTCGTAGGGCTAGTTCTATGCTTTTGAAGGTCGTTTTATCAAACGCTCCTTCAATACCCAAAAACATTCCTAAGGTGAAGAGTTTGTTCTCCATCGCCCACTCTATACGGTTTGTAACTGTGTGTAGGGTCGTATCGGTGGATCTTCCTTGGATGTAGGCACGTTGGTTCGAATGTAGAGGTTGCTTGCTCAAAGCAGTGTCCCGAATCTCTTTTTCGCTTAGTCTTTCTAGCGTTTTCAGCAAGAATGATGTTAAGCTAATTGGTCTGTAAGATTTAGACAAGGCGTAATCTTGTCGTCCTGACTTAGGTATAAAGATAACCTTTACTTTTCGCCATGCATTCGGTATGTAGCTGAAAGCCAGACATGCCCGAAGCATTGGCAACAAAATAGGGCGTAGTCTGCTCATTCCACTCTGCAGGAGGGCGGGATAAATACCGTCAACTCCCGGAGATTTATATGGGGAAAAGCTGCCCACTGCCCACTCCAGTCTTGCCTCCGTGACTACCTTTGCCGCCAGCGCCCAGTCCTTCTGAGAAAGTTGAGTACCGGCTACATCCCTTTTGGAATGGGAGGTAGTCCTTGTGCTACCTGGAAACATGGTCTGCAGCGAAAGTTCTGCGGACTCTTCTAAGGTGACTGTAAAGGTACCATCTTCTTTCTTTAGGAAACGTAGTTCATGTGTATGGTCCTTCGAGAGAACTCTCTTCAGCCTTGTGGCCGAAGCAGTCGACGTTATGTCGCTGCAGAAGGATCTCCACGCTTCCCGTTTCCTATTTCTTAATTCTTTCTTAAACTCTTTCCGGTACTCTTGATAGGCTTCCCAGTCTTCAGTTTTCTTAGTGTTTTTTGCTCTATTGAAAAGTTTTCTTAGCCCCGTTTGAAGTAGGCTGAGCCTTCGGTTCCACCATGGTGTACCATTGCCCAGACCCTTCCTTCTTCAGTAGGCAACTTTTTTCATACGCTGACATTAGAGAGTCGTTGATAATGGTCAAGGTTTTCTCTATGTCTTCTGTCGATTTGTATTCTGTTGGTATAGACTGCACGGAGGTCCCCAGTCTGTCGTCCAGTTCTTCGTTGTATAAAGCCCAGTTCGTCAGCCTAGGGTTCCTGTAGATCTTTATCTATACCTTTTAATATATACATAATCCATCTATGGTCTTACACTGACGCCTCTTTAGAGACGTGCCATTCCAATATAAATCGTGAGATATCCCATGTAGCCAGTGTAATATCTATTACTGACTGACTACGCGATGTTACGAAAGTTGGTTCGAAGCCTCGGTTGAGAATCTCTAGATTTGTTGATAAAAGATACAAGGCACTTAAAACATGTTTAAAATGATAAATCTGTATAGGGAAATATCGATTTTGCAATTACGATCCGCCCCTTAGTGTGACAACCAATGAAAAATTCATCACAATTGAGATCGAGACAGATGGGTGGGGCTTCAGTTTTGGTTTTCTTTTTTAATTAATACACCTAGGGCCGGTTTATAGAAAAGCGAACTAAATACTTAATCATCGATTAATTTAGCACAAGATTAAAATGAGGAATATGAGCCCATGATTGGTTAAAACATTCACGTTGCCTAAGAACAGACCTCAGTTAAAAGTTAAACGCAAATTAACTTTAATTTCGCTTTCTATAAACCGGGTCTTAGTTTTCTTTGTATAACACGATTAATTAAAAACAATTTCACATGGTAATTTCTGGTAGGAAAGTAAAGATTTTACAATTAACCTCTGCCCCTCGGTTTACAACGAATAAAAAAAATCATCAGAAATGAGATAGGGCGGGTGGGCGGGGCTTATATTTTGCCTTTTTTTTTTAATATACGTAGCCATCTTTTCACAACATGAAACTTAGAACATGATGGGTCGGAGCCTAATTGCAAAATCGATATTTCCTTATACAAATTTTCCATTTTAAACATGTTTTAAGTTTCATGTTGTGAAAATAAGTCTACACATATTGAAACAAAAAGGCAAAACGTAAGCCCGCCCGTCCGCCCTATCTCAATTCTGATGTTTTTTTTATTAACCGTGAACCAAGGGGGCGGGGCGGAGCTTAAGTGTAAAATACTTATTTCTTTACAAGAAATTAAAAACATGTTTTTAAGTATCGTGTTGTTCAAAGAATGCCGTGTATATTGTCATGAAGATAAATGACGCCTCGCTTCCTCTCGAATCATGTGATGGTGGTATTTGGAGACGGGGTAGCATTATCCTGCTAGAACGGAAATGTGATTGAACTAAGACAAGTGGGGAAAATTGCTGTTCTAGCGGGATGATGGTTTCCTGGCTCCAACGAGAACCCGAAACGGAGAGTTTGTGAGTGACCATCATCGCAACAACTAGACCCCGGAACGATATAAGTACCATCTTAGATAATAAATCTAGTTTAAAATTTTATTTGGGAGTTTACTATTTGGGGTTCCTGGAAAATTGAGCTTGGGTCGTGACAATATTAAGAAAAAAAGGCAAAATATAAACCCCGCCCGCCCGCCCCATCTCAATTGTGATGATTTTTTTGATTTACGGATTTTACAATTATAAAACTTCATTACTACTTAAATCAGGGCGGGTATGGGTGTGGCTTAATCTTTGGCTTTAATTTTTTCTTAATATATGTACATAGTATTCATTGAATAACACGATACTCAAAAACATGATTGACATGGTAATTTCTTGTAGAAGATAATAAGGATTTTGCCATTAAAATTCGTGCCTTTGGCTTTCGACGATTAAAAAAAAAATCATCACAATTGAGAGAGGGTGGGGCTTATATTTTGCCCTTTTTCTTAGTATACGTGGTCGTATTTTCAAAACAAGAAACTTAAAACATGCATACAACAAACGTACAATTCTTGTAGACAAGTACGGATCTTGCAGTTAAGCCCCTCCCCTCGAACTGACAACGAATGAAAAATTCATCACAACTGAGAATTGAGATCGGGGCGGGCATGGGAGGGGCATAATCTTCGGCTTTATTTTTTTCTTAGTCCACACAATATTCTTTGAAGAACACGATACTCAAAAACATGTTGTTTTAATTTCTCGTAGAGACATAAGGATTTTGCAGTTAAGCTCCGCCTTTTGGTTCACGACGAATAGAAAAAAAATCATACAATTGAGATAGGGCGGGTGGGCGGGGCTACATTTGCCTTTTTTTTTTCTTAATATGCGTACACTTATTTCGACAACAAGAAAAACGTAATCTTCCACTTTTTTTCTACAACCCCTTTAAATACGGCAAAAGTTGACCATCAAAGTTACTATCAACGGCAACTTGGCAACGGCTCTAGGAGATATTTCAGACTTTTCTGTCACTCAATCTCTCACCGTACATAGTATATTACATATTTGATGATGATTATGATGAAGTTAAGCCATATCAAAAATATGTAATCCAAAAGAATAAAACTTAAAACAGTTCAGGTTGTTTTGATATTAGGAATTGCAGGCGGATGTCGTTGTGAGGAACTGATCAATTTAAAAATGAATGACACTGAGGATGTAAAATCAGCCTCCCAAAAAGTTCCCCTTATTTACGGTTTTGGGAGAAAATTATTTAAGGTTTTTTCAAAACTATGTTGCTTTGCGGCCTCCAAATATTGAAGAACGATTGTTTTTAAAATTTATTAATGGAAAATGTCATCGGGTAGTTGTCGGTATACTCAAAACCAGTGCCGTGCTTCAGGAAATCGCAAAATTCTTAAAACTAGAAAATTGGAAAGAATACACAGGATACTCAATAGGAAGAAATTCTGCCACAATTCTTGTGGATGCAGGGTGCCCTGACGTGTCTTAAAAGATACGGAGGTTAGAGATCCAGCACAGGCTACTGAAACTTTGTATTCTTTACGAAATGTAAATAATTCCTCTGATACTTCTGTCAGTAATTTAATAATTAATGAAAATGTCGTGGACTATTCCAAGAATGACACAAATTCTAGTTCTGGGAGCTTATTTATTTTTCACAGTTGCTCAGATTGTACATTTAATATTAATATAAATAAATAATTTCAGTTCTTATTCTCTATTCTTCTGATAAAAATATAGCCAATTTTTTTCCTAGTAACGGGAACGTTAACCTTGCAGACGGTTGAAAACAATGTCATAATTTTATGACGGTTGAAGAAAATAGTTATTTACAGTTTGAGTGCGGTAGGTAACATGGGACCGAAACCTGCAAAATGCCTAACGCACGAAAATTGTATTCAATTTTTTCGCCGACATTGATTTTATTTTAAAAAGTATTTATTTTTAAAAATATTTTTCGAAGTGGAAATAAATGAAGTGACAGTTTCGAGACTTGACGCACGACCTTCTCTATTAACTACGGCCTGCTCAATCGACCTGAATTTCATTGTTTTTTTGATTCTGAGAAAACGCAAAATGTCGCCACTTTGGCGCCACTTACCCGTTAACCGTCAATTAATTTTAGACCATCAACTGTCAGTTTATAGGTTAACAAGAATTAGGAAACACTGGAAATTTTGATTTAAATTTATAATAGATGAAACCATTAAGCTACATGTGTACTTCAGAGGGCGTTTGCGAGAAATAATTCCAAAATCAGCCCGTAAAGCCATAGTTGGGCCTGCCCTCAACGTGGGTAAGGGTATCGTTTTTACCTAGTTTTTCCGAGTTTGTGAGCGACTCCCACAATACGAACGCATTTCGAAATGCGACAATGATCTCCGATAAGTATGTTTTACGTGTATTTTTTTCGTAATAATTCAATTCATTGTAATAATAGACCTCTGAAATTTGAAATGACAACTTATGATTAAAGATGGTATAAAATCAAAATCAGAACTCTCGTGAGAGTTGCGCTCCAATGGACACGTACCCTTACTTCTAGAGAGACAGAATGTGGTGAATAGAATCAACATTTACTTTTCCTAATTCGGAAAATTATTTAAAAAGAAAATGGTTGGCCGCACTAAAGAGAATGATTTTTGAAACTTCTGCTAACCATAGCGTATGTTCTATATTGGTCTACAGTTATTGTAGTTGATGATAATTATTAAAATACAGATCATCAGTTAATGCATATTATCTTTCACTGTGCGAATTCTAGCAGAAGCAGACATTGAAACAAGCTATTTTCATGAGAGGTCTGGACAGTTTCTTTAGTTCATCCACAATCGAAGCAGGGTGAAAATAGCTGTTACATACAGAATCAGTTTATAGAAGCGAAACTAATAAATTTGGTAAAACTTTACAAAAGGCACTTCTCAATTTCGCACAAACTGTTTGTAGGTTTGGCAAAATTTGTACACGGAAACTACAATAAATAACGTGGGAATAGCATCACGTTTCAGCAATTTTCTTCCTGATTCAGATGCTTTAAAACATGATTTCAGGAAATGTAAACTGCAAGCAACCGTTTTGTCCGATAATCTTGGGCACTCATCTACAATTTTTCGTATTCAGAAGTGTCTTTTTTAATAAAATATGTCAAACTTTATGCAAACAAAAATAGGTACTTAATAAAAATATTTATTGAAGATTTACCGGTATTAGGATATATTTTTCCCAACCATACTTGTCTTAGCTTAAAATTAGAGGGAAACTCATGAAAGGATCTTGAAGGATCTGTGGAGAAACACGACGGAACACAACAAAACGAATAAGGCATTTTAAAATGCGAAACACAACACAAAGCACTAAAACAAACGTAAACAAAAACAAAACGAAACGGCGATTGTAAATCTCGGATCTATTTAAGCCACAAATAAACTAAAACAGATTAGACACAAGAGACACGTTGAGGAATGACAAATACTCCTGTCACAATTTTTGAAAATTATCTAGTAGTAGGCAGGTGTCTTTTTTGGCGTTTAACGGGTAAGTGGCTCTACGCGGAGAACACGAAAACTAGACGATTGAGCAGGCCGTAGTTAATAGAGAAGGTCGTGCTTGACGTTTACTGAAGGAACCTATAATACCGACATCCATGAGATGGCGCCATGTGATTTTTTTTAAATAATTCATTTTTTCTAATTCAAAAGTTTTGATTGAACAAAACACTATGTAAAGTAGTGTTCTAGTATGTTTTCTTTTATTATTTACACAGAACTTTTTTTATTAGAGCTTCTAGAGGCTAATGCATATTGAGTTACTTTGACACCTAAAGGCGGTAAAGCAACGGTAAATTGATATTTGGTGCGTAAAGTCATTGTTACGCGGCATATCAAACGTGTGTGAATGTTTTGTTTAGATGTCAGGAAGGGAAACGTTTTTTTACTTGTTCCTCATTTGTAAACATCAATTTACCAAGTCACTGTATTCAACATGAAAATGTCACTTAACTGGCTATAGCCTGTAAAAAATGTTACTGGCTGCCAGTAAAATATTTACAGCCCTGCACGTTCTCATACCGCCATGTATTTTAAACATTTTAAACTATTATAAGTTAAAATGACAGCCAAAATTAATTCAGGTAAATTTTCATTCACAATTGCTGCTTCCTCAGTAATATAACTTGCGCCACACTCATTTCAATACATCGAAAACGATAAATCGAAAAATCTAAATGACAGAACTAGACAACACAGTAAATGCAATGACAAGTGCCATGCTGGCGTGCGTTTCCAAGGCAATACGTCTAAAGCTCATACGATGTTTCTTGAAATATTGGACCTTCTAGAGTTTTTAATAATCTATAAATTATAATAGTTATTTACAAGTGAGAAACAAATAAAATATTGAACAATACACGCAAGGTAACGGGTTTTTACTGGCTCCAGAAGGTGACTGTCCGCCAGTAAAAACCCTTTCACCATGCTAGTAATGTTAAATACTATGAACTGCTCACGGTTCCAACACAATTTAATGTCAATAATGGAAATGTCCCCGTAAAGCACGTGGAAGAAAATTCACTCCTTCAGACTCAACTCATTTTTAAAACGATATGTGTACCTACTTATGTAGATTTCTGGATGTTTTTATTTAGATTGTTACATTTCCATAGATCATATCTTCTTACATAAGATTTTAAAATAGTTCATTAATGGCATTAAATTAGTCTATAAACATTTTGGCCATTTTGAGAGAAAGAACTGAAAGTTATTATTTGTTAATTATTTCTTACAGCTTGAATTGGAACATTTATTTTAGAAATATTGTTTTGATTTGAATTATATTCAATACGGGTTTATGAATTGGGAATTTATTTGGTCTACGTTGTGATTTCTGTGAACTCATTTTGATAAATATTAACTAGAATTAATGCATATTATCCGTTCGCGATCTTTATATAGTAGGGTTGGCCATCAAAATCTGGTGAGTTTGTTGGTATTCGATGCAGAATTAACTGCTTTTATTTTTAATTTTTCTATAATAAAGGATATTATTAAATGTTAAGTTTTATCATCTTCAAGACAAACAATATACAAAACTCACTTAACATACACCTTGTAAAACTTTTATGACTTATGCGGCTTAACCCAAAGCACAAAGTACAATTCTTTGAAACGACATCATCAAATTGTTGGTGGGGATGGTTAACTAAATTTTGGTTAGCGTTTTGCCATCTCCATGATATTCTTATTGTATATACATACAAAATTTGAAAACAATCGGTCGAGTAGTTTCGGATATTATATGCTCGTATTTTTTTTATCAACTATTATAAAATCCGTAGTTCTGATGTTATCTCATAAAATACCTAATACGTTAAATGTCTGATAGTGTTTTATGACATTTTTATGGCACCAGTGAGAGAGATTACTAATACATTACACACAAATTAAGATATATATACCTAGATACAGTGAAAAATTCTACTCGCTGTAGACCTGGCTTAGATTTATTATCAAGGAGCATTACAATTTTTTTCATTTTTAACGTCATAAAACTTTATTATTTTACAATACGGAAATAACTGATACTATATGTTTAAACAGCTACCAAAGTTACTAAGTACACCATTCATATAAAATGCTCTAATCTAACAATAAAATCGAGTAATTATTACAGTCTCATTCGTTTTTTTTTTTTCGAATTGGCTGTTTCAAAAATCACATTAAAGCATTGTTTTATGGGTTGGTATTCCTGACTTCATAATGTGACATAAATCAGATTTGACAGATAATTGACATTTGTCACGACGGAAGGATTTTCATGTTATTTTTGCGCACATTTTGCATCCAGGTCTATAATGAAAAAAAATCCATAACGTAAATCTGGTTTAATAGTAAAATCCGCTCAACTGTTCAAATGTCCACAACCAAGCGGAAAAAATAAGTGGAACACAAATGTTTGAGCTTTTTAATTTAATGTCAAACTTGACATTTATCACTTGACATTTGTCGGAACTCGGTGTGGCCAATATTCGACAGCATCGACAGTAATTTACATGGCCACCAATTAAATTTATTTTGGTGACTTTATTTTAATAAAGCGTTGAATTTCCTCAGATTAAGAACGTTGGTATACTTTTTCAATTTTATTGATTCCTTTCTTCTCGGAATTATCTAATTTATAACTATAGTTCTACAAGAGATCTCATTGTTTTATGGAAAAAAAAACAATATACTAAGTAAAAATAAATGGAATTTTCCATCATCGTATACTAATAAGTCGGTATCTATACTATAAGTAATCACATTTTGAGACTGCGAGCACTTGAAAAGAAATTTAACTATAGCTGCTGCAATATTATTTATTTTTTTATGGTATAATTCCAAAAAAAGGAAATAAAATACACATTTCTACAATAAAATATTGATAAGATAAATTTATGTAGTGAAGTTTCTATGCACGTTTTCTGTGGTAGTACAAAAAAACTGACTGTTTAAAATGCATCTAAGACCTGTGTTAATTCTTGTATTAGTATTGTCTTTGACAGAAATCCACAATGCGGTAAATACAACAGAAATATAAATAACCTTGCAAAATATTGATAATTCTAACTTTCAGGAAGCAACTCCCACAAACAAAAGAATTAGTAAGTGCGAATCTACAACCTTTCTTAGAAAAATCAAATTAAAAATCAATTCAGGTTCCAGGATAATCGGTGGTACAAATGCTTACGCAGGCCAGTTTAAATTTGCCGCTGCTATAACAGTTCATACAGAAACCAGTAGATTCTTTTGCTCGGGAGCTCTTATTACTAACCAATGGATTTTAACGGGTGGTCAATGCGTTAATGAGTACTACAGATTTTTAAGTTCCACAGTAAACTTAATGTGATAATTTTTAGAGCTACTCTATTCACAATCCAGTTAGGGTCAAACACACTCAATGGTGATGACTCAAATCGGGTGACTGTCGCCACATCAGAATACGCTTTGCACCCAGATTTTAACCCAGCAACACTGGAGAACGATATAGGGCTTATCAAACTCAGAATTCCAGTAGAACTTACTGGTACACGTTGTCAATTTTAGTTTTTCCAGTAATTAACAACCTTTTTTTTGTAGATTACGTTGATACCATAGATTATTTGCCTACGGTTCCAGTACAAGTTGCGACAAGCCTTTTGTCACTAGGATGGGGACAAATTAGTGATGGTAGAGGGATTTCTTGAAACCATTGACATACAGATATAAATTCTAGTGTATAATTTTAGATGATCCTGAGCTGGCCAACCATCTCAACTGGGTTCAAGTGACTTCATTATCCAACAACGAATGCAAGCAGTCCTACGGGAGCCAAATTACCGACAATATGGTTTGCGTAAGCGGAAATTACAATGAAGGAACTTGCATTGTTAGAACATAACTTCTTGTATTTAGTACCATTTATAACACTCAAAAATTGCAGGGAGATAGCGGTGGACCACTGGTACATGTTGTCAGCAGAGGCCAAATGGTACACACTGGAGTCTCAAGTTTTATAAGCGGAAATGGTTGCCAAAGTACTGACCCTTCGGGTTATACAAGAACATATCCGTACCTTAATTGGATAAAAAATATAACCCTTATTTAATAAAGACTTTTGATGAAAAAACTAGTTGAAATAACGCATTGTAGTCGCAGATTTCTTACTGTACCACCATTTTTTTAACAAGACAATAGAATTCCGTTATCGGAACACTTCAAAACAAAGGATTAGTAAAATAACTTTGCAAAAAATGCTAAAAATGTGTACATACGTTCAATTTATGATAATTGATAAGATAAGAGTTAAAGGTAGCATTAAGAACGTGAAACAATAAAAACAGTAAAAGAAGAACGCCCAGATTAGAATAAAACATGAAATTCCTGCTTCTATTGTGCATACCTTTAGTGTATGGTTATATCGTACCTGAGGTGGGTAATATTATAATTTTTTCCTAACTAATATTCTTTTAATTTTAGACAAAAAATTCTACAGTACGAACCAATTTCGGTAAACAAAGAAAATTTTAGTTTATAATATTTTAACACATTCTTCCTACAGGAGGGCGTATAATTGGTGGTGAAATTGCCAGAGCCAGTCAATTTCCATTTGCTGCAGCTATATATGCCACTTATGAAACAGGTTCTTTTTTCTGCGGGGGAGCTATAATTGGTAACCTATGGATTCTGACAGCGGCACAATGTATCAATGGGTATGTACTACCCTGTATCTTGTAACTGCATTGTCCATTATTCTTTTTTCCAGTGCTACACAGTTCACTATTCATCTCGGGTCAAACAGTCTGAACAATGCGGACCCAAATCGTGTTACAGTAGCAACTTCCACCTACATAGTCCATCCAGAATTTGATCCAGACACACTGGAACACGATATTGGATTACTGCGCCTTCGACTGCCTGTAGATTTCAATGGTAGTGCAAACATGGTCTGTCAACAGTATATTGTCACTAACACGACCTTTTTCCAGAATACATGACTTCCATAAGTTTGCCAGAAAGAAGTGTCACAGACTCCGCAACAGTCACAACGATTGGTTGGGGGCAAGAAAGCGATCGTAAGTCTTTGTAAAAAGTTTCTAATTCCTCTATATTTTCTGGATCTATTTAAGAAAACCCAGGTCTGCTGGATAATTTACACTACGTACAATTGGCTACAATATCCAATACAGAATGTAAACTGTACTATGGTGATCAAGTTGCAGATGACATGGTTTGCGTTGTTGGACAATTGAACGAAGGAATTTGTACCGTAAGCACACCAAAAATATTATAAAATGGTACCGCCAAGGTGTATGTTTTTTTTGCAAGGGTGACAGTGGTGGTCCATTAATAGAATACCGTACTGAACGAGCAGCTGTTCATGTTGGTGTCGCTGTTTTTGTTAGTTCCCAAGGGTGTGAAAGTACTTTACCATCAGGATTTACTAGAACGTATCCATACGTAGACTGGATTAGAAGTGTCACGGGTCTAGTAGCATAACAAAAAGAAGAACGAGTATTTTAGTTAAATATCGTATCACGTTATATTATTATTGTTTTATTCGTTTTACTGAAAAAACAAAAAAAGTCGATCTCAATAAAGTACATTTAACATCTACTTGTTGTTTATTTCTGTACTCTATTAACAACAACGAACATCACCTTTAGCCACATCGACGGCAGTTCGAAGAATTTGGGGCAAGGTAGGGCTGTTTCGGTGCAAAATAGAAAATAATACTCTGATGAACATTAAAATTCTTCGGTCTTTAATGCCTAGCCATCAGCCACAAAACTAACTAATTAAACAGAATTTTCGGCTGATAAAAGGTAGAAACTAAGCCCTCTCAAGGTCGTCCTGTAGCCTCTCTGGTGGCGATGCTGGCTAGACGGTGCTGCTTCGGCTCCTGGGGAGGCGATGACGCTGAACTTGGGATGCTACGGTACGTGCGTTGAAAGGTGGTTTTTTTCTACACAGGTAAAAAAGTCGTTAAGAGGTCTGTAGCACTTCTTCACACTGCTCTTCATAAAACTAAATAAAGTTTCGGAGCGCGGTTGGCTTGGTTAGAATGTTGAAACGGTAGTGTTAATTTTTTTTCTCATAAGTTTTACAAAAGACAGTTCTTTTAACAAAATCGTGTAATTAGTGTAAAATCAGTTTATTAACTATTTTCTGATCTTCTGAAATGATATATCTAACTGTTAACGTAAAATACACAAATCACTTATTCAGATTTAACTTATTGACAACGATATATCTAAAATTCTGATGGTTTTTCCTAAGTTATTATTTGCATTTCGTACTTTCTCACTTCAGATTTGAAATACTACATCAGTAGCAACTAACTGCATATGATACAGGTGGAACTTGTTAGCTTTAATTCAGTTGACTTATACCAATTTCTCTCGCAATTGGGCAACGGCCCAATATGTGAGAATTTTCTAAAACAGTCTCCAAAACTCGGATCTCGTCCAAATGTTAGTGGTTAAAACACTTTGCCGTTATTCACTCCAAAATTAAAATATGTCCGTCTTTCGGTGTTGGTAAATGAATATCTTGGCATTTTTGCAAATAATTTTCGATTGCTCAAAACTGAGAGTGACATAAGAATGCAAACTTGGACATGAATTTATGCTATTGCTCAGGGTGGTTGTTTGGGCTCATCGGGACAGGCTCAAATTCGTCATTAACGCTAATCAATGTACTCCTGACTCAAAGCTTATTTTATGTTATGATTTACGTACGACGACTGTTCTATAATTTTGAACATTATTCTTAAACAACACGTTCAATGCGAAGTGTTGATGGTTTACAGAATCTTAGGGGTCCTGGCGTCTTTTTTTTAATTTGTGATGTTCCGGTTTTTGAAGAAAAAATCAAAATATTGTAAAACCGAAAAATTGAAAATCGTGAATTTTAAAAAATAAACAATCCAAAAATTCAAAAATTAAAATCGTAACGAAAATGTGAAAGATTAAGAAACTAGCAAAATTTTGAAAAATCGAGTAAGTAAAAAATCAAAAAAAAAGTCGAAAAATCTCAAAATTTAAAAATCGAATCTTGGAAAATCCCAAAACTTGAACAGAGAAATCTAAAAATTGAGAAATGGAAAAATCGGAAAATTAAAAAATGGATTAATCGGAAAAATGAAAATTGAAAAATCCAAAAATCTGGAAACGCCAAAAATCAAAAAATTGAAAAATCGAAAAATTTATATACATAAATCTCAAAACTGAAACGTTGAAAAATTGGAAAGTCGAATAATCGAAAAACTGAAAAATCGAGAAATCAAATCGAAAAATTGAAAAATCGCGAAATCGACAAGTCGAGAAGTCGAAAAATCGAAAAATTGAGATATCGAAATAGTCAAAGATTGAAAAATGGGAAAATTCAAATTTGAAAAATTTTAACTTAAAAAACTCAATAAATCGAAAAATTGAAAAATAGAATTGAAAAACTGAAACATTCATTCCGAAAAATTCAAAAATCGAAAAATCTAAAAACGAGAGGACAAAAAATCGAAAGATTGAGGAATCGAAACAACAAAAAGTGAAAAATCTAAAAATTTACAAATCGAAATCTTGAAAAATCCCAAAACTTAAACAGAGAAATCAAAAAATCGGAAAATTAAAAAATCGATCAATGGAGAAATTGAGAAATCGAAAAATCCAAAAATTTAGAAACGCCAAAAATTGAAAACTTGAAAAATCGAGAAAACGAAAAAATCGAGAAGTCGAAAAATCGAAAAACTGAGATATCGAAATGGCTACAGATCGAAAAATGTGAATATTCAAAATTGAAAACTTTAAACTTAAAAAACCCGATAAATCGAAAAAATTGAAAAACCGAAATATCGAAAAACTGAAAAATTAAAAAATTGAAAAATCTAAAAATGTGAGGGCAAAAAATCGAAAGATTGAGAAATCGAAACAACAAAAAAGTGAAAAATCTAAAAATTCAAAAATCGAAAACTTGAAAAATCCCAGAACTTAGAAGAAATCGAGACATCGCAATCGAAAATTCAAAACTGAAAAATTTAAACTTAAAAAACCTGATAAATCGAAAAATTGAAAAACCGAAATATCGAAAAACTGAAAAATTAAAAAATTCAAAAATCGAAAAATGAGAGGACAAAAAATCCAAAAACTGAGAAATCGAAACAACAAATAAGAGAAAAATCTAAAATTTAATAGTTCGAAAAATTGAAAATTTACAAAATCCAGAAACCAAAACATCAATGAATCTTAAAATCAAAAAATTGAAAAATGGAAAAATGTAACATTTAAAAACCAGCAAAATTTTGGAAAATTGAATAAGTAAAAAATCAAAAAAAAAGTCGAAAATTCTAAAAATTTAAAAATCTAAATACATATTGAAAAATCCCATAACTTAAAACATTGAAAATTTAAGAAATCGAAAAATTGAGAAATCGGAAAGACAAAAAATCGAAAAGATGAAAAATTAAAAAATCCATTAATCAAGAAATTGAAAAATCCAAAAATCCAAAAATTTAGAAACGCCAAAAATTGAAAAATCGAAAAATTTAAATACACAAATCTCAAAACAGAAACGTTGAAAAATTGAAAAGTCGAATAATCGAAAAACTGTAAATTCGAAAAATTGAGATATCCATATAGCTAAAGATCAAAAATGAAACGACAAATTGAGTAATTGAAAAATTTAGCGCCAAAAATTGATTAATTGAAATATCGAAAAATTTAAATACATTAATTCCAAAACTGAAACGTTGAAAAATTCGAAAATTGAAAAATCGAAAATATGAATTATCGAAAAACTGAGAAATCGAGACATCGCAATCGAAAATTCAAAACTGAAAAATTTAAACTTAAAAAACCTGATAAATCGAAAAATTGAAAAATCGAAATATCGAAAAACTGAAAAATTAAAAAATTCAAAAATCTAAAAATGAGAGGACAAAAAATCCAAAAACTGAGAAATCGAAACAACAAATAAGAGAAAAATCTAAAATTTAATAGTTCGAAAAATTGAAAATTTACAAAATCCAGAAACCAAAACATCAATGAATCTTAAAATCAAAAAATCGAAAAATGGAAAAATATAACATTTAAAAACCAGCAAAATTTTGGAAAATTGAATAAGTATAAAATCATAAAAAGTCGAAAATTCTAAAAATTTAAAAATCTAAATACATATTGAAAAATCCCATAACTTAAAACATTGAAAATTTAAGAAATTGAAAAATTGAGAAATCGGAAAGACAAAAAATCGAAAAGATGAAAAATTAAAAAATCCATTAATCAAGAAATTGAAAAATCTAAAAATCCAAAAATTTAGAAACGCCGAAAATTGAAAAATTGAAAAATCTAAATACATGAATCCCAAAACTGAAACGTTGAAAAATTGGAAACTCTAATATCGAAAAACTGACAAATCGAGAAATCGAAATCCAAAAACTGAAAAAGTGCGAAATCGAAACATCAAAATATCGAGAAGTCGAGAAGTCGAAAAATCGAAACATTGAGATATCGAAAGAGCTAAACATCGAAAAATGGGAAAATTCTAAATAGAAAAATTTAAACTTAAAACATCCGATAAATCGAAAAATCGACATTTCGAAAAACTGAACGATTAATTCCGAAAATGAAAAATAGAACAACCTAAAACTGAGAAGACAAAAAATCGAAAAATTATAAAATCGAAAAATCAAAAAATTGAAAAATGTATGCATTAAAAAGTCGCAAAATTTTGAAAAATCGAATATATGTATAAAAATCCAAAAAACAGAAGTGGAAAATTGTAAAAATTTAAAAATCGAAATACATATTGAAAAATCCCAACATTGCAAATCCCAAAACTTAAACAGTGAAAATTTGAGAGATAGAAAAATTGAGAAATCGAAAAATTTAGAAAGGCCAAAAATTGAATAATTGAAATATCGAAAAATTTAAATACATAAATTCCAAAACTGAAACGTTGAAAAATTCCAGAATTGAAAAATCGAAAAGATGAATTATCGAAAAGCTGAGAAATCGGGAAATCGAAATCGAAAAATTGAAAAACCGCGATATCGAAACATTAAAAGATCGAGAAGTCGAAAAATCGAAAAACTGAGAAATGGAAGTGGCTAAAAATAAAAAAATGAGAAAATTCAAAAGTGAAAAATTTTAACTTAAAAAAACCGATAAACCGAAAAAGTAAAAGATGGAAACATCGGGTAAGTGAAAAAATAATTCCGACAAATTGAAAAACCGGATAATCTAAAAACGAGAAGGCGGAAAATCGAAAGAAATCCGTTAAATCAAACATTGAAAAATCGAAATATGCAAAAACTTAAAAATTAATTCTGAAAAATTGAAAATTCGAAAAACGAGAAAGCAAAAAAATATCAAAAGGTTGAAAAATCGAAACAACAAAAAAGTGAAAAATCTAAAATTTAAAAACTCGAAAACTTAAAATTTAAAAAATCGAGCAGTCAAAACATCAACAAATCGAACAATCAAAACGCTAAAATCGAAAAATGTAAGATTTAGACAGTCGCAATATTTTGAAATATCGAATTAAAATTGAGTATTAAAACTGCGAAAAGTCGAAAAATCACAAAATTTAAAAGTCGAAATATATATTCAGTTCCAAAACTGAAATAGATAGAAGATGATTTTTATATATTTCATTCTGAGGTTTCGTCTTGTTTTATTTTTGAATTGTCAACATTCGTCAGTAGGTATATTCGATTTCTCACTAAGTCTGATTGATAAAAAAAAACACCACAACAGAATGTTGGAATTTTTTAACAATTATTATTTTGAAAATTTATCGGTAACTGATAAGACTGTTGGTGCAGAAATTGACTTTGTCAAGTTGTTAACGCTGAAATTTGTCATGGATTTTATTTTCTAGATTCCGTCTGACAGGATGTGGATGTTGCGATAAGTATGCGGCAAGGCTCGCTCGTAGAGATGTGGAATGTGTGACGTAACGTGGGGAAAGAGAGATACTCAATTATTGTGGCTAGAGATTTTAATTTTAATTGCACTGATTTGCCTATAAATTAGTTTGTCAGAGCGTTTTTTTAATTTATTTTTTCTTTTAATCTAAAAATTGACGTTTATTTCCAAATTATTAAAATCAAAGCCCTATATTTTAAGTAAAACCAAAAATGGTGGTATAAATACCGGGTGATTGTTAAGCATTGAAGCAAATTTTTACACTCATGTCATTTAGTTAAATGTGAGTGTTTCACAAATTACGGCAATTGCTGACGTAATTTGTGAAACACTCCTCAGGTACAACATAACCTTACTTGGTTATTCTTGTCGGCTTGTCATTTTAACTTTTGACACAGAGAGGTCAGTCACAACGTCAGTAAAGCTCGCACTGTACCATCCAGTCATTTTAGTAAGAATTTGTACCCTTGTTTTTGAAAATACGGGGTTTTGCAGCCGAGAAAATGGTTCCCTGAGACTTCTTTCATAGTTTTTCGCCTCTCCAGGGAGAAACCATTTTTCTACCGGTTTTTAATAAAATTTATAAAATAAAACATTTTTGCACTTTAATTCAGGGTTACTTTTTCACGGTTGTGGTTGGGATGAGATTTGACACAGTCCACCATTGGAAAACACAACGTACATCCTCCATTTTGTTAAACACGATCACAGCTCACGGACAATTTTTAACTTTTTGCAGGTTTTACAATTTGTGTGCGCATGTTAACATGCAAACCGGGCGTGTCGAAGCACAGTAGACGGAATACGTAAGCGCAAGATTTGTCGGGTATAAAGTTTATTAACTTTTTCAATACTTACCGATTTATTTTTGGTAATCAAAAAACATGTACTGCCACATATAAACCAGATAGTGTATTTTTTAGAAAATCAAAAAAGCATCCAATTTACAATCATGACTAGCATATTGTCCTTTAATTATGCTAGAACAGCAAAAATCAAAAATATCAGGTTTAATTTAAATAACATAGTTAGGAGCCGTAATAAAATGTAAACTATTTGAAATTTGACTATTGATGTTAACCGCAAATCCTAAAGACGTCGGATCTTTCCTAATTCCTCCAAACATCACTAACTCGGACTTCCCCGCTAACAAAGTGTACAAAATCGTTTCTTCTGGGCCGTTCCCTAAATTCTTTGGAGGCAACCACGTCAGATATGGCTTTGTACTTAAAGCTTTCGATAAATCTAAAACATAAATTCCTAGATAGTGGTTCCTATTTTTCTCTTCCTTCTTGTGCTTCTTCATGTTTTCTTTGATTTCTGCCAGTCGCGCCAAGCGTTGTTCTCGTATCCTATCCGATTTTGATGTTTTGTTATTTGAAACGCTAAATGCTGCTAAACTGTTTACTGGAGCGGAACAGTGGCGAATCTAAAATTCACACACACTAAGAGAGATAAACAAATAACACACAACTCACCAGAATGTCTCCACGCTGGTGATTTGAACTACCCGGTTGATACATGTCGTCGTCCTCGGCTTCCCTCTTATGATTCCTCAACACCCCTCGTCTTCCATTCACGTTCTCATCTCTATCCGGTTCCCGACTTGCTAAATCTATTCTAGCTAATTTACTATCTTCTTGTGGGTTTCTTCGATTAACCCAGGAATTTTTAGGATAATAAACTATCGGGCAAGTTTGGTCTTCCCGAATTCGATTGAGCACCACAATTTTATCGCCTATCTGCAAAACAAGAATAAACAATGCAACAACATATCATCAGAATACACTTATTTATTTAAACTAACGCATTACACAACTCTTAAATTAGACAACAAAATTAGACAAAACGTTATTTTTGTTCCTCGGTTTGCTCCTGTTTTTCCTCGGTCTTCTCCTGGTTTTCCTCCTCATCTTCGTTCTCGTAATCAGCAGGATTTTTACGTCGCAATTGCGCATGTCTTTTTTCTAACTGATCGTAAGCTACATACGACACGAAAAAAGGAGGAACTACGTATAAAAATTCTTCCTTGATGCGTCTAATCCACTTTCCGATGTTGTGAGGAAAGCAACCATACAAGGGTCGTAATTCGTATGGAGACAAGCGATACGTTATTATTCCGTGGAGTTTGTAAAAAGCGCCAAAGTAGGCATGATCACCCCCCATTGTATGGACTTTCAAGGAAGAATTGGTAAACTTCTCTTACGCGTGTCAACTTGAGAAATATTGGTTGGAAAAATTTGACGTACGTCTACTTGATTTATCGCGGGGATTGGTATTCAAACTTGTGTATTAAGCACAGTGTGACCAACAATTCCCGTTTCAGTATCAACAAATTTTTCTTGAAATTGGCAGAACTGCCAAAACTGCCATGGTGACATTTAATTACATTATTGCAACTTAACTTTCTGATGACAAAATCAAAATGAGTTCGTCAAGATTACATGATGTTCTTAACAAGTCCACATACCCCGTAAAACAAAGCATATATTAAATATGGGGTTTGTTTCATCAAAATTATAATTTGAGAATAAATGTTAAAATTCAAGTCGTTGGCAAATATTTAATTGGGTTGCAATTTAGGTCCATTTCTTATGTAGCAACACCAGTTGAAGCACGTGTTAAATTTTGGTATGTAGAATACTGTGTGGTTTCATGAAAGGGCATTTGCATGAACAAAAATTAATCGCATCCTACGTCACAGTCCTCAACGGGTAAAATGATTCCCAAAACTATTCCATCAACACGTGTAATTTGGTTTTATTGTTTGTTCCTATTTGCTGATACTCTCAATTCATGTTCAATTTTAACTGTCTTAATACAATTTTACAACAATCATATACAGGGTGATTGACAAAAAACCTTTGATTTTATCTTGCTTATTTTTACCTGATTTGAATAATTGATACACCATATAAAAACATTGTGAAAACACTGTAATATAAATCCATTTGATATTTTGACAGATGACAGTCAAGTTTATTTTATATATATAGTATATTTTTTATTCGATCTTATAAAGAATTCGAGAATTTAAATAATTAAATTAATCTAGTTACCGAAAATCAACCATATAATGATGATTAAGTGTGTTTCTCCTTACTAAAACAAAAAAATACGTTGTTTCTGACGCATTCGTATTTTAAAATCAACTCTCTACAATAATAAACAAAATATACAGTGCAATTTAAAAAATACAAATTGGCAACACTGCACCCACCTAATGCGTGAATACCTTACTTTCTGATTTCTTAGTAACTATGGTGACTGAAATCCACCTTTTACTTTTTTAGGACAATAACCGTAGTCATCAGTACCTGCTATGATAAAACTGATTTTGACAAATGAGATCTCCCTAAGAAAATAGAGGGCGGGTGGGCGGGCTTAGTATCTGCTAAAATAAGATCGATTTTGGCAAATGACATACTCGCTAAGAAAATAGAGCGTGGGTGGGCGGGGCTAGTACCTGGTAAGATAAGAGTGATTTTGGCAAATGAATTACCCCCTAAGAAAAGAGAGGGCGAGTGGGTGGGGCTAGTACCTGTTAAAATAAGACCGATTTTAGCAAATGACATACTCGCTAAGAAAATAGAGGGTGGATGGGCGGGGCTACTACCTGGTAAGATAAGAGTGATTTTGGCAAATGAGTTACCCTCTAAGAAAAGAAAGGGCGGATGGGCGCTGCTAGTACCTGCTAAAATAAGACCGTTTTTGGCAAATGACATACCCTCTGAGAAAAGAGAGGGTGGGTAACTGGGGCTAGTACCTGTTAAGACTAATTTTGGCAAATAACATATTCTCTAAGAAAATAGAGGGCGGGCGGATGGGTTAGTCAAGTACCCGCTAAGACAAGAATCATTTTAGCAAATGACGTTGTGGTGACCGAATTTGAATTAAAATTTTGCGCTGAAAAAAATTAACAGCGGCGCGAAATCGCATTTGAATAATTTGAATTAGAAAAAATTCAATCAAAAAAGTCGTTAAACATAGGCAACCATGTGCACGTTAGCGCTTTTGGGTGGTGTGTAGTTCTGCTTGAAATTTTAGTTAGAGGGTTGTTAGAAGAGGGCAGCTTGGTAGAAGACGGCGGCTTCGTAGAGAGGTGAAAGCGTCACTCTTGTTTTGGTTTTGTGAATGAAAGCATGGTGAAAAGACTCGGTGAGTTAGGTTAAGTTTAGTTGGTTTGGTAGTTAACAAAAGAGAGGAAGCCTTTGTTTAACGACAATTAATCGTAACGACAACGACGCTACAGTTTTCCCCAACACGCGCAGCTAATTCTTGCGACTTTCGAAGCCGAAAATGTGAATTTTTGACCGGCGCTAACACGTGTAAATTTGATTCATTGTTTGTAAATTCACAGTACAGGTTAGGAGTTTAATCGTTCACTAGTTCTAACACAATCTAACAATCAGGAATTTGTTTAGATAAACACTTAACAGGAGATTTCATGAAATTCACTTAGTCAGAATAACACCCTTTGTTTACAAAGTTACGAATAACGATTGTGGATGCTAATACATGTAGGAGTATACAATCCTATAAAATTAAGTATGTATAATACCAAAAATGAGGCAAATTAGTAAAAAGTAAGATGGTACGTTTCACCTCACATTTTATTTTTTAGTTTATTACAAGGTGCTACTACTAGCTAGCAAATGCTAAGATAAAACTGATTTTGACTAATGAGATACCTTCTAAGAAAAGAGAGAATGGTGGGCGCCGGTTAGTACCTGCTAAAATAAGATGGATTTTGGCAAATGAGATCCCTGTAAGAAAATAGAGGGCGGGTGGGTGTTGTTAGTGCCTGCTAAAATAAGATGGATTTTGGCAAATGGTATACCCTCTAAGAAAAAAGAGGGTGGGTGGGTGGGGCTAGTAACTGCTAAGATAAGATCGATTTTAGCAAATGACATGCCCTATAAGAAAAGAGAGGGTGAGTGGGCGGGGCTAGTATCTGCTAGGATAAAACTGATAATGGCAAATGAAATAACCTCTAAACAAAGAGAGAGGGTGGGTAGGCGGAGCTAGTAACTGCTAAGATAAAACTGATTTTGGCAAATGAGATCCCTCTAAGAAAATAGAGGGCGGGTGGGTGGGGTTAGCACCTGCTAAAATAAGATGGATTTTGGCAAATGGCACACCCTCTAAGAAAAGAGAGGGTGAGTGGGGGGGGGCTAGTAGCTGCTAAGATAAGAGTGGTTTTGGCAAATGAAATACCTTCTCAGAGAGGAGAGGGTGGGTGGGCGGGGCTAGTTCCTGCTAAGATAAGAGTGACTTTAGCAAATGACATAGGTACGCTTTAAGAGAGAGAGAGGGTAGGCGGACGGACCCACTACCTGCTAAGATAAAACTGACTTTGGCAAATAAGATACCATCTAAGAAAAGAGAGGGCGGATGGGTGGGGCTAGTACCTATTAAGACTGCTTGTGGCATATGACATATTCTCTAGGAAAATAGAAGTGCGGGCGGCTGCAGCTAATACCGGCCCAGAAAGACTGATTTTAGCAAATGACGTTAATTGAGGTAATAACACAACATTGGCGGAAGCGGAGTGCGCGGTTGCTTTTCGAGCTTCAGATTTAGAATAGGAGTTAGGAACATTGGTTGGAGATGACCTGCGCTGTCGGCTTATGTCCATACCCGGCGTCCCAACCCCCCGAGTTTGCGACCGTAACGGCCTGCTCGTTGCGGTAGATAGAATCACCGTCGTGGGTAGGAGAACAGCCACAACCAGGAGCCCCAAATTCCGCTCGCGCTACAACGGCCTCTATGGGTATTTTTGCTGCGCTCTAGAATGAAATTGACATGGTTCGATCGCCACACTCTCATAGCGCTCTGGTGCCGCACCCGCTGCATAGTTTTTTTTATTAAGATTTTGTGCATTTGTTAACTGCCTGTAATAACTTGTGTATTTATATCCAGTTACTTTAATTTAGATTTTTCTTTGTTTTTGTTAAATTTGTGATATTCAAATATTTGCATTGATTCAGAACGTGTAATTTGATTTCATATAAAATGCATTCAAAGTTTTTTTGGAGTTGAGCATTAAGGGGTGTCCTCACCCGACACAACTTGGTCGCAGCTTTTTTTTCTTTTTTTTTTTGTCAGTGGAGGAATAAATAATTTTGTGTCCTCCATAAATTCTGTGTTTTATTTAGCGGTACTTTTCCAACCTTGAGGTCCACCATTTGCATCTGAACGCATCCCGCCATTTTTCAAAAACACAAAGTAAGTTCCATTTTGTTAGACGATCACAGCCAAGGCCAAATTTTTGAAATTTTCGCGGGCTTTCAATTTTTTTTACGTGTCAATTTAAGGCGGGATGTTTGGGTTATCACAACGTATCCTCTACGAAATTTAATTAAATTATTATAAGAAAAGACACAAGGAGTACTTAGAACCTCAAGATTGTGTTAAATTAAAAAAAGGGGTTCCAAAATTAACTCAAATTTTCCAAAAATTGTTTTAAACAATTTACAAAAAAAATTCTATGGGCTTCCAAATTATTATACCATCGGTACCCAAGAGTCTCCCAAATTAAGAAAAAAAAACACTGCGGCACTCAAGACTTTTTCACATTCGTAAGAAATAAAACATCAATAGCTCAAAAGATTTTTTCAAGTTCATCTAGCAACAAAACACCAGAATCCTTTAAATTTGTCCGAAAATAAAGCACCAGGGGACCTAAAATTAACTGCGAACATTTTAAACGTATGTAGGGTTTTGAAAACAATTTTTGATACGTCAAACACTGTTGTCAAATGGAATTTTATCAAATTATTACAAAAACAACACAACAATATCGTTGTAGATTCTAACTGAAATGGTAATTATAATTAAAATAAATATATAAGACATTCATCGAACCTGAGATGCGTACCAAACCTGCCTTATTTTGAATTCTACGACGCATTTAATATTTGTCTGTTGTGTTTATTTCACATGTAATTTGTTTTAATGTAATGGAATCGATTCACTATGTAAACTTACTGAGCAAAAATTTTGGGGTGGGTAAAACTCAATAATTTATTTCTCAATAACTCAAATTTTCATGTTGATTGTTTGGAAGAACTCGTTTCTGCAAACTTAACTGCAAAATTTACACAAAGGTATTTATTTTTGCGAGTATTTTTCATACTAACTCATCTCGAAATATCAGCAGTTTGTTTTTTATTTGTGGCAGTCTCTTTGTAAATATTTCGTTCGTTTTTTTTAAGGTCTTGATATTTTCATAAATATATTTCTCAACGCATAAGAAATATTTGCAATTTGTTTTGCTGGTAAATTCTCTTCCAGTTTTTCTGAGACGAATATCTTTGGTTTTCCATTATTTTACTCTATTTACTGCTAAGTTGACAAATAAATTAACGTAAAAGATTCTATATTTAAGAAACACAGTAATTCGTCACTTGATTCTTTGAATTTTTTTATGATAATCCACATAATTTGAAACAAAATATGTGTGGATTGTAAAAGTAGAGGAAAACAATTACCGTATGTGTATATTTCAAGTAAGTTTTTCCTTAAAAAAATTGTTATGACGTTATAAAGTACGGCTGTAATTAAAAAAATACATATACCGCGTCATCAGAAATGACTGAGTCTGTTGGCAACCCTGGATTTTTAGTTGAAATTGGTATCATGGTGTTATCTATCATTTCCGGTTGTCTGTTGCCAAAATTGACAAATTGTATCAAAATGTATCCAAAACATAACCTAAATTTATCGCATGTCACGACTGATATCTGTCACACGATTATTTCCGTCATACCAACGTAAACGCAAGAAAAGTTCACATTTTTGTTTAAAAAGTACTGCCAACAGACTGAGTTATTTCTGATCACCCGGTATAAAGAACCAAATGTGATCAAAAACTGGCAACAGGGTAGCAAAAAAGTGCAACAAAAAATATTAACAAAAAGGGGCAAGAACCGATGAAAAATATCGAAAAAATGCGGCTAAAAAACGTCACAAAAACGACAAAAAGTTAAAAAAGGTCAGTAAAGAAGTCCACAAGAACAATCTACAAGATTATGCAACAAAGAACAATAAAAAATACGATTGAAAATAGGAAGTCAAAAAATTAAAAACGTCGGCAAAAAGCGAATAAAAGAAGAGATACAATACTAAAAAAGCGGCAGAGAGGGCGATGACAAAAAAAGGAATGAAAAAGGACAAGAAAAAAAGGCCAAAAATCGACACGAAAGGGCATCAAACAAAAGCTATAAAAGACAGCGAAAAAGCTAATAAAAAAAAATTGGTCGAAAGTTTGTAAGGATCCAATTCGAATTTTTAAATTTCAAATGAATTTCGCGCGCACAAGAAACGGTTGGTAAGAAGAAGAGGTTGGCAACCAACCACCCCAAAGAAACAGACGTGCGCAAAGCGAGGGTGGTATTGTCTTGAAAAATGAGTCACTTCGCTTTGACCGCTTGGAACAAACGGTCGACTTCCTTTCGAGCGCTTCGAGCAACAGGTTGTATTTTTGATTGTGAATTATTCTGTGCCTTTTGCTGTTGTTTTTTTGCTTTTCCAGTGTTGATCCGTTCCATTGGAAAACCCAGCAGCCCCCGTTGAGCCATTGGGTGTTCCTGATTTCTCATCGTTCTTACGACGAGGTTTTTGTGTTCCTTTTGGCGGTAAGCCGTGTCGAAATCTTCGCATCTTTGGAGAGGTATGTTTTGACCCCATGTTTTGGACTGGATCCTGTTTCGCGGCGAGTTTCAAGTCCCGAGGGTGCTTCTGACCTCGTGACACAGCGACGCGTGCGTTTTTTTTCCACTAATCTCGTTTTTTTATCTTTCATTTAAAATCCATCGCAGTAGGGCCTTACAGGAAGTGATTTCTAGTTCGGGCCATGCTTTATTTAGCTATATTTGTGAAATCTGTATTTTGGATGGCGGCAAACGAGTTGTTATTCTCACCGTTCTTTGTTCAGGCAGCGGCCATTTTGAAGCGTCCATTTGTTTCTTTTAATCGAGCACATGTTTTAACTGAATCTATTGAACAAAATAACAACATTGTGGGTCATGGGGGGACGTGCCTTTATTCTTTGGATTTAGCACATCGTTTATACAACGCCACAGGATTCATCGTATTTTTGCATCGCACATTTTCGACGCCTATTATTTGGAATGACGAATTCGTCCAACGCCATTTTGCAACTGCAGATTGTCTGCCATGTTTTTTTATGTGTTTTGTTTGGGGAAATGTATGTGTAATAATGGCCCACAATGCAGCTAAATAATTTCACGTTTGAATTTTAACCAATAACTTGACTGGACACGAATTATTATTAATCACATGTAAATCTGTTAACTTTACAATCTTTCACCTCATGCAATTTGTCTTTGTCTCACAATTTTAGCTTCAGTAATTTTCTTTGCTGTATAATTTGAATTGAACGTAAATTTCCATGCTCTGCAGTTTTGACCTAACATGATATTTAATTTGTACAAGCCTATTTCACACCAGATCTTGTTTTTTTAAATCTTTGCTAAGTTTTGCTCATGTAAATATTTTGTTGATGAAAGTCTTTGTCCTGCAAATTATCTGATGTCCAAATTTAATCTCAAGTAAGAATTATTTGTTGTTGAATTTTCGAAAGAGTGTATGGCGAATTTAAAAGTTGTTTATTGCTCTTGGTTGAAACTTTAACACTTGTTCGGTTGTAATTTAATATTAGAGTCATAGAGATTGAACATTTAAATGAAATTAAGGTAAATAACACATAACTCGTAGTGTACGTGGGGCGCGCGACTCCTTCTCAAACTGACGGGATTAATCGCGTCACCTGCACAAGTCCGCGGGTGTTGTATAGCTTCAGGGGGCGATCGCGGGTTTTTAACGCTGTCGGCTTCTGTCCATAGCCGGGACCCCACTACGGATCTGCGATCGTAACCGCCTCGTTTCGCAGGGCACGTTCGTAATGGAGAGATGCGTGTGAGCAGGCGTTGGTGTAGATAGAATCACCGTCGTGAGGGAGAACAGTGATGATCAGGAGTCCCAACCTCTACTTGCGCTACAACGCCCCCTCTGGGTATTTTGCTGTGCTCGTAAATGAAATTGATATATTTTGTTCTATATTTTGTTCGATCGCCACACCCTCATAATGATTCGGGTTCTGCCATCCAATTTACATATGTGTAGGCCTTGTATTTGTTCGGTTTTCATATGTGTATGCCTGTCAATTCGCGAGTGTTTTCCTTTCAAATATCTTAAGGTGTTTGACATGTAATATGTCGGTGAATAAAACCCCAGGGGGTTTTGGGGAATGAAGACCGATGAAACTTTGGCCCTGCGGACTCGCCAGGAGGGCAAATTGAGCCTCTGTCGTCGTTCTTCGTTTCTTTTTCCCCCTTAGGAAGGCTTTTGACCAACCTAATTTTGTCTATTATTTCTTGCGCTCTCGACAGTGTATGCACTTGTATGAAAGAACTTCTTCCCGCCATTTTTCAAAAACAAAAAAAAAAAAACACACAACGTAGGTTCTCATTTGTTAGACGATCACAGCCAAGGCCAAACTTTGAATTTTTGAATTTTTCGCGGGCCTTTCAAACTGTTTCAAGGTCAATTTTTAAGGCGGGAAGTTTGGGTTATCACAAGTTGTTTCAACAGAACTTCCCTCGCTCCTGAAGTAGAATGAAACATAAAAAATAAACACCCAATCAGATTTGGGAATTTAACTCGTTACTATAGAAATTTACAATTTAACACCTTTTAAATTTAACAAGTTTTTACAAGATTAATAGAGGCAAAATCAGTCTTATCTTAGGAAGTACTAGCCCCGCCCACCCGCCACCTATTTTCTCAGAGGTTATGTTATTTGCCAAAATAAGTCTTATCTTATCAAGTACCCACCCGCCCTCTATTTTCTTGAAAGTATGTCATTTGCCAAAATGCTAATATTTGCTATGATAAGACTGATTTTGGCAGATGACATAATCCTCTGAGAAAATGGGGGTGGGCGGGCGGGGCTAGTACTTTTATTAAGATAAAACTAATTTTTGCAAATGCCATACCCTCAAAGAAGATAGAGGGCTAAATTCTACACAAAATGTGCAAAATATGATGAGTTTTTACTTGTGATTTATCATTGCATTCATATTTTTTAGATTTGCCCCCTATTTTCTCAGAGGATATTTGCCATTTGCCATTTGCCAAAATTAGTCTTATCTTAGCAATTATGTACAAAATAATTTCTGTGCAACTTGACTGGACTCTGTCTTCACTGAACCAACTGAATAATAATAATCGTTCCCGAGTTGGCCTCTATTTAAACCAATACCCTCCTAGAGGTTTCGTGATCGAGGTCTTTCTGGAATACCCTGCGCGTCTTCCGCTTCCAGGCTTTTCTTTAGCGAATGCCGCCCGGCCGCCGTCACCGACGATGGGTCACCCATGATCGACGCACATATTAGAAAACCCATAAGCGTCATACTGGGGCGGCGTATGGGTTTATTTTGTAACAATAACTTACATTTATGCATAATTAATGTTAAGTATATTCTTTGTTGTTTCAAATTCTTGTTTGAATTTGACATAATTCATGTTTTAGTCAACATTCAGATGTTAACTCTAACCGAAAAAATCGCATGAAATCGCGGGCGTTGGCGGAATGACGAGTCCGCACACTCATATTAAAGGTTTTTCTCTCCTCGTCGTTTCCACGTGAATATTTATCTAAAATACAAACTTTTCAATCCTTGCGGACTACCAGTCTACTTGGCTACCTTATTTGCGAGAATGGAAGTAAGCTGCAGGCATGTAAGTGTTTAAAATCCTTTGCGCATGGTGTGGTTCTGATTAGAGCAATAGACGTTCACGAAAAGATGACGTTCGCGCCGCTGTCGCTACGCCCCCACGGCCAATTTACAGGTACAAGTGCTAAAGGTAGGTAAAAAAAGTATTTACATTTCTCAAAGTTTCAGGGCTGATTTCTACGTTTTAGAAAATATAGTTAAAAATTAATAATTAATACTGCCAGACACATTCCGTCGGCGGCAATTTTTACCAGACGCTTTAAAGGTCCCAAAAAAACAATGTAACTTTACTTATAATCTCAGCACTGATTTTATATGTGATACTCAGGAACTATTTCAATTATTTTTGTAAGCAGCCAGTCAATCGGAGGGGCCAAATATTCCCCCAGACACACAAGGGTCGCTTTGTGTATGAGCGCATGCGCAAGGTCATTATTCGCCCGCTTGAGCCATCAACGAGAGAGAGAGAGACATATTTGTGAGGATTTTTTCCTTTATTTAAGTCAAAGTAGGGATGGGCAGATTCGGTCATCACTACGAACGGATCATTAGTTTTTTCTAATATACGAAGTCATCTTTTCCCAACAAGAACTGAAACATGTTAACTATTTCACCCCACCCACCCGCCGCAATCTCAATTGTGATGAAATTTCATATGGTACTTTCTTGTAGAGAAATGAGGATTTTGCAACTAAATTCCGCCCTTCAGCTCACGATGAATAAACATTCGTCACCATTGAGAAGGGGTGGGTGGGCGGGGCTTGTATTTTATATATTTTTTCTTAATGTACGAAGTCTTCTTTCCCAAAAACAAGCTGAAAACATGGTTAACTATCCTGTTGTTGAAAGAAAACTCTATATTAAAAAAAAAAAAAAACGACGAGTAAACCCACCCTCCCCAATCTCAATTGTGATGAATTTCATATGTTAATTTCTTGTAGAGAAATGAGGATTTTGCAACTAAACTCCGCCCTTCAGCTCACGATGAATAAACATTCGTCACAACTAAGAAGGGGTGGGTGGGCGGGGCTTGTATTTTGTCCATTTTTTCTTAACGTACGAAGTTTTCTTTTCCAAAAACAAACTGAAAACATGGTTAACTATCCTGTTGTTGAAAGAAAACTCTATATTAAAAAAAAAACACGAAGATTAAACTATCTCAATTGTGATGAATTTCATATGTTAATTTCTTGTAGAGAAATGAAGATTTTGCAACTAAATTCCGCCCTTCAGCTTACGATGAATAAAACATTCGTCACAATTGAGAAGGGGTGGGTGGGCGGGGTTTGTATTTGGTCAACTTTTTCTTAATGCACGAAGTCTTCCTTTCCCAAAAACAAACTAAAAACATGGTTAACTATCCTGTTGTTGAAAGAAAACTCTATATTTAAAAAAAAAAACGAAGAATAAACCCCACCCACCCGCCCCAATCTCAATTGTGATGAATTTCATATGTTAATTTCTTGTAGAGAAATGAGGATTTTGCAACTAAACTTCGGCCTTCAGCTCACGATGAATAAAACATTCGTCATAATTGAGAAGGGGTGGGTGGGCGGGACTTGTATTTTGTCCATTTTTTCTTAATACCAATATTGGATTGATGATGACTTATCAAACTTCAATGATGATGACAATGATACTTGAAAAAAAAATCACAGCTTATTGATGAATAATGATTAATATTTAAATTAATTATTTTGAAATTTCCTGTTAATAAATATATTGTATTTTTGCTTATCATAACATACAAATAAACTATTATTTTATTAAATTGATTGCTGTTTAAACCATAAACTTCTCGAGTACATCCAATAAAAAATATTTTTCATAACCTAACAACGGTTTGTTAATAATTTTCATTACCAGTTCGAATGAATTCATATTTAATTATGCTATAATTATCGTTATAATTAAGCATGAAAATTTTACTTAATTATTACTGAAGACCTATTAGACTATTAATAATATAAATTTTATAAACTATGTTATAAAACGATCTAATAATCACGCTTGCGCTCATACACATAGCGACTCTTTGTGTGTCTGGGGGAAATGCTTGGCCCTCCGATTGGTCTGGCTGCTTACAAAAATTATTGAAATAGTTCCCTGAATGTCATATATAAAAATCAGACTGAGATTATAAGTAAAGTTACATTATTTTTTGGGAGCTTTAAAACGTCTGGTAAACGTTACCGCCGACGGAAAGTATCTGGCTGTATTAATTTTCAACAATATTTTCTAAAACAACCGTAAAAATCAGTACTGAAACTTTGAGGAATGTAAGTACTGTTTTTACCTACCTTTAGCACCTGGTACCTGTAAATTGGCCGTCGCCCCAAGCTAGCAGGTATGCATACACTCAAGGTATATACCAATACTACTTTATCCTATACATTTTATTTGTGAGAAAATAAATAACGTCTGGGGGCCCTGGGATATTGGACTATAACTTTGCGTTTTTAAATTTTTTAAATATTCAAATATTTATATTGATTTCCACATTTTCATAGCTGGCGGAGGTTTGGTAGCTATTTTGTAAATACCAAAAATATCGACAAAATTTTGTTACCATTTACAGCTTGGCAAAACAGAAAGGACATAATTCCATACTTTGGATAAATACATTTTTATAAGACGCATAGTTTATTCAAAACTTATTTCTTATCCACTCAAATACAAAATATCGAAAAATACACCACTGATGACGTGGTTTTGTATGTGAGAGTTTCAAGGTTCAGATCAATTTCTGGTATAACTCAGAACTATTCATTCACAACTTGTAATACGGGAAAAGTTATCCGGCCGAGAAACCCACTCACTGTCATTTACATGGATACACACCTCCAAAAAATTTCCACCCAATTCAACGCAAGTCACGCGTTTTTAATCACCGTGATTGACGAAAAAATGATAACCACAATAAAAATTTGTCTTTATCTCTGTTGGTACATTTTATGACTTTATTTTAATGGATAACGTACCTTACATCCAGGATTGGTCCAAATATTATTTGGTTTATTGACCTTTCCCTCCATGTCCACTTGCTTCCACTTCCACACATCACCCTCCATATTAAGAATCCATGCATCACAGTAATTAAGAGTGGGCCCACCTGAGCCCCCTATAATTAATAAATTCTTATCGTCTAACACTACTTGAGTTTGCCCTAAGCGTCCATTTGGCTTTGGTTCATTTTCAACTTCTTGTGTGTACCACGTCCAAGTCTCTAAATTTAGCTTCCATATGTCGTTGGATTTTTCACAATGAACGGCAGTGCTAGGTTTATGAATGCCCCCGAACAGAATCATCCATTTACCGACAACTGAAACCGAGTGTCCGGCGGTGGGAGGTGGCGCGTTGGTCGTGTTAATGCAAGTCCACCGATTTGCTGTAATATCGTAAACGTGGAGTTCGTTGAATAGATGCCAGCTTTGGTATAGTGGGTATGATGGGGGATAAGCCCAACCCCCGAATAATACTAAAAAAAATTATGAAATTTAATTGGTTTTAAAGATTAAATAATTGTACCTAAAAGGTCCTTGTAACAAACTAGAGAGCTACAAGCCTTTGGTGATGGGTAGGTCCCGGTTGCTAAAGGCCGCACCCACTGCCTCTTTGATAAGTCAAGCCTCCACAAGTCGTTAAAAGTTGTCATGGAGCATGTACAACCTCCAAAAACGTACATAGAGTTCTCATGAATGGCAGCAGTGTGGGAATACCGTTTTGATATTGTAGGAGCCATATCCATAGGGGTTAAAGTCTCCCATCTTATATCAAACTCAGCAATGGCCTTATGTAAATTCCTCAACTTGGTTTTGGCAACATCTATAAAACAAAGAAGCACTTGTTGTATCTAAAATTAGCAACATGAATTGACAAAATCCGCATACTTAGAACACATCTTCTCCATCTTTTTGATACTTGCATACAGTCGTGAAGATCTTTGTAGGGTGGAATAAGAGACAAAATAAATTCTAAAACCTCGTCTGGAAGGTCCTCAATTTCGACAGGACTTTTCGCGGAGGACATTTTAAAAACCACGTCAATTTTATAACTATGAATAACATAAAATTATCAACCGTTCTTGTGCGACTTTTAACGCGAAAATAAAAATAAACCCAAAAATTCCAAGTTTTTGTTGATATTTTCGTAAAATGTCATCTACATGTTGACGTTTCGTTGCCACCCGTACGGTCAAAAAACACTAGAAAATTAAATCAAACCATTTATCTCGCAGAAAATTGTTATCAATGAGTTATAAACAAATCAAGGTTAATTTTTGTAGCTACAAGAACTATTCCATTCACCACTTTTTTTTTAATGAAAAGAATGAAAAACGCAGACGCGAAAAGTCCCTAGGTCCGTCTCTGTTGATCAGTTCGCGAGTGACTTTCGTTGTGCCGGGATTTTTAATTTAATGTCAGTTTAAAATAATTTTTAACCAAAATTTTACAATGCTATACAACAGTTTTACAGTACCAAATTAACTACTAAGTGAAGGAGTTTACGTTGCTAATTAAGTTTTAAAAATATTCGTTCTCGTACGGAGCTAACCTGTGTGTGTTACTATAACCTAAAAACAAATTCAGTAAATTGTTTATCATGTCTTTATTAACACATTTGGGACCCGTCAGTGAACATTTGAGTAAGCTGAGGCAGCTATTACCGAAAGGGTTTACCCTGTCAACGACCCAGAAGGTAAATACGGCGTTTTTTCACTTGAGTAAACTTATCGACAATTTTTTCTTTCTAGGTCATAGTTGTCTCGGTGACTGCGAGTATCGCGGTGGTTGGTGTTTTAGCGCGTTATTTACGAAGGAAGAAACGTACTGTGGATCTGTCTAAGTTTAGGAGAAGCTACCCAAAGCGCCCAAGAATATCTGGTGTCAGGAGTCCAAATGGGGGTAAGTTTTTTGTTTAGTAACATGTACACACGCTCTACTAAAGCGTACCACTTATGCAATGTATGCATGCTAAATAGTTATTAATAATAGCGAAAAATAAAGCCGTCCTTCAAGCAAGATTTTGAATTAGGTATAGAGTTGGCGCGTTTTTACCGAATTGGTGTATCGGTGTAGATGGCGCCCCAA
This sequence comes from Zophobas atratus, assembly GCA_022388445.1. Lineage (NCBI taxonomy): Eukaryota > Metazoa > Arthropoda > Insecta > Coleoptera > Tenebrionidae > Zophobas > Zophobas atratus. The sequence goes on along the minus strand of CM039445.1, from coordinate 49,016,294 downwards.
TCGACAGGTGACGTGTTGGTTGCCTATGCTTGAGGTACTTCTGATTTTAAAAAGGGTAAACTAGTTTATTATAATAAATTAACCAATGATTGTGTAACGTTGCAGCACATTACTTTAATGGCTCATAAACTATTTAGTTCTTTTTGCGACCTACTTTTTATAAGTTATAGGGTTCTTAAATTATATACGTTTTCAAGCAGTACGGATTCAAAAAAAGTAGCGTTTTACGGACAAGACGAGTAAATATTTAGAAATTTTTTGATCTGTCTGAATAACTCTTCAACTGCATTTGTTTTGTAGTAGCAAAGATCAAAGCTTTTCGTGAGAATGTAAGGTAGATACTTAAATTTTAAAGAATGCTCAATTCTGCTTTTCTTTTAAAAATATTCTTTGTTCGTTCTACAAGGAGTTATTAATATAACTTATTTATACACGATGTTAGGATATATGTCACTTATTCCCCGCATTTGGGTTAAATAATGAGTCAGATTACACTGATTTATTTATTTGCATTAGGTATATTCATGGCTTTATCCCACTTCTAACGTAAATAGCTGTTATTGTAGTGTTACCAAATAATGTTTCTCCACAACACAAAATGCTAATAATTAGGCGAAAAGTTTAATAACAACCAATATAATAGAAGATTTATAAACTTCTCATGGGTGTTAAAAAATAAATAAATTGAACAAATTTCTACCAGATATTGGTAGAAACGGGCGCCATATTATTGTTTATTAATGTTTAAAAAACAACTGATATATCATGAATGTCTAGAACATTTTGTTTTTATAGGTAATGGACGTCAGACTGATGTAAGAAATTTGTTTGTAATTTTTCTCGACTAGTGAACTTAAATTGCACTATTTAGTGTGACATTTTTTCATTAGCCTGTATTGTGTGGTTATTCTCAAAAATATGTTGAGTAACACTTGATTTTCAAATCTTCCGAATTTCAGGTGAGTCATTTCTTTTTTATTACAATCTTTACAGCTAATTTCACAAATCCCCGACTTTTCATTAGGTCCTACTTTATCCTTAGGGTTTCCGAGAAGACTTTTATGACTTTGACCAGATATATAACCAGTGTTAATGGTGAGTCCTGTTCTCGTTATCTAGCGTTTTTTATACTGAAATGCAAAAGGGATTATTAATGAATTTATCGACTATATACATCCGTACATCATTAATGATTTTGAAGTCTTTGTTGAACCTTTGCTTATTCAGAGATCTGTTTAAATTTAGGTAAGTATTTTCCTCAAGTATTCGGTCGACAGTTGTATTTACCGTGCCTCCTTCACCACTATCCTGACCTTTTTGCGAGCTTTGGAGGTATTTCAAAATTTTCATTTTCAAAGCGAACTTTTAGAAAATCTTGGAAGGGGACCAGTCGTCAAGACTTATATTCCAGAAGTTGTTGATGATTTTTATCCAATTTTTCAAAATTCTCAATTTTTCAGTACCAGTATGAATTTTTCGAGATTATGAGATATTAAAAAAAAACATTTTCTAACCGAATTTTTCGCAAATTTTAGAAGGGACAATAATAATTAATGTTCAAATTTTTTAAAGATTTTTTAGGCGACGTTTCAAAAATCTAGTACTTTTTTGATCTTTTTTCGAGCTTTCGAGATATTTATTTGAAAAATTTAATTTTCAAATCGAATCTTTCGAAAATTTTGAATAAATTAATGTTTTTCGAGTCAGGTCCCATAGATCTATATCCCAGAATTTCTTTTTCTCAATTATTCAATACTCGTATACATTTTTTAGCCATTTTTCTAGATTAGGAGTTCTAAAAAAATATTTTCGGACCGAATTTAGCGAAAACCTTATTCGGCGATCATTAACAATGTATTTTTTCGAATCAACTCGTCGAGGTCTATGCCCTATAATTTTTTCAAAAATTTAAACTTTCGCAATATTAAAAAAAATCATTTTCAAACCGAATTTTTCGAAAATCTTGAACGGAAACGATTAATGAATAAATGTTTTTCAAATCAGTTCGTTAAAATATATATCCCAGAATTTTTTGAGGATTTTTCGGCAACGTTTTAAAATCCTCCTTTTTTCAAAACCTATATAAATAATTTTTTGCTGATTTTCAAGATTACGAGATATTAAAAAAATATATTTTTCGATACGAATTTTCCGAAAATCTTATTCGAGGAACATTAACAATGTGTGTTTTTCGAATCCGTTTGGTAAATTTGTGTAGGGAAATATCGATTTTGCAATTACGCTACGCCCCTCGGTTTAACAACGAATGAAAAATTCATCACGATTGAGACCGAGACGGATGGGTGGGGCTTCTCTTCTGGTTTTATTTTTTAATTAATACATTTAGTTTTCTTTGTATAACACGATTACGTAAGAACATATTCCACATGGTAATTTGTCGCAGAGAAATAAGGAATTTAGGATTAAGCTCCACCCCTCGTCTTACGACGAATAAAAATTGAGATAGGGCGGGGGGGCGGGGCTTATATTTTGACCTTTTTTTTTTTCTTAATAAGCATACAAAGCTATTTTTTCACAACAAAATTTCTTTATACAAATTTTCGTTTTGAAACTTGAAACACACTTAAAATGGTAAATTTTTGTAAGGAAATGTAGAGTTTGCAATTAGGCTCCGCCCCTAGGTGTGCCAACGAATGAAAACTTCATTGCTATTTAGATTCGGGTAGGTATGGGTGGGGCTTAATCTTTAGTTTTAATTTTTTCTTTATATACGTAGTTTTCTTTGAATATGATATTTATGAGGATTTGTAGGCAACTTTTCAAAAATTTCAACTTTGTAATGAATTTTTTTACCTATCTTCGAGTTTCCAGAATATTTTAAGAATTTTATTTTCCGAACGAGTTCTTCGAAAGTCTAGAATCGGGACCAGTAATAAAAATTTTTCGAAAGAGTTTGCCAAGTCCTATATCCAGATTTTTTTGCGGATTATTATAATCATTTTGCAAAATTCTTAATTTTTGAGTAAGTACCGTGTACATTTTTTGACCGTTTTTCTAGATTACGAGATATTAAAAAAATATTTTCAAACCGAATTTTCCGAAAATCTATTCGAAGACCATTAATAATAATGTATGTTTTTTGAATCAGCTCGTCGAAATCTATATCCTAGCATTTTTTGACGATTTTTCGGCAACTTTTCAAAACTTCAGTTTTTCGAGCTTCCGAAGTGTTTCAAAAATTTCATTTTTAAACCGAGTTTTTCGAAAATCTTGAACGGGGACGTTAATAAATGAGGTTTTTCAATCGTACTATTAACCGAGATTTATATCCCAGAATTTTTTGAGAATTTTCGCAAATTTTCAAAATTCCAATTCTTAATGTCCCTATAAATTCCCGTATTTATTTTTTGACGGTTTTTCTAGATTTCGAGATTTAAAAAAAAATTAAGCCGCATTTTCTGACAATCTTATTCGGGGCCCATTAACACTGTCCATTTTTTCGAATCAGCTCGGAAATCTACATCCCAGAATTTTTTGAGATTTTTTGTCGATTTCTCAAAATTCTCAATTGTCGTGATTCCGTAAAATTTTTTGACCGTTTCTCTAGATTTAGAAATATGTATTTAAAAAAGCAGTTATCACAGAATGTTTTGAAGATTTTTGGCCAACTTCTCAAGTCTCAATTTTTCAATGGATTTTTTGATTTTTTTTCGAGCTTTCGAAATATTTCAACAATTTCATTTGCAAACACGAATTTTTCGAAAATCTTTGAACGGCACATTAAAAATTTAATGTTTTTCGAATCAGCTCGTCGAGATCTATATCCCAAAAATTTTTAGGTTTTTAGCAATTTTTAGAATTTTCAATTTTCAATACCCGTGTAAATTTTTTGGCCGTTTTTCTAGATTATCGAATTTAAAAAAAATTATTTTCAAACGAGTTTTTCGAAAATCTTATTCGGACCATTAACAATGTATGTTTTTCGAATCAGCTCGTCGAGATCTATATTCCAACTTTTTTGAGATTTTTGGGCAACTTTTCAAAAATCTCAAATTTTCAATATTCTTTACCTTTTTTGAGCTTTCAAATATTTAAAAATTTCATTTATAAACGAGTTTTTGAAAATTTGAACTTAGACATTAATAAATTAATGTTTTGGAATGCTCGTAGATCTATTATTCCAGAATTTTTTGAGATTTTTGGGCAACTTTTCAAAAATCTCAAATTTTCAATGAATTTTTTGACCTTTTTTAGAGCTTTCAAAATATTTAAAAATTTCATTTTTAAACCGAGTTTTTCGAAAATCTTGAACGGGACCATTAATAAAATTAATGTTTTTGGAATCAGCTCCGAGATCTGATTATCCTAGAATTTTTTGAGATTTTTGGGCAATTTTCAAAAATCTCAAATTTTCATCAATTCTTTGACCTTTTTTAGAGCTTTCAAAATATTTCAAAAATTTCATTTATAAACCGAGTTTTTGGAAAATCTTGAACTTGGACCATTAATAAATGTAATGTTTTTGGAATTAGCTCACCGAGATCTATTATTCCAGAGTTTTTTGAGGATTTTTGGGCAACTTTTCAAAAATCTCAAATTTTCAATGAATTCTTTACCCTTTTTTCGAGCTTTCGAGATATTTAAAAAAATTCATTTTCAAACCCATTCATTGGAAAATCTTGAACTCGGACCATAAATAAATCAATGTTTTTCGAATCAGCTCGTTGAGATCTGCATCCTCGAATTTTGTGAGGATTTTTAGAACACTTTAAAAAAATTAAATTTTTCAATAAATGAATTGTTCTTTTTTCAAACTTTCGAAATATTTAAAAAAATCCATTTTTTAATCAAGTTTATGGAAAATCTTGAACAGAGACTGTTAATAAATAATAATAATTAATGTTTTTCGAAACGGCTTGTCAGTGTCTATATCTTAGAATTTTTTCCAGATTTTTAGACAACTTTTCAAAAATCTCATTTTTTATTTCGAGTTTTCCAAATATTTGAACTTTATCCTGGGGGATCTATATGCTAAACTTTTGTGAGGATTTTTAGGCAGCTTTTCAGAATTCTCAATTTTTCAATATGAATTTTTTCCGTTTCTCGAAATTACGAGATAATGTAAGAAATCCATTTTCAGACCGAATTTTCGAAAATCTTGAATAGGCACCATTAATAATAGTTCAGGTTCGTTGAGATCTGTGTCCTAGAATTTTTTGAGGATTTCTAGGCACCCTTTCCAATTCTCAATTTTTTAAAATCCTTATGATTTTTTTCGACTTTTTTAAACTATGAGATAATTAAAAAATTTAATTTCAAAACCGAATTTTCCAAAAGTCTTGTTCGGGGACATACAACTAAGAATGGATGTTTTTTCCAATCAGCACGTTGAAATTTGTATCCTAGAATTTTTGAAGAATCTTTAAGCACTTTTTCAAAAATGTCGGTTTTTCTTCGAAGTCTTCAAAACTTTCAGTTTCTAACCGAATTTTTCGAAAATCTTGAACAAGGACCATTAATATAATTTAATGTTCTTCGAATCAACTGGTCGAGATCTAATATATTTCCCAAAAATTTTTAATTTTTTTTAGACAACTTTTTAAACTTCTCAAATTTTCAACATCCGTGTAAATTTTTTGGCCGTTTTTCTAGATTACGAGATTAATAAAAAGTGTTTTTAAACTGAATTTTCCGAAAATCTTATTCGGGGCCCATTAATAATGGATGTTTTTCGAATCAGGTCGTCGAGATCTATATCCTACCATTTTTTGACAATTTTTGGGCAACTTTTCAAAAATCTCAAATATTCCATCAATTCTTTGACCTTTTTTAGAGCTTTCAAAGTATTTAAAAAATTTCATTTATAAACCGAGTTTTTGGAAAATCTTGAACTTGGACCATTAATCAATGTAATGTAATGTTTTTGGAATTAGCTCACCGAGATCTATTATTTCAGAGTTTTTTGAGGTTTTTTGGCCAACTTTTCAAAAATCTATATTTTTCAATGAATTTTTACCTTTTTTGGAACTTTCAAAATATTAAAAAAAAAATCACTTTTAAACCTAGTTTTTCGAAAATAATGAACAGGGATCGTTAATAAATAATTCATGTTTTTGGAATCCGCTCGTCGAGATCCATGTATATCCAAGAGTTTTCTGAGGATTTTTAGGCAACTTTAAAAAATATCATGTTTTTAATGACTTTTTTGATCTTTTTTCGAGCTTTCGAGATATTAAAAAAAAAATCATTTTCAAACCGATTTATTGGAAAATCTTGTACTCGGACCATAAATAAATCAATGTTTTTCGAATCAGCTCGTTGAGATCTGCAACCTCGAGGATTTTTAGAACACATTAAAAAAATTAAATTTTTCAATAAATGATTTCTTTTTTCAAACTTTCGAAATATTTTAAAAATTCCATTTTTAAATCAAGTTTTTGAAAAATCTTCAACGGAGACTGTTAATAAATAATAATTAATGTTTTTCGAGACGGCTTGTGAGTGTCTATATCTCAGTTTTTCGAGATTTTTAAACGACTTTTCAAAAATCTCATTTTTTTAATGAATTTTTTTGACTTTATTTCGAGCCTTACAAATATTTGAAATGTCATTTTTTAACCGAACTTTGCGAAAATTGTGGACAGAGATCATTAATAAATTAATTTTTCAATGATTTTTGACTTTTTTAGAACTTGTGAAATATTTCAAAAATTTCACTTTCACGTCGAGTTTTTCGAAAATCTTGAAGGGCGATCATGTTTTTTCCAACCAGCTCGGTGAGCTCGATCTGATCCTAGAATTTTTGAGACTCTAGGGACCTATTCAAAATTCTCAGTTTTTTAATATGAATTTTTTACCATTTTTCGAAATTACGAGATAATTCAAAAAATTCTTTTTCAAACCGAATTTTTCGAAAATTTTGAATAGACACCATTAATAATAATAATTAATGTTTCTCCATTCAGGCTCGTTGAGATCTATGTCCTACATTTTTTGAGGATTTCTAGGCACCTTTTCCAAATCTCAATTTTTCAAAATTCTTATGACTTTTTTGACAAAATCATTTCAAAACCGAGTTTTCCGAAAGTCTTGTTCGGGGACACGCTGAAATTTGTATCCTAGAATTTTTGGAAGATTTTTGGGTACCTTTTCAAAAATGTCAGTTTTTATGAATTTTTTGACATTTTTTCGAACTTCCGAACTCCCTAAAAATTTCATTTTCTAACCGAAGTTTTCGAAAATCTTGGACAGCGATCATTAATAAATGAATGTTTTAGGCAACTTTTCAAAATTCTAAATTTTTCAATACACTACATTTTTTTACCGTTTTTCTAGATTACGAGATATTAAAAAAAAAGTCAAACCAAATTTTCCGAAGATCTTGTTCGGAGACCATTAACAATGCATATTTTCCTGATCAACTCGTTTGTTAAATAGACAAAATAAGAAATAACTCAGTCAATAATAATTTGTTATGATAAATCTCCAACGAAGAAGAGTTTATTGCCTTTACGGTCAGGTGGTAAAACATATTATAAATTCTAAAATTTTGTCGAAATTTTTCATGACGTATCATTAAATCTGTTTTCATCTTACAAAACTATAAATCGTAGGGGACACGTTCTCAACTTTTTTTTATCCGAATTGAGATACCGTGAAAAAACAGCTTGAAGATGATCAAAAAATGATGGATAAGCTCGAAAATTATTAAAAAAACCCAGAACCAAATTTTTTAAAATATTAAATTTCGAAACTGAAGAATTAACTTCGTGATTTTGATATGTTTTGATGTGAATTTAATTGACAGTCTAAAATTTCGATAAAAATTGTCTGAAATGGCATCTGTTAACAGTAAAAAATGACGTTGTGGATTGTATTAGACATGCGGTGCATTAAAAAAATCAAAATTCAACTTTGAAGCGTAATACTTAGTGTCAAAAGTTTCTGCGTAGAATCGATCTTATCCGTCATTTTTTGAACACCTGTATAGAGAAAGTTATGACTGTTATGAACTTAGGAATATGTTACATTTAAAATTTCATAACAATAAGTTTGTTGATAATGGAAATATATATTTTGAAAATGTATTCATAATCCCATCGCCTCCCGGCTTCCCTGTTTTCTAAGTCGCTGGTCAACTACACCAGCATCCCAGGATAGCGTATGGAATTTCCGTATCAAAATGTGCCCAAGAATGGTGCAGTGCGCAATTTCTGAGTTTCAAAGATTCTCCAAGGACAGTAGTGTGATCGATAAATCGGTGTATATTATACGTGGATATAATTGTAAAGTTTTAGCCTAACTACATTTACATAGTATATACGTCTAATGTAGTTTCGAAATAGATATTAATGATCCACTACTAAAACATAATTGGTATCCAGTTCTACACAGTTCGCAGAACCAAAGCCATTATCTCTTGTGCCAACATTTCACAAAAAAAAATCTCACAGAAATGTGGACAAAGCGAGGAAAGAACTATTCACGACCTGAAAACGAATTTTGCTTCGCATTCAGACAGAGCAGATTTTTTAAACAAATTCCCGGAGTACTTGCGGTTTCCGAGGGGCAATTTTTAAATCGAACTGTGCATAAAAATATAGCACTGGCTGGAGGCATTTAGTCAATAGCTGCGATTACGACCCATCGCGCTTTTATAACCTTTTGCCAAGACCTCAGGCGCTGATGTTATCTATAAAAAGTGGCGGTTTAAACAACAAAGTCTTCAAAAAATAATAACAGCATTTTTTTCAACTTCCTACATTGTTACTCTCATTTAAATGCATGAGGTGCGGCTATTTAACGCACAAACAAAATTTGATTAAGATTTGTTCGTGGCGAGGATTGGGTTCAAGTACCTCGAAACCGCGAACGATATCTATTATTTATGATCTGTTTATTGTCAGTCGGGAATCAAGTTGGTATATAATTGGAGTCAGAACCTTTTCTTATTGCCTATTAATTTCAATGTGTAATGTATCAATGTAATAGCCGCAAATAAAATAAACTTCAGAATTTATGGTTTAATGGTTATTGATTTTATATACATTTGAAAATTATTGCTTTCGGCGTATTTTAAAAATGTAAAGTTTGTGGCTTTTAGTCAGTTTTTAATGTGTAAAATTATTGTGACGGGTGTATATTTTACGCTTGTGTATATTTCATATAAATAAATTTTCCGTGATATCTTGGGCACATAAATTTTATATTGTGAAACTTACTATAACGCTAATAAAGTGGAACAAATTTAAATTAAATAGTAATTTATAACATTGTCAAGGAGCCAAAGAATAGGATCATGCTTGCCTTTAACATTTAAAAAAGCGAAAATTCTAGTTAGACCGGACTTTATTTAGTAGCCTATTGTTAGTTTTATATCAGATAATTTTAAGACTATGAAGTATATAGTTTATTATGTATATTTTTATTATCTTACAGCGGTAACAAGTAATGAGAGTTCAACAAAGAAAGGTTGGTTCTCTTTCATTCTACCATATTAAACGTGTGCGTTTATTGAATACTAACTATCCAACTAAACCATGCCAGTACTGGTGCTGAATGAAATTTAGCTTTTGATGCTGAACAGTTGCTTGAATTGAATATCGCTTTCATATTTTTTAAATTGTTGTTTTAGCTTGTGAAATGGATTGTTTTTTTTTCATTCTATGTTAACAATAGGTATTTGTTCTTTTTCAAAAATATTATTTACCTGTGATTCGTGTTATACTCTTTTATTTTATTATTAAAATTTAAAGTTAATAGTGTCTTACCTTTAGTTAATTTATTGTGTTATATTTTTTTATATTATCCGATATCTTCTTTTGTGTTACTTAGTTGTTTCAGTGGTTAAAAGTAATTTCCACAAATGAAAAGAAAACTTAACTCAAGGCTCGAGGGAAAAGAACTAACCCATTGATAAGTTTTAGTCGTCATTTTTTGTTTGGCATAAATTTAAATTTTAATTAAAAATTAAATCTATATTTTTAGTTCTGACACTTGATTCAATACGAATTGCAAATACATTCAAAATGTTGACACAACGAATTTAAATCTGCAAATTTTAATTAGCAAACAGTTTAATGTTAATCTCAAATTATTATTATTTACGCAAATAATAAATTGTTTAATATAAATCTGGTAATGTTAGTTTTCTTCACATTAAATCAGTGGCTTGAGTTGATGATGGCTTCTAATCGACGTTTCAAGACCTCAAGAGTACGAAAAAGTAGGCTCCGCGTTTCTATCAATTTTTATTAGACCAAATTACTAGACTGATTGTCGTCGAATTTTATATACTTATTACTTATGTTATGAATATCATGTAGATGGTAAGACGCTGACCTCTACCAACAATAGAATGACGTCATCTCCAAAATTTACAATAATAATAAATGTTGTAAATTAAAATAATGGAGAATACGAAAAATCGAGAAATCTAATAATCGAAAAATCGAAACCTTATAAAATCGTAAAACCGAAACATTGAAAAATCGAAATATCGAAGAACTGAAAATCGAAAAATGAAACATCAGAAAATCGAAAAAATGTAAAATTCAAAAATCTAAAATCTAAAAACCGAATAACGAAAAATCAAGAAAACGAAACATCCAAATTTAAAAAATCAGATAACTGAAAAATCGAAAATCAAAAGATCAAGAAATCGTGGAGTCGAAAAGTCGAACAATTGAGAAACCGAAGTAGGCCAAAATCGAAAAGTCGAAAAGTTAAAAATTGAACAATTTATAAATTGAGAAATTGACAATCAAAATATCGAAAGATCCAAATCTCGATAAATCGAGAAATCAAAAAACTTAAAAATTCGAAAAATTGAAAAATTGAGAGATTGAAAGATCGAAAGAACGAGAAATCGAAAAATTGAAAAATATAGAAATCGATAAACAAAAAGTTAAAAGTTGAAAAATTGGAAAAGTGGAAAAAATCAAAAAAACGAAAAAATAGAAAACTAGAAAAACTGAGGAACCGAAATAGGCCAAAATAAAAAATCGGTTGTCTGTAAAGTCGGTTTACTGACGATAGTTGAACGTGACAACGTCTTAAGAAAATACTGATGGAATGGTAGCATTTTTCAAAAGCAAATTTTAATTTCATTTGTTTAATAGATTTGTATGTATATAGAGAAGGAGGTAATTAGAAATCACAATGAAATTGATCAAGTTAGATTTATTTATACGCATAAATACAATTATGTCATTTTTTTATTTACAGCTGGTCATATGAAAACAATGACACCTTCATTCTACCTTTACTTGCATTAAATACTACGATCCAAAACATGCAAGGGTGCTGAATGAATTTAGCGAGCTGACATGCTGAATGATTCGCTTTCATATTTTAGTTGTTAGTGTGAAATGGATTGCATTCTGGTAACAAAGGATGTTCTTTTCCTTTTTACCAGAGATTCGTGTTAACTCAATATGAAGATTAAGTATGGCTACCTTAGTAAATCGTGAAATACCGATTTTTCTTTGGTACAGTTCGTTTCGTGTTAAGAATTTCACTGAAAGCTTACTGGCTCAGAGAAGAAACCCATGATAAGTTTTCGTCGTCATGTTCATCGTTTGATAAATTTAAATTTTAATTAAAAATTGAAAATGCTATTTTTATCGACACCTGAACAATCAATTGCTACTTAAAATGTTGAACAAAATTTAAATCCTGAAAATTTAATTAGAAAAATCTTAATTTAATCTCAAAAATTTGCAAATAAAAAGTTAAATAAAATCTGGTAAAGTTTCCAATTAAATATGGTTGAGTTGATGATGGTTCTGAATCGACGTTTCAAGAACCTCAAGAGTACGAAAATAGAATCCGTTTATCAAAATTAGACAAAATAGATGATGTCGTGAAATAACTTATTACTTATGTTAGAATATCATGTAGATGAAAGACGCTGACTTACAAAATAGAAGACATTCAAAATTTAAAATAATAAATTTGAAATTAAAATATGGAGAATACGAGAAATCGAGGAAATTAATATCGAAAAATCGAACTTAAATGTAAAAACCGAAAATTGAAATCGAATGAACTGAAATCGAAAATGCAAAATCAATGAAAAATTAAAATATCAAAAATTAATCTAAAGAACGAAAATGAAACAATCAAATTTAAAAAATCGAAGAAAATCAAAAATCAAAAGTCAGAATCGTGGAGTCAAGTCGAACAATTGAAATCGAAAGTAGGCCAAATCGGAAAACAAATTAAAAATTGAACAATTTAAAAATTAGAAATTGAAAAAATATCAAAGAATCCAAACTCGAAAATCGAGAAATTCAAAAAACTTAAAAATTCAAAATTGAAAAATTGAGAGATTGAAAATCGAAAAAACGAGAAATCGAAAAATTGAAAAAATCAGAAACATAAACAAAAAGTTAAAAGTTCGCAAAAATGAAATATGAAAAATCAAAAAACGAAAAATAAAAACTGAAAAATGAAACAAAAATAGCAATAAAAAATTGAAAACTGATAAATCGGAAACTACAAATCAAATCTCGATAAATGGAATGAAAATTAACAAACGAAAATTAAAAAACAAACATCTAAAACCGGAAGGCGAAAAATCGAAAGATTAAGAACAAAATTGAAAAATGAAAAAGTCAAAAAATTAAAATTAAAAACTCCAAAGAAAAATCGAAAAGTGTAAAGAACGAAAATATTGAAAAATCCAAATTGAAAATAGAAAAACGAAAATGAAATGAAAAATCCTAAAATGAAAAATCAAAAAATCAAAAAGTGAAGTCGAAAAATAGAAACCTTAAAAAAACGAAAAATTAAAAAATCAAAAACCAAAAATCAAAAAATTAAAGAATTGAAGAACAGGAAAATCGAAACACTGGAAGGTCAGGAAATGGGAAAATCAAAACATCGATTAATTGAAAAATCGAAAAATTGACAGTTTATAATGTCAAATTTGAAAAATTGAAAAATCGAAAATTTGAAAAAACGGCAATTGAAAAACAGAAAATCTAAAACAGGGAAGTCGAAAGATCGATAGATTTAGAAATCAAAACATTTGAAAAATTCGAAAACTTGAAGAACTGAAATTAATAATCGAGAAATCGAAAAATCTAAAATCTTAAATATTGAAAAATTAAAATATCAAAAACTGAAAAATTTAAAATTTAAAAATCGAAAAATTAAAAAAACTACAATTGGAAAACAGAAAATCTAAAACCGGGAAGTCAAAAATCGAAAGATTAAGAAATCGAAATATTTGAAAAATTGAAATATGGAAGAGATGAAATGAAAAATCGAGAAATCGAAAATCAAAAATTTTAAATATTGAAAAATTAAAATACCAAAAAATTGAGAAATCTAAAATTTTAAAATGAAAAAGTAAAAAGTCGACAAATCGAAAACTCCAGAAGTCAAAAATGGAAATTCGAAGAACAGAAATATTGAAAAATCCAAAAACTGAAATATCGAAAAACTCGAATAAAAATATCCAATATTAAAAAATTGAAAAATCGAAAAATCAAAAAATTAAGTGAAAAATCGAAACTTGAGAAAAAGAAAAATTAAAAACCAAAAAACCTGAAAAATCAATTAATTGAAAAGTCGACAAATAAAGAGTTTAAAAAAGTCAAAAATTGAAAAATGAAATATTTAAAAATCGTAAAATTGAAAGAAAAACTGCAAACCGAGAAATTGAAAAATTGAGAAATTGTAAAATCCAAAAATTGAATAATAAATATAAACTGAAAAGTCCCCAAACTAAAATTTCGAAAAACTGAGAATTCGAAATTGAAACAGCAAAGAAATTATGGTCGGAACTGGTTAGAATGTGTAACAGATCACGAATCATGGCTTATAAATCAAAGTCGTTTCCGAACGCTTAGAGTCGACATTGGCCTGAGTGCGCTCGGTCTGTAGATCAAACAAGTTCTCAGACGGCGAACTGAATTAGTGGATGAAAAGTAGAGTGTAAATTTACTGTCAATTTATCGAAAGTAAAACGCGTCTGTTAAAAATATTATGACATTTTTTCTAGGTTAATTTTATTCCTAGTTAGAAACAAACACTGTTGCCAACATAAGTCGAGGAGTCCTCAACCGTCGTTTAATTTAAACTATGACGCTTCTCTATGTTCTCTGGTATTACACTGCACCAATCCAAGTTGATGTAGGTGTCCTTGTTTTTTCTTGCACTGGTAGTACGCTGTGACCATTTTTCTTTTGTGCTGTGACTAGTATTATTCATGTTGATGACGTCGTCACAAATTTTTTATTGGTCAAATTAAGAACGAGTCACCCCATTTTTTCGAAAATGTGAAGAAGACGCACATCTTTATGTAATAATGATAAAATAAGTGTTATAATATTCAGAACATTTTGTTCGATTGTGGTTTAATTAATAATTTTGGTCCTGTGTTTTGAGAAGACAAACTCATTGAAATCAGACTAATTTCTACATGACATTCTTTCGATATATAAACACAAATAAACCCTTGAGCGTCAGATTGCTATTACCTAGCATTGAAGGACAAGGGTTGTTAGAGATGGATTATTTTAAGTTCAACATGGTGAGTCATTAGAATCTGACAACAGACTGACAGTCAGTAGCGTAACATGCACGCTTTAGAAGGGGGTGGTTTTTAAATTTATTTTTTTAAATCGCAAACAATAACAGGCAGAAACATAAACTTAAGTGAACTGATCAACACGCTAGCACGAATGCGGATGAATCTATTAGGCACTAATCTAAACAGGTACAGGTACCCATCGCAGTTAGAAACGTTCACTATGACGGAGAAACGATGATAGACACCTTTGAAGGTGCGCCCATTCGAAAATGCTGAATATGTTTCATTGTACTTCAGGACCGAGGAAAGTTCTCTCGAAACAATTTTCGACCAATTTTTTTACTTGTCGAACGTAAGCTTGGGAAGTATTGTAATAAATTTTATTTGGCGAATAACTTATTTACTGTTTTTTTTTTTATATTTCGTAGCTCTTAGATTTTGAGAGAGGTGGCCACTATTCCGTCTGTCTGTGATGTGTCATCTGTTCATAATTTCATTAGATGGATTATTGCACTCACATGTCACATGATGTCAACTGACCAATCAAACGCGTCAATATTTGTAAATTCAACCAATCAGCATACAATTACGTGATAATTGCACACTGTGCAATTACCACTACCGATAATTATCACTAGCCAGATGTGCCAACTATAAGATAAGCAAGTACCAGTTAATTGCAAAAAAAAACAAGAGGTTACTAACCAAATATTTAATTATGAAACTAAGAATTGTAATTAATTATGGTACAGTTGTAGTAATTTACAGGGGTTTGTGTGCTTGGTGAAGTAGTAACTATATTTTTAGACATTTGTACCAAAGCAGACGGTGCGCAATTTGTGGATTTGTTATTAGACTCTTCCATAGCCGTTGAGTTGGCGCGTAATTTGTCAATCATTTGATAATGATGATCTCCATCGAGCTGAAGGTATGGTTTGATGGAGAAAGTATTGGCATGACCGGTAATCTTTATAAGCTGTTCTTCACCGACTCCCGCTTTTGCAAGTTGCGACACTGCAGTTGACCGTAATGAATGATTACTAATCTTCTTTTTCTTTATGTCGATGCCTATTTCTTCTGCGGCGGTTCTTGTCCATTTCCCCATTTCATTCCTTCCAACGGGTGAATTTTTGAACCATCCTACAGAACTAGGTTCTCTCCATGCAGGATTTGGCGTTAAAAATAAACGATCGGTGGTTATATGTTTACCTCTCTTGCTCAGCATTTTTTTGTAGAGCCTTAAATAATAAAATAATTATTATTTTGTATTTGAAACAGTATTTAATTACCTAACAGGGCAAATTCTAGGATCTGTGGTGTTTGTTGCAAGCCATTTGCTGTCTGTTAATTTATGGCTACCTCCTTGAGCTGTTTTGGAAAAAATACAATTGTATTCTATTCGCCCCGTAGGCAAACCACAATTATCACTTTCTTCCTTAAAATGTTTGATAGTAACGTTAACACCTTCACATCCCCTCCAAGCTAATTCTAATCCAGCCACATAAAAAAACATTTTCTGTAAACCATCTGGCGTGTCTTCGTTATAAATCTTTAGAATCTTGTTGTATTCTTCTAGAGTCAAAATTGAGGAACTAGTTTTGCGTTTTTCCGGTTGTATTTGTAGGTTCCGGCGTTTTGCGTCGCGTGCATTTCTACTACCCTTGAATTCCAGGTCAACAAAAGGATCAAACTTTATACCAAATTTATTGAAATACAGTTCTTGCAACTGCTTTGCCGTTACATTCCACATCGTTTTTATTACTGCTTCTTTGTAGTCATTACCATCGACTTTTTTCATATTGTACCCCCAATCTTTGAGGATGAATGCTAGTTTTTCCGTGGAAGTGTTTCCATCAAAAACATATTTGCGTTCACCGCAAAACTTCTCAAATTGCCTCCAGATTGAATTTCGTGAGTTCTTCGTATTTAGCGGCGTAATGTTTGTAATAGAATCATCAATTTCTTTTGGCGTGTTACGACCAAAACGAAAATTGGACATGGTTTTTTAAACCCACACAAATTTTGCAAAATGGCTGTTCTTATTTACTTGCGTCGCCATAGTATCGCACACCAAACTACTTCGTAAATCATTATAAAATTATTTTTAAAATGTTTGTTCTTGCAATAATCTGTTGAATATATTGCGTGCATCACAATGAAATCGATAATTTTGAGCAACAATAATCTCTCATGCTTGTTGCCTAAGAAAAATGCACTCGTGCTAAAGCACTCGTGCGTTTTCAATGCAACAAGCATTCGAGTTATTGTTGCTCAAAATTATCGATAACATTGCGATGCACTTAATATATTATAACTGATAATCTCCGAAAATTGTGGAATTTTAAAGGTTTTTAACCTTATGTATATCGGTTTTCTTCAATAATTTACACCCTACCATTGAAAATTTCGTTTTTTGAATAACCATTTTAGCACACTGTGGAACCCAAAATTACTCAAATTTTTGAATATAAAGAAAATCTACCAGAAGGACATTCCTGGAAATACAGGATTATTCAAGGGTACTAATTTCGGGGATGTTTCTCGAGCGTAAGCTAAGGAAGTGAAGGAAGTATTGTAATAGGGTCCATGCAGCGAATGGGTACTTTCATGTTTTCTCGACGTTTCATGATTCCTATAGTATGAAAAAATAGGTCTCCTGTTTCCGTATGTTTATCTGTGTCGTCTGTGTCTGACAATTTTTGCCAAATTTTAAATATAATTTAAGGCTAGTCGCTATGTTTTCTGAGTGGAATTTTCGTTATTAACAACCTATGGTTTTGAAATTTTAAATATATGTTGTCCATAACTTGCGCTATATAACGCAAGAGCAATTTTGTTAAAAAAAGTTTGTGATCATATTTTTTTTTGATTTTAGTGAAATTTTTGCATAACGGATTTATAAAAATCGATATCTCACTTATGAAAGGAAATTTCAGAACACGGTTTTCAACCCTGTTTTCAGACTACAAACCTCCAGAAATCACATTAGATATATCGTCGATTGTTTTGTTAGAAAGGATACTCAGTAAAAAAAAAGCTTGTGTCATAGAAGTTTGATAACTTTTATTTTAACTATATCATAGTCCGAACAAATAAAATCAAAAATAGACCTAGTACGATTTCTAAAGTTTTGCAAGCTGAAAACAGTGGTGACAAATCCCGTTCCAAACTTTCCATAAATACCTGAAATATTGATTTTTTAAAATACGTGATGCAAAAATTTCAAAAAAATTTGAAAAATACATGATAATAAATGTGTGTAACCCAAACATCCCGTCTTAAATTGCCACGTGAAAAAGAAAAATATTGAAAGCCCGCGAAAAATTTAAAAATTCAAAATTTGGCCTTGGCTGTGATCGTCTTAACAAAATGAAACCCTAGGATGTGTTCTTTTTTTTTAATTGCGGGATGCATTCAAATGCAAATGGTGGACCCCAATGTTGGAAAAGTACCGCTAAATAAAACAGAAAATTAAATTATGGAGAACACAAAATTATTTATTCCTCCACTGACAAAAAAAAACTGCGTGCGAGGGTGACTCGTGACTTGCCCTCAGGCTGCCCAGAGGGTGTCGAATGGCAATCGCTGTTCATCTCCAAAAATAAACTTTGAATGACTTGGAATGAAATCAAATCAAACGTTCAAAATCAATGCAAATATTTGAAAATCACAAATTTATTAAAAACAAATCAAAATCTGAATTAAAGTAATAATACCCGTAAGGGCGTTCTAGCACAAGCAGAATTTGGGGCTCCGGTCGTGGCTGTCCCCCCCGCCCCCACGACGGTGATTCTATCTATCGCAAGCACTACCGCTCAGCACCCCTCTATCTAACGACGAGACGTACTGCGCTACCCAGGCCGTTACAGTCGCAGAAACTCGTGGTTGGAAGTCACGGCTATAAATAAGCTGATAGCGTCCTGACCGTTCCCCTGACTCTATACAAAGCCTCCATCTTTTGTGCAGATGGCGCGATAAATCCCGCCAACTCGACTAGGAGCCGCGCGCTCCGCTTCTGCTACATTTTTCTGTTTATTTAACCTCAATTCCATTTTAAATGTTCAATTTCTATGACTCTAATATTAACGACTACTAAACAAGCGTTAAAGTTCCAAAAAGAGCAATAAACAACATTTAAATTCGCCATACAATCTTGTGAAATTTTAAATAACAAATAATTCTTATGTGAGATTAAGATTGGACATCAGCTAATTTATTCGATGAAAACATTCATCAACAAGTTTACGTTCATTTAAAATTATACAACAAAGAAAATTACTGACGTTAAAATTGTGAGATAAAGAAATATTGTATGGGGTGAAAATTGCAAAGCTAACAAATTTACGTGAGGTTAATACTTGCCACACTTTATCAACGATTCAAACAAAGAATTTACAGTATGTTAAATGCCTTGGTGATCTGATCAATCTTTGACGTTGCGAGGAAATACCTCAATGATGTAATCAATCTTTAATGTTGCGAGGAAATAGGTCTCGGTAATGATGATAACGATGATACTAACGATGATAACTGCCCAAGGGACGAAATTATTTTAACCCTCCGCCAGTTCCGATATTATGAATTTTGTTAATTTAACTGCCGTTAATGAGTTATTAGCAATCTTGTGTGAAGAATTAAGAAGTGTTATAGTGTATCACTTACGTATTAGCATCCAGAAACTTATTCATAACTTGTAAACGAAGGGTGTTATCCTGACTAAGTGAATTTCATGAAATATCCTAGTAAATGTTTACATTGTGTTAGAACCAGTTAACGATTAAAATCCTAACCTGATCGGTGAATTTACCAACAATAAAACAAATTTACAGCACGTGTAGCGTCGGTCGAAAATTAGCACTTTTTCCGATTAAAAACCGCAAGAATTAGCTGTGCGTATTGGGGAAAACTGTGACGTCATCGTTACGACTAATTTTCGTTAAACAGAAGCTTTCTCCCTTTTATTAACTACCAAACCAACTAATTTAACCTAGCTAACTTACAGCGTCTTTTCACCATGCTCACACAACATTCAACCAAACAATCATGCCGCTGTCTTATCTACTACTACCGCCCTCTAACTAACAATCCCTTAGCGAGCTACCAACTACCCCCAAGCGCCAACGTGCACATGGTTGCCTATGTTTAACGATTTTTTTGATTGATTTTTTTTTTCAAGTTGAAATTATTCAAATGTGATTTCGCGCCGCTGTTAATTAATTTCAGCGCGAAAATTTGATTCAAATTCGGTCACCACATTACATTTAAAATGTCATAACCATAGGCGTGTTAATAATGGAGACATTACATTCTGAAAATATATTAAGAACATCGCCTAGGTAGTAAAACGCTAATTAAAATTTGCCCAATCATCCGCAGAATTAACTGACCCAAACTCTCTTTTTCTTTCTGAAGTAATACATTTTATAAAATGACATATGCTTGTATTTGTGGTTTATGAATCTGCCTTGATTGTTATTACAATTACTTTACAAAAATGTGCAACTCCTAGGATGATTTTTTCCACGCCTCTACGACTTTGCAGTCTGTTTCCGTTGGTTCGAATGCCACCCTCGTCGACATCTTTTTTTAACATATGAAATGTGTTTGAATGTTTGATTTCAAGTGAGGTGGAAGTTATGTCTAAATAAATTTGGACCCATGTTTTTTCTTACACTATAAAGTATTATGTATAGTTCCCGACCTTAAAAGCCGAGGAAGTATAGGGTTCATCCAACTAATGGCTAGCTTTACGATTTTTGACGTATCATGATTCCGAGAGTACGAAACAGTAGGTCGCCCTTTTCTGTCTGTCTATCTGTCGTCTGTCCAGATTTTTACTACAGGCACATAACACAGGCCTGCGAAATATAACTTTTAATTTCCCTTTTAAATAATATTGTTTTTTTTTTAGGTACTTATGTATGCTGAATTAAAATATAACTCTAGTTTTTTTGTAGCACATCGAGATTTATTTTTATGTAGGCCTAAATATTCATAGTTTCTCAAACAATTTTTCTGAAAAAATAAAATATAAAGAATATAAAATTGAATGTTTATTTATTAAATGAACTAAATTAGTTATAAACAAGACTTAAAAAAACAAATAAATCAAGAAGCTTCTTTTTTTCTGTCTTCAAAGCTCTGATTTAACCGTTTTCTCTTGTATTCACGATAGGATATGTTATTGCTGTTACATTTTTCGCATTATATCATTTTATATTTGAACAGCAAAAGTAACAATCGTCTGTATGATTTTGTGGCTCCATCCAAATCATTGGTGTCAGCAAACTTATCTGAAGAATTAACCCATTTCCGAGAAGACATTAGTAATTTTTATTTAAATTCAGGGTAGTAAGCGCATAGTCGACACAAATAACTCTTACTAAGCTGAACACGAAATGAAATATTAACACCATTATCCATACATATTATTACCACAAAATCTAGAAGTTAATTTTTATAGTACTAAGAACAAAACTGAAAAAATATTTTTTGCAGAAACTGTACGTGATAGAAATTTTTGCAATTTTTTTTTATACATGAGTATCTAAGACCTACCGAAATTACTACTTTATTTTGTTGGGGGATAACCATCGCAGGCCTGTGTAATCTTTGAAACTACTGACCAATTGTTGTTATTTAAATGATATACAACGATATATCCCTACACTTGTGGTTTATGAATCTGCCTTGAGTTTTTCCCTAGATATCCAAATTTTCACAAAAAAATCACAGTGTACATTAAATAACCTTTTTCAAGCAACGTCGAGTACGCGAAAACGGTCG
Organism: Zophobas atratus; assembly: GCA_022388445.1. Classification (NCBI taxonomy): domain Eukaryota; kingdom Metazoa; phylum Arthropoda; class Insecta; order Coleoptera; family Tenebrionidae; genus Zophobas; species Zophobas atratus. Next base: position 48,995,005 of record CM039445.1, on the reverse strand, counting down.
CACGTTCGACCTCATCATGTGCTTCGATTTTTATTAGCCAGATAATATATAAAACTACCGACCCGATTGTTGTAAAATTTTATATATACAATGCAAATATCGTACGTAGATGGTAAAACACTTACCAAAATGTGTCTAATCATCCCCACCAACTATTTTATGACTTTCCCTTATCATTATGCGTAGTTAAGGTTATTTAAATTTTATGAAGTATATAATATACTCGTAGTTTATGAATTCGCCTGTATTTTAATCGCAATGTTTTCCACGTGGTTCACTTAGCGAATTTCTGGCTTATGCATGAAATAAATCCAATTTTGCAAAATCTAATTTTAATTTTTTCCCATAAAACTGGATGTGTTCAATTGTGATCAAGGAGGAAGGGAGATTCTGCTTAAATAATTTATGACTAATTTTTTTCACAGAGATCTTTTCATAAAATAAATAAAATCTTCTAAAATCAAATTTTATAATTTTTCAAAGAAGCTGTTGGACTGTATTTCAGGGACGATAGGAGTTCTGTCTAAATAACCTTAGACTAATTTAAATATTTAATTAATTAATTGCATAAATTTATTAAAAATACTAAACACACTAATCTTGAGTTTTGTAACTTTGAATTTGTCAGTTTTTGAATTTCATCAGTTACCACCACATAGGATTCTATTTAGATGATGGAAACGCTGATATTTTTATAATTTACGGTGTAACCAAAAAAAAGATCTTCGATAGTAGTAAAAAAATTGGTCTCATGTTTTATTAGAGAGAAGCTTTCCCACCTTAGCATGACGCTGCGACCATTTGAGATATTGAGCGCTTGCTCTTTCCTCTTGTACGATTAGCATAAAATGTTGTTATACAATTTTAATTTTTTTTATGAAATTCTCGTTTACATGTTATACCTAAACTTGCTGTCTCCTATCCCCTATACAAAATTTGACTAGGAATTTTTATTTAAATTTTCTTTTGAAAAGCCTACCATTACTGTTCGGAAATGTTCTTTCAATTCTTGACCCTCGAGAAATCCAAATGTTGTCTCTTTATTATTACTCCAATTTTTTTATGTTGTTGTTAAGGAAAGCTTTACCAAACTACAGCTAATTTCGTGAAATATAGGCAAAACAAAATAACAAAATCTATTAGATCACTCTCATCACAAAATTTAAGGAGCGTTGAGTTTATGTTTCCTCCAAACCGATGCGTTAATCTTATATTTGACACGGTGACACACAAACTTTTCACGTCATTGTTGTCATAAAGTGTTCCGCAAAATTAATCATTATAACGATCTAGCGTAGTTATATTAGTGCTCGTATGTTTGGTTATCATCTTTTTATATTCGAGCAAATATAAACAATACATACTTCAACATAAAAGCTTCACTTGAAAGTGGGTTATTTATACATATCAGAGTCAAAAATTGTTGTGAATTGGAAGCTGCAGTGGACATTATCGGATTCCTACTACATTCAGGCAGGTGCAATGACAATTTCAAATATTTTCATAGTTACACAGGTACTTAAGATAATTGATAATGACTCTGCTAATACTGCGAGATTGTTTAACAACAAACGCTGGAATGTTGTTAAACCTCTTAACAATATTGACTAAGCAAAAAAATCTTGTTCAAACTTGAGGCCCTATTTGAAGAAGCGTTTTGAAAAAATATCGGAGAAATCATTATTAGTAATCCACTTAGTGATCACTTTTTTTGCGCAGTATATGTACTTATATTTATACTCAGAAGATAAGCGTCAAAATTACTGTAGTCCTCTGCCTATAATATTCTTTCAGAAAAAAATATAGTTGTGTCAAATATAGAGGAATAAGAATGTTTAAATTCCTCTCTAATAATAAGTTATAATGTTGAATCGTAGTTGCCAAATAATGGAGTTTTCGTGAATTTATTCAATACAGTTGGTTTATCCCGAACAACAAAATTTCCCATTTGCGTGTTTATTGCTCTTTGTCGTAACTCAATGACAGAGTCGTATTTTACAACAAAGTTTTTAACCAAATTAGTATGTAAAACAATGGCCATTTGAAAGTGCAAATTGATGTATGCTTCACCGATAACCACAAAGTAAGCGGAATAACGAAACAAACCCATTAACAAGTTTAACATTATCGCGGTCCGTATTGTTGTAAATTATTTTATAACCGCATTTGAAAACATTGTTTCTACGATTGTCGTCGTAATTGAATTTTACGTACGCGCGTTGTCTTAATGTTTGTAGATTGCTTATGGGTCAAGACATAGTGCGACTTTTTATAATAAATAGGACAACCGGATCCCCGATAAACGTCTTCATACTTCTCAATTTGCGAACCCACGCAATGTCATGTAAGAAATTACACACCGCACCACCGTTATTGGAAGGCCCGAGGCAAACCGACTGGTTTCTGGGGAGCGTCAGCTGAGCTAATTGTTGACATTTTGTGATTTTATATTGATTTCTATGAAATGGAAAGATTTATAATTAGTGAAAGTATTTCTAATTTCTGAGCGTAAGCTAAGTCCGTCTGTCTGTCGGTGTGTCGTCTGTGCGAATTTTTATTAAACAGCTAATTTCTGAAACCACTCGACCGATTGTTCTCAAAATTTATGTGTATTAGGAATAGTGTAGATGGATAACTAAAATTTGGATAAACATTCCCACCAAAAGTAGGATGACATCATCTATGTTTTTTCAATTTTATACAATAAGATGTGCTTCTCGAATTCGTGTTCAATTTTTACTCTATTCATCCAGATTTTTAGAAAAAAAAAAAAATCAAAATTGTATAATGACATTTTGCAATTTAATTGTGAAACTGCAAAACCAAATGCTCTCACATTTGCAGACGTGTTAAGGTTATCGTAATCATTGTAAATCGTTAATCAAAATCATCCCAAAATTTTGCAGAATAAATCGTCTCTGAAATATGACAAATATTATGGCTCTATAATTGTGGTTTATCAATTCACTCAAAGATTTTAGAATTGTATACATAGGGTGACTAAAAAAAATTAATAAAAGAGGAAATGTATTCTACCGATTAAAATCAAGAACGATTTAGTCCATTTTTGCTAAAATTTGGGAATAGAGTAGCGTTATTTATAACTCTGAATCTATCCAAATTGATATACGATAAATTTTGTAATGGAAAGACTCATGTATTAATATTTACTTGTAAGGGTTATCATGGAAAAATAAAATTTGCAAAATCAAATTTTATAATTTTTGAAAAATCTGGATTTGTTTACCTCCAACCGATTTTTTGGTATCAGAATTCTTCGTTTTTCTTTTTCTTTAAATCTTCAATTTTTTCATTTTTCGGTTTCGGTTTCTTAATTTTTTTTAAATTTCCAATTTCTCAACTTTCAAATTTTTCCGTTTTTCGTTTCTTCAATTTTTGGATTTGCAATTGTTCAATTTTGCAATTTTTCGATGTTACAGTTTTTCATTTTTGGATTTTTCACTTTCTCAATTTTTAGTTTTTGATTTTTTAATTTTTCATTTCCCGATTTTTCAGGTTCTTGATTTTTATTTTTCGTTTTCCCGATTTTTTAATCATCATTTTTTCGATGTTAAATTACAATTTTTCGTTTTTTTCAATTCCTTTATTTTTTCAATTTTGATTTCTATTTTACAATTTTTCAAATTTTCAATCTTCAATTTTTCATTTTTTCGATTTTTCAATTTTGCAATTTTTGGATTTCTCAATGATCCGATTTTCCGATTTTTTTAATTTTCAATTTTTCGTTTGTCCAGTTTCTAATTTTTAGATTTTGGAAAGTTTTCATTTTTTATTTTTCAATTTTACAATTTTGCAATATTTTCATACTTTTATTTCGAACAGTTGGAAATTCAAAAAAATTAAAATCGTGAAACTAAAAAATCGGAAAAAAACAAAAAATTGCAAAATCAAAGAAGTGGATTTTTCACTTTATCAATTTTTAGTTTTTTGATTTTTTAATTTTTCATTTCTTCGATTTTTCAGGTTCTTGATTTTTATTTTTCGTTTTCCCGATCTTTTAATTATCATTTTTTCGATGTTAAATCACAATTTTTCATTTTTATCAATTCCTTTATTTTTTCAATGTTGATTTCTATTTTATAATTTTTCAAATTTTCAATCTTCAATTTTTCATTTTTTCGATTTTTCAATTTTGCACTTTTTGGAGATCTCAATGATCCGATTTTCCGATTTCTTTAATTTTCAATTTTTCGATTTTACAATATTTCGTTTTCTCTTCGAATTTTAAATTTCTCAATTTTTAATTTTTCGTTTGTCCAGTTGGTAATTTTTAGATTTTTGAAAGTTTTCATTTTTTATTTTTCAATTTTATAATTTTGCAATATTTTCATATATTTATTTCGAACAGTTGGAAATTAAAAAAATTTAAAATCGTAAACCTAAAAAATTGGAAAAAACCAAAAAATTGCAAAAGCAAACAAGTGGATTTTTCACTTTCTCAATTTTTAGTTTTTTGATTTTTAAATTTTTCATTTCCCCGATTTTTCAGGTTCTTGATTTTTATTTTTCGTTTTCCCGATCTTTTAATTATCGTTTTTTCGATGTTAAATCACAATTTTGCGGTTTTTTCAAATCTTTTATTTTTTCAATGTTGATTTCTATTTTATAATTTTTCAAAATTTCAGTCTTCAATTTTTCATTTTTTCGATTTTTCAATTTTGCAATTTTTGGATTTCTCAATGATCCGATTTTCCGATTTCTTTAATTTTCAATTTTTCGATTTTACAATATTTCGTTTTCTCTTCGAATTTTAAATTTCTCAATTTTTAATTTTTCGTTTGTCCAGTTTGTAATTTTTACATTCTTGAAAGTTTTCATTTTGTATTTTTCAATTTTGCCATATTTTCATATTTTCATTTCGAATAGTTGGAAATTCAAAAAATTTAAAATCGTAAAACTAAAAAATCGGAAAAAAACAAAAAATTGCAAAATCAAAGAAGTGGAAAATTATAAAATTGCAAATCGAAACTCTGAAGAACCGAATCGAAAAATAGGAAAACCCAAAAATTGTAACATCGGAAAATTATCGAATCGTCAAAATTGTAACATTCAAAGATCGAAAAATTGAAAAATTGAAAAAATAAAAATTGAAAACTCGAAGCATTGCATGTCCTAAAATGAAATTGGAAAATGAGAAAATTATAAAATCGGAACATTGAAGAATCGAGAAATTGTAAAAATAAAGAAAATTAAAACCGAAACGAAAAATAGCTTATCGAAAAGAAAAATAAAAAAATACACAAATTGAAAAATTAATAATTGAAAAATCCCAAATGGGAAAATTAAAGAAACGAAAAATTAAAAAATCGAAACATGGAAAGATCGAATAACTGATAAAATAGAGAAAATGAAAAAATGAAAATTGAAAATAGAAAAATTGAAAAACTCAAGATGGAAAATTAAATAACTGAAAAATTTACACTTGAAAAATCGAAAAATTGCAAATCAAAGCATTGAAGAATGTAACATTTAAAAACTGAAAATCGAAAAACTTAAAAATCGAAAAAAATGAACTAATAAAAAATCCAAAATTTAAAAATTGGGAAGAAGAAAAAACGAATCGAATCGAAAAATTTAATTCAAAAATTGTAACATCGAAAAATTATAGGATAATTAAAATTGTAAAGTCGAAAAACTGTAACATTGGTAGATCAAAGTATTGAAAAATTAAATACCGAAAAATTGAAAAATGAAAAATCGAATAAATGAAAAAGTGTTCAAATCCAATAACTGAAAAACGGAAAAATTCGAAAACCGTAAAATTGAAGAAGTGAACAATTGAAAAAATTATTATATTATATTTAAGATGAAATTTAGAAAAATAGCGAATCAAAAATTGAAGAAGCGTAAAGTTTGAAAAATCGAGAAATTGAAAAATCGAAAAATTGAAAAGCTAAAAATTGCAAATCGAAAAATTGAAAAATCAAAAATTCAAATATTTCACATCGAAACAGGAAAAGTTATAAAATCGGAACATTGGTAAACCGAAAAAACTAAAAACCGAAACAAAAAGTTGCAAAAAAAAATTAAAAAATTAAAGGTTAAAAAATTAAAAATTGAAAACTCGTGATGTTGCAAATCAAAAAATTGGGTTGGTTGGGGTGTAATACTAATAATAAGTGTTGCCTTTAATTTAATCAATAAAATAAATTGACTTCATTAATTTTTTCGACCACCTCTTAAGAAAATCTAAAAAATATGAATGGAATGATAAATCACAAGTACAAACTCATGATATTTTTTGCATTTTAGATAGGATTTATTCAGCAAAATTTAAGGGTGACGTCATCAATTTTTTTAGGAGGGATGAACAAATACATTTTGAACAAAAGTTTACCATGCTTATAATAACTTTAAAATATTCCCAAGATTTCAAAGCATTCGGTTTTGTAATTCCTGATTAAATCGATAAAATAAATTCACGCCTTCATTAATTTTTTTGAGTCACCCTGCATATGCAAATCCAAAAATATGAATGGAATGATAAATCACAAGTACAGACTCATCATATTTTGTACATTTTAGATACGATTTATTCGGCAAACTTTTGAGCTGACGTCATCAGTTTTTTGTAGAAGATAACCAAATATATTTTGACTAAAAATTTATTATGCTCTTTATAACCTTAAAACATCTGCAAGATTTCAAAGCATTCGGTTTTGTAGTTCCTGATTAAATCAATAAAATATATTTACGCATTCATTAATTTTTTTGAGTCACCCTGTATATGCAAATCCAAAAAATATGAATGGAGTGATAGATCACAAGTACAGACTCATCATATTTTGTACATTTTAGATATGATTTATTCCACAAACTTTTGAGCTGACGTCATCAAGTTTTTGGAATGGATAAGCAAATATTTTTTGACTAAAGATTTATGATGCTCTTTATAGCCTTAAAACATCTGCAACATTTCAAAGCATTCTGGTTAGCAGATTAAAAATTAAATTTCAAAATGTTGTTTTATAATTTTGATTTTTTTTCCAAAAATCTGGACGTTTCGGGTGAAAAGTCGATTCAGAGTTGTAAACTACATGTGTAGGACTATGTTATTTTATACAATTGAAAACCCATTTACTATGTACAATTTTGAAGTGACGTCATCGCATTAGTGGTGGGGATGATTAGACAAATTTTGGTTAGCGTTTTACCATCTACATGATATTCTTAATATAAGTACATAATTTCACAACAATCGGTCGAGTACTTTCGGAGATTATCTGTCTAATAAAAATCCGGGACGGCAGACGGACGGACAGACGGACGGACAGACGGACAGACGGACAGACAGACGGAAATGGGAGACCTATTTCTTCGTCTTCTAGGGCTCATGAAAGATCGAGAAAACGTAAAAGTAGAGAGTCGGCCGACGGACTCGATTACAATACTTCCTTTGCTTACGCTCGGGAAGTAAAAATAGCAAAATGAGAAAATTGAAACATCCACAAATTGAAAAATGGAAAATCTGAAAAATTTCTAAAGCAAAACTCGAAGAGTTGCATTTCGTAAAATTGAAGAAACAAAGATATAAAAAAATTGAAAAATAGCAAATCGAAAAATTGTAAAAACAAAAAATGATATAAGCGCAACATTGAAAAATTTAAAAATTATAGAAATAAAGAAAATAAAAAACTGAAACGAAAATTGAATATCGAAAAGTTGAAAAATTCAAGTAGGAAATTTAAATAACTGAAAAATGTACTCTTGAAAAATCGAAAAATTGCAAATCAAAGCACTGAAGAATGTAACGTTTAAGAACTAAAAATCGGAAAACTTAAAAATCGAAAAAAATGGACGAATGAAAAAATTAAAAATTTAAAAATTGGAAAGAAGAAAAAACGAATCGAATCGAAAAATTTAATTCAAATATTGTAACATCAAAAAATTATAGAATAATTAAAATTGTAAAGTCGAAAAACTGTGACATTGGCAGATCAAAGAATTGAAAAATTAAATATCGAGAAATTGAAAAATACTTACAAAATCGAATAAATGAAAAAGTTTTAAAATCCAATAACTGAAAAGTGGAAAAATTCGAAAACTGTAAAATTGAAAAAGTGAAAAGTTTTAAAAACTATTACATATTATATTTAAGATGCAATTTAGTAAAATTGCAAATTAAAAATTGAAGAAGCGTAAAATTTGAAAAATCGAAAAATTGAAAAGCTAAAAATTGCAAATCGAAAAATTGCAAAATCACAAATTCAAAAATTTCACATTGAAAAAAGAAAAATTATAAAATCGGAACATTGGTAAACCGGAGAAATTAAAAACCGAAACAAAAAGTTGCAAATCGAAATATTGAAGAAATGAAAAATTAAAAAATTAAAAGTTGAAAAATTAAAAATTGAAAACTCTTGATGTTGCAAATCAAAAAATAGCAAAATATAAAAAATCCACAAATTGAAAAATGGAAAATCTGAAAAATTTCTAAATCAAAACTAGAAGAGTTGTATTTGACAAAATTGAAGAAAGAAAGATATAAAAAATTAAAAAATAGTAAATCGAAAAATTGTAATAACAAAAAATTATATAATCGCAACATTGAAAATCGAAAAATTATAGAAATAAAGAAAATAGAAAACTGAAACGAAAAAGTGCTAACCAAAAATATGAACAAATGAAAAACTAAAGAATCGAAAAGTTGATAAAATTAAAACGTAGAATTAAATCGAAAAATTGGAAAATTTAAAATTGGGGAAACAAAAAAAAAGTAAAAATATAAAAAATCACAAATCCAAAAATTAAAAAAATTAAAATTGAAAAATCAAAAAATTATAAAACATTGAAAAATCGAGTAGGTAATCCAAAAATTGCAGAATCTAAAAACTGAAAAATTCAAGTTGGAAAATTGCAGTCGCAAAAAGCAGGATTTATTGGGTTGCACTTGACGAACCAATTTTCGACCATTTTTTTCTGGTTGGCTGAAGACTCGTAGACTTGACCGACGGCGAAACGAAGCGCGTTTCTATCGAATTATTAAAACACAAATTTTCATCCAAACTCCTGAAAACTTCCAAGTTTTGTCGACGTAAACCAAGCGAGTTCAAGTAACAAAAATCGACAATACATCAGACACGAAAGCACTTCACTATATTACAACGAACAAAATTTAACTTTGTATCTATTATTCATAGACCTTAAGTCAGTTTACGACCCCATAAAAAGGAATCTATTGTAGCCTCAATGAAAAAGCTAGGGAATTTGAGAAAGCTTGATCCTGCGAATTTTATTTCATTTTTTATGACCCAATAAGTTAAAACAAAAGTAGGTCTGAATTAACACAGGTAAAGGATTCTTCAAGCTTCTAAAAGACCCTAAATTGTATTAGATAGTATCTGCGGTATCTCACAAAACAAAGAAGTTTCCCCTTAATAAACTGTCGAGAACTCGTTATAGCATAGTTGTAATGACTGAATTTTTCTTTTTCTACTCTTCTAACAACTATTCTTGTCTTGGTAATCATAAAAATGTATATCCACCAGGAGACATAAAATCACCCCTGGTGTGTAACTACTGAAAATTTCCAGCTATGGATACAGCCATTTTCGCATTAAAAAGTCCGCAGAGTATACACGAACACGTGTCGAAGAAATTGCGAGGACGATGAGTTTAACGTCGGTAATTTGTGGGGCGGACACCGTCTTCTAATAAAATCACCTCTAAAATTGAGTTCTGAATAGCATGAAACACGAAAATCATGCCTCATTTTGTCTAGGAAATTGCAGTTGCATTTTTACGCTCTTTTAATTTGGCGTTTCGCAGTTGGAATTTCATCTCACAAAACAAATCGTGGCAGTTTGTTTTTCTCTTTTCGTTTTTGTTGAACTGAAACGTGAAATCGGTTTGCGTAGTTATAGCCTAGGAACGACGGTAGCGTTCTTCCTGGTGTAATGGTTGTGTTTAGATCTAAGGACCCGTTTCAGAGTGGGGCTGAAGATCCTGAGCTTAAATGAGTTCTTACTGTAGAGACAGCGGCACAATATTGAATGAAGGTTTTTTTTTATTGAAGAGTTTTTTTATTTCTTCGTGCATAGTAATTTAACTTCTGCTAACTACACCTAAAATAAATTTAAGCTTTATGTTAAAAAAGAAATATGTATTTATAAAATATATTTCCATGTTGTTAAATTAAGAAGTTAGTTTTAGCTGGAGTATTTATTTCTTAATGTAAGTGTACCAGATCGTTATAATTAAGTCTTAACATGCAAAAGTCACATAAAGCGTGAGTTTCATCTACGCATATTAGTGTCAAACACAGGTTGTCGACCTTTTCATTGGAGCATTAAATAAATAGTTTGAATGGTGGAGAATGTGTTAAAAGAAAAAGATTAGTAGCTAATAATCTTGAAATGCTTTTGTTATTAAATGAGATTAACGTCGATTACTTGTTACGAAAGAACAAAGAAAAATGGTGTTGATTATTATTGTGTGCAAGCTACATTCTCCTTATTAAATAGCAAAGTGTGTGCATGTTTTAGTAATTTTCGGATGATTTGTAACAAGAAGTGAACTTTCATGCACAGTTACTTAAATTGAATTACGGCCGATCGAAGTAACATTTGAGTTGTAATCAAACAATTATTATAATCTGTAAAACTGAAAATGGTAGGTACTAAGAAACACTTTAAAATTTATAGTTCAGTAATTTTGAAATCCACGACTATGATGTTAAAAAATCCTGCAGTAGGCATTATTATTTAAATTTTTTTATTTTATGTTTTGTTTTCGTTTCCTTCACGTTTAGAGTCATTCAAGATGTAGATGAACAGCAGAGGCCAAGGTTGCTGCCTTGTCCTACTCCCATCCATGTTCTGAAGTTTCACGTCTGGCCTAATGAATGTTAATATGTAGATTTTTTACCGCTTGCATTATTTCTTAAGATATTTCTCTTGTATTTAAACTATTCAATACATCTCGTAACTATCCTTTTCAATCTGTCAAAAAATTTCTATAAATAAACTAATGTAAATAAATCAATCTTGGAAACACCGAACCAACGGTTATCAAATTTTGTACGTACCTATATTGGGAATATCATGTAGATGGTAAAACGCTAAAGAAATTGTGACTAATTGTCCTCAGCCACCATTTTATGACGTCAGCTTAACATTTTACGTAATAAAGGATATTTAAATTTTATCAAATAGCGTACTCCAACCTGTACTTGTGGTTTATGGATCCACCTTGATTTTGTTTATTATTATTTTTATTGTTTAATTCTTCCTGTCGTTTAGATACATAGTACGAAATTCGACAAACACGGGTCTGAACTCGATCTCCGGGCACTTCCTTTTTTTTATCATATCATTTTATATATGATATAAAACCAATTAAATTTCGTTTTCTTTTAACACAAATGCATACTTTGATCTGCCGCCACGGATGCTGGTTATCTATACGTGCTTAATAGTCGAATTTTGGCGAAGTATAAACATCAACAGTCGAAGTTAAGCATGTACTGAGAATACATTTTTCTCCCTGGGGGTGTTCTTTACGCCACTGGATAGCATGTTTCTGTACTTTTTTTATTTTTATTTTTTATTTTATTGACGGATAACTCCAATTACAATAATAGTACATAAAATAAATATACAAGTATACAAACTTAAACTACTTAATTAATTCATCTTAACAATAAGAAAAATTAGCAATAGAAATGAGAACAGATAAAAAAATATATATTCATAATACACTGTTTATAATGCTTAAACTCAGAAGACATAAGTAAGAAAAAATAATAGAATTCTAAACTAAAAATTGTGTCGGAAATAATCGCTTTAGTTTTCTTTTAAACTCGTATTTACCACTATTGAATAATACGAAATCGTTATATTGATTCAGATGATTTGCTGTCTCCATCATTCTTAAGATAGGATGATTCTTAGTTTTGTTGGTACTAGATACAGAAATTCTGAACTTCACTGAACTATGCGTAATACGACTATTGGCTGCAGGAATTAAGAACGTTAACTTACTTAACAGTAAAGAATTGTCAATGTTACCATTTATGAGACCATGGAGAAAACAAATATCCGACATACAACGCCTATGCTCTAAAGAGTTTATATTGAGATAACTACAAATCCAAGTGTAATCACCCTGATGATGACTACGATTAAGTTTAAATTCAATCAAATGAAGAAACCTCTTTTGAACTTTTTCTAGTAGATCACAGTCAACTCTATAATATGGATTCCATACTGGGGAACAATATTCAAGATGAGAACGCACAAATGAAGTGTACAACAATTTAATGAACCACTGAGATAAATCACAACAATGGCGCCATATGAAGCCTAACATCCTAATTGATTTATTATAAATATGATAATAGTGTTGCTTGAATATAAGGAATGAATCAAAAATAACGCCTAAATCCTTGATTTCTTTCACACGAGCTATGGCAGATCTTTCTAACTGATAATTAAAAATTACCAATGATTTAGTGTTGAGGCAAGAGATCACATAACACTTTTTGAGATTTAGAGGTAACAAATTGCTCAAAGACATACATGTAATCTATTAAAGTCAACTTGCAATTCCATTGCGTCAGTCATAGACTGAACAGATTTAAATAGCTTCAAATCGTCAGCATATAATAAAAAATTCGAATTGTGAAAGCAAGATGTTATGTCATTAATAAATAACAAGAACAAAATAGGACCATAGTGTGAACCTTGTGGGACCCCCGATGTTATAGAAAAGGGAGTAGATAACTGGTTTCCAATTCTCACCTGGTGCTGTCTATCACTTAAGAATGACGCTAACCACTTTATAGTGTTGTTATTAAAACCGTATTCGGATAACTTAAAAAGTAGCAACTTATGATTTACTTTATCGAAGGCTTTAGAGAAATCGGTATATGCAGCATCAACTTGAAGTTTATTGGCAAAAGCATCATTAAGAAAGGAATAGTATTCTATTAAGTTCAACAAAGTTGATGTATTTTTAGCGAAACCATGTTGTTTTTCAGAAATTATGCAGGACGACATACACTGCAGTTGTTTAGACACTATAAAGTCAAAAATCTTTGCAATAACAGATTGATTACACACTCCTCTATAATTATCAGTTCTATTCCGTTCACCAGTTTTAAAGATAGGGATAATAAGGTACGAGACAAAAAATTATCACGGTGCAGAATTTTTGCCTAAATGTATTAAAAGAAAGTGAAGATACCTGGTTGATTGAGCAATTCCATTTTTAATTAATTTAATAAAACATTTTCACAGAAAACACTAAACTGAACGAAATTTATTGAAAATATGTAATTTTGTTAACAGACTTATTGTGACAAATTATTATCACGCTTAAAAGGGAAATAACTAACTAACTAAATGAAAGCTAATTTAATACCCAATGTATTTTCCACCTGCTTCTATGAGATTGTAGACGCGTTGCTTCATAGAATTGACCAAATGGATGAAGTAATTGACGTCCAAATTCTCCCAAGCCCCCAAGATACCATCTTTCGATTCATTAACTGTTGCGTACTGCTTCCCATCTTTATAAACCTCTCGTACAAGAGAACTCCATGCATTCTCAATAGGGTTGAGATGTAGGCTTTTCGCAGGCTATTATAGCAAAGCTATATTTTGTCGTTGAAACCACGTTTTCGATGAATTAGACACATGAATCGACGCATTATTTTGCTGAAAAATCACTTTGCTGTCTTGAAATACGTTCAAAGGTGGTTTGAGGTGCATTTCCAACACATCTTGGTAATTCAAAGAGTCCATTCGATTTGATTAATGCTAAGTTATTATTTCCTAAGCTACTAAAGGCACCCCAGACCATAACATTGCCACCTCCTTGAACTCGTTTTGACAAATACTTTGGTTCTTTCCGTAAATCGTGCCAATAATATCTAAAACCATTAGGACCATCAAGATTAACTTTCTTTTCATCTGAAAAAACTATCTGGAACCATTCTTCATTTTTCGTCTGCATTTCTCTGGCCCATTCACGACGTTTTTGAATATGTTCTTTTGTTAACATTTGTTTTTTTTTATATTTGGCATATTTAACATTTTGTCATTAACCAGTACTCGCAAAACTGTTCTTTTGTGAACAGGAAGTCCTAGGGTCGTCTTTATCATTTGAGACGACATGTTATCCTTTATACCCGGAGTCACAATGGATCTTTTGGCACGTGCAGTGAGTTTTTCTTTTCTTCCAAAATTTTGTCGTCCATTTTCACTGTATTTCTTTCTTACAAACTTGGAGATTGTGGTCCGATCTCTTCCAATCTTTCATCCTATTTCCGCAAAAGTCAAACCTTGGTCATAGTATGCCTCAATCTGTCTTTTTTCACGTTCTGTTAAATCGTTTTCTTTGCCCATGGCGAAAGACAATTATTGTAGCTCAGCCAATTATATTTCGACACTTTATCAGTTCTAACAAACAATTGCATATCGTGCATATCATACAAATAAACAACAATTACGCATACTACGTTTTTTCTAATTGATTTTTATACAAAAAGTGATGCGTGATAATTTTTTGTCTCAAAATTTCTTGACACAATTGAGTTTGCACAGATCAGAAATTATTTGATGCAAAAATATCACTGAAAAAAGCATTTTTGTATACTAAATTAACTTCTACTGGGTGTATTATTTAGTCAAAGGCCTAGATAATAAAAAATTCTTAAAAAATTGCACCGTGATAATTTTTTGTCTCGTACCTTATAACTGTTTTTCCAAACTTTAGGAAATTTACATTCATTTAAAGACGATTGAAATAACAAAATCAATGGAAGAGAAATTGTGAAGACACATTTTTTTTAAGAGAATGCTTGGAATCCCATCTGGACCATAATTGGAGGAGGATTTTATTTGGGAAATATGCTGAAACACCTCAGCAATAGACACCTTTAAACCATAATCATTTACTTCCATATCCGGAACAAAATTAAGGTTGAACTTTTTATTGTTCTTTTCATACACAGAAGAAAAAAAACTGAGCGAATAAGTTGGAAATTGCATTTCCACCTTTTGCACGTTCTTCATTAAAAACCATTTCCTCTGGAATACCATCGCATTTATTTTTATTCTTAATGAATTTCCAAAAGTATTGAGGGTTACTCGACAAACTGTTGTTAACTCTAGTCAAATATGACTTGTAGAGATCTGTATTAAGTTCTTTGCAGTGATCCCTCAACGATCTAAAATAAAGGTAATCCTCAATCGTGCCCGATTTACGAAAAACTGAATGAGCTGCTTTTTTCTTACGAATCAAATGTTTTAATTCAGTATTGAACCATCTAGGATATGATGAACTATTCAATTTAACAGTTTTTATTGGAATAAATCTATTGATGCCATCGAAGAGAATACCATAAAAAACTGAAACTTTATCATCCACATCCAGACCAACAAAACAACTTTCCCAATCCACAGAAGCCAGATAATCATTAAGTTGATGATAATTCCCATTAGCGAAGTCAAATATTTTAATTTCAGAAGACCGAACGGAAACACAACAATTAGAAAGAGACCACGAAATGTGATGGAGACTGTTATCAAAGATTGAATCAACGGCGGCGTTTACTTGTAAGTTAGTAATATTTGAAAATATAAGATCAAGGAAAACGTTACGATTATTAGGCATAGTGTTAACCTGATCCAGATTTAAAAAAGAATAAGTGGAAATTAAGACGTCACAGCAATCCTTAGAAGAACCAACCAAATGATTAGTAATTTGACAGAAAATCTCAGAAACTATTGGACTGCTTTTTGTCAAATTTTGGACGTATATTAGGAATTCGTAACTCAGAGGAACCAATTTTTTGTAATATGTTCCAACCAAGAACGTGATGATATCCCCTCAAAATTTTTCGTAGTAACTAGAGTTTAAGTTTTGTAAAATAACATATTCTTGTACTTGTTCCTTATGAATCCGTCTTCATATTATACAGCAAACTTGTGTACCAGTATATGCGGAGTTTGTACAATGCTGCTTTTTTTATTAATCAAATTTCTAGAACCATAGAGTACCACCAGTATTTCATTATTAGGACTACACTGCACGTGTCGGAATTGCCATACGTATTTTTGTTGAAATAATCGGAACATTTTTAAATGGGAAAAATCACCACTACATACAAGCATAGTGTTGTTTCAGACCAAATATAATTAAACAAGTGTGTTTTCGCAACATAAAATACGTTCATGAAGCCTGTAATTGTTATTACTTATTAGATTCTAAAACACTCTTTCAAGTCCGTCAAATTCGACGACATTAGTAATATCCTCTGACTTCCGATTTTAATTTCGTACTACAGTCCTTGGTATTTAGTACTTACTGTATATTTTATTACACCCTTTAGTTTTTTTTTCTGTTATTTCATCCATTATATTACTCCTTTTTATTTCCCGAGCGTTAGTTAAAGACGTAGTTTAATGAGGTCCATCCGACGAGTGGCTACTTTCATGTGTCGTCTGTGAAACAATCTCTGAAACTGCTGGAACCATCGTGGTCAAATTCTGTAAGTATTGTAGAAATTGTCTAGATGGTGAAACGCTGATCAAAATGTGTTTAATCGTTCCCACCAACAATGTGATCATGTCGTCTCAAAATTTTGCATAATAAATGTTATTTAAATTTTATAAAACAACATTCTCCTGTACTGGTGATTTATGAATCTGCCTTGAGCTTGTTTATCGTTCTTCTTCTTCTTTTTTAGACATATAATACGAAGATACGCAAGCGTACCAAAGTTGCTGGACGAGCGCATTTCCAAGGCCTAACCTGACCTCACATAACCTCTCTATTGTCTCAAATAACAAATTTTAAACATTTCTGTGAATAATAAAAACCAAAAAGTACGTCCTTAAAACAGCTATTTTTGTGAGGTAAAAATTGATGATAATTTCTTTTTTATCTACAACAATTTCATACCGGGCTATTTTGGCCGGGCTTTCTTATTTGGAGCTTTTTTTGTCGCTGAACTACATATTTTGTAGCGATTAAATTTTATTAATTTTCAAAAAAGTAAAGTTATACTTTAGGAGCGGGGAATTTATGTCTTAGTAATATTAGGGGATTCTTTTATTTCCTCGATTAGGTCCTCTTCTTTGTATGTCAATCCTATCACATTTCATGTTGTAGTTTTTAGGGACCCTATACCTACTTATTTGTTTCCCTTTTTTTTAATACTAGAATTCCTACGAGTGAAAAAGGAATTATACACTTTATCTTTTTTCCAGAACTGTTACTAAATTAAGGGTCTCACCTAGGTTGAAATTTATATTTATATCACTTCTCCCATATTTTAAACAACTCGAAGTGATAACATTTGTCGTATCCGATGCTCCCACCAAAACACTAATAAGATTCCCTTCCAGTGGACAATTTTTCTTGAATCTGCTGTATCACGAATATTTGATTCCAAATGTCAAATGTCAATAGTCTCAAATGAGCAGCGATGACAGTTACAGCACAGCAAAAGCACCGCTAGATAATGAGAAAATAATACTTATAACTGTAATAACTTCAAAGGTAAATTTCCAGTCGAGCGTTTCGACCACTTCCCGTCTACCAAGAATCAGAATAACCCCTAAAGTGACATCGAAGCAACCTTCGACTTAACTAATCCTTTTTATACAATTCATCCTCAAATTGAAATACTTGATAACAAACATCCCTCAATCTTCCATTTCAAACCACTCTGAACACTTGTTGAAAGTCTTCGAACTTTCCATCTTAATAAATTGTTTTAATGTCGAAATAAAATGAGGGCTTAAAAGTTACCCGTTTCGGCGGTAATCGAGTTTATGTTTCAATTGTTGTTGTGGCGAGGAGTTGAGGAATTTCGGTCAGTTTTGGAGAGTTCAGCGATCTAGATCGATGCGGTGATGGTTGATGGCAGGAACATCAACGAAATTCAGTCAAGGTTAATTGCAATGAAGGCCGCTTAATTCGACAAGGCCACCGGCTGCGCCACACATCGCGTTATTGGGTAATTGTGGCCCCATCATAATGCCCTTAGAGCAGCGGGAGCCAAATTACAAGTTGCTGTCTCGTAATGACGGAATGTTGCGTATGTGGGGGGTTAGGCTAATGCTACATTAGATGAGAGAAATACGAGAAAGCTTGCTTTCAGCTCACGGAAGCTTACATTCTCAAAAGCGAAAAGTTGGAAGATAAAACAGCGAATTCAACAAAAATTTGTTTAAGGTTATTTAGATACAACTTCTTATGTCCCTGAAGTACAGTACAACATATCCAGTTTTTTTCGAAAAATAGTAAAATTTGAGTTTTGCTAATTTTAATTTTGGTAAATATGTATATTAGTTAAAATACTTAAATTAATTGTTAAACTGTAGGTAAAGAAGCGTGCTATGCCTATATTTCACCTGAACTTTTCATAATAAAATTTTATGATGACGTCATCAACATTTTAGCGAAAACGCATATCAATTTACACAAGTACATATTTTTGCAAAATTTTGGTAAAATGAGCTTCTTGATTTCATAAATACAGAGTGACTGCAAAATATATGCAACCACGGCATCCCCCACCCTAGTAGAGCCGAAATATAGAAAAAATAAATTAAAAATCGAATGGGGCAAAACCCCCATGAACCACCCTCGATACGAAGGCACTGAGCCACCTTGAAAACAGAGTTGGAAAAACGTTCGAATAAAAACGACCTAAACACTTTCAGTTTCAATTAAAAGTAAAAGCGACTTTTTGCTGCTTATCATTCGTTCATTCATTTACTTATTCATCGTTAAAGGTCAGTGTGAAAGTTTTTTGGTAATTTTGATTCTGACGGATGTTTAGTCCTTGTCACAACGATTTTACATTGTTTATTGGAACAGAAATAAGAGCAACTTAGAATGCCACTACCTTTTTACAAGAAATGTTGAAAATGTTGTCCTTGACTAGCAATACAAGCGTCAGAGCGTCGCAAGAGGTTTGTTGATAGGTAAAAAAACACCGGAGTAGCGACTGCCACTTTCATTTGTTGAAGCTCTTCGATAATTTCTGGGCACTGTTGATTTCCACAAACGAATTGTTTCATCCAACCAATACACGTTTCTCGAAAACCGTCTCTTGAAATCGTACTTGTTGACGACTATGTGGAGTTCCATCGGACAAAAAGTGAGTTACACAACGTGGACAATCAGCGGGCTCCAAATCGTGCACTTTGTCAACATGGTATGGTTGTGACCGTGTACTTTTAATGCGGTAAAAATATTCTGCTCAGTATAACATTTTATCGACAAGTTACCTTTACCGATATATTATACAATTGTTCATTTGAAAATGTAATTGTCATATAACAAATTTTTTGTTACAGTAACTAATTTTAACGATATATTTTTTTTTTCATGGAAGTTATGTATATTATTCATTTTGTTCAGTAAATAAAACTATTGTCCTGTAAAAATAACAAAAGCTTAGTTAATGATATTGGATGTACAGTAGAAATCATAGACGTTCAGTAGAAATGGAACAGGTTCGTTAGAAAATTATGGTGTTCTTTATAGTTAACACCCGCATATGATACATAACCTCATTATTTTTTTAGAATATGCATGTTAATCTTTATTATATAGAATCATTTATTTGTTATTATTGAAACAATGAAGACTGTTTAAGACCCACCACTGACCCGGAAATGACCGGCATTCAGGCAAGACTTCTATCATTACGGGTACTAAGACCAAGTAATGATATGCATTGATTAGATTAACAGAACAACTTTCGAGATTCTAGAATTACAGCATACAAATTAGTCTGCTATTATTCTCTAATCTCACCCCATCCCCAAAATATTATTATTTTACTGTTTATTGTTATTTTTTTTTAGTACGTATAGGCCTTTGTTTTATTTTTCCAATAAAAATATTTGCTAAAAATATTGTTTCCTACCTATTGTTACAATTACCCGTATGTACTTATAGATTACTATTTTTTACTTAATAGGAGTATTCATTAAAACGTACCATTGCCAGTTAGGCCCATGGTAGAAGGAGACATGGTATAGGCTATATCATGTCTCCTTCTACTATGAGTTAGGTTAACCAGACACTCTGGCATTTCTACTGAACATCTATTATTTTTACTAAACACAGCACAATTAAATACTTGCACATTGTACTGGTCACGTTTTATTTTAATACTTACAATTTCTACTGAACAAACTTATTAATGTACTTAACAAACTATTTAAGTTACCTAAAAAAATTCATTTTATACTTATCATTTAATTACAAGCCCTTTTAATGTAGGATGCACTACAAGCTGCGAAAATCCAAATTCTCCTTTCTGCCCCATCACGACCACGATCGTGAGTTTGAGGTTGAAGGTACCATAATCTCGGAGATGCTGTACCACTGATGCAAATGTTCGCGCACACAAATTACCATATCGACACACTCTGCATTGGAAAACTGGACCATACACCGATTTCAATGACCGCTCGATAATGACTGGCCCTTTTGGTGTTTTTCACGTTGCGATTAAAAAAGTGCCTGATAAAATTACTTTTTTGGTTCTTAAACCGAGTCCCCTGTCCATTCATTGCAATAATTATGTAGATCACGAAACATTACCAGCGGTCCGTATAACAATTTACATTTAATTTCAAATAATTTTTTCTAGACACTGCTACCACTTAGGACCGTGAATTTTTGCCAGTGACATAATCATATTGTGAGCTATTCCCCCATCTTTTTTTGCATGTATTTCGCAGTCAGCCTGTACAATAAACTGCTTCATTCTTAATCACCCTTTATAAGTATTTCTTAAAAAAAAAGATCTAAAATTATGTATTTAGACAGTCGAGCCAATACAGCTTCTTACATAACCCTATATTAAAATAAATGCAGAAAATAGCAGTCATAGTGCAAGAAAAAATTGACCCAAATCCAATTTGGATTTTTTTTGTAAATATGTAGATGCCTAGATGACAACAATCGGTCCAGTAAAAGTTGTTGTTTTTCTTTTGCTTATAATTTAGTCTTCTTTCCTGTTTTCCTGAATTCTTTCTGTTCTTTTTCCTTCATTATCTTTTTAATATATTTTACTGTTTTCCTTTGTGGGCCATTCGTTTTTTTTTTATCAATTCCAGTCTATTACGGTCCACACAAAATTCCTTTCTACCCCACGTCCGCGTCCTCTCAATCGCTAATTTAGCTATTTTCTTTCCCACTTTCAAATTCACATTCTGTTTCTGACAAACCTTCTCTTTGTTCCAATTCCTCTATTGTCCTAGTTCTTATCATATGCTCATAGTCCTTTTCTAAGACATTCAATAGACATACCGGTCTAAACTTCCGGTATTTCATCAAATCTATACTTTCTTTTGGGGTGAGTACCAAGTTTGCTTTCTTCATTTTTTTTGGAAAAATTCCTCTGTTGAGATGCTCATTTAGTAGATTGCCGTTGTTTGCCTTCTTTGCTGTGCCTATTACCTCATGTATAGCGTGGATGGTTGATTTTTCTTTGCGGAAGTCACATTGTTTATCGTTAAAACCTTCGTTTTGTTTCAATTTCGGCTTAATATTAAAAGTTCGTATAATTTTCCGATGGCGTCCAATATACAAATCGGCCTATAAGCAAAACTTTCGCTAAGAAATTTCCCAGGCTTGACTAATAGCACCATTGGGAATTTTTCCTTTCTTCAGCAGCTGGTTCATCAAGCCTAGCATATATTTGAGTTCCTCGTTTGCAGCTAGTTTAATGATTTCTGGGGGTATATTTGTCCCGATTTTGAACAACTCAACTCTATATCTGCAAAACTATCGTTCTTATTTTGGCCGGGAAATTGCACATTTTCGGGGTTAATTTAATAATATTTAAACAAAATGCTTTTTGTTTTTAGTAACTTTGCGTTTTGAAGAAAACGGTGTTCGATTTAATTATCATATATTAATACTTATTGTATTTAAACATTATAAATAATATTAATTATGTTTAAATATGATTTAATTATGTCATTAAAATGTACAGCTTTGATCGACCAACTTCAATCGTTTCGAAAATTTCTCCAAAATTTAAACCTTGTCGAGTAAACGAATCACGGAACCTGATAAATTAAAACTGAAGTCGTACTTACCCTGTTTTCGGTTTTTTTCGGAAAATATCCATTTTCTTCCGGGTTCACAACAATAACACAACATATTTTCCCTAATATTTATTAATAATAAATTAGAAATTCGCGAAATTGCTGTACTTTTACCCCAAAAGGACGCGACGATCTTGTCGCCATCAAACAGAAATTAAAACTGAACACAAAGGACCGAAAAACGTGACCTTTGGACAGGTAGCTCACGTGACAGTGACGTCATCGGACGTCACGATGACATTGCAAAAATTATTTTTCATATTTTGGCTGAGAAATTAAGACATTTTCAGGATTAACTTAACAATATTTAAACAAATTGCTTTGTTTTTAATACCATCGTGTTTTTAGTAAAACCGTTTTTCGGTTAGATTATCATATATTAATAGTTACTTACCATATTTGAACATTATAAATAATATTAATTATGTCTAAATTTTATTTAATTATATCGTGAAAGTGTATAGCTTTAACCGATCAACTTCAACCGTTTCGAAATTTTTTCCAAAATTTAAACATTGTCGAGTAAATGAATCAAGCAACCCGATAAATTAAAACTTAATTCGTACTTACCTCGTTTTCAGTCCTTTTCGGAAAAATATCCATTTTCATTCCTGTTCACAGCACCAACAAAACATATTTTCACTAATATTTATTAATAATAAATTATAAATTCGCGAAAAGGGCCCTACTTTTAAGCTAAACCGGAGTTCCGATGTTGCTGCCATCAAACCGAAGTCTAAACTGAACACAAGGGGCCGAAAAATATGACCTCTGCTCAGGTGCTCATGTGACAGTGACGTAATGGTACGATGAGATTGCAAACATTGTTTTTCATATTTCGGCCGGAAAATTGCACATTTTCGGCGTTAATTTAATTATATTTAAACAAATTGCTTTGTTTTTAGTAGCTTCGCGTTTTTAAGAAAACGGTGTTCGATTTAATCGTCATACATTAATACTTATCGTATTTACACATAATAAATAATATTAATTATGTTTAAATAGTATTTAATTATATCGTGAAGATTTATAGCTTTGTTCGACCAACTTTAATCGTTTCGAAAATTTCCCCAAAATTTAAACTTTGTCGAGAAAACGAATCACGGAACCTGATAAATTAAAACTGAAGTCGTACTTACCCTGTTTTCGGTCCTTTTCGGAAAAATATCCATTTTCTTTCGTGTTTCAACAATAGCACAACATATTTTCCCTAATATTTATTAATAATAAATTAGAAATTCGCGAAATTGCTTTACGCCGCGACGATCTTGTCGCCATCATACAGAAATTAAAACTGAACACAAAGGACCGAAAAACGTGACCTTTGGACAGGTAGCTCACGTGACAGTGACGTCATCGCACGTCACGATGAGATTGCAAAAATTATTTTTCATATTTTGGCTGGGAAATTAAGATATTTTCAGGATTAACTTAACAATATTTAAACAAATTGCTTTGTTTTTAATACCATCATGTTTTTAGTAAAATCGTTTTCGGTTTGTTTATTATCATCTATTAATAGTTACTTACCATATTTGAACATTATAAATAATATTAATTATGTCTAAATTTTATTTAATTATATCGTGAAAATGTATAGCTTTGACCGATCAACTTCAACCGTTTCCAAATTTTTTCAAAAATTTAAACATTGTCGAGTAAACGAATCACGCAACCCGATAAATTGAAACTGAAGTCGTACTTACCCGTTTTCAGTCCTTTTCGGAAAAATGTCCGTTTTTATTCGTGTTCACAGTAACAACGCAAGGCATTTTCACTAATATTTATTAATAATAAATTATAAATTCGCGAAAAGAGCCCTACTTTTAAGCCAAACCGGAGTTCCGATGTTGCTGGCATCAAACCGAACTCTAAACTGAACACAAAGGGCGGAAAAATATGACCTTTGCTCAGGAAATTAATTGATTTCTGTTCAAAAAAATCTTTTTCACATCAATTTTGACTTTTAAGTGAAAGTTTATTTTTTTTGGTTTTGGAACACATTTTTTATTTCATTCCTTCACATTTACCATTTCTTTTCGAGCCTTGTAAGGATTGTCGTAAATAATATGTACATCAATAATCCTCTCCTAGTACTCCCGTTAAAATTTGGCACGAAAATACATACCACGTACAAGCACAGTATTTCCGTTTCGTGTAAAATCAATACACAGAGTTTAAATTCGCTAGTCTACTTAAATGCTGATTTTGCATGACATAAAATTTACGTAAACTTAAAACCGATATAACAGTAATAATTGTACTTAAATAATTTAGAAATAGTAATAATTGCTGTCTTTAAGAGGTTCTCAGCTTGACTTACAGCATTTAGTATGTATCTTGTAGAACCTAAATTGTTACATGAGCTCTAACAAAGTTAAAATTTTATTGCAGTTGAATTATTACTTTGTCACTTATTAGACAACATTTACATATTTAGTGAAGGCTATTACCATTACTTCGTGTAACTATAAACATTACCATAAGAATAGGTCGTTTCACTGTCATTTCCGACGTCTCATGACAGCGAAATAGGTAAAATGACGTTATGACGTCATAGCGTGCTCCAAACCTCCGCATTCTACTTTCATGTCCATCTAGATAACTTCACATTCTTTTCAAATTTTATCTTGTATTGCAACATGGCGGCACTTTAAGACGGTAATCACATTTAATTTAAAAAAAAACGATGTGCCATTAACTAGATTTATAAGAATCACGCACCGTTCTTCATAATTATTCCACTTTGCTCCTGTTTTCCCTACCTTAGACTTACACTGTTAATTAAAATAAATCCCTGAATATATAACACAGCCTGCTACGAAACAGCTTTTTAGACGTATATAACTTTGGGAAAAGTTTGAGAGTGTCGTAAGACGTGGAATAAGATGGTGTTTCACAGAGTTATTTTATATATTGGATAATGCCTGTGCGGCGTAATTAATAGCCATAAAGAGAGAGTGGAATTGTTTAAAGCAGCATGAATTGAATTTAAGTTCATTAAAGACACTTTAGCTAAACTTAATATAATAGTTTGCCAAAGTAAGAGCGTGTTGAGCAAACTTTAAATCGTACAAAAAAACTAGTAGTGATTTTGGATCTTTCAAGAAATTTTTTTTTAAGATTTCTAAGATATTTTTTTAGATAGGTGATTGCTTAGCTTAATTTATAGTTTTTATATGTGTCGCGACAAGTAGAGATATGCCGTCTGCTATACTTGATTGGTTTTATTTTCTTTTCCGCTGTGAACCCAGTTTCGTAGTATATTATCCTCATTTCTACTTAACCCAATTGGTGACAAATTGTAGTAGCCTTGAGTAGCATTTGTAATGGTGCCAACTAATCAGAAAAAAGCTGCAAACTTATTAACTTTAATCCCCCTCGCGGCCATTAAGAGGCAACGCGCCAGTAAATTACCTGTATATAAAATAGAGTACATATTTCCGGGACATGCTTAATAATTTACATGCAACTGTGCAGTTATTATGTAATATCGTGGACCATAATCATAACTAAATTATATCGCAAGCCTCAAGTGCCCATGTGCTGTTACCAGTTATGTATAGCTTGTCTGAAAGAAAAAATATGTTTTTTATCACAAGGTCTTTTTATTTATTAATTATAACGAAATGTGACCTTTAGGTGTGGTTGCATTCTTGCAAATTTTGATCTTAATTTGGGTTAGTTGCTCCGGCTGGAGAATTTCTGCAGTGGTGTATTTCGTATGAATGGTATTGTAATGAATAGTGCTTATTCTGATTCTGGAACGGTCGTTAATCCTACATAGCATGCCTTTAACGAGATGATCGATATTCCCTGGGGGTATTGTTCCATTCTCCTGACTGTATTAAGCATTGCGGGGTTGCAATTTAGGAACACCAGGAAGTTATTTATGAGGTGGCCTTATCGCAGCAGAAACGTAATAATATTTAATAAAACTAACAAAAAGTGGAACAAATTCCGTGTTGTTCATTAAAGCGATGTAAAGAAAAAGAAAATTAGATATCTGTAGGGCTGATTTCTTTCTGCTTGAGTGGGTTTTACAAAAGAGCGTCCTATAATAAATCCTTTCTTTTATTACAGTTGGACGAAGTTTAAGACATTTTTTACAATGTATACAGTAATGTCTTTTGTGATTTATTGAATCACCAATTCATAATCTATATTCATCCTTTTTATGAATTCGGGCTAAAACTGTCTGGCAAGATACGAATCTAATGAATATATTTCGACGACTTATTTAATACACGTGATTTTTGTGTCTGGAACACGTTTGATGACGTCACCTCAAAATTTTGCTAAGTAAATCCTACGTAAAATGTGCTTCACACTTGACATTGTTTTCATTTATAATTGGCTAAGAAGAACCCATAATGTCCACTTGTATGTAAAAAACGCCACCTAGTTCTCCTGACCTTCCTTCTTCATTTCTTTTTACGGTAGAATTAAACAAGTTGTTTTTCCAAAAGTGGAGCTTGTGGCTTCAGGCAATTTAGAAGGAAGTTCGCACGTTCAGTTACATAATTTAATTAATCGTTTATTTTTAATTTGGCGAGGAAAAAACTAGCGAGTAAATCATCTTTAAATGAAATACATATATATCTACCCTTGACGGTTTGCTTACCTTGAGTGTTTTGTTTTTTGCGGACGACGTTCTAGTAACCGTAGCAAACTATGCATTAATGAGTAGTTTTAGCAATGTTTGCGTAATTTTGTTGTCGCGAATATTAGATTAGGTTAGACATTGACTTTTACCATTCATGTTGTGCCGACTATTTGTTTAACTATTTTAATTGGATTGTGCGCCACTGTATAATATAATTGCGTTATGCATTGTATTATTAGACTCTCGGGAAAAGAAGAATAAGGTTATGGAAGTAGTTGAATACTAAAAATAAAACTAACAGCAACATCACGTTGTCTAAGCACCACCCTTCACTTACTAACACTGAATATCAAGCATAATTAACTCATCTCTAACGTATGTTGTTTGTTACCCCACAACAACGAAAATACAAAAATTGTCTACGCGTTTCGCCAACTCTGTTGGGATTATCTAGACAAAACTAGACAGATTAATTAAACAGTTATTGCAGTATTTTACTCCAGATGCCGTTCATGGTACTGCTTGTACGTATATAATAGTTAGTTCTAAAAAGGATTTCATTGCATTCGGATGTCCTCTATATTTTCTAAAACATGTACATTTTGTAATGGAATTTACCCAATATTACAAACATTTTATTCAGTTTTAACTCGGTACCATGGTTGTTTAGTGCTTCATTAAATTGTGTCAGAGTCACATTAATTAGTTGCAAGTTATGTATATTTAACAAAGGACTAATTAGTTAAATAATTAATTAAGCTACAACCGAACAAAACAGTGCGAATATTATTTTGGGTGAGACGCTGTTATTATGATGATAATTATTATTTTATCGTTATTAAATATAGGCAGGCGCAACATTACTGGATTATACTTATTTAGAAGATTTTGAGGGGATGCTATCACGTTGTTACACAAAATTTGTATAGCGTTGTACCGTCTAGCTGATATTCTTAATATATGTACAAAATTTTTCGGCAATGGGTCCAGTATTTTCGGAGATTTAAAGTTATCGTAGCCTTGGTAAAAAATGTTTAATCAAAATATCCCTCTCAAATTGATGACGTCATCTCAAAATTTTCCGAAATAAATCATACCTAAAATGTGGAAAATATGATGCGTCTGTACTTCTGATTTATCACTGCGTTCATATTTTTTAAAGTTGCTTATACAGGTTACTCAAAAAAAAAATTAATGAATTAGTCAATTTATTTTATTGATTAAATCAGGAATTCCATTTTCCCGAAAATTTGGGTATACAATACTGTTATTATTAATATTATACTGCACCTACCCAAACTTATGTACGGATCCTCGCAAAAATTCTGATGACGTCATTAAAAATTTTTTTTTTGTACGCTTATCATTTACTTTAACATTATTACATATTTATTTTAACTTATAGGAGTTCTCATAAAAAAAAACAAAATTTTCAAAATCAAATTTTAAATTTTTTTAAAAAACCTGGATATGTTTTATTCTACTTCAGCGACGAGGCAAGTTCGGTTGAAATAACCTTCTATCAGTTTTTTTACATTATGTTTTCCTTCCACTTGAATGATTGTTAATATTATTATTATTATTATTATTATGTGTGTAAGTTAGTCAACAGGTAATACCCAATTATAGATCAACAGTTAGTGGATCATCAAATTGATCTCTCTCAAACAAACAGCTATAAATTACTGTTGTCCCTATACAAGGTGAGATCTAAAGTCAACAGGTAATTAGAGATTAATAATTAAAGAGCAGCCAGGAATATTTACTTAAATAAGTCTAACATGTTTTGATGGCAGTTATAGTTAGAGCACATTTCATGTAGAGGAGAGTATTTCTGAATGTCAATTCTTGGCGTCGGCAGATAGAAAAGTTGTTGCAGGCGCGATGATGGCCTGGGTACCCAAAAGTGAAGCTGTTCCAAAAGCTGTGGACAATCGACGCCATAATGTATTAGTTTTTTGAGGAAATATAGAGAAGCTCTGATACGTCTAGTCTTTAAGTCGTTATATCCAAATCAGATTGGGGTAGGCCTCTAGGAGGATAAATAGCGTCTATTTTGAATGCTAAAAACTTGAGAAAACGCCTCTGGATTTTTTCCATAGATTGAATGTAAAATTGAGCTGAAGGAGCCCATACAATACTGGCGTATTCAAGTTTTGATCTTACGAAAACACAATATAACGTATTAAAAGTAGTGATGTTATTGAAAGAACTGGACGATCTGATGATAAACCCAGGGGTTTTAAACGCTTCAGCAGTTATATTACTAATATGGAAAAAAAACGTGAGTTTAGAATCAAACCTTATTCCACGATCTCTGAAGGAATCCACTCTTGATAAGATATTCAAGTTAATAGTGTAAGTGAAACTAAGCTTACAACTTTTATTTGTTAGAGACATAATGTAGCATTTGTCAAAATTTATAGGTAACATGTTAGATTTACTCCAGTTTTCAAAAGTTGTGAATATCTTCCTGTAGAATTTGAAAGTCTTCAACATTAATAATACGACGAAAGATTTTTAGGTCGTCTGCGTAAATTAAAACCTGAAAACTAATTTTTTAATAACATCGTTGATGTAGACATTGAAAAGCATCGGACCTAGAACAGAGCCCTGTGCGACGCCGGACGGGACCAAAATTTTTTCGGATTGATGTTGAAGATGCTTCACGCATTGATATCTACCAGTTAGGTAAGATTCCATTAATTTCAGTAAACAATCGGAGAAGCCAAAGTTGGGTAATTTTATCAGTAGATTTCTGTAGTTGAGTTTGTCAAAACGCCCTGGAAAAATCAGTATAATCACGTCTACTTGCTGTTTAGCATCGAAACTATTGGCTACGAATTGGGTGAAACAACTCAAATTCGTTACAGTAGAACGACCACTTATGAATCCATGTTGGGATTCCGTTAACCAATTGTGCACATTAAATGAGAGAAATTTATGAAGAATCATCTGAAAAATCTTTGAAAAATTGCAAATCAATGAGATGGGTCGGTAATTCTCTATTAAATGTCTCTCATCTTTCTTAAAAATTGGTGAAATCACAGATAATTTTCAGATGTCTGGGAACGATGCAGTTTTCAAAATAATATTAAATATAACTGATAAAGGATAAGAAAATACTGAGGCACAGTCATGTAATAAAAAACCTGGTATATTATCATGGCCACTAGTCATATTAGGTTTGATAGTCATCAAGGTTTCAAAGACATTGGATTCCGTAACCGAAATAAAATTAATGGAATTATTCCTGGACTCATCAATAGATCTTGGACTATAATCCGAATAACTGGAGTGAAAGTGTTCCATAAAGGCATTTACAATGTCTTTGGGATTACGCAAAATATTATCCAAATAAATCATTTCAGAAGGTATACCAGAACGCATTTTCAGACGACTAATATGCGCCCAGAATTTCCTTGGATCGGTCTTAATAGTGGCTTCCAGATTTTGAGTATACAACTGATACGCGATTTTGATGTCATGTTTAAGCTCGTTACGAATAGTTTTAAAATACTGAGGATTTAGTTGGTTTTTGTGGGATTTATATTTACGCCATAGTCTCCATTTTCGCTTGATTTTTCTAATAATATTACAAGTGAACTATGATGGAAACGAATTATTACAATAATGATGAGATTTGGGTACATACAGATCCAATATGCTATTAAGTTTGTTATAAAAGAGGCAGCAAGCAGTATTAACATCTTTAACGTTCTCCAAGAAAGACCAACTTATCTCACCTAAATGACGATATAAATTTCGAAAGTCAGCTCTACGAAAATTCCGCTTTATCGATATAATACTGTATGTTTGAGAGCACTAAGTCTAACTATCTACCATTGATGTTGGCTAAGCTGCTACATTGTTTAAGATCGAGAAAATTTAGAAATGATATTAAAACAGATAGTTTGTTATTACCAATAACGACGTCTACTAAGTTTGTGTGATACTCTGGTATATTCAAATCCCCAATAATTAAAATATGTTGATCATGTAGTTGTATTAGATCACTTAATAAATTGAACAATAATGAGAGTTCTTCCATGGCTGTTTTTGGTTGAACATATATTACAAAAATATAGGAGGAAGAATGGTCATAGAGACATTTAGCACAGATAATGTTAACCGAGTTCAGTTTGTCAAAACCGTAGGAAGATAAGTCTATTTGAGTTATATCAGCAGATCTAACAATATATTGAAATTCAAAGGGCAGAACTCAGAATTGCTAACCGAGTCATTAAGCCACGTTTCCGAAAGACATATGATATCAAAACTACAAGATAGTCAAGAATTATAGAGATCATTTAATTTTGAATTGATACCACGAGTGTTTTGATAATAAATGGATAAAGAATGCGGCATCGAGTTGAAAGAAAAATTATTTGTCGAAAGAGAAGAAGCAGCATAAGAAGAATTAATTACATCACCACCAGAATTTAAATGAGATTCATGAGAGTCGGAAGACTCAGGGATCACAAACAAAGTTGGTTGCTATATTGAGACGCCAAAGAGGTCACTTTTAAGTTTGTTAATAGCTAAGATATGACCATGGCAGCTATTATGACCCCGGGTAGCATAATCAACCCTAATGTCCTCAAATTTACTGGTGGATTTCAGATTAAGACAGTTTATGCAATTGAGACTTTCAGCCTTGCACTCAGCAATTCCAATACGAGGTTGCAGAGTTTTCATAAGCTGAGGAAAGTTTATTTTTGATTAACTGTTCAAATTTTTTAGGATCTTGACAACCAAGTAAAACGGCGCCACCTTTGAGATTTTTTACCTTACCAATATTCACAGATGATTCAACGGGGTCGAAACTAGACAGAATGTCGGACTTAGTTTTATTTTTGGTTTGGTTTTTGTCTTTAGGTTTGACTATAACTGATTTTTGGGCATTCTTTGCAACTGTTTCTCCATAAGACACTTTGGCATGTAAATCAGTAGCTGTTGTTTGTTCACTACTCTGATTGTTGTAGCTATTACAACGACAGAATGTCATCAGGGGATATAGATGATAAAAGTACTGCCTATATTAAATGTGATGGATGTACTAAACCGATCCATACAGCGTGTTCTGAACTTTCTCAGCAGGATCTAAAATGCTTAGCCTTGAGGTCCACTTCCTCGCGACGCCTAAAATACATATGTTTAGAGTGTGAGCAGGATGTACACCAAATTCCTAAATTAATTTCCATGATAAATATGTTACAAGACGAAATTCAGTAATTAAAAAATACTATCAAAGCTAATGCCACCACAGCACCCAGTGATTCATCGTTTATTGGAACTGAAAAAATTATCAACGAAATAACCGAACGCAAAAAACGTGAATGCAACATAGATAGATAGATAGATAGATAGAGTTTATTGGGCCGTATGATTAAAAGTGAGCATTTGCTCGTACTCGTTGTTTTTGGAGCATATCCTTCGCTATATATGAATAAAACAGTGAGCAAACGGTTTTGCTCATACTTTGGTGTTGGAGCTTGAGCAAGTGCTCTAAATTTGAAGTAGCTGCTTACACTTGAGCAAATGATATGAATAAAAGAGAGCGTTTACTTACATTATGGAGCACTTGCTCACAAATTGATGCGTCTGCTATAAAGGAGACGCAACTTCTGTTGGATGGAACAGTATTTCGGAAAATGGCAGACATGGTTGTTCTACGAAAAACTAAACATTATAAGGAGCGTAGGGAAACCAACATAGGTGACTATAAAACAGGTAAGCGTAGAACATTTGTCATTATAAGTATATTACGATTAATAGCACGTATTGCAGATTTTCTGCAGAAAATGTTACTTGGTTAGCAGATTACTTTTTAAATGATTGTACTGAAACCAGGGGAGGTGCTTTGTCGCCAAAAATGAAAATGAAAATTTGTTTGAGGTGTTTGGCCAATTCCGGTTTTCAGTCAGGAATAGCAGAAGAATTAGGCGTTCATCAGTCGACAGTATCAAAAGTAGTTACATTTGTCACAACAAGGGTCACAGCAAAAGTTTCATCATGGATCAAATTTCCTCACACTGAACAAAATATTTTGCAGGCTTTAGAAGACTGGCAAAATGTCAATCACTTTTCGGGGGTCATTGATTGTACCCATATTAGAATTGAAAAACCAGGTCGTCATGGGGATGAATATATCAATAGAAAAGGATGGCCCAGTATCAATGTACAAGCGACTTGCAACGCCCAAGACGTCACCTTTATTAGAAGACGTTTCTTAATTAAAACAAACAAAAAGAGTTGAATATGCATTGTTAAATATCGTTTATTTGGTATAATACACATATTATCACTGTCAGTTTATTCCAGTCGTTCCATTTTCTTCAAAATATACTCTCTTTGCATCCTTGCGGCTTTTAGTTGCTCCAACAACACAAGTCTTTGTA
This sequence comes from Zophobas atratus, assembly GCA_022388445.1. NCBI lineage: Eukaryota > Metazoa > Arthropoda > Insecta > Coleoptera > Tenebrionidae > Zophobas > Zophobas atratus. The sequence continues at coordinate 48,961,889 of CM039445.1, read as the reverse complement.
GTTCCGTTGTGGTTAAACTGTGTGTTTCCTCAGTCTCGTAGTTGTAAAGTTTTGACTTCTTGGGCTCGGGAGAACGTCTACTCTTTTCACAGTTCTTTTCCTCTCTGTGTTTGGGCTCACATTCTTGTGCCCTTTTCGCCATACCTGCTACAGCAGGTTCTACAAAAAGTGTTATTTTATAGAATTATAGAGTTTATTATGTAAAAGGGTATATTATGTGTATTAAACACAGATGCGATAGGTACCTACCCGGAATTTTGTTGATTGTTGGATTATCATCTCCTTCAAGTATCTTATACAAGATCTTCTCCCACTCATGCAAAGTAATGCGTTTGTTTCCGGTCTTTTGTTTGTCGGTCTTCTTCTTGAGCCGCGATTTCATATTGTTAATTTTTTTCTTCAACTGTTGTTGGCTGATGCGAAGCCCTAAGTGGACTTCATACAATTCCACCACCTCCAGTAAGGATTTTTCTTTTTTTGCTTTTTCATTTGGTAACTGAGATTTTGATAGTAATTCAGGTCGTTTTTCGATTTCTCGGACTATAAATAATTGGGAATTTGCAGTTTTCCCAGCACCGGACCCCGGCGATTCACAGCCACTTGACGAACTCATCTGTACAATGCACTGATTATAACCGAACTAAATGAAAATCATGGATAGCGAATTGTGGTTTTTTAAATAATCTCTTCATGGTCGTCGTTCTTATAGGAAATAAGCTATCGATGGGTGTTTTTATGAAGATAACGAATATGAGCGTTTGCTCCAGAGTACGAAGCAAATGCTCTTAAGTAAAAGGTTTAGTTTATTCATACTGATTGAAGTATGTGCTCATACTCGTACTTTTTACTCTAAGCATGTGCTCATACTTCGTACTCATGCTCACGAGCAACTGCTTCTTTTTATTCATACGGCCCATTGGTGTCATTCTACAAATGTATTTACACACGTCCAAAAGCATAGATAATTAATAAATTTAGATAATAATACAAGTAAGATGATACTATACTAATTAAATCTATATAACAATGATTGTATTAATTATTATAAATCCCCATCACTTAATGTAAAATATAATAAAGCAACTTTAATAAACGCGTTCAAATTTATGAAGTAAGTACTCATCAACAGAGTAAAAGGCCTTGTGAAGTAAATACTTTTTAATATTTATTAAAAGCATTTTCGTTTCAAAAGATTTAAATGTTTTTGGCAATGCATTATAAAACTTAATACAAAAATATGAGGTTCCATTCTTACATTTGGTGAGCTTCAGCAAGTTATAACTTAAGTCTTCACTTCTAGTTTTGTAATTGTGATATGTGCTTAATTTCCGGTAATCCTGAGCATTATTTACCAAATATTCAAGACAGCGATATATGTATAGACATGGTAAAGTAAGAACATTTAAGCTTATGAAAAATGATCTACAATCTTCACAGTATGAAACACCTGCAACAATTCTCAGTGCTCTCCTTTGGAGTTTAAATAATTTATTTAAGGTTGAGGAGTGTCCCCAAATTAATATGCCATAATTGAGATGACAATTTACTAAAGAGTAGTATGCTATCCGAAGATATTTTGAAGAAATCTTATTAGCCAAATTACGCAAAAGAAAAATGTTTTTTGATATTTTATTTGCTATGTAATCCCCATGTTTTTTCCATGTAAGTTCTGAGTCTATTAAAACACCAAGATATTTTGTAAATGTAAGTGTATCATTAACACCCTTTTTTAAACTAAACAACATCGTGACTGTTTTTTTTTTTTATTTAACGATAATCGGTTCGCAGTGAACCAGTCTACTGATTGGTTTACAAGAAATTTATTTTTTGCTCTAGCTTGTTCAGTTGTTATTCCTGCATTGCCTATAGAGGTATCATCTGCATAAAGTGTGACCTCTCCATCCTGTAAATAAGAAGGGAGATCATTCGTAAACAAAAGGAATAAAATCGGCCCAAGAATTGAACCTTGCGGAACTCCATATGCAATGTTGGAAGCCTCTGAAAGTATTCCATTAAAACATGTTCTCTGAGTACGATTTGTTAAATATGACATGATAAGTTTGACACTACTTGGATGAAAATTATAAAAATAAAGTTTACGCATTAGAATGTCGTGCGGCACACAATCAAATGCTTTACTTAGGTCTATAAAAGCGGCGGTATATATTTCTTTATTCTCAAAGCACTGATTCATTTTTTCAATGAGATTAATAAGAGCTTTAGAAATTGATCGTCCTTTGCGGAAGCCATACTGGTTTGGATTTAATAAGTTATATTTTTCTAAATACTCTTGTATTTGCTTTAATAAGATTTTTTCAAATATCTTTGAAATAATAGGAAGCAAAGAGATAGGTCTATAGTTATTGGGGTCATTTACATCCCCTTTTTTAAAAATTGGTATAATTTTTGCTGTTTTTAATGCGTCTGGAAATATACTGCTAATACACTGATTTATAAGTTTTGTCAGCGGACCGATTATGATGTTTTTTGTATCTTTAATAAGTTTCACATTAAATCCATAGATATCCTTTGAGTTACTATTATTTAAGCTCTCGATGAACTCACGCACCTCAACTTGAGACACTGTTTGAAATTGAAAGAAGAATGTATTATTTTGCAACGAATTTATAATAAATATTGGGTCGAAATTAGGTTTAGGGAGAGCAGATACTATCGACTTGGGGATTGTCGCAAAATAACAGTTTAAGTCCTTTGACGTTACTTTACATTTATTTACAACTTTTGCATGTTTATCACTATTAATGAGCTGCCATAGAGCCCTAGGATTATTTTTATTTTGTATTAAGTATTTCTCGTTATATTCGATTTTAGCGTTCCTAATTGCCTTGTTATATTTCTTCTTACAATGTAAGAGTTCATTTTTTAATTCACTAGATTTATGCATTTTGTAGGTATCAGATAATAGACCCAAGGTATTTCTTAAAGATTTAAGTTCCGAAGTGAACCAGTTGTTATTAATAATTTTGGACTTACTACTAAAAGTAATTTTCCTTTTAGGGAAAGCAATATTGTAATAATAACTTAAAATATTTACAAACATAGTAAACTTATCGTTGATAACTACATCACAATCAATGAAATCCCAGTTAATTGAACTTAGCATGTTGAAAAACATTAATCTTCCTATTCGTGTTATAGGTATATAACACGAACATAATTATCTTCAACGTTAAAGAATCTAACGGTATTTCAAAACAAGAACAAAATGTTGCTGATTGTTCTCTTGTCAATGATTTTATATCTGAATCAAAACTTAACTTGCCAACTGTTCCACCGGTTCGTCTTGGTAAATTTGATGCAACAAATCTCAACAGAGCGCGTCCTATTAAAGTTAGATTGTCCAGTCCTGAAGATGTTTCTAGTATGACCAAAACTTTAAAACTTTAAAATCAATGGATAAATGGTCCCACATTAACATCTCAATGGATCGTACTCCCATGCAAATTAATGCATATAAATCGGTAAGGGCAGCACTTGATAATCGTTTGGCTCAGGGTGAAAAAAATCTGAAAATTCAATATCGTAATGGCATACCTACTATTATTGCAAACTTGTCGGAAAACTAGAGCAGGTATTCAACACTAACGGGCCAATTTCAAGTTGGTTTGCAATTAATTGCAAGCTGCGTTGCTATGGTAACCTCGCAAAAATATAATGGTTTGTATTAAGAGTTCTACGAGATCACCATGGCAACGGCGCTTGCAATTAATTGCAAACCAACTTGAAATTGGCCCGTAAGTCTGTATTACCAAAATCTCATTCTTTTTACGTCAGTTGTTGCGATCTGTCTTTTGACATTTCGCAATTAGTGAAACTTGGTTACATGATTCCATTCTCACTTCTGAAATATTTCCTTTTTATTATAGTGTCATTCGTTGGGATAGAAAATTTTCATTGGTTTTTCCCTCTAGAGGAGGTGGAGTATTAGTTGCATTTTCAAATAAATTCAAATATACGGTAATAAATACCAAACATCTTACTGATTTGGTACCGCTCATTGACGTAATCATTTGTAAATGCTCTTACGAAAATATGATTTTCTTATTTGTTCTTTTATATGTTCCACCCGATATTTCTGTTCATGATTTTGAGTTATTTTTTAATGCCGTAGAAGTCATGGTAATGCATGAATATTTGATAATCGCTGGAGATTGCAATGTTCCTAGTTTTTCAAGAATAGCCATAGTAACTGCCATAAAAGTTTAATTCTCAAGCAATTCTGCAGCGTTGTTCAACTATCACAATTTAATTTGATCCTTAATATTAATAACAGATTTCTGGACCTAATTTTTTCCAATCCAAATACTACAGCCCTAGTTTTCCACTGCACACCACCTTTAATATCCGAATATAAGCATCAGCCCGCTCTCCATCTAAACTTTAATTTTGCTATGTCTAGTATCACTTCTAAGTTTCCGTTAGCAAAAAAACTTCGCTATAACTTTCGGAAGGCCAACTTTTTAAAATTATATCATGACATCAACAACGCCGATTGGTCTTTTTTAGAAAGTCAGGAAGATGTAAATATTGCTCTTGAGGGTTTTGATTCTTGTCTTTATAAGTTATTTGATACAACTGTTCCACATATAACGTCTAGCTCTTCGAAATTTCCCTCTTGGATTACTTCTGAGATTAAGCAGAATATAAAAACAAAAGACTGTTACAGGCGTAAATGGATTAAATTTAAGGATGCTAAATTCTATATCGAATTCAAACGATTAAGAGCTATTGTTAAAAAACAAATGGATAATGTCTACCAACTGTATCTAAATCATGTCCAGAGCAATATCAAATCTGATCCTTCATCTTTATGGAGCTTTCTACATTTAAAAAATGGCACTTCTAGAATACCGGGTCAGTTAAGAGACAATAATGTAAATATATTTTCGGAACCTCAGGATATTGTGGATGAATTTGCTACTACCTTTGCCAATTTATTTTTTCAAATTCTTTCTCAATGTCTTCCGTCAGCATAGAGGATTTAATTATGATCATGTCAAATTTATCCAACAAACAAACATGTGGTGATGACCTAGTCCCTAGTTTTTTGATACGTGACTGTAGATATGCACTTGTACATCATAATTAACAAGGCACTTAAAACAAGTACATTCCCGGACCTTTGCAAAATTGCAAGAATCAGTCCTATTTTTAAAAAGGGTGATCCATCTCTACTAGCGAACTATCGTCCTATTTCCATTCTAAGCAATTTTGCAAAAGTTTTTGAACAGGGATTATATAGTTGCATTTACAATAATACTCGTTCGCATATCAGTTTAGGACAGCATGGATTCAGAACTGGTAGATCTACATCTACAAACCTTGCAGTGCTTGTTCAAGATCTAAGTGTTGCACTTGATGAACTAGAACAAATAGACGTAATATATACTTACTTTTCCCGAGCTTTTGATGTTCTTCCTCACGACATTCTGTTAGGCAAACTTAATAACTTTGGATTTAACTATCCCCTTCTCAAACTGATGGAATCTTACTTAATAAAACGTAACAACTATGTATTTTACAATGGTTTTACCTCTTTTCGTTTTTTGTCAAGGTCTGGAGTCCCACAAGGCTCTAACCTTGGGCCTCTCCTCTTCAGTCTATTTATCAATGACCTTATGGAATCTTTAAATTGCAGTATTTTAGCTTATGCTGATGATCTGAAAATTTATTCTAAAATCTCAAGTCTTTATGATGCCGAGCTTTTACAACGTGAAGTTATGAAAATCGTGGACTGGTGCTATCAAAATAGGCTTATTATTAATATTAGTAGATGTTGCTACATTTCATATTGTCGAAAACTTAATATCGTTGATTTTTCTTATTCAATAGAAGGTACACTGTTAGAACGAAAAACATCAATCAAAGATTTTGGAATTACTTTTGATAGCTGTTTGACTTTTGATATTCATCTTACCAACATTTGCAACGCTGCAAATAAATCTTTGAGGTTTGTCATGAGAACTTCAAAATTGTTCAACAACATTGACGTAATTAAATCCCTCTTCTTTGCATATGTTCTTTCGAAATTAGAGTATGCCGCACTAATATGGTATCCCATATATATGTGTCAGCACATGCTTCTTGATAAAGTGCACAGGAAATTTTTGAAATTCCTTTCGTTCAAAATTGATGGTAATTATCCGGCCAGAAGTGTTGAGATGGAAAGTCTTCTCCAACGACACAAGATGTCCTCTTTGATGGTTCGAAGGGATCTTCCTGCGGCTAACTTCTTGTGTAAGCTTATTTACAACAAAATCATCGGCTAGCATCGAGATACATTTCGTATCTCCACCGCCCGAACTAATATCCTTCGTCGTTCGCCAATTACTACAATGTGTCGATGTGCAGATAGATATGTAGCTGATATATTTTATTCAAATTAGTTTATACCTGGAATTATGTTTTTGTTATTTTTATAATTTTTGTGTTGGTTATTCATGTAAGTAATTATTTAGATTTGTCCTGTCATTAGGGTAACCTGTTGGACAATAAATTATTATTATTACTTGTTCATAGTTTGATAGTATCTAATATAAACATCTCTTGATAAAAGTTTTTTTATTAAACATCCAAAGCACCGCTTATGGCTTAATTGGATTTTGTTGTTAACAATAATCCGCAGCTAATAAACATATTTATCTATCGGGTATCTAAATAAAAATCTGGCCAACAGTGTTATGTCACCATAATTTTGGAAGCTGTCATCCACTTGTCACATCACTGTTATGAATTAATAACTTTTAAACTTACCTTAGTTTGACATCGAAATGACAATTGTCTCTAACACAGTGACAGACTTTACGACACACGGAAAAAACAATAAAATAGGGGGCAGCCCTTTGACCAGACATTAGACACCCGTTACTATACAACGTATCTAAAATCCCAGTTTAAGTTGAGCCGTGACTAAATAACCACCTAAACCATGGGCTGAAGTTAACCCCGCTGTTTTTAATCACGGCTTGAAGTTGCTTCTTGTTAAATTGACACTTTTGATCTATGTTGGATTACTACATTAATTAACAATAAAAATTTTCGGACATTGTTATTTCGTTATTTTTGAAATAAAATAGAAAACAACAGGAAAACACGTTTTATTACTTTCTGAAAGCAACACCACGCTATTGAATACAACGTTACAAATCGAAACTCTGTGTTCGTGCGCTACCAATTTTCGTCCTGTGAAATTCCGCTGCCGAGAATAAACAAAACCCACAGTGCTAGACTACTCATTATCCTTTTAGTTTCGTTTTTTCTTCGCAACGTCTTTCACAGTAACATTATATTTATATATTTAGGCTACTAATTATTGAAACAGGTTCATGTTCGGAATTATAGTACACTGTTTCTAATTAGATACCGTATCTTCTAATGAGCGAATGAAGTCTTCCCAGAAAACACACAGACATCGTTTTGCCCGAATCACAAATTACTCACAGAGTCTATTTCTCCCACATTGTGTGTTATTTACTTTGTCCTGCGAAAAATAGGAAACATCGCTTCACATTTATCACTCATCGTGTCCGCACGGAAAATATGGTGCTTGTGCGGTGTCAGATATATTATTATATACGAGTAATTATCACAGTGCAACGAATTTACAACCATGACAAAGGGCAAATTTTTATTTATGTGTGGTATTTTTTACCTTGCTCAGTTTTTGTAAATCAGGTTATTTATTTTGTTAACGTGCCCACGATGATGTTATAATTCAGACGTCATAAACTATTGTATTTCAAGTAAATTAGAACAGCGAAATCAGGAGGATAACGATAATTACAACAAAAAGGAAATGAGGTGGTATTTTTGATAACATTGTAGATTTTTATGTCGTAGTTGGGTGCTTCAAAGATTATAAATTTTGATATTTATCAGTTTTGAGTCATATCCTACGTGTTATCTTGACTAGCTTTTTCCGGATATTTCATGTTTTGGAAAGAATCATTGGTGCATACGTGTACTGCATCAGAAAACTGTTTTTCGTCTGTTTATGCGTCCGATCCTGAAGTTGTGTCCATTTATGTTAATCTGAATTTTTTGGAGGTATTTAACGAGGGCCTAAAAATTACACTGTCTAATGTTTTTCAAGCAATTAGTAACCTTAAAACATCTTACGTTGGTATTTAATTACTGTATTTTTAAATTGGAGAATTCCGTAAATTAATTGGGGCCAATTTGAATCATACTTGGCGAAAATAAACCAAGGGAATATTTGTAGATTTTAATAGTCGTCAAGAAAGTCAGCACAGAAACTGATAAAAAATTTTAAAATAAGTACTAGAGCAACGTAATCCCACTTTTCTGAAAATAAGATAATTAAACATGTAACTTTTCAATCAAATGTATTTTAGACTTGCTAATTTTTTCCATGTTAAACCTTATTTTCGATCCTGGATTTTTTGCCACTTTTGGTTGAAGTTTTTGTGATGCTTACATTTAAATATTAAATAATCCTCTGACGTGACGGTAATCGTTTTTATTTTTAATGATCATGAGACCTTTCTCAAGTGCCACTAATTGCAATGCTGGTTATCAGTTAAATAAAGATCTTTGATAACTAGATATTGAATGCAAAGTAACTTTATTTGATAATTGTGGTATTTCCCCATACAAATGTTTGTTAAGTTACAAACTTTTTTTAGATAAAAATATAATAACAAATTAACACATGTAAAAATAACATAATAAATACAAACAACAATCACATACCCTCCACCCCTCATTGGGAAACACGGTTAAATTATAAAATTAATAACATTAGAAAACAACTGGGTCAAATAACACAGTACCTTAGAGGAGTTAAAACACCACACATCATGACATGTATGCATTCGATACTGACCAACAATAATTTTCATCAAACTGATTACGATGAGTACAACACAACACTATCCGAAATTAAAGATACACTATTACAAAAGCTTTCCTTATATAGCAAAAGACTTAAAAGATACAAACAATCACATCTCAGAAAAATTCATAACACTAAATTTTTAAACAACGAAAAACTATTCTATCAACATTTAACTAATTCAAGCAAAACTCAATTATCCGGTGAACTACCAAGTTCACAAGATGTAACAACATTTTGGTCAAAACTTTGGTCTCAAGAATTTGAATTTAACCAATCTGCCAAATGGATTCCTCATATATATAATAAACTATCCACAGTTACACCAATGAATGATCATCAGATAACACTTGCCGAATTAATAAATACCATCAATAAGACACACAACTGGAAATCACCAGGACCAGACAAAATCCATAATTTTTGGATAAAAAAATTAAATTGTGTACATATTCATTTACTACATCACTTAAATCAGTTCCTTCTTGACCCATCCTCTTTTCCAACATTCTTATGTCATGGTGTAACATACTTAAAACCTAAAGATAACGAACAAAAAATCCATCAAAATACAGACCTATCACATGTTTCTATAAAATGACATGACAATCTATAAAATATTAACCTCATGCATTACACAAAAAATATATCAACACTGTTTTAACTCTGACATCATTAATGAAGAACAGAAAGGATGTATTAAAGGATCCTTTGGCTGCAAAGAGCAATTAATCATAGATTCCATCATCTGTGAACAAGCTAGAAAAGAAAACCGAAACATATATACTGCTTTTATTGATTATAAGAAAGCTTACGATTCTGTTCCTCATTCCTGGCTATGCAAAATTCTGGAATTATACAAGATTGATACTAAAATCTGCACTTTTCTCAAATGTTCCATGGAATTTTGGAAGACCACCCTCCAAATAACCTTAAATGAACAAACAATTCAGTCAGACCCAATAATGATCCGAAGAGGAATTTTTCAAGGCGATTCTCTTAGCCCGTTATGGTTCTGCTTAGCAATAAATCCCCTCTCCGATATCCTGAACAGCTGCAATTATGGGTTCAATATAAGAATTAACAAACAAAGAGAAAACAGAATAAGTCACTTGCTGTATATGGATGACATAAAAATATATGCAAGTACACAAAATCAGTTAACAAACCTATTAAATCTGACTGAACAATTTTCCGGTGATATTGGTATGTCCTTTGGTATTGAGAAATGTAAGACCCAAGCAATCAGAAAAGGCGTGTTTCACCAAGTACCACATATAACACAGAATAAGGAAATAATTGAAGCCCAAGAACGAAACGATACATACAAATATCTGGGTTTCTGTCAATCCTCCCACATCAATCATACCAAAACGAAAACACAGTTGAAAGATCAATATGTAGCGAGATTAAAATTAATATTGAAGACACAGTTAAATGGAAAAAATTTAATGAAAGCAGTAAATACATTCTGCGTTCCACTGCTAACATATTCTTTTGGAGTCATTAAATGGTCCAAAACTGATCTTGAAAATTTAAACATCGCAACAAGGAAAATCTTCACACAGTATAGAAGGCATCACCCAAAATCGTCGATTGAAAGATTCTCATTACCAAGACAGAATGGAGGAAGGGGTTTCCAGAACTTAGAAAACTTATATCAGAGACAAATTTCAGATTTGAAGAAGTATTTCTTGAAACGAGCGGAAAGAAATGAAATGTTTCACACCATCACAAGAGCAGATTTGAACCACACACCCTTAAATCTGTCGAACACCGAAGAAATCCACACCCTCCACACAATAGATAAAATAATAAGTGGGCTAAAACAAAAACAACTACATGGAAAATTCTACAAAGACTTAGAAGAAAATCATGTCAATAAGAAGATGTCATTGATTTGGTTAAAAAAATCAAGTTTGTATGCCGAAACAGAAGGATTTGTGTTTGCTATTCAAGACCAAGTAATCAATACCAAGAATTATAGAAAATACATCATCAAAGATCCGAACATAAAAAACGACTGCTGTCGCCTATGCAAAGCAAAACCTGAAACGATCCAGCACATAATCTCTTCTTGCAGCATCCTAGCACAAACTGATTACAAAGCTAGACACGACAACGCAGCCAAAATCATTCACAAAGAATTAGCAACACTTATGAACTTAATCGAAGATACGACACCCTATTACACTTATATTCCGTCTCCATTCCTTGAAAATAACAAATACAAATTATACTGGGATCGCACAATACTTACAGACTTAAACATTACAGCTAACAGACCAGACATCATACTTATCAAAAAACACACGAACGAAGCCATTCTTATTGACATTGCTATTCCTAACACAAACAACATTATTCAAACATACGACACCAAGATTTCAAAATATCTACAATTATCGATAGAAATGAAATCCATGTTGAATCTTAAAAAAATTTCAATTCTACCCCTAGTTATCTCTAATGTAGGTGTAATTCCAAATAGCTTAGTTGAGAATTTAAAGTCTTTGCATTTGAATGATTCAATAATTGTCAAAATTCAAAAAGCTGTTTTGTTAGGAACATGTCATATTGTTCGTAAGTTTCTTGAACAGTCTGATCATGTCAGTCAGATTAGATTAGCACCAGTAGGTCAGAGTAGTGTAGGTCACTTTTCATGTGATGCGCGGATAAATGGTCGGTAGTTACGCTGGACTTTTGGGGATGGGGTGAGATTAGAGAATAATAGCAGACTAATTTGTATGCTGTAATTCTAGAATCTCGAAAGTTGTTGTGTTAATCTAATCAATTCATATCATTACTTGGTCTTAGCACCCGTAATGATAGAAGTCTTGCCTGAATGCCGGTCATTTCCGGGTCAGTGGTGGGTCTTAATAATAATAATAGAAATCAGAAATGCCTTGTCTAAATTTACATAAATTCTGAAACCAGAGTACTGTTATCAGTGTCATACTGTACATAGCAAAACTAATGCCTCTCAATAAAAATGTATGGCGACATCAATTATTTTCCCGTGAGTGCATACATATTTTGTATCTGTTCCACTCATTTCTTTGTATTTCAAACAAATACAATTGAAAACAAAGGGGAAAACGCTTTACTGCACCGTCTGGAAAGATAAGCTCTTATGTGAATGGAGCGCTGCAAATCAAAACCCTCGTGTTAGTGTGCTACTAACTTTCATACAATGAAATTCCATCCAAAGAAAATGAACCAAATCGTCGCCGTTGCACTACTTATTGTCCGTTTATTTTCGTTCTTCCTTCTCAAGATCCCAAACGGTAAATATTTCGTTATTATGTTGAGACTTATAATTATCGAGACATGTTTGGATTCAAAATTATAGTACACTGTTACTAAGTAGGTATTTCCTAGTGCGGAGGTTTAGAGTGGTTTTGCAAGGAAACTGAATCCGCTCAAACGATATCGTATTTTTATTATTACATAAGTATACAAGTAAATTATAAACTGATTTTCGACATTTTTCACAGTATTTGGTTTACGCGCTTTTAACGCAACAGATTGCCGATTATTTTAGCTTCCGTTCAGGAAGCAGTGCCATGGGTAAAATATGTACCTCAATAACGTTTAAATTACGTTAATCCACAGCGTGAATAATGAATTGTTAATGGTAAACAGGGGCTGTCTCCTGTATTAACATAGCTTCGATAATCTCATAATCTGGATGTTACAGATCGTCTGTCCTTCCGACTAATAACGAAATAAGCGGATTGAGTTATAATAAACACAAAGGCGGGAATGCTATTTTTGCTACATTTATTATATTTTTATAATTAAATTTTCTTGCCACTTAAGCATAATTAAAATTGTACCCTTTTTTTTCAAAATCAAGTTTAATTTTCGAAAACTTAATCAATTCATAATTCCCAAAAATGTTTTTTCATTGTGATTTATTATTGTTCATTCCATCAAAAAAGCTTTTACGAAATGCGCGTTTAATCTAACCCACATGTTGACCAATTTCGAGTGATTTTGTTATATATATATATATATATATATATATATATGATGTAGATTTTTTTGACCAAATCTTTGCTTTCTGTTGTTTTGAAATTATATCGATTGATCCAAAAATGACGGAAAAGCGCGACCTTGTTAAGAACGCTGTGAGGAACTCAAAAGAAATGGTAAAAAAATTGCAAACATGTTAACAACTTGATTTGGACTACTGCGGTTGAGTTTACGTTTTTTTTTTTTTTCCAAAACCAGCTCTTGAATACTCTAACAAAATTTGGAATCCCTCCTATAAATCACATATCGATATGATTTATTTAAACTGAACCTTAACAAAATCAATTATATGTTATAATAATCGAGTTCGTCAACCGACTCTCTACTTTTACGTTTTGTCGACCTTTCATGAACCCTAAAGTACGAAGAAATGGGTCTCCCGTTTTCGTCTATCTGTCCGTCCGTCCGTCCGCAGATGTTTTAAAGTTATGATAAGCATGATCATTTTTTAATCAAAATATATTTGCTTATCCTCCCAAAAAATTGATGACGTCATCTCAAAATTTTGCCGAATAATCCTGTGTAAAATGGGCAAAATATGATGAGTCTATAATTGTGATTTATTATTACATTCATATATTTTAGATTTGCTTATGAACGTATTTCGTGATCATCAGTCGTGGTAAGTGATAATAAGTAATTATTCTGCCATCATCATCTGCTACCTATAATAAGTAACAACAGGTCAGTCAATCATCATGATGATGAATGATGACGGAATATTTCCTTATTACTATTTATTATAACGGATTGTGACGGATATTTATGACGACAGAATATTTACTTATTATTATTATTATAGTATATTATTAACTAAGGTTGTGAAGACAGACATTCTAGACCGAGCGCAAATTAGAACCTGAGACGCGCAGCGTCGAGGGCTCTAAAGCGCGAGGTCTAGAATTGGCTTCACAAACGTGGTTAATATACTATTTTTCCACTAGTAGCCCATTTGAGGTTTGCGAATTTTCAAAATGTTTTTTCTGAAGTGCATCAATAAAAACATGTACTCACGTCATTTTAGTAAGCTTTGCAATTTTATTATTTTTTGACAATCCAGAAATGGTCCAGAACTTTTGTTTTAATTTCCTCCATATTTCCCGTTTTTAAAATTTTTGTGTGAAAAATGTTGTAAAGTGAACCATCAAGTACCCCTCCTCATTCCGTCGTACTTACGCGACCGCGACAAATTTGGCTGAAAAAGATATGGACCTCGTGTCGTTAAAGCGACACGGGGAATGGAAATCCTCCAGCGTAGCAGAAGGATACAACGATGGCTCGATCTTCTATAAAAAAAATCGCCGAAATAGTCCAAAGCTCATCTACGACAAATCAAGTCAAACCAAATCGGAACCATGAGTCAGTTTCACTCCCGCAAACTTCATTTTCACTCCCATCAACTTCATCAATTTAGTTTCACCAATTTATCCTCAATTACACCGAGAATAATCAATTCAGGGTTTGGAAATCATTCCAGGGCATAATTTAAAAGCAAATTTTTCAAAATGATAGTTTTCAGGTTATGTCTCATTTTTTCTGACAGTTGTTGACAGTTGTCACATTCGGTGGCCAACTTCACGTTTACATTATTGACCAAGGTTCACAATTTTCCAAATTACAGACCTCTAGACAAGTCGACAATTAGCCATTGTAATGCTACTAGTGGAAAAAATTTATTTTAACCATAATAAGTGAGAGACGAAATATTTGTGATAACATTGTTTATTTTCATATAAATACGTTTTTCCAAAATTATACTAGTGTACATTACAAAGATTTTGCGATTTAATATAAATCAGTTAATCTGTTATTTTCATCTTTTTTCGATTATTTCATCTTGTCGAAAAAAAAATTGGTGGACGTCAGTTTTACAATATGTCAACAGACACTATAGTCAGAAAAGATAGTATACCTATTTCCACTCCTATGCACAACATTTGTACATGATAAGCATCTTTCAGTTCTTCAGGTTTAACCAAACTTAAAGAAAAAAAAATCAGTCTATGTTGTATGGTTTTATATGGATTTTACCTTGCGATGTTATAAGTAGAACGACTGACTATGTATCCACCAGAGGTAGCTCCTGCTATCATAATAAGGATATACTGATAATCATGAGGTAACAGTACCGGGAGATTGTGTCGAGGTTGAAGATTACACAACATTAACAGTGGAAATATCACTACCGCTCTGACAAAAGCGACGAATACCCATCCGAAGCCGGGTAAATTCTAAAATGGTGGCACTAAAATAATTTGTACAATTTGTTACCAACGTACCTTAGGAGCAAATCGAAACGACAGAGTCCGTCCAAGTAAATCACAGAGAGCATAAAGCAAGAAAGTAATCGTAGGAACAAAATATTTATCTGAAGCGAAAAAACTTTTGAAAATGTTTCAACAATTTGAAAACCTTACCATTCCAAGGACCATTTCCTTCTCCTTCTGAAACCACCAAAGTAGTGGGTGACATGTTTGTCGTAAACATGAACAAACCCATCATAGCAATACAAGACCACACCTTTTTAAACAGGCGAACTCCCTCTCTGAAACCAACGCGTTTTTCTTCTTGGTCCGTTATGTAGTTCTTCATGTAGTACAAATAAAACTGATTACGACCTGTTGTAATTGCAACGAAAGTTAAGGTGAAACCGACTACAAAAGCACCCAAAAGGAAGTACACTAGAGCACTATCCTCAACTGAAAGTCCTGTTGCTAGTGAAAGAAGCTGAAGAAGTGCGGTGAAAGTCGTGGATATTCCACACCCGGCGAGGTAAGGGGCTAAATAGTGATGAGGGAAATTGGATATTGCTGTGTAGATGGTGATGGTGAAGACTGAATTCAGGGCTAAAATATAATGTTATTAGTAAAGTTATAAAGATTTTTAACGAACGTTGTACAATTTATGGTGAAGGTGATTGCTAACACCATCGCAAAGAACCCTTCTTGCCCTGAAAGTTGTATTCAAAAGCAACAATAATAGTCGTAACTTAATTTATTCACTTACAAGAATCAGTGTCGATCTTAACGAAGGCTGTTAGAATGATAAAGAGAAGTACGATAATAGCCAAGATTCCAATAAATCTCACTCTGACTTTAATAAATCTACCGAAAAGTAATCCAATGATCAGAAATGCGACTTGAGACACTTGGAGTGTTATCATTATCGCAGCATTGAACTGGGCTTGCAGATCCGTTCTAAATTCGGAATCAGTCTCGTTGATGGTTGTATTTCGAAATTTGTACATCCAAAACTAAAGAAAAATATCATTTTATTAATCATGTCAATCAACGTACTTACTCCATTGGCGTTATTGAAGAAAGTCCATGGTAAAATTTGAACTAAACCCAGAAGGAAAAATAGCACGTAAATAATGTAGAATTTATCCTCGGGAGGGTCTAAATTTGCTTTTTCATTTTTTTCGGGATCAGTATTGACGTTTAGTTTCACTTTTGGTTTTTTCTGTAGTTCTCGGGTCATGTTTGGAGGGCAGTTTTCGAGATTGCCTCCTCTCGAACACTATATGCCGTTATGATAGCAACCGCTTTTATTGATCAGGTGAGTGGAATTATCTTCAGATCTATACTAATTGTTACTAAGATTGGAATGGAGATCTCTGATAACTATGTACTCAACACAGCATCATTTCTGCTGTGTTTATTTCTTAGTTGAAGTAAGTGTAGAACTTTGGGTAACTTTTGCATAAAATGATGCTTTAATTGTTGATATTACTTTGTTCATTTGATTACTGCCTAAATGAAACCATTCATTAGTTATTTGGGTCTGGTGTCATGCAAATTTTCGCATAATTTAATCTACGTCTGCTACAATCTGCCACATATGTATTTTATTTTAGGTACTACAACCCCAGCCTCCGTGTATCATAACAATTGTCATGATAATATAGATTTCGTCAGGAGCTTCCAACAGAAATTTGTTCAACTTCTCTCTACCTTAGATTTTTTGCATAAGGTACAATATTTTTCTTTAGAAGTGCCGCTAGTTTCTTGAATAGTGATATATCAGTACCATTATTAAAGTTTATGGTACTTTTAAACATAGAATATTCTGCTCAAAGGCTTCCAGGAGACTTAAGTCTTAAGCTTCTCTGAACAAAATAAGGCAGCAAAATTTTTTCAGTTAATCCTACTTTCTTCTCACACATCCATTTTTAAAAGTTTTCATGGACCTTATCGTAGCTTTTCTTAGATTTTCTTGGAATTAAATACCGACAATCCGTCTCATATGTTTCCTCTATTTCTAGATCAACGACTATGCCGGATTCGTCTTCGTCAGCCATTAGATAAGAATTATATATATAATTTTTTGAGGGTTTTCAAATTTTATATTCATGCAATTTTACGATGAAACTGATTATCACAAAATTACCAAAAATTTAATTTGTTCTGCGTCTAGATTTTTCAAACTTGTCTGATTTTGTTATAATTTACCTATCAACATAGTGTAATATACTTACTATAAAATATCAGTATGGTATAAGTAAAGATAACACTTTACTGTTCTAAAAAACTCTTTGATGAAAGTTTTTCTACATGACCCGACTTTATGGAGCTCGATCTTTCATGCCCCATTGAGATTTCTGCATCTCATTGTTTACAGGATGCAATTTTTTTGTAGCACAACGCAGCAGAATTTACCTTTTATTTGTCAGACAACTTTCAAGTCCTTTTTTTGTATTTTGCGCCTTTCATGTTAACACGAAGACAACGTCTTTAAATGGATCGAGTAGTGTAAAATTTTTCTTTAAGAATGGTGCCGTCATATTAATATTTTTTTAAACACAACTGAAACAAGTTTGTATTTGTCATATCATAAATTACGGTTAAAAATAAAATATCATTTTTCATACTTGTTGAATTATACTAGATTTGTTTTGTGAGAAAAATAAATCTGGGTAACAATAAGTTAATTTTACATTCAGGAAACGTTTGCATATTATTAGAGGGTGTTATGGAAAGGTACGTATAAGAAAATTTACAGTTCTTCGCGAACCCGAAAAAGTCTGACAAACCTATTTTGTACACTGCCTTTCAAAAAAATTGCAGCAGAGCTAGTACTTACGAAGATAACACTGATTTTGGCAGATGGCATACCCTCTAAAAAAGTAAAGGGGGGGTGGGCGGGACTAGTACTTGTCAAGTTAAGACTGATATTGCCAAATAACATACCCTCTAGAGTTCGCTGACGGATTCGATTACAATAAAAATGTATTTATGGTCTACACATAAAGTAAATAAAAAAAAACCAATACCGATAATTGTAGTTGGACAGATCTGAATGTGCTCTCTCTATTCATATTCCAAGGGTATATTTTTCAAAAATCTAGAGATTTATTTATTATTTAATACTATAACTAAACCCAAACAACTTCACTAATTAAGACAATAAGAGATTTATTATTTCAACAAGGTCTAGGCAACTTGGCTGAGGTTCTTTCTTACTCACTGACTTACACATAATTACTAAAATTGGAAAGATCTGAAAGTGCTCACTGCGCTCGTTTTCTAAGGGTGTATTTTTCAAAAATCAAGACATTTATTATTTGCTATAATTGAACCCAAACAATTTCGCTAGGACACTTTTTAAATATTGATGAGGCTAAACTTAAAAAAAAACGTTTATAATGCGAGTGCAGCGACCAAGTTCAGGTTTCATTATTAAAAATAAAGTCTAAGCACATCTGAACATCTGTTAGGTTTTTCTGGTATTTTTCTCAATAAATACAGTATAACCTCTATAATCCGAACCCACGATAATCCGAACATCCAGTAATCCGAAGAGAGGCTAGTTGAAGTCGATATCTCTTTAATCCGAACAAAAACTCTGCAATCCGAACTGAACTTGAAAACATGCACCAACTTGCATAAATGAGGCAAGATCTTCTTTCTATAGGTGTTGTATTGAATTTTTTAAAAACTGTGATATTTCAATGCACTGAATTAATTATCTAATTCTGGAAAAAAGGTTAAAGTTATCGAAGAAATGAGGCCGGAAGTGACTTCTGCGCCCGAAATCTACAAGAAAAAGTATTTAGTTAAATTTCGAAAATTGTTGAAAATGGGTCGAAATTTGCTAGTACTTGCCAAATAACACAGCCTCTAAGAAAATAAAAGGCGGGTAGGCTAGGCTAGTATTTCTTCTAAGAAAAAGTACTAGCCCGCCCACCCACCCTTGTTTTCTTAGAAGATATGTCATTTGCAAAAATCAGTCTCATACTTGCGAAGATGAGACTGATTTTGGCAGATGACCTATTCTTTATTTTCTTGGAAGAGTAGGGCATTGGCTAAAATGGGTCTTATTTTGGCAAATACTAGTCCGGCCCACCCGCCTTTTAGTTTCTTAGAGAGTAGGTTATTTGGCAAATGCTAGCCCCACCCACCCGCCCTTTGTTCTCTCAAGAGAGTATAATTTGCCTTATCGTAGTGAGTACTACTAGATTCTGCAGTTTTTCGATTTTTCAATTTCTCGCTTTTTAACTTTTCAATTTTTTGATCTGCCTTTCGATTTTTGATTTCTCTGAGCAACTGAAAAAACTTTCGATTTTTTAATTTTACAATTTTGGCAGTTTTCCGATTTCTCAATTACATGATTTTTAAAAATATTCAGAAGATAGATGTTTATTTTTTTAATTTTCGATTTTTGATTTTTTATCACCGAGTTTTTGGCAGGAAATAAAAAGTAATTTTGATCCGCGATTTACCATGTTTACCGTAACTTTAAAACATCTGAAAATTTTGTTCGAATAAATTTGTTCTTTTAGTTAAAAAATCGAAAAATCACAAATCGTGAAAAGGAAAAATTTTTACTTGAGAACTTGAAAAATTAAAAATCAAAAGATTCGAAAATTGTAAAGTTAAAACTTGAAAAGTCAAAAGAAATTATCAAATGAAATACTCAAAAGTTTAAAAACCTAAAAACTAAAAAAAACGAAAATCGAAGTTCCGAATTCGATTTTATAAGAATTATTTTTTTCTATTTTTCCATATTTCAGTTTATGATTTTCCGATTATACAATTGTACAATTTTCCGATTTCTTATTTATCGGATTCAATTTGTCATTTTTTGATTTTTATTTTTTTTTTTTTATTTTTAGCAAGTGCTAACCCAACCCACCCAGCCTTTATTTTCTTGGCAGAATAAGTCATCTGCCAAAATCAGTCTTATCTTGGCAAGTACTAGCCCCCCACTCACCCTCCCTTATTTTCTTAGAGAATATATCATTTGCCAAAATCAGTTTCATCTTGACAAGTACTAGTCCCGCCCACCCACCCTTTACTTTCTTAGAAGAATGGGTCATCTGTCAAAATCAGTCTTATCTTGACAAGGACTCTGAAAAAATTCAGAGATATAAGAATATCCGACGCGCTGATTCCAAAAATAGGTATAGCATGTTTATGGTAACGGAGCAATATATTCCGAAAATTCGGTGTGAAATTCAATTTTTTTTTTTAATTTTTAAAAATTGCGAGATTTCAATGGACGATTCTGGAAAAACTGTTTAAGTTATCGAAGAAATGGAGCCAGAAGTGACGAGAATGGCTCGAAATTTGCGTAAGGAAGGTAATACGAATACATAATGGGAATTTCATTTTTGAAAAAAACGTAAAAACTTGACGAGCATGATGAGTTCTCGGGGACTAAAAAGTTGATCTTTCCTAGAAGCGAGGAGCAGTATACACGATTGTTCAAAAGTTTCCATGAAAACAAAATGCCGCATGATATTCTACGGGTTTTGAGTGATCACTTCAACTGAAATCTTTTAAGTAACAAGGCCTGATCAATGCCACGTGGGGGATATGTCCCATCAACAATATAGCTTCAAAAATTCAGAAATTTCCTCTGAACAGATTCAGCATGAGTAATATGTATTTCGTAAATCGGAGACCATACGCACGCACAATATTCCAGCCTGGAACGAACTAGAGAATAGTATAGAGCTGATAAAGACCGAATGTTCGTGAACTCTTTGCAATTTCTATAGATGAATCCATAGGTTTTGAATGCTTTGGCAACGGTATCCTGTATAGGGTTTACAAAGCTAAGTTTCATATCGTACATGACACCGAGATCTTTATAGATAGATATCTGTTCTTTTAAGCTTCGAAGTTCCCATAGCATATGTGAAGACGATAGGTTTTAATTTTCGTGTGAAGGACATGACAATACACTTTAGGATATTAAGAGTGAGTCGATTCCTTAAGCACCAGTTAATTAATATATTGATATCTTCTTGGAGTTGAAGACAATCATCAATGCTCGTGATTTTGGCGTAGATCAGGGAATAGTAATTTTCGATTTAGTAATACATTAGGCAGATTATTAATAAATATTAAAAATAGTAACGGATCCAAATTAAATCCTTGCGGAACACCAGATGTTGGTACCGATGATTCGACAGATGGTTTTGATAACGTACACACTGCTCACGACCAATCAAATGAGAAGAAAATAATTGTACCATAGAGTTAGAAAATTTTATCAAGCGCAATTTTTTGAGTAAAATAAAGTGATGAATTTGATCAAAGGCCTTCTGAAAATCAGTAAAAATTGCGTCAACTTGACCATTATCATCTAATATTTCAGAGACATCTTGCGTAAAGCACATAAGGTTGGTTGTTGACCTTTTTTCCATAAAGTCATGCTGAAAGGGCGAAATTGACTACTTAACAGAGGTATATTTCCGTTTATACAGAGTGGTTTCTAATACTTTCGCGAAGTTACACAGAAGAGATATTGGATGATAATTTTGAATCAACCTATCTCCTTTTTTAAATATGTGACAAATAGTGGATTTTTTCCAAATGGAAGGGAAAAATGATGTTTTAAGGATAAGACTGAATATGTGAAATAGCGGTTCAACTGATACTGAGCCAGTATTTTTCAGGAAAAAGCTAGGGATGCCGTCATTTCCTGCGGTAAATGAATTTTTACAATGATTTAGGGTAACCAGAATTTCTTCTTTAGAAATATGATCTATATCTATTGAGAAATTGACATTACAATCAACAGACACATACAGAAAAACACATACAATACAACACGAAAACCGTACAAGATTTCAGATCTATTAGCTCTTGCACTGTAGTTACAAGAGTTTCATAAATCAATTATTTCAAATACCCCCCAAGAAAATATCGCATGAATTAAGATCCGGGGAGCGAGGTGGCCACCACACTGATCCATTCATTCCTATCCATTGTCTTCGAAAGTGTTGATCGAACCATCGCCGCACTTATCGAGCATTATGAGCAGGTACCCCATGTTGGAGATACCACATATGTCGACGGGTATCTACAGGGATGCCATCTAACAGATTTGGCAGATGTTCATTGAAAATTGCAAATAAGCTACTGCTGTTAAATGGGGAGGTAAAATCTAAGGGTCTACCAAGTCATTGCCAACTATTCCGGCCCATACATTGACACTAAACCGCTGCTGAGAATGTCTTTCTTGGATAGCGTGAAGATTTTTATCTAGAAGGAAAACACTTTTATCTGAACTTTTTTTAATTTTGGCAGCCACACTTCGAGACCAATTACCGATTTTATTTTGTACCTACCTTTTCATAACACCCCGTATATATGAATTTCACCCTTATCTTTTAATATTGGTATATACTGAAACTAAAACCCGCCGATTACCGAAAATGATTAGAATTATGCAACTTTTTCAGAGAAAAGCAAAATCCAAATCTTCATTTTTAGGATTCAGTCCTGTTTTCTTATGAAGCCTAATTTTCAAATAACGGTGAAGTTAAGAAACATAATTGTCGTTATTATGCACAAAATCCTCATTGGCTTAGACAGGGAATTTTCAGACCACTTATTCTACAAAATTATAAAATAAATGTTTTTTAAAAATTTTAAGCGATTTTTGTCAAAACTCTGACAGGTGTTCTTAATTATAAAATTATACATGACACCCATGAATGTGTATTTTGGGTTACATTTCGAATTTTTCCGGACTAAGCATACAAAGGTTTATTCTTATTTAGTGAAATATGACCTTAAAAGTAATTATTAATTTAACACTACATTGTATCCGGGAGACCAATAAAAACACGATCAAAGACAGCTATGGATTTTTTAAACTTTGTCTTTGATTGTTGCATTGCAAACTTTCAAATTGACGGTAATCTGATAAGACAAATCTTCAAAATCCATGGCCGTCTTTGATCGTGTTTTAAGTACCAAGTAAGTAAATACCATAATGAACATTTCAAATGCTTGTTGACACGTTTTTACGTTTCTGTAAGGTTCTGAGCTTCTTGTATCACGCAAGCTAACTTTGCTATTTTCCTTGAATGGAATGAATCTTCAATATAGTTTTCAGCTACTTCGACTCCAGTATGTCTTTTCAAAGATGGTCATTATTTACATTTACCGCTTCTGCATTCCATAAACAGCATTTGTGTTCAAATTTTTAGATAGCTGTGTACCTTCAGAACAACTTCAACTTTATTGATAACAGTAAACACGCTTTTCTGATTTATTTTAGTGTAAGGAATAGTACATAGTCAATAGACATGGGCCAGTATCTTGCACATCATACCATTTAAATCCTGTTGACGACAACCAGCTGTCTCAGTCATAGAAACAACCTGAAATGTAAAACAAACACTCCGCATATGTATTTATAGTATATTTATGTATGTATGTATAATTTTCTCATTACCTTTATCAAGATATTACTCAGAAGATGCTTCCTGCATGGATCGGTTTACTTCATCTCTAGTGGGCGTGCGTTAGCAACCAACACATTATTTATATAAAATTGTTCCTACTGTGGAAAAGCGTGAAATATCCAGATTTTTGTAATCCTAAATTCACTAGATCCAACACGTATTGTAAGCTATAAATCGTCCAAATGTTTGTAGACAAAATGAGCCATGCAATTTTTTCTCCACGTTGGACAAACTGAAATCGTTGGGTGCACGAATTAGATTTAAAAAGTAATCCAATCAAAATTAAAAAATTCTACACGCAGCTAGTCAATTTTGGTTTTTAGGTGGTTGTAACTTTTTATTAAATTCGAAAAACTGTGATAGAAATTATCACAAAACAAAGGACGGGACGCTTTTTCAAAATTAGATGGTTAATCAACTTATTCCTGCTTTGACTAAGTTGAACAAAAATGTATGGTCGTTATGGACAACGCACCATATCATTCAGTTGGTTTTCATTTTATGAAAACCAACAACCGTGGTGTGTGATACAAGTGAACTTATTACTGTTATCGTAATTAGTACTGTTTATTCCTTAATATTTAAAGTAATGTTAGTGAAACTTGAGTTTTCTTTTCTCGTGTAAAAAACTGGTTTTTCATTGTAAGTTTTTATTTGCTTGCTAATTGTCGGGTCCTTTTTTAACCTCTTAACATCTGTTTTGATCTTACACATCATAACCTCTCCGTTGCTTTCTTGTCTGTTTCTTTAATAAGTCCCCACGAAAAGCACCGTAGGGGTGAAGTGTGTGTCCCCGTCTTTTAATCTTTTAATCCAAAATTTAATTTTCAAAAATTATTCTTTTTGTATACATAATGAATTCTGTTTGTTGTAAATGTAAGAGTTTGGTGGTTAATTCTACAACTTGTACTAAATGTAAGAATGTATTTCATTTGAGCTGTTTGCGTACCTTCAAAAATTATTCGTTAATTGCTGATGATGTAAATTCAATTAACTCCTGTCCTCGATGTGATAAATCCAGTAAAATTGACCTTGAAAATACGACGATCACACTCCTGCGTGAACAAAACGAGTTTCTTAGAGCGGAACTTGATGAATTGAAGAAGTCCTTCAAGGAGATTCTGTTAAACATATTTTAGATGAAGTTGAGGAACGCGTATCCATGTTATTTGAGAATTTACGTGATGATCTAAAATCATCTATTACGACGTCTGTTAGACAAGAATTTGATGGTTTTAAGCCTGTGGTAGATACTATTTTTAAAACCAACTTAGGGTCAATTTCTACTAACCAAACACCTGCTTGTACACCCTCTGAAACTCATAAACCGTATCTGCCCAAGACCCAACTATTTAATCGACGTAAAATTATTTTACTGGCTGATGGTAAGGGACGTAATTGTGTCAAATTACTCAACGAATATCTATCACACAATGAATACGACGTTTCTTCCATAATCAAGCCCAATGCATCTTTTGAAAAGATAGTTGCCGATAACATTTCGACGGTTCACTGTCAAGACTTCGTTATGATATTTGGCGGAGATGTAGAAGTATCGAGTGGCAAAATACTGAATCATGATATCTTCAACGACTTAGCTTCTGACAAATTTAAAAATACTAAGATTATTCTTATTGGTTATCCATTTTTTCGCCAGATCGTCCCGTCTTAAACAAATTTGCATATGAGATTAATTGTCAATTACATAAAATTGCAATATCCAATACGCATAATAATATATTTTTCCTTGATGCAAATAAATTTATATTTAAACAGTTTCAATCTCATATTTCCATCAATGACGCTACTAAGAGAACTATAATATTTTCTCTTGTTAATTACTTGTCTCGAGGCAATGTTGATGCCCTAAATACTGCACCTATTTCTCTGATAAAATCCCAACATTATACTTCAGCTCCTAGAAATGAAATATTTACCACTCCAATCAATAATTCAACTTCTATGCATGGTAAACCTCAGTTTTTTCGAGTCGGTTCGTCTGTGTTCCCAAATTTTAAATAAAAATAACTTAGTTTAACGTCTAACGGTATCCAATTCTCTAATTCAAAACACTTCACTTAATAGTACTTTCACCACTAGGACTCTGAGCTTTTTATATCAGAATGTTAGAGGCTTAAACTCCAAATTTGACTCATTTTCTAACAACTTATTATCTTGTGTTGACGAGGTCGACGTTTTAATTCTTACTGAAACATGGTTGCATGAGGACGTTGTAAATTCAGAACTATTGCATCTTTCGCTGTGATCGAAAGTATAAACATCTGGGTGCTGCCAGTGGTGGCGGAGTTTTGATTGCCACCAATAACAAGTTTTCGTGTTGTACAATTTGTACAGTTGACGTTTCCAATATTACCAACGCTATTCCATCGATCGACTTTGTGGGAATTGAAATCTTTCTCTCCAATTACTTGCATTTTTTTATCTTTACTGTTTATATCCCTCCATCTGTATCTATTACTGATTATGTGGATTTCTTTGATCTCGTTAGCAGTCTTGATCAAATCCATAACAATCTTGTTCTCTTCGTAGGTGATTTTAATACTCCTAAGTTGGATCCGAATTAAACAATAACTTCAGTCACTGCCTTAATAACTTTCTATCATTTTGCGGCTTCTGCCAATATAATCATATTCTGAATAACTACGACAGTTTGCTTGACCTTATATTTTCTACGTTTCCCTGCACCGTTTAGAGATCTGATTTTTTCCTGGTACCAGAAGATCCACTTCATCCTACATTATTATTCCATATTGATTTGGTGCCTTGCAAGAAAAGTAGCAATTTCTGTTTTAACTCTGATGACGCTGGTTTTAATTTTAGAAAAGCTGATTTTCCTTGCCTTTATGACTTATTATTAAATTATGACTGGTCCAATATATACAATTTTAGCAATGTCGACGACGCCTGTGAACACATGTACACTGTCTTATATTCTCTATTTGATTTGTGCGTGCCCAAAGTTGGCTCTTCCAAGAAAACACGACGCATATACCCTCCTTGGTTCCACAAAGAAATTATAAAATGTCTTCGACTCAAATCGGTCATGCGTAGAAAATATGTGAAGACTCATAAACTGTACTTTCATGACCAGTTTCGGAAACTTAGATCTGATGCTAAGAAACTCATCACTAACGCATATATCGAAAACCTATTGCAGATGGAAAAGAACATTACCCTGGATCCAAAAAAGTTTTGGTCCTTTGTCCGCTCAAAGAGAGATGTTACGCGTATTCTCCGGTACAATGTTTTACAACGATGAATGCAACTCTGATCCTAATATTATTGTTAACTCCTTTGCTGATTACTTCGAAAGTGTTTTATTGACCTTTCACCTCTCACAGACGATGTTATTTTCACGAAGGTTAACAACACAGTATCGGTTACATATATATCTGAAGATGAAATTATTGGAGAATTGAAGCGTATGAAGAACTCTATGACTTCTGGACCTGACAGCATCCCAAGTTTTTTATTAAAAGATTGTGCCCATGTTCTCTCTAAACCGCTTTCAGATATCTTTAATATTATGTTGAAGTCATCTACATTTCCTAATATCTGGAAATTGGCACAAATCTGTCCGGTACTAAAGAAAGGGGATCCCTCCCAAGTCACAAACTATAGGCCCATATCCATCTTATGCAATTTTTCCAAAGTATTTGAGAGCATCTTGTATGCTCGTATTTATACTTCTGTTAAAAATTATATTTCTGAATATCAGCATGGGTTTATGTAAGGAAAATCCACCATTACTAATCTAGCATGTTTCTCTCAGTTCGCTTCTAATGCGCTAGATAGAAATAGTCAAGTTGATGTTATATATACGGATTTTCAGAAGGCCTTCGATCAAACTGATCACTACGTCCTGCTTAAGAAACTTGAAACCTTTGCTTTCTCTAACTCTCTTCTTGCTCTTCTGAAATCTTATCTTCTCAATAGGCGCCAATAAGTTGCACATCGTAAATTTAAATCTATAGTTTTTGTCTCAACATCAGGTGTCCCCCAAGGATCCAACCTTGGACCCCTTTTATTTCTAATGTACATCAATGATATTACTGACGCGCTGGAACCCTGTAATAATTGCTCTTCGCTGACGATTTAAAGATCTTCGTGGAAATCGTGTCAATTGCTGACTGTGTCACATTACAAAATTGTCTCAATGTTCTATCCAAGTGGTGTAGTTTATCGTCTTCGCCTAAATTTATCTAAATGCAGTATTGTATCCTTTACAAAAAAACTCAATTACAATATATACCCATATTCAATTGAAGAAACAGTATTACACCGCAATTTCAATTTCAAAGATCTAGGTATCCTGTTTGATGCTCAACTTATGTTTAAAGAGCATATATTTAATGCTATCAATAAGGCATTCAAAATCTACGGTTTTATATATAGAAACTGTCGAAATTTTACCAATTTGACCATTTTGATACCCTGTTTTGCTCATTGGTGCGACCTCACCTTGAATATGGTGCGTTGATCTGGTACCCCATCTATAGAACATATAACATGTCCATTGAAAAAGTGCAACGACGTTTTTTAAAATTTCTCGCTTCAGAATGGACGGTGCTTATCCTGTACGTGGCATCGATTACAATATTCTCTTGAATAGATTTCAATTTTCTTCTCTAGAAACTCGAAGAATGTTAACAGTCTTGCGTTTCCTATATAAGTTAGCTCATGGTAAAATTGATTGCCCCTTTATCTTGGGCTCCCTTCGGTTTAATGTTTCTCGTCCTGGACAGAGTTACGCTCCGTTGTTCAAGCTCTCTTACAGCC
The DNA here is from genome assembly GCA_022388445.1 of Zophobas atratus. NCBI lineage: Eukaryota > Metazoa > Arthropoda > Insecta > Coleoptera > Tenebrionidae > Zophobas > Zophobas atratus. Next base: position 48,933,471 of record CM039445.1, on the reverse strand, counting down.
GTACCAATGTAGCAGTCAAAGCTCCAGTAGCAGTATTGATGTCCACATACAACGTTCTTTGTCAAGATTGTGATGTACACCATGACTCAATAAATTCGATTTTAAATCATGCTCGTGCCGCTTTAAGTGTTGTGGAATCATGAAACGTTCTGTTGTCTCTATTATGTATACCCTGTCATTTTATTGTGCTATTGTATTTTATATTGTACACTTTGATCTCTGTAACTGGGTTTTTACCTATAGAATGATCAATAAAGATTAAAGATTAAAGATTAAAGTACAGTTGGACAAGCCACCAACATTTTCTAGTAAAATGAGTTAAATGCAAAAATGGCTGCTTAATCATAATATTCAATTTGAACGAACATTTTCTAAAAAACAATTATGGGTATTAATTAAACATTAAATACACAAAGCTTTGTTTGGTAGATGAGACGTTGAGAGAGAATCATCATGAAATTCTTAGACCATCAATCAATCAATCAAAATTATACCTTCCTATTTTAAGAAAATCATTGATGACGTCATAACTTTTACAAATTTGACGTCAAAAGATGAGGAGTAAACAAATTCTGCGCTTTTTATGAATTTTGTGCATTACTTTATCATAACCCTGTATAATAATATTTTATTCTCACTTCATTTCATAAAAAGTAGTAAGCCCACTTTTATTACATCTGTAATCATGAGCTGTTGCAAATCAAGTTCTTGTTTATGCACCGCTGATTTTCTTACGATGAAGTTCCACTTAAAGAAGAGTCAGAAATCCGTAGCTGTATTACAGCCTATTGCTTCTAATTAGATATCTTTTAAAGAACGAGTCAAGAGACAAAAGCTTATCTTGTCTGTTATAACATAACTTATAACAAATTACGCAGAGGTTTCTGTCTTTTTGTGCTTTGCAGAAAATTGGAAACATGACTCCACTCCACTTCACTTATCAATCACTCATCATGTCCACACAGAAAAATACAATACTCGTTGCTGTGTCAATAGTATGATTTATGACAATAATGCAATGAAGTTATACCACCGAACCGAGCGGTATTTATTTATGATTTTACGATACTGTGGATCGTATTTAGATATGGAACACACTGCTATTGCCCCATTCATCAAACAAACCGGTGCTATGGGCAAAATATACCTATATTAACTCAATACGTGTAAATTACAATTATTGGTAGTGTAGCCCTTGAAATTTCATCAACTAATAGGTAGCATAGGTCCAATCCTCTCCAATATTTCTAAACACCGAAATCAGATAACCGAAGCAGCCGTAAAACGAGTATTCTTGATAACATTGTTTTATTTCATTTAAATACATTTTTCTAAAATCATAGTTATGTACTTCTTAGAGTACGAGTGTTGTGATTTATTATAAATCAATTAAGATGTTATCTTCATCTTACTTTTTTCGACTTTTCCTTGTTGACGAAAAAAAAACATCGGGGAACGTCAGTGTTACAATAAATCGACAGACACGATCGTTAGGAAAGATAGTATACCTGTTTCCACTCCTATAAGCAGCATCTGTACATGATAGGCATCTTTTAGTTCTTCAGGTTTAACCAAACTAAAAAAAAAATCAGTCGATATTGTCAGGCTATATATATGTATGCATAATACCTTGCAGTGTTGTATGTAGACCGACTGACTATATACCCACCAGAAATAGCCCCCGATATCACAACAAGAATGTATTGATAATCATGAGGTAACACTACCGGCAAATGATGTCGGGGTTGAGCATTACACAACATGAATAGTGGAATTATTACCGCCATTCTAACAAAAGCGATTAGTACCCATACAGTCCCAGGCAAATTCTAAAATAATAACCAAGAATCAACCCGAAATATTTGCAACAAATTTTTACGCGCAAAAACCTACCTTAGGAGCAAATCTAAAAGCTAGAGTCCGTCCAACTAAATCACATACAGCATAAAGCAGAAAAGTTATTATAGGAACAAAATATTTATCTGAAACCAGATTTTTTAAAAATCCTAATACATCTCTTGAACACCTTACCATTCCAAAGACCATTTCCCTCTCCTTCCGAAGCCACCAAAGTAGTAGGTGACATGTTGGTCGTAATCATGAATAGACCCATCATAGCAACAGGAGACCACACCTTTTTAAACAGGCGAATTCCTTCTTTGAAACCAACGTGCTTTTCTTCTTGGTTTTTTGTATAATTGTTCATGTGGTGCAGATAAAACTGATTGCGACTTGTTGTGATTACGACGAATATTAAGGTGAAAGCTATTACAAGAACACCCAAAATGAAGTACACTGAAGCGCTGTTTTGGACTGAAAGACCTGTTGCTAATGAGAGAATCTGAAGAAGTGCTGTGAAGATGGTGGATATTCCACCCCCAGCGAGATACGGAGCTAAATAATGATGAGGGAAATTGGATATTGCTGTATATAGCGTGATGGTGAAGACTGAATTCATGGCTAAAATATAATTTTAGTAGCAAAGTAGTTACGATTTTTTAAAAATGACATACAGTTGATGCCAAACGTGATTATCATCACCATTGCAAAGAATCCTTCTTGCCCTAAAAGTTGTATTGTAACAGTCGTAAGTTAATTTCAGTCACTTACAAGAATCAGTGTCAATCTTCACGAATGCTGTTAGAGCAACAAAAAGAAATAGGATAATGGACAGGATTCCGATAAATCTGACTCGAACGGAAATAAATCTGCCATAAAGTAATCCAATAATCAGAAATGCCACTTGTGAAACTTGAAGTGTTATCATGATCGACGCGTTAAACTCGGCTTGCAAAGTTGTTCTAAATTTAGAATCAGTATCATTGGTGGTTGTATTTCTAAATTTGTACATCCAGTACTGAAAACATAAAATCGTATTATACATTATGTGAGCCGAAGTACTTACTCCATTGGCAGTATTGAAGAAACTCCATGGCAAAAGGTGAACCAAACCCATAAGGAAAAATAGCGTGTAAACTATGTAAAATTTGTCTTCGGGGGCGTCCGTTTCTTCGTTTTTTTCGGGATGTATGTTGAGGGTTAGGCTCACTTTTGATTTCTCTTTGATTTCGTTAGCCATGTTTTCGGGATTGCCTTCTCTCGAATACTGTAAGTCCGACCACTATCAGATGCTATTAATTGAGGTAATTGTTATTGAGATTGAAGTGTCTGATCTCTGATAACTGCACACTTTACGGAGGATCATTTCTTGCGTATCAGTTGGAGTAATTATTAAATTTTCAGAATTGTTCACAAAATGATGACTTATGTTGTGTACTCGAGCCAGAAGGGTTTATTATCAATTTACGTCGGTTTCCATGAAAATTTTGAAAAACAATGAATCAGTTGGAGCATATTTAAAAAAGCCAATTGAGCAGTTCGCCGTTAAAACCTTTGAACTAGTGTTTTTTGTCTAAAATAACCAAACATTTTTTAAGTGTTTACCCTACTTTTTCGGAAAATTTGTTATTGTTTTTCCTGATTTTGTTTGCTGCAACTCTTTATGGTTTTCACAAGAAATGTAATGTTGTACCATAAAGTCGTCTTGACAAGGAAATATGTAGTATGATTATATTGTTAACTAGCTGACCCCGTGAACTTCGTTTCACCTAAAATTTAATTTTGAATCTGCAAAACCGAATGCTTTGAAATCTTGCACGTGTTTTAAACATATGATAAGCATAATAAATTTTTATTCAAAATATATATACTTATCCCCTCCAAAAAATTGATGACGTCAACCCAAAATTTTGGCAAACGAATCCTATCTAAAAGATCCAAAATAGGATGAGACTATACTTGTGATTTCCCATTCCATATGTTTTAGTTTTGCTTATAGGGGGTGCCTCAAAAAAATTAATCACTGAGTCAATTTATTGTATTGATTGAATCAAGAATTGCAAAACTGGATTTTGAAATATTGCAGACGTCTTGAAATTACTGTTTGACGTGGTAGATTTTTAATCAAAATATATCTGTTTATCAAGCCCAAAAACTTCATGACGACATCTCAAGATTTTGCCGAATAAATCCTACCTAAAATGTGCAAAATATCATCAGTAAATTTTCGTAATTTATCATTACATTCATATTTTTTAGATTTGCTTTTACAGTGACTCAAAAAAATGTATGGATCAGTCAATTTATTTTAAAGAATAACTCAAGAGTTGCAGAAATGAATACTTTGAGATCTTGCAGACGTTTTAAAGTTATTGTAAGCATGGTAATTGTTAACAATATTTATTTATTCCCCCCAAAAACTTGATGGAACGGCTCACTCGATTTTCGCAGATAATTTTGGGAATACAATACAGTTATTTTTAGTATTACACTGCACCAATCCAAGGTGGTATACGTGTTGATCGCAAATGTTGATTAGGTCATCACAAAATTGTGTGAAGAAAAGACTCAACTCAAAAATGCTGAATATGTTTCATTATACTTATGGTGCGAAGGAAGTTCTGTTGAAACAACGTTCGATCAATTTTTTGACAATGCAACTCTGTAGATGCTCATACTCGAAATACGAAGTATCTACACGAATATCAAATCCAAATGTTTCTAGTTTTTCTAGATGATGCTAATACTTCAATAGGTACCAGTTGATGCTCAAGTAGCATCTCGATACAACAAAAAAGGAAAACAGTGACAGTGTTCAACCATCAAGGCAAAAATCGAATCACCAAAACATAAGTTAGTATGGGGTAGACAGACATCTTGAGATGGGAATCTCTATGGCCAGTGTTAGAAAAAACGCACTGCACAATTTATGCATGAATAAAAGTTAATTACCTGAAAAGTTTTCGATACTCCCGCTCCTAATGTGTTTTTCAAACTGAATGCACTTTTTGACGACGTTCCACGTTCATGAAAGTATCCATGTTTAGTCAAAATTCACTCTTACAACGATCCTACTCGTTTTCTAAGCTGCTTTACAGACAGCTCAGTCATTTGCCACGCTGATGCTCATTTTTAGATTAAATGCTCACAAAACGCGTAGGTAGATGTTCAATTTGTGTCCGGGGAGATACAATGTTTCCAAGTAGGTACTCAGTACATAGAGTAGATGCTCAGGTATATAAGAGTAATAATGAAGTAGGTACTTCGTACTTCGAATATGAGTATCTATTCAGTTTTATTCATACCACCCAATGTCTCGCTTCAATGTTTGATTATGTTGATTATGAGCACAACGCTGATCAACTTCCATATCCGAATTACCCATGAAATAAATCATTGCGGATTGACTTCGTGTCGTCTTCTCGGTACTGTAATGAACTTCATAAAACGACACAGAATTATTTTCACAGTCAATCAAATCTGTAAATTTTGTCTTGAGAATTTTAAAATATTGAAAATTTTAAATTAAATCCTCGAATAACAGTAAAGATTGAGGTTTTGTCGAAACCAACAATGTGAACATAGGTAAATAGAATGGCAGTTCAAAATTAATAAGAAACTTCCGCAATGCGTACCTAAATTCACTTTAACGAACACTTTTCTTAAAATAAACGACGTTTTTTGTTACGGAAAAACAAACAACGACTTGAAATGCAATAATACTTTTCACAATCGCACGGAAGAAATAGTTTTGTACGACACGTCAGTCAGGCGACAGGTCCGTCAGGAACGCCAACTATTAAAATTCATTCGAAGTGGCGATTCCCATGCAAAATTTTTAAAATTTTTTTATCTTTTACCCGTCTCATTTTTTATAAATTTTCTTACATATAAACCTTGTCCCGATGATAAGGTACACGTAAAAAAATTCAATTCGGTGCAGCCGTTCTGAAGTTATGAGCGTAATACATTTCGGCGATTCATTTTTATTAATATAGATGCATTATTATATATTTTAGAACAAATTTCATTACCATAAAAAAGGTTATTATTAATATTATTATTATAAGCTACAATGTCCAACGGGCAAGAAACCCATTTACGGGACAAGGTTGAACATGAAATTATTTTGCTCTAAATGGGATGTTCAAATCGTCTTTTAATGTCAACTATTGTGCAGTTGAATATGTCCAACTGATTTTCGATGTAGGTGTGTTCTTCAGCATTTGAAAAAGTGGTGAAGCAAGTCCAATATCAGTCCGTGAAGCAGGTAGATAAAATGTGTTCTTAATACGCGCGTTAGGTCTATTAATATTAAACCTGATGTTAAACAGAATTACCGGACACTCTTGTAGCCCATGGATTACTTTAAATAAAAAGATTATAGAGTGAACAATACGTCTTGATGCTAATGAGGATAAATTAAATCGATCAAGAAGCATTTCTTGAGGATATCCTCTTGGAGGATAAGTACCATCCAACATGAAAGCTGCAGATTTCAGAAACCTTCGTTGAATACGCTCCAACATAGATATATAAACATTGTATAAGGGAGACCAAACAAGAGAATTATATTCAAGATGAGACCTGACACACGCAATATACAAACTTTTTAATGTCTCTACATCATCAAACTCACGACCGTTATGTAAAATAAAACCTAGGGACTTGAAGGCAGCTTGTGTTATGTTTCCAATATGCATAGCAAATGACATTTTTGGATCAAAAGTAATACCTAGATCTCGTATGGTGTCCGGTCGAGTGAGTACAATATCACCCATGATATAGTCAAACAAAATGGGTTTTGTCTTCTTTGTAAATGTCATCACAAAACATTTAAGTTTGTTGATTAAGAGGTTATTTCTGCTGCACCAATCAAAAACCTTGTCTATGTTGTTTTGCAAACGTATGGAATCACTTGCAGAGTTGATAATAGAGTAGATCTTTAGATCATCGGCAAACAATAGCGAGTGCACATCCACAACATCAACAATGTCGTTAATAAAAATATTAAAGGGAAGTGGCCCCAACACTGACCCCTGAGGTACGCCAGTTTCCTGTAAGAATTGCTTAGATTTGAACCCATTCAACTGAATATACATAAAACGGTCTTTTAAATAACATTTTATTAAAGAAATTAATTCATCTGAAAATCAAAAACATTCCAATATCATTATTAGTAGATTATGATCAATCTTATCGAACGCCTTTGAAAAATCGCTGTAGATGACATCGACCTGATGTTGGTCATCTACAGCAGTGCATAAAAACTGTGTTATCGAAGTCAAATTTGTTTCAGTTGAGCGACCTTTTATAAACCCATGTTGATTAGGGAATAGTATTTGTGACACATGTCGATGTAACAAACCATGCACGACTCTCTCAATAATCTTAGCAAAATTGCAGATGATTGCTATTGGCCTGTAATTTTCGACCTTGACTTTATTATCTTTTTTGTGTACAGGACAAATTTTTGACAATTTCCACTGGGAGGGAAATGTACTAGTTGTTATAATGAGGTTGAATAACGTTGTTAAAGGTTTTACAAAAACATTAGCACAATCTTTTACAACAAACGCAGGTATTTGATCTGGGCCACTTGTCATGTTATCTTTCAATTTTTTAATAGCTTTGTACACAACATCATCCGTAACAGATTTAACCATTAGAATATTTTTATTAAGACTTGCATTTGTCTTATCACTAATAGTTGAGTTGTTATTCACGAATGACTGCCCAAAGTGATCCGCAAAAGCGTCAACAATTTCCTCAGGTGTCGATAGATTTTTACTTTTAAAAGTCATACTTGATGGAATAAAATGCGATGCTTTTTTTGAATTGATGAATGACCAGAAAAATTTGGGCTGGTATTTTAAGCGGCTATTTGTTAGTTGTATGTACGACTTGTATGCCTCATGAATTCTAGATTTTAGTGTGGTTCTTATAGATTTAAAAGCATAATAATTAACAGGCGACTGTGTTTTACAATATTTTTTGTAAGCGGTTTTTTCATGTTTCAATTGTTTAATTATATCTGAGTTGAACCATATCGGATATTTCCTGGCGGCATGTTTTTTCTTGGAACAGATTGTTGAAAAATGTCATTTAATGTGGTGTAAAAGTGTAAAACTGCTTCATCTATATTGCTGTAGTTGTTAAGAAAAGACCAGTCGGTGTGGAGCAATAGTTCATAGAGTAAATGGAAATTACACTTTCTAAAATTATACTCAGAGTCAGAAGAAACTGTACTCGGAAATTTGTTTATTACTTTTGGCAACGATATTTGGATATCTAAGGCAGGATGATTTAGATCCTCGAGCAAAAATGGTTGATCCGATTTGGTTACTGCACTTAAGACATTCGTACTCATTATCACAAGATCCAAAACTCGATTATTTATATTAAGTACACCGTTATGCTGGTTAAGGTCATAGTATCCTAAAAAAATATGAAGATAATCAGATGAAGATAATGGTGAGTGCTGTCCTATATCGGGTATATTAAAATCGCCAAATATAATTAAGTCAGATCCGTGTAAATAATATAGACATTAGATAACACTATGCAACACTAAAAAATTCACAGAAAGTTCAGATAGTGTTTGAGGTTGGGTATACTCCATATACTAAAGAAAAAAATGTTTTATACTCATATCACATCACAAAACATAGATAACGGGTGTTTTGTTTTTCTTACTTTTTCGGACACTTGATTGCATTTAATCGTAAAAATATCTCTTTTATGTATCCACCCATGCTTGCAAATTTCTGTTGGTGTCTTCAGAAGGATAATGCGAGATCTGGCTACAATAGGAATACCAATCGTTCGAAAAAAAATACCTTTTTCAATGAAAAATGAAGTTTTGTTTTATTAATTTTGTAAGATTTCAAAAAATTCAATAAACACTTTTCACTTTGAAACCTGATGTGATAGGTAGGGTACCTATACACCATATACTAAAGAAAAAAATATTTTATACTCATATCACATCACAAAACATAGATAACGGGTGTTTTGTTTTTCTTACTTTTTGGGACACTTGATTGTAGTTAATCGTAAAAATATCGCTTTTATGTATCCACCCATGCTTGCAAATTTCTGTTGGTGTCTTCAGAAGGATAATGCGAGATCTGGCTACAATAGGAATACCAATCGTTCGAAAAAAAACCTTTTTCAATGAAAAATGAAGTTTTGTTTTATTAATTTTGTAAGATTTCAAAAAATTCAATAAACACTTTTCATTTTGAAACCTGATGTGATACGATTCTTTCAAGCATAATCCTCAATTGAGTTTGAGGTAAGAAATTTTAACTACATACTGTGCATTCTGTGAATTTTATTTTTTTTTTTTAATTTGTTGCATAGTGTAATCAAAGAATAAACAATAATTTTCACTAGTACATTGAGGTGGAATGTAGATGACTAGAACAAAAAAAGTACGGAATTTCCAAGTAATCTTCACAGTAAGAAGATCAATAAAAGGTAAAGCTTGAAGAATATCAATAGTATCACAGATAGGTTTGTCACATATAGAAGCTTTGATGAATTGGCTCACAGCTAGTAGAACACCTCCACCCCTAGAAACATGACACAACTTATGATTGCGGTCTTTCCTGAAAACCTGATGCATGGACAAATCCAGTATTTCAGAGTCTAATAAACCATCATGCAACCATGTTTCCGTAATTGCGATTAAATGAAGATGTGCTGCTTCAGTAGAAGACAGGTAGAATTTCCGTGTTTTAGTACAAAGTCCACGTACATTTTGGTAGTAACAAAATAGAGATGACTGTGACTGACATGATGAAATCGATGTGGAAAATGAATTGTCCATACCAGGTAGAGGCAACTCCTGTAATTGCTATTCGGTACCTACTATACGCTGTTTAAATTTTTGCAAGTGATTATGATAAACTGCACACTTATTTGCATCCCATGCTGGGTGGTCAGATTTAATATCGGGATTTTTTCTTTTAAGTGATTCACAATTACTACACTTAAATGTGTCAGCATTACAGTCTTTCAGTTGGTGAGCTCCTGCACATTTTGGACAAGTAGGCCCACTTTCTTCACACTGATGGGACAAGTGGTTAAAGCCAGAACAATTAAAACAACGTCGCACCTCAATTGCATCCCAAATCCGACAGTAATCGTAACCAATTAACACCTTACCAGCCTGCAGAATATTTTTGTAAGAATGGAGATCAACCTCAAAGATTGCTTGTTTCAATTTATCGTGATTTCGCAGAGGTTTAGTTTTTTTCAGTTTGCAGATGTAAGAAGTATTAAATAATGATTTATTTCCATATAAAATATAATCGACAATAGAGTCGTCTGGGATATCATTATCTATACCTGAAATTCTTATACGGGGGTTAAGTACGGGCAATTGTTTTAGGTTATATGCGTTCAACTTTTCTGTTACTAAACTTTGAATTTTCTCCGTGTCACCGCTTTTGTTGCAACTGATAATCACACTGCCATTGCGCCCTGAATTTATATTAGAAATTTCAAGATTACTTTTAATTGGATCGATTTCATTTAGAAGATCCTTTTTGGTGGTAGATACAGATTGTTTTGCATTTTTTGGCTGCAATATAATTGTTGACTTGTTTTTATTTGTAACTTCGGCGTAAGATGGTGTTGAATTAGGTACAGCAACAGGTAATGTTTTTTCGTTAAGATCTTTGACAAGTTGGTTATGGGATCGTATTGATTCATACTGTTCTTCAATTATTGACACACATTTCTCAACTGACTCTTTTAACAGATCAAGTTTAGACTGACCTTCAATTACCAGACAATTATCACATATGAAACGGAAATTATTATATTTATTTAAAATGTTTAACTCAGTGTCATCCAGTTTTAGACATTTTGAATGAAATTTTTTTCCGCAGGTAAAACATTTTTGGCATTTATCAAAATTTTTTAAAGTGCTAGTACAGATACTGCATGCCGGCATTTTGTCCGCCTAAAAACTTGTCGTAAGACGTAGCCGCTGCGGTACGACTGCACCGAGCGGCTGGAACACACGAAAGAAATCTAAACTATTTTTGAAGCTAAAAAATTACTTCATGTCCCAAAAAAGTATTAGTTTATTGTATGAGAATGACACCAGTTAAAAAAACAGTAGATAGCTACTACTTGCCAAGTACCAGTCAAAATAACGGGAGCACCTTTAAACACAACCACCTCACACGACACCTGCAGAAGAAATATAAGAAGAAAAGAAATAGGTTATACTGAGTCGACCTTAAAAGATAGACATATGCTGTCGCGGACTTTTCTTTAGAACTTTTAGAGGGAAACAATTTCCTCACACATGATTTTTACGTAACTTTAACTGTTTAAGCAGCGTTAGCAACGAAACTGTCAAAGGAGGAATAATTTTCCCGTTTTTCCGAATTTTTCGTTGCTACTTCGCTCCCCTATTGATCGTAGCGTGATGTTATATAGCCTATATGTAGATACGATAAAACACAAAAAGATTTTTTGAATTCCAACCAGTGGTTTCTGAGATTAGCGCGTTCAATTAAACAAACACTTCAGCTTTATAATATAAGTATAGAAGTATAGATTGCTCCGAAGATGCTTCCTGCATGGATCGGTTTACTTCATCTCTAGTGGGCGTGCGTTAGTAACCAACACATTATGTATATAAAATAGTTCCTACTGTGGAAAAACGTGAAATATCCAGATTTTTGTAACCCTAAATTCACTATATCCAACACGTATTGTAAGCTATAAACCGTTCATCTTATGGCGAGCGAGAACCCACTGACACTTTTTCAAATTATGTGTTTACAAAAGATCTACAACGACTAATTTGACAATACAACGAAAAAAATTAATCCTGTACAACAGACAGCCTTTTGACTGTGTTCCGGCTCGAAGACCAATGTTCCGGCTCGAAGACCAATGTTCCGGCTTGAATGCCAATGTTTCGTACAACCCGAATCGTAGTACCAACGTTTTTTGTAATTGTTGATACGACCATGTATGGTCTTCCGAATTGTACCTTGATGTTGCTCGAAGGACCTTTGTTTGCTATAATTGAAATAATGGACAGCGTTCGGTTTTGATGTTTAATGCAGGACTGTTACAGAAGTACTAAAATTACAGAGCTATTTACAATAACAGGTAAAGATACCCAAAAGGGTCAGTGGCCGCTTCCGGAAATGCAACATCCCCCCGGCCTTGAAGGGTTCTTCAATATTATTCTGTACAAATTAAAACAAACTATGACAAATGAAAAAAAAAATGAAATATACAATAGAAGTGAACTTAATAAAATACATATGATATCCACTATTCAATTGGTAAAACGCACACTTTGTTTATTGCACGCTTCACTATACCGCTAATTGTTTTCACGGAAACTACCCGCACATGCCCGTCACTGCCCGGATGGAGCTCTTGAATTCGGCCCATCTTCCACGCAAGCGGAGGCAGGTTGTCCTCCTTGAGCACAACGAGTGCTCCTGGTTGGAGTTCTTCCTTCGACGCCGCCTTCCACTTCGTGCGTTGTTGCAACTCGTTCAGATATTCTAATGACCAGCGTCGCCAGAAATGCTGTTTAATTTGTTGAATGCGCTGCCAATGATTCAGTCGATTAGACGGAACATCGACCAAGTTTTCTTGAGGCAACGCAATTAGTGGACTCCCGATTAAGAAATGGCCAGGAGTTAGAGGTGATAGGTCGTTGGGGTCATTTGAAAGGGATGTCAAAGGACGAGAATTCAAACATGCTTCGATTTCAACTAATAATGTATAAAACTGATCGTAATTCAGCAATGCGTTTTTCGTCACTCGACTAATGTGGTATTTTGCTGACTTAATACCCGCTTCCCATAAACCGCCCATATGAGGGGATCTACTTGGTATAAAATGCCAGTGAAGATTTTGTATTTCTAATTTATTGGTTAGTTCACCGAAAGCTTGTGATTGAAATAATTTATTTAATTCGTTATTACTCCCTACAAAATTAGTTGCATTATCCGAATACATGTTAAGAACTTTGCCACGACGGGCTACCATGCGATTAAGTGCACTCAGAAATGTTTGACTTGAATAATCGCAAACTAATTCAATGTGAATTGCCTTTGTGGCCAAACAGATAAAAAGAGCAACATATGATTTGATTGATTTTGAAGTTTGTAAAAAACCATTTTTGATAAAAATGGGACCAGCATAGTCGACTGCCCAATTGACAAATGGTCTAATTGTTTGTTGTATTCGAGCTCTAGGCAAATTACCCATCAATTGATTAAGGGAAGTAGGTTTTGCCTTAAAACACGGGACACATTGCCTTAAAACACTCCTTACGGCGTTACGCCCGCTCAAAGGCCAAAATTGTTGTCGTACAGTGGCTAGTGTGCATTGACTGCCTGCATGTTTTAGTTGTCTATGTATGTCTGTTATTATTATTTTGGTAATATGATGGTTTTTTGGGATTACATAAGGATGTTTTTGTGTTTCTTGTAAGTCAGAATTAACTAGTCTGCCGCCTACTCGGATTAGACCATGGTTATCTAAGAATGGGTTTAATGAAAGTAACTTACTTGGTTTATTAACCTGCCCGTTACTGGTTAATTGTGCAATTTCGCTAGAAAATACTTGTGTCTGAAGCAGTTTAAGTATACAACGCTTAGCATTTTCAATCTCCTCAAATGTAAGTGGTTTCGGTTTTTGCAAAGATAAATTTGCTTTGTGTTTAGGTTGATTAAGCTGGGTCTGTTTTCTCAGAGCATTGTGTTTGAACCTCAAGATCCAGGCTACAATAGTTATTAATTTCTTAAATGAGGAAAACCTATATAAAATTGAATAGTCAGTTACACCGTGCGTTTGTGCGGCAATCAGTGTAATTTTCCTTTCTGGAACATCGGATAAATTATATTGAGGAGTTGTGGGCCAATATGAATTATGTAATTTTAAAAAATGTGGACCTTCCCACCAGAGTGGTGATTGGATTAATATGGAAAATAAATCTAATTGGATTGTTGGGCCAGTCATTAGTAATTGATTTAAATTAACCCCATTGGATGAGCTTGCAGAACCGTTGAAAACCACTCGCACCTTGGTGCTAATACTTGTTTCCTTTATTACTGGATGGTGACTAAGATAAAAGCGATTTCCTTCCAGAAGGTCTGGGGTATTTATTACCTCCATGTGTCCCAGTTCAATGTATTCGGTCATAAATTTACTGTAATCATGAAGCTTAGGAGCTTTCACCAACCGCCTTTCTAATGAGTAAAATTTTGAAAGAGTTCCGTTGAAAGAATTACCTGGCTCCAGGTGGCAGTCTTTAAAGGGTAGTTTTACTATAAACCTACCGGAAACATCTCGTTTGAAGTTTGCCGAAAAATGATTTTCGCATAATTGTTCTTCCTTGGAGAGAGGCTTACTCATGGGTATTTCCTCAATTTGCCACAATTTAGCTACCTGAGTTTCTAATGAATTAACTGCCACATTGCACGATACCTGTTTAATCCTTTCCGGAATTTTAAGTTTACCACCGAAAACCCAACCCAGTTTTGTTTCTCGGAGGGACGGTAAATCTGTACCAAAACTTAATGAACCGGCTAAAATTAGTTCCCAAAAAACTTCGTTGCTAATTAGCAAATCGACAGGTCTAGATTTATGAAATTCAGGATCCGCCAACTGGATATTATTTGGAATTTTGAATATTTTATGCGAAAAATTGAATGGCGGGGTGTTTCTTGTGATCTGCTCTAAAATTAAGCAATTCAGCTGTGTAGTAAAGGAACTAACTCTGGACTTGATTGTAACATTTACACTATTGTTAATAATTGTAGGAGATGAATTCTGAGGGTTAATTCCAGAAATTTGCACCTTAGTCGGTGAGTTATCCAATTCAAGTCTATCAGCTAAAGATTTTGTAATAAAATGTGACTCCGATCCTCCATCTAATAAGGCACGACAGAAATGATAATTATCATACTTGTCTTTTATGTATACAAGTACAGTTGATAACAGTACTTTAACATCCTTTACTTGCGAACCGAAATTTGTTAAAGTGGTGCTAGTTTGAGGTTCTACTGTAGGTTCAGTTGGATTGTCAAAATGCAGAAGCGAATTATGTTTTTCTTTACATATTTTGCAAGTATAAGAAGATCGGCAAGAATTTAAAGAATGTGATTTTAAGCAATTAACGCACAATTTTAATTTATTGATCTGTGACCGACGCTGCTTGACAGCTAATTTTAAGAATTCTTCACAATGATAAATAAAATGATTACCCTTACAGTGAGGACAACTTAATTGATACTTGTTTGCGATATGAACAGATTTGTGGTTGACGGGCCTTGGTTTTGGATTAAATTGTTGTGTTTTAAATAACTTATTGGATTCTAATGACTCCAATAATTGATACCTTTTCGTTAAAAATGCTTTCATTTGAGCCATTGTTGGCAATTCAGTTCCTACTAATGAATTTTCCCATTCTCTAGTTGTAATAAAATCGAATTTAGTTGTTACTAGATAAATTAAGATTGGGTCCCAAGTTTGAACTTCTAATTTCAATGCTTCAAGAGCTTTCAAATTTGATTTTAATTTATCTGTAAACATGCGGAGTGTGTTAGCAGAATCTTTTGTAATATTAGGTAAATTGAACAATTCACGCATGTGATTTTTGACTAAAAGATTTTTGTTTTCATAGCGTTCTTTTAATAATTCTAAAGCAACTTTATAATTTTCATTGTTGATACACAAATCGGAAATTATATTACCAGCTTCTTTTTTAAGGCATGATTTTAAATATTGTAATTTTTGAACATCACTTAATGTTTTGTTTTCGTGAATAAGTGATTCAAACGTATTATAAAAATTAGGCCACTGTGTTATTTCACCATCAAAATTTGGAATTTCTAATGTTGGTAATTTAACTTGAATATTATTAGTAGGTTGTAAATTAGGATTTGGTGATACCGATCTTTGTGAATCGGGTTGAAATTTGGAAATAAGATGTTGTGAGCGTGTGATTACTCTATAATATAAGGATTCGTATTGTTCACGGGGATCACTAAGAGGTTCTGACGAAGTGCTCTCTTCATCAGTTTGGCCAGTAGAGGAATTCTCTAATGACTCGATAATTATTTGCAATTTATCTAACTCGTCTAATAAAGGCTTAATGCGTGTTAGTCTGTATTTAAGTTCTACAACATCATGTTCAGAATTAACATTATCTAAGAAATTATCGTCCCTAGTGAGCTGATTAATGATTATTTTTTGTTGATTCTTACTGTGCTGTAACTTTTCTATCATTTTGGGAGGCATATTAGCGAATAACGAAATGCAGTATTATTGATCGCGAAATCGAAATCGACACTTATCGAATTCTCGAATTATGGATTGGATAGGAAGTGAATGATGGAGTCCACTAACCTTGTCTCTGGTTCTGGAGATGGTGTTCCTCCTGCCGTCCTGCGGGATTGATTGCGGTGATGACTCTCCGCCGAAGATGCTGTCCAAATTTGAAGTTGATTCCAACTCGGTGCAACGTGGTGGTGATCCTTTTGTAGGAATGCTGCCCACTGCTGCCGTCGCTTCCAGTTGATGATAATGATGGAATGATGTTGATTAGCGAAATGTATTTCTGCGCGATTTGATCCAACCCGGCTCGATATGGACCAATGTTTCGGCTCGAATGCCAATGTTTCGTACAACCCGAATCGTAGTACCAACGTTTTTTGTAATTGTTGATACGACCATGTATGGTCTTCCGAATTGTACCTTGATGTTGCTCGAAGGACCTTTGTTTGCTATAATTGAAATAATGGACAGCGTTCGGTTTTGATGTTTAATGCAGGACTGTTACAGAAGTACTAAAATTACAGAGCTATTTACAATAACAGGTAAAGATACCCAAAAGGGTCAGTGGCCGCTTCCGGAAATGCAACAGACTGATTCGCAAAAACATTTGAAATTTAAGTATGAGCGAACTACCTTGTACAAAATGCTCAAGCCGATGGGTTACAAACATACGCAGGTAAACGGTCGCAAAATTTTATGTGAACAAAAACATATTATTGCAGCAAAAATTACTTGAGAAAATCCCTCCAGTTTCAAAATTCTTGTGCGCTTTTAACATTCATTTACCTCGACGGAACCTCGATACACCAAACTAGTTCAGTATCACTTCGTTGTTGGTGCACGAAACAAATTTAAAAAGTAATGCCATCAAAATTAAAAGTGGGGGATCAAGATTTACAATTCTATAAACAGGAACTCAATTTGGGTTTTGAGATGGTTGTAACTTTTTATTAAATTCGGAAAACAGTGATAGAAATTATCACAAAACAAAGGACGGGACACTTTTTCAAAACTGAATGGTTAATCAACTTATTCCTGCTTTGGCTAAGTTGAACAAAAAATGTATGGTCGTTATGGACAACGCACCATATCATTCAGTACAGTTGGACAGGCCACCAACATTTTCATGACTGCTTAATCATAGTAAACAATTTGAACAAAAATTTTCTAAAAACAATTATGGGTATTAATTAAACATTTTAGAACTGATACACCAAAGCTTTGTTTGGTAGATGAGACGCTGAGAGAGAGTGGTCATAAAATTCTTAGACTGCCAATCAATCAATCGAAATTGTACCTTCCTATTTAAAAAAAATCATTGATGACGTCATAAGTTATTGCATTTTTTTAAACCAATGCTGCGCTGTTTATGAATTTTGTGCATTACTTTATCATAACCCTGTATAATATTTTATACTCACTTCATTTCATAAAAAGTAGTAGTCCAATACTCTCCAATATTTCTAAACACCGAGATCAGATAACCGAAGCACCCATAAAACGAGTATTCTTGATAACATTGTTTTATTTCATTTAAATACATTTTTTTTAAATTATAGTTATGTACTTCTTAGAGTACGACTGTTATGATTTATCATAAATCAATTAAGATGTCATCTTCATCTTACTTTCGATTTTTCCTTGTTGTCAAAAAAAAACTTCGGTGAACGTCAGTTTTACAATAAATCGACGGCCACGATCGATAGGAAAGACAGTATACCTGTTTCCACTCCTATAAGCAACATCTGTACATGATATGCATCTTTTAGTTCTTCAGGTTTAACCAAACTAAAAAAAAAAATCAGTTGATATTGTCTGGCTATCTACATGTATGCATAATACCTTGCAGTGATGTATGTAGACCGACTGAGTATATACCCACCAGAAATAGCCCCCGATATCACAACCAGAATGTATTGATAATCATGAGGTAACACTACCGGCAAATGATGTCGGGGTTGAGCATTACACAACATGAACAGTGGAAATATTACCACCATTCTAACAAAAGCGATTAGTACCCATACGATCCCAGGCAAATTCTTAAATACATAATAACAAAGAATTCATTCATTGACTTCATTTAATCAAAATCGCTTGACTAAACCCAAAATAATTGCAACAAATTTTTACGCACAAAAACTTACCTTAGGAGCAAATCTAAAACCTAGAATCTGTCCAAGTAACTCACAAACAGCATAAAGCAGAAAAGTTATTACCGGCACAAAATATTTATCTGAAACCAGATTTTTTTCATATCTTAATACATCTTTTAAACACCTTACCATTCCAAACACCATTTTGCTCTCCTTCCGAAACCACCAAAGTAGTAGGTGACATGCTGGACGTAATCACAAACAGACCCATCATGGCAATAGGAGACCACACCTTTTTAAACAGGCGAATTCCTTCTTGGAAACTCATGTGCTTTTCTTCTTGGTTTTTTGTATAATTTTGCATGTAGTACAGATAAAACTGATTGCGACCTGTTGTGATTACGACCAGTATTAAGGTGAAACCTATTAGAACAACACCCAAAATGAAGTATACCAAAGCGTTGTCTTGGACTGAGAAACCTGTTGCTAATGAGAGAATCTGAAGAAGTGCTGTGAAGATGGTGGATATTCCAGTCCCAGCAAGGTACGGAGCTAAATAATGATGAGGGAAATTGGATATTGCTGTGTACAGGGTGATGGTGAAGACTGAATTCATGGCTAAAATATAATATTAGTAGCAAGTTAGTTAAGATTTTATAAGAACGACATACAGTTGATACCAAACGTGAGTATCATCACCATTGCAAAAAATCCTTCTTGCCCTAAAAGTTGTATCGTAACAGTCGTGAGCTAATTTCAGTTACTTACAAGAATCAGTGTCAATCTTCACGAATGCGGTTAGAGTAACAAAAAGGATTAGGACAATGGACAGGATTCCAATAAATCTGACTCGAACAGAAATAAATCTGCCATAAAGTAATCCAATAATCAGAAATGCCACTTGTGAAACTTGAAGTGTTATCATGATCGACGCGTTAAACTCGGCTTGCAAAGTTGTTCTAAATTTAGAATGAGTGTCATTGGTGGTCGTATTTCTAAATTTGTACATCCAGTACTGAAAATAGAAAATCGCATTATACATTATGTGAGTTGAAGTACTTACTCCATTGGCAGTATTGAAGAAACTCCATGGCAAAAGGTGAACCAAACCCATAAAGAAAAAAACAATGTAAACAACGTAAAATTTGTCTTCGGGGGCGTCCGCCTCTTGGATTTTTTCGGGATGACTGCTGGAGATTAAGCTCACTTGTGATTTCGCTTTCATTTCGTTAGCCATGTTTTCGGGATTGCTTTCTCTCGAATACTGTATGAACGACCACTATCAGATGCTATTGATAACGGTAAGTGTTATTGAGATTGAAGTGGCTGATATCTGATAACCAGGCTTAGTCATAGGGGTTAGTCAGCGTGGAAGCACAGACTACCAGACAAGACACATACCCACTTTGAGCGAACGTGACCCTTATTGACGACTTACCTCAACCGTCACTTCATACGCGCAATTTTTAAACGCGAGGACTGCCACTTTACAACACAATCTCGGATAAAAGCCAAATAATGTTAAAAAAATACATCAACAGAACTCATATTATGTTTAACTTACTAAAATAATAAAGGCGTTCGTACGTACGAGTACGTTCATAGTCAGAAAAAAACATGAACAAGCTAAAAAATTTATGAGTGCTATTAATTAAATTTATACATTTTTAAAAGTGAGTGAATGATTATATTGTATTGTATTGTGTATTCTGTGCCGCAGGACTCACAGGAGTGCGTTGCACTTCACCGTTTTGGTCGGACCCATTTTGAGGTTATATGTGGTTATGTGTCAACCCAAAGCAAGGAGGTTTAAATGTATATATGTACTTATATTCAATATCTCTGACCGAAGTGTCAAAAATTCTAGTTTTTCTAGTTACATTCTCCTAAAAGTTTCCACTAAACAGGATAGCCACTACAGTATTTTGCAAATTTTTAAGCGGAATCAAGGTCATCCTACCTAAACCGTCATTTTCCTGTGTTGAAGGGCAAAATAATTGGAATCGACTGTTTGGACTCTTGAATTAAAGACTATATTCGTTTGTCAGTGGTGGGGCAGTGGCTTGTCTGTGGTGGAATGTGTTAACAACTGCTGAGGAATGCGCCAGACAAATAAGTACGCCGGCGCGACACCAGGCGATAAATTTGGCTGGCCGACTGTGCAGTATCAACCACGTCACAACCTCAGTGGCGTTTGATGCAAATCAGGGTTTATCTAAATGTAAGATAGGTGTTCCGGTTCGAAGTTTGTTAAATTTTGTTTTGATTTTGTTTGTTTTCCCGCGGATTGCTGACAAGTGTATTTTGGCCACTTTCCACTAGAGGCGCCATAGTACCGAGCAAAAGGGCCCGGTACGTGGGGTTGGCGCTGTTATCGTAAAGATTTATCGAGAAACCTCAGAGAGGTAACATCACAGTATACATACAGTACAGACAGCTCGTCAAATATTGGAACAACGTGTCCTTACCCAACCGTTTTGATTAGGCGGGATTTTTGAAACGAAGTGGAATATTGGTTGCCTAAATTACAAATACAGCTCGTCAGTACAACAATGTAAAAGGAACCGATATAAACATCAAATGAGCTGAAACCAATTTTTGGAGTGTGATATGAAGACTACGAAAAAAATACCATTTCGAACAATAAAAAAGAATTGTGCTTATATTTATTTTATTCATTAATAAAAGTCTATCACTTTACCAAGTTAATTTCAACATAAACATATCAACTACCTATTTTGTCGATGCCTTCAATTTTCGCCAAGTGTGAACCGTTTGAAGAGTCAGAAAGAGAACGTTGTTGTTTTCATCTTCCCTGGAAAAAGTACTGTGGTAAGCGCCAGTATATTTTAATTATACCGAGCGGCCAATCATTTAATAGTGCAATTATTGGATCTCATTTTGAGAAAAATACATATGTTGCACGTTACTTGAAATTTTAAGCAAACACACATGTGTTTCGTAGATCTGGAAAATATCTGTCATGGGTCACTTTAAGAAATTTTGTATGCATGTTAGCGTAGGACCAGATTATTTCTTTCTCAGAATTTCGGTTGCACATGGCGCCACAAAAAATATCATGGATTTCTAGAAATTGTAAAAGCTACAAAATCCACTTAATAAGTATTGCGTCGTGTTAAAGATTAGGGGTGTGTCCAATCGCCCAGATACATATTGGTTCCAGCGCAGTGTTTAAAATATTCCTTGGCAGCGACTATTAAATTAGTTTCAATTGTTAAATTTAGTCAAATAACCTTAATTGCAAGTCAAAGTGCGATAACAATATGAATAATTGATCTTGTGATATTTTCTCTTGTTTTTTAAAATTAAATGAAGGTTCAATTTTTAAATCTCCAAGTTTCAGTACACTGCATATCTATACTTCTATACTTATATAATAAAGCTGAAGCTTTTGTTTATTTGAACACGTTTATCTCAGAAACTACTGGTTCAAATTCAAAAAATCTTTTTGTGTTGGATAGTCCATGTATCATATCTACATATAGGCTATACAATATCACGGTACGATCATTAGGAGTGAAGTAGCAATGAAAAATTCGGAAAAACGGGAAAATTATTCCTCCTTTGACAGCTTCCGTTGCTTACGCTGCTTAAACGGTTAAAGTTACGTAAAAATCATGTATGACGAAATTGTTCCCCTCTAAAAGTTCTAAAGAAAAGTCCGAGACAGCATATGTCTATCTATTAAGGTCGAGTCAGTATAACCTTTTTTATGGTAATGAAATTTGTTCTAAAATAATAATGCATTATGTATAAAATTCTCGCGTCACAGCGTTTGGAACCGAACTTCTCCGAAATGGGTTGACCGATTTGTATGAAATTTTTTATGTATATTCGGTAGGTCTGAGAATAGGTTGTAAACTATTTCTTAAATCCCTAAGTGATAAGGGTGGCCCACCCTAAAAAATTTTTGTCTATTTTTTGGACAAAATTTTTTATTTTTATTTTTTTAAGAATTGGCATCAAAAAATACACATAACCCTAAATTTTCACCTTTCTACCACCAACCCCCATTTTTTAATCATCTATATAATAAAAATCAATTGCTGTTCCTGTTAGTCTCGCTAAGACTCAAAAACGGCTTGACCGATTTGAAGAATTTTTTATATTACGGGGATGGTTTATAAATAAAAAAAATAAGGAAAACTTAAAAGAACAGTTAAAAAATAAAAAAATTCTAAAAATTTTGCATGGGAATCGCCACTTCAAATTAATTTCAATAGTTGGCGTTTCTGTCGTCTAACTGACGTGTCATACAAAACTAATTCTTCCGTGCAATTGTGAAAAGTATATTGCATTTCAAATCGTTCTTTGTTTTTTCGTTAAAAAATCGTCGTTTATTTTAAGAAGAATCTTGGTTAAAGTGAATTTAATTACACATTGCGAAAGTTTCTTATTAATTTTGATCTGCCATTCTATTTACCTATATTCACTTTGTTGGTTCCGATAAAACCTCAAACTTTACCGTTATTCGAGGATTTAATTTGAAGTTTTCAATATTTTAAAATTCTCAAGACAAAATTTACAGATCTGATTGACTGTGAAAATAATTATGTGTCGTTTTATGAAGTTTATTAAAATGCCGAGAAGACGACAACCTCACATAGGTCCACGAACTACCTCAGGTGCAAACTGCAATGATTTATTTCATGGGTAATTCGGATATGGAAGTTGATCAGCGTTGTGCTCATAATCAACATAATCCAAACATTGAAGCGAGACATTGGATGGTATGAATAAAACTGAGTATAAATTAATATTCGAAGTACGAAGTACCTACTTCATTATTACTCTTATATACCTGAGCATCTACTCTATGTACTGAGTACCTACTTCGAAACATTGTATCTCCCCGGACACAAATTGAACATCTACGCGTTTTGTGAGTATTTAATCTAAAAATGAGCATCGGCGTGGCAAATAACTGAGCTGTCTGTAAAGCAGCTTAGAAAACGAGTAAGATCGTTGTAAGAGTGAATTTTAACTAAACATGGCGACTTTCATGAACGTGGAACGTCGTCAAAAGGTGCATTCAGTTTGAAAAACAAATTAGGAGCAGGAATATCGAAAACTTTTCATGTAATTAACTTTTATTTATGCATAAATTGTGCAGTGCGTTTTTTCTAACACTGGCCATAGAGATTCCTATCTCAAGGTGTCTACCCCATACTAACTTATATTTTGGTGACTCGATTTTTGCTTTGATGGTTGAACACTGTCACTGTTTTCCTTTTTTGTTGTATCGAGATGCTACTTGAGCATCAACTGTTACCTACTGAAGTATTAATATCATCTCGAAAAACTAGAAATATTTTGATTTGATATTCGAGTAGATACTTCGTATTTCGAGTATGAGCATCTACTGAGTTTTATTTATATCAACCATTGTCAAAAAATTGATCGAACGTTGTTTCGACAGAACTTCCTTCGCACGAAAAGTATAATGAAACATATTCAGCATTTTCGAGTTGAGTCTTTTCTTCACACAATTTTGTGATGACCGAATCAACATTTACGATCAACACGTATACCACCTTGGATTGGTGCAGTGTAATACTAAAAATAACTGTATTGTATTCCCAAAATTATTGCGAAAATCGAGTGAGCCATTCTATCAATTTTTTGGGGGCAATAAATAAATATTGTTAACAATTTACCATGCTTACAATAACTTTAAAACGTCTGCAAGATCTCAAACTATTCATTTTTGCAACTCTTGAGTTATTCACTAAAATAAATTGACTGATCCATATATTTTTTTGAGTCACTGTAAAAGCAAATCTAAAAAATATGAATGCAATGATAAATTACGAAAATATACTGATGATATTTTCCACATTTTAGATAGGATTTATTCGGCAAAATATTGAGTTGACGTCTTCAAGTTTTTGGGCTTGATAAACAGATATATTTTGATTGAAAACCTACCATGTCAAACAGTAACTTCAAAACCTCTGCAATATTTCAAAATTCAGTTTTGCAATTCTTGATTCAATCAATAAAATAAATTGACTCAGTGATTAATTTTTTTGAGACACCCCCTATAAGCAAAACTAAAAAATATGAATGGAATGATAAATCATAAGTATAGTCTCATCCTATTTTAGACATTTTAGATAGGATTCATTTGGAAAAATTTTGGGCTGACGTCATCAATTTTTTGCAGGGGATAAGTAAATATATTTTGAATAAAAATTTATTATGCTTATCATATGTTTAAAATATCTGCAACATTTCAAAGCATTCGATTTTGCAGATTCAAAATTAAATTGTAGGTGAAACGAAGTTCACGGGGTCAGCTAGTTATTAATAAACACATCCAGTTAGAATTAAATAAATTTTGTTAACTTGAAATCAACTGTAACAATTTTCTAGCCATTTATTAGTGAGTTTGCAACAATTGACCACTTTGGCATGGTCGACTGTAATGCACATATGCGCGATAATAGAGCGTAATCAAAGTCGACAGGTTCCCAGCGTCAGCATCCACTTGATCCCAATAAGGGTGCAGATGGCCCTGCATTCCGCGAAATGTGAAAAAGTATCAGATGACAGTGCAGGTTCAGTCAATTAGCTAAACATGAAGTAACTGAAATATTTAGGAAACAATTAAATAAACACAAAAACAAAAATCTGTTGAAAGGAATAATTTGTTTCTGATTTGTTTAGAAGATCTAAATTCAATAATTTAGTTCAACCCTTTGCGTGAGGCGACAATCAAGGGGCAGAATTTAGTTAGCTATTTGTTTTATTTTTTTATTATTTTATTCCATTAATTTTAATGTCATGTAGGTATGAGGTTTAGAATGGTTCAAACTTAATAATAGCATTATTTTGAATGGAAAATAGAATATCTTTTTCTGTTGTTCAAGAATAGAGTCAACCCTTTTAGATAGAGACAGGTATAAAATTGTAGGCGAGAGGTGTAAACGATTGTCGCCCAGCAATAAGATAGCTTAACAATTTAGTTGGGTGTGAGGAAATAGGAAAAATCATCGATTTTCTTTGCGTAGTTCGATTTTTGACAAGGGGCGACCTCTTTGAGAGGGTAGTTTAACAACTATTCCAGTTTCCTTTACACATAACAATCGATTTAAATTCAATAATCTTTCTTTCAGGAACAATAAACAAAATTTGTTGTAGACATTTCAGTGTCAATGCATTGGAAAAATTTGTCAAAAAAAAACACATCTACAACAACTTTTGGAAAATAAGTTTGTATAGATTTATTCGGTGATTATAATTTTGATTACGCCATTGATCCAACGGATATTGTTGGATAACAACTTTGTAAACTTCAGGACATTAATTGTCATAAACAATTATAACTAATAATTAGATTGTTACATAAAATTGGTTCGGTGAATTTAAGAGAGGGGAGTAGAAGAGCTGAGCTTAAGCCAGCTAATGAGCCAATCACGGCACAGAATTCGTAAAAATTTGCCCTACTGGTACTGCGACGTCTCCAGTTTTATCGTCACTATTTAAGTAAAAGTAGGGTGAAAGAAGAAAAACTGTTAACTTTGCCTTGTGGGGGTTAAAAGCCGTTTGTGTAGTTCGTGCAGAAAAAAAAACTTTTTAACTTTGCCTTCTGGGGGTTAAAAGCCGTCTTATACAGTTCGTGCAGAAGAAAAACTTTTTAACTTTGCCTTGTGAGGGTTAAAAGCCGTTTGTGTAGTCTGTGAAAAAGAAAAATTGTGTGTTAACTTCAGTTAATTAAAATTTGGTGGTAGTGGAGTTACCTAGAGAGTTTTTTCGTTGCAGTACAACAATATTAACAGGTAATTCAAAAATTGTCAATCCTGAACACTTGGAAGTGTTTAGTCCTTTTTTTAAAAACCAAAAATCATCTTACTCCAGTAGGTCACAAATAATGTTGATAAACTGTTTTGCTGAGTTAAGCCTTGAGTGGAAAAGAATTGCCATTATCCAAATTTAAAGGTGTAATTTCTTTCTGTTCACTTTCAAAATTTAGGAACATAAAGAAAATTTATCTGAACTTTATTTGATGGTTAAATTACTTGCTGAGGTTTTATAACATGAACGAAAAATCTAAAATGAACAGTTAAGAAATTGATAAAAAAGAGGAGTTTCACCACAAATAGAATATAAAAAAAAGGGGGACGAATTTAATCACATACAAATTTTGGACGTATAATGAGTAAATTTCATATGCGTACTACTCCATTGCGTAAATTAATTGGGACTGTTTTTTTAACGTGGAACGTCTTTGCTAATTGTTGAATGCCTGAAATTACTAGCTCGTTTGCCACCGCGGGATGCACAGAAACAAAACACACACAAAAAAAAACAAAACAAAAAAAAGGAAGTTGTTTCTCAAAAAATCAACAGAGCGCTAGAAACGTCCTATAACTATAGAAGCCCCGGTTCCCGCTCAAATCATCATTTTTTTTGTAAGCGAGTCATTCGTTAATAAACTGGCCAATTCGCCAATGGTGCCGTTGTTTACAACCCCATCGCATTTCGCCGAGGCGCGTCCACATAAATCGCCGGTTCTTTTGGTACGCCTCGTTCCGAGAAATGTTTTTTTTAATGATCACCTGGCGAGATAGCATGTGAGCGTAAGGCATTGCGTAAACGTAACTTTTGCTCAGCGTAATTAATACTCGATTTTGCTCGCGTTGCTAGGGCGAAACTAAACTTGTGGCATGAATTAACCCTTTCATAAGCACTAAGGAAAGCGAAATATTGTCGACAGCGTAGCTTCGGATGATAGGGCGTAGTACTTGTGGCAGCGTCACGATTTGATGTAATTAGAGAAATTTATTATTTTGTTGGTCGTTGGCATTTCTCTTGGAGCGGAGCGAGCTAAATGTACCTGTTGTTAGGGCTGAAAATTTGTTTTCTTACCGCTCATCTACGTGAAAAAAAAAACAAATAAATAAGACAAATAACTTAAAGAAATTATAAGAATAAAAAAAAACCCTCAACTAGATGAAGAAACTCGTAAATAGTAAATAATAATAGTTAGTAATATTTTGTTGTAAAAATATTCAAACACTAACTCTCTGAAAATTGTTTAAGGAAAATTCTTTTAGTAACACAAATGACCTCTCTTTGTTGACCAAATCATAGTTAGGGGGTACAATATTGATGTATTGCCTCTGTTATTTTATTAGCTTTAATTTCCGAAACTGACTGGAAATATGTTGATTTCTGTGATTTTATTAATAAATTTGTAAATTGAATATAATTCTGCGTTGTCTTTAAAACATGTTCTCCCATGCGTTATGACACTACTTTATAAAACAAATCTGGAAATTTAGTGGTAAATTTTGTGAAAAGGAAAAAACTTAAACATCAGTGCAATTAATAATGAATAAGACACAACGTAGGGTAAGTGAAATTTTATTTTATTTTATTTTATTTGCGACAAATGACGATCACAGGTCTAATCACTATAACGTTACAATATTCGATTTTTTTCTGTTGTCTCCGTGAAAGAGGGGACTTGGATAATTTTATTTCCCTTCATTTTTGAAGAATAATTTGTTATCTCACCACAGTACTTTGATGTTTTTGGTTGAATTTTTGTTGTTAGTTAAATTAGTGAAGTGATTCTGAGAACCTTTCCATAGTAACATGGACTACAATGGTAGACCACCTCGTGATTGCAGGCACAATGAAAAAACCTGCTTCAGGGGCTTCTTTAAATTTCCCTCGGAATCTGTAAG
Source organism: Zophobas atratus (assembly GCA_022388445.1). Taxonomy (NCBI): domain Eukaryota; kingdom Metazoa; phylum Arthropoda; class Insecta; order Coleoptera; family Tenebrionidae; genus Zophobas; species Zophobas atratus. The sequence goes on along the minus strand of CM039445.1, from coordinate 48,905,486 downwards.
ATAAGAAATATAAAGAAGTATATTGTTCTATAATCAATAAAAAATTATTTGGTATGCAATTTTTACAGCACAGTGAAAATTCCAATAGTTGTAATGATTTAGGATCTATTTTACTAGCAATTGAATCTAAAGAAAGTAACCAGTGTCAAATTATTAATAGTTTTAAGCTGAACAACTTTTGCACATAAATCTGTGGAAGTAAATATGACAGACTGCAGACATCTGGACATATAAGAACAAAATTCTTTAAGTTATGTCTGTAGATACTTAATGAAGAAATGCTTGATGAAATATACCTGTGAAACATGTAGTTATTTTGCCGTTGCACGTAATGTCATCATATATGATAAACTTCTCTGTCACTTCAACGCCTTTGATGATGATCCACCATTTTGGTAATCCTAAAGCTGACCATTCACGTTCCAACGTCCCAGTACGATTGTATTGGATGCAACTGTTGTACAATTCTGTTAAAAAGCAGCAGTACACACACGTTACGACCTTGCAGTTAAAAATTTGCGATCATGATGACAACATGTCTGACGAAATGACGAAAATGTACTTTTATAGCTGCTCTCACGATTTGAATAACATACACTGTCGAGTCATGTCCACACATGATCAAATTTCCATCCAATACAACACGATTGCTGCTGCAGACAGACTTGTTCACCAACCGTCCACATCCAACTGATTTGCTTGATCGCATACACAGACGTTCGAAAACACTTCAATTTCGTCGTATCCAAAACAATTGTACTGCGGCGTTGGAAAGTGAGTGGCGGGCTTAAGATGCTACATGAAGCATTCACCTTTTATTTTGCAGCCCTAGAAAAACGATTTGCTTCACTATTTTCTACCAACTCAATTTTACCTTCATGTGGCCGATATATAAAAAGCAGCCCTCGTAACTGTGTCCATACCAGCATACCGCACCCCTGTGCCCTGTGTACAGTTTCCACAAGATTATTTATTCTATTTATTTGTTCGAACGCGCATTTTCTATTCAGTAAATATAATAAATCACAGTTACAATATTAAATACTAGGGATGTACCGACTAGTGGCCGACCGGTCGGATAAGCCGACTATTCGGCCGTTTTTCATCGTCGGCTGCAGTCGGCGACTGGTCGGCTAAACAGCCGATCGGTCGGCTTTTGTTATTAAAATTAAAATAGTATATAAAGCAATTAAACCCGGTTTACAGAACCTCAATTAAAAATTTAATTGCGATTTAATTTTTAACCCCGCGCTAAAGTACCATATGACCGACTCTACGCCAATCAGACGCCTTGTTAAATGCGCGATCAACTTAATCTCAGTTAAAATATTGTATAAACTGGCCCTAAATTGTGTTATTCATTATTTCATTATTTTTGTAGTGAGTTACTAAAAAAAATTAAATGTTAAAATTATCCAAACAAATTTAACACATTTTTTGGAAAACAAAGGAACTTTAGTTATTCCTTTTATTAAAATAAAACAAATTTTTAAGGTAGTCAGAGAAATAGAACAAGAAAACACACTGTCTGTCGCATTTATAAACCGGTTTTAGCAAAGCCGAACAGTCGGCCGACTAGTCGGTTTTTACTGGCCGAACAATCGGCTAGTCGGTTAGTCGGCCAGACCTACAGTCGGTACATCTCTAAAAACTACTCTTCACTACCTTGAGTTGATCCGAACAAGGTGTTGAAGATTTCATTTTATGCGACACAGTGCGAACGTGGTACTGCCATTTATTCGATGGAACTTCGATGAAACATCGCACCTTCTTAGAGATACTTTAACTTGTTTGCTGACTGTCGACGCTTGACCGTGGCGATTGCTTTTTTTCGAACCATCTGAAATATACAAAATAAATGTTAGGTAAGTAAGAAGAAAATAAAATAAAAAGATTCTTTAAAAATTATTAGCAAAGTTGATTCTTTTTGAATATTATAATTTTAATTTAGAAAAAAGTACATGAGATAGAAAAACTAATCTTACCTAAATTATTGTGAGTTCGACGCTGATGTTGCTCTAATTCTGTCTTAAGCGAAAACCCAGTTCCACAAAAGTCACAAAGGTGTCTTTTTTCTTTCCTGGATTGCGAACGATGGGTTTTCATATGTTGGTTGAGATTGTCTTTACGCATTGTGTTACCGCACAGACCACATGAACTTTCTTTAGATTTTGAATGAATCGTTAGTCTATGTCTATTTAGTTCACTTGTGCGAGCGAAAGTTTTTCCACAAGTTTCACACAGATGCATTATGATAAATATGTTGTGTTATCACTATTCAGTTAAACAACTAAACAGATATTACACTTTCTTCAGTCTTTATATATACAAAAAAAGAAGAAAAAAAAACCGTTACTCACGATCATATTTTAAATAATTTCTTATTAAAAATACGTTTTCGAGAGCACAAGTCAGTGAGTGTCCTGCACAACGCTTTACATTTGGAAATTTCTCTTTTAGTTTTTTAAGTGTTATGTTATCGTCTATGGTTTCAACACACACTTTGTACTTTAAGAACTCTTCAACCCAACGACTCTTTTCAAGTCCTTTTACGTATACAATTGTATTTTTACTCACATTTGCTAATATAAAACTCTGCACACTTTTATAAGTCACTGTACCATCCATCCACTCAAGATCGTGGAAATTTTCTGTTAACCACTTCACATTATTTTGTTATTTTCTGGTTAATTCGCAAAATTCACACGGCGGACGAATTAAAAAACGAAAGTATTCATCTTCGTTAAACAACACTACTATTTCTTTAGGGATAAACTGTGAATCTCTTTTAAACCCTTGCATGTCGATAATCACTTGCTTCATGTTGAATAAATTCACACAACACTACATTTTGTGACAAAACTAGTAAGCAAACTGGTAAAGTGTTGACAACGATCACAATTTAGACGAAATTTATGTTCTCATTTCTTTGTTTTTAACGATCTCAATAAGATCCTCCTTCCAAGAAACAAGATCACCCGCTCCCTCCTTTTTTTTATTATTATTTTTTTTTTTAGAACAAAAATAAAGTAATATTCCAAAAAATTAAAATAAGAACGCGTGATTGTATGCATCAAATCTTTTATCTATAAAATTAAATTGAGAGCGACGTGATCACCCGGATTTCTTATTAGAAAAATACTGTATAATTCTAAAAAATATATAAGAACAACGCGTGATTGCTATTAAACAAAATTTCATCAGAAAAATTAAAATGAGAACACGAGATCACCCAGATATTTCTATACAATAAAATTTGAATTACTTATTAAAAAAAAAATTCTAATAACAACTAAGATTACTCAAATAAAATAATATTCCAAAAAAAATTAAAATAAGAACGCGTGATTGTTTGCATGCCTCAAATCTTTTATCTATAAAATTAAATTGAGAACCACGTGATCACCCGGATTTCTTATTAGAAAAATAGTGTATAATTCTAAAAAAAAAAAACTATATAAGAACAACGCGTGATTGATATTAAACAAAATTTCATCATAAAAATTAAAATGAGAACACGTGATCACCCATCTAATAACAATTAGTTTACTCATGAAAGCAAGTTCAAACACGTAGTTATCCATTTTTTTTTAATATGAAGTAAGTATTTAGTTCAACGCGTGATCGACAGCGGATTGGTTATTGAATAACCCAAATTTTTTAGTTATTTTCAGAAAAATAGTGTGGTATTACAGAAGAAGGGGCTTCGAAATTAATATTTAAGCTGACTGATTTATTTAAAAATTAATTCATTGTGAATAAGTTAACAAGTGTATATCCAAGAAGTTTGTGATTGTTTAGTGTGTGATTTTTTTTATCAAACATGGAATCTTCCAACCGCCAACAACAACAACAACAACAACAAAATAAGAAAAGGGTATCTTCAATTACGAAAAAAACAAAAAATAAGTCGAAAACGTCTAACATTCTCGAACAATTTAATCTGCTGGGTGCGTTCGCATGGTTAAATTTATCTACCTACTATGGAGAAAGCAAACCATATTTAATGACTGATATGAAACGACACACGACCAAGTTTGGTGATAGGTTGATGGTGAAATTAGACAACAGCAACAAACTACCTTCCGGAACGCTATAATTCACTAACGGACAGGCAAGTTGCAGAACTAGGCAGCGGAAAATATCTGTTATTAAATAGAGGAACAAAAGGACAAAGTTATATGCTGGAAGTCATCTTGAAAGCAGAATTCGATAAAATATCGCTTATCGAACAATTAACAACAACAATTCCACCACCACAACCACAACAACAACAACAACACAGCAACCCTCATCATCATCTGTACAAAAATCAACGATAGTTTTACCAACAGTAAACACTATAGAAATGTTAGCACCGTCACCATCAAGTCAAGTGACCACAATTGATGATGAAGATGATGATGATGATGATGATGATGATGATGATGATGATGATGAGAGCGAAGATGAAGAAGAAGACGAGACTGTTGATCCCAATTCAGCAGTATTAAATTTCTATTCACAAAAACCTTTTCTAGGTTTGTAGAGGAAAAAAACAATGTAAGTAATATACTATTATTTATTAATTTCTGTGTCTACTTAACTATAAAATTATTATATTTTCTTAAATATTCTTAAATATAAACATATTAATTTTTTAGTTTCCTTTCAGTTATAGTTCTATTAACACAACCACATGTATCCGGTCCGTCTGTGACTTCATTACTCGACCAAGGACAATGATTATCGTGCCATCCATACTTGGACAACTTCATTTCTTGAAAACGAAGAAATTCTTCTTTGTGGTCGTGTAAGATTTGATCTCCGTACATCATAAGAAAATTTTCAACATTCATCATGAATACTATTTCACGAAGAAATATCGACGACTAGTGCATGTGGTGTAATTACTAGTATTTAAATATTGTTACGTTTCACGGGCGAATAATAAATCGGGCGTTGGTAAAACTCAAAGATTTATTTCTTTAGCTCGAATTACAACACTATCTATTGCAACGAATATGTACAGAAATTATTCCGGCGCTCTTGACTGTCTTCACTGGCTGAATAATCCATTACCTACGGTCGCCTCTATTTAAACCCATATTCTCTGATCGAGATCTTTCACGAACATCGCTCCGCTTCGAGACTTCCCTGGACGCTGCTTCGAGATGGCTCCAGACCTGTCTTTATGCACCCGCCGCTCGGCCGTCGACACCGTCAGCAGTGATGATTCACCCATCAGCGCCGTGCGTACGTCCAGAGAGCTCTCGACGGCCATAGGCGTCGTACTGGGGCGGCGTAAGGGTGTATTTCGTAACACTGCCCCCCTCTTCAAATCCGATCGTCCCGATCGGAATCGTCTTCGTTGTTTCCTTCGTACCGTTTTAGTCGATCGAAATGAACGATCTTCATCTTCGTCTTCGGTCCACGTTGGACCCGATAAACTACGTCATTTATTCTAGTGACGATAGTGTATGGACCTTCCCAGTCAGGAGCCAGTTTTGGGCAACGTCCTTTCTTCCGTCGGGGGTTATACAGCCACACTAAGTCACCTTCCTGGAATCCGCCACAGTTGGCCTTCACGTCGTAACGGGTCTTCATTCGGTCACTGGCTATCTTGATCCGGCCCCTCACTAGTTCATGCACGTCGACCAACTTCTTTTTCAGCTCGTCCACGTAGTCACGTACTTCCATAGGTTCTTCGGATGGCAATCCAAAGACTAGCTCACAGGGCAGCCTCAATTCCTTCCCAAACACAACGTGAGCAGGTGTTTGACCCGTGGTATCGTGGATAGCTGCGCGGTAGACCAGCAGGAATAGTGGAAGGTGCTGGTCCCAATCCCTTTGGTGCTCTTCTACCACTTTCGAAAGGTATTGCTCCATAGTCCGATTGAACCTTTCCACCATGCCGTCGGACTATGGGTGTAGTGGCGTTGTCCTTGTCTTACGTATTCCCAGTAGCTGCATCACTCTTTGGAAGACGTTGGATTCGAAATTGCGTCCCTGGTCTGAGTGAAGTTCCAAGGGGACGCCAAACTACTGATCCGATTGTCAACCAGTACTTTCGCGACCGTGACGGCTTCCTGATTTGGAATGGCATAGGCATCTGGCCACTTGCTGAAGTAGTCGCTAGCCACCAGGATAAACTTGTTGCCGTCGTTTGTTACAGGGAACGGACCGGCCACATCGATGGCGATTCTTTCGAAAGGTGCCCCAACATTATATTTCTTCATTTTTCCCCTCACCCTGGTATGAGGACCCTGGCTGGCCGCACACGTCGTACACTTGCGACACCAACTTTCGACGTCGTCACGATAGCCTACCCAATAAAACCTCTCCCGGATTTTCGACAAAGTCTTGTTCACTCCGAAGTGGGCTCCAGATGTTCCGGCATGAACTTCCTCTAAGACCTTGGAAACCTTTACCTTGGGGAGTACCAGCATCGTCTTAGAGGTACGCCCATCAGCACTCTCCCACTTTCGCTTCAAAAGCCCATTTTCCATGACCAAGGAATCCCATTGGGCCCATAACGCCTTCAAACTAGGGATTGGTCGGACAATTCTGCCCAGCCGGGTCGTTCGACTCCTTCCTCCTTCCACTTTAGTATTGGTCCGATTATGTCGTCTGCTTCTTGCTCACGCTTTAACCGCGCCGTTGTCCATTCTTCGTCTTGCTCAACAATCGTTCGACGAACGGGCAGGTTCCCTTCTTCGGCGTCGATCCTGTCGCAGTGCTTGCACTCTCCGCACGGACGTCTTGACAAAGCGTCAGCGTTGTTGTGAAGTCGACCCGCTCGGTGTTTGATCCTAAAGTGGTACTGCTGTAGTCTTTCCAACCAACGCGCTACTTGGCCCTCGGGATTCTTTATCCGCAGTAACCACGAAAGGGCAGCGTGGTCGGTCCTGATCAGAAACTCCTGTCCGTATAGATACTTGTGAGAGTGGCTGACGGCTTTGACAATGGCTAGCAGTTCCTTCCTTGTGGCACAGTAATTTCTTTCTGGTTTGGAATGTAATTTGCTAAAATATCCGATAACCCTTTCCTCCCCATCTTGTATCTGCGACAATACGGCCCCAACTCCCGAGTTACTTGCATCGGTATCGAGGACGAACATTCCTTTGTCCCTGGGGTAAGCCAAAATGGGGCTGGTACACAAAGCCGTCTTCAGTCTCTTAAAGGCCATCCCACATGTAGTGCTCCACTTGAAAGTCGCCTTCTGCTCCGTCAGTTGGTGTAACGGTGCTGCGATGTCGGCATACCCTTCTACAAATCGTCGGTAATATGTGCAGAGTCCCAAGAAGCTTCGCAGTTCATGCTTGTCTCTTGGTATGGGCCAATCCCGGATAGCAAGAACTTTCGTCGGGTTGGTTTCTATTCCTTTCTCCGACACGATATGGCCCAGAAACTCGACTCGTTTCTGGAAGAGTGAGCATTTCTTGGGATTTAGTTTCAAACGAGCGTTTTCCATTCGTTCTAGCACCTCCTCGAGATTCTTCAGATGGTCGTCAAACGTTTTGCCCATAATCATGAGGTCGTCGAGATATACCAGACAGGTCTTCCATGTCAATCCTTTCAGCACCATCTCCATCAGCCGCTCGAATGTTGCTGGCGCATTACATAATCCGAAGGGCATAACGGTGAAGTGATAGAGGCCACTTCCGGTGGAGAACGCAGTCTTTTCTTTGTCGTCCAGGTGCAAGCCTACTTGCCAGTAGCGACTCTTCAAGTCCAAGGTCGAAAACCACGTCGAGCCGGATAAGGTCGTCAAGGTATCGTCTATTCGAGGAAGGGGGTAACTGTCTTTCTTCGTGACGTCGTTCAGTTTCCTGTAATCGACGCAAAATCGGGTAGTCCCGTCCTTCTTGGTAACCAAGACTACTGGAGATGACCACGCGCTGTAGGATTCTTCAATTACCCCATCTCTCAACATGTTGTCCACGAGTCTTGTAGCTTCTTCTTGTTTGGCTAGGGGTAGTCTTCGAGGAGCCTGACGGATCGGTTGCGTGTCACCAGTGTTTATTCGGTGTTCTACGATGTTGGTCTTCCCGAATGGTTCCTCCTCTGAGGCGAAGACATTACGGTGCCTACGAATGAGTCCTTTGGCCAGTTTTCTCTCACGAGCAGACAGCTGGTCCCAGTTGACCTCCAAGCCTTTGGTATCCCCTTCCTTAGACTCATTCTCAACGTCTTCTTCCTCGCAGTTCAACACTCGGGCGACATGCTCACACATTCCGATAATCTCCCCTTTTCTAATATTGACTGCATTGGGAAACACGTTTGCCACACGTAAGGGTATGTCACGATCGGTTTTAACTAGGTGCTCGCGATGAGGAGCTTGTGGGTCGAGTCTCGTGCCGGCTGTACCATCCCAAACTGCATCCGGGGTTCGTCTCTACTCTGGCGGGGACGATGACTTCTGCATTACCATCTACCTTCGTTGTCTGACAGACCACTAGTCTGACCGTTGCAGCTTCCACATTCGGACGTCCCAGCACAAATTCTTCGGCTCCGAAACGCAGAATTTTCTGTTCTGGATCGATCATTAAACCATACCGGCTGATTAGGTCCACACCCAGAATGAAATCGTCAGCGATTTCCGCCACCAGAACTTCATGCCTTATTCGGAGTCGACCGAGCTCTACATTCACCACCGCTGTACCTAGAACCGGTGTTGTTTCTCCCGTGACCGTCTTTACATTCGTGGCGGTACATACTGATTTAATCTGGCAATTTTGTAACCTGGATCTGCGTGCAAGGGACACTTCGGCTCCTGTGTCGATGATGATCTTCGATTCCCGTCCATTGATTTTTCCGCTGATTGTCGGACTGTCGACGCTCCCCGCGATACTTCTAACCATTATAGTAGTTGGGGCTTCTCTTTTAGCAGCCAGTACGCGCCCCGAGGTACCGACTGCCTTTAGTTTTCCTGCTCCTGATGTAGAGGAGGTCGCGGCTGCGATCTCCTCATCGGCGCTGGCGATCTAACACGGCAATCCCTTCTAACATGCCCTTGACGCCCACACCTGTAACATTCTAGGCGCCCTCCATGTTGTCTAGAACTGCCCGTCTTGATTTCGGCAATTATTTCGCGGGCGAGTTTCTCAAAGTTCACGCTCATTTTGTCGAGATTCTCTTGAATAGGGTTTACTTCGCCCTAAACCCCAATGCCTCGTATCTTAACGTTGGAACGAGGTGAGCTGTTGTATGCGGCATCCACTTATAACGCTCGAATCAACGCCTCGGATGGTTTCTTAAACCCGGAGATTTGCAGGACTCTTCTTACCTCACTATCTCTTACGCCGTTTACGAAGGTTTCTGCTGCCAGTCTGTCTTGGAAGTCTTGCGGAACTTCAGGATAGGCGAGGTGTACCAAACGTTTAACGTCAGCCGCAAACTCCTGAAGAGATTCACTACTCTTCTGAATCCTAGATTTAAGCTGCGCTACGAAAACTTGCCGGAGGTGTTCATCTCCAAATCTGAGTTCGAGGGCGGTCGTCAAGCGGTATAGTCCTTCTGGTTCTCTTCTATAATGTCTGTAGAATCTCCAGGGCCGCACCTCGTAGTGCTACTACCAAAGCGGTCGCTTTCTGTTGGTCATTCCAGCTATTCGAAAAGGCTGCAGCTTCAAATTGCTTCTTATAAGTCGTCCACGACGTCTGCCCATCGAAATAGGGGGTTGAACTCTCACCGGACTGAATTCTGCAGGAGTCGTAATTGTAGGTCGTGGTGTTTGCAACCTTTCTTCGAGCTCCTTGATCTTGTTTTCCATTTCATTTCTCACCTCGTCCACTTCATTTCGCACGACTTGGAGGATTTCACTTCGGCTGTTCAAAAGTGTAGTTTGCATAGCTTTTAGATTTTCTTCCATTATTCTTCGATCTTCTTTTCTATTTTCTTCCATTATTCTTTGATTTTCGCTCAACATTTTCATCATTTTGGTCAGTTGTTCCTCCATGTTGGCTGTTTGCACTCTTGTGGTAGTCGGCATAAAATTTTCTTATAGAAACTTCTAGAGTCTTGACGGACGTCGCGCGAGAGAATTTTCTCGAAAGTTCACTTTGTTCCGGTCTCCCCTAGTAGCATCAACACAAATTCGAATCCCGATTTATTTCACAATTAATCCCACTTCTGACACAGTGTTACGATTGACGGGCGTATAATAAATCGGGCGTTGGTAAAACTCAAAGATTTATTTCTTTAGCTCGAATTACAACACTATCTATTGCAACGAATATGTACAGAAATTATTCCGGCGCTCTTGACTGTCTTCACTGACTGAATAATTCATTACCTACGGTCGCCTCTATTTAAACTCATATTCTCTGATCGAGATCTTTCACGAACATCCATCGCGACTCCGCTTCGAGACTCCCCTGGACGCTGCTTCGAGACGGCTCCAGATCTGTCTTTATGCGCCCGCCTCTCGGCCGTCGACACCGTCAGCAGTGATGATTCACCCATCAGCGCCGTGCGTACGTCCAGAAAGCTCTCGACGGCCATAGGCGTCGTACTGGGGCGGCGTAACGGTGTATTTCGTAACAGCACCCATCACTTCTTGTGATGTGGAACGCACGTTTTCAAAACTTGAAAGTGTTTTAAGCATCAAAGGTGTAAATTTACAATCGAAAATTTAGAGAAATATACCTATAGTTTGCTTTTGTAACTCATTTTAAATACCTGAAGTATTTTAGTTTTTGTTAAATCGACTTGCTTTAATTTGATCACCATTTTTTTGCGATAACTTAGAATTAGTGGACGTAACTATAGATCGTTTATTTATTTAATCATTTTTTTGTTTGTTACACAAAATATTTTTTCTATAATGTTTTGTTTAATGTTTTTTTTTTTAATATATATTTTTTTGATGTATGCTTTTTCGTTGAGCAAATATTTTCTCCTCCAGGTTTTTAACCTAAACTAAGATTTTTATAACCTAATTCGTCAATTTTCGGACCTAAAAATGTCTCCTGTTATTCATTTTTGAACGACCTAAAATCAGAAGCCTAATTATTAGTGTTAACATTGTAACAGACGTTCGGCTAAACGAAGGACCAGTGAATTGGTTAACATTAGGAATGTTGAGATATTTTGCAGTATTCCAAAAAATTTTGCCAAATCTATTAATGCCAGTAGTGTTACATCGTGACATGTACATTTTCGGTCACCACAGAATAAAAGAACTTTTCAATTTTCACATATTTTGCTCTTAAGTTATATACTTACTTCTTAATGAGCCCAGTGTTGCTTTAAGTTATCATCATTCAAAATTGTGAATGTTCTAGGTATATCTTGTTTCAGTATCTCTAATATGCACCACAAAGACTGAACCCTCTTCCTTCAAATCGCCAACACATAAATTGTGGAATTCTATACGTCCACAAGGACCAAATAGACTGAATATTGCAACTACCTGAAACCAGATTTTTATAATAAACTTTTAAAGCAAATAAGAAAAAAAACACATACCTTGATGAGGAAGTACTGTTCGTTTGGAGTCTTATTCAAAAAATGTATTTACTGTTCCTTCGAAAATACTAAAGACTTTGATGAATAACCAACTGAACAATTCTTCAAAAATGCAGTAAATTTAGACAACTTACTACCGTTTTTGATTCGTAACATACATTTCAACTTGGGAGTACATACACCACAATGGCGACGACATGTAATTTTTCGACTGAAAAATAAAATACAATGAAAAACAAATAAAATGTATCCATCTAAAATAAAACCTGCGCTTTAACTGTTTCGGCATTATTTATTGTTTTTTCAAATATTTTTTGTAAACGTCTTCTGACTTTTTTGGGACGAAACTGAAAACAGCTTCTTCCTCTTTGTTTCGATTTTCTTCACTTAGTTATTGTTTATTTATGAGAAAAATTATTACTAAAAAGTAGCAACCACATTTAATCGTCCAAGGGTTGCTTATGCATAAATACTTTTTAATAGAACCAAAATTGACTTTTTTAAAAACTAAATTATGTTTCCAAAAGCTGCAAATCGGCGATAAAATAGTGTATGATATTCGTTTGTAATGCAGAATTATGGCATTGATGAAATTATCGAATTCGCTGGGCTTATGCACTAAACGTTCATTCCTACCATAATCCCTTGCATTATAAATTAGTATCATAATTAATATAATAGCCTTTGCATCACATTGTAAAGTAACTTCCATTATCGTTTGTAGATCATTAGGTCAAAGTAACCAAATACTCGACATTGAACTCTGAATGGGCACTTTGATTTTTTTTTACATTAATAATGACCCTGTTTACAATGAGAGACTCTTCTACTAGTCGATTAAATTCGTATGTTAAACAAGTTAGATGAACTAAATTGGGATAAATCAGTTTGTTGTCCAGTTTGAACCATGTAGGTTACGACATCTGACAGCCTCAGTTTTTTTTACGTTTTAGTGCGTTAGGTGGAATGGAGTTCATAAAACATAACAAACTCTAAAATAGTTCAATGGTTAGTTTTTTCTAGTTGCTAATAAATTTACTATATAACGCCCCCAGGACGCTTCTGTAGTTATTCTGTAAAAAAAATAAAAACTGAGTTTTGTTTTATAGATGTTCAAATCAATGTATATCTCCCTTCTCAGCTCCAATTTCTTACGCTTGGTTTTTTGAAAATCCGGCGATAAGATTAAGGGTTTTAATTGTAGTTGTTAACTAATCTATACTTAACGTATGACATTATAGCCTATACCCATCCGATTAGCTTTGTATGTAATTTTCAGTACTCATAAAAATTAGTGGATAAAATCTTGTACACCTATAAAATAAGGAATTCCTATTCTGGCAACTGATCCCGGCCGGAATAAGTAACCCCAAATTTACGAAGATTTTTGCGCCCTGGCGGGGGTTTGGTGATGGAATTTTGAACTTTTTATTATTCAGTTATCGATTTGGGCGTACCGACATTACTTTTTCTTCACAACAAATATCTATTCGTGTTCAGATATCAACCTGTTCATAAAATTTTAGGAGTTTGGGGAATTTGATAACACCGTATTGGCTATCCTGATTTGACTTTATTAAATGTCAAAACAGCTTGAACGATTTCAGAATAGATTTCAGTGATTCCTTCACGTATCCCTCCGCAACAGTAGAGGACGAGGAGCCGAGGAGCGGCGGAAGCTATGTCCTGTGTATAGAGCAGAATCTGGTAACTGTAAGAATTCAACTATCAGCTTATGAAATTTAGAGAACGTATTTTTCCCACCGCCTGTACAGTGCATTTGTTACGCTTGGAATTAATAAAAAATCTATTGTGTAGCACGTTCTTTGGTCATAGGTTTTTATAGATCATGTATAATTGTAAATAACGTGTGTTTTTGCTCTTGTCATCGACAACGCTAAATACTCTAGGCCTTTTGGTTTTCGTATCTGGAATGTTAACAACAAGAACAGAACCACGATCTGACCACTAATTCGGCAGTTCTACAACCTTCTGCGATACCCGTTATTGTAGCCACCTTTATTAGCAAGTAATCCTTGTCGGGAGCTTCGTTCAAGAAGGTACGGACATTCTCACCCGTAAGAATCTTTGACTTCTTTGACCTGTAACCGGATGACTACTTCTTCAGAAATGCAACCTACATTAATTTTTGAAATTGAATTACAACTCAAAATAAAAATAGGTAGGGGAACGAGGGGCTTGTTGTAACAGTTTTTAGGAAAACGAATATAATTCGGTATCTATTAGCTGTTTGACCATTATAAAAGTATCTGTCGGTAGTCTAACTATTCCCCTATTGGACTGAACAGGCAAAAGGTCAAAATTGTTCAACTTCACTTCACACCAGGCATTTTCTTAAAAAAGGTGCATTGTTACAACTTGCCCCGTGGTTGGGGCTAGTTGTAACAGCCATGAGACAGGTAGTAACAGTAAAAATAAAGCTGATGTTGATACATATTTAGACTTTATTTTTCAAAAATCAACACAGCACTTCATTATATACAATTTTTTTTCAGTAAAACTGAAATAAACTTTTAGAAAAGGGTCAACATTAAAGATTTGAGTTTTGTCTTCCTTTTTCTTAATATATCTGGAAAGCGATGTATGGCATAGGTCAAAATTTTGGCTCGCTTTTCGTATGCTAGGTACGAAATTTGTAGAAGTGAATTTGGGATAAGTTGTAACATGTTACAACTTGCCCCAAAGCTATTGTTACAACATGCCCCGTAGCACAATTTTCTACATTTAATTACATTTCGACAAAATTATGTGGCTTAGCGTCAAAATGTGTAAGGAATATCAAAGCTGAATAATTTTTGAGCTATATGCAAAACTAAAAGTTTTAAATAAATTAATAACTGATACGAAAAACCAAATTTTACTAAAGCAATATTTTACATTACTTGGCCAAAACGAAACACGTGCACACATACACTCAGTCCGCTGGCTGAAGGAACAGTGGTTGTGATGATATGATGTCTTATGGTGCAAGAATTAAATTCAGTAAAAAACCTGACGTTAAAGAGTTTAAATTCCGGGTAAAAATTTAGTGTTACAACTTACCCCTGTTACAACAAGCCCCTAGTTCCCCTACATACCTGCCAATATCCTTTTTTTTTCCTTCAATGTAATAACGCCTCTGGCCTTCTTCTGACTTCTCCAGTTGCAAAACTTCGTGTATTCCTTTTCATATAATATTTGATTTTTCTGGAAGCAGGTTATTGGTTACCGCTTCAGCTGCTTCAGCAATATCGTTCGAAACAAACATATCTACTTCTGAAACTGCTTCCAAGTCCATTTCAGCACACCCAAAAATCTCAATTGACAAATTTTTAGCAAACAAACAACATTGCTATCAAAATGAGCGAATTTGTCTCTAAGGTCCAGTTTCGTCAGGTGCTTCTCTCTTGCTTTCAATTTATGTCAAATTCTTTTCGAAATGAAGAATACAACCACATGCCGTCGGTGTTAAAAAAAATTGTGTATGCACCGCAGGATTAAACTATTCCCCCGCAGGATACCAAAAGTTGAGATAACCAATATCATTTAAGCGATTCTATAAACGAAATGATCCGACAATTCAATTTCTGTAAATCCCAGCCCATACAAATACATTTACGCAAACAGATGTTGAGAAAAAGATTGTTTACGCGCGTTATGCCCATGCTATTTATGTAAAAAATAATGCACAATCAACAGCAATAAATGAAAATTATTACAATAAATAATCAAACACAAGCGAATATTAGGTAATCCGATTATGAGTAAGCAATTTTTTAAATCTATATCTATAATAAAGTAAAATTTCCTTGGAAAGAGAAATATGAAGCAGTGCTGCATCGGTGGAAGTGGTAAAATTAATTTGAATTTTTAAAAAGGGTTGCTTAATGCAGCGAAATTTCGTTTTCGTTTCATTTCACAAAATAGAAAATTCAGTTGACTGCTTTCTTGAATTAAGAGCAATTGTTTTAGTGTGGCTTTGCAAATCGAGTTTTTCTTGTTTATGCGGTAGTAATTTTCCTACGACGAAGTTCAACTTAAAGAAGAGAGCGAAGACTAGACTATTCACAAGCTCTCCCTTCGCAACACGTCAGACGGTATGTAAAATTTATGCCTTGAACCTACTAACTATCGAGCTATATTACGCGACTTTATATACTTTCTATAGAACAACTTGAGACGCTTCTTAGAACCAGACAAAAATATCTCGGACACCGATGACATTTTAGCTTGCGACCTTTTTGAAGAACAAATTGTCTAACATTCGCCACAAAACAGAAGACGATAAGTCAGATATTTACTTCGTGTGTGTAAATTATAATAGTCGCCAGTGTGAATAATAAATCTGTTGTTAATGGTACACAAGATTGTCTTGTATTAACGCAGCCTCGATAATCTCATAATCTGGATGGTATAGATCGTGTCCTCTCCACTAATTCTAAATACCCAAATAGGATAAACTTAATCACAAAGCACGACAAAGCCAGATATTTTTGATAACATTGTTTATTTTCATGGAAACACAATTTTTTAAAATCACAGTTGTGTACTTCATAGAGTACGAGTGTTGCGATTTATCATAAATCAATAATTGAGTCTTATCTTACGTGCTATCTTGTTCTTACTTTTTTCGAATTCTTCGGTGTTGTGAAAAAAAAAAAAAATTCACGGCGTCAGTCTTATAGTAGATCTACGGATATGATGCTCAGGAAAGATAGGATACCCATTTGTAGTCCTACACATAACGTCTGTACATGATAAGCATTTTTTAGTTCTTCCGGGCAACCAAACTGAAACGAAAAATGAATTGGTGTTTCACGACTATAGATGCGTATTACCTTGCAACATTATAGCTGGCACGGTTGATTAAGTACCCGCCAGATGTATATCCTGCTATCATCACAAGAATGTACTGATAATCATGAGGTAGGAGTACGGGCAGATGTTTTCGAGGTTGAGCATTACACAACATGATCAATGGAAATATCGCCAGACTTCTGACAACAGAGATCAACACCCATACGATTCCAGGCAAATTCTGAAATAATTTAACTTAAAATACAACTAGATTACATAAATTACATTACAACTTGGACTATGCTTAAAGACTTACCTTAGGTGCGAATTTGAAAGACAGACCCCGTCCAATTAAGCTACAAACAGCAGCAAGCAAGAAAGTAATTGTAGGAACAAAGTATCGGTCTGAAGATAACATTTTTTTTTGATATCACAACATTATCCACAACTTACCATTCCAAGGACCATTTCCTTCTCCCTCCGAAACCACCAAGGCAGTAGGTGACATGTTTGTGGTAAACGTGAACAGGCCCATCATAGCAACACAAGGCCACACCTTTTTAAACAGACGTATTGCTTCTCTAAACCCAACACGTTTATCTTCTTGGCCCTTGCTGTAATTCCTCATATGGTACAAATAAAACTCATTGCGACCTGTTATAAAAATGGTGACTATTAAGGTGGAAGCGATTACAAAAACACCCAAAGAGAAGTACACTAAAGCGCTGTCTTGAACCGAAAGGCCTGTGACTAATGAGAGAACCTGAAGAACTGCAGTAAACGAAGTGGATAATCCGCTTCCAGTGAGGTAAGGTGCTAAATAGTGATGAGGAAAACTGGAAACTGTTGTGTACAAAGTGATGGTGAAGACTGCATTCATGGCTAAAATATAATTTCAGTAGCAAAGTTATAAAGACTTGTTAATAGTGTCATACAATTGATTCCGAACGTAATTATCATCACCATTGCAAAGAATCCCTCTTGCCCTAGAAGTTGTATCAATGAAGAAAAACAGTCTTAAGCTAATTTCATTTACTTACAAGAATCAGTGTCAATTTTGACGAAGGCTGTGAGAACAACAAAGAAAAATAAGATGATGGACATGATTCCAATAAATCTCACTCTGACCGGGATAAATCTACCAAAAAGTAGACCAATGAACAAAAATGCAACTTCAGAAACTTGTAGTGTTATCATTATAGAAGCATTAAACCGGGCTTGCAGATCCGTTCTAAATTCGGAGTCAGTCTCGTTGATGGTTGTATTTCTAAATTTGTACATCCAATACTAAAACAAGAAAATCATTTCAAACATAACGACGGTTGCAGTACTTACTCCGGTGGCAGTATTGAAGAAAGTCCATGGCAAAAGATGTACTAAACCCAAAAAGAAAAACAACAAATAAACACTGTAATATTTGTCTTCAGGAACATTCAAATCTGCCTTTTCATTTTTTTCGGGATCGATCTTGAAGTTGAGGTTCACTTTTGGTTTCTCTTTGATTTCGTTCCCCATGTTTGAAAGAGCGTTTTCAGGATTGTCTCCTTTCAAACACTACGTAATCTACATGATGTTAGTCGTTTTTATTGGTTAGGTGGAAGTCAAATTATCTTGAAGTGTTGTTAATTAAAATAATTGTTATTGAGATTGTGACAGAGATCTCCGATAACTACATATTTAAAGGAAAGTGATTTTTGATTTGTTCCTCACTTCTTGATTGGAACAATTGTTGAATTTTGAACACTTTTTAGATAAAGCGACTTTTTATTATTGAGCTTACTTTGTTCACATGAACATAAGCGGTTCATTGCCTATTTGCGATTGTTGTCATGCAAATTGCCGCATTTTTTATCGTGGTCTATTGTTTTAACATCTCCCTACTAGA
This sequence comes from Zophobas atratus, assembly GCA_022388445.1. Taxonomy (NCBI): domain Eukaryota; kingdom Metazoa; phylum Arthropoda; class Insecta; order Coleoptera; family Tenebrionidae; genus Zophobas; species Zophobas atratus. The sequence continues at coordinate 48,887,353 of CM039445.1, read as the reverse complement.
GATTTTGATTATAGTCTGATGTTACTTTATCTGTTTGTGGATACCATCAATGTGTTTCCAATAAGTACAGGAGTCACGTGTCGAAAGAGAAGCATTGCGAAAATATAAAGTGCCCTGGAATGTAAAAATTCGTAATTATAAAAACGTAAATTTTATGTTATCTTCTTTGTTTTTGTAATTAGATATCAAAGTAAATAGTGTTGTTATTGACGATTTCCTGCTACTAATCGTATTGTTAAATAGTTATAAACAGTTACTTAAACATTTATGAAGTGGTAAATATTTATGATATAGGATGATAATAGTCTACGATGTATCTTCCGAGAATATAGATAATTCATATCTGTCAAAAAATTTAATAACTGAATGATAAAATTTGTCTGAGTGACAGCTGAGAGAATCATTGTGACATGGCCATTATTCTGATAAATGCTTAGAAGCTTTTTCAGAATGTTAAGCAGATTACAAGAACTATGACTTTCCAGTGTAGTTAACTTAGAATACAACCCATGTAAAACCTTCAGGTCTAAGAGTATATAAATGAAATTTTCTGTGTAACACACGCCGTAAACATAATACAGAAGGTTATAAATTGGAAGTCAAATTTTTTTCATTTTTTGAGAAGACAAAATGAATGCGAAATCAGTTATTCACCATAAACCATTTTGTTAACATGTATCTTTGGCTTCGCATCCCTTTTTAAAAAAATAGTTTTCTTGCCGTTTCACATTTTGTAGAACTCAAAAATTCTTAATAAAAATTGGTCCAAAGTTATTTCGACAGAACTTCCCTCGCCCCTGAAATACAATAAGACAAATCCAGCTTTTTCGAAAAATTATAAAATTTGATTATGCGAATTTTATTTATTTTTTTGTGAGAACGAGCGATAGCTTTATATTGCAAAATATTGCTATTCAGGTTTTAATTTTTTCCAAATATTCTGGATGTCTAGGATGAAAATTCACACACCACAAGTGGAGGAGTATCTTATTTTATAAAATTTAGAAAACTTTTTATTATAAATTTTGGGAATGACGCCATCCCATTGGTTGGTTTAACCATCTAACCTAATATACACACAAAATGTGACAATTGGTCCAGTAGGTTCGGAGATTACTTGTCTAATAAAAATGGATACAGACACCAGCCAGACAGACAGACGGACGAAAACAGGAGACCACTTATTTCGTGCTCTAGAAGTCATGACACGTCGAGAGAATATGAAAGCGGCAATTCGGCCGATGGATTCGATTACGATAATTCCTTAGCTTACCCTCGGGAAGTAAAAATTATCAGTACCTCGACGAATAATGATAAAATAGGTACCAACTTTTAGTAGTGTCACTTGCTTACGTGTAAAGACTGGGTATTATTAAAAATCGAAGAATTATTGTTATATGCATCTAGATTAGCTTTGCTTTGATTTTAGAGTGAAATTAATAAGTAATACAAAATTTCACTCCTATGTCGTTATACAATTGTATTTTTCTACAGTGCACCAAAGGTTGTTGAAATATTTAAATGCAAAACAAATTGTTCACTTTTTCAAAAAGTAAATCGTTGCATGAAAGAATTTTGGATTTTCCGATACCCTAAATTAAAATTATTTCTACCGTTGACCTACTTACAAAAGTTTTTGTTAGTGTCATTGTCTAGGAAGGGTTACTTGTCAAAAACGTGACCTAATCAGCGTGATTGGGAAACAACAATCTCTATTCACGCTGATGTGTTCAAAAAATCACGATATCGTTGACTAAATGTGCAACGTAGTACTTTTAGAAAAAATGACGTGTAAACACTTTAGTACTAAACATCTCGAGTTCAGCAACTGGGTACCTGGATACCGCTGCAGTTTACGCATACCTTTCTTAGGCCGTGCGAAAGATTCGCCGCAGTTTACATGTAGGGATTAAAATATTTTCCCCCTGTTGCAATTTACGTTTGTCAAACTGTAACAGGGTGATTTTGTAACATTGAACTAAAACCACACCAACAAAAAAAGTAGATGAGGAATTAGAAAATGACCGCCACCAGAATTCATACAGTAATAAACTCACAGTACCATCAATCGTTTTTCTGTCAAGCGACACTTTAATTGTTTACCCTTAACAATTTAACATTCGTAGACTCATTTGGTGCCTACTGTTGCAAGTTTAGTGTCAGTCTCAGTTTAATTATTCACCTTAACTAGTGTAGGGATGGTGACTGCATATTATATAGTCAGATTCGTAAAGTCAGACATTTGTAGTGTCGAGAGTCAGATAAAGTAAAAGAAAGCGACACAATTGGCTCGTAAAAACTTCCTAGTGCATTTCTACTTATACCACAGTGTTTTACAGAATCGACAGTTTTAATTAATTTCAATTTTTACTTCCCTACTCTTACGTTTTCTCGACGTTATATGACCTCTAGAGTACCAAGAAATAGCTCTGCTGTTTCCGTCAGTCAGTCTGTCTGTCTGTCTGTCCGTCCGTCTGTCGGTCGTCCCGATTTTTATTAGACAAATAATTTCCGAAAGTACTGGGCCGATTGTCGTAAAATTTTGTATTTATATTAGGAATATGACGTAGATGCTAAAACGCTAACCAAAATTTGTCTAATCATTCCCACCAATAATTGTATAAAATATGCGAATGTTTTGAAATCTTGCAGATGTTTTAAAGTTATGATAAGCATGATAAATTTTTAATCAAAATATAAATATGATTATTGATGAGTCTACACTTGTGATTTATCTTTCCATACACATTTTTATGGATATGCTTATGCAGGATGACTTAAAAAAATTAATGAATTGTGCGTGAGTTTATTTTATTAATTTAACTTAAGCACGGTAAGTTTTTGATCAAAATGTATTTGCTCATTCCCCTAAAAAATTGATGACGTCACCTCAAAACATTGCTGAATAAATCTTACCTTAAATGTGCAAAATGTGATGAGTCTACATATACTTGTTTGTGATTTATCACTGTATTAATATTTTTTAGATTTGTTTATACAGGTGGTTAAAAAAAATTAATGACCGAGTGAATTTATTTTATTGATTAAATCAGGAACGGCTCACTCCATTTTCGAAAAAAATTTTGGGAATACAATACTATTATTTTTAGTATTACACTGCATCAATCCAAGTTGATATACGTATCCTTCCAAAAATGTTGATGACGTCATTATAAAATTGTCTAATGAAAAAACTCAATGCAAAAATGATGTTTCATTGTACTTTCGGTACGAGGGAAGTTCTGTCAAAATAACTTTAGACCAATTTTTTTCATTATAGCTGCATCAAAATCCTGGATTAAAACACGCAGATACATGCATAATCAGGTCTTTAAAACACTATTCGATTAAAGTTGCTTAGGTAGCCAAGAAATATTTGAAGGTCAATAAGAGACAACTAGCACTAATTTTATTTAAATAAATATAAATATTACAATAACCATTGTTTAAAATTTGGAACCCCGGAGCTTTAAGCTTATTATTATTTGTTAATTCGGAAGTAGTGACTTCTTCATTACCACTGTTTGATTCAACAACTGATCCATCCATCCACGCTCATTCTGCTATCTGTCATGATTGTTCCAGCACTCCGTCTAAAAACATAACCGGTGTAATTCATAGTCTCTGGGAGATTTAAGAAGCGCGCCATAGGAAAAGGACATTTTCCAAAATTATTAATTTTAACGGCGTGCTTCGTGCATTTTCCTTTGTCATACCTCAAGAACTTTGCAGTCATATTTTCTGAACTTAGTAAGTGATATTTGTTGAATAACTTGATATACAATACCCAAATTCATCAATAACAGCAAATTTTGGTCCTTTTTCCGTTTTAGTTGAATGGATGGGGATTAATAAAGCAGAATCCTCTCTCTTGATCTCAAACTTGCGCAGCTCACACAATTCATATCTTCTTCATGAACCAAATATACCAGCAATAGCTGCAACCTGAAAACAGTCTGCATTGATAAAAGACTTGTGCAGGTTTTATAAGTCAATAGTTATCTTCAAAAACAAGAACTTACCAACATAAAATATACGTAACTTTTCCTGTGAAAATACCAACAAGAGAATTGTTAAAATTTGTTTTTCCTTGAGGACAAATATCCTGAAAGATCACCGTGCGTTATTAAGTAGACTTTCTAAATTTACTGTCAACTAAAAGAATTGATTTGGATCCTTCAGTTCTTGTATGTATAATTTAGTGTGTATTTATTATCCTTTACTTTTGTTGGAATTCGACTGTATATTGCGTAGATAATATAAATATTTCCCACCTTCAAATGTGTCAAAAATTTACCGGTATGTATTTACATTTCAAGAGATTGCTTATTGTATTATTAATGTCTTTTTTCTACGTCTTAATTTTAAATATTGTATTTTTCCGTTTTGTATATTTCCGTTCTCCGACAATTTATAGAAGATTCTAAAATTCTAACTAATTTTTCTGTATTTTGATGAAGTAAATCTCCAATTTGTCAATAACTGATTCATAGATATCTTGTTATTACTAAGGTTATAAAGTCCAATTTTAATTCCGAGTAGACAGACACAAATGGAATTTTTTCATCAGCTTGTTGAAATTTATAAATTATTATTCTATGCACTTAATACATAAGTGCTCAAACATTCTCAGATTTTCTTATCTTGGTAAAACACCACTATTAGCTGATGTCTATCAATATTTATTTGAATTTGTTGTTTTTGTAATTTTCTTTAATGCTTTGATTTCTCAACATATTTTAAAACCACATTAATAATCTTCTTGTTCTTATCGTGCCATCTCCAACCGGAGCATGGCAATCATGGCGGTTATTCTCACTTTAGATATCGCAGCTCTAAACAAGTCTGATGATGTGGATCGCAACCATTCACGTAGATTTTTTTTACCCATGAAGTTCTTTTCCTTCCTGCATCGACATAATATGGCCCAGATATTCCAGCTTTCTTTTTTGTATGTGATATACAAGTTTTTTTTCTTTCCCCATTCTCTGCAAGACTGTCTCGTTGGTAACTAACTTTATCTGTCCACGGTATTTTCAGCAAACGTCTATACATCCAAAGCTCGAAGACATTGTTTTTTTATGTTCACTTTTTTCAGTGTCCAGGTTTTCGCGCCATGCAACAGTATTGAGAAGATGTAGCATCGAATTTTTTTGATAAATACTGATCGAACTATCTATATTCTTTTGTTGATGTTGGTTGTGTGGTGATTTTCTTCTGATTCACTGTCGTTTCTAAGTAAAGTTTAGGAAATATCGTTGTACCCTTTAAAATTTTATTGACAATAACGAGACGGACAGTAGTACAGTAGCAAGAGATACTTACAACTTAAAGCTGTCGCGTGGCGGTAATCCGCAGATGTTAGAAAGCAGAATAATACAGGTCCGAATAGGGACCATCGTCACTCACGAACGAAAATGAGCATTAATTTACGAGTACAACTACCTGCTAAATGATCTCCGACAAATTCGGGTTGAACTGGTGTGAACCATAAATACATATTTCTTACCATTGTATTACTGTCCGCCTCGGTAGTGTCAATAAAATTTTATAGGGTACAACGATATTTCGTAAACACTTCTTATATTTGTTAACTCTTTCAATTGTGCGATCGATTTTCAAGTGTATTTGTCTACGTTTTGGTTTTTTTGGTATTAAATAAGTCAAGTAGTAGGGAAACGAGGGGCTTGTTGTAACAGTTTTTAGGAAAACGAATATAATTTGGTATCTATTAGCTGTTTGACCATTATAAAAGTATCTATCGGTAGTCTAACTATTCCCCTATTGGACTGAACAGGCAAAAGGTCAAAATTGTTCATCTTCACTTCACACCAGGCATTTTCTTAAAAAAAGTGCACTGTTACAACTTGCCCCGTGTTTGGGGTTAGTTGTAACAGCCATGAGGCAGGTAGTACCAGTAAAAATAAGCTGATGTTGATACATATTTAGACTTTATTTTTCAAAAATCAACACAACACTTCATTATATACAATTTTTTTTCAGTAAAACTGAACTAAACTTTTAGAAGAAGAGTCAACATTAAAAATTTGAGTTTTGTCTTCCTTTTTCTTAATATATCTGGAAACCGATATATGGCATAGGTCAAAATTTTCGCTCGCTTTTCGTATGCTAGGTAAGAGATTTGTAGAAGTGAATTTGGGACAAGTTGTAACATGTTACAACTTGCCCCAAGCGTATTGTTACAACATGCCCCGTAGTACAATTTTCTACATTTAATTACATTTCGACAAAATTATGTGGCTTAGCTTCAAAATGTGTAAGGGATATTAAAACTGAGTAATTTTTGAGCTACCTGCAAAACTAAACGTTTTAAATTAATTAATAACTGATACGAAAAACCAAATTTTACTAAAGCAATATTTTACATTACTTGGCCAAAACGAGACACGTGCACACATCCACTCACTGCGTTGGCTGAAGGAACAGTGGTTGTGATGACATGATGTCTTATGGTGCAAGAATTAAATTCAGTAAAAAACCTGACGTTAAAGAGTTTAAATTCTGGGTAAAAATTTAGTGTTACAACTTACCCCTGTTACAACAAGCCCCTAGTTCCCCTACTTGAATTTGGTCTCCGTCTATTAGCTTAATCACATCTATAGGATCTTGATTTGGACCCATTACCTTGTTTTCTTTAAACTTTTTTAATGCGAATTCTAGTTCTTGGGGAGTAATTAGAAGTTTGTCTGTCATGAATTGGTCTTGGTATCGTCTACGTCGGATCTTGCATCGTTCAGTTTAGCTGCGAGGTCTATTATTTTTCTGCAATTTTCCGAATTGAGTTATTAATTGTGTTGTTTTAGGAACATCAAACTTCATATCGAACTATAATATTTAAAGACGATGAAACTGTAAATAAATTGTAGCCCTTTGATCAGCGCTAAACAATAGTTTAAATATATGAGTTATTGCTTTGGTTAAAGCGAAGACAAATGGAATAAGTCCTTGAGGGTATCTATACACCTAATATACAAATAAAAGTTTTTTTTCAATTATTTTAATTTTTCTTGGACAACATTAAATAAAGAGCTGCCATATTTTGGTTCTGCAGTTCTCTATATTGTGTGTTAAAATTGGATAAAATTCATCTAGACACGAAAAAGGGGGACTTACATGTTCGATATGACCAAGAAATTCTTACGAAGCAAAACATTTATAAATCATCTTTACTGAACAATAAAATATTCTTATGGAATTTCAGGTCTCCCATACTGTATAATAAGTTTAATAAGTGGGGCGTATTTCATTTGAAGAAGGAGGACCAACCATATTTATTTATTAATATGCAGGAGAAACATTTTTTGATAACCGAATTGTAACTAGAAGTTTACAACCTGCATGACCCACACGATCTCCTGATTTAACACCGCTTGATTTTTCTTTATTTGGTTAGTTGAAAAATGAAGTTTTTAAAAGAAGAATGGATTATATGGACGAACTGTAGGGAGAAATTATTAATGCTGTAATAGTATTTTGAGAATAAACGTAAAAAGGTTAGGTTTCTTGTTACTTTTTTAAATTTTATTTATTAAAACAAAACTCAAATTCATCAAGGTTTTTAATAATGGAAGTAGTTTTAAGGTTCTAAGTGAAGAGATAACTAACCGCCGCAACATCAAAGCAGGATAATACGTAATTTAGAAGCACACCGGGCTCTATAGTAACAAAGTGATAAGAGAACTTCTCAAAAGGAACGTAAACTCTTGAGAGACAATAAGTTATGGATGCAATCGATTTTAGTAATTAAAGCTGAAGGAACCGTTAGGGGCGGTTTATAACAGGTGAATTAAACATTTAACTCAAATTAAAATCGAGTGTGCAATTACACCGAGAAACTAAGAATTTAATTGGTTGAAAGTGATCACGTGATCTTTTAACCACGCACCTAATTAAGTTAATGGCGTGATTAATAAGTGTTATTATCAGTAGAAAATAATTTCGAAACATGCTGCGCAAATAAAAAAAATGGCAATTTTTGGACATAAGCATAGAAAAATATTTATAAACATGCGTATATCGCACAATTTATAATCGAATCAGCTTGAACTAATTCATTTTAAACAAAAACATTTTACTACACTATTACATAAACATATTCTCTTACCTACTTTACTGCAGCGAAAAAGTCCGTAGCATCAAGTGCACCACTTCACAGAAAATAGAATACAACAGTTAAATCTTAACCCTACAAATTACTAAATCTGACACTTTGTTCTTAATACTCGATTTTTAATTTCGAAGTTGGTATGAATGTTACGATTGAATGTGTAATTTTTGTAGTACTAAGATTTTTTTTTAATGCGATCATACTTATGGGTGATTCTGTAGGTATAACATGTATGAACAAGTTAAATTATCTGAAGTACTCAGATTATTATTATTATTATTTATTGCAAGGGCTGTCTAGTCTACAACATATGTCGCCTAGTCATCTACATTGACTTGCGAATTTTTGTTTGGAATTTAAAGATTCTGAGATATTAAAATTTTTTTAATTAACAATCGAAATGATTTTTATTACACTTTATCTTGTTGTATTGTTTTACAATCTAATTGGATCTTAATGATTTTCAAGAGTTTTATTAAAAAAAAATTCCATTGGAGATATACCAGTAATGTAAACAATGGTTCGGGTGAGACATTTTTACTGCAATATCTTCACGTGTATATGTTTGAATTCAAAAAAGGACTTGTTGTAACTGATATGAGAAGGATGTTTTTCCTAATTTTAAAGTTCTTAGTTCCCGTGAGTCTAAGGTCCAGTTGTCGAAAGGTTAATTTAATATTTTCTACACTAAATATGTAGAATATGAAAAAGTAGATATCTCCTTTCCTACTCATGTGTCTGTCTATCGTCTATCTTACGCTGATTATGTTAGATATTATCCATTCACGATCTTTATATAGTAGGGTTGGCCATGAAAATCTAGTGAGTTTGTTTGTATTCGATGCAGAAGAATAAAAATTCCCTGAACTTTTTTCTTTAGGTTATGTTTTATTAAATTAAACGTTAAAAAATATGCCAGAAATATAAACATTGTTATAATAATAATACTAATAATAATAATAATGTATATTCGTGCCCAAACTGTACAGTTTTACATTCGTCAGAAAATAACATCTAAAACTAACACAACTTATATAGACATAAACACAAAAAAAAACATATACAAAAATTACGAATATTACAATCAATGTCGATTTAAATACTCCTCATAATCATAGTAAACACCGTTTAACAAGAGTTGTTTAACTTCCTTCTTAAATTTGACAAGATTGAAATTTTTTATATCATCCGGCAAATAGTTATAAAATTTTATACCAAAGTACCTGTGAGCTGTCTGCGTTCTCGTTAGGCGAATACTCTTGAAACACAGTTTATCCCTAGTCCTAGTATTATATGCATGGAAATCCCCAAATTTGTCAAAGATATGGATGTTTTGTTTTATATAGAGTGAACATTCATAAATAAATCGTGCCGGAAATGTCAAAATATTTAATTCCCTAAAAGCAGGGCGGCAATCAGCTCTATATGGTAGACCCGCAACAATCCGAATTGCTCTCCTTTGAATGGAGAATAGATAATGCCTGCAAGATGCGTGACCCCATATTAAGATTCCATAGCGCAGGAAGCATTGAATGAGGGAACTAAAAGCGATTTTTAGAACTTCTTGTGACACTTGATTCGCAAGGCTTCTAAGCATAAATGTATTTTTGCTAAGTTGTTTCGCTAATACGACACCACGTTCTTTCCAAAGCAATTTGTCATCAATCGTGATTCCCAAGAATCTCGTAGTTGTTTGAATAATTGGTAACAGTGTTAGACTAGCTAGATTTGGTGACTTTTTTAGGGAAAACAACATGTTGACACTTTTCCCCTCATTCAGTGCAAGCCCGTTACTACAAAGCCAGTCAGAAGCCTTTGATATCGCTCTCTCATTTCTGGTCAGGATTTTATAGCAGTTTTTGTCGGTAGTACTAATTGTTGTATCGTCTGCAAAAAGAATTACATTATTTTCGTTTAGTTCTATGGGAAAGTCAATAAAGAATATTAGAAATAACAAAGGTCCCAGTACCGACCCCTGAGGAACCCCACGGCTGACAAGAAGATCAGACGATGTTGCTCCTTTAAGGCTAACTCTCTGAAAGCGTTGAGTTAAGAAAGAATTGATAATTCTGCAACTATCTGGATGAATGTAATATACGTATAATTTACGAATAAGAGTCTCATGTGATACAAGATCAAAAGCTTTCGTTAAGTCCAGGTATGTTGCAATGCAGTAATTACCACTTTCAAAAACTTCCGAAATTTGATCTATAAAACTTAGTAATGCGTCAGATATTGAGCACCCTTTACAGAATCCAAATTGGTTTTTAACTAGAATTTTGTTGTCTTCAAAAAATTTCGTTAATTGTATACATAACACTTTCTCTAAAATTTTCGAAAAGACAGGTAATAGGGATAGTCTATAGTTAGGTACTCTTGTCATTTATTTCACCTTTTTTGAACACTGGAATGACAATCCCTGTTTTCAAGCATTTAGGAAAAGTTTTGTTTTGTATGCATAGATTTATTAATTTGGTGAGTGGCTTAATGATGACATCTTTCACATTTTTTATTAATTCCATGCTGAAGCCATATATGTCTCTAGATTTACTCGACTTCTCGATGAATTTGTAATAACATCTCGCACACAGCTCTCAGAAACTTCAGTAAAACGAAAATACATGGTAACATTATTACAAACATTATTACACATCAATCCTCTAGGATCATATTTGGGGTCAGGTACATTTTCTAGTATATCATTGGCGACATTATTAAAATAATTGTTAAAGACATCAGGTGAGATATCTTTGTCTAAATTTTTATAATTATTTTTATTTCGTTTACTGTTTATTACGTCCCACATAGCCTTAGACTATTTACTGCAGTACCTATATATTTATTATTCGCTTCACGTTTTGCTTTCTCTATGCTTTTGCGATACATATTTCTATACAATGTTTTATATTCTTTAATTAAATTATTTTTTGTACATATGTACAAATCGTCTAGGAATAACAAATTACTTCGCATGATTTGTAACTCATAGTTAAACCACTTAACCATAGCTCGGTTATCACAATTATTATTACCTTTGAGTATGTTTTTTTTTTTTGGAAAACATTATATATTCAGCATAGATTACATCAATAAAATTTTTAAATTTGCTATTAATATTTATATTATCTAGAGTTATAAAGGTCCAGTTGAAGTTCTCCAGGTTATTAAAAAACATAGTTTTACCCAAGCCTTTAAAAGGGCGAAACGATTTAGAAACTTTTTTACTTTTGTTTAATAAGTTTGTCTCAGTTATAATTTGTAGACTAAGAGCGCTATGGTCAGATATACCTGCATTAAGATTAGTTACCCTAACTAGTGACATATCTAGATTTGTGAAAATGTTATCGAAGCCATTTCCTAATCTAGTAGGAAAATTAACATGCGGCCTTAAGCCGTGACTGAGCAGCAAGTTAGTTAAGTTACGAGTATCTTCATTTGGTACAGCAAAGATGAGTTAAAGTCACCACCAATAAGTAAACTTTTCCTATTGTCATATAATAAATCCAACACTTGATTCAAAATTATCAGGAAATCAGAGTGCTTACCAGAGGGACTTCTATATATGGAAAGAACACTCAAATTTAATGTAGGGATAAACACAGCCGACATTTCGCATACTTTTTCCTGCGACAAGTTGGTGACTTCAGGGATGTTATTGCAAATAAGGGAGTTGTGAGTGAGAATCAGCGATCCTCCATATCCATAGGTCCTAGCAAAGTATGAAGACAGATTGTATTGATTTATAGTAAGAGATTCACACTCTTGTTTTAACAGCCAGTGTTCACTAATACACAGCAAAAAAATATTGTATTCTTCATGAGAAGGGATTCAAGCAGATCCATTTTATTCCTAATTGATTCGATGTTGAAGAACAAAATTTCAGTCAACTTTAACACGGGTACTTCACGGCTATCTTGTAATTCTTGAGTTACTTGTTTACTACTAGTTTGGGACGAACATGAAGAGAACGTAAGATAAGGTTTAATGCTAGAATTGGTTGATCACTTTTTCAACTAATTTGGATTACATTCCTCCTGATGACAATGAGGTTCTGGTGTCAAATTTTGGTTTACCCTGGTGAAAAAACCTGTAGCGTTGGACTTTGACATTTGAAGGCCAAAATTCTGGACTGTACAGTTGTTTCACGATAATGTCATCATAGTCCGTGTTGACACGAAAGGATTTATACACACCTTTAGAGTCCAATTTAAAGATCTGAAACTTTTGGTCGGGAAGCTTTTTATTGAGATATGATGCCACTTTCGCCTCGGTGGTGTTCTTATTACACCTGAATAAATGTAACCATAACTGTGGCTTGGGTCCGCCGAAATCTGAGTCCGTAACTTCATTGTTTGCACATCCTGTCACTATTTTTCTTGATTTAGCGGAATTTTTGCTGTTCTTTACACCGTTGTTTTCTAAGGTATTTTTGTGGGGCAGAGTATCATCATTGTAGATAACCGTCTCGGTGGAGACATTAGAATTGTCCAAGGACAAATATTCATCATCACATCGTCTTTTATTAAATTTCATGGTGATTTCCTTCGTTAGCTGATTATTTGCTGTTCTTAATTCGTTCACCTGTTCTTCTAGGGCAGCGATTTTATCGAGAAGATTTTTCGTAGCTTATTCGACGATTTTTTTAATAAAGTGTTTTAAACTTTCACAGTTTACGTCACACAAGACATCACTTTTAGCTTTAGCACCATCTCGTGTCATGTTGAAGCTTAAATTTTGGTTAAGATTACTTATTTTCAGAGCGAGGAGTCAGGAGACAGCGACACACGTTGCCGATACTACTTTCAGTTTTCAGTAGCAATGACCAAGTTAACTGTATCCATTCTTAGAAAGCATAAAACTTTACGCTATTTAAAACAGTTATTCGGCTTTTTGTAAGTGTTTATTTCATATGTAAGGAACAAACACTAAAATTTCACTTAAACATTGTTTTTATATGAATGGGGGTTCTACATACGACTATTGTCGCATGCCACATTTAGCATGTCATCTTTAATTGTCAATCATCAGTTCGTTCTACTCGCCCACTCTTCTTAGAAATGGAAATTTCGACCTTTGTAAACACACTATTTCCATATCTTCCAACTTCTTTTTTCACTTTTCTAAGATTACTAAAACGGTTGGTAAAATACAACACCTTGCTCTAGTGCTTTAATGGGTTTAGCTCTTCTGAAACATTTTTCCGGCCTTAAATTGAATGATTTATCTATATAGCTATGACTAATGCTTATGTAAGTGCTCTTTATTTGCTTTTAATCAGTACTTCCAAACGCTTATTAAAAATAACGTTACTATACGCCTTCTCCAGGTCCATGAAAGTTACAAAAAAAAAATGAAAATGCTTAAAATTTGGTGCAAAGTAACAAAGTGGTTGATCTAACTAAAATTATACTTATTTTGTTGTACGTCAGGTAGTTTTTCACATAGGTACTACTTTGGTAAATTTAGAACGAAAGATGCGTAAAAATATCACCCCCCCCGACAAGCTACAATTCACTGTATTTCCATTGTTTCCCTATGAAAATCTGTATCATCACCGTCATTTTCAAATTCAAATTCTGAATCAGATTCACCTAGCGAAATAACGAAAGGAGGTATAGATTCGTACGAAAGATTTCCCATATTTTTTTCCCAATCTGCCAAACTAAGTTTTTCACAATGTTTACAAAAATTTTGCCACATGCTTGGAGTACATTTAGAAAGCGCCTCAAGCCATAAATTCTCCACCCTATTTTTTAATGAAGGTTGAGAATTTATATGCTTGTTGTAATAGTTCTTATAAAATCCCCACGCCATTTCATTTGGATTAAATTGCCAATGGTACGGAGGTAATCTAAGAACTTCATGGCCACACTTTCTCTTAATGTCTCGTCTACCAAATATCTTTTTCTTCTATTGTTTCTGAAGGGTTTAATTAAATCCCACAACTGTTTCTTCGAAAATTTTTTGTCAAATTCAACACTAAGTTTAAAGAACCATTCCTGAATTTCACATTTTTTACTAGAAAAAGTGGGTGCTTTATCCAACTGAACCCAATGATACGGTGCATTGTCTAAAACCACCACACATTTTTGGTTCAACTTTGTCAAAGCAGGAATGAGCTGATTAACTTTTGAATTTAAAAAGTTGTTACAACCATCCAAAAACCCCGTTGAACAACCCGCGTGGAGAATAGTAAACCTTGATCCTTCACTTTTAATTTTGGTGGGATTGCTTTTTAGATCAGTATCGTGCACCCAGCGACGAATGGACGAACCATTTTGATAGATCCATGTTTCATCCAAATATACCAAAGTCAAATTTTCACAAGAATTTAGAAACTGTAAATATGTTCTCAAAAAAGTAATTTTGGCTGCAACGACATGTTTTTGTTCACATAGAATTTTGCGACCATTTACTTCCCTGTGTTTATAACCCATTGACTTAAGAATTTTGTAAAATGTGGTTCGCCCCCCTTTAAATTCCAACTGTTTCCTAGAATATGCCAAAAGAGTATCTCCAGTGAAATATTCGTTTTTTTCATTAAGTTCTGAAATTTGTCGTTGCAGGTCTTTCCGAAACATATAATTTGTAAATAAATCCGTTGGTTTTCGCTTTCCAGATAGTGATGTTTTTAAATTTTGGTCCCCTGTTGATAAAATTTTCGCCAAAGTTGATGTTCCCACGTATGACAAAAAAAATTAAAACATATTTCACAGCGTATTTTTACATTACAGAAAATATGTTCGAGACCCTCATAGTTACTTTTTCGAAAGCAAGATCGGGCCTGTTTTTTCGAAACTGCAAAAAACATCTTTTTATTGCAATTTTTTGTTGCAGTAAAACTATTTTAGGCATTTTCTTTTTAAATAATGTCGCAATGATCTGTGAATCTGTCACAATCCCAAATTATCTATGCTGACAAAATTAAAACATTTGTTTGCTTGATTAAAAAATTGCGTCTAATAATTCTGATCTAATAAATGAAGTAGAAAAGTGGCAATCGAAAAAATGTCAAAGCCTACTTTACTATATAAAGATCGTGAATGGATAATAAGTAATTTCCGAAACTACTGAAAGATTTTGACGATTCTTCAAAATTTTGCGAAATCAATTTACTTCAAAATTATTCTGTTCGTCATATAAGTTGTAGAATTAATTATAAACAAGCTGCTCTCTCTTGTAAATACAGCACAAATTTAATAATATCGTCATTCGGCTGAATGTCCTTGGGAATAATTTGCAATCATTGAATGAAATGATCTGCGACAATGAATTACGTAATTAAGAATTACGAGAGCTCCTTTTTTAAAGGAGAACTACTACACATCATTTCCATACTCAACTTGTTGACACTAGTGGGTGGTACAAAAATAAATCAGTTTTAATAAAAATTATGTAAATATTTTTACACATCGCAAAATCATGTCGCAAAACCAGAAATTGATGTTATCGCAATTTTAAAATCCGTAAAATACTCCACGATTTGTGTTTCCAATAAATTTATTTCATGTTAAAAAATTATTTACACAGATATACACACTGTTCTACTAAATCTGTCAAAACGAATAATTTGCAAATATCGCAACCTACATTTTCAAATCCGTTTCATTTCGCAACTTGTTGCATCAATTTCCTGCGTCCCCTTCTACAAAAATGTCATATGCATAATGTGCGAAACGCCGATCTAGATAGGCGCGAGTTCCGTTTGATCTAAACTGTAGTTCTGGTGCAAATTTTTTAAAAGGGTACATTCATTACATGCGAAACTCACCCGCATTACTGATGTTAGTGGCTTGTTGATTAATGGGTACTAATTAGTGGTAAAAGGGAAGTGTGAAACTGTAGGGCGAAGAATGGTCTTGCACCCTTATCCGTTCTGTATGCTATGCCATTAGGCGGATCAGCAGAATGTAGACGTTTTCAGATTTTGTGGTCGCTAGCGTCCATGAATTGTAATATTGTTAATGGGGTGCCGGGTCTCTTGGACAAATAGTTGGCATTATTTGTTAAAGTTGCCTCTTTGTATCCTTACATACGATATCAAGTGGCTTTGATGGTGTTGATCATGGGTTTTTTAGTATGTATGGAGACGAGCGGTGGTGATTCATCATCAGCGAACAGAGAAAATCTTGGATGCGGCACCGGAAGTCTCAATGACGGAATCCAGAACAACCTCGAAAGCGGCGTTCGCGAATTCTCTACAAGAACGCATCGCGGTTTAGATAGGGTTTGTTAATCATTTTAGAACACTTATTCGAAGTAAGTAGATAAGAGACACCGATGAAGATATCAGCATTGCGACTAAATACGTTCTATATTGAGGATTTGAGATGACTCTAAGGATGAGGATTTTTTTACGAATTAAAATTAAACATCGCCCTCTGTGCACATTAATCATTTTAAATATGACGCCCGCGACCAAGTATTTCAGCAGTTTGAGACGGAATTTATTGACATATACTCTTTTTGAAAATGAACCCTCGTCGACTGGAATCCCATATACCGCTGGTTTCAGGCATCGCCACTATTTAATAGCCGTTATCCAACGCAATCGTGCTGAGGAGGAGCAGATGTATTATTAATAAAGTCGATTACGAAACTGACAAAAATCATTTAATTTCTGTTTACAAATATTTAATTACTTAACAGTACTTAAAATATAGCATTAATTTATATCGTAGCATCGCACGAAACGGTAACGATTTTGTTAAAGAATACACTCTCTGCGTTGCAATCTAAATGATCGTTAAGATTTATTTTCCCTGCTTAACGAGATTGGTGGAAGATTCACGCTATCACGACTACGTTGTTAATCGGATGAAGTGTGAGGAAAAATTACATACTTATGTTAATTCTGGAAGAAATTAATCACTAATGTATTTTTGAAATGTTGCCAGCTATAATAGCCTTGAAATTGCGTATTTTCTAAATTACAATTATTACCAAAAGCACTTTCTTTCAAGCGGGTTATCACTCGTTTATTAGCGGTATGCAGGTTATTGTGGCAATTACATAGTCTCCTGACTCGTTTATATTTATGAACATGCTGTTTCTGTAATAAAAAACAGTAATTATTGAACTGCTTCCATTAAGTATATTGCATCGACTGTTACGTACTCATAATTTGGTATAAAGCCGTCGAATGTAAACAGAATAAACCTAGTAAAGCGTCTAACTTATAACCCGTTATCTCATAGGCGACAGATCGAGATTTCCCTTGTCGTGTATTTTCTGAATATATTTATGACTTTTTTTGTTTGCTGTCGAATTAGAGACTTGATAATGAATAGAGACACCGTTTTCATAGAGAAAATTTAAATGAATAGGAATATTCATTGTGTAGTATTGTGTACACTATAGGTAGTATTTTCTTGATTTATATGTGGGATTAAGTAAATCTGTCGTAATAATGACGTGCATTTTGTGTTATTACTATTTCTATTTCACAATAATGTTAACGGTAAAATTATGTGTGTGTGTGTGTGTGAGAAATATATTACATATTTTGCTCTGGAATTTAAAAAGCATATTTTAAGGTTAATAGTTTGGAAAGGCAGCGAAATTAGAAATTTAAATGATTTTTGGTCACTGTATTCAACAAGAAAAAACCCCAAAAGGACGTTGCATACTTATTTGAAAACAAAAACAAAAATCTTATTCTTGTTCAGAGCGGATTTAATATTAATAGCCTCAATAAATAATATATTATAGAACGATCATTTAATAGCCGTTAAATGAGAGTTGTATACACTATTTCTTCTACGACCAATTACAATAATTAAAGACCTTTATTTTAAAATTTATTATATTCATAAATTACAACTAGAAATACCAAAGGAAATAAACGAACTGAAATATCAAAACATTTAAAGGTTAACAGTAACAAAGAAATGTTAATTTTTTGCATGTGCAATTCTGTAATATTATAAGTGGATGTTGTTGACGTTCGTTGTACTCAATTGAATCCAAAATTTTGATTGATCACGTTCACTTTACTTTGAATTGATTCATCCATGTATGTTGTTGATTTCCATTCGCCGTGACGTTTTAATAAAATTATATCACCACCAACGTCAATTAGTGTTTTCGCAAAACTGCGACGAAAGCAGTGTCCGGTATATAGACTTTCAGAAAGTGGCAATCTCTTTTCCCATATTTCCAAATTTATTTCTACCTACGTTTTGTATGATGCATTTACAGTTGACATGCTTGATTAAAAAAAAGGGGTTACACAATTTTCTGGGCGAAGATTTATGTACATTTTACACATTTCGTCATAATTTCCTATAACGGAAAATTTTCGTGTTGTTTTGGTTTTAATATCTCTAATTGTGACTAGAAAGAGATAACTGAAAATTCGAAAATTTAAAAATTCCGAAAATTGAAAAATTGAAATATGTATAGAAGAATTGAAAACTCGAGAAATCGAAAAAACAATTTTAAAAATTGAAAAGGTAATATATCGAAAAAATTCAGAAATCGAAGTGTAAAATAGTCGAAAAATTGAAAAATCTAAAGTTCAAAAAACGAAAAATTGAAAATTCAAAACGTAAAAAATCGAGAAATCGAAAAATCCAGAACTCGAAAGATCGCAATACTAAAAAATCCCAAAACTGAAATATCGAAAAATTGAAAAAATTGAAGAATCGAAAAACTGAAAAATCGCAAAATAGAACAAAATATCCAAAAATTGGGGATTTAAAAAGCGCAAAAATTGGGAAACCGAAAAATCAAAAAAGCAAAGTCGAAAAATCGAAAACCTGAAAAATGGAAAAATTGAAGGACTGAAAAATCGAAACTTTAGGAAGTCGAGAAATTGGAAAATCAAAAAATACATAAATTCATTGAGAAATCGGAAAACTGAAAATTCAGAAACGTCAAGATTTGAAAAATTAAAAAATATTGAAGAACTGAAAAATCGAAAAATCTAAAATTTAAAACACTGAAAAATTAAAATTTCGTAAAATTGAAAAATGGAGAAATCGACATCATCAAAAAATCAAAAAAATAAAAATTCGAAAATCTAAAATTTAAAAATCGAAAATTTGAAAAATCAACAAATCGAAAAATCGAAACACGAAAATTTAAAAAAAAATGGAAAACTGAAAAATCGTATAATTGGAAACTCGAAACATCGAAAGCCGAAAGTAAAATATCGAAAAATCGAAACGTCGAAACATTCAAAAACTGAGACGTGGAGAAGTGGAGGAGTCGAAAAGTCCAGAAGTCGAAAAATCGAAAAATTGAGAAACCAAAATAGGCGAAAATCGAAAAATCGAAAAGTTGAAAATTGAAAAATTGATAAATCGAGATCCCAAAAAATTGAAAAATCGAAGATTTAAAAATTCGGAAAATTGAAAAATCTAGAATTTTTAAATTGAAAAAATTAAAAATCGAATGGTTGTAAATTGGGAAATCGAAATATAAAACAGTCAAAAAAATGAAAAATCCAAAGTTTAAAAACCGGAAATCTGAAAATCCGAAAAATGAAAATCGAAAAAACCACAATTCGAAAGATCGAAGTCGAAGAAACAAAATACTGGAAAATCCCAAAACTGAAAGAAATATCCAAAAATTGAGAAATTAAAAAATTGAAAAATTGAGAAATCGAAAAACCAAATAAGCAAAGTCGAAAAATCGGAGAATTGAAGAACTGAAGAATCGAAAGTTCGAGAAGTCGAGAAATGGGAAAATCAAAAATATATTAATTGAGGAATCGAAAAGTCCAGAAGTCGAAAAATCGAAAAATTGAGAAACCGAAATAGGCGAAAATCGAAAAATCGAAAAGTTAAAAATGGAAAAATTGATAAATCGAGAGATTGAACAATCAAAACATCCAACCATCCGAACATCGATAAATCTAGATCCCAAAAAATTGAAAAATCGAAAATTTAAAAATTCGGAAAATTGAAAAATCTAGGTAGAATTTTTTAAATTGAAAAATTAAAATATCAAGTGGTTGAAATTGAGAAATCGAAATATACCTAAAACAGTCGAAACATTGAAATATCCAAAGTTTAAAAAACGGAAATCTGAAAATACGAAAAATAAAAATCGGAAAATCCAGAAGTCGAAAAATCGAAAAGTCGAAGAAACAAAATACTGGAAAATCCCAAAACTGAAAGAAATATCCAAAAATTGAGAAATTAAAAAATTAGACAATTGTGAAATCGAAAAACCAAAAAAGCAAAGTTGAAAAATCAGAGAATTGAAGAACCGAAAAATCGAAAGTTCGAGAAGTCGAGAAATGAGAAAATCAAAAATATATTAATTGAGGAATCGGAAAACTCAAAATTCAGAAACGTCAAAATTTGAAAAATTAAAAAATATGGAACAAGTGAAGAATAAAAAATTCTAAAATTTAAAACATTGAGAAATTAAAATATCGTAAAATTGAAAAATGGAAAAATTGAATCATCAAAAAATCAAAAAAATTAAAATTCGAAAATCTAAAATTTAACAATCGAAAAAGTGAAAAATCAACAAATCGAGAAATCGAAACTCGAAAATTTAAAAAAATTGGAAAATTGAAAAATCTGATTATTGAAAAATCGAAACATCGAAAAATCGAAAACCCGAAAAGTAAAAAATCAAAACATCAAAACATAAAAAATTGAGACGTCGAGAAATCGACGAGTCGAAAATTGAAAAATTGAGAAACCGAAGTAGGCCAAAATCAAAAAGTTAAAAATGGAAAAATTGATAAATCTAGAATTCTAAAAATTGAAAAATTAAAATATCTAAAAGTTGAAAAATTGAGAAATCGAAATATACACAGTCGAAAAATTGAAAAATCAATAGTTTAAAATACGAAAAACTGAAAATCCGAAAAATAAAAATCGAAAAATCCAGAAGTCCAAAATCGAAAAGTGAAAGGATCAAAATACTGGAAAATCCCAAAACTGAAAGAAATATACAAAAATTGAGAAACTAAAAAATTGGGAAATTGAGACATCGAAAAACCAAAAAAGCAAAGTCGAGAAATAGGAAAATCTAAAATTTAAAACATTGAACAATTAAAATATCGCAAAGTTGAAAAATCGAGAAATCTAGACATCAAAAATTCAAAAAATAAAAATTCGAAAATCTAAAATTTAAAGATCGAAAAACTGAAAAATCGACAAATCGAGAAATTAAAACACACACAAAACGGTACACCGAAAAATTCTAAATTCCAAAAATCGAAACATCGAAAAATTCAAAAAGTAAGATAACGAGAAATTGAAAAATCAGAGGTTCAAGAAATGGAAGAGTGGAAAGCCGACAAGAAAAGTTAGAAATTGAAAAAATCAAAAAATTAAAAAATTGAAAAATTTAAGAAAGAAAAATTGAAATATAGAAGAACTGAAAACTCGAGAAATCGAAAAACCTAGAATTTTAATAATTGGAAAATTAAACCATCGAAAAGTTGAAAAATTGAGAAATCGAAGTAGTCGAAAAAATTAAAAACCTAAAGTTTAACGAAAAATTTGAAAATCCAAAAAGTAAAAAATCCAAAAATCGAAAAGTCGAAAAATTGAAATATTGAAAAATTCCAAAACTGGAAGATACGAGTATATCCAAAAAATTGAATGATTGGGAAATCGAAAAATTGAAAAATTTAAGAATTGAAAAAATCGAAAATTTGGGAAGTCGAGAAATGGGAAAATAATAAAAAAGATTAATTCAGAATTCGGAAAACTGAAAATTTAGAAACATCAAAATTGAAAAATCGAAATATGTATGAATCGTAAGATTGAAGAGGACAAAAAACTGAGAAATGGTATCATTGAAACATCCGAAAATTGAGAAATTGAAAAATAAAAAAATCGAGAAATCGAAAATGTGAAGAATGGAAAAATTGAAATAGCCCAAAATTGAAATATTAAAAAATTGAAAAACCTCACTAGCGTAAATCACAAGTTCTTTACTATACTACTTTTTAACATTTAAATAACATTTTTGCGACAAAATTGTAGGATGTCATCATCAATTCCTGGGGGCATGAACGGATAAATTTTGACTAACGTTTTAACATGCTTCCAATAACTATAAATTGGAAAATGTTGCTGTTTTTTTTCCAAGAATCTTGACGTCTAAGGTAAAAACTCAACACGGATTCATAAACCACAAACGGAAGATATCAAATTTAAATTACATATACTACTGTAAAATTTAGAGGGTAGGTATGTCATTTCATTCTTGGTGACAAATTTTGGTGAGCGTTTTACCATTTGATAATACAATTTGAAAAGTAAATTTTGTCATTCGGGAACATTATGTATTAAATCGTTAAGATGTACAAGAACTTTGTTAACTTATTCGTTGTAAAGCCCTACCAGATGGTGAAAACGGGTTAGTTCTTCGTAGCGGATGTGTATCAGATCGGCACTAACCAAAGTCGACTTATGGATAAGTGGCTTAGGGTCGATATTGGCCTGAGTGCGATCTGGTCTGTAGATCAAACAAGTTCTCAGGTGACGATCTGTTACCGTTTTTCGTATAAAGACTGTGCGTTTCTTTTTGAAAGATCCAAGTTATCCTAAATAAATTTTGTGCTAATCTTGCGAAATTCACACAACTTGGTTGTTGTCTCTCTGGAAATATTTTTCCTATAATGTTCTGGATTGTCTTTCATTTCAGCTACACTGTCCATAAATAAGCATCATATCTAAATTTTCGACATTGCTGAATCTTTCGTTTTCCATTTTTTAACACCAGAATATTTTATTTATTTTAATTTAGAAGTAACAAGGCAGAACACGAAAATAAGATGAAAGCGTTTTAAAGCTTCTACTGTTATACCGAGTCATACATCATTTAAAAAGAAAAAAATGCTCTCTTTTATAATACTACAAACTGTACTTTTTTAGGTTTAGAAAAAAAAGTTGATGTCATTTCCGGTGAAATTGAAGCTAATAAGATGCAGTAACATTCAATTTAAATTTTTACGTAAGACTTGGTATTAATGCTCTTCACACAAATAATGAAACACAATTAAAATATGGGTGTAGAAAAAATATAATATAAAACACATGTTGCCTCACAATTTTCTCGTCCACTGAAATCATCCTATCACCACTTCATTATCCATACGTTACAAGCCTTTATTACCCCTTAAACCAATCATCTCCTCATATCCACATATCAATCATCTTCACCTCCACACAACTTTTTCTTCCACAGAATGAAGATACATCATATTCCTTCACACACAAAGTGCTAAACGCACCATCACCGACTCATAATTCTTACTTTTTCCGAGAGATTTCCTGGATTGAACCCACTCACTCACGTCGTATATACTTGTCGATGAAGCCGATAACGGCCGTAACTCTTTCAACCGTCCCCAGGCATCCCAAATTGCCGCATATTAAACCCCTTTTAATCTGCACCTCTTTCTATCTATTACATCTGACGATAGATTTATCGCCTATGTTTCAGACGTAATAAGTCAAGCAAGCAGCGGTCGGCGAAGTGCAGCATACAGCAACATCTACGGGGACAGACTCACGCGACAGGGATCGAACATTAACAGCGAAAGGGCTTCCGTGGCCTCCGGAAGTCTCACCAGCGGCGGTTTGGCCGCCCCAGACCAGACCGCCACTTCGGAACTCACGCCGCAGCAAATAGGCGTCATGGGTGAGTACTGTCTGTTTGTATCTGCGGAAATCTTAGCGGTGTTACGGCCAATGTGTCATTATGGTAATTTCTGGAACAAAGTGCAGGATGGCGGATTGTGCTACATCCTGGCGCCGTTCGCTGGGAATGTCGCGCGAAATCTAACTTTAGAACTATTACTGAAGTTACTATTAGAATTTAGTTGGATTCTGAATAACTGATGACGGAGGTATTGGAAATCCTGTTCAAGTGGATATTTTCTATTTTCTAGACATAGGAAGTAAGGAAGCATAAAATGGAGATTATTTGTTTTAAAGCATTGTTACCTCTGTTCTCTTTGAAATTTAGCATTTCTTTATAATGGAATTACCGTTTAAAATATGATATCATGGACAATTTTTGATTAAACAGAATATACATACAGAGTGTGTTATACAACTCACTGAAAGGTTATTTTTTAGTAGAACACCTGGTATAGTTTTACATATGTAGATTATTTACAAAAGAAGTGGAAAAGCGATGTCAGATGGGTTTTTATATTTTTTTAAAAATAAAAATCGGATTTACCTATATGCACAAATGTTTGTCAAATTATGCGCATATACATATAAGCAATTTACCTCTGGGTACCCGGAAAGAAAGAATAATAAAGCACAAACAAAATACACGAGAAATGTTTATAATTACATTTATTACCTATTGTTTGCATCCAGTTAAATGAGAGTTACTACACATTTATCACTTAAGTAACCTACCAGTTAATTAGCAATATAACGCCCGCAAGCATCCCAAGTTTCGTTCACTACAAAATATATAAATTGGTTTTTTACATTTTTTTAGTACTAAGTGTAAATAGTCTCATTGTAAATATCTGGTACATGCTCTTTTCTCGGCGTACTTTCGTCCACTATAACCTTTTTACACTATTTTTCGAAAAAAGCCTTGAAACAATGAATTAAATACTTGCTGTTCATTTTTCTTTGAAGTCGGACAAAAGACCGTTTTAAAAAAAATTGCGACTGTTTTGATTCGTGGAGATTTTGACACTTTCTTTTATGAAGTTGTGTTGAAACGTATTGTGATATTTGGAACTTGCGCTGACAAGTTATCTATTTTTTTTTTTTTTTATTTGAAGACAAAAACAAGTTAAAGCAGTCGTATTAAAAATATGCAACATAAGGTTTAAAAAATCACATGCTTTGCAAAAAACATTTTCGTCCGCTGAAAAAATTTCAAAATAATCTTTCATCCATGAATTTTTGAAACTTGTTTGCACTTTGGGCATATCTCACAAAATTTAGTACCACCGGCCTCCTTTAGTTTGAGCTCACTTATTTTGACATATCGCGTCGGTGTAAATGCAGACATACGTTTTAGTGACAATAGACAATCAACAAGTAGGTAGAGGGTTTTTTTTTTAATCACTCAATACCAAGAGTGGTTCTAGAAAAAACTGTTAAAATAACTCTCAACAAATTTGGTGCC
Organism: Zophobas atratus; assembly: GCA_022388445.1. Taxonomy (NCBI): domain Eukaryota; kingdom Metazoa; phylum Arthropoda; class Insecta; order Coleoptera; family Tenebrionidae; genus Zophobas; species Zophobas atratus. The sequence goes on along the minus strand of CM039445.1, from coordinate 48,862,140 downwards.
AAAAGGAAGCTTACTTACAGATTAGCTAGAACATCTTGTAAGGTACAAAGTATCTCATAAAAAGCTGACATTTTCGAAACTTAATCACTCTGTATGAGTAAGTAAACGCATTTAATTTTTTATATCGTTGTCAAGAAGAAGAAAAGTTCTGTGGAAAATCATAATTTTCTCCATCTTTAAATACTAAAATATATAAAAGATTTAGAAAAATTCAGTTATGGTCTATGACTTTCAAACCAAACACCCTGATATATATATTATTACTTCCCGAGCGTAAGCGAAGGATATATTGTAGTCAAGTACGAAAAAAGCAGTTTCCCGTTTCCGTCTGTCTGTCTGTCTGTCTGGTGTCTGGATCCATTTTCATTAGACACCTAATATCCGAAACTCCTAGACCGATTGTTGTGAAATTTGATACGTATATTAGAAATATCATATAGATTGATAAATGATATCCAAAATGTGGCTAATCATCCCCACCAACAATTTGATTTCAATGGATGATATTTTTAAATGCTTTGAATGTTAGACAAAAATATACTCATATCCTGTACTGTACGAATCCACTTTCAGTTTTTTTTTTACATTTGCAAGGTATAATAACGTTAGATTCCCAAAACACGGTTTGTACGTCTTCGTGGCGCATTGGGTGTATCGGAGAGAACGGCGACCCGCGGTACTGCGATTGTGGGTTCGATTCCGAACTTGGCCCTTTCTTTTTTTTTCTTGCAATGGTGACTACTTTTCTTTTGTGCTGTGACTAGAAGTATCCATGTTGATGACGTCATTACAAATTTTTTATTGGTCAAATTAAAAACGAGTCACCTCATTTTCGCAAAAATGTGAAGAATGCGCGCGTCTTTATAATATTCAGAACATTTCTTTCGATTGTGGTTTAATTAATAATTTTAGTGCTGTTTTGAGAAGCCAAACTCATTCAAATCAAACTAACTTCTACGTGATATTCTTGCGATGTATAAACATAAATAAACAGTTGAGCTTCAGATTGCTATTACCTAGTGCTAAAGGACGGGGGGTGTTATTTATGCCTCTGGTTTTATAATTTTATAATTTTTTAAAAGAGCTGGATTTGTCGGATTATACTTATAGCGTCCGACAATTTTTTTATTGATCGAATTAAGAACCCAATTTTCTAGAAAATGCGAGAATACCCACGTTTTTATTTAACTATGGTCAAATAAGACTAATATTACTGTTCTGTTTTGAGGAGACAACTCATTAACATTAAACAAATTTCTACGTGACATTCTTTCAATGTATAAACATAAAGAATCGAAATTAAGCATACACTGATAATAATACACTCTAATACACCCATTGGTTATTTGCTTTGAATGCATTTCATATTGTCGGTATATCTGCACACGGCAGGGGGTTTGAGGTGTCATTTGCACCACTGGTTTATTACTATATAAATGTTATCAGAAAACACCAAATTTCTATAATTTTCCAAAGAAGCGAAATTTGTGGGATTGTACGTCATGGGCGAGGGAAGGTCTCTCAAAGCAACCTTGGACCAATTTTTTATATTATTATTGCCGAATTGTAGCTAGGACAAGTTTGCATTATAATATAATAAAGCTATTTTGACCAATACCCAATTAATCCAGGTTCCTTATGACCTCACAGCTGATAAATACGAAAGTGCAGGTTTTCCGTTTGCATCTGTTTTCTGTTAGCGATTTTTGGGCAATCTGTGATACTAGAGTACCGACAATCGGGAAATTTTCATGGATTTTAATATTATTCTGGAAATGGTGTTACGATAACCAAAATTTGTCTGCCAATCCCTATATTTTTATTTTATGGAGTGTTCAATCATCTTTAGAATGTAGTAGGTATATCTCTAATTTTCTGTATATAACACCAGTGAGGCACTTTATTTTCATCATTCTTTATATATCTCAGCTATTTATGGAAAATTCGGAACGCGGTTTTCACTATTGTTGTCGATTTTTTCGACAAAAACTCGATAATCTTTCTTACATAATTTTAAGAGTTTTGAAAACAGTCGTTAAAACCGCGTTCCGAAATTTCCATAAGTAACGTGTTTGTTATGAAAAATTTCACCGAAATTTTAAAAAGGGTAATAATGGTACACTATTTAAAAACACATGTAGAGATAGTTGTGGATAAGTTATATTTAAAAATTCGTAGCAATTTCGTTGTTTTTGTTTGTTTTTTTATTTTTTGTTCTATTATGTTGTTAATAATAAATAAGCTTAAAATATTTGCAAAATTTCACAGTACAGTATAACCTCGATAATCCGAATTAATCGGGGAAAAGGTGTGTTCGGCTTAGCGATTTGTTCGAATCAGTGAATTCCCTAAAAATCTGAAAGGGAATTGAATAACAACTTCATACATTGCTAAAAACAAATTTCAAAAAATAAACGTTAATTTTATTAAACAGAAATAAATATTTATAACATTTTCGAATATTTCGAAAATATTGCTCCGTGACCCAACACACGCTATATTTTTGGAATCAGCACGTGGAGATCGATAACCCTGAACTTTTTGAGAATTATTAGACCACTTTTTCAAAAATGAAATTTTAGACTTACGTAAATTCGACGATTTTCGAAATTTAACTAAATACATTTTTTTTTGTAGACTTTGGGCATTTTATATTGAACAACAAAAAAGCTAAAACTAACCCCACCTACTTTCGCTTTTGAATTTCATTGGCTCATTTGATTAGATGGAAATTAAATTTTATGTTGTCGAGTGGCCGAATTTACTAATACAATTTAAAATGGCCCCGCCCACCCACCCGGTTTTTCTTCTGATCACTCATTTTATTGGATAAAAAGGAGGTTTTTTATTGGTAAACACTGGAATCTAGACGAAAAGGTAAAACTAACCTCACCCACCACTTTCGAATTTCATTGGCTTTTTTGATCAGACAAAGATTGCATTTTATTTTGTTAGGTGCTCGAAGCTGCGCTTAGAAAAATTCAAAGTGGCCCCGCCCACCCACCCGGTTTTCTTTCTAATGGCTCATTGTATTGGACAAAAAAAGGATTTTATAGAGATAAACAGTGGAATCTAGACTAAAAGTAAAACTAGACCCTGACTGAAGTGGCGAACTAGGCTTTAACATTTTCTTGTAGATTTCGAGCCATAGAACTCTGTTTCGGCCTAAAATCCAACATTTTTTCCAGAATCGACCGTTGAAATATCCAAATTTTTAAATTTTTAAAAAATCTGTCATCAAACCGAATATTTAATGAACATACATGCGCCATATTTTTGGAATCAACACGCCGGGATCTGCATCGCTGAATTTTTTGAGAATTTTTGGACAACTTTATTTGAAGTGACATTTTTCCAATACTCTCTCCCCTTCTTCAAATTTCGCCCCATTTTTGACCATTTTCATAATTTAACTAAATACATTTTGGTTTGCAAGTTCAGTTCGGATTAAAGACACATCGATTCAACTAACCTCTGTTCGAATTACTGGATGTTCGTATTATCGTAGTTTCGGATTATAGAGGATAAACTGTATTCGGTTTTTTACCATTTCAAAGTTAAACTGTAATGCTATTTTGATTTTTTTCCCAAAGATCTACATGCCAAGCGTAAAAACTCAACGCAGATTCATAAAGCACACATGCAGGAGCATGTAATTTTATAAAATTTAAGGAACTATTAACGAATAAATTTTGGGTAACGATTTATTTCGTTTCCTATAACCTTAAACTTTTGCAAGATTTCAGAGCATCGGTTTTGCAATTTTACGGTTTTTTTGATTTTTTTTTTCCAGAAATCTGTATGTCTATTGTAAAAACTCGACACGGATTCATAAATCACATGTACATGAGTATTTTATTTAAAAAATTTAAATAATATGTACTAATGTTAGGTATGTGTAAATCAACACAAATAGCACTAGACTCTTCTGGACACATCGGTTAAACAGTAGAGCAAGAATTGGAAATAAGATGTATAGTTAACATGATCAGACTATTCAAGGGCAAATCAGCGTTAAACCAAATATCTGTCAAAAATTAACAACATCATTTGCAGTACGATTTTAAATGGTGTATAATTCTCTACAAGGAATGTAAATAATAACGAAAATAATTGACTTTCATTATTTCATTATTGTTCAGAAAAAAATATATCAAATACACTTTAATTAAGAGCCCTTTTAGGTTACATTTTTTGCCTCTCTCACAAAAAGTTATCATAGAGTAATTTAACAACACCACATGGTTTAATTATACATTTAATTATAAACGAATTAAAAAAAAAGACTTGTAACATGCAATATGAAGTCAAGAACGAGGTTGTGTGAATGCAATCCACCATACATAAAAGTTCGGAGCATCATTTTGAACTTTTCTTCAAACTGTCTTTAAAGTATTCCTCTCCACATATTGATATTTTAAAACACACACGGGAATTTTTTTCTTGTAAAACATTCTGGAAAACTACGCGATATAAGACTTTATAGCGAACAAGATGCAAGAAATTCTACCGGTTGGTTATTGGATAGCAAAATAAGTTGTCTAATCTCGCATGCAGAATGTTACTTCATGTTTGCTATCTGCTGGAGCTGAAAGCTTTCTGTATTACTAAATTAATAGGTTACATTGTATGATATAGTACCTAATAATGAACTTGTTAAATACCGTTTAAGACTTTCTCATTACGGTGCAGCTTACAACGCAAAGCGTATTATTGCAAGAACGAAATTCTCATCATACTTCACGTAGACATGAGTTTCCTGTGCGATTAAAAATTAAGCTACAATTATTACCTGCGACAAGGCAGTTATTTATATTTCGTCGAACCTGTCTGGGACAGTATCTGGTTAACGTAAAGCGTTTTTGTGAATATCGGTTTAAAAATCGGACTGCAGCGACTTCATTTTCCACCGATTGTTATCAACAATAAAAGGGTTATTGATGGAAATTTTATTTTGTCATTTTCTGATTGCGTTGAATGTATTATTTCATTACCAGGCTCTCATATTGTTACTGTGAAAAAAAAGCCCCAAAGCTTTGAGCGCAAAACAGGAAGTTTCAGTTCCGGATTATTTCGTCTCTAATGTATTTAGTTGATTAGTAGTGAATTTAAAGCTCTTTAACAAATTGCACAAACCCATTACCCGTTCAGGCTTTTAGAAATCCGCACATGCATGAAATCCGATAGTGTACCGTACGTTTTCAACTTTTGTGGAAATTTACGTGTAGCGGAGATTGAGCTTTTGATGTCTGAACTTTCAATTTAGAGGCGTCCCATTATGTTTTCAGCGAAAATTGCTGGCTTTTGCTCTTGCCTGTAGCGTAGTGAGTATATTACATTGTAGTGTGTTAATTAACTTAAAAAGATGTTTTTTTTTATTTCACGGAGAAATGGAGAATATAACTGTGTATGGAATTGAGGGTTGTTAAGGTAAAAGCGATTCCATTTGTAAGCTCGTTTTGCGGTACAGTCGAGGTAAAGTTTCTACTTTTATGTTAATTTATCTGAGACAATTTATACAAAGTTAATTTAGCAGTAATAAATGATTGACTTGTATTTGAAGATAATTGTAAACTGTCGCCCTCAGTAATGTAAAATAACAAATTAAATTCTCACAGCAATAAATTATTATGAATAATGTGTGAAGCTGAAGACAATCTTGTGCTCCCCGACATACGATATGTTTGAATTCAACAGTAATTAAGTGTAAACGTGTCCGTATGCTCCAAAGCTCCACAGGTGCAGTTAGATGTGGTAATAAAACGGTTAGTGATGAAATTAATTTTATTTCAATTTAATCAAAGTGCCCAAGAAACACCGAATGCTACGATTAATGTATAATAATTTTACATTTTATGTTAAAAATTAGTTCTAATTAAAAATCTCATTTCGTTCTTTTGATGTTTATTTTATTTGTTTTTTGACAGTGACATTTATAATGACTATCAATCTTAAAAACATAAATTATCTCATAAATTCTATTAAAGCACTCAATTCAGCTATTAAAGTAGTCATTTGAGTGCTTTAATGGCTCCGTTATGAACGCGAAGTACAAAAAATTATAGGTACAAGTCTTTACCACTTTCGAAAAATTACCGAAGGGCACTTAATTGTATTAGACATTAACAAACAACTAGATTCTAATAAAGCCAGTAGTGTTGCATTATTCAGTAACCACACTCCAAACAATACTAACACAAAGTATTGTATGAATTCCAGGTTATCCATATGATTTATGCCGACTGTGGTGCCGAAAAGGGCAAGAAAAGGTCAAAACACTAATATATCCTGCTTACAGACATTTAAAAGTTGCTCCTAGACAGATGCCATAAATTCACTTTTAATTATTTTTTATTTAGTTGTACTGCGTTAGTTTGCAGGAAACGTAAATTGCAGCTCCGCTCGAATGCATCTTCACATATAGGTAATCACAGTTAGACAAGAAGCTGCATAAAAATCATGACTCACATGGACGTTTTCAATTAAGAAGTGCATAATTACGTCTTCTATCCAATTGAGCATTCCGCATATTAATTACCTGACCCTAAATATCTTTTTATCATAATTACAACAAAGTAATGATAGTATTTCTAACTGTTTAGAGATGGTGGAATTTAAGTATGATTCTTTTTACGAATAAGTAGCCCCGTTCCATTTGACTTATCACGTGAGATTGAAGAGCCCATTTAATCACGAGTACTGGTACTAAAGCAAGTACATTATATGAACTGTTTTTATTGTATGAACTTGTGGATCTGGAACACTGAAACGTTGATAGTCTTGACATCGTTTGTTCCTTTCTAAAAAAATATTTCATTACTAGTCTTCGAAAACAAATTGCAAGACAATTTTTGTGTTTTCAGTTAATTGATACTTTAACTTAATTGTGTATGCATAACAGCAAAACGGAAAACTTAATTTACAACTAATCGCCTTCTCAAAACAATTATTGACGAAACGGTACGTATCCTGCATACATTCTTGGATAAGTATATGTTTCTCTTAATAGTACTACTCCTGTACGCTTCACTAGTTAAACAGTAATTTTGGTCGTATCATAGCATATTAATGCTTGTCCAACACAGACTCTGTGTTTTTCTGAGACACGTCCACTGTACACCATAATTAAGGTTCACGACCAGATTTTTTAATTATCGATTAACATGATAATATTTTGGGTATGAGTACCTTGACCCAACAAGTTCACAATCAATCAACTCGAAACGTGATTGTAGTAGACAACATTGTAAAACTGTGAAACATGTTAATATTGCTACCTCGTTTAAACGACACGAAAATTTATAGATAAGCGTTCCATACGAGCTTGGAATTTCTGATTATAAGTTTTCGTTTGCATATAATAACGTTGTATGCCGTAGCGAAATCAAGCAACTGTTAAACGTTGCAAAATTAATTTGTCAGTGTCAATTTTACCATTAGCGGCGGGAGAGAAACATTTAGGAGCGGTTTAAACATTAACAAAGACACAAGCGAAAGTAAGAACTGAACACTCTCAGACATGATAGATAAAACTAGTCAGTTACCACTACAGTTAAATATTAATAAGGATCAGCGGAAATAGAACAGAAAGAATTCGCGTCACTTTTTGGGAACAGTTTAAACTGTTTCTTTATTATGACTTATATATTTCGTATTGTTTGGTTGGAAATGAACGTTACATTTTACCAAATCATTTTGCATTGTCTTTTTGTTATATGAACGATTTCGATGTTTTTCGGGCCGAATAGAATGATACAGAGCTTTGTCCATTACAACAACAATCATCAAAATATAAAGCCGGAATTAACTACTTTTCTGGATCCGTAAGAAAAAGTTGACAGTTTTAATTACGACAACCAATTGTTCTGTTAAATGTGGTTTATGATTTTACAATTTTGCTTTAAATATTCCGGATGACACAAAAAAAAACAAAGTAAAAGTATCATAGGCTTTAACGATCTCACTTAAATATTTGCCGAGTTTGTATGAAACACAATAAGTTGAGTATCATAGAATGACCCTCTAAATTATAAAATATAACAAACCTATTGTTAACCGTATCACATATTAAATTAAAGTCGCCAATAAAAAGAGGATGGACAGTTTCTGTAAAAACTGACTGATGACCAAATAAAGAAGATTCAAACCTGTCGGAATTAAGAAAGGATCTAATTAATTATCGTGACAATGTACAACTGACCCAGACAACAACAAAAAACTCTCATCGATACGTTCTTCACGTTTTCCCGTATGCAACGTCAGGTCTCCCATCAGTTATCAAAACCACTTTATTTTATTGATTTCCTGAGAATGGCTCGTCTGATTTCCCTGAAATTCTGGGCACACAACAACATTATGATTAGTATAGATTCCAGGTATTTAAATTAGAGGATAATTTTTTTTGACATAAATTTGAATAATCAGTGGATTAATATTTTGTTGATTCTTCGTTTTTTTTATTATTAAATGATTTTTTTTTCATTTCTTTGTTTCCATGATTAGCATTAATTAATTGAATTGAAGAATTTTAACATAATAGTGACAATAAGAACTGAGAAAACAACTTGTTCCCGGAGGATTTGGCTACTCAGAGACAATTGTGCTTTGAAAACGGTACACCAAAATAGACCATTTTAAAAAGTATATCATATTTGGAAACTCAGTTCGATAATTTTTGAGCTCTTATCCAAGAGCATTTATTTATTTTTTATTTATAAAAATGAACAGAATTTGTACAACGAAAGAAGTAATTCATATGTAACATGACGATTTTGTCTACCAGATATTTCCAATGTACAGAATTTCTATAAATGATTATAAGGTCGAAGTAGGTCCTGAAAGTGTGCCGCCTATCATTTTATGTGGACTTTACTAAATGCCCAAGGACTCACGACAAATACCATACACATCTGTATAACTTTGAGTAATTGGTTCATATCTTATTAAAAAATAAAACAAATTCATTACAATAAAAAAGACCAAATTTATTGTGGTTAAACATCACAGCAAATGTTGAAAATGTACAGCGTCGTTTCATCAGTGCTTTGGACCCATTGTTCAATTTCATATTGCAATAGAAACTCCTGACTGCTGAGACAATCTTGTCAAAGATGTTTGCAGATTCTGCTCGAGTCCTCTCAAATCATCAACAACTTCCCCAGATACTGAAGGTTTTCCAGAAGATTTCCCTTTGTTGACAGTGCCAGTTCAAACAAATCAATAAGTCACAATAAAAGTATATTGTTCAACAGAACACCAAACAAAATTTTCTTACGCAAGCACCAACGAACGACTGCTTTCAATAATCAATAAAAGCGATGACTTTAAATGACAGGTTGCAAATGACATTAATGACAAGTGAGAACTCTCACAAAGAGGCATAAGTTCAATGAAGCGGAATTTTTTAAAGCTCTGTACTATTGTACCAAGTAATTTCCTAAAATTGATCCTTCACATTAACGCAATTAATAAACTCGGAGACTAATTATTTGTACTTAGTTCGTCACAAACAATGAACAACAAAAATCTCAGTTTGGCCGTAGCAAAGCTAGACCCCAAGGCAAATAAAAGTTGCCAAAATGGAACAGCAAACTCGTTGTATTTAAACCGTCATAGATGCTTTGTCTTAAAAAAAAAACAGATCTTAATAGTAATAATGATAATAATTATTATATTTGGGACATCACCAAAAGGTTTAGTACAAGTCACAACAAAATATGCAAAATATACAAAATATAAAATACATCATACAGAAAACATATGGACAAATTAGAATTACAGTTCAAGAATTATAAAAGGTGCAATCATCATTAATGAACTCTGAGAACTTGTTATATGCTTTCTCTAAAAGGAAATTTTTTATACGTTTTTTGAAACATACGATCTCCAATACTTTATTGAAAAATTTCACAGAGTAATACTCTGCAGCGTTTTTAGATTTGGATAATCGAATGCTTCTCGGACATAAGGCATATTTGTTCCTGGTAAAGTATGAATGGTAGTCAGAATGCTGCTTATACAGATGTAAGTTAGTTTTGACATATAACAGGCACTTAAGTATATAAATACATGGTAAGGTCAGAATTTGGAGATTCTTAAATTGCTCATTACAATCGTCCCTATAGTTAATATTGGCTAAGATTCGTATTGCTTTTCTTTGTAAAGAGAATAGGTGATGACGTATGCTTGAGTGACCCCGTACGAGGATACCATACGAGAGATGTGATTCACATAAAGTGTAGTAAGCTGATTTAAGCACCATAGTGGCAACAATGTTTTTTAAATTTCTAAGTATGAAAAGTCCGCTGTTCGTTTTGTTAGCGACCGAAATATCCTGGGCAGTCCATAGCAGCTTAGCATCAAGATAAAGACCAAGAAATTTATGAGACTCCGAAAAATTATCAGGATTTTCAAACTTTTTTAACGAGAAAATGACATTAACTGTTTTTTCGGTGTTCAGAAGAAGTTCGTTCACCCCGGAACCAATCAAAAGCTTCCGACCGAGACTCCCTATTACTAACAATTGCGGATTGTAGGTCCTCGGCCCTGGAGATGAGTATAGTATCATCCGCGTATAACGTGCAGTTTGAGCTTAGGTGGAGGGGTAAGTCATCGATCGAACCAATCTTAGAGAGGTCCAAAAAGGTGGTAGCAGCAGTATGGTTAGTTTCAAAGCAATTGATGATGAAGTAGACCAGGCTTTGTATAGCATCGATAGTGGAACGGTTTTTCCGGAATCCATATTGAAATTCATCTTGTTTTTGTGGGACAGTTTTTATGAATTACCTGAAAAATATGTGGAGTTTGTTGTCAAAGCTGTCAAAGATATGGCAAGTGAAGGATATCTTCTGTGGGTTTACCATATTTTCCTTGACACTATCAGAGTTCAGTCGACAAAACCAGTACGATTACGTCTACTATCACCTGAAAGAAATATACCAAGACTAAAAGTCCAAGAAGTTATAGACGAATTATTAAACAAAAATATTTTGGTATCGTTGAATTGTGGATATTTTGGCTAGCCAGGAATTCCGCTGCAGATCCACATGGTCCTCTAGATTTATTTAAGAAACCCAAGCAACCTTAGAACTTCTAGTCGCATCACTTTGACTGATATTTATCAAAGGGAAATTTGATACTCTGTTTGAAAAAGCAGATGCCGATCTTGACAATCCATACATGCAAGAAATGCTCTCGGAGTACATAGCATCTCAGTTAGTTTTGTATGAAAAATCCGCAATGGAAGCATGTTTCGACAATCAACTAGTCATCACTCTTGATCTTGACAGCGAACTTTCCGAAGAATTAGAAGAAGTTGCCGATAGTTTAGGATAGGTTATCTGTGTTAGGAGAAGAAATTCATCTTTGCTCACAAAACATACGAAGAGTTTTTGGTGGCGTCGTGGTTGGTGAAAAATTGGCGAAGATTTTTGGGTTTCGTGGAGGAGTTGGACTCATGACCACAATTACTATAAATTGTTTTAGCCCTTGAAGGAATTGGTAAAATATTTTTACGTGGGTTTATTAAATTCTTACAAAAGAAAAATAACTTTACTTTTTGACAAGAGAGTATCACTGTCCTTCCCTTAATTATTATCGACGTCCTCGTTGTGTTTACTATAATACCACAACCGATCACTATGAACTACTTTAGGTCTTCCCTGTCTTCTTTGAATACGGTAGATCAGATCATTCATTCAAACATTTTTTTACTTCGTACAACCCTTCCCAATTTCTTTGAAGTTCAGGACTTCTTCCTCTACGTCTATGTGGATTGTATAACCATACCTAATCACCTGGTTAATTGTATTCGATTCCTTGCTAACTCATGGACTTCTCAAAAGTTTCTCAGCAAATTACTAACCTATCCTGAACTGATATGACTATTTCAAGTAGGGGAACCGCCAAGGATCAAATCTAGAGGAAGATGCGGAGTGTACTGTATAGTGTAGTGCCAGCAAACTCAGTTAAATTTTCTGATCCCAAATTTTTTGATGTTCATTTACGAATTTCGAGAGATAGTCGAGAAGTGTTCTGTTAAAACGTTCTACCATGCCATCAGATTGGGGGTGTAAAGGAGTCGTTCTTGTTTTATTAATACCCATAATCTTCATTGTTTCGCGAAATACTTTGAATTCGAAGTTTCGCCCTTTATCTGAATGGAGCTCCATAGGAACTCCAAACCATGAAAACACATGGTCAGCTAACACCCCCGCGATGGTTTCCGCCTCTTGATTTGGTACAGACATTACTTCTGGCCATTTTGTAAATTAATCCATTAAAACAATAAAAAATTTGTTTCCTCGCTCAGTGACAGGCAGAGGACCCAAAATATCTACCGGTACTCATTATTTACTTGGACATCATGTTTTTCTTGTTTATTGCAGTGTTTACAAGTTTCCTCACAAAGTCTTCTCGATAGTGCCTCGACCCACCTTTTTTCTTATAAAAAGCCGTTTACATCGAGAACGTATATGTCATTTTTTCCACACCCCCAACAACGAATTACATTGCTTGGAGAATCTTGAATCAAACGTTGAACATTGACGGCTTTTACCTCTTCTTCCTCTTCAGTTTCAACCGTTCTAATTTTCATAGTCAACCGAGTCGCCTTTATCCCAGGTTCAATGTCAAGCGCTTTGACCAAGGCTTCTTGCAAAGTCCGAGGAGTGGATAATTGCACAATCTTCTGAACTTCAATATCCTCCATACAGGACTACTCTACAAAAACATTGTGTTCTATTTCGAAGTTGACCATACAAAAGTTTAACTAAATGGGCATTACCAAATCTCAGTTTTAGTGTTGAAGTGAGCTTTTGATAATTCGTTCGATCTTCCTGCGGTAAGTTCTGCAATACGTTTAGAGCTGAATCTTTCAACATTGCCGCCAGTACATTAGCCTTCTCTGAATTGTTCCAGCCATTTATGTCGCCTATAATATTGAAGTATTCTTCCCACGAAGCCTTAACATCGTTGACATAGTCATCGGATAATTTTTTATTAAATTCTGCTTCAACAGTAATTAATTTATGGTCTACCTTTGAAATTTCCTCTGTAAGACGTTCGTTCATTTAATACGACTATTCTTTGTTCACAAATTTTAGCTAGTTCTTCACTGTGCATCCTAATTTTGTCTTCTAAAAGATTCTCCATCTTGGCCTTTAGAACTTCTAAATTGTTTCTCATTCCTGTCATCAGTTCTTCCTTATTTTGACTCGTATCTTCTTGAATCTTTCATCATTTTCATTAAATCTTGAAATTGCGATGATTCATCTCCCATTGCCATTCTTCTCATCAGCGGCATTAAACACTTTTGTGAGAATCCCACTTCTGACACCAATTATTACGTGGGTTTAATAAATTCTTACAAAAGAAAAATAACTTTACTTTTTGACAAGAGAGTACAGTTTCAATTTCTGCTTAATTATTGCTTTCTTGTTTTTCAAGGATATCTTGTAACAATATTATTTTGATCCTTCGATCTCCTTTATTGTCTTCCCCGTCGAATTTTTTCATATTAGAATAGAATATAGAATAGAATAGAATAGAATATTTTATTGATGCTTGTAATACTTATATAGTTTTTGCATAAGTCAGATTATGAACATTAAAAAAATACAAAAATAAAACTAAATATAACAAATAAAATCAAACTTATTGCACAGGTATTGCTGTTATAAAATGTCTTCTATATTAAAAATTTCTGTAATAAATATTTAAAAGTCTTATTAAACGGCAAACTCTGCACATTATTAGGCAATTTATTGGAAAATTACATCCATAGTAGTCGACACTAGTTTGTGATTTAAACAAACGTATCTTTTTGAGGCCTAGGTCGGAATTATGTCTTGCATTGTAAGAGTGTATGATCGAACTAATATTATAATTCACAATATTAGATTTGACATATATTAAGCATTCATAAATATATAATGCTGGCAATGTTAATATACAAAATTTTACAAACTTGTGTCGACAATCTTCTCTATAACCGAGACAGACCTGCAATTATTACCCTTATCGCTCTACGTTGTATTTTAAACATTCTATTTCGAATACACGAATGACCCTGAACCAATAATCCATTTGAGATATGTGTGTGGCATAACGCAAAATACGCAGTACGTAGTGTACCAGCTGGAACTCTACAAGATAGATTGCCTAATAAAAATATACTCGTACTAATTTTTTTTTTGCAATTAATTCCTCGTGATCATTCCATTGAAGGGTACTGTCAATATGCAGACCTAAAAATTTTACTTTTTAATTAAATTCATCACGTATCGATTTTTTTTAAGAAAATGACATATTGACAGTTTTGTCTTGATTTAAAGTCAAGCAGTTTGCACTGAACCATCTGCAGACTTTTGATTACGTCATCTTCCATTGATCAATAGTGGCATCAATCCTGTATTAATAAAAGTAGTACCCTCGGCGAAAAGTAAAATTTGACTTTCCATAAAAGCAGGAAAATCGTTGATGTAAATTAGGAACAACAGAGGCACAAGAATGGAACCTTGTGACACACCATGATGAACTCTTAGACATTTAGAATTTTTATTTTTCAATGATACTATTTGATAGCGATTTTCAAAAAATGATGTCATCAGATTACAACCATTATCACTAATATTGTACCTACGAATTTTGCGGAGTAACATACCGTGGGGTACGCAATCAAAAGCCTTGCTGAGGTCCAGAAAGCTGGCAATTCCAAACTCACCCCCAATCGCTCAGAATGATTGGTAACTGAGTCTCGGGCGTAGATTGAGCAAGTTCATAATTTCTTCCTTTATAGAACACCTTAAATTGCCTCCAGATACTGCTTTTGAAAGTGATGATTATTTTGGGGCACTTTCTGTGATAGTTCTAGAAAATTTTACTATTTATAGTTTGATATTCTTAAAAAAAAAACTATAACTTACTATTGTCATATAGATTTTCAAGACATCACTCAATAAGTTTAGAAGGTGCTAATTCTAACTATGTTTTTCTCAAATCCGGAGTTACTCAAGGATATGTGTTTATTCCCAATATTTTTAATAATAATTGCATTTATTAACGCCAATAAAGCTATTACAGAGTAAAATAAAGAAAAAATTACAATAAACTACAATAAACAGAAACGCACAACTTACATTCTAAAATAAATTCCTAAAATAAATTAATTGCATAGAGAGACGAATTAATGGAGCTTGTCATGGTTTTATGGTCTGCTGGGTGCTTCTTCGAAAAAAAATTTTTACCAAAACACCTTCAGGCCAATAACTAGGAGAGAGGAGAGTTTTTTTAAGATCTCTGGGAACTTCAATTTTAAAAGAAGAGTAAACATCGGGTTTCTTGGAAACTAACTTTTCACATAAAACGTCCTTGTTCAGAGTACCAAGGTAATCTAAGATATCTCGTTCAGTTGTGGCAGGGACAAGGCGACTCAGATGTATAGAGATAGTAGACTTTTTGAGAACACTTAAGAGTTTTCTGTTGTTTGAAGTGCCGATAATTGGTTTAGTCTTGTTTTGAGTGAGGCCGGTAGAAAAAAAATCGACAGACTTCTTAGGATTAGCCTCTGACTCCTTGACGTTACTTTTGATAACATTTCTTTTTTTCTTGTATACCACTTCTTTGAATTGATTATTACTGACCAAATCTTCGATTGGATGAGAGTTACTTACATCGTTGTTAATATCAATTAGTGAGTTCATTACAGTTTTCTGAAGTTCTTCCAATTCATGAAGATTTTGTTTTGCACTTAGATCATCACTCATAGTGAGAGATAAACTCGGACCAGCGGCATGTGTCGTTTCCGAAGGGAGAGTTTCATTTTCAGAGTTTGTAGGCAACTGATTTAAGGCCATGTTTACACCTGGGTCCGTGACCTTGGGGTTGACATATGCTTTTGACTTAATTTGCAATTGCGAACGATCCCCTTGATTTGCCTTATCGGACTTAACGTTTTTGCTTGCAGAAGAACTCGAATCATTGATAAGACCACTGAATTTTTCAAGTATATTTAAAGAACTAATATGGTCTTTTAGTAAAGAGTTATGTTCACGAAGCTGGTTAATCACAATGTCTTTCTCGGTTATAATTCTTTTCAAGTACTTGATTTCTTGGGACTCACTCAGCGGTATGGACAAATCAGCAGAAGCATATTCAACATCATTTACTTGATAATCACTTGAATCACAGCATTTAATTGAGTAATCATTTATAAATTTCACTCTATTTAGTAACTTAGCACAACTTAGATGAAATATTGAACCACAAGATACACACTTAGGTCCTTTTATAGCCTTGATTTTACATTTTACACAGCGGAGCGAAATTTGCGTGTCCGCACCTTCAGCCATCTTGGATACTCTATGGATTTTTCTATGATGTATTATCGACATTGAAGAAACTGCACTCTACACTGATGATATCATTTTTTAATATAAGACACTAATTTAAATGATATTAAAAATACAATAAATGAAACAAATATAGCCTTGTTGAGTGGATTTTAGCTGATTTATCGTCAGATTCAATGTTCTTTTTTCGTAGATAATTTTGTAGACGAACTTTTCAGTAGATTGTAGTGGTGTCTTTTCTAATTTTACTGACTACTAACTAGCATTATCCATGATTACAACAGTTTTTGAACTTGACTTAGAAGAAACTACTACCGGTACAAGTTGTGCTATCACCCATTTTTTTAACGTAGTTTTGTGGTAATCTTGATCATTGTTTGATGTATGTAGAAACAAACTACACCCATCAAGGAATCCAAAAGAACTACCGACATTCAGGGTGATTTCAGTAGTAATAAAAATAAATTAAAAGTGGGCCCCATGCACCAACTTTTTGCTGGTTGTCATTCGTTCATTCATGTTCATGTATTCATTCATCGTCAAAGATCAATGCGAAAGGTTATTTAGTGGTTGTAGAATCAAATAATGATCCTAAGAAGGACCGATTTTTGGTAATGCTTCATGGTGATCGACTTTTTATTCTAATGGATGTTTGGTCCTTACCACAACGATTCCACATTGTTTATTTTGAACAACAATAAGATCAAGTTAGAATGCTATTTTTTAAATGTTGAAAATGTTGTCCTTAACTAGCAATACACACTTCAGCACGTCGCAACATGCTTGCACGTATATGTAAAAAACTCCGGTAGTTCCAGGAACTGTAGTAGCTGCCACTTCCACTCCTTGTTGAAGCTATTCGATAGTTTCTTGACACTGTTTCATCCAACCCCACAGACAAAAATCACACGGACTGATATCGGGTGAACGCGGAGTCCAAACTACTGACCCCTTTCTACCGACCCACTGATTAAGAAAATGGTTATTTAACCATTCAGTTACTGGCCTAATAAAATGTGTGGTACGCCATCATTCAAGTACCACATGCGAAATCGTTCACCTACAGGCACTTCCACATCTAGCTGCTCTTCCAACACATTGTTTAAAAGTTCGAGGTACTGTGCTGTGCGGTTAGTCTGTCTGGTAAAACATAAAGTCAAATTAAGCGGTCATTTACGTTACACGACGTGGAAAATCAGCGGGTTCCAAAGCTTGCACTTTTTGAACGTCATAGGGATGCAAGCCTTGTTTTTTCATGTACGAACAATGGACTACAAACTGTGAAGCTCCAACTTTAGCTGCACGTCGGTGAGTGCTGATGTCGTGGTTTTCCTCGACGCGTTCCAAAATTTGTTCTTCAGTTTGCATAATTCTTTCGTGAATTTGAAGTTTTGAAGGTACCATGATCTCGGAGATGTTGTACCACTGATGTAAATGTCCGCGCACACGGAATCGCGCGATTTGGAAAGCGCTCCGTCCACAATTCGTGGGCCAACCTGGCGTTTCCATCAGCCACACCGTAAAGCATTATCATTTCGACACGCTCTAAATTGGAAAAATTCACCATTGTCAAAGACGTTAACCGAACTGGCAACCAACTGATACATGGCTGGCCCTTATCGTATTTTTGCATGTTGTTTATCAGTGCTCCGCTTTTTTTGTTCTTAATCCAAGTTGTTCTGTACTATTCATGCTTACTACCGTTTACCCATGTGTTTCCGTATATCCAAGATTCATCTAAATAAATAAATAAATTTATTCTTCGTAACTTCGTATGTATGTTGAAATTCTATGGTTTTAACAATTTTATGATTTGTCCTCCCAATTCACCCTTAAAGTATTTGTCTTGTAATATTACAGTTTTGTTCCTCCTACCTCCACTGTTGTAAAAAGTAAGGGCTTGACCATTACGCTGGGATTTCAAAACCGTTGTGGCGGCACGATAACACGTCGGTAAACGGAGAAAGATAAGCGGCCTGGTGGTCTAGTGGTAAGGATACCTGCCCGGCAAGCGAGGGGCGTGCGGTTCGATTCCAACCGAGGCAGCAACATTTTTATTCGCTTATGTATACCGTCATTCTCATAACATTCTACCGAATCCGCAAAAAAGCAAATTTAATGTTTTAATGAAATCCTTTCAAACCAATGGTGTCTTTTTTAATTTTGAAACAATGTTGATGTATTAAACAACATACGTCATAGTAACCCTAGTCGTTTTTTTTTTCTAACTAGAAGGGCCGCTATTTATCAAAACCCCCTCGTAATACAACCATTTTACTAGCATTCTGATATATCAATTGACAGCTTGAAGACGCTATGTTTTGTTATATTTGTTAAATTGGCAAAGCAAAGATGAAACAAGATAATGGCAAAGTTACCGCCTATCAAGAACCTCAACTATAAGTCCATTCACAACCCACAACTTATGTTAAACGTAGTAGAGACACTCCATCAATCGAGACGGACAATTAAGTCAACATAATTAACACAACAGCACCACAAGCCATTATACAAAGTACATTTTAACATACATTCAGCACAAACCGACCACATTTCATTCAGACCTTCCATTACGATCCACATAATTACATACACAGCATTCCGATGAATTAAAATCAATTAACTTGTAAACACCCACCGAAAAATTTTTATTTATGCTTCCCTTCATTCATTGCTCACCGTTATTACCGCCATAACTCCCGTTCGATTAAATTCTCAATTTTGCTGTCCACTTTTTCTTTTATTAACCGGTCGATTTGAGTAATTTAGGTGCTTGCTTTAAGTTCGAGTTGATTATTTGCCACTTTCCAGGCGTACCCTATAATAATAAATCATCTCCGCCGCATGACGGTTTAAAAACAACAATTAATAACGCGCTCCATAAACATAACATCCTACCGAATTACGGCGAGATTCGAGGTCATATTTTCCAAAAGACAGTTTCTTTGTGTCGAAAGATATAATCGATGCTGAACAATCGAGAATTACATGTGTTTGGCGCCCACGTGACGATAGGCTGTCAATAGAGCAGAAGCTTATTGAGGAGGTGATTTGAGATGAATGAGAGGACTTAGAAGGGAGCTTTAATGGAATTTCTGAACCGAAATTGAAAGAAAATTGTATTAGTATTGATGTTATGGCAGCTTTTTTAACTTTCTTATTTTCGAAAGTGGAGGAAGTAATTAAGTTTGTAAGTTTTACGGGAGGATCGAGACGGATAACATAGCATCCGCAAAGTTGATTGATAATTTTTTATATGACGTCATCAGTTTTTCGGTGGATGGAAAAATATTGGTGATTTTTATATGTATAGCGTATTTACAACGTAACTGTGCAAGTTCCAAGGGAATTGCTGGAGAAATTCTATAGAAAGAAACTGCGTTTTCTTATTTCTCGTTCCAGTGAGCTTTGAAATGAATACCTTCGCAAGCTTTATTCGTCTGTCAAAGTTTTATCCAGATCTTGTTAACGTCTTCGACAGCCTCTCGTTATTAGTTTAAATTATCAATCATCATTATTTAATTTACTATTTTTCCTCTGAGGAATTTTAACAACGTAAACTTTTAAAACGAACTGATGGATGAGGGAATGTATATCTACTGAAAGGCGTGAGAAATAAACATTTCTTCGTTAGTGTTCCTAATTAACGAAGTTCCGACAAACAAATGTGCGTTGTCCGAAGTTCGATCCAAAGTCGGACCAATCTATCTTAATTTGTGCATCTGTGTGATTGGTTGCTTACACCTACCGACTTGCATTTTACACATTTTTGTATGTTAACAGCTACTATCGATTCAAGAATCGGAACTACGTTAAGGTCATTAAAGGCAGTGGCGTAGGAAGACTTCTAACAAAAGGGAGTATGTTTGTTAATGTCACCTTCTACACATATCCTGATTAGACTATTCAGAGTCACAAAGACTGAAATCACATGATTCAGGTGAACAATTGACAGGCACATTTCGACTTACAATTTGTTAACAAAAAAATTCTTTGAGAAAATTGAAATTTTGTTGTGTACAGTGAGCTGTTGCTCCATCTTGTTGAAAGTAGCCATTTTCAAGTTTGTCCTCGTTAATAATAAATGGAAATTTTTAAGTTCTACGTATTTTGTACATTTGCAGACATCCGAAATTGAAAAAAAAAGTTAATTTTACACAAATCTGAAACCAATGCAGCAACAGAAGATTTTAAAAAATCTTAGAATTCAATTACTCTTTAATTTGAAAGTTATCATTTTACGAACCATAAATTTAGCATGGATTGATGCACAACCCACGGCCCGCGGTCTCAGAACTTCATCATACTTTAATGTGTTGTTGCTTGTGGAGAAAATATGATTACGGTCATTGGTGTTCTTCGAATCGATTCCATACCGGAGTTTCGTGGAAGTGTCTTGTTGATTGGTCTCTGAACTAAGTCGGTAGTCGTGTTCATTTTTATTTTTAAAATAAAATATAGTAAAAGATATAATTTTTGACACATTTTTTACTCGCATTTCGTTCCAGTCATTTGCCTCAGTTCGGATTCACTTGGATTCTTAAATCTTGTAATGAGAACGAAAATTAATTTCAAAAATTTAATAAGCATAGCTGCTTTTGTACGTACTGGTGTAGTTTACGTTTCTGTTTTAATAAATCATTAACCACGTAGTGAAAAAAAATTTTTGTTTTCTAATTTTTTTTACGAAAATAACATATTTTAATCGCGTTTTAGACGCTTACCGTAGTATTTTCCATATGTCGAAATTCCATTACTGGGGAATTATTATTATCACCCTGTTATTATGGAATCTTCTTCCATCACTCGGGAAAAATGAAATAAATATCTAAGTGTTGTATGTTATTATAATCGCAATTTAATGATCTATCAAAATCCACTAAAAAAATATACGTTACAATTAAAAAAAAAACACTAACCACAGCTACCTACACGAGATACGATTAACACTCGCATTCCTAAGGTTCACTTCCATCCTCGCAAAGAAGGCAGCCAGCTGGATGGCCTGATTTATGGCGGCGAAAATCGGTATCGCAGATAAACATTCATATGAACAGTGACTATGAAGAAAAAAATCTGCATTTCCTTCAACTTTTTTTTTAATTTACATCTGATACAGATTATAAACAGATAATATAAAAATTTGTACAGATTCATAATCTGTCGAAAATTCTCTACTTTATTAGGTAACCATTTTTTCCATTGCACTAGAGTAAGTTTTCAAAATTTTACCATTATTTTAATCCTTTCCCAATTTTTTTAGAATTCTCTTTAATTCCAAATATTCTTTTTCAAAATGATAAAAAAAATCAAGTTCATAATTCAGCTTTTTCAAGATTTAAAATCGATACAATTTTAAATTTCCGATTTGTTTCAAGTTTAAAATTTTCGTTTCTTCAATTTTCCATCATTCGAATGTTTCGATTTTATAATTTTTCGTTTCTTCAATTTTTCGATTCATTTCAAAGTTTTAATTTTATTTTAATTTTTCTTTCTTATTTCAATTTCGGTTTTAATTTGTTTTTTAATTTGATTTCTTTATTTCAATTTTATTCATTTTTTTTAATTTTCTTTTAATTTTTTTGTTTTCTGTGAATTTCAATTAGATTTTTAATTTTTGGATTTTCAACTTTAAGTATTTTTTAATTTTCAGTTTTTTTCAATTTTAGATTTTTCAGACTCCGATTTTTCTGATTTTCGTTTCTCCAATTTTTGATTTGCAATTTGCTAATTTCAGACAAATTATAAGATCATATTTTAAAGTTTCCACTTTTCAAATTTACAATTTTAGAGTATTTTCATTTTAGAATTATTGGATTTAAGACTTTTTCATTTTTTCGATATTTAATTTTTCAGTTTTCGATCTTCGTGTCACAATTTTTCGACTTTACCATTCTGACGATTCCATTATTTTTCGATTTTAATTTTCGAGTTTTCAATTTTTCGATTCATTATTTTTTTCGATTTTTACTTTCTCGACACTTAGTTTGTCAATGCTCGAATTTTAGTTTCTTTGTTCTTCGATTGCAATTGTTTTTATATTTTTCTCTTTTTCAATAATCGTACATTTAAAAAAAATGGTCGAACAGAACTTCCCTAGCCCTGAAGTACAATCAAATATTCAGCTTTTTCAAAAAAGCATAAAAAAACAATTCATAGCTCAGTTTTTTTGACTATAATTATTTTCAATTTTCGATTTTTAAGTTTAAAATTTTTTTCTTCATTTTCCAAATTTGAATTTTTCAATTGTTTCTAATTTTTTAATTTTCATTATTTCAATTTTTCGTTTTTCATATTTGTTTTTTTTAATTTTTCATTTATTCAATTTTCGATTTTTCAATTTCGAAAGTTTTTCAATTTAATTTATTTTTCGTTTTTCATTAATTTTTTATTTTCGATTTCTTCAATTTTGTCTTTATGAGTTTTGCGGTTTTTTATGTTCTGATTTTACAATTTTTCTTGTTTTTATTGTGAAAATTTCAATGTAGGATTTTTCATTTTTCAGCTTTTTCAATTTAAGATTTTTTTAATTTTTTCGTTTTTTCAATTTTAGATTTTTCGAGACTCCGTTTTTTCTATTTTCCGTTTCTCCAATTTTTGATTTGCCTTTTGCTAATTTTCCCACAAATGTTATTTAATAAGAATATAATTTGAAACTTATTTAACATTTATTTTTAATTTCATTTAATTTTATTCGATTCTTACAATTTTTTAATTCATTTTTTAATTTTCAATTTTCGGATTTTCTAATTTTTGATTCTTCTTTTTTTCCCTCGACACTTAGTTTGTCAATGCTCGAATCTTTAGTTTCTTCGGTTCTGCGATTAGCAATTTTTAGATTTTGCATTTTTTTTGTTTTTTCTTTTTTGCACACGAATCGTACTATTTAAAAAAATGGTCGAACAGAACTTCCCTAGCCGGAGAAGTACAATAAAATATCCAGCTTTTTCAAAAAATGATAAAAAACAATTCCATAGCTCAGCTTTTTTGACTAGAATTTTTCAATTCTTCAATTTTTCGAGTTTTCGAGTTTAAAATTTTCATTTCTTCAATTTTCCTAATTTGAATTTTTAAATTTTTCAATTTTTAATTTTTCATTTATTCAAATTTGCGATTTTTCAATGTTCCGGTTTTATAATTTTTTGTTTTTTCAATTTAAATCTTTCAATTTCTCGTTTCTTCGATTTTTCGATTTGAAGTTTCACGAGTTTTAAATTTTTTTTCTTCCAATTTTGGATTTTTTAATTTTTCATTTCTTCGGTTCTTTGATTTGCAGTTTTGCGGTTTTTAATGTTCTGATTTTATAATTTTTCTTAATTTTATTGTGAAAATTGCAATGTAGGATTTTTCATTTTTTGGGTTTTTCAAATTTAAGATTTTTTAATTGTCCATTTTTTACAATTTTAGATTTTTCAGACTCCTGATTTTTCTGTTTTTTGTTTCTCCAATTTTTGATTTGAAATTTTGCTCATTTTCACTACAACTATGTATTTAATAAGAATGATAATTAAGACTTTTTAATTTTTTTGGATATTTAATTTTCTAACTTTTCGATCTTTCAGTGTTACAATTTTTTTCAATTTTTAATTCTTCAAATTTTGGATTTTTCAATTTTTGATTTCTTCAATTCTTTGATTTGCAATTCTTCGGTTTTTCAATGTTTTGATGTGTCACTCTGATTCCGCCATTTGATTCCATGCGTTTACAGTATTACAGTTACAAAGAAAGAAACATGCAAAATTTCATAATGCCATATTCACTTTGTCTAAAATGTTATTTTAATACGTGTAGTGTTTTTGGTAATCCCCAAATACTCTTACTGTTACTGGAATTATTTAATTAGTTTTCAAATGCGATTTCGCGGCATGTTTTTATTTTTCAAATCGGGACACCACAACATCTTGAATTTTTTAATTTCGTAACTAAAAATACATCCATTTTCTTAAATCTCTGAACGTATCTGAGTCAATCTCAACCCCATATACCTTGAAATTATAGATTTATGAAAATTTGAATCATGTACATGCGAAATCAACACCAAGAATATAAAATTATTTTTCTAGCGATGACATAATCTTACTCGTTTATGTGATTAATTATAAGCACAGTTACATTGAAATAGTTAAATTAGAAAAGAATGATCACCAATTTGTTAAATTACCTGTCTTCTAACACATCAATATCAACCGCCAGATATAAAATTAAAATACATATAATGAAATAAAGCGATACAAATAATGTCATACCGCAACATTAATAACTAAATTATTAACTTTTTTTATAACAGTTTTAGTAACCAAATTTAAATTTATGTATCGTTAAGCAGGATATTTGTTATATAATATCCTGTTATTAGTTTTATTTGTTAAGATCTCCATTCTCAAGTAGAAGTCGACCATATATTATACTAATATCCCCAAGGTATTCAACAAAATAGATTACCATATAATACAAAATACACTGTTTCAGATTTAATGTAGATTTAATTAAATTATTATTAATATTAAATTGCTCTAAGTCTCACTTTTAATCATGTAACGCTGGAGTTCCACAAGGATGAGAGCTGAGATCATCAATGTTCCTCGTATTTATAAATGACATTGTTAATTTATTATAGTTGCAATACGGCTGCAAAATTATAGTATGTACGAACTCGTATAAAGAATATTCAAATCAAATTTCTATTTACTTTGAAGGTTTCGTCATGGCTTTATGACTCACACATATGAACATGACAGATTTTTCCGGGCTTAGATATGATATGATGACTAACGTAACCTTAGTGAATATCACTTTGTTGTTTTTATTTTTTTCAGTGTGTGTCATTTAGGTAATAGCGAGTGCAGGGATTTACTATTATATAATTTTATCACTTCGTATGATTTCATTAATTGTTACGTTTGCAAACCACTAATAAATCTGATGCACTTCCCTCATGTTGTGGTGCAGCGATGCAAAAATTATTGATGTGGGGAGCTGGATTTTATGTTACAACTTTTTTCCATATTTTGTGAAAGCTTCCACTTATTGACATAAGCATCGATGTGTAAAACATGTTTATAGATTTTCAGCGTGAACAGTTGTAATTCGCACACACAAAAACAAATGTGTATTTTTTGAGAGAACAACAAATATTGAAATTTGCTTATAAAGCGCTAAAACAGCCCTCTGCCAAAGCAGATGGACTAAAATGTTGTTTAAACTTCAGCCTAACCAATCGTGGCTGCGCTAATGAATAAAAAATTTATCAGGGGTGCATTATATGTATAATTTTGGCGATAATGGGGATATTTGTTTTGTCTGTTAAATTATTTTCTCGATTTTAATTCCACGAGTCGATTTTTGTCAGGGATAAAGTTGCATTTTTAATAGGAGTCTTATTTCGTGGGAATCAAGTTACCAATTAAGACGAAATTTGCATTTTAAAGCTATTTAGCTGGCCGACAAAAAGACGTCGAGTGCAATTCAGTACAACCGTATATCGACAATCAATAGTTTTTTAATTAAACAGAGAGAATTATTAAAAGCACAATTGTTGTTCGTGTGTCACTCGAATAACTTTGATCATTTCAGTATGACGTCTGACAATTGCAGGCACGGCTTTAGTAAATTCGAACTAGTGTGTCGCTGATATTTTTATTAAATTTAGTTCGTTGTTCCGCTTTTCTAGATAATTTGCTACTATTGTGTTTGCAGGATTCGTAATTTTAAAATCTGGTCCCATTTTTAAAGCTTTGAAGTTATCCTTTTAACTAAACATGTGGTATCCATTTAAATAAATTTTCACGTACTATACATAAAAGTTAAATTTTTCCAGATATGTTTTATGCGACAAAGCAATTTAAAATTAATAGCCAATAATGGAAATGTGTTCGATAAATATTTAACTTTGTGTAAATAAAATAATAAATGGCGCAACTAATGTGCATTTCCACACCAAGGTTGAATGCATAATAATGTGTTGCAATTTTTATTCAGAAAAACAACACGAAGTTGTGGTGGAATATTTTTTACCATGACAATGGGTGTTTGGTAGTAAATAAGCGTCCGTCGTTTACAAAATACGGCGTTCATCTGTATAAAGTACGGCATTCCTCCGTACAGATATTTTTAACGGAAACACTTGACTCGTTGAAACAATTGTAAAATATCAAATTTGTTTTTGTTTTCCGTGGCACTGCATAAAAAAACACTTCATTATTTTTTCCCTTGAATTGTGGATGAAATAAAAATAAAAATTATTTAGAGAAGATTTAGTCTCGAACAAAAATCGCAGGTCTTGAATGTCGAAAAAAGTCACTTATCCTATCTCATGCAAATTTGTGATTATTTTTTAACCACATTTTTAGATCTCAGTAGAGCGTATGATTGTATTCCATGAGATTCTAATAAAAAAAACTCTTTTTTCATAATTTCAGTCCACTTGTGACTAAGCTTGTAGGGTACTATCTTTCAAATATAATTCAAATGGGCACTGTTGACGGTGTACCATCTAATAAAAAAGGTATTACACATCGTGTTCCTCAGGGCTCAGTTTTGGGACCTTTAGTTTTTTATTTTACGTGAATCATCTGCCATAGATTTTGTCCACTTTTTTTATTGTAGGCGAGTCCATCGACTGACTACTTTCATATTTTCTCGACATTTCATATCCGTCCGTCCTGATTTTTATGAGACCGATAATCTCCGAAACTACCCGACCGATTGTTGTAAAATTTTCTATGTATGTTAGGAATATCATATTTAACTTTAAAATGGCAAAATCGAGAGTTTTTAAATCTTGCAGATCTTGCATAATGTCATCTTACAATTTTGTCGAATAAATGTTATTTTTAATGTTAAAAAATAACACAGTCCCGAACTTGTGGTTTATGAACCAATGTTGAATTTTTATCCTAGACACAGAGGTTTTTTTTTTAATCAAAATCGTAGATACAACTGTTTTTCGATTTTTCGGCTTTTCAATTTATCTATTTTTCAACTTTTGATTTCCCAGATTTTTGATATTTGAGTTATGGAACTTATCAGTTTTTTTCTTATTCAATCTTTCGATTCTTAAGTTTCTCGCTTCTTCAAATGTTCGAGTTCTGGTTTTTTAAATGTTCGTGTTCTAGTTTTTTCATTTTTCGATTTCCCAGTTTTCAGAAGTTTCAGTTTTACGATTTTTCAATTTTTCAGTTATTGAGGTTTATGAATTTTCAATCTTCCGATTTCTCAGTTTCTCGATGAATCGATTTTTGATTTTCCCTTTTTGATTTCTCGACATTTCAATGTTTCGATTTTTCAGTTCTTTTATTTTTCAAACTGTAGTTATTTTAATTTTGGAATTTTTCATTAACGATTTTTTGATGTTTCAATTTCTTGATATCTTAGTTTTTCGATGTTTAAAAATTTTCGACTTTTCGATTTTTAGATTTCTCGATTTTTCAAGTTTTCGATACCTCAATTTTTCGATTTTGCACGTTTCGATTTGATGACATGAATTTTTTACATTTTCTGGATTTTTATATTTTAGATTTTTCAGTTTTTCAAATTTTCGACATTTCGATGAATACATTTTTAAAATTTTAATGTTTTCGATTTTCCAATTTGTCGATTTCCTAATTTTTAAATTTAGATTTTTCAGTGTTTCTCAGTTCTTAAATTTTTGCATTTTTTAAATGTTCGATTTCTAATTCGATTTTTCGACTTTTTGATTTCTCGAATTTTCAATTTTTTTCCGTGTTTCTGTTTTGGAAGTTTTCAGTTTTTCAGTTCTTCAATTTTTCTTCCATTTTTTAATTCTTCGATATTTTGGAATTTTTCAATTTCGTCGATTTTTCGATTTATCGTTTTCGTTTTAATTTAAAATTTTTCAATTTTTTCATTTTTTGTTTCCAATTTTTATCCTTTCGATTTCTCGATCGTTTGATGTTTCGATTTTTGAATTTTTTGATGTTCCGATTTTCCCATTTCTCGGCTTTTCAATTTTTCATTTCTCGATTTTTTGTCATTTCAATTTTGGATTTTTTCAATTTCCCGAATTTTCAGTTTTTCGATCCTTCAATTGTCAGTTTTTCAGATGTTCGATTGTTTTAAATTGTGGATTTTTCCATTCTTCAATTTTTCGATATTTTAATTTTTCCATTTTCGATTTTTTGATGTTTCGATTTCTTGATATCTTGGTTTTTCGATTTTTAAAAATTTTCGACTTTTCGATTTTTAGATTTCTCGATTTTTCAAGTTTTTGATATCTTCATTTTTCGATTTTGAGAATTTTTCAATGTTTGAATTTTTCCGTTTTTCGATATTTTGATTTTTCGGTTCTTTCATTTTTCGATTTTTAAAATTTTAAATTTTTCAATTTTTCAATTTTTCGATTTCTTGATTAATCGACATTTCAATGTTTCCATTTTTTATTGTTCAATTTTTAGATTCATCTTTTTTTTTATTTAAAATTGTTCAGTTTTGTATGAATTTTTTATTTTGACCTGTTTCTATTTCTCAATTTTTCAGTTTTTCGACTTTTCGATTTCTCGATCTTTTGATGTTTCAATTTTTTAATTTTCTGATGTTTCGATTTTTCAATTTCTCGACTTTTCAATTTTTTGGTTTTCGACTTTTTCCATGTTTTGGATTTTTCAATTTTCCGAATTTTCAGTTATTCGATCCTTCAATTGTCCATTTTTCAGATTTTCGATTTTTTATATTTTGGATTTTTCGATTTCTCAATCCCAATTCGTTTATTGATTTTTCAGTTTTCAATTCTTCAATTTTTCGATATTGTAATTTTTCAATTTTTGATTTTTTAAATTTTACGTCTTTCGTTTTTACAATTTTTCGATTTGACGACTTTTTGATGTTTCAGTTTTTCCATTTCCCAATTTTTCGTCATTTCAATTTTGGAGTTTTTCTATTTCTCGAAGTTTCTGTTTTTCGATCCTTCAATATTCCATTTTTCAATTTTTCGATTTTTAAAAATTTTTGGTTTTTCGATTTCTCGGTTGCTCGATTTTTCCACTTTCGGTTCCTCAACATTTCGATATTTTAATTTTCAATTTTTAAATTTTTGATGTTTCAGTTTTTTGATTTTTTAAATTTTACATTTTTTGATTTCTCAATCCCAATTCGATTCTCGATTTTTCAGTTTTCGATATCTTATTTATTCGATTTTGAGAATTTTGGAAATTTTGGATTTTTCAGTTCATTCATTTTTCGATTTTTAAAATTTGTGATTTTTCGGTTAGAATACATTTCTCGATTTTTCAAGTTTTCGATATCTTCATTTTTCAACTTTGGGAATTTTTTAATTTCTGGATTGTTCTGTTTTTCGAAATTTTGATGTTTCGGTTGCTCGATCTTTCACTTTTTCTACTTTTTGGATTTCGATTTTTCGGTTCTTTCATATTTTGATTTTTAAAATTTTGGATTTTTCGACTTTAAATTTTTCAGTTTTTCAATTTTTCGATTTATCAATTTATCAACAATGTTTCGATTTTTTATTGTTCAGTTTTTCGATTTATCTTTTTTTTAATTTAAAATTTTTCAATTTTCTATATATTTTTTATTTTGGCCTATTTCTATTTCTCAATTTTTTAGTTTTTCGACTTTTTGGTTTCTCGATCTCTTCATCTTTTCAATTTCTCGGCTTTCCAATTTTTCGAATTGGATGTTTCGATATTTCAATTTTTCAGTTTTGCCATTTCCCAATTTTTCGTCATTTCAATTTTGGAATTTTTCAATCTCTCGAAGTTTCAGTTTTTCGATCATTCAATTTTCCATTTTTCAATTTTTCGAATTTTTTAAATTTTGGATTTTTCAATTTTTAAATTTTGATATTTCAGTTATTTGTTCCTCTAGTTTTTGATTTTTTAAATTTTACGTTTTTGCATTTTACGATTTTTTGATGTTTCGATTTCTTGACATCTCGGTTTTTCGATTTTTAAAAATGTTCGGCTTTTCGAAATTTACATTTCTCGATTTTTCAAATTGTCGATTTCTCATTTTTTTAATTTTAAGAATTTTTCAATTTCTGGAATTTTCAGTTTTCGATCCATCAATTTTCCATTTTTCAGATTTTCGTTTTTTTTTAACTTGGATTTTTCGGTTTCTCAGTCCCAATTCGTTTCTCGATTTTTCACATTTCGATTCTTTCAATTTATAAAGTACTTGAGTTGACGATTTTTTGATGTTTTGATTTCTTGATATCTTGGTTTTTTCGATTTTTAAAAATTTTCTTCTTTTCGATTTTGAGAATTTTTCAATTACTGGATTTTTCCATTTTTCGATATTTTGATGTTTCGACTGCTCGATCTCTCAATTTTTCAACTTTTTGGATTTCGATATTTCGGTTCTTTCATTTTCCCATTTTAAAAATTTTTCATTTTTCGACTTTTAAATTTTTGAGTAGGTATTTCAACTTTCCAATTTTTCGATTTTCTTAATTTTTCGTGTCTTCAATTTTTCGATTTTTTTTTTCAAAATTTTTCAATATTCTGTATATATATTTTTTTATTTTGGCCCATTTCTATTTCTCAATTTTTCAGTTTTTCGACTTTTCAATATCTCGATCATTTGGTGTTTCAATTTTTGAATTATTTGATGTTCCGATTTTTCAATTTCTCTGCTTTTCAATTTTTCGATGTTTCGATTTTTCAATATTTCCATTTACCAATTTTTCGTCATTTCCATTTTGGAATTTTTCAATTTCTCGAAGTTTCAGTTTTTCGATTTCTGGGTTTCTAGATTTTTCCATTTTCGTTTCGTCAACTTTTCGGTATTTTTTAATTTTGAGAATTTTTTAATTTCTGGATTTCTGGTTTGGAAATTTGTTCAACTATATTGATCTCTTAATTATTACCCGTAGTTTACATCATATTTCTCATTTATTTTTGGTCCATAAGTTCATATGAGTGCCAATCTGAGAACAAAGGTTGTTTACAAAAACTGACACTATGTCCTTGAATTATTTCTCTTTCTTAATTTATAACCCACCCAAATTTTATTATATTGTTTAAAAGACGCCAGGAAACATACAATTTTCACAAAAATATTCCAAACGGGCTTAATCACTCGAAGGAATTCCACACCAGCCATTAAATGACGATTCTGATTCGCCAACATCTCCTCTCCTGAGTAATTGCAGCGACATCAACGGTAATTACATTTTCCACAACAATGGCGAAAATTCGGGCCCCCGAGTTCCACAACAAAATACGATATTTCTTTGTCGAGCCACACACCGGTGCACTCTTATCTTTCAACGTTAACTGACCGAGCGTCATTCTATTTAGCAAGTAAACAACCTAAACAAAGGAAAAGGGGAGGAAACACAAGGAAGTTTGTTCAGTGATGAGACATCAAGTCATCATCCTCGTCGTAGAACACGACCTCTCAGAGACAGATGGTACGTCACCACCCACACTCAAACACCACTCAAAAATCCGGCGTTATGTGATGCATTTATGCAGCCGAAGAGGAAGAGGATCGTGTGGGTTGTGGTCATTTCCATTTAGGGGGCAAACGAAATGAAAAGAGATCGGAGTTAAGGCAGAAGAACCCGTTAAGTCATTAATAGTTTTATGTGGACGTTGATTCAGCCGGAGAATGTAAATGCTTCTTGAACAGAGCTATATTTTGTGGAAAATATAGTCATTTATCACGGGCGGGACGGAGCTAGGGATGGATGTCAGGACTTGCAGAAGGATCTGGTCTGGAGGAGTCAGAAATCAATGGTAAAACATTCTTTACATTATCTGGAACGAAGTGTTTCAAGAACAACCGTAAAGTATGAGTGTAATTTTATTTATAATTCAAGGGGCGAGTTTCCAGTTTTTCTTTAAGATTATTTCCGTTAAGTGGGGAGTTCACCCTTGTTTCAAAAACGATGTGGTACGAAATTAAGAATTATATCCAATTTTTCTAATGTACAGGTCCCTAGAATTTTAAGTTTACATTTTTCCCCTCGAAAACGGGGTATTTTTGTACTTTTAGTGTAATTAAGTAATCGAAGAACTTGAAACGTTTCTTCTTGGATCTTACTTGTACTGGATATTTCACCAGGTTTTTTTGACATATTATCGGTCTTATATAGTGGATATTTATCCGGGGTAACCTTGATATGTACCCTTGCATCGGCTAAAAGAATGACGATGATCGTCTAAAACTATGTCCAGTGTAACATTCTGGATTTTATAAGTTTAAAAACCTTGCTAAATATTTTCGCAAGAATATGTTTGCCTAACACCCGCATTTCTCTTTATTGTGAAATACATTATGTTATGATGCTCGAGTTCTTATATCCAGAATAGAATTTATTTCCGGTATATTATCGAAGGTCGAAGTCGAACCACACGAAGATACGCACCAGCTGTCCCAAAAATGAATGCCACCTGTCCTAGAATTGATCGTTATTATCGGCCCATTCATCAGTTTCATTAATTATTTTCGGGGGCTTCTAAAAGGAATTAATTAATTTCGCCTCTAGTTAAAAAAAATTAATTTCGACTCTTCAAAAAATGTAACATTTAAAACATTGAAAACCTATATAGCATATTATTATGTATTTAAAGAGTTAATTTTAACAAATAATACATAATAATACGTTGTTATAACTTTTCAAATCTTGGAGTTTTTAGAAAAGTAAAAAAGAACGATTTCACTAGCTTTTTTTCTTGATCTACGTTGGCATAGCAATTTCCGATTAACTGATCTTAGTTTTCCATTCTGCGTTTGAAAGCAGTCTTTGATGTACCAAAAATGGAATAGTCTAGAGAAGCTAAATCTGGAAACCGAGCTGGCCAAGCGATATTTATTTTTCTGCTTTTGTTTTACGCACAATAAGATCTTAATAAACTGCTGCTTGTAATCGTTAATCTTTCAACATGTAAATTATATCGCAGTCTTGAAAATGACTTTTTATTAACAATAAAACGATGAAGACACTGTAAATTTGACAGATACCGAAAAAACTTAAAATAATTAGGTTATGATGGACATTTGTGTTCCATCGTCACAATGGGGCAACAAAATTCACGAAATTTCGAAGCCAACTTGATCTACATACTTTGTAATTATCTATTTTTTCCTACGATATTATTAACATTATCGCAATTACACGTTACAATTACTAGAAACAGCTTTACCGTCCTTGAAATTTTTAAAAAGTTGGATGGATCACAACAAACTAATTCCATATACATAAAGTGTCAATATTTGCGGACCAAGATCTATAAAATAATTTGATTTGAAAATAAAATTTTTGAAAAGTTGTCTAAAAATCCTCAAAAAATTTGGGGGTATACTTAGAGCTCGACAAGCCGATTCGAAAAACATGAAATGTCAATACTCTCAGACCAAGAATTTCGAAAAAATCGGTATGAAAATGAGATATTTTAAAGATTTCGAGATCTCACAAAATTGTCAAAAAATCCATACGCCGTTTATAAACTTGGCAACATTTCGAAAATCGAGATTTTTGAAAAGTTGCCACAAATTGTCATAGACTTCTAAGATATAAATTTCGAAGAGCTGATTCGAAAAACAAGAAGTGTCGATGATCCTCAACCAAAATTTTCAGCTACTATAGTTCATTTTTTAGGGACGTGGACAAAAGTATGCAATATAATATACACAAACCAAAGGTGTCGTTGATCACATTTTCAATTCGAATTAAATTTCTAACCCAACATTATATATTAAAACAAATGAAACAAAAAATTTTAGGTGGATAATAATGACATTTCAAGAAAATGTTTTGGGCAAAGCGTCAATGTTGACATTTATTTATTTATTTTTTTTTTGCAAAATATACCCTGATTCAAAATTGTTTAACCCACGGATATGAACTGTAGGGTTAATTTTTCGATTTTGGTACTTTTTAGTTTTTCTTATTATTCAATTTTCCAATTTTTGACTTTACCGATTTTTCAATGTTTCAATATCTCGATTATCAATTTGTCAATTATTCAATTTTTCCATATTTCAGTGTATAGATTTTTCAATTTTTTGACTCTTTAATTTTTCGTTTTTTCAATTTTTCAACTATTGAGGTTTCTAAATTTTCAATTTTCCTTTTTCTCAATTTCTTGATGAATCGATTTTTGTTTTCCCATTTCTCGATTTATCGACTTCGATTTTGCGATTTCTCGATTTTTCTGCCATTTTTCTATTTTTCGGTATTTCAGTTTTGGAATTTTTATATTTCTGATCGATTTTTCGAATTTACACTTTTCGATTTTTTGATTTCTCGTTTTTTTTACTTCTTGGATTTTTCAATTTTGCTATCTTTAAATTTTAGATTTTCAAATTTTCAATTGCTTGATGTTTCGATTTATCGATTTTTCAATATCTCGATTTTCAATTTGCGATTGACTCAATTTTTCCATATTTCAGGACATAGATTTTTCGATTTTTCGATTCTTCAAATTTTCGAGTTTTCAATCTTTCAATATCTCGATTTTTAATTTATCGATTACTCAATTTTACCATATTTCAGTATATAGATTTCTCAATTTTCCGATTCTTCAATCTCGATTCTTTAAATGTTGCAGTTCTCATTTTTTTGTTTTTCGATTTCCCAATTTTTCGAGGTTTCATCTTTACAATTTTTCATTTTTTGGCTCTTTAATTTTCCGTTTTTTAAATTTTTCAATTATTGAGGTTTCTAAATTTTCAATTTTCCAATTTCTTAATTTCTTGATGCATCGATTTTTAATTTTCCCATTTCTCGATTTATCGACTTTTCAATGTTTCGATTTTTCACTTCTTCAGTTTTTCAATTTTCGATTTTTCGACTTCGATTTTTCGGTTTTTTGGATTTCTCGAATTTTGTGCCATTTTTCTATTTTTCGATATTTCAGTTTTGGAATTTATATATACTTATTTCTGTTCAATTTCAATTTCTCGACTCTTCAAATGTTCCAGTTCTCATTTTTTCATTTTTCGATTTCCCAATTTTCCGAGGTTTGAACTTTTCGATTTATCGATTTTTCTGCCATTTTTCTA
This sequence comes from Zophobas atratus, assembly GCA_022388445.1. Classification (NCBI taxonomy): domain Eukaryota; kingdom Metazoa; phylum Arthropoda; class Insecta; order Coleoptera; family Tenebrionidae; genus Zophobas; species Zophobas atratus. Next base: position 48,826,807 of record CM039445.1, on the reverse strand, counting down.
TATTTCGTTATTTCAGTTTTGGAATTTATATTATATTTCCGCTCAATTTTTCGATTTTACACTTTTCGATTTTTTGATTTCTCGTTTTTTTACTTCTTGGATTTTTCAATTTTGGTATTTTTAAATTTCAAATTTTTAGTTGTTTGATGTTTCGATTTATCGATTTTTCAATATCTCGATTTTCAACTTGTCATTGACTCGATTTTTCCATATTTCAATACATAGATTTTCTAATTTCTCGATTCATCAAATGTTCGAGCTCTAATTTTTTTTTCGATTTTCCAGTTTTCCGAACTTTTAACTTTACCGATTTTTCAATTTTTCATACCTTTTAATTTATCGATTACTCAATTTTACCATATTTCAGTATATAGATTTCTCAATTTACCGATTTTTCAATTTCTCGACTCTTCAAATGTTCCAGTTCTCATTTCTTTATTTTTCGATTTCCCAATTTTCCGAGGTTTGAGCTTTACGATTTTTTAATTTTTTGACTCTTTAATTTTTCGTTTTTTCAATTTTTCAATTATTGAGGTTTCTAAATTTTCAATTTTACAATTTGTCAATTTCTTGATGCCTCGATTTTTAGTTTTTCCATTTCTCGATTTGGCGACTTTTAATGTTTCGATTTTTCAATTCTTCAATTTATTAATTTTCCATTTTTCGACTTTTCGATTTATCGATTTTTCTGCCATTTTTCTATATTTCGATATTTCAGTTTTGGAATTTATATTATAAGTATTTCTGTTCAATTTTTCGATTTTACACTTTTCGATTTTTTGATTTCTCGTTTTTTTACTTCTTGGATTTTTCAATTTTGGTATTTTTAAATTTTAGATTTTTGAATTTTTCAAATTTTAAATTGCATTATGTCTCGATTTATCAATTTTTCAATATCTCGATTTTTAATTGCACATTTACTCAATTTTTTCGTATTTCTGTACATAGATTTTTCAATTTTTCGATTCTTCAAATGTTCGAATTTTCATTTTTTTTCGATTTTCCAATTTTCTGAAATTTCAGCTTTGCGATTTTTCAGTCTCTCAATATCTCGGTTTTTAATTTATCGATTACTCAATTTTACCATATTGCAGTATGCAGTGTATAGACTTCTCAATTCTCCGATTTTTCAGTTTCCCGATTCTTCAAATGTTCCAGTTCTCAGTTTTTCATTTTTCGATTTCCCAATTTTCCGAGGTTTCATGCTTTATGATTTTTCATTTGACCCTTTAATTTTTCGTTTTTTCGATATTTTTCTGCCATTTTTCAATTTTTCCATATTTCAATTTTTGGAATTTTTATATAGGAATGCATTTCGATTCAATTTTTTGATTTCTTGTTTTTTTTTCGAATTTTAAATTGTTAATTTTTTAGTTATTTGATGTTTTGATTTTTCAGCTTCTCAGTATTTGTCTTTTCGGTTTTTCAGTTTTTCGATTATTAAAATTTTGGATTTTCAGTTGTTCGGTTTTTAAATTTTTCGATTTTTAGTTTTTCGCCTTTCCAGTGTCCTGATTTTTCAGTTTTTGAAAAATTACTAAAAAATCATAAAATTCTAGGATAAAGATTTCGAAGAGCTGATTCGAAAAACAAGTGTCAATGGTCCTCAACCACAATTTTCTTCTACTCTAGTTCATTTTGCAAGGACGTAGACAACATTATCCAACATAATGCACACAAACTAGGGCTGACGTGAAATGAAACAAAAAGTTTTAGGTTAACAATTAATTGATATTTCAAAAAAAAACGTGTTGACATTTATTCTTTTTTTTTTCAAAACATACCTTGATTCAAAATTGTTTAAGACATATTAAACTTATCGGGTTTGTACATTAAGATGAATGAGAGTTTTTTTTAATGAAACACCCTATATAAACTGGTTTATTCTGGGAGAAAATCTGGCGTTACATGCACTTGTCATGAAATTTCACACTTCCAATACGATGAAAGAGACCTGATAAGATATTGAATCACCGACCTAGATGTTAAAAGGATTCTAGTCCTGGAATGTTTCCTCAAGTTTAGCTTTTTTCCAATTTCTAATACTCAAAGCTTAGCTTCGGCGATAGTCTCGTCGGGATCAATTTCTAGAAATAGAAAAGTTATTGGCACAGCTATGATTTTAAAGGAGAGCAAGCATTCACTGCCTTTGTTACTATTTTGTTTAAAGAAAAATGTGCGAGTTATCGTGGCAGCAGTGCTAATAATTAAAACCTTTCTGGGCGTTGATTATTCAGAACTCCGAAAAAACATGGCATACCTACATAATTTACGTCTGTGAACTCACCCGAGTCTCCACAGTTTTTGTTTTTTTGATGGAATTCCCATAACATCAGCAACCGTTTAACCTAAATTATATACCGAAATTTAATGGTTGTTACATGTTACGGTTGATTAATCGCAACACAGCTGTCACTTTTATGGCAACCACTATATCCAAACCAGTCTACGGAAATGGCAAAATTAAAAAAATTAAGATGTTTTTGCGTTAACAATCGACAAATCGAAAATTTAGCGTTATGCTCGTAAATGGTGTTTTGTTATGAAGTTCAATGCGTTGAAAATAGCCTATCGAATATTTTGTATCTTCCAGATAGTTTTGATTTTGAGCACTTAATTTTAATTGATGAAAGATTTTTAAAAATTCTTTGAAAATCAATTACGTAATAAAAATCTCTAGGAAAATTTCTGAAGGATAAGCTTCGAAACTACAAGAATTGAATATCTTGAAAGTTGAAATCCGTCAAATTTTCTATTCGAGAAAGAATATTTTAAATTGCCGTTGCCACTAAAAGCGTTAAAGGATGAAAACAAAATATTGTATTAAGTAATGCTTTTTCTACGTCTTAAAATTAAAACCATAATTATCGTAACTCTGAAATTAATTATCCTAAAAAGTAAACACTAACAAAGTGGATTTAAAAATATCATAAATGTCTTGTTAAACTGTTCCTTCATCATTAATGATTCCAAAAGATCAAACATTCCATTAACACAATTTAGCCTGCAGCGACTCGGGTGCTGCGCCATCCCCCATGTCGTTTGAGGGCAGTAAATATTAGCCCCAGTACCCATCAAAATCGTTTTGATTTAGTCTTCAGCAAATTACTCGTTGTCACCGTAACCGCATCAATTCAATGTTCTGTTTTAAAACAAACCGTCAAAACTTTCGAACTGTCAATTTGCCAAGAAGCAAATTCAGGCCGTGACTAAAAACAACGTGGCTTAAAACGACAACTACTTAAAATGACATTTTAGATACGGGAATAAAAAAATATATTTTATTTGTATTGCTAAAGTTATAGGTTAAATTTCGCACAACTTATATCACATTGATTGCAGTACCTTCGATCAACATTTAATTAATAATATTTCGCGATTACGTCATCAAGTTTTTGATAGGGTTAAATATTAGCGATCCAGATTATAACATTAACCTTGATGATAAATGATAACGTTTCTGTGTGTTTGGAATTTCATTAAAATTAAATAACATTTTTAAAATAAGTTTCAGTGAATTACATGTATTTGTTTTTCTTAACGACGTCATCAATTTTCTGAGAATATTTATCAATTTATCACTGATGTTCCACAAAAGCTTCCTAGAATGTATTATCTAATCTCTGAGTTAAGTGGTGATTTTAGTGAGCTCATTCTAAATAGTTGTGTGTGTGAAGCCAGAAATAGGGGTAAATTACTACTAAATGACATGCAAGGGCACGTGCCGCTCTCTTCAAAACTTGTGAAATTTCCTCGCAGTATTGGACCATAGAAATAAAATAATAATAATAATGATGAGAATATAAATGAATTCTTTCATCCAGAAACTTTGGTCTCCAACTTTGTTTTAATTTGCTTCAATTTTGAGCTTTTTATATTTTAATGTATTATATGTCAGTCTGTCCGTTGTGTGTGTCGATTTTTGTTAAATAGATATTCTCCGAAACTACCGGACCGATTGTTGTCAAATTTTACACGTGTGTAATGAACGTATATGGTAAAATGCTAACCAAAATGTAGCTAATCATCTCCAGCAATAATAGGATGTCATCTTCAAAATTTACATTAGCAAATATTATTCAAATTTTATAAAATAAAATGCTCCTATACTAATGGTTTATGAATCCGTGTTGAAATTTACCTTAGACATCCGCAAGCATGGTAAATCGTGAATCAATTTTTTTTCGTTTATGCCCCCCCGTTCCCCCAAAATGTCATTTTACAATTTTGCGTAATAAATGTTCCTTGAATGTTAAATATAGAATTACATTCTCTTGCGTGTGTAATTTATGAATCCGCCTTGAATTTGCCTCTAGACATCCAAGTTTTTGAGAAAAACCGCTAAATTTTATACTTAACAGTTTAACTTTGAAACTGCTAAACCGAATGTTATGAAATCTTACAAACGTTTTAAGGTTATGACAAGCATAATAAATTTGTAATCAAAATATATTTGAATAACAACAAAATCGTTCTTAATAATTTAGCTTCTCAGAGATACCAACTAGAGTAATATTTTTTTAATTTACACCCGAACGTGCTCGCTGCGCTCCCATTTTGAACTTCGTTTTTCAGCTTTATTCTCATAGAAGTCTGCAGGAAAGACTCTGAGCGAAGTTGTTTGGAATAAATTTATAGACTTTAAAAAATCACGTTTGCATTGCTCGAGTCTCCACAATTTTAGCCCCCTCCCTTTTTTTCTTAGAATATTCATTGGCCAAAATCAGTCTCATCTTGATAGGTACTAGCCCCACCCACCCACCCTCTATTTTTTTAGAGGATTTCATTTGCCAAAATCACTCTTATCTTAACAAGTGCTAGCCCCGCCCACCCGCCCTTGAGGTTTTTCGAGAATATGTCATTGGCCAAAATCAGTCTATCTTAACAAGTACCAGCCCCGCCCACTCGCCCTTTATTTTCTTAGACGTTGTCGTTTACCAAAATCAGTCTTATCTTAGCAAGTGCTCGCCCCGCCCACCCTCCCTTTATTTTCTTAGACGATGTCATTTGCTAAAATCGGTCTTATCTTAGCAGGTGCTAGCCCCACCCACCCGCCCTTGAGTCTCTTAGTTGAGATATCATCTGCCAAAATCAGCCTATCTCAGCAAGTACTAGCCCCGCTCACCCACCCTTTATTTTCTTTAGATTATTCCACACTCCCCCAAGTCATGAAACCTTTAAGGGTAACTTAATATCATTAAACAAATTTCCATTAATAATAAATTTCTCTTACACTGTTTCAATATACACCTGAACGTGCTCGCCGAGCTCGCATTTTGAACTTCATTTTTCAGTTTTATTCTTATAGAAGTCGGCAGGAAAGACTCTCAGCGAAGTTGTTTGGAATAAATTGACTTTAAATCGCTCGAATCTCCACAATTTCAGCAGATAATTACAAATACTTTCAGCTCGCTACTTGATTTGTTTTGTTATAATAATTCTATAGACCCTAAATTATTCTGCAAAAATCAACTTGAAGAGTACAAGTCCACAAAGCACATGTAAATTGGCGCAGTCCTCCCCCCTTTTTTTTTCTTAGAGTGTTCATTTGCCAATTCTGTTTCATATTGGTAGGTACTAGCCCCACCCACCCGCCCTTTATTTTCTTAGAGGATGTCATTTGCCAAAATTAGTCTTATCTTAGCAAGTGCTAGCCCCGCCCACCTGCCCTTGAGTTTTTTAAACGATATATCATTTGCCAAAAGCAGTCTATCTTAGCAAGTACTAGCCCCGCCCACCCGCCCTTTATATTCTTTAAGTACGGTAAATGGTTAATGAAAATTTGTCCGATTAAGCGATTTTTCAGGTTTATGATTTTTCCATTTTTCGGTTTTTGAAATTTTCGATTTTTCGTTTTCTCAATTTTTCAGTTTTTCTTTGATTTGTCAGTTTATCAATTTTTCCAATTTCTGATTTTTCCATTTTTTTTTATTTTTCGAGTTCTCAATTTTCCGATATTTCAGTTTAGCAATTTTTCAATTTTTCGATTCAGTTTCTCGATTTCTCAATTTTTCAATTTTTGGCGTTTCTAAATTTTCAATTTTTTAGCTTTTTGATTTCTCGATATGTATTTCCACTTTTAGATTTTTCTTTTTTTTATTTTTCCATTTCTCGATTTTTCAGGTCTTTAATTTTTCAATTTTTTAAATTTTTGATTTTTCGATCTTTCGACTTGACAATCTTTTGACGTTTCGATGTGTCGATTTTTCAATTTTTCGCTTCTTGAACTTTTCGATTTTTCGTTTTCTCAATTTTTCGTTGTTTCATAGCCGATTTATAGAAAGCGAAATTAAAGTTAATCCACGATTAACTTTTACTGAGGTCCGTTGCTAGGAAACGTGCATGTTTTAACCAATCATGGGCTCATATTCCACATTTTAATCCTTTGTTAAATTAATCGAGGATTAAATATTTAATTCGCTTTTCTATAAACCGGCCCTCAGTTTCGAAAATTTTCAGTTTTTCTTTGATTTGTCAGTTAATTTTTCCAATTTCTGATTTTTCCATCTTTTTATTTTTCGAGTTCTCAGTTTTCCGATATTTCAGTTTAGCCATTTTGCAATTTTTCGATTCAATTTCTCGATTTCTCAATTTTCCAATTTTTGGCGTTTCTAAATTTTCGATTTTTTAGCTTTTTGATTTCTCGTCATGTATTTCAACTTTTACATTTTTCTTTTTTTTTATTTTTAAATTTTTGATTTTTCGATCTTTCGACTTGACAATCTTTTGATGTTTCGATTTGTCGATTTTTCAATTTTTTGGTTTTTGAAATTTTAAATTTTTCGATTTCTAGATTTTTCAATTCTTCGATTTTTCAGTTTATCGATTTTTTAATTTTTCGAATTTCGAAATTTTTCGCTTTTAGATTTTTCGGTTTTTCAGTTTTTCGTTTTTTGGGTTTTTAAAATTATCTCGCTTTTATTTATTTATTGTTTATTTATTTTTAAAAGAAGATGTACAACAAACTGAGACTTCTAATTGGATTTAATATTAAACCTAACAAATATTAGTGTTGGATTGTCAACAGAATTAAATTTTTCAAATTTTAGTTTGCCCATATATAAATTTGTTTTTGAAAAATAAAATTTTACAAACATTTGTCTTGTCAAAAATTTTTATGGTAGATGAAGCATATTTTTTAACGTTACACAATCATGTTATTTATTTTAATAGCAACCATATTTTCTGCATATTCAAGTTTTTTTTTGACTTACCACTTTCATGTTTTCTCTATTTTTCATGACCCCTAGAGTACGAAAAAAGTGGTCTCCCGTTTTCGTTTATCCGTCTGTGTCGCTTTTTCTTTTACAAATAATGTCCGGAACCACCGGACCGATTGTTGTCAAATTTTATATATGTATTAGGATTAGGAATGTAGATGGTGTATCCCCTCCCAAAGAACTGATGGCGTCATCCCAAAATATAAATCCTCATGCAAAATATTATGACTATACTTGTGCTGCATCAATGCACTCATAGTTTTTAGAATTACTTATACAGAGTAGCTCAAAAAAGTTAATGAATGAGGCAATTTATTTACTGATTAAATCAAAAAAAATCCCGAAAATTTGGGAATATAGTACTGTTTATTATTAGTATTACGCTGCATCTTTCGAAAAACTTCACTTGAAACAAACACATAGCAGGCTTCTTTGACTTTACTTTAACATTATATACATAATTTTAATTTTAACTTATAAGGTTTATTATAAAAAATTAAATTTGCAAAAACAAATTTTATAATTTTTCGAAAAAGCTGGAATTGTTGTACTGTGGGAACGGGAAAAGTTTTGTCGACCAATTTTTTTTTTAACATAAGACGATTTAGGATAAATGACGCCATTGGTGCATATCGACATAAATATTAATTATCACAGTCCATCAACTTCAATTAATTGCATTCTACAAACTCAGTCGTTCCAAAATGTGACACTCCAGTGAATATCCGGTCTTACGACAATTGTCCCCCCTAAACTGGAATGTGAAAATTAACATTCCTGATTTATAAGTATGTCATCAGTAATTAGGAACCCCTTGTCGATCGGTAACTCGAAACCACAGATCCATAGACGTATACCTGAGAATGTCCTCAGTGTCCAGGTCAGTGGTACGATTTTGAAATTTTATTAAAAAAGCCATGTGACGTTGTCGTAAATGACATCGTGTGACCATAATTTAAAATCAGTTTCGACTACTACTACTATAATTAATTTATTATTAAACATCACATGGTGCCCTGGTACCATCAAGAAAATCATTAAATTCATACATTTTATTTGCAAGCTTTTGTTTCAATGCAAAATCGTGCGCCGCCTAAATTTGTGTCTAAAACTGGCCCTGCCATTTAGCGTAATAAAACGGATTTCATTTAAAATTCCGCCAGCTTAATTGATCGAATTAATTTTCGTGCACACGTTCCGTTTAAATGAGCGATTATTTTAACGAAGCTAATAAAAATGTATGTTCGAGTCAACTTTAATACTTTACAACAACAATAAAACGAAATAAAAACCGCCCGTTCCAGATTTCGTCTCTAACCGAGCTGTAAAACAATCCGAACTCTCCTTCAGCTCACAAATCGTTTTCCACGCGAACTGAGAAACAAATGAGGTGGACAAGAAGTACACGATCCTGCGGTTTTGTATACCTGCCATTATACCGCAGCGTAATCAAGACCTGCATTATGCCGCTTTTTCAGATCGTTTTCTTGTTACGGCAGTTTGCTCGGCGCGGTTTTTCACAGGATTCCTCTTAATTTAACGTTGTTACTTTGACATGTAGAAGTAATGACGTTCGACTCGCCGCCTCTGTGGTTTTTGCGGGGATAAAAGGCGCTAAGTCTTTGGACTGATTGGAAGAATGAAGCCGTAAAGTCGGTAATAAAATAAGATCGGAGCTAAAGTCACCCTCCGTAATCACGAAAATTAAAGGAAGGAACTGAAGGAGTCGGAATGATTGGGTTCGCGATGTCCAGTGGCTGCTGCTAATTCGCACAAAGGGGAACGCTGGCGAGTTGTTGAACTTAGACCGTGACACTGTAATTGGGGTGATGCTGTTTATTAATTTATCGGGCAAGTTTGTGTTACTTAACGATGTAAACATGTCTGCAGGTCCTGTTCTAGTGTCATGGCGAGTACGATCTTTGGATAGGGCAGGACTTGGATTTATCATAAAATAAAAGAGAAGTTTTCAAAAATAAACGAATAAGGAAATAATCCTTCCACATGCATCTTCCATTTATGAATGATTAAGTTACGAGGTTAATTCTACTAATTTTGCCACTACTGGAACAAGGTGTTTTTTGATCTAAATCTACTCTAGACTTTATTTTGGCTGTATTATTTTCTTTTTCGGTAGGAAGTTCAAAGATTTCAAGTATGTTTTGACACTGTGACACCTGAAACTTTAGCAGTCGACTTACCTTTTTCATCCGACAGCATTCTTCTAGTGTTGGAGATATCTGCTCTCTCTTAAGGATTTTAGTTTTTTCGATTTGTAGCCAAGTGACTGTGTCCTGAAAGGTGGAACCACTTTTTTAAATTTACTCACGTTCACATCATCTTTTACCGCTACTATTGCCTTCGAAATAGAATAATTAGACCAGAACGTCGATGATTTCTTTTTTTTTTTAAGAAACAAACTAACATAATATTCTTCAAAAATCTTACGATCTATTTCGCCTTGCACCGGTTAACAAAGAGGTTATACTACTTTTCAAACTTCATTTTACGAAACTAGTAGTTCCGATCATTTTCTCAAAGTGGCCATAATTTACGATTATACCAAACAATTAAGCGCCAACATGTTTCAATTCCATTTTTAGACTCACACATTACAAAAAACATGTCCAATCATTCATTTTTTTGTCATATTTACAAAAAACCTACCACTACTGATACCATCATACCTTGGTCTTCTTTAGATTATTCCACACTCCCCCAAGTCATGAAACATTTAAGAGTAACTTGGTCTCATTAAACAAATTGCCATTAATAATAAATTTCCCTTATAGGTACTCTTTTAATTTAGACCTGAACGTGCTCGCTGAGCTCGCATTTTGAACTTCTTTTAGCTTTATTCTCATAGAAGTCTACAGGAAAGACTCTCAGCGAAGTGGTTTGAAATAAATTTCAGCAGATAATTACAAATACTTTCATCGTTCACCTTTTTAGACAATAAAAAGTTCTCTCGTTAATAATTCAGCTTCTCGCGGATATTAACGAGTAATTTTTAATAACACTTAAACGTGCTTGCTGCGCTCGCTACTTGGTTTGTTTTATTATTGTATTGTATAGACGCTAAATTATTCTGAAAAAATCAAATCAGTACAAGTCCAGTAAGCACATGTAAATTGGTGCAGTCCCCCCCCCTTTTTTTCTTAGAGTGTTCATTTCCCAAAATCTGTATCATCTTGATAGGTACTAGCCCCGCCCACCCAGCCCCGCCCACCCGCCCTTGAGTTGCTTCGGGGATATAGTAGTAGTAGTGTTTATTTTAACCCTACGGGCTTAAAAGATTCTTGATTTACAACACTACAATTTTTTTCCTAACTAACAAAAAAACCAAATAAATACATTTTATGAACCAAATAACTCATTTTTTTTTCCTTTACCCCATCCCCCCTTGCCCCAGCCTTACTCTTGTCCTCTCCACTTCTTTCATCCATTCCACCCCTCTTCCGTCTTCATTAAATATCTCTGTCACACTCTCCTCTCTTTCTTTGCTCTTCTCACAGTCATGCAGCATGTGCTTTATTGTCTCTTGTCCTTCTCCACCCATCCTACACATTCTCTCACCTTCGCTTACCCAAAATTTATTATTTTTTTCTTCATTTCCACACCTAAATCTCGCAATTATTTTTTTTCTTTCGCGCTTTCTCTGTCTAGGTACTTTGGTATTGTTTCTGTTATTATCTTTCTATAGTCTGCATTGTACTTAGATTTACTTACACTCGCTCTTCTCTCTTGTTTGTCTATGTCTCTGTCACACATACACAACTCTTCTCTCATACTCACCCCCATTTCTCTCTTTCTCTCTATTTCCATCCATGCGTATCCTAGTCTTTTATAATATCCTTGTCTACCCTTGTGATGTTCTTTCCTTACTTCCTTTTTTTTCCTTCCAGCATTCATACAATATCCTACATTCCTCTTTTTCTTTCAACCTTTCATCATACTTTACAGCTCTTTTCCCAGTGTATACTCTTAATTTCTCTCGGTTACATTCTTCTCTTACTATATAGCCTGGCGTCTCTTTCCGTAGCCCTAACATCCACCTCAAATATTTTTCTTGTACTGCTTCCATCTCTGCATATTACTTCCATCCCCATATCTCCACTCCATACATTAATACACTCCTAACCATACTATCAAACATTTTCATTCTTCTTCTTACGTCATGTCCAAATATTCTCTCCCCTATACTCCACACCATTCCCACTATCTGCATTGCTTTAACCCTTCTTTCTCTTATGTGTGCTTTTACCGTGTTAGTTGTTGTAAACTTAAATCCTAAATATTTAAACTCCTTTACTGTGTCTATGATTCGATCTTCCCAACGCCACACTTTTTCCTCCCCTTTTCTTCATTTTTTTTCTAAACCCCATCATTTTTGTTTTTTCTACATTTACCTCCAGTTTCTTTCTTTTAAAGTATCTTTGCAGATTTTTTTCATCTCATTCATTCCACATTCATCCTTCGCCAATATTACCAAATCATCTGCAAATGCCAAACACCATACCTTTTCTCTCCCCACCACAATTCCTCCCGCTTGTACTCCTCTAAACATTTCCTGGATATCGCTTATGTAACAAGCAAACAGACTGGGTCTTAATGGGCATCCCTGTCTCAATCCTTTCGTCGTCCAAAACATTTCACTTTCTATTCCTCCCAATCTCACACTAGTCACTACCTCTCTATAAATCTCTCTTGCTGCTACAATTAACTTTTTACTCAGTCCTCTTCTCTCCATGTATTCCCACAAACACTCTCTGTCCACCGTATCAAACGCGACTCTTAGGTCTAGAAACAGTGCATATACCCGACCTCCTTCCTTTAGCAACCCTTTTTCTATTAGATGATGCAGGATATATACATTGTCCATAGCACCTCTACCTCTTCTAAATCCCGCTTGATTTTCCGGTAATATACTCTTTTCGTTCATCTCTGTCACCAACCTTTCATTTAACACCATTGCGTACAGTTTATATGCCGTATTTAGGAGAGTTATTCTCCGATAATTCTCTACTTTTTCTTTATTACCCTTTTTATGAATTGCCCTACTCTCCATTCCTGGGGAAAACCTTTACACGTCCACACATCATTCATTAACTCGTTCAATCTTTCAATCATCCCATCCGTCCCAAATATCCACACTTCGTTTACCAACCCATCCCTCTCCGGTGCTTTTCCTCTTTTCAGTCTTCCTACTTGTTTTCCTACTTCTTCTACTCGAGTCTCAGCCTCCCTTTCTCTACCACCAATCCCGGTTTTACTATCTTGCGCTACGATTCTCTCTTCCTTTCCATTCAACAGTTCCATAAAATGTTTCTTCCAGTGTATTATAGGTATGTTTCCACTAATCGTGATTTTGTTCTTCCGTTCTTTATTTATATACTGCCATGCCTCTTGCTCAGTTCTTATGGCTTTAATTTTTTCTTCTTCTTCTTGCTGTATCTCTTCTTTCTTTTCTTTGCATCGTTTTCTATAATTATTTTTTGCTTGCCAGTACTCTTCTTTTATACCTTTCTCCTTTTTCCACCTTCGTAAACATTTCCTTGCTTCTGTTTTTAAATCTCTGCATCTGCTATCCCACCATCTGTTTCTCTTTTCTAAATTTCTCGTTACAATTTTTTTTCTTATGGCTGCTTTTTCAATTTCTCTTTTTAATTCTTCCATTTTGTTTTCCGTTCCCTTTTCTTTAAATTCCACTTCCAGCATTTTCTTTTATAATGCTCAATTCCTTTTTCATTCCATACCCATATCTTCTTCTCTTTTCCTACTTCATTCCTTAAGCATCCGCTCCCTCTACTTATGCCCCTCACTTTTACTTCTAGTGGCATGTGATCGGAGTCCACTCTTTCTCCTATCTTGAATGTTTTTACCTCTTCTTCTGCTAATCCCCTCTTTTACCTATCCAGGTAATTTCCCCTCCTCGTCCCCTTCCTTCACCCCATTCAAGACTTCCCAACCTCTTTCTTCAATTAATTCCCATAGCAATTTGAGTTTTCCCCGTCTTCTTCCCTGCTTTTGTTCCCTATTCTGGCATTAAAATTCTCTCCTAACAGTAGAAATTCTTCTTCGGTCACTCCGATTTTTTCTTGTATTTCTTGTTTCGTGTTTCTCATTCCTCTACTATATATTGTGCAGATTCCCCATCTTTTTTTGATTTACAGTCGGTTTTCTTTCAACCATGCCTTCCATTTCTATCGCCCCTCTTCTATTTCTTTTATATCTTTCTTCACTCCTGTTATGATTCCACCTTTTGCTCTACCATTGCGTTTTTCTTTTTTTTGCCCCTTGCAATTTCCACTGAAATTCCTTTGGCAGCACGTATTTCAGTTTGTTCCAGTCTCTCTAGTATCCATGTTTCTGTTAGTCCCACAAAATTAAAATTTTTCACGTAGTGTTTTTCAAACACGCAATATTCCAAAAGGGTAATTTTAAACCACGTTTATCTCCCCCATTCTTCTTTCCCATTCCCCTATTATGTACAAAATCTACATTCTTGAACCTAAAGTCTTTATTTGTCCTATCATTACTACCCCTCCCCTTTGTGTTTCTTTCTTCGGTTAGTGCTGACTTGATTTGAGACATTTTTCTTCCGATTTTCCTTTATTTTCATTCCATGTATACATTTTGTCCCCTACTTCCAGCTTCTTATATCCCATCCTTGTTCAGTATCCTTTTTTTTGTTTCCTCTTTAGCTATCTCCCTAATTTATTTTTGAATTTTTTGCTCTTGTACTGTCCAATCATTATCAATATATATTCTCTTTCCTCTCAGTTTATTTTTATTCTTCATCACCTCTTGTTTTTCCTCCCAAAGCGTCTTAGCCAGTATGTTCTTACTTTCCTCTTTCCCTATAATTATTGTTTCCAACACTTTTACTTCTATCTCAATTTCTTTTTTCAAAAATTCCTCTACTTGGTAGATGACGCCTACTACCATTCATTTTCTAGAATACTGTTACGTTGATCGGTGAATAATAATAATCGGCGTGGGTAAAACTCAACAATTTATTTCTTAATAAGCCGAATTACACGACCAACTATTACAACAATTATGTACAGAATAACTTCGTGGTGCAACTTGCATGCATTCGTTCATTCGACTTGACTTGTTGACTGGACTGACTGAATAATAATCGTTTCCGATGGCGGCCTCTATTTAAACCTATAACCTATACGTTTCTCTCGATGGATCGAGGACCCCGCTTCGAGGGTTTTCTGGGCCCGTCGCGACATCCGCTTCCAGGCTTTCCTGAACGCCGCGCCGCCCGGTCACTGAGTCATACTACATACTAGAAGAAACATACATACTTGAAGACCCATAGGCGTCGTACCGGGGCGGCGTATGGGTTTATTTCGTAACAATACTTACCTTTGAGTTCGTTACATCTTTTTAATTTACTTTAATATTTCATGTTTGGTTCCTTTCATTCCTAGTTAGACTTTGACGTTGCTGATAACAACAGCTCGCAAGCTTAATTTGTGTAATAATAATGTAATTACAAAGTTTTGTACTCTGGGTAAGTGTATTAACTATAATGTTTTTGTAAGCTTATTTCTTTTTCATCATTTAGCTCTAATGATGGTACCAGGAGGTACCGAAACATGTTAGCCGTCACTTTATAATGATACATTAACTTCTGTGGCGTCGACCTAATTTTCCCATCTTTTTGGTCAATACTTCATTTTACGCTTGGCGGGTTGTATTTCTGAAAAAGTTGAATAGAATGTTCCAAATATTTTCTTTTATAAATACTTGCGTATTGTCACCTTTTAGAAAAATGGGGGTGACTCGTTCTTAATTTGATGAGTGAAAAAATTTGTTATGACGTCATAAACATAGATGATACACAGTGCAAGAGAAAAAGAGAACAAAAAAATTTGACATCGAACGCAGGACCGCCGGTCCGCATGCCGACGCGTTAACCGCATGGCGACGGACAGTTATATCCTGAGTTGGTGTTAAAATGTTATTATACTGTGTTAATTTTTTTGTGAACATTTAAGGAAAAAACTCAAAGCGGATTCGTACACCACAGGTATAGAAGTATATTACTGTAGAACATTTAAATAATTTTAAAATCGAATTAATTGAAATGATGTCTTCAAATTGTTGATTGCTAATATATATACATATAAAATTTGACAACAATCGGTCCAGTAGTTTCGGAGATTACGTGTCTAATAAAAATCGACGTAGACGCCAGACAGACGGGCTACTTTTTTCGTACTCTAATAACGTCGAGGAAAGCTAGAAGTAACCATCCGTCCTATTCTGCCTTAGCTTACGTTCGGGAAGTAAAAAGGAAACGTCCCATTTATAAGATTCTTAATATTTCAATACCCTCTAATTCTTTTGAATTGGGGTATCCAACAAATAAATACGATCAACTTTCGCGACATTTCATTTAGTAGCATTAACTTCCTCGGGCTACAGTAATGATGCCGATTTAAATTTATGGCCCATCCATGAAGAATTGCAAAAAGCGTACGCCATAAATTTAAATTAACATATTATTATAGTTTGAAAAAGCCTGAGACGTCGTGAAACCATCATTGCTTATTTATCGGATATTCTAATACGAAAGAATTACATAATGATAAGAAATTTTGTCACGAAGGATTACGATTTTGCTATAAAACCATGAGAGAAGTAAAAATGTTACCGTTTATTTAAATTTACCTATGAATGTCCTACGAACTAAAACGAATCCTTATCCGGTAAATAAATTTCGAAACCTTTTCTGGTCAATAAATTACTATGCACCATAGGTCGGTATATCTATTATTTGTTTTATATTTCAGCACTGAGTTACGGTCGCTATCTCCAGTACAGTGCATATTTTACTTTTTGATAAATTGTTGGTGGACACCGAGTTCGTGTACTTGAAATCTGTTACATTTTTCAAATTTTTTAAACCATCACGACACTTAATTCAGCGTTATCGTGATGGCATTAAAATTCATAACAAGTTTTTTTTGCATTCAGAACATAATCCCTCATCACGACTGACATAACGTAAACAAACGAACATTTAAATCGTTTTTCAGGACTCATTGCAAAAAAGTTGTACAAGAAGTTGTTGTAAAGAGCATTATTCTCAGGCATTGTTATCTCGCCGTTTTGGGGCCCACAAATAATTAAATGAAAAATATGCTTACGGCTCGCAAAACATCACCAACGTTTAGGAGAGGAATTGTTTTGGTGACCTCTGGCACTACAAATCCTTTGGCAGAAAGCGGGCAACTTCCGGTATATTTCTTATGGTGTTCACTAGTTCCATGGACAATAAATTAATAAATTATATATCTGGCGACGATTCGATAATGCAGACTTTTTTTGTAGCTCGATTATGAACTACTGTTTTAATAAAATGGTCTCTCCATTAGAAACAATGGATTATTTTTATAAAATTGTTTGTTCGTATTCGATGCAGAAGAATAAAAATCCCCTGAACTTTTTTCGTTAGGTTATGTTTTATTAAATTAAAGGATAAAAAATATGCCAAAAATATAAACATTGTTGCCGATACTTTCAGTTTTCAGTAGCAATGACCAAGTTAGCGGTATCCATTTCTTAGAAAGCGTAAAACTTTACGCTGTTTAAAACAGTTGTATTAATACTGCAAAATCCCAAAACTGAAAGAAATATCCAAAAATTGAGAAATTAAAAAATTGAAAAATTGAAAAATCGAAAAACCAAATAAGCAAAGTCGAAAAATCGGAGAATTGAAGAACTAAAAAATCGAAAGTTCGAGAAGTCGAGAAATGGGAAAATCAAAAATATATTAATTCAGGAGTCGAAAAATCGAAAAATTGAGAAACCGAAATAGGCAAAAATCGAAAAATCGAAAAGTTAAAAATGGAAAAATTGATAAATCGAGAGATTGAACAATCAAAACATCCAACCATCCGAATCTCGATAAATCTAGATCCCAAAAAATTGAAAAATCGAAAATTTAAAAATTCTGAAAATTGAGAAATCTAGAATTTTTTAAATTGAAAAATTAAAACATCGAATGGTTGAAAAATTGAGAAACCGCAATATAGAACAGTCGAAAAATTGAAAAATCTAAAGTGTAAAAAACGGAAAGCTGAAAATCGAAAAATCCAGAAGTCCAAAAACCGAAAGGTGGAAGGATAAAAATACTGGAAAATCCCAAAACTGAAAGAAATATCCAAAAATTGAGAAACTAAAGAATTGGGAAATTAAGAGATCGAAAAACCAAAAAAGCAAAGTCGAAAAATCCGAGAATTCGAGAACTGAAAAATCAGAAGTTCGAAATCTACAATTTAGAACATTGAACAATTAAAATTTCGTAAAATTGAAAAATCGAGAAATACAGACATCAAAAATTCAAAAAATAAAAATTCGAAAATCTAAAATTTAAAAATCGAAAAACTGAAAAATCGACAAATCGAGAAATTGAAACACTAGAATTTAAAAAATTGAAAATTTGAAAAATCGGAACATCGAAAAATTCTAAAATCCAAAATCAGAGGATGAAGAAATGGAGGAATGGAAAGCAGAGAAGTACAGAGAAATTGAACAATCAAGACATCAAAACGTCTGAATTCGATAAATCGAGAAATCAACAAATTGAAAAATCGAAAAATTTTAAGAAAGAAAAATTGGAAAATCGAAAATTGAAAAATTCGGAAAATTGAAAAATTAAAATATAAAAGAACTGAAAACTCGAGAAATTGAAAAATCTAGAACTTTAAAAACTGAAAAATTAATATAAAAATTAAATCAATTGAAAATTTGAGTAATCGTAAAATAAAGCAGTCGAAAAATTGAAAAATCTAAAGTTTAACGAAAAATTGAAATATAGAAGAACTGGAAACTCGAGAAATCGAAAAACCTAGAATTTTAATAATTGAATAAATGAAAACATCGAAAAGTTGAAAAATTGAGAAATCGAAGTAGTCGAAAAAATTAAAAATCTATTGTTTAACGAAAAATTGAAAATCCAAAAAGTAAAAAATCCAAAAATCGAAAAGTCGAAAAACTGAAATATTGAAAAATTCCAAAACTGGAAGATATGCGTATATCCAAAATGAATGAATGATTGAGAGATCGAAAAATTGAAAAATCAAAAAACCTGAAAAATTGAAAAATTTAAGAATTGAAAAAATCGAAAATTTGGGAAGTCGAGAAATGGGAAAATAAAAAAAAAGATTAATTCAGAAATAGGAAAACTGAAAATTTAAAAACATCAAAATTGAATAATCGAAATATGTAAAAATTGTAAAATTGAAGAGGACAAAAATTGAGAAATCGTATCATTGAAACATCAGAAAATTGAGAAATTGAAAAATAAAAAAATCGAGAAATCGAAAATGTCAAGAATGGAAAAATTGAAATCGCCCAAAATTGAAATATTAAAAAATTGAAAAATCTCACTAGCGTAAATCACAAGTTCAGGATTATACTACTTTTTAACATTTAAATAACATTTATGCGACAAAATTGTAGGATGACATCATCAATTCCTTGGGACATGAACTGATAAATTTTGACTAACGATTTAACTTGCTTCCAATAACGATAAATTGGAAAATGTTGATTTTTTCCCAAAAATCTTGACGTCTAAGGTAAAAAACTCAATTCATAAACCATAAACGGAGGACATAAAATTTAAATTATTATTAATCAGCTATTGTAAAATTTGGAGATTATGTCATTTCATTGTTGGTGACAAATTTTTGTGAGCGTTTTATTTACCATTTGATAATACAATTTGAAATGTAAATTTCGTCATTCGAAAACACTATTGTATATTAAATCGTTAAGCTGTTCAAGAACTTTGTTCACTTATTCCTTGTAAAGTCCAACCAGATGGTCGAAACGGGTTAGTTCTTCGTAGCGGATATGTATCAGATCAGTTCTAACGAAAGTCGGCTTATATAGACAAATCGCTTAGAGTCGATATTGGCCTAAATGCGCTCTGGTCTGTAGATCAAACAAGTTCCCAGGCGACGATCTGTTGCCGTTTTTTCATAAAAAACTGTGCGTTTCGTTTTGAAAGACCCAGATTGTCCTAAATTTTGACTAATCTTGCGAAATACATACCTACAACTTGGTTGTTGTCTCTCTGGAAATCTTTCTTCGTATAATGTTCTGCATTGTCTTCTATTTCGCCTACAGTCTCCGTAAATAAGCATCATATCTAACTTTTCGGCATTGCTGAATCTTTCGTTTTCCATTTTTTGAGAATACAAGATTTTATTTATATTAATAAAAGGAAAAGTTGCTTGAGAAACGCCATCGTATTTTTTTTCATTTACAAACGTTTTAAAGCGTCTAGATGAACACTGTTATACCGAGTCATATACCATTGAAAAGGACGTTCATTTTATACTAGAGGCATCATTTAAGGGGATGTTTGCTAAAAGAAAACTGTCGGATTTTTAATTTTGCCGTGTTATTGTCTTCACAAGAAGTTCGCGTGTAGAAAAATAAAGACGAGAAGTAGTGGTAAGCTGGTGGAAACTCAGGAAAGCTGGGGTGTAATTTATGACACCCATAATCTCTGGTAACAGTTCGGCACCCCCTTGTTGTGTATTGTTGACCACAAGAAATTTATAAGAAATAAAAATCTGAATGTGTACAAAAATGAACTTCGAAAAAATTAAGACAACAAATAGTAAGTCCAAGCAATTATAATCTATTTGGGAAACTGATTGATTTACAACAAAAAAGCACTCAGCCGAAAAAAATTATAAATGCAGTTATTTTTCGGACACAAAATAATCACTTTCGCAACAGTTAAAAAGATTTGTGGCAAGTAAAACAAAATCAATTTTAAGTGTCCAAATGGTTCTACTGAGTGTGTCCCTATACCGAAATGTAACGAGAAAATCACCAATATGTCATGATGTAATGCAAGTTATAAAATAAACTAGAGACCAATAATTTGTTTCGTTTTTATTTATGCGTATTTATAAATGTACACATTTGTTTTACTTAAAACTAAGTACTTCAATTAGTTGGTTTACATATTTCAAGTATAACTAGTTCCCTATCTGGTTAGTATCGGCTAAGTTCAAACTAAAGAGGTATAGAAATTACCTGTGTATACTGAATGGTTAACCGGCTAATTATAAGGTTTATGGTAATCTTTTATTCAACAAAATAAAATTCTTTCAGGTAATACACTGATCTTTGGCAAAAAACCGCGAAGCAATAGGATTGGTGATCATATAAAATAACAATAATAAAATTTCTATTAGTAACATTGACTTACACTTTATGTAAGTGTATAAAAACAGCGGCGGGTCTAAAAAACAATAATATTTATATGTACAGAAATTAGAGAATAAAAGCTTAATAATAGTAAAACTAATAAAATGATGATTAAACTGCATTTTTTGTCTGATAAAAGTTTTTTCCACTTTTTCGTGGCTTTAAAAGTGGAATCTTCGACTTTCGTCCCATTTCAAAATGTACTCTTTATATATTTCAGTGGTCACAACGAGTTCACTAACTGCACTAAAGTAAATTTATGCAAAGATTAAATTTGTCACCGAAAAGATGTCGGAAGTAATAAATTATCCCATCGGTCCAAGAACGTTCGGTGGGTGTTATACCCCGATCCGAGAGAGACCGCAGTAAGAGACAGCAAATGGAACGGATAAAATAAATCTTCAAACATGATCGGTTTTAAACCAAAATTATGAAGTTTTATAAATCGAGTTTTTTTTTTGTTTGAAATATAGTAAACACTTCAAAGAATGTCCATGACTTACTTTAATGTGAATTTTATAACTATGGTCGGCACAGTCAGACCTAATATTAGTGCGATTTTGAGCATATTTCCGATTTTATTAGAGCAAAACAAGTCATTTTTTCTCCAATTTTATAAGTTCCGGACACTAATAGCATATCAAAGATATTGTAAAAAAAAATTGGGTTCAGATTCCAACTAGTTGTCTAGTATTTGTGAAACAACATCTACTGTAAATTCAGTGAAAACTAAACCGATAACATCACCTTAAACATTGTTTTTATGTGAATGGGGGTTCTACATACGACTATTGTCGCATGCCACATTTAGCATCCCATCTTTAATTCTCAATAATCAGTTCGTTCTGCTCACCCACTCTTCTTAGAAATGGAAATTTCGTCCTTTGTGAACAACCTATTTCCATATCTTCCAACTTCTTTTTTCACTTTTCTAAAATTACTAAAAGGGTTGGTAAAAGACAACAACCTTGCTCTAGTGCTTTGATGAGTTTAGCTCTTCTGAAACATTTTTCCGGTCTTATATTGAATGCTTTATCTATATAACTATTACTAATGCTTACGTAAGTGCTCTTTATTTGCTTTTACTAAGTACTTCCAAACGCTTATTAATAAGAACCTTACTATACGCTAAAATGCTTAAAATTTGGTGCAAAGTAACAACGTGGATGATCTAACTAAAATTATACTTATTTTGTTGTACGTCAGGTAGTCTTTCACATACTACCTTGGTAAATTTAGAACGAAAGATGCGTAAAAATATCACCCCCCGACAAGCTACAATTCACTCCATTTCCATTATTTCGCCATAAAAATCTGTATCATCACCGTCATTTTCAAATTCAGATTCTGAATCAGATTCACCTAGCGAAATAATGAAAGGAGGTATAGATTCGTACGAAAGATTTCCCATATTTTTTTCTCAATCTGCCAAAATAAGTTTTTCACAATGTTTACAAAAATTTTGCCACATGCTTGGAGTACATTTAGAAAGCGCCTCAAGCCATAAATTCTCCACCCTATTTTTTAATGAAGGTTGAGAATTTATATGTTTGTTGTAATAGTTCTTACAAAATCCCCACGCCATTTCAATTGGATTATATTGACAATGGTAGGAAGGTAATCTTCATTCTCTTCTTTCTCTTAATGTCTCGTCTACCAAATATCTTTTTTTTTTTCTATTGTTTCTGAAGGGTTTAATTAAATCCCACAACTGTTTCTTCGAAAATTTTTCGTCAAATTGAACACTATGTTTAAAGAGCCATTCCTGCATTTCACATTTTTTACTAGAAAAAGTGGGTGGTTTATCCAACTAAACTGAATGATACGGTGCATTGCCTAAAACCACCACACATTTTTGGTTCAACTTTGCCAAAGCAGGAACGAGCTGATTAACCACCCAATTTTGAAAAATTGTCTCGTCCATGGTTTTATCATAGTCTCTATCGTTATTTTTTGAATTTAAAAAATTGTTACTACCATCCAAGAACCACGTTGAACAACCCGCGTGGAGAATAGTAAACTTTGATCCTTCAGTTTTAATTTTGAGGGGACTGCTTTTTAGATCAGTATCGTGCACCCAGCGACGAATGGACGAACCATTTTGATAGATTCATCTTTCATCCAAATACACGAAAGTCAAATTTTCACAAGAATTTAGAAACTGGAAATATGTTCTCAAAAAAGTAATTTTGACTGCAACGACATGTTTTTGTTCACATAGAATTTTGCGACCATTTACTTCCCTGTGTTTAGAACCCATTGACTTAAGAATTTTGTATAATGTGGTTCGCCCCCCTTTAAATTCCAACGGTTCCCTAGAATATGCCAAAAGAGTATCTACAGTGAAATATTCGTTTTTTTCATTAAGTTGCCAAATTTGTCGTTGCAGGTCTTTCCGAAACATATAATTTGTAAATAAATCCGTTTGTTTTCGCTTGCCAGATAGTGATGTTTTTAAATTTTGGTCCCCTGTTGATAAAATTTTCGCCACAGTTGATGTTTCACGTATGAGAAAAAAAATTAAAAAATATTTTCCAGCGTATTTTTACATTACAGAAAATATGTTCGAGACCCTCATAGTTACAGTAGACGCCGCTTAATATGATCACGGTTAATGTTATCAACCGCTTAGTGTGATCAAAACGGCTTGGAACGGACCCACGCAATACCTATGCATTACAGTTTTTCCGTTTATTGTGATCAATCTCGCAATTCTTATACAAACGGGAATTGCTTTTTTGGAGAAGCGAGACGACTGAAACTAGTATTGTGTTTTAATGAACATTCATTGCTCTCAAAAGGTACATTCGCTTATACCACTTACTTTATACAACCACAATCAGTGGTCAAAAACAGACTTAAGTAATCAGTGTGTTTTCGACTTTTGAACGAACGAATTCTTTCTGTTTTAAATTTGAGTAGTACTTATGTAAAAATTAGCACGTCGAAACGACAAAATCTTAGTTTATCAGAGAAAAAAAATTCCCAGCCCTTACTTAACAAATTTCTACAACAACCAAAGGAAATCAAGGGTTCCTTTCTCAGAATGGTAACCAAAATTTAAAATAAATTCTAATGTTTATGTACCTCCATCTATCAGCATAATAAACACTGTATTGTTCATGATTTTGTTTTGTTTCGAGTTCTACTGTCTTCGATGGTGGGGTTCGCTTATTATTATCAGTCGGTTAGTGTGATCAATTTGTCTGAGTCCCAAAGTGATCACATTAAGCGGCGTCCACTGTACTTCTTCGAAAGAAAAATCGGGCCTGTCTTTTCGAAACTGCAAAAAACATCTTTTTGGTGCAAATTTTTGTTGCAGTAAAACTATTTTAGGCATTTTCTTTTTAAATAATGTTGCGATGATCTGTGAATCTGTCACAATGACAAATTTATCTATGCTGACAAAATTAAAACATTTGTTTCCTTGAGTAAAAACTTGCGTCTAATAATTCTGATCTAGTAAATGAAGTAGAAAAGTGACAATCCAGCTCAAAGCAAATGTCAATCAGACTACTGACAGACAAAAAACTAAATCACTAAATCAGTTTATCCAACTTAAAGAAAAAATATCAAAGCCTATTTTACTGTATAAAGATCGTGAATGGATAATAAGTTCCAGTTCGAAATATCAAAAAAGCTTCCAAAATGTATTGTGTTTTGTTACTGACAAGCAGCTAGAACGCCTTCTTGTAATCATTTTTGTCAGCACCGGTTTTTGTCTTTCAGCCGCATTGAGCGTTTCTTGGACGCTAAGTCGAAATCAATAGGTATCAGATAGGTTTACTGTTACAATGCCATTATTAGTGCTGGCGTAAGCCCACCAACAATCCATCAAAACAACTTGACAACAGATCAAAATAGCTTCCCTTCCAACGTACTTATGAATCCTCCCATCATTATAAATAACATCCAGCTTTATCATTCTTGGTCGAAGAAAATTGGCACGTGAAACATTGTGCCTGCTGTAACAAATTAAAAAAGTCTATTAACGAACACCACTTCAAATGAAATTCTTCAGCGTGCGTTTCATGCTGTAAAACCACATACTCCTAGTATGCCAAATAAAATGAGGTATTTTGCATGTTGTTGAAATAACGTTAATTATGTGGCTGTCGGGTATGACAGTTGCATGAAACCTTGAAAGCGAGGAGTAAGAACAATCCATAACTATACTTACGACAAGGAAGTTTAACAGATAATTGACTTTGAGTTATGTAAGCTACTATAAGTAATAATATAGGTTTGCGTATATGTTTCATCAGTGAAATGATTCGAATTATTATAAATATACAGAAGTGCTGATAATTTTGTATTAAAAGTGTGTTTAATTTTTACTATCCTAGTTTTTGTTTTTTACATTCCACATATATCGTACGCTTGCCTCTACTTGATGTCATATTTAGCCAATAGAAACCGTCCTTGAAAGTTTTATATAACACAAAAACACTTAATCGTTCACAATTGCAACACCGGGAATAAATTCGAGGAAGGCGGTCTAGAAGATGGATTCTATTTATGTCACGAATTCAATTTTCCATGAGATATACTTCACAAATAATCCTCGACTTGCAGTAAGAAAATTCTATTCGTTTTTACGAAGCGTTTAACCATTTCGTTTTAAGTAAAGATTTTACGAATGCAGAGAAGGGGCTGTCTACCATAAGAATCTTAGAACAATTTGAGAGAAAATTTTAGTTTTTATTTTCATAAAGGGTGTCAATGGCGCCGTAAATATTACATAAAACGTTTAATACTTTGTGCACCCTTTTAATCGCCACTTCATTGTTATAACTGACTAATGTCATAAAGTTTTATTTCAAATAAAATAAAAAAGTTACTTTACGAGAGTCCATAAAGCGGGAGCGCAAACAGTAACAACTACACAATTTTTGTTTAGGTGTTAGTATTAAAAGTGATTTGCGATAAACTTCTGTAGTTTTTTAACTTTCGGTGAACTAAAACGTGACCGCAAGTGAGTCTAATAAGTAGTTACACTAAGCGACAATAAATTTGCCACAAGGGTTCTAACTGCAAAAATGTATTCGATTCAAAGTGCTATTAAATTAGGATTAAAAGAAAAGAGATATATGTATACGTCGCGACACCGACGCCATATTTGCAGTGTACTAAATTAAGCTTTCCCTTTCAAGCTAAAAACAATGGACCACTTGTTATATGTAAAAAACTAACGCCAACATATCTTCAAAATATATATGCATCTGGTAGTTTTAATAGCCTGAATTTTTTGCAGTCAGTATGTTTGTGGCATACAAAATTGTTAATTTTTTTGTTTATTTGTCTTTTCTGTAAATTTTTGGAAAATCTATTGTCATTTTGCTTCTGATTTAAAAATGTAGGTATCACAAGAGCGACTTCAGACTTGGAAATCTATGCAATTTTCTGGAAAAACTGGGAAATTTTGCTCTCAATTTCTTTGTTTATTTGAACATTTGACTTTTTATAAAGTAACATTCTTTCTATTCTCCTAGATCTGTTTTAAAAGATTTCGGAAATTTTTTTGGAAATTTTAAACTCGATTTTATAGTTTCTTTAGATGATATCGAAACAGGGATATCAGATTTGTAATCTACGAATAATTTTCCACAAGATGGCAACCGTTTCCATAATTGCCTGATTTTGAACAATTTTGTGTAAATTTTTGGAATTTTATAGGCACTTTTTTCGCTTATTTGAAGGAACATATTGCAACAACTACTTCAGATTTGTAATCTACTAAGATGAACAATTCTTTTAAAGATTCCATTTCGTTTCGAGGGATTCGGATTGGATTTATGGATTTTTTAGAAGCCTTCGGAAATTTTGAACTCAATTTTCTTGCTTATTTGAAAATTTAAAGCAGCAGGCAGCATTTTAAAAAATTTTCGGAAAATATTTTGGAAATTTTCAATTCGATTTTATAGTTTCTTTTGATGGATGTCGAAACAGGGATATCAGTTTTTTATCAATGAACAATCATGATGATATCAATTTCCTCAATTGGCTTATTTTAAAGGATTTTTTGGATTTTCTTTTGGGAAATTTATTGTCATTTTTCTTGCATATTTGAAGAAGTATTGAAACAGCGACTTCAGACTTAAATGTAAAGAAAATAGTCGAAGGTTATTTCAACAGAACTTCTTTCGCTTCTGAATGCAACCAAACAAATCCCACTTTTTCGAAAAATTTTGTTTTGTTTTTACAATTTTTGTTTTCTGATCCTCTATAAAGTAAAATCCAATAGCGTAAATATCGGTGCCACAGCTTTATTGACTTGAATTTTTCAGTTCTTCAATCATTCATTTTTTTGTTTCATTTTTTCAATTTCAAATTTTTCGAGTTTTCAACGTTTGAATTTTTCAATATATAGATTTTGCAATTTTTCGAATTAAGTTTCTCGAGTTTTCAATTTTTAATTTTTCCATTTGCAATTTTTCGCTTCAGTTGTTTATTTTATTTACTTTTACAATTTTTCAATGTTCCGATTTTATAATTTTTTGTTTTTTCAATTTCACTTTTTTTCAATTTTTCGTTTCGTCAATTTTTCCATTTGCAATTTTTCAATTTTTTGTTTTTTCTTTTCTACAATTCTGCGATATCTCTTCGAGTTTTCATTTTTAAATTTTTCAGTTTTACGGTTTGAAATTTCACAAGTTTTGAATTTTTTATTTTTTAATTTTTACATTTTTCAGTTTTTCATTTCTTCAGTTTTTCGAGAAAAACAAGTAAGTACAAGTTATTCTAAGTGGCTTGCATTAGAAGCACAGTTCAAAATTATTGAATAATATATATATATTTGTTTTTTATTATAATCTCTTGTTCTTTGTGCCAAAAAATTGTTGAAAGAAAACTATGTACATAAAGAAAAAAACCAAAGAACCCCACCTGCACGCCCCGATCTCAATTGTGATGAGTGTTTCATTCCTAGTCAGACCGAGGGGCAGAGTTTAATTGTAACATCCAAATTCCTCTAGAAAATTCTACCCTTTTAAGAAGATATTTCGTATAATAATTTCTTGTAGAGAAATGAGGATTTTGCATGTAAGCGCACGATGAATAAAAAATTAATCACAATTTGGAAGGGGTGGGTGGGCAGGCCGTATATTTTATCCACTTTTTCTTAATATACGAAGTCTTTTTTCCCAACAAGAAACTGAAAACATGTTAACTATCTTGTTGTTGAAAGGAAACTATATATTAAAAAAAAGAAAGATCAAACCCCACCCAACCGCCCCAATTTCAATTGTGATAAATTTTTCATTCGTTGTTAGACCGAGGAGCAAACCGTAATTGGAAAATACATATTTCTCTACAAAAATTTACCATTTTCAACATGTTTTAAGTTTCTTGTTGTGAAAAGAAGGCTATATGTTTGATAAAAAAGTCAAACAAATCTGTCAAATTAAACAAAGCATAACGTTAATCACGTGATTAAAACTATGGTACAAACGGCATTAGAAATCGAATAACTACAAAATCGAAAAAACGAAATTTTGTAAATTTAAATACTGGAAGTTAAAAAATCGGAAAATCGGGTAATTGAGAAATCCAAAAATTGCAAAATTAAAAAATTTGAAAATTGGAAAATCAGGGAATTGAAAAATGAAAAATTTGAAGAATGAAATAAACGAACTAAAAATTATAAAATCGGAAGGAACATCGAAAAAAATAAAAGAAATGAAACAACAAATCGTGAATAAAATCAAGAAAATGCAAATTAAACGATCGGGAAAATGAAAAATAAAACTAAAGAACTTGAAATTTGAGGAAACAAACCGAAAAATGGAAAAATTAAAAATTAAGAAAATTGATAAAATTAGGGTCGGTTTAGGGAAAGCGAATTAAATCTGGAATCCTCGATTAATTTAACATAAAATTAAAATGTAGAATATGAGCCCGTGACTGGTTAAAACATGCTCATTGCATAGCAACAGACCTCAATTAAAATTAATCGCGATTAACTTTTAATTCGCTTTCAAAATAAACGGGATCTTGAAATTGCGAAAACCAAAAATTATGAAACCGAAACTTTGAAAAGTGGAAACATTTAAAAATAAAAGTAAATGGAAAAACATCTCAAAAATCGGTTAAAGGTAAATATAAATCCAGATTTTTCGAAAAATTATAAGATTTGATTTTGCGAATTTTATTTTTTTATGATAACCGTTGTAAGTTAAATTAAAAATGTGTATGTAACGTTAATGTAAATGTAAAGAAGCGTGTTGAGCATACGTTCCAAATGAGTTTATATCACTTTGGACCATCTACTTGATATTTCTAATATACATACAAAATGTGACAACAATCGGTCCAGTAGTTGCGGAGATTACTTGTCTAATAAAAATGGATACACCAGTCAGAGAAACAGACAGACAGACAGACAGACGGACACACAGACGGAAGCGGGATACCACTTTTT
Source organism: Zophobas atratus (assembly GCA_022388445.1). NCBI lineage: Eukaryota > Metazoa > Arthropoda > Insecta > Coleoptera > Tenebrionidae > Zophobas > Zophobas atratus. The sequence continues at coordinate 48,797,911 of CM039445.1, read as the reverse complement.
CGTACTCACGGTCATGACACGTCGAGAAAATATGAAAGTAGCAATTCGGCCAATGGACTCGATTACTATACTTCCTTAGCGTACGCTGGGAAAGTAACTAGTGTGTGAATGTGATTAATCTTTTTTAAAGGATTTTCTAGAAAAAAATCCAGATTTGTAATTAATAATTTTTTTCAAAATCAAACTTTTGAACTTAATAATATACGAAAAACTAAAAAAAAGTAGAACTGAAGACAAAGAAAGTGACGTATTTCCAAGATTGAAGAGCAACGTCCACAAAATCCAGGAACAAAAATTACTACAAAATAGATAGACTATTAGATGTGATGGAAACACACCAAAAAAGAAAGGAGCAAAAAAATACAACAAGCAAACAAACACCCCAAAAGAGAATAAAATAAAATAAAACACAAAAAGCACATTGGAAAAGATACAAAAACAGAAAATGAATGGAAAAAGGAAAACAGAAAATTGTATCTTATTAAACTGAACAATGAATAAGATCATGCAAAACAATCACAAATTTAAGCAAATCGAAGGATAGAAGATCTGTGCTAATAATGATATCGCATCACTGGAAAAAGAAAGAGGGAGAAAGATAAGAAAGGACGAAGTCGAGGAAAATGTTTATCCTGGCTATTATAAAACTGGCATTGTATAAAAACAATGAGGATAGAACAGATACACCAAACAACTAGAAACTCGCAAAACGATAAGACAAAGAATTGGGAAGAGAATAAGGAACAAAAAGAAAACACAAAATAAGAAAAACAGGAACTATACGACTTATAAAATATATAACATCAAAAACGAAGAAATAAAGCATACATTAGTAGTTTAAGAATATATTTTACGAGGAAACCACACAATGAAGATAAGCGTTTAGGTACAGAATGCATTTACTAATAATAATAAATAGACTCCAAAAACCAATGAAAGGACTCACAACAATATCAGAACGGATATGCAAAGTAAAGTTGAAGCAAAAACAAACAAGAAGAACAATAAAGAAAATCAAGAAAAAGACGAAACAGTAGGGGAGATGTGCCTAATACGGTATACTTTCTTAAAAATCATTTCCGCCTAGAAAAAACCCACTCCGTCGATTGTTTTTCCTTATTTATGACAATTACGTCTCTCAGTTTCAGTTTTAAAGGCTCTAAATCAACAATTTTTTTCTCAGCATCAAGTGGTATTGTCGTGCTCATTCCGATGCCTTTTTAGGTAAAACCTTTAACACGTTTGTTAATAACATTTACCCGTCGCGTCGTCTTAAAGTCCCAAATGGGACATTGAATATTTTATTGGCTTTCAGTAATCCCATGTGTTTAGCTCACCACATCTTATGGCGTGAGACATGTCGTCTTTAGACCGTTTCTATGTTTATTTTGCGAATATGATTATTTCCCATTCTAAAATACAAAAATAAATAAAAACAAAATGTATCTCCTAGACAAAATTCATGCGAAGAAAGACAATGGATACAAGATATTATGTAACGACGAAACTGACAAGAATAAATAATTACGTGATGAACGTAAAAGAAGATGCCAAAAACAAATCAAAGACACAAAAAAAATGCAAATAAAAAGTATGAGAAATTTCTACAGAGAAGCAAAAAAAGATAGAGGGTACTGTTGTTGAAGGTTGGCAACATTTCGGGCCACAGTGCATAAAAGCTCTGTATATAAAAATATGTGTTTTCAATACTGTTAAAATTATATAATTAATTCTACTATACTAATTTGCAATAACTTGGTGCACTGGGATTGATTCTAGTACGTATACAGTGTTTACATACCAATTTTCTTAATTTAATCAGATATTCATTGACTATCGCCAACAACAACAATTATATCAGCATAACATTCTTTAAGTAGCTATTTAAATTTCAGTTCAGTAGCGATTAATTTAGTTAAAGACTTCTTTAAAAATTTGTTTAAATTTGAAAGTAAAATTACTTTCCCTCAAGCTACAAAGAAGTTTTCCTCCTTTTGCCGGTTATTACTTCTCCCTCTTCCACGTCTTGTCTCTGCATTGAAATTGATACCGATAAAAGTGATATCGATGCATAGATAATTAATTTGCACATGTTAATTAATGTCAGGATCAACAACGTGTAATGATTTAAGTCTTCATTAAACACAGTACGAAGGCCGCCAGGATTTTCCCTTCGAAACATGAATTTTCTGTGCGGATAGAGCGAATTATCGTGGTGGAAGTAACACGGCGAAGACCTTGGCTAGATACGTGACCAGAATATATTGTTTTAGCGGCATCTCGTCGATAGAATGTCAAACGGGAAGGCTGTCTTTACATTTTAACAAATCAATAGCAAATATTGACAGTACCGGTTTCAGTAAAATTAGACTTGCATGTTACGCACACATAAGAGTATTTGTCGACGAAACGACAGTGTCGATATCTCACAAGGAGGTGAACAGGAAGAAACTGGTTTTTATAAAACGAAGACAACATCCAGCATACATACGAGGGTGATTTGAAAAAAATGTGGCTTGGTGTATATTACTTTCTGTGAGAAGAGGATATCGGTTTTTCGTTGTTGGTGAATGGTGTCTGTTTGAAAGGATTAAAAGCTCTTTTGCGCCAGCTTTTTGTTTACTTAATAGCGACGCTTTCAATGCAGAAAGTAATTGTTAGCGCTCCTGAGGTGTTTATATTCATTATTACGCAGACGGTGAAGTGATTGAAACGCTTAGTTCTAATTTTGTCACACTCTTAAAGAGAATTTAGCGCGAGAAGTGTGTGGGTACAAATCTCCACAGAGAAATTATTTTTATGTAAAGGTAAAAGATTACTTAGATATATTATTTTATGTACGCGTATGAAACTGTAACGTGATTGACTGTAAATAGCAAAAATACCAGAAAAATAATGCAAGAGAAGAGATGAACTCCTTAAAAATTTACAAAGGTGTTCTTGAGTTCTGAAAAATATGCAATGCAAGCTCTTTTAAAGCAGGTGGATGGCCGTTTAACATAAATCATTTATCATTACCCACTGCATTGCATTCGTCATACTACCACATTAAGCATTTCCAACATGGGATGAACACGAACACCAGCATTTTTATGAACATCCTGTAGTCCAGGTGTCTTATTTTGTTTGTTTTTGTTGTTTGCCTTAATAGAGTTTTTTTATCTTTGAGAAGTCATTGGTGTCTTTTTGAACTAAAGCCTTTCAAAAATGGAGAACTTGTCAAAATTAAGTGGATTAAAACGTTTCATTTAATTCAGTATTTTCCCATTTAAAATCTTCATTTGTAGATATTGTAAGCGAACATGAACAATAGTAATTACTTGTTTATATTGTATTCCTGTTGATTAATATTCTCTCCGAATTCGACGAAATATTGTTCTAAAATTTTTAGAAATATAAGTTTCAGCTCCACCTTTTTTTTTCCTAAGCGCTGGGTTGTGAAATTACGATTACTTTTCAACTTCATTCTAAAAAACTCGGAAATTATAGAGAAAGTTTCCGTCTCTTAAATACATTTATGACTTTACTGGCAACTCGATTGTAAGTATTGGAGAAAATTTCAGTAGTTTGAAACTGCGTAATTTTACTTCCCAAATGTTACATTTTCCGTTTGCCAATTTCTAGAGCAAAACGTGTTTAACTTAACAATGTGTTCCCACGTTTAAAGGACTGAAAAATCATATGAATACTGTTGCCTCGACAAAAAGTAATGCAACTGAAGCTAATCTAAGAAGGATGATTATTAAAAATCGACAACAAATTTCCGGCCGAAAGTCTTGACCTGGGCACTGAGAGCATTCTCAAGTTGTCGATATGGTAGAATTTACCGCCTCAATTTTATACTTATATAACTTGATCCTACGGTAACCAGAAAAGACAGCAGTTCTTGTCTTTCTGGTTACCGTAGGGTAAGGTTATATTTCTTACGAAAAGTGGTACCCATTTTTGTGCTGAAAATGTAATGTCTTGAACTCCAACTGTTCGACGTTTTCAACGAAACTTACTTCTAATTGCCGTCTAAATTAAAATCGTAAATACATACCGGTTTGAATCTGTCTAATAAAGTTATCACTCATCATTTCTAGCTTTCAGCTCAAACTCTGTTATCTCCACAGCCTGTCCCCAAATCTCTGCCCATACACATTTTAGCGATCGCCGACAGGCTCACTATCTTCTTTTTAATACTGCCTGGGCTCACTGTGTTTGGCATTAGTCTGTTTATGACATTTACTAACTTGTCTGTTTTCTTCCCAGTTTCTATGATGTGCTTTTTGAACAACATTTTGCTATCAAGCCTTACTCCAAGACAGGTCATCCTTGTTAGCAATTTTTGAGTTCTGCACCACCGCATTTGTTTTTGCTGGTGCCACTTCTACCTTTATTTCCCTCATCTGCCTACCTATCCGCTGCAGCTGTATATTCACTTCCGTTTCGAATATTTCCTCCGTTTTACCGCTTAATATCAAAACTATACCACAGCATAGATATCAATCAGTAGAGACAGCTCGTGTCGGCGCCTTTGTTCTTTCTGACCCGAATTTTAAGCCGTCATGGGTGGTCGTTGCCTAAACTATTCCTAGATGTCGCCACCCAATTTAAAAAGCATGGCCGACTCCATTAATCTCTAAAGAGATATGGCCGTTCCAATGGGCGTTTATAAATTGGCTTTCCAAACAATTGAAAAGTTCTCTAAAGTGGTGCCATCTGACAATGGAAATGTTAAAAAAAATACAACCCCGATTGAGTTGCCATATTAAATTTTGACAATTTGTAATTTAATAAAGTCAAATTCAGATCAGGAATGTTTATAACAGAACTCATTTTATTAAATCAAATGGAATAAATAAAAATAACAATGGAAAATTCTAATCATATTAATGTAAGTAGATATACCTGAATATTACAACTTTAGAACCTTTCTGCTGACTGGTTTGTGCTGCAGCAATTTTGTCTTGACTAAATCTGTGGTTTCAAGACATATGTTGTCCAAAACAGGTTTTACAGTTGTTACAACATATTTACAAACTAAACGTTTATGTTTTTCACATTTAAATAGAGGGTTCTTCTCTAGGTGAGGAAATATTATGTTCAGCAACTGCTCACAAGCTCTTTCAAATTTTAAAAGTGGAAACATGTTCAGTGCAATGTCCGATATTTGTTTCACAACCCCTACAAAACGAGAATTTGGATAAGTTTTAGTCCTCCGCTCAAATTAGGATAAAACATCAATGTCAGTAAATGAAGAAATCTGTAATTAAAAATTAATATGCGTAAGGACCACCAGAGTCCGACAGTTTAGGGTCACTTCATGGCATACTTTCCGCACTTGCCAAAAAATACCGAATGGAACGGCCATATCTCTTTAGAGATTAATGGAGTCGGCCATGTAAAAAGTATCACTTCATTTACAATTTCAAAAATTGATTCGTGTACGCAATATTGCAAACTGTGCAGTTTGCTCAAATCGTATAATCGTGAATCGCAATAAGAAAAAAAAGTCGATATTTAAATTATAAACACGATGATTTGTTACAGTTTTTATTTTATTACTTATACAATTTGACAATTCGCACATTCTTTCCCTGAATACTTGAGGTTTAATTATCATTGTAAAAATAATGTAATAAATACATCTAAAAAGAAAGAGGTTTATTTAAGAAAAAATAAATAAATAAAGTAAAAATTAAATTACAAAAAGGAAAAAAGTTAATGCTGCCAAATTATTTTTTTTCTATTAATTTTTTCAACTTTGGCATTTGTAAATTTAAAGCTAGCATTTACAAATCCGGAAATGGTACACTTTGTAATGGACCGTAGGTAAAGGAGTATTTTATGAAGACTAAATATTTTTCGAGAATAGACTCTTTTAGTTATTAAAGAAAGTATCCATCTTATTTATATATGTAGAAAGCTAAAAAAAAGTAGAGAAATAAACAGACAGGCATGATAATGTAATTATGGTAATTACTTTATACAAGAATAAATATAAAAATAAGAACAGCACCTGTTAAATTGTTTAAAACAAAGATTTTACCTTTTATTGTGAAAATTACATGTTTATACTATTTGTACAATTCTACTGGAAAAGCAGTCTTAAACAAGCAAAACCGGCAAAAATATTGTAACAAAACTGCCAAATTTCAAATATTTTAGACGTCAGTTGGGCGCCCTCATTCGGTCATAAAGCGAACGACCACCCACGAAAACGGGTCAAGAAAAACGGCGAGCCGTCTCTACTGATTGATATCTATGCTGTGACTATACTATCCGCATAGGCAACCATCATTGAGTTTGGTCCGATCTCACATCTTAACATAATATTTCATAGGATTGGTTCCAATACGCATCCCTGGAGTATTCCACTTGACATTCGCAAGCTCTGCCCCTTCTGAATTAATTACATTGACTATAACACATAGTTTTCTATGTTTTTTTTTTCTTTGGGGAGGAGCGGAAACCATCAAAAGGCTCCCCACGAGAAGGTGCTTCATATTCGCGGGGGAGTGGGGAATTTTTACCACCCTAAAACCCCTCCCCTTCATCTGAAGACAGCCAGTACCGTCCGTAGGACATTTCTTTGACCTGTCTTCGGTCTCCCTATTTTTTCTTTCTCTCTTTTGATGTCCATGACGTCATTTATATATTTGTTTATGTAATTACAATTTTTCTAGTTTTTTTATATCATATTTGTCATATTTTCTTTCGTCATACTCTCATTCGAATACGGTATATTCGGGGGTATCCTTTACTTCCTATTCACAGAACCAGCACTGACCTGTTTCATCTTTTTTATTCTTGTTCTGTAGGTATTAAAGATTCCGTGTCCAGTTAGCACCGTACACAATTTATAGTTTAACTCGCCATGTCCTCTGTTTGTCCAAGGCTCAATATTTTTAATCGGCTCTTTTGTCCAACACCTTTCTTCATTCCACCTCATTTGCCAATTTGCTAATAGGTCTTTTCTGCTCGTTTCCTTGCTTGTACCTTTCTCTATATCGTCTTTTTCTATGGCCAAAAGTTCGAGTCGTGGAAGGCCCGCTATTACCCTAATGGCTAAAGGTCGATTTAGCCTTTTTAGTTTTTTTTGTAAGCTTTTATTTTCCACACCTTCATCTATACAGGGGCTGCGTACATGATTACCGATTTGGCCACCATCGCATATATCCTTGGTGTCTCCAGGGCCTCCGATATTCGGTATAAGTCTTATTATTGCAACGGCTTTTTTCTCTGCGTGACCAACCACATGGTCTACATGAGCTGCCATTCTCGGGTCTTTATCTATTACTAGTCCAAGATATTTTTTTTTTGTGTTTTGAAATGAAAGTTTTCCGAAATCTTGATTTCTAGTTCCAGCAATTTTCTCCTGGCCGACAGTAGAACTGCGTCTGTCTTTTCGAGATTTAGTGTTAGGTCCATTTTGTCCAGCTCTTTTTTAACTAATTGAAATGTGTCTTTGGCATTTTCTTGCATTTCTAGTTCGCTTTTTGCGCACACCACCACAGCGAGAACGTCTGCGAATGCGACCAAGCTAATTCCTTTTGGACATTTTATTTTAAAATTCTGTCGTACGTTCCACAATATTGGCCCTAACACTGGACCTTGGGGGACTCCCCATGTTATTTCGTGTACCCGTCCTCTATTTGTTTCTATTTGCCTGTTTGTTAGGTATTCTCGTATGACTACTTATATTTTTCTTATTTAGTTCTTCTACTATAATTTCCCATCTGGCTGAATTAAAGGCATTACTAATGTCCAACGTAACTAGAAGGCAAAATCCCCTGTTCTTATATCCCACTTTGTTTGTCTCTTCAGCTCTCTGTATCACATACTTGATTGCGTCTAAAGTTGACCTCCTGCATCTGAATCCATATTGATGTTCTGACAGATCCCCATTTTCTCGTATTTCCATTTCCAGTCGTCTTTTTATTAGCCTTTCATTCAGTTTGCTTATGTTGTTTAAGAGACATATTGCTCGAAATTCCTTATTTTGCATCTCAGGTTTCTTTCTATGACCTGACCTGACCTGACTTGGCTTGAGCTGTCTTGACCTGTCTTGACCTGACCCAACCATACACGACCTGACTTGACCTGACCTGATCTGACCTGACCTGACCTGATCTGACCTTGGAACGGCCACTATGTCATAATCTCAAGCATCGCGACATTCCTTTTTTTCTTACTTTCTACTCTTCCCTAGTTTCTGTCTCTCGAGACTTGACCATATGTTCAGATCCGAGATTAGTCGGTAGCTACTTTCGTTTCCTTTTCCCACTTAGTTTGCCATGTGGCAAATGTTCTTTTCCTAGCCTCCTGCCTCGTTCCTTCTGTAACTTTCATGCTCTTCGACTTAGTGTAGAATGTTTCTCGGGCCTTTGCAAGGTGATTCTCCTGCTCTCACTTGTAGTGCGACCGTAGATACTGTGCGATGACCGCTGGCTGCTGTTAGTAGGGATTTCCTGTGTAGGCTCTCTAACATCATTTTGAATTTGATATATTTTGCGCTTTGTACCATATTAGGGTTCCATATAGAATTATTGAGTTTGCTACCCCACTCAGCAAAAATTTTCCTGACTGGTCTCTTGCTATGACGGCGATGGTGATTGCCCTTGTTAAATGAGGGTCAAATGTTCTATATTGGTAAAGAATGCTCCCCAGGTATTTTATTGCTCTGGTCGGTTTCACTTCGACGTCCTCAAGGTAGAATTTTACCGTGTTTCTGTTCCTCTACTCATGTAACACAACCACTTCTATCTTTTCCTTAACTATTTTCAGCCAATGAGTTGTCATCCACTTCTTCACTATCCTCAGAGCTTCACCAGCTCTATGTACCACTTGCCTTTAGTCATCCGCAGTGACCACTAGCGCAAGGTCGTCCGCAAAACCTACCGCTTTCACCCTTCCCAGCATCCTCTGTTCAAATAGACCCCTGCCTTGATATGTGTAACGCTATCTCCCATCATTATCTCCCTATGTTGAAGGCGTTCTTAACAACTATTGTTATTAGGGTGCACGACTTCTTGACCTGACTTGACCTACATATTTTTTATGGGAGAAGAAATCCATCATGGACACCTCGGGGAAGATATTCGCGGCCACGGGGCAGTGTGTGTAAAACTCCCTCCTACATCCGGCATCTGTCCTGAGACCGCTCTCCATTACTTCGGAACAGCGCTTGTAGCTTCTTTACGACGGTCTAGGTACCGAGCTTAACTTCCTTTCCGCTTCATCTGACTGTCTCTTTCTCATTATCGCTTTCATCATGTCCGTTATCTTCTTCCAATGGTCCTCGCTTTTTAGAAGAAGCTTGAACACGTTCCCTTTGTTAAGGTGCTTACATCTATTTAGGGTTTCCTCCCTTATCTCTTTGGCAATCAAACAAAGTGTGTTCCGGGGAAACTTCTTTATCGCAATACAGCAAATTGGACCTTCTTTTTTCCTCCCAAATATTCCATGTCCCGTAAGTCCTTGCGTTATGTAATAGTCTATTTCTCCCTATCTACGGTGGCTCCATACCCTTATGTCCTTAATAAAGGTATTTGCCTTCTTTCTTCATACCCTTACCACTGGGTTTGCCAGGTCTGGTATACTTCGTATTTTAAGCCTTCTTTCTCTTCTCCCCTTGTACGGTACTCCTCTATTCTTTCCTGTAGCAATAATCCTATCAGCGGCATCGATGCTGTTGCCAATGCTGCATCTCTGTGTACCGGTATGCTGAGCAGACTCTGAGTGCCATTCTTCTCTAGAGACTTGACTAGACCCGACCTGGCCGGACTTTTTTTGGTGGCAGAGGAGAAAACCTTCATAGGCACTGGATATTCGGCTCGTAGGACCAAAAAATATGGCTAATCTGCTTGTGACGTGATCCAAAATGGTAAACCGCAGTGTTTGTTCGAAGGACCAGGTCACAATGGATGACCCTGGTTGCTTGTAGGTCACAATGGATAACACTCGAGCTTCTCGATTGGCCCAAACAGGCAGATGTCCCAGGTAGTGTTGGATTCCCGACCTAGGTGGTCCCGACCTACCCACCAAAAACTCCTCGGCCTCTTCACCACGTTACAGAAACACCACAGAACCGCCTTTTCAGGCATAACGTCACGGTGTTTCTTTCTATTGTCTTTCTTGCCTCGTTCTGTAGCATTTCTCCCACCAGGTTTTCTGACGTAATTATTGCTCCGACGTTTGTCTCTGCTTTGTTGCGATTTTCAGCCCATATGAACAGCATAAGTTCCGGTGAATCCCTTTCTTGGCAGTACCAGCAATTTTCATTATCTTGTTTGCCTATGCACTAAGTCCTTGGATGAAAAAATTGTTTATTTCCCCTTGTTTTCTTGTGGCCCATGGTTTTATCTTTGGCATTAGTCTCCTCATCCAAGCCCCTTTAGCACCCATACTCTATTTTGACTGCCATTCTTCTATACTGTTCGTTCTGGCTCCTGTTTTTGTTGTTTCTTTGCTGAATAAGATGACTTTCTTCCGTGCTTTTATGTCGATGGTTCTATAGGCGCTGCTGATTGTGATGACGATTTTTCTGTGCACTGGACTCATTGCTTGCTTGCAGCTTTGTCTCCTTAATGCTAGATGTCATACAGGAGCTACATTTTTTCTCCGACACTTCTTTCACGTAGATCGCGAAGCACATTCATTGGTCAATTGTGACTCCCACATATTTTACCTTCTTCTTTTTTTTATTTTAACTCCCTGGACAACGTTCTCTATGTCTTCTACATTTCTGTTTCCTGCAAGAAACACGGATTCTATTTTTTCTGGAGCCGGTGGTAACTTTTTGTTTTCTAATGCCTCACTGACTTTGTTTATTACTTTCTTTGCTTTTTGTGCTAATTTCATGTTTTAGTGTGCTATCGTATTGTAGATTCCACAGTATCGGGCCTAATATAGAACCCTGTGGTACCCTGCTACTAATCTCTACAAATCTCATTCCATCTCAATCGCCACTATCTGATTCTCCGCTCTTCAGAGAGATTATCCTTTAGTCCTTGTCAACCCCGACATATTCCTTGACAGTTTTATCAATATCTTCTTGCTTTATAGTTGGATCGATCCCTGATATACATAAAGTTTTTTTCTTGCCAGGTTTCCTTACACGTACTACAGCTTGTAAGCTTTCTAGGATCGTCTTCTTTAGAGAATCTACTGTCTGCTCTTTGTCCATGACTATAAGCACGTCACCTTCTTTTGTTTTTCTGACGTTCCTAATATTCATTCTTTTTAACCGTTTCGTCGCTAAGTTGTTGATTTACTGATTTAACAAGCTCTACATATGTTTGACCCTCTGCCTTTATTGTCAAAGCTTCTGTATTAAATTCTTTTCTTTCCTTAGCGTCGTCAGCCTGTTTTCTGCCAGAGCTTTGTGCACATATGGTAACTTCAATGTCAGTTTCCCTAAACGCCATTTCAGCCATTTTCCTTGCCTTCTCTTCTTCAAGTCCCATGATTTTGGGTATCGTTAGTTTCGTCATTCCTTGTGATCTCATAACCTCCTTTATCCGGATAAACTTATTAAATGTGTCGTTTTCATTCCCTTTTATCGTGTTGGTTTTGTAAATATTTCGTTCGGTTATCTTCTATTTATCCTTTACTTTTATTTTTTCCATGTTCTCGCCTGTTGATCTGACCTGACCTGACGTGATCTGACCTGACCTGACTTGACCTGACCCAAAGAGATGTCAAAATACGTACACTTTTTTCCACGCTTTCTTCAATATCTTTAAGTTTTGTACAAAAAATTGCACGAAAAATGTGAACAATATCGATGGTGCAAGCTTTGTTTTTATAATGAAATCTCCAAACGCAAACACAAATAATGTTACAAATATTTTGACTATTATTAGAAAGTATAGGGCACACCGTTCACACACTAATTCAACTTCTAGGCAATCCTTTTTATTTTCTGATATAGGCAGCATTTTTCTGCAAAAGTGTAGAAAAATAAAACATCTTCAAACATTTATAATGCAACGAACGTTGAATCTCTTGATTGTTTCGATTAATTGCTATTGAAGGATCCCATAGATGTACGATTTCTCATTTTACTGTGTTCCGTATGCCAAAAAATGACTAAAACAAAGCAAATAAATGAGCAGGGGGATTATTGTAGGTATTAGTAACAAGTTCTAGCTCATATTTCCGCCTTTTGCCGTCCATAACACACCGCGCAAGGTTTAGAATTTATTTAAATGAACAACTTAACAAAGTATGTCTTTACTGCAGCAGTCTGTTGATACATATTTAATTAACTTAGAATCAAACTGGATGTAGAATACCGGTGTAATTAAAGAACAAACTTTACCTCTTTAGTGTACGTCTACTAAGTTTAATTAAGTAAAACAGTTTGGACGACCTGGCGACAGGAAAATTGCTTCCAACCACGCGAACCTCACCGAGGACTTTAAAATGTCAAAATTTGCTAACACGAGAAAATTTTCCCTAATTCCAGTAATTTCCCAATTGGAAAGTGAGAGACGAGTCTTTCGGAACGCGAATTTCTTGCATTGCCCTCGTATAACGCTTACTTGGGCCCTGCGTGAGTCGCAACAACATATTTAAATGCCTAATCATATCAAATTTCTCGACCATGAAATTGCCCCAAGACCCACGCAAGCAAAGCTTAAATTTGTTGCTCCTTCGACCCGACTCCGTTTTATGGTTTTTTCCATTCCGATAGAATCGGTTTCATCCGGCTAGGGCGGATGCAAATCCGATAGGGTTCCAAAGGCGAAGGATGTTATCTGCTCTTTTTTATAGCGTGGAAAGCAACCCTTGCTAGACGTATTAGGATACGCAGTGACGTCCTAAACCGTGTTTGTAGGCTGTCGATCAGCTTTTCAGCTCGCATCACTTCCTACCGTCCCATTCCGAGTTTCTGGGGCGGCTGCGGTGACCTTTCCACACTTCGACATCTTTTCCGTGTTTGCGGAATTCTTTAAGGTGTTCAGGAGGTGAGCCATCGTCACGTTTTACTTTTTTTATACTTTGGATGAATTGAGGTTTATGAAAATTCGGGGCGTCGCGGCGTCTGTTTTGTGGCGTATGACTTGAGTTTTACGACGAACCATAAAGGAGCATAGTTGGGGATATTTATGAAGGACGGAAGATGTTTGCTTGGGAATCGATATAACGTGTCAAGAGTAAAAGTACGAAGAGGTGTTCATAAAGTCGGTATTAAACTGCGCGAGTGATTCATTGCGGCTGGTTATGGGTAATCATAAACTACTTTATTCGTAAGTTGTTGCTTGCTGGATATCAATCACCGGGTGTACGTTAGCGTCTGAATCTAATAAATTCGATTTCATCTAGACATAGCTGAAGGTAGTTTCCTTTCGAGTTTGCACGAGTTTTTTGGATTCGTATCGTCGGAAATTGTAGCGTATCCTTCTTTGGTGTATGCTTTATCAAATAAATCTACATTATCGTATGCTTTGCTGAAGGTTCCTTTGTCTTACTTCGCCGGATGATGGATGGTATGTGTTTATGGCAGGGTCTTTGAAAATTTAAACATTTATCTTGTACGTAATCTGCATGTTACTTACGGATAAAGTTTGGTTTGTAATTTACTTGTATTCAAGAAGTTTTTTACTTCCTGGCAAGAACTAAGGATGTGAAGGAATATTGTAAGGATCATTAGCCTAAAATTAAGAACATAAATTATATCAGATGATGTAAGTGTCAGTTCATTGGTATGGAAGGTCCAAATGGAAGGGTGTTGAAAAAAAATAGAGAACTAGAACAACTAATTATAACAAATACCAAATTCAAATACAGCATAGCGATCACTATTTTTTTAAAGCAAAATGTTCAGTAGAAATGAAAACAAACTCTAGGATATCGAGGAATCCATTCTCATTTTCATTTCTCACTTTGGATGAAATTACGTCAAGCCGATCTATCCCTGGTCATAGTTCTGGATCCCGCCTGCGGCTTCCCTCTCCTAGTCAGCAATTCTAGATCTGTAATCTGCAGACCGTTTTGCAAAACTGATAATTATTCGTGCTGATCTAAGCAAATCGCAGAGGAAAAAAAATGGCAGGTGTGGGATTCGAACTCACGCTCTCTTTCGAGAATCAGGGCTTGAGTCTGGCGCCTTAAACCGGTCGACCAACCTGACTACACTTAATTGTCTTATTTATAAGTCTATATAGTCGGGATAGAACTCGAGTCTGCGCAAATACGACCCGCCCCGAACTCGGGATAGGTCGACCGAGCACAAGGCGACGGCAACCCTTCAATAAAAAGTAGTGGGGCTCCTAGCTCAGGTCAAATGAGGTCAAACTGAGCCAAGAACCCCACCATATAACTACTAAGAAAATCAAAAACAATTCTTTCACTTTATCATAAAAACAAGAATAACCACACTTTTCAAGAAATTAAGAATAAAGAAGGTAGAATACCAATAGAAAAAAAAAAACTGTTCGAAAAGATGGAAACAACATTACCAAAAACTACTCACAAACGAGGAAACTGAACAAGGAGAAACATTAACGACAACAATAAGCTAATTCGGAAAAATAGAAATCAAGACACAGAACACCATAAAAACAGCATATGTTACGTATTTGGTCCCTTGTAAGGATCTCATCTCTTTTGTCTCTAATATGTATAAATTTGCTTTGGTTTTTACTTCTTAATTTTGATATGATGCCATAGAATATATTTATGTTTTCTTTAGAGTTTCCCTTTAGTTTTTTTGAAAATTTATCCCAATTTAGCCTCTATTACAGTAAAAATTTGTTCAAGTTTATTTCGACAGAACTTCTCATAGCTTGTTAACGATTCCTCTGTTATCGAGGATTGGACTCTGCATTCTGCAAACTGATTCTAAGAAACCATAAACTCAGAACAGGAAACGGAGCGACGGTGACAATTTCCAATTATTTCTACTTATTTGATAACTTGCCTAATTTTTCTAATGCGCTTGTGATATTGTTCGTATTATGTATATATCTAAAGACCAGCTTTACTGAATAATAAAAATTATAAATATAACAAACAAAATCAAGGCAATTTCATAAACTACAAATACAGGAATATGTTATTTTATAAAATTCAGATGGCGTGTACTAAACAAAGTTTTGAGATGCTGTTATCAAATTGTTGGTGGGGATAATTAGACAAATTTAGGTTACCGTTTTACCATCTAAACGATATTCCTAACATACATCTAAAATTTGACAACAATCGGTCTGGTAGTTTATCTGTCTAATAATAATCGACACAGAAAATAGATAGATGGAAACGCGACCAATTTTTTCATACTCTAGAGGTCATGAAGCATCGTGAAAACATGAAAATACCCATTCGCCAGAAGATCCTGCTACAGTACTTCTTTAACTTACACACGGGAAGTGAATAAATTATAAACTGAAGAATATAGAAAGCAAAATTATATACCTGAAGGAACTAGAAAAGACTTGCAATGAAATAAGATCTAATCAACACCAACAGATTAATTCAGAATGCTTTACAAATGTGGGTAAAAAAACGTTAAAATGATATGAAAGAACCCAAAGTTAAAAAGACTGAATGATGGAAAGAAAATATTAGAAGCATAGTAAAAAGAAGACAAGAAAATTGAGGAATATTCGGTGATAAGAAGTGAAGTCGATCACCAAAAATAGTAAAGGAATAAGGACCTTTTGTAAAAATAAAAAACACTAATGAAGAAAAGTAGTTATATAGTGGGACTCCTAGCTCAGTTTAGTGAACTATATAAAACAAAACAAGACATATACAGTTAAACTTTTGCGTAGAAGACTCGATTTACATTTGAAATATATTTCTTCAATAAATGAAGCAATTAAGATGTTTGAAATAAGAAATAGTTTCAATATTCTTAAGTTGGATTAGATATAGAGATTTTAATAAATTGTAATTTTTTGCTTATCGGATTATTTTTCCCAATCTCATGGAAATTATTTTGTTTTCCATCGTCATGAGTAAAGAACGTGTTGTACGTTTGGACAGTGTTCCGGTTAGTTTCTTTATAAATGATAAAGAAAGCCGCATGATACGATGGTTATACGATGTTAAATATTGTTCTCTTCGAAAGTAATGTCGTACGGCTCAAATAATTACGAATGAATTCACAGTAAAAATAATAAACAGAAACACGCTCCGTACCGAGTTTGTGCCGATTCAAACGCAAAAAAATTGCCGAATAGAATTTTTCTAACGGAAACACCCTTCTGCAAAACTGATGATTATTCGTGCTAATCTAAGCAAATCGTAGAGGAAAAAAAACTGTCAGGTGTGGGATTCGAACCCACGCTTTTTTTCGAGAGTCAGAGCTTAAATCTAACGCCTTAGACTTCGCGGCTAACTTGACTACACTTATTTATAAATCTGTACTTCCCTACTAAGCTATGAGTCAAGATAGAACTCAAGTCTGCGCAAACACGACCGTCTCGGAGTCGTGTCGACCGAGCACGACGCCACGACGAACGTTCAATAGAGAGTAGTGGGGCTCCTAGCTCAGTTCAGATGAGGTCAGACTGAGCTGGGAACCCCACTACATAACTGCTAAGAAAACCAAAAACAATTCTTTAACTTTATCAAAAACATAAAAACAAAAATAACCACACTTTTCAAGAAATTAAGAATAAAGAAGGTAGAATAGCAAAAGAAAGAAAGAAGCTGTTCTAAATGTTGGAAACAACTTTACCAAGAACTATTACTCACAAACAAGGAAACTGAACAAAAAGAAGAACAAGAAACGTTAACGACAACAATAAGCTAATTTGGAAAAATGGAAATCAAGGCACAGGAACTTGAGAAAGTATGACAAAACAGAGGGCACCCTAAAAACAGCATATGTTACATAGACATAGTTAAAGTAAATCAGTATACTAGTAAAATTGATGATATAATGAAAATTAGAAAATGTTTAGGTCATCATCAAAGTGAAAGCACCTACCATCGTAAATCGGTACATCACACTTTATTGCCTGTGGTTAGCGGTAACATTGGCTGCGGTTTCAACTGGTTGTAGTAGATAAAAAATCTTCATAATAAAAATTGTGCTGCCAGGAACATTTCTAGCCGATTGGAAGGGAATTATACCTTTGTACCCCAAATTTTATCGATTCATTTTTTTTTGTAAATTGTCTCCCTCTTTACTATTTATAAACAATTTTACCAGAATATTTTATTCTGAAAACAATAAATATGATAGCGAAATTAATTTTTTGGAATTGCGCGTTACATTCCTTTTATTTTTATTACACCGTAATATCGAACAGTTCGTGTTAAATTATGAAAACAATTTTCATTAAAAAATGTTTAAATATTAATAAATGTTGCCTGTTATTTGTTAGATTCCTATAAAAAAATCAGCTCATAAAATTCTAATAAAGGACCATTTATTTAATAAAATTTAAAAAAATGTCACACTGTTCAAAGTACTGTTTCGACTTCGCGAGACGCTATCCATTTTAATGACAATTCATAACTTTCGTAATTGTATTAAATGAAGTTTTTCTTCTTTCAATCTCCCACGAAATTAAATTCAATAATTATAGGTATTATAAAATAAATATGACGAAAATTTCGTTTATACTGCATTAAACTACTTACTCAAATATCCATAATTTGGATATTATACAAGCTAAAAACGATGTTAACTACGTACTAAAAATTTATTAGTGTAATAAGTTTTCGCTTACATCAAAAGGAATTTACTGGTAAAATCCAGCCAAGTTTTACATCGTTTTATATCAGAAGTGCAGCTGAGAGAGCTTCAAAGATGACTGAATTATGCAAACATAATTAATTATTATTTACATAATGACAGCGATAAAAACAATACGTTACGACAGAAAAGATCCACTATCCGGATATCCGCTGATATTACTTATGACACTGAAAAATGTTTTTACTGCGAGCTGACAAAATTGCACCTGAAGTCGCAGGCTTAGCCATAAAACGATTTAATATCGTCAGCGAAAATAAAAAGCGACAATTTTGTAGAGGTAAATTTACATCATTCGTGAATAATGAAAATAACAAAGGTCCTAATGAGACCCTCGGGGAAGTACGGAATTCGATTACATGAGATATTTCTTAAGAAATGTTAATTTTTTGCTCCAATTACGTCCGGTGTTATTAATTTAACCAAAGACGCTTTTTTAATATCAGTGCATTTATACAGTCAACAAGATTCAAAACTCCATACCTCCTTTACTACCCAGTCGGTCGTGGTATACAGAAAAACAGATTTATTGCTTTCACGTTATTGATTCCCAGACAACAACTACAAAAGTAATCAAATCAAGTGGAGAACAAATCTCGAACAACTATAGAAATTCAGTTCACATCAGAATTAGTTACATCCTCGGTAAAGTCAACTAGGTCAAATACACGACAAATTGTGCAAGTTGCTTGAATATCTGCATCACGAACTTTTCAGGAACAAATAAAACACTCGAGGAATATTCCAAGCATCATAAAATACTAACAAGTACAAAACCATACAAGTTTTTTTTCCAAAAAGAACTTATACGTTTAAAAAACGTATCTTAATTGTAAGTAAAGAGGAACGGATATCTGACTTTTTTTCTGTCAGTTAGAAATATCATACTATAATTTTGTCTTGAATGTCACCTAATTTGGCGTGCTAATTTTTTTTGCGCATCCGATTATAATGATTCATTTCTCTAAACTTGTTCCATCGGTTTCTAATAACTGCACACAGCGGAAATGTAATTTCATTTTTTCAGGGTTAGTTTATAAAAAACGCTGCCCAAATAAACACAGAACGGAGGCTTAATTAGAATTTTTGTTATATTTCCGCGTTATTAGTAATTAAAGCAATTACTTTTTTTAGTGATCTTTTTGTATGTAATCAAAATATTTACTTTCCACACACATGCTGTCCGCCGGCCTTCAAAGTCGATACAAATGGGTCCAATGGTTATATGGTAAACCTGCATCGTGCGAAAAAGCTTGTAAGCGTTTTGAACACAATATTTCCACGATTTTACTTAAATTGCGATGCGCACGGTGTGCATGTTATTATCATGTCTGACCATCTATTTTTAGTAATTCTATTGGAAACTCTTTACCTCCGTAATCGACTTTTCTATAATTGGCTTTAGCGGTGTTACACAACGGAACAAATCCAACATTCTACTCCATTAGCTTTAATCGAGTTTCTATAGACTCTTAACTCGAAAATCAAGTCAATACACAAATTAATATTGAAACCCTTTCAACAACGAGCGGAAATTAAATCACAACATTTTTCCCAGTTCCATTCCACTAGAGTGCAAATTGATTTTCGAGCAAGCAAATTCTAATTCGGTAAAGTTAACCCAATTACGCCCTCAAATATTTACTTATTAATATTAACGTCCAACAGTCGCACCGCTCCGGACCTCATGCCATATTTACCGCCAGAGATGAGTTCGGTTATCCACCCACAAAGTCTGCGATAAGCCCTTTCGTAACGACTCCACCCATGGAGGAGATGGGAGAAACCTTCATAAATACGTCACGGGACAAAGATGGTTTGTTTGTTATTAATTCAAAATGTGTACGTAACGTCAAATTCACTTGACAACTGCGGATTAAAAACTTCCATATTTAATTTTAATTCTGGTTTAAATAACAATTACTTAATGAAGTTTAAATTTATTATTAATCTACATAATCTCGACAACGGTGGGACACAAGGGTATAATAATTCAATAATGTACCATTCCTCAAAGCGCAGAACAAGACACTCAGACACAGATATGCATATACATTATACACAGATAAGATAAGAAAACAATTAAAAAGTTAATTGCACTACTCTTATTTTGCTTTAATAAACAAATCAGTTTAAATCATTTGATCACTGTGTGTTAACTGTCAATTTCAATTGTTTTTTATCGTCATTATTACATTAAACTTATTCAAGTGCAGCACTTTAACACCACAAAACATGATCTTAAAGCATGATGTTAGTGATGGATGCAAAAATTGTCGAAAAATAAATATGTAAAACAAATTTGAGGTAATTAGATAAAAGCTAGCCAGAAAATAAGTTTTAAATTTAAAGAAACCTTCACATCGAAGACAATCTTAAATAGAAAATTTATCTACACATCCCCATCGTCTCCAAATTTTGCTAAGCGAATCCTAGCTAAATTGTCCCAGGTGATATGCTTCCATTCCTGTAGTTCATTAAATCACTCAACTAAAAAATAAATGATAAATTTTAATTTGATTCATAATTTACCATGCTTTCAATAACCTCAAAACGTTGGCAAGATTTCAAAGCATTTGGTTTTGCAGTTTCTAAATTAAATTGCAGAATGTTACAGAGTTTTAATTTTTTTTCAAAAATCTGGATGGCTAAGATAAAAAGTCAAGACGGATTCATAAACCACCAGTGTAGAAGTATTTTATTAAACTGAAATAACATTTACTATGCAACATTTTTTAGTGACGTCATCACTTTGTGGCGATTTAACAAGAATTGAGGGAATAGTTTCGGAGAGTATCTCTCTAATTAATAAAAGTCGACACAGACGACAGACAGACGGAGCCGCAAGACCTATATTTTCTAATTATAGGGGTCATCAAACGTCGAGAAAACGTAAAAGTAACCGGAAGAACATTATTACAATACTTTCTTAGCTTATGTTAGTGTTAGTCTTATACACGTAAATTAAAAAAAAAGACGTAAAATGGTACAACAAAATCGTACACTTGATTTTAAAAAGTACACAATGGATTCCTATAAAATTATAAATAGGCTTTAGAGTTACCGTGTAAATGTGGTAAATCGCGAATCAGAATTTATTTGTATAGTTTTGGAAATTTCATTCTACCCTATAAAATTTTATTGTCAATAAATAAATAATTTTATAGGGTACAATGAAATTTCCAAAACTATATATCTTTATGACATCATATAAAACGCTGTTCTACTTCTATGAAAAATGGATCCACAACTTTTAACTTTACACATGTAAGTTATTTACACGCATGGACAAAAAATGGGACATTTCCAAATGTTCAAAAAAAATTTTAAAACGACGATTTAAGTTGCTTAAACATTTTGAACCAGAAAGTACATTTTATTTTAAAGATTTTAGGTGAATAATTTTAAAATTTGTATAAGAGTGAAGTTATGGAAACATTCTTTTTTTTGCTATGAAAACAAAGAAAAAGAACTTGAAACGCAACGTGTTTCCCAAATCTTGGTCCAAGACTATTAATTAACACTTTATATTTTTCGAATCAGCTCAACATATATACAAAATTTTTTGAGGATTTTTGGCCAATTTTTCGAAAATTTCAATTTTTCCTTTGTTTTCCTAACTTTTGTTTCTTATTTAATTCTCGCCAAATTTTAAAATTATTTAGGTAAAATTTTTGAAATAACGTGTTCTTTCTAGTAGCTACAAAATGTTTCTGTAATTTAAAACGTCATGTTGAAGAAAATTGGTCGAACGTTATTTCCACAGAACTTCCCTCGCCCCTGAAGTAGCTACAATAAAACATATTTAGTTTTTTCGAAAAATTACAAAGTTTGATGCCGCGAATTTTATTTTTTTATGACAACTTCTATAAGCTAAAATGAAGATATGTATGTAATGTTAAATTAAATATGAAGAACCGTGTTACGCGTATATTTTAAATGAGTTTCTATTTTACAAAATTTTGAGTTGACGTCATTAAATTTTAATTATCGATTATCATGTTTCGGATAACCTTAAAACGTTTGCAATTTTTCAGAACATTCGGTCTTGCAAATTCAAAGTCGAATTATACAGTGTTGTTATACAATTTTGTTTCTTTTTTTTTATAAACTACATGTGGAGTATGTTATTTTATAAAATTTAAATAACATTTACTATTATAAATTTTAGAGATGACGTCATCGCATTGGTGATGGGGATGATCAAGCAAATTTTGGTTAGTGTTTTATCATGTAGACGATATTCTTGATATACATGAAAAATTTGGCAACAATCGATCCAGTAGTTTAGATGATTATAATCTTCTAAACTACTGGATCGATTGTTGCCAAATTATTATTCTAAAGACTTTAAAGAAAACAAAAATCTTAAGGACCTAAAAATCGTAAAGATCGGAAAAATGCTTTCTTTAATTTTTATAAATCCTAAAAGCACTGAAGGCCTTGGACACCCTAATTATTATTTTATAAATCTTGGAGACTGGAAAGATTTCAGAGATTTCAAAAATTCCAAAGAGTTAGACTCTTGAGATCTATAAATTTTAGAAAATCTGAAAAAATTTAGAAAGTGTGGGAAAATGTGGTAGAGATAGAAATCTTGAAAATATTGGAAAAGGTTCAATTTTAAAATTCTGGTATAATTGGAGCCTGATAATTTTAGAAATTTTGGAAAATGTGGGAATTCTAGTCATTTTGTGTACTTCGGAAAAATTGGGCTAATCTGGAAAATCTAAACGTTCTGGAAATTTTGAAAATTTTGCAAATTACGAAAATTCCCAAAAATTAAAAGAAAATAAAAAAATATTAAATCTCAAAATTTCAAAAGTTTACACAATCTTAAGATTGTAGATATTCTACAAATTCCAAAGTTCCAAATGTTTGAAATATTTAAAACGTTTCAAATCTTCCAAAAATTCTAAAGACTCGATACATTCTAAAAATCTTAAAGTTTTCATACGCTACAATTTGCAAATTATAAAAACACGAAAGATGCTAAATAAACTAAAGTTTTAGGGTCTAAATGGAAGAAATATCCAACAAAATTTTAAAATTGGAAGTATTAATGTTCGTAGAAATTATAAAAATTCTAAACTTTATCAAATTTCTAGTAATTCTGAAATACTTATCGAAAATTTCCCAAGATTGTTCAGACTTTAATGGCTCTGAAAACTCTAAGGTCTCAAACATTAAAAAGGTTTTTAAAATTCTGTTCTAAATATTTCAAGGATTCTATAATTTGTAAATCCCACAAGTATTAGGGGTTTTGAACATCCTAATTATTATCTTATACATCTCGGAGATTCTAAATATTCCAGAGATTTCAAGAATTTCAAACTCTTGGCGTCTATTAATTTTAGAAAATTTGGAAATATCTAGAAAGTGTGAAAAATCAGGCAGACCTAGGAATCTTGAAAACTGAGGAAAATAATGAATTCTAGCGTATCAGAAGACTGACATTTTTGTAACATTTAGAAAATCTGAAACTTCTGGAAATTTCAAAAATTTACTCAATTCTAGAAATTCTAAACATTGTACTGAATTTGTGAAAATATTCCAAATACTGAGAAAGTTCAAAGTCTTCTCTAGATTTCAAGGATTTCCAGGATTCCAAGGGGGCCGAAACTCTAAGGAGTCTATTAATACTAAATTGATATATGTGTCCCTGCTAAAATGTTAATGACGTTATCAAAAAAGATTTATATGGAAAAACTGACTCAAAGTTTAAATTAATAATTTTTCGAAATCGTAGTTGGTCATCTGTACTTTAGAGGCTAGGGAAGTTCTGTCGAAATAATGTTCAAGCATTTTTTTTTAATATGTGTAGTCTTCTTTTCACAACAAGAAACGTAAAACATGTTTAAAATGGTAATTTTTTATAGAAAAGTATTGATTTTGCAATTAAGCTCCGCCTCTTACTCTGACAACGAATGAAAAATTCATCACAATTAAGCTTGGGATGGATATGGGTGGGGTTTAATTTTTGCTTGCTTTTTTCTTAATATAGATAGTATTCTGTGAACAACACGATCTCAAAAACACGTTTTTATTGCTTGTAGAGAAATAAGGATTTTGCAGTTAAGCTCCGCCCTCTTGGCTCACGATGAATACAAAATTCATTACAATTGAGATAGGGCGGGTGGGCGGGCCTTACACTTTGCCTGTTTTTTCTTAATATGCATAGCCATCTTTTCACAACAAGAAACTTAAATTCTAATTTCAAATTAACTCTCGTAGCTGTTACGTTTCCTTGGGCTATTCGTGGGATTTTGACGAGAGTGTCGCAAAAATGAAAACAGGTTATAAAAAATATTTACTATTTTCAGAGTTGATGCAAAATTAATGTATGATATAATTAAACAACTCTTGAGTTTATCAAGAAAAGTTTGCAGATTGTTTATTTGCCAAGTTACGTAACAAAACTTTTAAATGGATTAATAAAAATATATCCAGAACAATTTTCAAAAAAAAAAAAAATTAACATTGATATCCATTGGTGACTTATGAAAAGAGGATGGTGAAAATATACCACCTCAAATACAGTTAAAATCGAAATACCTGTAATGGAAACAGAAAATCCAGATTTTTAATCATCATTTGAAAAGCTGTTGTTAAAGCTGTATGTAACACGTAAATTTTTAACAAGTGGCCCAACTGCTATGAGACAGGGTTGATATTAAAACACTGCTTTGCCGAACACCACGATTTATTTATTCATAGCAGTAAAACTCCTACCCCCACAGATAAGTCCATAAAGATCCCTTCGTCCGCCGCTCTGATAAAGACAGCCCATGAAAAAACTCGGGAAAACCTCCATAAATTCCTCTGCAGAGCAAATGGTGCAAAAACCGTCGCATACCAACATCACACTTCATTAATTGAAGGCTCGCGTCCCCACATAAACAAGACGCAGATGTCGCGGCAATAATTTTGACCTCGTAGTAAGCGAGGTCGAAGAATTCCGGACGAAAATTGGTCAGAGGATTGGGTTTTCAGCTGTTGATGCAGACGGTGTCCGCGTGGTCGACATTCCGGTATCGATCTAACCGGAGTTCCACCGGAAGGGGTTGGCCGGGGACGCGGGGCGGGGGCGCGGATGGCTCACGCACCCCCGACGGCGTCGAGGCGGCGGCGAGTCTGCCTTTGCTACAGACGCCGCAGTTGCATTTTCACTTGAGTACCTCATTAGGTATTGATGAAGGATTAAATCTACACCCTCAAAACTTTGCCCGATTCCGGGCGGACGACCGGAGGAGGGTTCGGATTGGCTGGTGAGGTTTCGCGAAGGGCTTTATTGGAGGAAACTGAATCCGGCGAGGTAAAAATTGAAAATGTTGCTCGTGGCGAGAGTCGGATGACGGTTTAGATGTTTTTTTTTTTTTTCAAAGGGGATGACTTGTGAAAGGCTGGTTTTAAAGGCAATTTCCGTTTTAGCTGAAATCATTCATTTATTGAGAGACAGCTAAATTGGATTTGGGGATCGCTACTGCGTTGTTGGAATAATTTTTTAAGTGAATTTCGCTGCTAATCATAAAAAAATTATTTATGGTTTCAAGCTGATAGCAGACGTTGCGTTTTGACAGCGTAATTACAGGCAACAGCAACGTTATTTTGCTCGATGGTTAGACTAAAAAATTTTGTGTAATTATTACTGGAGTACACAGTTTTATTACATTTCTTTTATTTTCTTTTTATTTTTTACCAACGCGATTATATTGTTTATTTTTTAGCAGTCAGATCAACATGCCTTTTCCGACTGTATTATTTAAAGAAAGAATTGAAGATCGCTCTGTATGCAAATAAATATTAATGAAAGTAAACACCGAATATTTCTATTTTTACTACCACACAAAGCTTTTTTAGTGCATTTTTAAATTATTTAACGCCATTTTCTGCCAAACCATTGGATGACGGATGATAAGGTGAACTAAAAATTTGCTTGATATTACTTTTATCACAAAATGTTTTTAATTTCTGTGTTAAAACCTACTTTTTTTGTAGTCCCTGATTAAATTAATAAAAAAAAATCATTATTTTTTTTTAGTCACCCTGTATAAGGAAATCCAAAAAATATGAATGGAATGATAAATCACAAGTACAAACTCATCATATTTTGTACATTTTAAATTTTGAGTTGACGTCATCAATTTTTTGTAGGGGATAAGTAAATATATTTTGATTAAAAATTTATCATGACTTTTATAACCTTAAAACATCTGCAAAATTTCAAAGCATTCGGTTTTGCAGATTCAAAATTAAATTACAAAATGCTGTTTTATCATTTTGAATTTTTTTTCCAAAAATCTGGACGTTTCACGTAAGAACTCAACACGAAATCATAAACTACATCTGTAGGACTATGTTATTTTATACAATTTAAAACCCATTTACTATGTACAATTTTGAAGTGACGTCATCACATTATTGGTGGGGATGATTAGACAAAATTTGGTTACCGTTTTATTCCTAAAATAAATATAAAATTTGACAACAATCGACCCAGTGCTTTCGGAAGTCATCTCTCTAATAAAAATCCGTGACGGCAGACGGACAGACAGACAGACAAACGAACACACAGACAGACAGACGAACAGACAGACAGACAGACGGACAGGCAGACGGAAACGGGAGACTTATTTCTTCGTACTTTAGGGGTCATGAAAGGTCGAGAAAACATAAAAGTAGAGCGTCGGCCGACGGACTCGATTACAATACTTCCTTCGCTTACGCTCGGGAAGTAAAAAGAGATTGGACCTTTTGCTCCTTAAGTAGGTTTTTCAATAACCTTTTGAAAAATTACACAGACTGGTTTAGACCCAAAAGGCAATCTTTTAACAACATAAATTCCCTTACAAGTACTCCATGTTAGAAGTTTACCTATTTCTTCATCAATCGTAACTGATTATTAGCTTGACTAACATACTGTCCCCCTTGCAAAGCTGCTAAAAGTTCTTCAGCTTTTTAAATAAGATAATAAAAAAATAATCTGCTATAAATTTATCAACCCTAATTCGATAATCCGCACAATTTCTAAGACTACCATGTTTTTTATTTTTTTTTTAACTTATTAGATTTCCTGGCATTCAGAAGTAGTGTCACCGAAGAACGTTAAAAAGTGCCCGGTATATAAAACAGGATTTGGCAAATTCTTAATATTATCAGGAGTGGGTGTTTTCCTATGATATTCTTTCTGATCCCTTACTATATACCTACATGCACGTGGCAACCTACTGGATGAAAGGCGGCGTGATCTTTAATTTAGTGGTATAGAAGCCGTATATTTTCTCACATAACCACATTTTATATATTATTTTTGTCTTTAAGAACTTTTTTTTGTAAAAATGGGGCTATCAGAGTCAAAACAAGTTAAATAAGCAGAAAATCTACCAAAATTACTCATATATATTTTTTTAACTTGTAGCACAAATCGCAACGAAATTGAGAATAACAAATACATGTGTAGGTAAGCGAAGAAAAAGTTCGCTTCTCCGATGGGAATCGAACCGCACGTTTACCGCTTGCCGGGTGGGTGCGTGGTAAGGGCACCCACCCGGCAAGACTACGGAGGAACTTATCTATCTTCGCTTACTACTACGTATTACTACTGTGCCGCCACACATGAAATATGTACTAAAAAAGAAAACAGTATGATAATCTTGTAAAATAATGTAAATTTAATTTCACAGGAATCAAAACGTCGCGAAATTACCCTTGAACCAAAGCTTGTGTGAAAAAAACCCTATTTAATATTCGGTTAAATTTACTTTATCAAAATTAAACTTTTATTATAATATTTGTACGCCTTTACACATTCAGAACTTTATCATACTTCATGTCGTTTAATTTGTGTCCTTGGAAAGGTCGACTTAAATGTAAATTACAATAACTTAGATCAGTATTATTCATAAATTTTCAAATTTATTCCTGAAAGATATTTACAGACTGTGTCAGATAAAACTACCGTGGCCTTATATCTTGAGAACGGGTAAAAATATTTCAATTATTCTGCAAAAGCCATTTTTTTTTACTTGACGGGGAAACCTAATTTAAAAAAATTATATTGTCGTGCTTGTGTTTTTAGTTGACGTGGAAGTTTTTTTCGGAAAAAATGAAATTTTAGAAACATCAGTATCAAGTTTTCCGTAAGATTTAGTACCAATATGTTGAAAAATTAATGTGAAAGTTTCTAGAAAAAATACACTTTGTTACAAATTTTCTATTCTTTCAGATTCTCTCAATATCCCTGAGGATTCCCTCAGATTTCCTCAGAATTTTTCAAGATTGCTTTGGATCCTTTCAGACTGTTTCAGATTCTTCCAATTTTTTTCTACGTTTTTCTAGATTCTCTCAAATCCTTTCAGATTCTGCCAGGTTTCCCTAGGTTCGTCTAGATTTCCTGAAATTCTTTCCGATCCCGTCTGATTCTTTCTAAATCTTCCCGATTCTTAGTTTCATGTTCCCTCAGATTTTCTTGGACTCCCTCAGATTCTTTCAGATGTTTTCAGATTCTTTTCTTTTTTAAGATTCTCCCTTTCGGATTCTTTTGGATTCTTTCACATTCTTTCAAAATTCTATTCAGGTCGTTTTAGAACTGTGCAGATACTTTCAGATCCCTGCAGACTTTTCAAAATTCTTACAGATTTTTCTAGATTCTTCGAAATTCTCTCAGATTCTTTCCAATCTCGCAATTTCTCTCAGATTCCCTCAAATTGCTCCATATTCGTACAAATGCTTTCAGATTCTTTTATTTTGTTTCTGATTCTCTTTCAGACTTTTTAGATTTTTTTTTATTCGTTCTGATTATTCCGGATGCTTTTCGATGCTTCCGGTTTGTTTCCAATCAAATTTTTTTAGAATTAATCAAAGACCGCCAGGAATCCTCAAAATTCTTTCAAATTTTTCAGTTCTATTCAGATCGTTTCAGAATCTGTGAGATGCATGCAGATTCTTAAAACTTCTTCCAGATTCTTCCAGTTTTTTTTTAGATTTTATTTGATTTTTCGAAATTCTTCAAAATTCTTTCAGACTGTCACAAGTTGCCTCAAATTCTTTCAGATTCCTTCAAATTCCCTCAGTTTCTTTACGAATCCCTCAAATTCTGTTAGATTCCCTCAGACTCCTTAGGATTTTCTGGATTTTAATAATAATAATAATATTTGCTTTCAAATTTTTCCACATCGCTTCAGAGTCCTGCAAAATCGTTCAGATTCTTCGAGATTTTTCGAAATTCTTCAGATTCTTCCAGGGACTATAAGGAAATCTCGAAGAATCTAGAAAAATCTGGAAGAGTCTGCAGGAATTTGAAAGGATTTGTAAGGATCTGAACAAAACTAAAAAATTTTAAAGGACGTTGAGGACGTTAAAGGCCTTTGAAAGAATCTGAAAAGTTCGAAGGAATCTGAAAATGGTCGAAAGAATTTGAAAAAATCTTAAATTCTCTCTGATTCTTTCTAAATCTTTCCGATTCTTAGTTTCATGTTCCCTCAGATTTTCCTGCACTCCCTCACATTCTTTCAGATGTTTTCAGATTCTTTTCTTTTTTAAGATTCTCCCTTTCGGATTCTTTTGGATTTTTTTACATTCTTTCAAATTTTTGGATTCTATTCAGGTCGTTATAAAACCGTCAGACACTTTCAGATTTCCGCAGACTTTTCCAAATTTTTCCAAATTTTTCGAGATTCTTCGAAATTCTCACAGATTCCCACAGGTTTCTTAATATTCCTGCAAATACTTTCCGAATCTCTCAGATTCTTTCCAATCTCGCAATTTCTCTCAGATTCCCTCAAATTCCTCCATATTCTTACAAATGCTTTCAGATTTTTTCATTTTCAGGTTTTGTCGATTTTTTTTATTCCTTCTGATTATTCCGGATACTTTTCGGTGCTTCCGGTTTGTTTTCAATCAATTTTTTTTAGATTTTATCAAAGACCATCAGGAATCCTCAAAATTCTTTCAAATTTTCCAGTCCTATTCAGATCGTTTCAGATCCTTCCAGATGCCTACAGATTCTTAAAACTTGTTCCAGATTCCTCCAGTTTTTTTTTTAGATTCTATTTGATTTTTCGAAATTCTTCAAAATTCTCTCAGATTCTCACAAGTTGCCTCAGATTCTTTCAGATTCCTTCAAATTCCCTCAATTTCTTTACGAATCTCTTCAAATTCTGTTAGATTCCCTCAGACTTCCTAGGATTTTCTGGATTTTATTAATAATAATAATAATAATAATAATATTTGCTTTCAAATTTTTCCACATCGCTTCAGAGTCCTGCAAAATCGTTCAGATTTTTCGAGATTTTTCGAAATTCTTCAGATTCTTCCAGGGAATAGGGTAAATGTGTACAAGAGTACGCACTTAGTGTAAAACTGTCAATAACTTTTTAATTTTTTTGGATAGACAAATTTTATGATATGGATTCGTTATATACATGTTTAGAGATCAGATATATTTAATTGTACGTCTCAAGACCACTATATTTTAAGAGTAATTTCAATTTTTGTCAAGATGTGTAAATGCGCACTCTTAGACAGTTCATTGCACAAGAGTGCGCATTACATTTTATAAAAAAAAATATTTGTTTCTAAGGTGAAAATAAATGGGAATAAGTGACTACAGACTACACATAAAACGGGAGACCTATTTCTCTCGTACTCTAGGGGTCTTGAAAAGTCGAGAAAACGTAAAAATAGAGAGTCGGTCGACGGACTCGATTACAACACGCTCGGGAAGTAAAAATAAAAAAAAAATCACCATAACCACCACCACACAACTTGAGAAGCAGTACAAAATAGTATAGTTAAATAATTCATTATCTTATGATATGTATCTCCAAGACTATTAGACTACGTATTGCAAGCAATGCGCACTCTTATACAATACCTCGCTGCGCACTCTTGTACATTTGTACATAACCTAATGTTTTCAAAGTTAAAAGCTTTTGATGGATAGAAAGTATAAAACTGTTAGTGTATAACGAGACCTTAAAAGTTACAACTAATGAAAATTATTACTGTAAAATAAAAGAACTGGTACGTACCTTACAAAAAACTAAAACTATGAGCGGTAAAAATTACATCCACACAACGTGTGAACATAAAATCGTCAGTACGACCAAACTATAAACTATATTTAGGTCACTTTTGCACCTTTATCTCAGGTTTAGCATTAAATTCTGAATGGTATAACTTGATCTTACCCAGATGGCACTAATAAGCAGAAATCATCACTGCGTACTCTTATACATATTCGCACTCTTGTACACATTTACCCTATAAAGAAATCTCGAAGAATCTAGAAAAATCTAGAAGAGTCTGCAGGAAGCTGAAAGGATTTGTAAGGATCTGAACAAAACTAAAAAATCTTAAAGGACGTTGAGGACGTTAAAGGCCTTTGAAAGAATCTGAAAAGTTCGAAGGAATGTGAAAATGTTCGAAAGAATTTGAAAAAATCTTAAATTTTCTCTGATTCTTTCTAAATCTTTCCGATTCTTAGTTTCATGTTCCCTCAGATTTTCCTGCACTCCCTCAGATTCTTTCAGATGTTTTCAGATTCTTCTCTTTTTTAAGATTCTCCCTTTCGGATTGTTTTGGATTCTTTCACATTCTTTCAAATTTTTGGATCCTATTCGTGTCGGTTTAAAACCGTGCAGATACTTTCAGATCCCTGCTGACTTTTCCAAATTCTTCCAGATTTTTCTAGATTCTTCGAAATTCTTACAGATTCCCACAGGTTTCCCCATATTCCTTCAAATACTTTCCGAATCTCTCAGATTCTTTCCAATGTCGCAATTTCTCTCAGATTCACTCAAATTCCTCCATATTCTTACAAATGCTTTCAGATTCTTTCATTTTCTTTCTGATTCTCTCTTTCAATTTTTTTAGATTTTTTTCTTTTATTCTTTCTGATTATTCCGGATGCTTTTCGATGCTTCCGGTTTGTTTCCAATCAAATTTTTTTAGATTTTATCAAAGACCGTCAGGAATCCTCAAAATTCTTTCAAATTTTTCAGTTCTATTCAGATCATTTCAGATCCTTTCAGATGCCTGCAGACTCTTAAAACTTCTTCCAGATGCCTCCAGTTTTTTATAGATTTTATTTGATTTTTCGAAATTCTTCAAAATTCTTCAAAGTTCTCTCAGATTCTCAGAAGTTGCCTCAGATTCTTTCAGATTCCTTCAAATACCCTCAGTTTCTTTACGAATCTCAAATTCTGTTAGATTCCCTCAGACTCTCTAGGATTTTCTGGATTTTAATAATAATAATAATATTTGCTTTCAAATTTTTCCACACCGCTTCAGAGTCCTGCAAAATCGTTGAGATTCTTCGAGATTTTTCGAAATTCTTCAGATTCTTCCAGGGAATATAAGGAAATCTCTAAGAATCTAGAAAAATCTGGAAGAGTCTGCAGGAATCTGAAAGGATTTGTAAGGATCTGAACAAAACTAAAAAATTTTAAAGGACGTTGAGGACGTTAAAGGCCTTTGAAAGAATCTGAGAAGTTCGAAGGAATCTGAAAATTTTCGAAAGAATTTGAAAAAATCTTAAATTCTCTCTGATTCTTTCTATATCTTTCCGATTCTTAGTTTCATGTTCCCTCAGATTTTCCTGCACTCCCTCAGATTCTTTCAGATGTTTTCAGATTCTTCTCTTTTTTAAGATTCTCCCTTTCGGATTGTTTTGGATTCTTTCACATTCTTTCAAATTTTTGGATCCTATTCAGGTCGGTTTAAAACCGTGCAGATACTTTCAGATCCCTGCTGACTTTTCCAAATTCTTCCAGATTTTTCTAGATTCTTCGAAATTCTTACAGATTCCCACAGGTTTCCCCATATTCCTTCAAATACTTTCCGAATCTCTCAGATTCTTTCCAATGTCGCAATTTCTCTCAGATTCACTCAAATTCCTCCATATTCTTACAAATGCTTTCAGATTCTTTCATTTTCAGGTTTTGTCGATTTTTTTATTCTTTCTGATTATTCCGGATATTTTTCGGTGCTTCGGGTTTGTTTCCAATCAATTTTTTTTTAAGTTTATCAAAGACCGTCAGGAATTCTCAAAATTCTTTCAAATTTTTCTGTTCTGTTCAGATCGTTTCAGACCCTTCCAGATGCCTAAGATTCTTAAAACTTCTTCCAGATTTTTTTTTTAGATTTTATAAAAGACCGTCAGGAATTCTCAAAATTCTTTCAAATTTTTCAGTTCTTTTCAGATCGTTTCAGATCCTGTCAGATGCCTACAGATTCTTAAAACTTCTTCCAGATTCCTCCAGTTTTTTTTTTTAGATTCTATTTGATTTTTCGAAATTCTTCAAAATTCTCTCAGATTCTCACAAGTTGCCTCAGATTCTTTCAGATTCCTTCAAATTCCCTCAGTTTCTTTACGAATCTCTCAAATTCTGTTAGATTCCCTCAGACTCCCTAGGATTTTCTGGATTTTAATAATAATAATATTTGCTTTCAAATGTTTCCACATCGCTTCAGAGTCCTGCAAAATCCTTCAGATTCTTCGAGATTTTTCGAAATTCTTCAGATTCTTCCAAGGAATATAAGGAAATCTCGAAGAATCTAGAAAAATCTGGAAGAGTTTGCAGGAGTCTGAAAGGATTTGTAAGGATCTGAACAAAACTAAAAAATTTTAAAGGACGTTGAGGACTTCTGATGGTGCCTTTGAAAGAATGTGAAAAGTTCGAAGGAATCTGAGAATGTTCGAAAGAATTTGAAAAAATCTTAAATTCTCTCAGATTCTTTCGGCCGTTTTCGATACTATCAGAATTTTTCACCTTTCATATCGTTTCAGATTCCTTAAAATTTTCCCAGGTAATTTCAGATCCCTGCAGACTCTTTCAGATTCCTAGATTCTTCTGAGTTCTTCGAAACAGCTAATATCCATTGTCCCTCTTTAAAGCGTGATACTCTATTGATTACTACAAGCTGTGAACCAATGAAAAGTTTTGTGTCCAGCTGTGAACGGCGACAGTTCGAATATATGTTTACTTAAATGACGCTCTTTGAAACAATTAAACAACATTAAATTTTTGTACATTTTATTTTTTTTGTACCTACTGTTGTAAATTTAATGATCCACCATAATCCGTTAAAACAAATATAGGTACATTATTGTAATTAAAAAATACATAAGTTTGCGTCACGACGCTGACTCCATATACATAATAATATGCGTCACATTTGGAATGTACTAAATTAAGCTTCCCCCTTCAAATTAAGAGCAGTGGATTTTGTGGAATTTCAATATTTCTATCTGTTCCCAAGATACTAATATAAGGCCATTTTTATGTGGGAGACCTGTATATTGTTTTAACAAGTAATTCGACGCGGTATGGAGTTTTTATCAAATCGGAATCTTGAGTTTTGACGTTCGAAGCTGACATAATGACATATTCAAATCAAAAAATAATGTGCATGTTTTTTTGTTTTTTAATATTCCTGTCGAATTATCTTAGAAAAAAAAAATGGAAATTCATAAAACTCAAATAACTACCTGAAAAATGAAGTAAAAGGAAATCAAACCGAGACCAAAAAATGGAAGTCAAAACACACAGAAACGTTAACTGAAAGTCAACAAAACATTATTTTGGACGTTAAGGAAGTCAACCACATGGAGAAAGTCAAAGTAATTCGGATAAAATTACACATATTAAACTTTTATGTTACATTTACTTAAAATAAAATAAAAAAAAGTTTGGTTTACTAACGAAAAAGCATTCATTCATGCTAATTTGTACTTCAGAAAGATCGCAAACTGAATAAAAAAACAGACCTTTAAACCCGGATTGACTCGACCGTTAGAAGCAAATCACTATTCAAGTCCTGTCCTGGTGAATACTCCAAACCAAAAACCGACCCTTATTAAAGACCTGTTTGTTTACGTCCACAATTTGTGTCCGTGTTGAGGTTTTTAACCTTTTTAACAATAGGATCTACAAGGATCTACATAGGACGTTATAAGATCCGTAGAGAACTAAGTCAATTTATGCAGACCTGTAAACGAGAAATATGAGATTGTGTATGTGTTGCTACCAAGTGCGATAAAAGCCGGGCATGTTTTACATTAGTTCAGTGAGATATCCAACTTCTACCAGTATAAAATAAAAAAATTCGTTGTAAGAACTCAAAGCATGTTTTCTTTTCGTTTTCGTTACAAACGTCTGAAAACATGTTGCACATAAATATATTCTTGTCGTCAGTGTTCACTGTGTGTGTGTGGGTGTGTGTTGTGTTTTTTTTTATCAAAAGACCGTTCTGAAATCACATTGTTTGCGTCACATTAAAAAATAATGGTTTCCTAAGGACAAATCACTCCAGACCAAAGATGTATAAACAATTGTTTTCGTAACATAATGTGTTCGAATCATAAATATTGGCGGCGTATGGGTGATTAGAGTATAATACGTTAATGAATTCAACCACAGCCTCTACACTCTACAGGAATTCTAAAAAAAGAAAGTTGGGTGTCGTAGACAAACAGCATTTGGGCATTGCGTTTCAAGTTATGCTTGGGCGGTTACTGTGGTCTGCCACCTAAGTTTGTTTTCGCCACACAGATGTCCGTCTTCATTTTTCTTATTTAATAATATGTTTATGCCGTTACCACTTGTCACGTAAACATTTTATTTGTCTGACATAAAAAAAGTGATGACGCATTAGGCACGTTTCCATTTTTTATGGAGTCAGGGCGACATAGATCTTGGAAATCGTAAAAAAAAACTATAACTTTACGCGGTTTTATTGTAGAATCGGTTGTTGTTTCACGGACGCGAATTTTCGACTGCGGAATTTAGAAATTCGGAAGATTATTACCAGAACCTCTCAAAAGGAATTTGTAATGGATAATTAGCAAAGAAACACGATCACACAAGTTTAAGGTTGCCTTCATAGCATTGTGTGATTTCGAAATACAGTATAACTTCGATAATCCGAATTAATTCGGGAAACGTGTGTTCGGAATAGCGATTTGTTTGGATCAGCGAATTTCCCAAAAAGCAACTTCATACACTGCTAAAAACAAATTTCAAGAAATGAACTTTAATTTTATTAAAAATATTACTCCGGGACCATAACCATGCTATATTTTTGGAATGAACATGTCGGAATCTATATCCCTGAATTTAATCAGAATTTTTAGATGACTTTTTCAAAAATGAAATTTCCCATTGTGTTCGTATTACCTCCCTTATGCAAATTTCGACCCATTCTCAACGATGTTCGAAATTTAACTAAATTCTTCCATGTAGATTTTGGGCCGCAGAAGTGACTTCTGGCTTAATTTCTTCCATAACTTAAACCGTTTTTCCAGAATCGTCCATTAAAATATCACAATTTTTAAAAATTTCAAAAAAACCAAATTTCACACCGAATTTTCCGAAAATATTGCTCCGTTACCACAAACATGCTATATTTTTGGAAACAACACGTCGGGATCTATATCCCTGAATTTAATCAGAATTTTTAGATGACTTTTTCAAAAATGAAATTTCCCATTGTGTTTGTATTACCTCCCTTATGCAAATTTCAACCCATTCTCAACGATTTTCGAAATTTAACTAAATACTTCCATGTAGATTTTGGACCGCAGAAGTCACTTCTGGCTTCATTTCTTCGATAACTTAAACCGTTTTTCAAGAATCGTCTATTAAAATATCACAATTTTTTAAAATTTCAAAAAAGTCAAATTTCACACCGAATTTTTCGAAAATATTGCTTCGTTACCATAAACATGCTATATTTTTGGAATCAGCACGTCGGGATCTATATCCCTGAATTTAATCAGAATTTTTAGATGACTTTTTCAAAAATGAAATTTCCCATTATGTGTTCGTATTACTTCCCTTATGCAAATTTCGACCCATTCTCGACGATTTTCGAAATTTAACTAAATACTTCCATGTAGATTTTGGGCCGCAGAAGTGACTTCTGGCTTAATTTCTTCCATAACTTAAACCGTTTTTCCAGAATCGTCCATTAAAATATCACAATTTGTAAAAATTTCAAAAAAGTCAAATTTCACACCGAATTTTCCGAAAATATTGCTTCGTTACCATAAATATGCTATATTTTTGTAATCAGCACATCTTTTTCAAAAATGAAATTTTACACTATGGTAGTACTTGCCAAATAACCTACCCTCTGAGAAAATAAAAGGTGGGTGGACCAGGCTAGTATTTGCTAAAATAAGAATCATTTTGACAAATGACCTACTCTTCTAAGACAATGTACTAGCCCCGTCCACCCACCCTTTATTTTCTTAGAAGAGTAGGTCATCTGCCAAAATCAATCTTACCTTGGCAAGTATGAGGCTAATTTTTGCAAATGAGATATTCTCTAAGAAAATAAGAGTGGGTGGGCGGGGCTATTACTTGTCAAGATAAGACTGATTTTGGCAGATGACCCACACTTCTAAGAAACTAAAGGGTGGGTGGGCGGGGCTTGTACTTGTCAAGATGAGACTGATTTTGGCAGATGACTTATTCTTCTAGGAAAATAAAGCCTGGGTGGGTGGGGTTAGCACTTGCTAAAAATAAAAAAAATTAAAAATCAAAAAATGACAAATTGAAAAATCGGATAAATGAGAAATCGGAAAATTGTACAACTGTATAATCGGAAAATCAAAAACTGAAATATCGAAAAATTGAAAAAAACAATTCTTATAAAATCGAATTCGACTTTCCAGTTTTTTTTTAGTTTTTAGATTTTTCAACTTTTGAATATTTCATTTGATAATTTGTTTGACAATTTTGCAGTTTTTAATTCCAATCTTTTGATTTTTCAAGTTTTAACTTTACATTATTGAATCTTTTGATTTTTAATTTTTCAAGTTCTCAAGTTAAATTTTGCCTTTTCACTATTTGTCATTTTTCGATTTTTTAACTAAAAGAACAAATTTATTCGAACCGAAATTTTGAAAAATTGAAAATTAGAAACAAAATTTTCAGATGTTTTAAAGTTACGGTAAACATGGCAAATTGCTGATCAAAATTACTTTTTACTTCCTTTCAAAAACTCGGTGACAAAAAATCAAAACTCCAAAATTAAAAAAAAATAAAGATCTATTTTCTTGATATTTTTAAAAAATCAAATAATTGAGAAATCGGAAAAATACCAAAATTGTAGAATTAAAAAATCCAAAATTTTTTTCAGTTGCCCAGAGAAATCAAAAATCGAAAGACAGATCAAAAAATTGAAAATTTAAAAAGCGAGAAATTGAAAAATTCGAAAGTTGAAAAATCGAAAAACTGCAGAATCTAGTAGTACTGACTACGATAAGGCAAATGATTTACTCTCTTAAGAGAACTAAGGGCGGGTGGGTGGGGCTAGTATTTGCCAAATAACCTACCATCTAAGAAAATAAAAGGCGGGTGGGCCGGGCTAGTATTTGCCAAAATAAGATTGATTTTTGCAAATGACAAATCCTCTAAGAAAACAAGGGTGGGTGGGCGGGGCTAGTACTTGTTAAAATAAGACTGATTTTGGCAGATGACCCACTCTTCAATGAAAAATGAGTCTTATTTTGGCAAATACTAGCCTGGCCCACACGCCTTTTATTTTCTTAGAGGCTAGGTTTTTTGGCAAGTAGTAGCAAATTTCGACCCATTTTCGTCGAGTTCCGGCCTCATTTCTTTGATAATTTTAACCTTTTTTCCAGAATTAGATAATTAATTCAGTGCATTGAAATATCATATTTTTAAAAATTTACACTGAAAACTGTGAAACTCGATGTTTAGCTGCAGGACGGCGTGTGCTAGTGTCGGGCTCGTCAATTTGGGTTTTCAGATTTTCAATAATCGAGATGCAATAAAATACTGAAGGTAAGCAAAGAAAAATAGTGGTGCCTCGGTGGGAATCGAACCCCACGCCCCCGCTTGCCGGGCAGATGTCCTGACCACTAGACCACGAGGCCGCTTATCTTTCTCCGCTTACCAAGGTGTTATTATGCCGCCACAATACTAAAGCGTAACTTGCCAAACGATTATTTTTTTTATTGCAGAAATTGTTATTTGAGAGAGACATTATTCCATAGTTCTGGATCTCACTGCATATGCACTTCACAAATTTTTGAGTAAAGCATTCGATATTTTATTTAGAAAAAAAATCCAGTATCATGTAATTATAAAGAAGTCGTCATTTACCTGAAGACGGTTACCTTTTGGGTATTACTCTGTAAAAACATACGGTTTGCCTATTCGAATGAATACTACATAATTGCAACATTGTTAACAAAACAAACACTGTTAATTCAAATTTTATGATACTGATTAACTGTGATAACTCGTTCGAGTAAATCAATAACGCTGCATCAAACGAAATTTTACAGCTAATTTATAATTCGCCACCACAACGATACTGAATATTAATATAGACACCAATGCAGAACAAATAGGTACGTTTATTTTATCCCACTATACACTATATCCAAAACCCTTTTATCATTCAAATACTCGTTTATCCCTAACGCAAAGTTTGATTTACGCCAAAGTCAATATTATTATAACTGTCTTCCAAAGAAATCTTTATTGTGAAAACAGAGATCGTCTAAAATCCTTTTCATCAATAATTTACCACACCCCGCCCTCTCAGAGTGATTCCTTGGCGAATGAACTCTTTTTTACCGATAATCGTTGCTACTTACTAGCCATTTAAATGATTTACAACCTCCTCCTCTTTAAATGCTTTAAATTCAATTTAAACTTCCCGAACCGCAATTTTTTGCCGAGTCGTGGTTACCTGAAGCACCGAAAATGATAAAGGTCGGACACAAATCGCCTTTCCCACAACACCAAAACTTTAAATCGGCCTCGCTTAGTCCAACGACTGGCATAATTACTGCTTGCGTCTTTTTTAGGGTTGATTGTTTTGAGACTTTGACGAAGGGTGCGGGTTTCTGTGATTTAACCCTCGATTCCGGCTGGCTTTGAGTTTCTTGCTCCCCTCGGGCCATAACCCCAGATGTTACCCCGCGCTAAATTTAAAGCGAAATCCCATCAATGGTGCAGTCGACGTATCGGCAAAATTTAAAATCGGAAGTGAAAGTCTCTCAGTCTTGCTCTTTCAGTTTAACGTTTATTGTGTTTTGCGGTCTGTGCGATGCTTGAGAAGCTGAAAGAACCCTTAGAAGTTTTTTTCTGAAAAGCTATTTACCTTCGCGGATGCTCCCATTGATTCGAAATGAGTTCTTTTGAATGAAGTGTTCCCTGGGGCAAGCAATGACAGGCAATCAAAAACGCGGCGGGCGTTGTCACCGTTATTGAGGTTTCACTAAATGAGAGTGGTAATGAGAAGAGTGAGAACGTTCTAAATCGGGACTGTTTGGCCAAAGTCGAATGAAAGCACGTGATGTTTGTTGAGCTGATCTTCGTGTCGGTCCTGTTGTACAGGATTCGAGCAAAGTTTGCGGTTCCATTTGATCCTTATTACCCTGTTATTTCATTATCTGTCGTGTTACAATCCACTTATCTGCATTTGCCACCTTAACTGCTTATCTACTTCGTTATAGTGTTTAACGCCAAGAGACTGAGGGAGGCAGGAGAGGCACTAATAAATCCGGTTTAAACAATTTCCTCAACTTTTAAAACCCAAAGTCTCCTCTCTCTAGAAACCTAAAATGAATTCATTAAAAGTAAGACTTAATTGCAAAAAATACAGTAATCAAAATATCCAATTGTTTTCTAACACTCTACTAAATCTGATCTTGTTTTTGATACGACGAAACACCCAGTAGATTGAAACGTGCGAGTTTTAGTAAAAAGTATTACCAGAATGTTAAATAAATTTTAATTCAAACTTTGTATCTTTCAAACACTGTTTCTGTTAAACTCCTGTGATTCATGGCAGTGAAAAGTAAGTTAAGCAGAGAGATCTCGAAACCTTTTCATAGCATAGAACTCCGAAATGTAATTACTTATTTGAATTGAATACTGTGATCATATCAGTAACGTTTATACAACTGTTGGGTTCTATACGGATTCGTTTTGGGCTATTGTTTTTTGTATTGTTTATCGATGAATTTACATTGATATTTTTGAAAATACATGTAAATAGCAGGAATTTTGTTCTTTTTTGCAATAATGCCACCCTACCTCGAACACTAAATAGTGCCAGATATTTGTTATTAAGTTATCAACAGAAAAAAAAATTCTGTTCATTCTAAACACAGTATTCGGCTGTAATAATATATAAGTAAGTAAGTAAATAAATAAATAAAATAATGTTCTATTGTCCGTTATACTTTGCGTTAGCAGTGTAAAAATCCAGTAAGCTATGCATTTCAAGACAAAATTAAATCATCATTTTATTGACAGTTTTCCAGGATATATCGACAATAAAGAATTGTTGAAAATAATATTTTTCTTTCACTAGTTTCCTCCGATTCTCTTTTTGACCTTTCCCTTTTTCTCTTCACCTTCGCTCTTATCTACACTATTCCTGTGACTGTTGTTGTTTCATCTATTCATTCGAAGCGTCCGAAGTCATGGTAATCTACTTAATTTTATTACAACGTCTATTGGGGATTCACAATTGATATTATATTTCCATATTCGATTTCTTCCTTTTCCGCATTTTTTATCTTCTTGTTCCTTTTTACTTCCCGAGCGGAAGCTATTTTGATGATTTGTCGTCTGTGCTTTTACTGAACAGATAATCTCCGAAACTACTGGACGAATTGCTGTTAAATGTAAATTTTATAAACTAACATACTCCTGTTACTCGTGGTTTATGAATCCGGCTTGATTTAGTTTATTATTAGTATTGTAATTTCTGTTGTTTAATGGTTATTCTGTAGACACATAAGACGAAGCTTTGCAAATATACCTGGTAGAATTGTGGTACTTACTAGCGCTTCTTATCTGATATCTATCCAGCAGTTTTTTATTAATCAAATTAAGAAGGATTCACCGCATTTGAGTACAGTAATGTTGCACTGCCAATATTTAATAAGATACGAAAAACTAAAATTTAAAGAAATATCCACCACATCAATACAAGCACAGAATTTAATTAGATTTCCGGGTATATCAAACACTTTCAAGTCCCTCAGCATTTTTTTCTGTAGATTAATTCGTAATCTGGATGCATGTCTGGAACCCCTTGGGTTTTATTTTTGAAGTATGCAGTTTGAAAGAATCTTGGCAACCCCCTGTGGGCCTTGTTTGTAAATTCACTTAAAAGAATTCCTGGGACCCCTTAGGCTTTTGTTTTTGAAGTAGTTTGAAGAAATCTGGGGGACCTCTTGTGTCTGGTTTTTTTAGGTAGTTTGAAAAAATATTGTTGTTTTGTTTTTGAAATAATTTGAAAGAATCTTCGGGATTCCTTAGGTTTTATTTTTGAAGTAGTTTGGAAGATTCTTGAGGATCCCCGGTGGGTCTTGTTTTTGAACTAATCTGAAAGAATCTTGGGATATTTCTGTGCAGTTTTTTAAGTAATTTGGAAGAATCTCGGAGACAACCTGTGTTTTATTTTTGAAGTAGTTTGAAAGAATCTCGGGGACTCGTTTTGTTTTGTTTTTGAAGTAATTTGAAGGAATCTTGGGGATCCCTTGTCTTGTTTTTGAAATAATTTCAAAAAATCTCAAGGACCCTTTGGGTTTTGTTTTAGAAGTAGTTTGAAATAATCTCGGGGACCGCTTGTGTCCGGTTTTTCAAATAGTTTGAAAAAATCTTGCGGATCCCTTGGGTCTAGTTTTAGAAGTAATTTAAAAAATCTCGGGGACCCGTTGTGTATTGTTTTTGAAGTAGTTTGAAGAAGTTTTGGGAATCCCTTGTCTTCTTTTTGAAGTAAGTTGAAAGAATCTCGGGGAGCCCTTGTGTTTTGTTTTTGAAGTAATTTGAAAAAATCTAGGGGACCTCTTGTGTTTTATTTATAAGCAACTTCTTCAGAATCTTGGTGACCCCGGTGGATCTTAATCTTGAACTAATTTGGAAGAATCTCGGGGACCCCTTAGATTTTTGTTGTTGAAGTGGTTCGAAAGAATTTTTGGGACCACTTTTATTTTGTTTGTGATTTTTTTTTTTTTTTTTTGAAGTAGTGTAAAAGTATCTCGGGGACCCCTTTTGTCTAGTTTTTGAAACAGTTGGAAAGAATCTCGGGACCCCTTGTGTTTTGGTTTTAAAGTAGTTTGAAAGAATCTCGGGGATCTCTTGTGTATTATATTTGAAGTAGTCTGAATGAATCTTGGGAGCCCTGTGATCTTATTTTTGAACTAATTTGAAAGAGTCTCTGGAACCTCATGGATTTTATTTTGAATTAATGTGAAAAAACCTTGCAGATCTTTCTGTGTACTGTTTTTAAAGTAATTTAAAAGAATCTCGGGGACCACTTATGTCTTGCTTTTGAAGTAATTTAAAGGAATCTCGGGGTCTCCTTGGGTTTTATTTTTGAAGTAATTTGAAAGCATGTTGGGGAACCCCTGTAAGTCTTGTTTTTCAACTAATTTAAAAGAATCTCGGGACCTCTTAGATTTTTGAAGTAGTTTGAAGGACTCTCGGGGACTTCTTGTGTTTTATTTCTGAAGAGTTTGAATGAATCTTGGGGAGCTCTGTGATCTTATTTTTGAAGTAGTTCGAAAAAATCTTGGAGATCTTTCTGTGTACTGTTTTTGAAGTAAT
Source organism: Zophobas atratus (assembly GCA_022388445.1). Lineage (NCBI taxonomy): Eukaryota > Metazoa > Arthropoda > Insecta > Coleoptera > Tenebrionidae > Zophobas > Zophobas atratus. The sequence goes on along the minus strand of CM039445.1, from coordinate 48,754,597 downwards.
TTAAAAGAATCTCGGGGACCTCTTAGATTTTTGTTTTTGAAGTACATAGTTTGAAAGAATCTTGGAGATCCCTTATCTTGTTTTTGAAATAATAATTTGAAAAAATCACGGGACCCCTTGTGTTTTGGTTTTGCAGTAATTTGAAAAAATCTGGGGGACCTCATGGATTTTATTTCTGAAGTAGTTTTAAAAAATCTTGGGGATCTTTCTGTGTGGTATTTTTGAAGTAATTTGAAGGAATCTCGGGGTCCCCTTGAGTTTTATTTTTGAAGTATTTTGAAAGAATCTTGGGAACCACATGTGGGTCTTGTTTTTAAACTATTTTAAAATAATCTCGAGGAAGTCTTAGATTTCTGTTTCTGAAAAAGTTGAAAAGCATCTCTAGGACGGACTTCTTGTGTCTTGTTTTTTAAGTAGGTTGAAAAAATCTCAGGGACCCCTTTTGTCCAGTCTTTGAGGTAGTTTGAAAGAATCTCGTTGACACCTTTTGTTTTATTTTTGAAGTACTTTGAAAGAATCTTGGAGATCCCTTATCTTGTTTTTGAAATAATTAGAATGAATCTTGAGGACCACTTGTGTTTTATTTTTGAAATATATATGTAGTTTGAATGAATCTTCGGTGCCTTACGATCTTATTTTTGAACTAATTTGAAAGAATCTCGGAGAATCCATGGGCTCTATTTTTAAAGTAGTTTGAAAAAATCTTGGCATTCTTTCTGTGTACTGAATATCGGGGACCTCCAGGATTTATGTTTTTGAAGTAGTTTGAAAGAATCTGGGGGACCTCTTGTGTCTGGTTTTGCAAGCAGTTTGAAAAAATCTCGAGGACTCCGTTTGTCTAGTTTTTGAAGCAGTTTGAAAGAATCTTGGGAACCACCTGTGGATCTTGTTTTTAAACTATTTTTAAATAATCTTGAGGAGGCCTTAGGTTTTTGTTTCTGAAAAATTTGAAAATCATCTCTAGGACCTCTTGTCTTGGTTTTTAAGTAGGTTGAAAAAATCTCAGGCACCGCTTTTGCCCAGTCTTTGAGGCAGTTTGAAAGAATCTCGTTGACTCCTTTTGTTTTGTTTTTGAAGTAGTTTGAAAGAATGTTGGAGATCCCTTATCTTGTTTTTGAAATAATTAGAATTAATCTCTGGGACCACTTGTGTTTTATTTTTTAAATACATATGTAGTTTCAATGAATCTTGGGAGCCCTATGATCTTATATTTGAACTCATTTGAAAGAATCTTGGAGACCCCATGGGCTCTATTTCTAAAGTAGTTTGAAAAAATCTTGGCATTCTTTCTGTGTACTGAATCTCGGGGACCTCCTAGATTTATGTTTTTGAAGTAGTTTGAAAGAATCTCGTGGACTCCTTTTGTTTAGTTTTTGAAGCAGTTTGAAAGAATCTCGGGGACCTGTTGTGTTTTATTTTTGAAGTAGTCTGAATCACTCTTGTAGGCCCTGTGATCTTATTTTTTAACTAATTTGAAAGAATCTCCAAGACCCCATAGGTTTTATTTTTAAAGTGGTTTGAAAAAATCTTGGAGATACCTTATCTTGTTTTTGGAATAATTTGAAAGAATTTCGGGACCCCTTGCGTTTTGGTTTGGAAGTAATTTGAAAGAATCTTGGAGACAACTTGTGTTTTATTTTTAAAATATGTAGTTTGAATAAATCTTGGGAGCCCTATGATCTTATTTTTGAACTAATTTGAAAGAATCTCGGAGACACCATGGGCTCTATTTTTAAAGTAGTTTGAAAAAATCTTGGCATTCTTTCTGTGTACTGATTCTCGGGGACCTCCTAGATTTATGTTTTTGAAGTAGTTTGAAAGAATCTGGAAGACCCCATAGGTTTTATTTTTGAAGTATATAGTCTGAGAAAATCTTGCTGATCTTTCTGTGTACTATTTTTGAAGTAGTTTGAGAGAATCTTGCAGATCCCTTATCTTGTTTTTGGAATAATTTGAAAGAATTTCGGGGACCTCTTGTGTTTTATTTTTGAAGTAGTTTGAAAGAATCTTGGGGACCGCCTGTGGGTCTTGTTTTTAAACTATTTTAAAATAATCTCGGGGACCCCTTTGGTTTGTGTTTTTGAAATGTTGTAAAGAATCTCGGGGACGCCTATTGTCTAGTTTTTGAAGCAGTTTGAAAAAATTTCGTTGACCCCTTTTATTTTATTTTTGAACTAGTCTGAATGAATCTTAAGGATCCCTTGTCTGGTTTTTGAATCTAGGGGACGTATTGTGTTTTATTTTTGAAGAAGTTTGAAAAAATCTTGGGAATCTTTCTGTGTACTGTTTTCGAAGTAATTTGAAATAATCTCGGAAACCATTGGTGTCTTGCTTTGAAGAAATTTGTAAGAATCTCAGGCACCCCTTATGCCTGGTTTTTGAAATAGTGTGAAAGTTGTAGTATCTGTGTTGTGTTGAAATGTGTTTCAGCAGAAAAATCTGTTCTGTCGTGGATCCACCTTTCCAAAGTCCTGGTAATCTCTGCTCTCTTGTCTAGCCTTTGTTTTTTTTTTCTGCGACTTTATTTATCGTAATCGTTCTGCTATTGTTGTAAATTCTTTTACTAACTTTTGGAGTCTCTTTATTTATTAGAAATCCCGTACCCAATGTGTTTCGTGCTCCGCTCGTAAATCCTACGTAATTTTCTACTCCTATTGTGTCGCTTCCTCTCTCACAACAAATATGTTTCTTGGACAGCTGATATATCCCTGTGATAATAATGTTTTGGAATTATTATCCTGTCTAGTGTAGAACCTAACTAACTGCCAATCAAGTTTAGAGCTTCCAAATGTAAATACCCCACAAAACATTCTGCAGGTATCCGATTTCCACAATCAATGAACACGTTTACTTGTCGAGCGTGAAATTAGAGCTCCCTTTGATTGTCACCTTAGAAATCTATTTTTGCGTCACCTATTCCCATGCAGAGATTGATTGAATTCTCTTTGAAGTGTGTAAAAGGTTGCGTAAACCCGAACGCAGAGAATAATAGCCGAACATTTTTAATTCAGTCGCGTCGTAAATTTCATAGCTGAAATTGAATGTTTGAAATAGGATTTCCCCTATATTGTAACATTTTCTGTTTTATAGAGTACGGCATGTTTAATGCATGAGCATTATTTGTTTCCAGATTCATTGTTATTCCTCGTTCTCTCACAACAACACTTTTTGCCGTGCTCGTTTGCTGACTGACATTCGAACACGATATTTTTCAGTGCAGGTGCAGTCAATTCTGGCGAATTTTCGTTCGCCGAACAAGCTTTCAGGCTGAAAGGTGGCGGAACCGACGTGCACTCAACTCCGGTTTTTACTGCTGCTAATTTCGTTTTCAATTAACGTGGAACTATTTTCCAGTTTTGTTGGGAGTTTGAAAAAGCGTGCTCTCGCCCCAACCGGAACGTAAAAATTCAAGCTCACGTGAACACGAAGATTTCTATCTAATTGCGACAACGTCCAGACGCACGTAATTACCAAATAATAAATTTAGAGCTGAAAAAAGCGAAAAGGGGTCACGTCATGTGCACTGTCTCGACTAACCCCGAAATAAAAGAAGTCCTCTGGCGCCACACAATATGCACAGGGCGTTGACAGATAACAGAATAAAAAATGCACGTCGCGTCGCCGTTATTGCAAGTGCAGCACGAAAGCAGAGGTCTTTAAACTGTGGCAGCGCTGCCACTCGACTGCCATACTAACACACTCGGGTTAGAGAACCACCGGTACTCGCAGTCCTAATTCCCTCGCAGCTTCGTGAATAATTTACCAAGTGTAACAAGTCTTCTTTGTACTAGCTGGGCGTGTTTGCGAGCTTTCAGCTGACAGAGAAATCCTTCTAGACGTATTTATTTACCGAGCAAATAAATATTTATTCACGAGAGTACTGAACGTTATTGGGTTGTTATCGTTCCGAGTCCTAATTGAATTACACTGGTGCGACCTTATGCTAGTCGACACTATGCGCAAAAATTTTGCACGGTGACATTTCCTTTTAAGGATTTATTCCTTGACGTGATCTCATCGCCCCGAAAAAAGATTTATTTCGTCCCGTTTTGTTATCAACTGGGTCATCACAATCATAGAATTTGTTTTATTGCAGGATCTTTATTGATACGACCTTGACATAAAACAATTGGCCGACATACACGTCGCTATTTTAAAATACCGCAAATACGGCGTTTCCGTCCGTGTGCTTCAAAGGCACCGGCGCGGGTCTTTCTCGCTCCTTTTAGGATATCGGCCGGAAAGGGGGCTGTGTTGAAACAAAAGATATTTGTCTAAAAACGTTACTGTAAAATGTGATTGATTAGGAAGTAGGTCCAAAAGTTTAGCCTAGAACGGTCTAGAACGGTCTAGCGGTCTAGCGACAAACCGGTCAAATGCAGAAAAAGAGGGCGGTCCTTGGCGCAATCCCGTGTCCACCAATCAGGGGAGGGAAACTAGCTCTCCGCAATATTCTCAAAGTTTTCCATTTCTCATTTTTTTTTTGTTTCTCCAGTTTTCGATTTGCAATTTTTGCTTTTTCAGTTTCAATTTTTCATTTCTTCAAATTTTAAATTTACAATTTTTCAATTTTTTATCAGATTTTCGAAGTTTTGGATGTTTCAATTTTTAGATTTTGGAATTTTTCGATCTGCAGATTCACGAGTTTTCATTTTTTCATTGCTCAACTTTTGGATTTTTCTATTTTTCATTTTTTATTTCCAATTTTTCGTTTGGATGATTTATTTTCTGTATCTTTCAATTTCACGATTTTTCAATGTTCTGATTTTATAAATTGCTTCTTTTCCAAGTGAATTTTTTTCAGGTTTCGGATTTTTCAGCTTTTAAAATTTTTAATTTTTCATTTTTTCAATTTTAAATTAGGATTTTTTTAATTCTCATTTTAATTAATATGTAATAACTACGATTTTTAAAATTTATCACTTTTTCAATTGTATGATTTTAGAAGTTTTCTAATTTTCAATTATATTAGATTTTAAAACTTTTTAATTTATTCAAATTCCCAAATTTTCAATTTCCAATGTTACAGTTTTTCGACTTCACAATTTTGACGATTCCATAATTTATCGATTTTACAGTGTTTGGGTTTTCAAATTATTTGATTCATTTTTTTCTTTCTAATTTTTCGATTCATTTGTTTTTTTCGATGTTTCAATTTTTAGTTTCTTTATTTCTTCAGTTTGCAATTTTTCGAATTTTTAAGTTTAAATTTTTCACTTTTTCAATTTGAGTGTTTCGATTTTGCGTTTTTAAATTTCTCCAGTTTTCAGTTTCCAATTTTTCGATTCTTTATTTTTTTATTTCACCGGATTCTCGACTTGCAGTGTTTGAAACTTCCAATTTCATAATTTTTTGGCTTTTGAATTTAAATTTTTTGGCTTTTCAGATTCAATTTTACGAATAAAAATTGTTAAATTTTTCAGGTTTTCGACTTCCAACTTTTGGATGTTTGAATTTTTAGATTTTGGAATTTTTCGATCTGCCGTTTCAGGAGTTTTTAATTTTGCATTGGTCAACTTTTCGATTTTTCAATTTTTCATTTTCAGTTTTTTGATTGCCAATTTTTCGTTTGGGTTATTTGTTTTCTTTATTTTTTCAATTTTACTGTTTTTCAATGTCATGACTTTAGAATTTTTCTTCTTTTCCATGTGAATTTTTTCAGTTTTTGCATTTTTTCAATTTTTCGATTTTTCAACTTTTATTGGATTTTAAAACTTTCATTTATTCAATCTTTCGATCTTCCAATATTACAGTTTTTCGACTTCACAATTTTGACAATTCCAACTTTATCGATTTTACAATTTTTTGGTTTTCAAATTATTCGATTCGTTGTTTCTCAATTTTTATTTAGTTTCTCAATGTTTCAAGTTTTCGTTTCTTCATTTCTCCAATTTGCAATTTTTCCATTTTCCACTTTTTGAATTTTGCAATTTCTCGTTTTTTCAGTTTTTAAATTTTTGATTTTTTTGTTTCTTCAGTTTTTCAATTTGCAATTTTTCGAGTTTTCAAGTTAAAATTTTTCAGTTTTTCGGTTTCGAACTTTGGAGTGTTTCAATTTTTTGTTTTTAAATTTCTCGAATTTTCAGTTTCCTATTTTTCAGTTTTTCGATTCTTAAATTTTTTATTTCACCGGATTCTCGACTTGCAATTTTTCAAACTTCCGATTTCATAGTTTTTTGGCTTTTCAATTTAAATTTTTTGGCTTTTCAGATTCAATTTTTCGATTTGCAATTTATCAATTTTTTATTTTTTTTTGTTTCTTCAATTTTACGAGTTTTTATTGTTAACTTTTTCAGGTTTTCGACTTCCAACTTTTGGATGTTTGAATTTTTAGATTTTGGAATTTTTCGATCTGCCGTTTCAGGAGTTTTCAATTTTGCATTGCTCAACTTTTCGATTTTTCAATTTTTCATTTTCAGTTTTTTGATTGCCAATTTTTCGTTTGGGTTATTTATTTTCTTTATTTTTTCAATTTTACTGTTTTTCAATGTCCTGACTTCAGAATTTTTCTTCTTTTCCATGTGGATTTTTTCAATTTTTGGATTTTTCAATTTTTCGATTTTTCAACTTTTATCGGATTTTAAAACTTTAAATGTTACAGTTTTTTCGACTTCACAGTTTTGACGATTCCAAACTTTATCTTTTTCTTCTTTCCAATTTTTCGTTTCCCTTTTTTTCGGTTGTTAAGTTTCTCGATTTTTATTTAGTTTCTCAATGTTTCAAGTTTTCGTTTCTTCAATTCTCCAATTTGCAATTTTTCCATTTTTCACTTTTTGAATTTTGCAATTTCTCGTTTTTTCAGTTTTTGAATTTATGATTTTTTTTGTTTCTTCACTCTTTCGATTTGCAATTTTTCGAGTTTTCAAGTTAAAATTTTTCAGTTTTTCGGTTTCGAACTTTTGAGTGTTTCAATTTTTCGTTTTAAAATTTCTCGAGTTCTCAATTTTTAATTTTTCAACTTTTCCATTCCTTAATTTTCTATTTCTCCAAATCTTCGATTTGCATTTTTTCAATGTTCCGATTTCATAATTTTTTGGCTTTACAATTTCAATCTTTTGGTTTCTCAGTTTAAATTTTTTCAATTTTTTGTTTCTTAAAAATTTTCGATTTGCAAATTTTTATTTTTTTTTTGTTTTTCCAACTTTTGGATGTTTCAGTTTTTAGAATTTGTAATTTCTCGATGTACAGTTTAACAAATTTCCAATTTTTCATTGCTCAACTTTTCGATTTTTCAGTTTTTATTTCTGGAGTTTTTCGAATTCCAATTTTTCGTGTCGGTTATTTATTTTCTTTACGTTTTCAATTTTATGGTTTTTCAATCTCCTGAATTTATAATTTTTCTTGTTTTCCATCTGAAATTTTTCAATTTTTGGATTTTTCAATTTTTCGATTTTTCAACTTTTAAATTTTTTAATTTTTCGTTTTTTCAATTTTAGATTTGCACTTTTATCTAATTTTAATTTTAAATAATATGTATTCATAATTACGGTTTTAAAATTTTTGGCTTTTTCAATTTTATGATTTTAGAATTTTTTCAATTTTTCGATCTTCCAATGTTGCAATTTTTCGACTTCACAATTTTGACGTTTTCATAATTTATCAATTAAACAATTTTTGAGTTTTCAAATTATTCAATTCGTTTTTTCTTCTTTCCAATTTTTGGATAGTTTTTCAGTATTTCATTTTTTCGTTTCTTCACTTCTCCAATTTCGAATTTTTCGATTTTACAGTTTTTCGATGTTACTTTTCTCGTTTTTTTCAGTTTTTCGGTTTTTCAATTTTTAATTTTTTTGTTTCTTCAGTTTTTCGAATCGCAATTTTCGAGTTTTTTTTAGATTAAATTTTTCAGTTTTTCAATTTCGAACTTTTGAGTGTCTCAATTTTTCGTTTTAAAATTTGTTGAGTTCTCAATTTTTAATTTTTCAACTTTTCCATTCCTCAATCTTGTATTTCTCCAAATTTTCGACTAGCATTTTTTCAATGTTCCGATTTCATAATTTTTTGGTTTTTCAGTTTAAATTTTTTCCATTCTTTGTTTCTTAAAAAATTTCGGTTTGCAATTTTTCAATTTTTTTTTGTTTCTTCCATTTTACGAGACAACTCTTCGAGTTTTCATTGTTCAATTTTTAAGGTTTTCGATTTTCGAACTTTTGGATGTTTCAAATTTTAGAATTTGTAATTTTCGATCTGCAGTTTCACGAGTTTTCAACTTTTCATTGCTCCACTTTTTGAGTTTTCAATTTTTCGTTTCTTCAGGTTTTGGATTTCCAGTTTTTTCGTTTGAGTAATTTTTTTATTTTTTTTTATTTTCTTCTCTTCCATGTGAATTTTTTCAGTTTTTAGATTTTTCAATTTTATGATTTTCGAATTTTTCTAATTTTCAATTAGACTTTTTCATTTATGTGTTCAATGTGTTCAATTTTTCAATGTTTAGATCTTCTAATGTTACAGTTTTTTGACGATTCCATTATTTATCGATTTTACAATTTTTGGGTTTTCAAATTATTCGATTCGTTTTTTCTTTCCAATTTTTCGATTATTATTTTTTTCGATTGTCAAGTTTCTCGATTTTTATTTAGTTTTTCAATGTTTCAATTTTTCATTTCTTCATTTCGTCAATTCGCAATTTTTCGATGTTCCACTTTTTCGATTTTGCAATTTCGTATTTTTTCAGTTTTTCGGTTTTTCAATTTTTTCCGATTTTTTAGTTTTTCGATTTTTCAATGTTTCGATTTTTCAACTTTTCGAATCTGAAAAACGGAAACATTGCAAAATCTAAAAGCTGGAAATTAAGAATTCAAAAAATTGAAGAAGCAAAAAATTGTAAAACTGAAATATTGAATATCAAAGAAATCGGAAAATCGGATAATTGAGAAATTCAACATTGCAAAATTGATCATCTGAAAAATTGATTAAACGAAAAATCATAAAATCAAAAGAAATCTTGAAAATGACATTTAAAAATTAACAAATTGAAAAATTGAGAAACTGAAAAACTAAAAAATGAAAAATTGCAAAATTGAAAAAAATAAAGAAAAAATGAAAAATTGTCATATCAAAAAATTCGTCGAAGGCTGGTAGATACTCCAGATTTTTCGAAAAATTATAAGTTAAAATAAAAATATGTATGTAATGTTAAAGTAAAGATAAGGAAGCATGCTACGCGTATGTTTCAAGTGAATCAAGTCAGGTTTTTCCATTATAAAATTTTGTCCTGACCTCAACAATATTTCTGGAATACAATAAATTGCCTCATTAATAATTTTTTTCGGAGATGATTTATTTATAAATTTTGAGTTGACGTCATCATTTTTTTGCAACGGGATAAACCAATAAATTTTGATTAATTTTGCAGTTTTAAAATTAAATTGCAAAATGCTGTTACACAATTTTGATTTTTTTCCCAAAAATCTGGATGTCTAGGGTAAAAACTGAACATGGATTCATAAACCACATGTGAGGCAATAATATTTACTAAAGTAAATTTTGAATTGACGTCATCCTATTATCCAAATTTTGGTTAGCGTTTTAGCATTGCACGATATTCCCAACACATATATAAAATTTGACAATAATCGGTCCAGTATTTTCGGAGATTATCTGTCTAATAAAAATTCGGACAGACGACAGACACGGACACCGGCGATATATTTTTTCGTACTCTAGGGATCATAAAACGTCGAGAAAACATAAAAGTAGCGCATTCTCCAATAGATCCGATTGCAATACTTCCTTAGCTTGCGGTCAGGAAGTAAAAATGACCTATTCACAACAAAACCGAATTTAGCTGACCGATTTAGATAGACCGACATTTGATAGAATTTCCGTTAGACGAAAAATCTTCCACGCATTTTAAGAGAAAATCTTCCATCAATAAATAATCCATGTCTAAAAAATTTTGTTTAGTCATTTTTAATATTACCTCCCAAAGACCCTCTGGCGGAAATGGAGTGCGACCCTGAGTGAGATCCCGTTTTAATTAAATTGGCAGCAATTAAGAAGGACGGGTTAATAAAACGAGAAGGGTTCTTTGTATATGGTTTTAAGTATATTTTAAAATATCTACAGTTACATGAAATGTACATTTAGAACAAGTAATCTTTTTTACATGTGTCAGTCAATGGGTAATCACGCTGTCTGGTAGTATTCAATCAAAGTCTCCGTCCTCTAGATCTAGAGCAACAAACATCAAAGTGCTTGGTTGATATTATTAGGAACACGAACATTGGAAAATTCTCAACGATTTTTTGATATTTTTGAATTTTTTTGATTTGAATACTTGGAAAGCTTGAAAAGAAGCTATGTAGCATAAATACAACATTATCACATGTATCTGAATATCTATGAATTGTTTAAATACGTTCACTGGTTCCGATACTTGAAGCTTTTTCAGAAACTCCTTTCTAATCTAAATTGGGGAAAATTTTGTACTGAAACAATGGAATGAAACGCTCGTCTCGCTTTGTACATTCTCATCATCAATACTGAAACTAGCCTGAATTGATAATAGCAAAAATATATCCTCGCCTGGTACAATGTCGCCGCCTTAATCGCTAACAAACATGGACGTCACTTTTCGCTTTTAAAATATCACCACCACTATTATTAACACTTAGAGGTGCCGTACCTTCTCCTAGTCCACATATTTACAGTCTATTTACACTCTTCATATGATGACTACAGATGAAAATAACCGGTACATAATCCTACAGATGATAGAATAATTAAAGCCGAGTTCACACCATTCGACTCTTCCGCACTCACCATCCTCGACGCGCACACTCTAAAGCAAGCCACATTCAATACTAGTCCAAATCAGGAATGTAAGAGCCACCTTACGTCACCCGACGCGCGACAATCGCCAACAGCCCCAGCACCAGGAAGTCGCCCACCACTCGCCCCGAAGAATTCGAGTCCTTGGAGACCTTCTTCGTCCTCGACGCCACGTCGCCCTCGGCGTTGCTGGCGTCCGACATCATGCTGCTGTGCTCGTGGATATTCATGGGCGAGACATCGTCAGGCTGCTTCTCGGAGTTTCCTACCTGCACGACGTGGGGTATATCCAAAGGAAGGACTTTGTGCGTCGTCGACTTCCTCTTGCTCGTGGTGGCCGAAGTCGTGGTCGTGGTGGTGGTAGTGGTTGTCGTGGTGGTAGGAACGTGGCTGTTGTTATGCAAGAAGTACACCGGCCCGAAGTCAATGATCACGTCAGTGATCAAATTTTCGCGTTTGCTATCGGACAACAAACGCGACATTTGATCTTTATCTTTGAACAGAGCGACCACAGTAGTTGTGTAGGGGACGTCAGACTCAGTGTAGTTGCCATAGAGGGTTACGTTAACCGCGGTACCTTCGTCTAGGATCTTTTCGATGGTTTGGGTTTCGACCATGTTCTGCGATTTGGGTAAGGCCCAGTTACCGGTTTTCGTCCCGTTCTTCATGTACACGGTGAAATTAAGACCGGTTAGAAGCCCGTGACCTTTGCCCCAATAAATCGAGTAAGTGTAGTTGTACGTAATGACGGTATCGACCCTCTGCACTCCGCTCTCTGTGTTTTTCAAGACGGCGTGACCCAAAACCCTGCGTTTCTTGTTGTATCTGGCACGAATACGATCGAACCTGACGGACCGCATCTCGTAGCTAATGGGTTCGGTTTCCACCAGAATCTGCCCGTCTTCGGCTTTGATCTCTTCGTCGTTTTGATCGACGACTTCGTACACGCCCAAATTGTCGGTCGGGTTGAACACGCCGACGTAGTAGTTGAGGGAGCCGGGTTTGTTGTGACTTTTGGCTTCTCGTCTTGCCACAAAGCTCTTGGAGTCTTCGCCGCTGCTGACGGAACCTTGGGGACTCGCCATGTACTTGTCCTTGAACAACCAGCTCAATCGAGCACTGTTCTCGATGTTGATGAGAAGCTCGAAATTCTCGTGGTGCGTCACCACCTTGTACATGGACACTATGCAAGCTCGTTGTTTAGGTCTGAGTTGACCAGCAACCCAAAGGAAGTTGGTTTTGGCGCGGCAAACGTAGACGGGCTTGGTGGTGAGTTGACCGTCGGTGTTGTCGACATCTGGAAATAAATAGTGAGTGGTTGTCGAAGCGTCGGTGAGTTTTATTTAGTACCGTCTTCCGTTTGGAATGCGGCGGTGACGGCATTACTGAGCATGCTCTCGTTGAAGTTGGACGACGACACCCATTGCAACGTCGACGATGTCACCACTTGGCCTAAATTTGCGGATAAAATATAGACCGACGTTTCTCCACGCACGAAGGCCAGAAGAGTGAGGATTAAAGGTAACGTTATCCTCTCCATCTGAAAAAAGCACACTTTTAGAGAGTGAATCTTTTAGTGCTTTTAGTAAAACGAGGCTTGGGTAACGACCAGACAGACCCATAGCTCGCGGCACTCTTAACCGTCAATCGCCAGAACAGATACGGTCAAACGGGGAAAACTGGTCGGACAATAAAGTTACTGAGGACGTTTCAATTTTCCGCCTTAGGAGTGCGCGGAACCTTCATGCAACATGGGCCATTTAGCACGGAGATAAGGGCAATAGCTATAATAAATCTCCGACTCCGATAATCGGAACATGTGGGATCGAACTTTTATTTCGCGCGTACCTACGTTAAAGTTCAGAGTTCGATTTGGATTGTAGCGATCGATGACCTACGGGGATTTAATTAGATTCAGGTCTGTGAAGTAAAAGTTCGCCGTCATCGCGATCATAACTCCTCACATAACGAGAAAGTTATATCTTTTTTTATTATTCGAGTTTCGGTTTCGGTCTTAGAACGGGTTTCACAGTTATGCAAACAAAGTTTACGGGGTTTCGAGTGTGAGACGGAATTTAGCGCCGTCTGGAGAATCATTTTACGCGTTCACGTTCGATCCCTCGAGAGATTTAATTAGACACGACTGATTGAAAAAATTTATGCGAGAGTCATCGTGAATTGAGTATCGAGAGCTTAATTATCTTGACATGTCGATAGTGTGAGGTTTTGCCGCATACCAGACTCGCTAGGCGCCCTCTCTGCGTACGGAGACAGTGATAGTAGGATTTTTCGCATAAAACATCAAAGGATGATTAATGCTGGTAATTAGAGCGACGCAATTAGAACATTCTAATCGTTAAATCGGCGCCACCGTTTTTGCCGGAAGGATAGTTCAACACCTTTTATTAGGTCAGATTCTCGCCATGTCTGGCTATAATTAGGTATAATTTTTTTTTTTTGTTATTACGTACAGCCAAGATGGAAAGCAAAACAAATACAGGGTGGTTTTGAAACACACGTGCAAAGAAAAATCAGAAACTGGGTTCAAAGCGTTTTGGGGACGGTACCACAGTCTTCCAATTTGGTAAATTCTGTGTACGTTGTCATCTAAAGATTCGCCTCTCACACTCTCTGTATGTAGAAACTTCAGATAAGCAGAACTCCAATTTTGAACTAATAAATTCCGTTATATTTTTCTTAAAAAGTACTACAGGTAAAAGAGGGGCACTAAAACGGTACCTTGAGGAACACCAAAGTGGTGCAGAATTGTCCAAATTTAGAATCATCTTAATAATTGGAAGGAACAATGACTTTGTCTAGATGTCTAGATGTAGCAGAACCACGACTGTTTTAATTAAGACGGGTTCGCCGTTTCCTGACGCCGTCGAGCCTCTAAACTCCTCTTCGCCTTCCACCGTTAGTCACACAATCGCCATGAATCATCTCGATTTTTTCCGGGTTTCAATCGATTTCCGGACATTCTCTATCTCGCCGCCTGATCTCAAGAGTCGCGCTTCCTGCATACCTGCAGGTAATTTACCTCCGTAATTACCGCTCGAACAAAGACCGAGCCGCTATTTTTAGATCGCGTGTCCGCTGTACGATTTTTGCGCAAATTGCACACTAACATTTCCGCTGCATCCACCCCCGGATTCCGAATCCGTGTTTGCCGATCCATGTGTTCAATCGTGGACCGCGAACATTCTGCAAACAAAAAACCGTAAATGCCCCTGAAACGGATGCCACTTGACGCAAGACGCTTCGAGGGTGGCTGACGCAGTTAGAGGGTTGCCGAGCCCGGGGGGGCACGTGTGTTTACGATTGCAACACGGAGGGAAATAGGGGGGTTGGCATGGTAACGCGATAAAGGTGCACGCGGGCCGGCGTGCAGCAGCGACGGAATTATTCGATTACGGCACGGACGGACGCCGGAATGACGCCCTGAAAGCTTCTGGGTTCTGGTAATTTGGTAATGAGGGGTCCGAATATGCAAATCGCAGATGGCCGACTTGATTTGTCGTCGCGGGCGGTAACGAGCTACGCCAGTCACGTACGGTAATTACAAGTCAGTACGAGAATGTGGGTGTGCGTGTCTGAATGCATAACTAATCGAAGATGACAATGGGAGGAGAAAGAGCCGACCGTGTGTCGGTAGAAATCAGGTTTAAATTGGGACAATTGGTTTAATTCGGAGGTTCCCGAAGTGTAGGTCGCGACCCCCGGGGGGGGGTCACGTAAGGACTGGGACGCAAGGGAATTTTCAAACCAAAAGACGCCACCAAGACATTTTCCGTCTTAGTTGCGGTAACACTTTTGCGACACTGTCGCAACCATAGAATTCTTGCCAGAAGAGGTGTCTTTTGAAAAAACTTTGAGAGCTAATGGTTTAATCGATGGGAACGGGGAAAGACAGACGCGGACAGACGGCAGACAGACAGACGGAAACAAGAAAAAATATATAAGTAGCAAGTCGGTCGACAGACTCGATTACAATACTTTCTTAGCTTACGTTCGTAGTACGTGGAGTCTGCTTTGATTTGCGAAAATTTCTAGTAGATTTAGTGACGCGAATCGTGCGGTTCATGGACGTTTGCATTGCACTCGATACAGTGACGTGGGCCGGATTATGAGGTCTCTTACTCGAGCCGAGATTGATCCCGACGATAACTCGATATGACTGGCTGTTAAACAATGGTGAAATATGGGCATCGTTAACATGAGCTATGGGCGTTCTTCTACACGATGTGTCAAATTATACAATACAATTAACTTCTTTTGGAACCATTCGTTTTTCTTTCGTTAGCGTTTGGCCGCTTTTTGCGGCAACCACTTGATACTCATTTCCTCGGCGTTCGTTATTTGCGTCGATTGTTTCTCCATGAAAGGCCTATTTTAGGACTTGGTAATTGTCTTCCACAATTGGTCTTTATCTGCTTCGCACACTATTAATACCACAAACAAAGGGAATTCGATTTCAACTTATTTCTCCTCACGACACACAATAACAACCAGTTCTGCAATTTCATAACGTCCAACAAGTTTCCATCTGACGCTAATAACTCCGCTTTGCGCAATCCGTTTTCCGTCAAAATGTTACGACACAATCCCCAGCTTTGGCCATTTGTCCCCTTCATCAATTCCCGCCGTCAAAGGCCCGGAACCTTTGAAGATCTCCTCAAAACTCCCTTTTGACATTTCTACGTTCGTGCGGAAAATCAATGAGGAAAATCTCCCTTAAATTAATCGTTCGTGTGTGCGTTTGCCGGCGACTTTTTCATTTCTGCGTGCTTTTTCAAGAGCGAAAAGGGTCGTTTTAAATAAATACCAGACGGTTGTGATGAATGCGGTGCACGCCATAGAACCGCTGCATAATTCATCAACGTCGTAACACTAGAATTGTGTTCATATTGAACGAAGCAATTTGCACCCGTGTATTAAAAAAACCGACCTTTGTAAGCGCGCCAAAACGACCAGCAACTTCTAAACCCGTGAATGAATTTAAATTTCGCTCGATTAATTTGCAATGCAAATTGCGACGGTCAAGTGTCGGATTTATCTGGAACGATTTTTTTTCCGTTTTTGGGAGAGTCTCGGAATGGAAACTGGAACTAGTCCGAGCGAGTTTCTCGCTAATCAGCGATTTATTACGACAATTTGTTGTTATGGCCTTTAACTTGACCTCGACATCGCCGTTAATTATGCAATAATATTCCATCGACTCGCCGGAATCGATTCCAACCGTAACGAGAATACAGATCTTTCGTTGCGTCACTCCTGAATAATTTATGATCTCGAAAGCCCATTTTTGTATTCAAACTAGATCAAAAACAATCTTTAATTCCATTGTCTGCAAACTTTCCATCATCTGAAACCCCGGCCGCTATTATCGCCGTCTGCGCTCCACTTTTCGTGTTAATTCTCTGCATTATTTACGTCGAAGGCACGTTTTCGGTTCAAAGTCCGGAGACTTGTCGCATATGTGTTTGTTTCACCCCTGCGCCGGAATTGGTGTTCCGTGGTGGTTTGAAACGGCTCGTTCAGGTTTCAGTACGAACCGAGGGCATTGTAACGTCGCCAACCCACTAATCTACCGAAAAGAAGACTTATTTACATACTTGTATCCGATTTCCAGACTTAAGCTGCGACACCCAATTGTGCAATGTTAACGAACCGGAATGCGGCATTTGACCGGAACGGAACCGCTACTTTGATCAATGGAAGAGACCTTTGAAAGAAGCGAACGAATAGGATATTTTATGAAAGCGCGACGAAAAAATCCGAGTTTCGGATTAAACTGTAGAGTTATAGATGACGGGAGATTTGCAACGGAAGCAATAAGCCGCGACTCGACAAGAAGCGAATTAATTAGAGGTTTTTGACGTGCTAATGGATCAATACGTTTTAACACTTGAGGTAACACCGATGTTCAGCGATTGTTTAACTGTAAATCAAGGTTATTGCCATAAAATTTCAGTCAAACACAAAGTGGCTAAATTAAAGTGATGGAATGGACATGAATGTGACCAAAGTAGCAAGTCAGGGTGAACTGGTCGTTTTGAAATATTAATTTGTTTAGCGAGTTGAACACGATCACGAGCTGAAGTAATTAATTTGTAAAGACGGGCTGCTTTATTATGTTATAACTTAACTTTGCAAAGATCTGCAGCCTTGTCGGGAAACTTAAATCGTCTTCTCTTGTTGCAGTTGAAAAAAAGGCAACAACAAGATGATTAGGAACTTCCGATTCTGTGTATAATTACATATTATCACATGACGGCATTAAGTCATTATTCCTCCTTCGATCTTCTTCCCAGACCTGATACGATTGTGTTTATATTCATTGTTTGTCTTTTAATTAACATATTAAAAAGCCACAGGTGTGCCGATCTCAAGTGTAGGCCTCCGAATAGCCAAACTCCATCCCGCAATCTACAAACCATGCAAAACACACTTTATCCCCCACAAAAAAGGCGCCTCCATATTTTCAGGAGCGTAAAATGAATTCCCTGGATTATTTATGTCGGGCCGGAGTAATGAAGTAGAGACTGATAAAAGTCATCCGAATCGATGCAGTACCTGGCTCTAGATTTCCGTCCAGAATTCAATTACAAGCTCGTCGCCGGAGCTTTGATGATTTATGAAATTAATTCGCGACGTTGCCGAGACCAACTCAGCAACATTGTTGCACGTTCCTTGGGCATCCAGAGGATTCGGCATGACATACGACCTTGAGACGAGATAATGGTACGGAAAAAAGCGCGGTACTTTGTGCAAGAAGAATGACTGATTGACGTAATTTGGATCAATCAGGGGCTATTATCATAGCTGTGCGGGGGCTGGATCTACCCCTTCGCGCCAGACAATGGGTTTATTAAGATGGGTCGTGAAATGACCTTATTTGGACCAACTTCCGACGCGTTGTTATGCAAACGCGATTTGCTCCAAATGACCTGAATGGGGCTAAAGCAAGCGTGATAATCAACAAAGTTGGAGTTCCTTATCGGCATGCATAACCGTGGAGGCGAAACCGTTTTGGTTAAAAATAAAATTTTGAGGGCGGATCAGCTGCGAAGCTGTATGAAAGTGTCTTTTCGTATATTGATTTTGTGAGGTTGTTTTAGTTTATCGGTTATTGTAATCCGGCGAAAGAAAGCTGTGGTGAAAAAGGTGTTAATCAGTTTTCCGTTTTACGCGGTTATATAACGTTCTGAGCTAATGCACGCGACTTGTTTTGTCGCATGCTTAATGCGTTTTTTTCTAATGGATGATTCATATGAAAAAACAAAAGTTTTTGTTGTGTAACTACAAAAAGAAAAACAATGTCTGGTTGAAGGAAGTAATTTGTTGGCGTGATTTTAAGCGACGTGTGTGGATTTCATTATAATATAGACGACTGAATAACGACCTTTGTAGAACTGGTAAAATACTAAATCATTGATCACCAAGTGTGTAGGTGTAGAATGTAGGCATTTAAAAATTCAGCGGGTACGACAAAAACCAGTCTGGGTTGGATTCTATTTTTGATATTTTCGTATCAAATGTTTTGACAAAAGCCAATAACGTTAATGATGAATTAAGAATGATTATTCATTAAATTAGACGTCAATCTCGTAGCATATCCTAAAAATGGGTTTATACCATGTAACTTACTACGACAAAATCATATCAAATATCAGAAAAATCGGACTGTCAAAAGTAGAAATAACAACATTTTATTGTTTAAACTTATTCGGCAGAACTTTTCGGGCCCTACACTACCAAACAAAGCTTGCTTTGTTATGTTTCAGATGGATTTTTCTTGATAAAATTTTGTGAATTTCTCTTCCAAAAATCCAGACTTCGATGTAAAAATTAAAGGCGAATTAATAAACCACAAGTATACAAATACTTACAAAATTTAGAAAATACCGTCCAAAGTTATTTCGACATAACTTCCCTCTTCCCTCGCTTATAAAGTACAGTCGCCCAAATCCTGTAAGTTAATATAACGCTATGTGCGGACTGTTAAAGTACAAAATTTTGTGGTGACGTCATCAACATTTTATCAAGGACACGTATATCAAAATGAATACTAATAATAACAGTTTGTAGACCTACATTTTCTGGAAAATGAAAAAATACCTCAATTTCTATTTCATTGTTTTGTGTCACCTTGTATAAATAATGGCAAGACCATAAGTCGGCTGATAAAACCACAAATAAAAGTCGTATTTTACATAGGATTTTATCCAGCAAAATTTTGGGATAATGTCATCAATTTTTAGGAAGGATTTTGATTACAGATTTACTTACCATGCTTGAACAAGCGTAACATATTTGCAGGATTTTAGATATGAAATAATTTTTGGTTAGCGTTTTACCATCTACACGATATTCTTACCATAAATATAAAATCTGACAACAATCGATCGCGTAGTTTCGAAGATTTTCTGTTTAATAAAAATTGACAGACGACAGACAGACGGAAACGGAGGACCTGCTTTTTCGTACTCTAGCGGTCGTAAAACGTCGAGAAAATCAGAAAGCAGCGATTCGTCGGATAGACCCTATTACAGTAAGTAAAAAGGCAACATTTTGGGATAACTTTGGATTAGCGTTTTTTTCACCTACACTTATATTTCATAAAACCTGCTTTTTCGTACTCTAGAAACCACGAAACGTCGAGAAAACCTAAAATTAGCCATTAACTTAGCTCGGGAAGTAAAAATCTTTTTGCGGGTAAAACTTAAAACTGAGTGCAATGATGCTCCTGACCCTCGCGTCGGAGCGATTAACTTCAAATTCACGCATATCCAGCGGCATTGATATTACACATTAGATAAAAAAACAAAAATCATTGCATTACAAACTTTGTTTTATGGAGGAAAATTTTGAGAAAGAAGATTGTTAATGTACTTAGCTTTAATTCAGAAAAATCGTCAGCAAAGTGATATAGCGTAAAGCCACTTTAACATTTTCCTAGCTTTAGAGATAATATAAACGTAATAAACTAAAACTGTGAGTTTTGGATCCAACATAATTCCTAGGTCTGAGGATTTTTTCCAAAATATACGGCGGAATTGACTAGTATATTTTGCTTCTAAAATCTATTGCAAAACATTTATCGACACAAAACTTCATCTTGTTTTTACTAAGAAAAGGTCATAAGGTCTGTATAGATGTAATGAATGATATTTTTAAAAGAAATAATAATAAATGTTACTTTCATGTTTTCTCGACGTTTCATGACCCCACAGTCCGAACAAATATGTTTTCTGTGTCCGTCTGTCTGTCGTCTGCCTATATCATTGTTATGCAAATAATCTCCGAAGTTATGGAATAAATTGTTGTCAAATGTTATATGTATTTTAAGAAGCAAACTCGAAAAACTGTAACAATGAAAAATCGAAAAATTGAAAAATGGTACAGTTTTAAAATTGTAAAAGTAAAAAAGTGTTAAAATTTGAAATTATTATTATTCTATACCGATCAAAATAAAAATCAAAAATTGAAGAAATGAAAAATTAAAAAATTCAAAAATTCAAAAATTTCAGATTGAAAAGAAGAAAAACTAGAAAAATTGAGAGACTTCGAAATTGAAAAAGTGCAAAATCGAAAAATCGGACATATCAGATCTCCAAGTAATGCCAAATTGAAAAGTATAAAAATTGGAACATTGGGGAACTGAAAGATCAAAGATTGAAAATTTTAAAAATTGAGTAAGCGAAAAACTATAAAACGTTGTGATATAAAATCGAGAGAACGAAAATAAAAAAATCGAGAAAATCGGGAAATAAAAATCAAGAACTTGAAAAACTGAGGAAACGAAAAATTGAAAAATCGAAAAATTAAAAATTTAAAAATTCAAAAACCTAAAAATGAAAAATGGTAATATGGAATTTCAAAATTTAAAAATTGCAAATCAAAAATGGAAGAAACGGAAAATTTGAAAATTTAAAAGCCGAGTAAATTGAAAAATTGAAAAAATTAAAGCTAAAAATGGAAAAATTTAATTTTCCAATTCGCAGTTTTTCATTTTTCGATTTTTGATTTTCTACATTTTTCATTTTTCCTTTTTTTTGTTGTTTCTTCAATTTTTCAAGTTGATTTTCATTTTTCATTTTCCCGATTTTTTAAATTTCATTTTCTCGATTTTAGATCACAATTTCTTTCATTTCCTTAAGTTTTTCAATGACTCTTTTGTTTTTATAATTTTTCGATTGTCCAGTTCTTCAAATTTTCAATCTTTGATTTCGCAACTATAAAATTTTTCAATTTCGCACTTTTCCGATTTTGAGTTGGTCAGTTATTAATTTTTCTATTTTTTAACTTTTCGTTTCTTCAATTTTTAAAGTTCTTTTGTTTTCAATTTTTAGATTTTTCACTTTATTCTTTTTTGCTTTTTCATTTTTGATTTTTCAATTTTACAATTTTGTAGTTTTTTCATATTTCAAATCAAAAAATTAAAAATCAGAAAATAAATTGGAAAATCGAAAAACTGAAGAAATTTTCCAATTTTTCAATGTTCTGATTTCATAATTTTTTGTTTTTTTCAATTTTATTTTTTTCAGTTTAACTTTTGGATGTTTCAATTTTTAGATTTTGTAACTTTTTGATTTGCAATTTCACAATTTTTTAATTTTTTAATTTCTTCGATTTTTCGACTTGCAATTTATTGGTTTTATTTTTTATTTTTTTGGTTTGTCAGTGTTTTAATTTGATATTTTTTTCAATGTGATCATATATATCATGTAAAAATAGTAAAACGCTAACCAAAAGTTTTAATAGCAAACGGGATTTAAATTTTATAAAATAACATACTTCAGTATTTGTAGTTTATGAATCCGTCTTGAGGGTTTCCCCGAGGCATTCAAATTTTTAAACTCGGACAATGATTCTCTCAGAGATCTGTTTGCATTGTATTGTCTATATTTTTTAATGTATAGCACAGATAAAATTTCGCAAAATCAAATTTTATATTTTTCGAAAAAAAAAAATGGGATTTATTAGACTCTATTTAAAGGGCGAAGAATGTTCTGTCGAAATAACTTTCAACCAATTTGTTCAAATGTTTTAGATGGCGTTGATAACATACTCTAACCGGTCTGCAATTTTAGACAGTATGTTTACCTCCCTTTTTAAATACTGGTATGACATATCCAATTTTCAAGGTTTCGAAATGTACCCTTTTATTCAGAAAAATTGAGAACAATCGTGGTAAAAAAGCTCATGCATACATCTACTGGCGATTCTATATTAATTTTCTTCCAATTAATCGCAACAGCCTTCTTAGGCCATACTGAGAAACCTTTGCAATATTTTATTAATTTCACAACACTAAAACAAGAAAGTAGTTTTGAATATTGTTATTAGGTATTCTCCTAAACAGATAATAATTCATACGTCCACGCAACATTCGTCATTTTTGTATTGACCACAATCGTCCCACTTTAAACGATAATATTTTTAGTTTATACTACACTTTACTGACTGGTATTGTAGGAGTTGGGTTATT
This sequence comes from Zophobas atratus, assembly GCA_022388445.1. Lineage (NCBI taxonomy): Eukaryota > Metazoa > Arthropoda > Insecta > Coleoptera > Tenebrionidae > Zophobas > Zophobas atratus. Next base: position 48,732,330 of record CM039445.1, on the reverse strand, counting down.
ATTAAAAACAAACAATACAACAGTTTCAATGGTTTTAATTTATGTTCGTATCAACAAATGGAATAGTTGTAAACTCGATGCACTTATTGTCTGCTATTATCGTAAAGTATGTGTCTTTTAATAGCCTGTGTATGATTTTAACGTCGCTATTTCGTCCTACCATTTACAACAGAAATACTACAAGCATTCTTATCAACACATGAAAAACCAATACGACAAAAAAGTAGAACGTCCTCGATAACCCCGACAATACCGACAACTCCATTTCGTTTTTACCTTTGCTTCATCAAAATAACGTGAATTACAACCACTTTTATTGGACAAACTCTCCCTAAGAATACGACGAAATGCACGTTCAGCGAAACCGGGACAATACAATAAACTTGAGATAAATTCGCTCCAGACAGGAAAAGAACAAAGAATTGCTTACGTAAAACTTGACTGTAAACTTCGTTGCAGCCCTTCGTACCCTTTGAACAGCATCACCTCTAAAAACTCAAACGAAAAACCCTCCATAAAACTCTCCCACATTTTCGTAAACTAACACTTGCTGTTACGCAACTAAACCCGAGAGCATTTACCCCAAGGCATTTTTTGCACGCAAGCATACGGTTAAAGTATCACATAACACACCAGACCATTTGCCTTTTTAACCGCGCTCTATCCATCACGTCTGCAGCGTCTTCCGTTCAGAAATTCGCCCGGATAACGAGGCTTTCCGAATAAATCATTTTTTGCAGATGCGTAAGTAAGGACATAATTGGAAGACTTCATCCACTTGAGGAATCATCCAGCCCGCGAATATAATCATCAATTTCCTCTCCGCTTTCCTTTAACCTCGTGAGTAACAATCTGATTCATCTGCAGCGACCGCAAAAAGAACACTTCCAAAGAATGCAGCGCTGGTATCTGTCGAACACGCGATGTGAAATGTGTTTTGGCCCGTGCCGAAACTGGTTAGCCTTCACAAGAACGAGAAGGGCGAAGTTAGCGGGACGTGGTCGAATTGGGGCTCGGATTTTTTTGGTCCCTTGGTCGAGGTCGAACGGGCAGGGAATAAATTAATATCATTGAAGGAAAAAAAGGGAATGGAGCGATGGAAGGCGATGTTGTGTTAGGCGGTGGATGAGCAAATCGGAATCTGCATATCAATGGTTGATAGCAGACCAAGCATCAGCAGGATCTGGTTTTATGTAAACAAAAGATGCTTTATTCGTTCTTTTTTGTTGATCATTTTGTTCACACTTATATTTGCCAATCACAACTAACAATGAACATGCATTGTTCTAAAAAAGTGGCTTGCTAGGAGAGCTTTTCCGTTTTGAATTTCCAGATTTGGGAAATGTGATTGGTTGACGAATTAATGTTAACACGTATAACGTAGAAGTCTGTGACTAAAATAATAATTTGACGTTTTTGATGTGGATATGAATACTATGACTCGTTTAGGAAGAATCAATTTAGAACAAATCGAGAATATTACAAAGAATAGCTGAAAATAAAATAACTTCCGAGTTAGAAGCCAACCCAACGAAGCTTGAATTAGTCGATATGTTGAAGCTATGGGCTTTCAACATGGGAAAGACTAATAGAACAGAATATAACAAGAAGTACTTAAAATGTGTCAAATACAGGATGAACATTCTCAATATGGTCTACAAAAAAAAAAAAAACATTACATTGGTGCTTACGAGCTGGCCTGGAGAGACAGCATAAGGTGGCTCCAAAAATTATCAGGCAGTAAACGGTAACTCTAAACACGGTAAATGATAAATGTGGATAGATGTCCCATTAGATTACGTATGTTTCAAAAATTTTGGCACAACATTCAATGAAGGCAAAGTGTGTACTAAAAGTGAAATTTGAAGTAGTCTTTGGAAACAAAAGATCTTTAATAGCTTGCCTTTACACTGACAGTTCAGTTTTGGGCATTACTTCAACAAACATGTCTTGCAAATTAAATATTAGAAAGTGTTTATAATTTATTTGGGCGAATGCCAAAATCCGAAATAGTACGTATATTTGAAGACCAGGATCTTTCGCGAAGGACTATTTATCGTACCACTGACGAATGCATCAAAATCTACGATGTATAAACTCAGCAAAAAATGGAGGGCCGAGAATTTTTACGGAGACCAAGATCGGTAGAGGTGGTAGCAAGAGCCAAAAGTACGGTTGGGTTGTGAACTAGGAAACATTTCAAAGGAATTAAGAGAAACAGACAAAAATTTCCAAAAAGAAGGAAATGTCCCAAATATACACTCAATCAGTTGGCGCGGATCCCAAGATGTTGCCGGGAATTGAGACGTATAGATTTCGCGAACGACAAAATTATTGTCATCGATGACGAAAAATATTTTACGGTCTCAAACTCAGAAATCAAAGGCAACGATGGCTTTTATACAGATAACATAGATGAAAGTCCAGACAACGGAAAATATAAAACAAAGGCAAAATTTGCTGATAAAATTTTAGTTTGGTGTGCCATTTCCATTCGAGGAGTATCTAGACCTTATGTTGAGCGAGTCAGGAGCGAAGCATTGAATAGTCAGCGCTATATCCAAAACTGCTTGACAAAATTGGATGATTTCATTCACGAGTATCATGTTGGGGACGATATAATGTTTTGGCCAGACTTAGCATCGTGCCATTATGCAAGAGACACTGAAAACTGGCTTAACGACCACAACATATCTTTTGTCCCTAAAAATCACAATCCCCCTAACCTTTCCCAAGCTTGCCCGATTGAAGACTTTTGAGTTTTATCTCGAAAGGTGGCAGTTGCGAAAGAGTCTTTAGAAAGTTCAGAGAAATCGATATTCAGATCGTCCAAAACTTAATGCGAAGGGTACGACAAAAGTTGCGTCTGGTGGAGGACCATGGACCACTTCATATACTTGATATAAGTTGTTAGTTTTGTTATTTATAGTAGTATTTTTGGGGTATGTTATCAATTTAAATAAAACTTTAGTCACACAAAGAAAAATTACTAAAAAATTTTGGGCCAAAACTTTTGAAAGAGATGATACCAAAACTGACAAATCTTTTCTTAACACCAAATCCTGCTTGGCAACAATCTGGAAAATGGGTCAAAAATTGTCCGATGGGACCAAATTACATTAGTAAAGATTCAATCAACAACAAAATTTCTTGTAATCCAAATACAGAACTTCAAACGAAAATTAAGAAAAATAATCTATGGGTATCAAAAGCTGGTACAGGTAACTGCATAATCATTATGAACAAAGAGGACTACGTTGAGAAAGAAAACAATTTCTTAAACACGGACACTTTCAATATATTACGTAAAGATTCCACTCCCAATTTTATGTCAGTTCTAGATTTGAACTTGGAAGACACATCGAATACATTAACATTTTTTGAGACAAATAAATCCTATGTCATACCAATGAATCCTTCAACTCCCAGACTATATGGCCTTCCCAAGATCCACAAGCTTCATTGTCCTATTACACCAGTAGTATCCTTTATCAATTCCCCATGTCATCAATTAACAAAATGGCTTAATATCACTCGAAGAAAAGTTGTTCTATTTCATAATAAATACGCAAACAAAAATAATTTTGACCTTGTTGATTAATTGAAACAAGTGATCGTACCACCATATTCTTTTTTGGTTTCCTTTGGCAGTTCTAATCTCTTTCCCTCAGTCCCCCTTCAGACTGTCTCAAATTAGTCAATGATCTTTTGTTTGATTCAGAATTACATCCATCACATATCCTCAATTTAATCATATTAGTGGAAATAGTCTTAAAACAATTTTTTTCAAATTCAAGGGTTCATTTTATATACAAAGCATAGGCGTAGCAATAGGTCATCTTTATCATCGTTTCTAACGAAAATATTTATGAACAATATTAAACACATAATCTTTGTTTTTTCTTTAATATATAGAATTTTTTTCTCAGCAACAGCATAGATACACATTTTTTCAGTTTCTTGTTGGGAAAAGAAGACTTCGTATATTAAGAAAAAACGGATAAAATTTAAGCCCCGCCCACCCACCCCTTCTCAATTGTGATGAATATTTTATTCATCGTATATTTTATTCATCGTAAGCTCAAGGGCAGAGTCTAGTTGCAAAATCCTGGGGGGGGGGCTGAATTTTTGTTTGTTTTTTTTTTAATATTTGGAGTTTTCTTTCAACAACAGGATGGTTAAATATATTGTCAGTTTCTAGTTGGGAAAAGAAGAGTTCATATATTTAAAAAAAAAATGGACAAAACATAAGAAATTCTCTCAAATACCATATTTTCAAACAAAATCATATTCTGGAGCCGTTACATACATGATGTTTCATCTCTCTTTCGAGGTTCTTCGGAGGATCTCAACTCTTCCGTAGACTACATTAATTCAATACATCCCTTTCTTAGATCTTCTTATCAATAAAAACAAGTTAACTAATTCCTTTTCATACGAAATTTTTGGAAAACCCACCACTACTGACACTCTCATACCTTGGTCTTTTTCGCACCCCAGTTGTCAAAATTTGCAGCTTTCAATTCCCTTTTCTTTAGATTACTACAGATTCCATTCAAATCTTGCTTCCTTTTTAGTCCGAAACAAAGACTCAAATGTATTTTTTTTTTGGTTAGGAGTTTACTATTTTTTTTTCTAAATCTAAAAAGTAGTTTGTAGTACCATAAAAGAGAGGTTTTTTTTTATTTTCAATGATTCTCCGTATAACAGTATTCATCTACAAGCTTTAGTACTTGCCAAGATAAGACTGATTTTGGCAAATGACATATCCTCTAAGAAAAGAGAGGGTGGGTGGGCGGGCCTAGTACCTGCTAAGATAACACTCACTTTGGCAAATGAGATAGCCTCGAAGAAAAGAGAGAATAAGATTGATTTTACCAAATGATATACCCTCTAAGAAAATAAAGGGCGGACGGACGGGTTAGTACTTGCTAAGATAAGACTTATATTGCCAAATAACGTAGCCTCCTAACAAATAAAGGGTGGGTGGGCGGGGCTGGTACTTGCTAAGATAAGACTGATTTTGCTAAATGTTTTTTTTTTCCTAAAGGTTTTTGGTTATTTATTGATCTACAATTTAAAAACCATGCTGAAGCTCTTTTATACAGGGGCGCTACAAAATATGGAAACGGTTAAATATTTTGAGAACCAATTGTACAAATCAAATGAAATTATGTATAGCGGTACAAGAAATTCAAAACTGCATTGATTATATGGTAGTACCATTAAAAAAAATAAGTTGGCCTTGCATCTGGAAAAGAAATGAACCAAAACATTTTTTTTGACGAATAATTAGAGCACAACCTCTTGTACCCCTATACCTAATTTGATTTGATTTGTACAATTGGTTCTTAAGATATTTAATAGTTTCCATACGTTGTAGCGACCCTGCATATCAGAGCATCAGGATGGTTTTTAAATTGTAGATCAACAACGACAAACCTTTAGCAAAAAAAAACATTTTGCAAAATCAATCTTATCAATCAATTACTAGCCCCGCCCACCCACCCTTCATTTTCTTAGGGGGTAGGTCATTTGCCAAAATTAGTCTTATCTTGACAAGTATTAGCCCCGCCCACCCGCCCTTTGTTTTCTTAGAGAGTAGGTCATTTGTCAAAACCAGTAGACGATTTTGCCAAATGATATACATATGAATTTTGTATTTTTCACATGTGTTTTCATGAAGTTATCTTACTGAATTACACTCAAACTATTCATTTCTAGCCGGATCAATTTTTATTTTACAAACTCAATCAATTTGCCTTCTAATTTTTATTTTTTTTTATTGATATTTTCTAAATTGCAGAAGATGAAAGTGTACATTTTCCATTTCCTTTTCTTTAACTTGTCATTTTTAGAAATTTGTTATAAAAAAATTTTCGAAACCACCGAACGGATCCTTCAACATATCCCAATTACCTGTAGTAGCAGCAGCATCTTAAGATTACGTGATATATATTTACTAAAATGCATTCATATCCTCTATAAAATTAATGACGTCATCTCAAAAAATTATTAAATGACTCTTAATTGCAAATTCCGGCTGAGATGCGTCACTACTTGTATACCATTAATATGCTATTTTTTAGAACGATTTAGTCAGAATGTCTCAAAAAAATGATTAAGAACCACTTATATTATTATCTATTCACTTCTCAGAAGCAATTCATCTAATTTTCAAGAAGTTTTAGAACACGAGAATCCAACTAGTGATGATCGTTTTGTATATTAAATTTATTCCCACTTAAAGTGTCGTGGCCCTGTTTTGTTAATAATAGACGAAAAAATCAAACAAAACAAATGAAAAAAAATTATTACAACTGAAAACAAAGTTGAAAAGGAAAGCTAAATCGCAAAAAAATTGTCATTACCACCAAGATAACACGGACAGAATTCTACCTACGACGTATTTAAATATAGTGTCCTATATTGTATGTTAATGTGATAAATGATAATGTATCAGGATACTAAAGTTACAAACAAAATGAAGTCAATATAATTGTCACAGGAAGCTTTCATAAAGAATTGTCAACAGACACCTTGACTTTCTATTTTGGTCATGGATTATCATCATCACACCAAGAGATCAAACTGGAAACGGCAAATTCGTCTAGAAATACCTGAACCCAATTCAGACAGCCGAAACATTTACCTGCCTCCCCCCGCCCTGTTGCGACAATTAGATTACGATCAAGGGCCGACCCCAAACCGCGAGTCCAAGTTCATGGACAAGGCCAAGCGCTCGTCGTTCCATATGCGTATATGGCCGTTGAACTTGAACTTGTCGCCGTACGACCACGTTGTACCTCACCTCTAATTATAGCGCGAAGACTTCGGAGGTACTCCTCGTCGGAATATCGACCGGGCTCGCCTCACCCCCCGTCCAATCAGCCGAAACGTACACACCACACACGCTTCCATTCGGCTTTATGTGCGTCTGGGGGCCGCACGGCAATATTCAGGTAGTCAATAAGGGGCGACATTTGGGCACAGGCTGGGATGTGTGCTTTATGATGAGATAATAGCATCGGGTTGGCGCCCGGAAGGTCTCGTGTGAACGTATCAATGCCACCGGATGAAGCTCATAATTATATCACAATTGCTATGGTGTTTTTCTCGGGAGGAAAAGAAAAAGCGGTCCAGATGGAGTGGCAGATTGAATTATAATGATGGCGGAAATTAGCACGATCCGGAGGAAATCGTTCCGAAATTTGGTTAATGGGGTCTGTGCGGAGTTTTATGGAAATGATGGATCGTTTCTTATTCACGTTAAGTTTGATAGTCTGAGGCAGGTTGTTCCATAAAAGAAAGGATTATGGAGTTTGGACTTGATGAAAATTCTTGGAGAACACCGGCCGTATTTCACTCGATTAAAAAGGGGTGTTGGTTGCAGTTCTTGTAGAAGCAGAATCTAATTATAGAGTGGGGTTCGGTTTAATATTGGTTATTCTAGTTGTTTGTGTTGATAATTTCGTCCACGGTCGATATTTCCCGGAACGATTGGAATACATTGTTCGGCCACCACAAATAAATAAGGGCAATGATGCAGCTAATTTTGGATACGTGCTCGTAATTGTAAACTGCGTCAATGTAATCAAACTATGAATGATTCTCAATAGGTAAACAAGGGGTTATAGCTCTTTTATTGGCGTTTCTAAAGTATCACTGAGGTGGAATTACCACCCAGGGAAATGTGTCCAGACGGCAACATAACCAGTGTGACAAACGACCCCCAGAGAACAAAAACAGAACTGTAAAACTACAAAGTAGAATAATGGTAATGCAACAGTGGAAATAGAACTGGACATGAAAACCAAAGCAACAATCAAAGCAGGAAATTAAACGGACAAAGTTGAAAGTTCCTACCATCAACCAAGACTTTATTACTCGTTCAAAACTTCAACATAACGTAGAACAACCATAAAAAGAGATTCAGGAGCTGTAAAATACTAATGAATGTACAGAAGAGTGTTTGGTTCCAAGTCGTCCGAATACCAAAAAAATCATAATATAACTGAAAGATTGACAGCACCAACTTCCTTTTTTATGGAACACTCGATATTATTTGAAGATTGCTTTTTTACTACAAAAAAACCGCACATAAGAAAATCGAATTAAAAAATCGTAAAATCAAAAAATCGAAAACTTTAAAATAAAATTTAAAAAATACAAAAATTGAACAAACTGAAAAATTAAAAATTTAAAAATTCGAAACATTGAAAAATTCAAATATTGAAGAATTAAAAAATTTAAAAATCCAGAATCTGGGAAATCGAAAAATTTTAACTTAAAAAAATTGGAAACTTAAAACAGCAAAAAATAAAAAAATCGAGATATCGAGACATCAAAAAATTGAAAAATCCAAAATTGAAAAAATCGAAGAACCGAAAAATCGAGAAATTGAAAAACTCCAAAACTGAAATAACTGAAAAATCAGAACATCGAAAAATTGGAGAACCGAAAAACTGAAAATCCGGAAAACCAAGAAATGAAACATCGAGGAAGGAAAACATCAAAAGATCCAGAAATCGAAAGGCGAAAAATCGAGAAATCGAAAAATTAACAAATTGAACTCAAAAAATCGAAACATCGACATCTCCATAAATCGAGAAATCGGAAAATTGAAAAAGCGAAAAATCAAAAATTTTAAGAATCGAAAAATTGGAAATCCGAAAAATCTATGACCGGGAAGTCGAAAAATCAAAACATCGAATAATTGAGAAATCGAAAAATGGAAGATGTTAAAAATTGAAAAATTAAACTTATTGAAAAATTGAAGAATCGAAAAATCCGAATATTAAAAATCCGAAAAATTAACAAAATGGAAAAATGCAAAACTTAAAAACGGAAAATTGTGAAAAGTAGAAAAAGTAAAAAATCAAGAAATCAAAAAGTTGCAAAATTGGAGAATCGAAGTATTGAAAAAACCATACAATGAAATATCAACATATTGAAACATCAAAAAAAATGAAGAATGGAAAAAATTGAAGAACTGACAAGCCGAAAAGTAGAAAAATCGAAAAATGCAAAATTTGAAAAAACGAGAAATTGAAAAAGTGAAAAATTGAAAAATTGGTGAATCGAAAAATCGAAAAGCCGGAAAGTCGAAAAACCGAGAAATCGAAAAATTGAAACATCGAGGAAAATTGAAATATCAAAAAACTAAAATCGAAAAATCAAAATAATAAATATAGAAAAATTAAAAAACGAAAAAATCTATGGCCGGGAGATCCAAAAATCGAAATATCAAAAAATGAAAAATTTTAAATCTAACTGAAAATAGAAATATCGAAGAACTGAAACATCTAGAAATCGAAGAATTGAAAAATCGATAAATGGACAAAATGGGAAAATCTAAAACTTAAAAACAAAAAATTGCAAAAAATCAAAAAAGTTAAAAATCGAGAAATCAAAAAGTTGAAAAATTGAAGAATCAAAATATTAAAAAATCGAAAAAAACATGAAGAATTGAAAAATTGAAAAATCTACCAGCGGAAAAGTAGAAAATCGACAAATCCAAAATTTAAAATATCGAAGAATTTGAAAAAATTCCAAAACTGAAATGATGAAAAATTGGAGAATCGAAAAAACGAAAACCCGGAAAGTCGAAAAACCGAGAAATAGAAAAATTGAAAAACTGAGATATCGAGAAACGGAAACATCAAAAGATCCAGAAATCGAGAAATTGAAAGTAGAAAAATCGAAAAATTCAGAAACCGAATAATGAACAATCAATCGAGAATTCCTAAAATTGAAAAATCAAAAAACTGAAAAACCGAAAAATCTATACCGGGAGATCGAGAAATCGAAACATCAAAAAATGAAATATGGAGAAATTGAAAAATTGAACAATCGAGAAATTGACAAATTGGAAAAATTTAAAATTAAAAATGAAAAATTGAAAAATCGAAAAAGTAAAAAATCTAGAAATCAAAATATCGAAAAATTGAAAAATCCTAAAACTGAAACATCATAAAATTGAGAAATCGAGAAATGAAAAAATCTAGAAATCGAAAATTTGAAGAATCGAGAAATTGAAGAATAAAAAAACTGAAAAATTCTAAAACTGAAATATTGAAAAATTGAGAAATCGAATATTGACAAATCGAGAAACCGAAAAACCTAAAAATTGAAAATTCGAAAAATTTTAAAATCGAAAAATTAAAAAATCCTAAAATTGAAACACCGTAAAATTGAGAAATCAAAAAATAAAAAAATCTAGAAATCGAAAATTTGAAGACTCGAGAAATTGAAGAATAAAAACTGAAAAATCCCAAAACTAAGATAGATATCAAACACTGAAAAGTCGAAAGTTGAAAAATCGAAATATCGAAAATCCAAAAAATCGAAAATTCGAAAGATTCTTAATACATATATCTACAAAATTTAACACGGATTCATGAACCACATTTAATAAATAACGTTTGTTGGACGAAATTCTAAGATGACATCATCGTTTGTTGGGGAGGGTAGCATGAACGGATAAATTTTGATTAATGTTTCACCACGTTTCCGATAACCTTGCAAACCTTAGCAAGATTTCAAAGCATTCGATTTTGCAATTTCAAAGTTACATTGTTAAATGTTGTTACACAATTTTGTTTTTTTTTCCAAAAATTTGGATGCTTACGGTAAAAACTCAACGGATTGATAAACCTCAAATGAAGGTTTACGTTATTTTATAAAATTTATGTATCATTTACTATTGTACAATTTGGAGATGACGTCATTTTATTAGTAGTGGGGATAAGCAAACAAATTATAAATAATGATGATGATATATACAACATTTGAGACCAATCGGTTTGATCGTTCCGAAAATTACCAGGGGTTGCAACACATACAAAAGACACCCTGTATATTACAGAGGTTTTTTTTGTTCGAAATGATACGTCATACCTCAATAAAACAACAACTTTATTTTGCATTTTAGATTTGCGTGTTTCAGTTTACATAATTATTATGAACTCTAGGCACATAATTTTTTCCGCATATTTTATATACATATGTATAACAAAACAAAATTTGTATGCAGTTAGTACTTATTTGAATTGTATTTTATTTCATTGTTGCGCATCATGTTATCTTAGTATCACAGTGGAAAATTAAACTCCTCAAAAGCAGGTGTAATAGTACATATTTTTAAAACGTATCTGGTTTTTCTCTCTCTTTCTTTTCAATGATGTTACTGTTTTGATATTTTCTTATGTAACTACACAAGAGAACAATAAAAAAAAATGAACATGGGAGAATCATACGTTTATTAAGTAAATATGTAAATGAAGTAGCATAAGATCTGGAAATCTTGCTGGCCACTGAATGCAAACTACTTGAATCTGCACGATCTTAAGTTACATATTCGGTAGCCCACACCTTTTACTACATTTAACAATAAATTTAATAACAATTCCATAACATAAGATACAGCCAAATTTTGAACCGTTGAATCACTATTAAAAAAGAAAAAACGACGTTGCTTTAGTTACAGGATGAGACTTACAAAATGAGGCAGTTACCCAATTCCCCACACAGACACCACTGAGCCTCCCTATGACACAATGTAATCTGTATGTAAATTTTGATGCAGTTGGCCCTGTTTCACAAACAACTGTTAATTTCAGTGTAGTAACCATGCAACAACACTAGCAGCTCAATCGAACCAAAGACATTTCGACCCTTCACCTGCCACCACATTACAAAGCACAGAAAGTCGACGTTCATCCAACAATGCGCAACTACAATTAAATTTCATGAAAGCAATCATCAATCCTCTGTCTCCGCCACTTCATTACCATTAAAACACATGATTTGAAAGTACCATTAAATTAAGACGTGCTGTGGCAACTTTTCCCTCTTTTAAGCACTTCACGCTGTGTGCACTCTATTATCTACACCCATATTTCGTATAGCTAATGAGTAAATAATGGGTTCGAGCCCCATACAAGTTTCACAACGGAAATATCACCCGTATCGAATTAAATCCTCTATCGACGCCAACAACAGAGCGTATTCAAATCGCAGTGAACGACTCTTCCATTGCACCCATTTAACCCGTGAGGGTTGATTAAATTAGTGTGAAGCTGACAAGTTTTTATTACGAGTGATAATCGCTCGATGGGATTCAGACCCATAAATAGACCACTTATCGGACAGGGGTGTTCAGAAAGGTCACAATAGACTGACGTCTATGCGTGGGACGCACGATTGAAGACAGTCCAAGGTTTTCAGCAATTAAAATTCACCGTGATACGCTAATGACTCTCCAGGGTTCCTCTAAATGCAACTTAAGTTGAGTCATGTCAGACTTAATTCAGTTATGAGTCGCTTCCGGCAATTATCGGGCTTCCTCCGGCTTTTTCAGGAGAAATTATATCAGGATTCTCGTAATGATGCGACGTTATTTTCGTGCTGTCAACGGTAATGTTCCTGCGTTTGGTACAGGTAGTACATTCTAACGAGCTCGTTACTCGTAATTTATAGAACGGTTAACTTGACGGACGACGGACACCTATCATCACCGGAGCGAAACTCAAAAATCCAAAGCTAGACACGAGAAAGGGAGATTATACCTTCGTGCGAAGGAGAGCTCGTTAGGAGAAAATTACGAACTAGCTTAAGGTGTTTTAGTGTTTTCGGGAGATGCCTTTCGGCCTTTAAGATAAGTAATATTTAACGAAGCGGGTTGTGTTAAATTTTGGTTGTTTGAGGAACGCTAGGTGCGTAATTCGCGGGGTCTAGATTAAAGCGGCTTGAAGGTCAAGTTCGCTGAAATTATGTTGACTTGACATAGAAGATTGTAGAAAAAAGGATATAAATGTGTCACCTTTGGTGTTAATGATCAAGGTTAGCATTTATTACGACGCCAAGGATTACTAAAAGCATTTTCATATGGTGGACTGAATTGGAAGTAGGTCAGGAGGACCTGATAATGGAGACCACTTTACACTTCAGTGTTATGCTAATAAGAACAGCCTCGTGGATCCCTAACCCTTTACGTGTGACTACAAAGGATGTAGAATTCAACATAAATTTAAGAGAACATTGCGTGTGTACTAAAGATTGTACACAAGATTGACGCTTTCCATTTAGGTGATGAGCAAGGTGCTAAAAATTTTATGCTGCATTAATATTTGTTATTTACAGATGGAAGATATGAATTATTTAAATTCACGTAACATCGTCTATAGAATCAGATTGAAAAAGTTCATGCGACACTGGTATCGTTAAAACTGTCCCAATCTGAACTTTGGTATTAGTTCGGGCTACGTGTCTTGTAAGAATCTCTGTTGTTTTATTACTTTTTGATTCAAAGCCGCTTTTTTATAACCCGAAATGAAGGTTACAGTTTCCCCTGCAGAAAAACAAGAATGTTAATCATAACTCGGATTTTTCTCGTGGCCACTGTTCGACGTTTACAGTTACGTGCAGTTATTACATACCACTATATTTATCTTTTTTTGTGATAATAACCCGTAATCGAATGATTAAAGTACAATGTCTCAATTTCCATAAAAACTGAGACACTAGTAAATAATAAAACCGAAGCAAATGCTGCTGCACGCAACTTTAGTATCCTCTAACAATTACGACTCGTCTTTACTGTCACAGTATTAAATGTTTTGTGTACAGAATCTGGTCTTGGGAGTTTAAACGGGCTTTTGATAAATTACGTCAGAAGAGTTTCCAGCTTTCTCTATCAATTTTAGTACTACGACACGAAAGCACTTCTCCACTTAATGCGGGCACTATCAAATCAAGGGTTCTTAAAACAGGTGGTCGGTAACATTAAGCGTTTTCCTAACAATCCAAAAAATGCCTATAAATAAAATCCGTTTCCAAATTAAAACCATAAAAGGTGGGTCTGGTGCGTGGGCCTTAACTACTTTCGTTCGATGATACAGTAAGAATTCCCACCCACATCTGAATCATCGAGGACACTTTAGTCGGAAATTTCGCAGCGTCGACTTAACGAATCTTGAATTGAGATACCTACAACCTGCAAAAACCATGCGGGCACTTATCCTCCAGCCAAAATTACCATACAATATGTGGGTTTGTTTATGTTTTTTCCACCTGTCACCTACACTTTTTCCTCGATCCTCCCCAGACACAATTTTGATTAATACCTCGACACAAATTCCCCCACAATACTCCCTTCCTACGACTCACATCGGGGATTTTTGTCTAAACCCAGACGCTTGTCCTTTTAATGAAGTATCGATCGTCGCAGGTCTACCGCAATGCCAAATCCGACCGTCTGATTAAAATCAAGCGAATCGTACAGAATTATGGCATAATGAGGCAGACAGAACTAATAAATACCCATTTACCAGCACAGCGAACCGTGAAGGAACCAACGCACGTCAAGGGCGGAATTCAATAATCGACGGAGGGGTTTTCCGCGAGATCGCGTTTCGCCTTTTGGCGAAGACGGAATTGCGAAATTTTTGACAGGACGTGGCTTGCCCGGAAAATAACGGGCGTTTTCCGGCAAGTGCATGCATGGGTTTTAAAGCTTGATGGGGTTATTGTACGTTCGGGAGGGTAACAGTTATGGGTTGAACTGTGGAGACTGGCTTTTGTTGCTTTATGGCGATACAGATATTTAAATTAAATAAGTGGATCGAAACAATGAGGAAACAATAAAGAAGCGGTAACCCAGTTTTGAAGGAACATGTGTGACATGTTTTATTGACAGTCCTATTTAAATTAAATAATAGTGCAGTGGTAAACTAATTTATCTTTGTTTCGTCGCTTGTCAAGATGTGGCAGATGCGCTCTCGAAGTATCACTGGAATTCGTGGACGGAATGTAAAGTGTGTACTTGACATTGATTTCTATCGAGGAAGTAATTGGTTACCTTTTATGCATTTCTTTGGTGGACATGGAGGACATGATACGATGTTATTTAGTTGAATGTTTTAAAACCCCTACTTGTTACTACTTGTAACATTTCTGGGTTAATCCTATCACATTCTACCCTAATTCTTTGTTTAAGGTCTTCTAAGTCTCTTAGAGGTTCCTGATACACCCTATCTTTTAAATAGTCCCACAAAAAAAATCGAGAGGTGCTAGCTCTGGAGATCTGGCAGGCCACCAAATTGCTCCATTTTGCCAATCCATCTATGGGGAAATGTATCATTCAAATAATCTGTTATTATTCGCGCGTTATGTGGTGGTACACCATCTTGCTAGAAATACATTATTTCTCTCACAACCAGTGGAAGATCGTCTAATAACACCGAAAGTTCGTTTACAAGAAGTTCCAAATAAATTTGCGAATTTTAATCTAGAAGTGCGAAGCCAGAACATTAAAATAAGAGAAAGCTTCTATATGAATACTATTATACCGAGTCATACATCATTGAAAAGGGAAAAAATGCTCTATTTTATAGTAGAAAATAGTAAATTGTAAATTACATCTGGTCCGAGAAAGTGGATCCCATACTGAACAGAAATAAATTTAGTCTTTTGAATGAGAAGAGCGTGACGGGGTTATTACTTGCTAAAATAGGACTGATTTTGGCATATGACATACCCTTCAAGAAAATAGAGGGTGGGTGGGCGGGGCTAATACTTACTAAGACAGGACTAAACGATGTTAAGAGTAATCACTAAAATGAAGAGGAGACGCATGGGCGGCTATTGCTTTCTTATCAAAGACTCCGCAAAAAAACTTAAAGTTGGCCCCGCCCACCCACCCCTTTTCATACTTTCTTAGAAAATAAGAAATAAGTCTTAGTACTTGCTAAGAAAACACTGATTTTGGCATATGACATACCTTCTAAGAAAATAGAGGGTGGATGGGCGGCGGGGCTAATACTTTCTAAGACAGGACTGAACAATGTTAAAAGTAGTCACTAGGATGAAGAGGAGGTACACGGACAGGCCTAATGATTGCTTATGAAAGACTCCGCAAGCAAAAGTTAAACTGAATTATATATTCTTCTGTGGAATGGGGGTGAAGCTGTTAAAAAACAAAAAAAAAATAACCGTAATTTTTTTGTTACACTGTTTACTTAATTTCGAAGAAAATATGAGAACGGGTGGGTGGGCGGGGCCAAGTTTAACTTTTTCCAGCGGAGACTTTGATAAGCCCGCCCATGTGTCTCCTCTTCACTCTAGTGACTACCCTTAACATTGTTCAGTCCTATCTTACCAAGTACTAGTCCCGCCCACCCGCCCGCTCTTTTCTCAGAAGATATGTCATTTGCCAAAATCAGTCTTATCTTACCAAGTACTAGCCCCGCCCACCCGCCCGCTCTTTTCTCAGAGGATATGTCATTTGCCAAAATCAGTCTTATCTTAGCACGTACTAACCCCGCCCCCCACCCACGCTCTTCTTGTTCAAAGAACTAATTTTAATTCTGTTCAGTATGGGATCCACTTTCTATCGGAACAGAAGAAATGAATCATGGAAATGGAAGCGGGATGGGTGGGCGGGGTTAATTATATGTTCTTCAGTAGAATGGGAGTAGGGCTGTTAAAAAAGAAAAAAAGACTAAGCGTAATTTTTTGTTACGCTATTTACTTTAAGACTTATTTCATATTTTCTTCGAAAATATGAGAACGGGTGGGTGGGCGGGTCAAAGTTTAACTTTGTCTTTGTCTTTGATAAGCCACCAATAGCCCTGCCCATGTGCCTCCTCTTCATTCTAGTGACTAGTCTTAACATTATTCAGTCCAATTTTAGTAAGTAGTTGCCCCGCCCACCCGCCCTCTATTTTCTTAAAGGATGTCATTTGCGAAAATTAGTCTTATCTTAGCAAGTACTAACCCCGCCCCCCCTCACCCACGCTCTTCTCATTCAATGGACTGATTTTATTTCTATTTTATTACTACAAATTGCACTCTTTTAGATTTAGAAAAAAAGTTGATCTCATTTCCGGTAAAACTGACGATGCCAATAGTATATTTATTTAATAGATTGTATTACATATATTAAACATGCCAAAGTTCAAATTTTTATGCTTTAAAATAATTGAGACATTTGAGTGGAGGTAAGCTGGGACACCCGGTATAGTGTAGTGGTTTTGGCCTCAAAAGATCAACTGTAGATTTGTTGTAATTCGTCAATCTAAAAGTTATTTGTCACTGCTTCAAAATAATTTTAATAATAAACAATTGTGGTCAACAAAACTAGGTCTTCAAAATCAAGCCTCGACCTGTATTCCGGATCATGTGCTCAAACCGGATAATATTAATCATTACTTTCAGTCGGTATCTTCTGTCTTTTCCGGACTATATTATTTAAAGAAGAAATTGAACGTAGAAAAGTCCGATCACCTAATCTTTTATCTATTTTACCTTTGATCCATTTATCTTCGTCATTGTTACGTTTCTATGTCCTCTGAAATATTGAACTTATTTTTCTACGGAGTTTTTCAGATAGTTGGGCATTAAAACACTAAATTTGCTATTTAATTCTGTATTGAACATTAACTTCTTTAGTTCCTATTTCTCCATTAGACGTCACATTAAATAATAAACTCTTAGCGTACCTCAAGGCTCAGTCTTAGGTCCATTATTAATTATCACTTATGCAAATTTTATATTTATATTTTCTCCCTATGTTTGTTTTGTTAATAGAAATCCGTTTATTTATTTATTTACACATAAAACAACAGATAGCGTAGTAGAAAAAATAAACCAATGACGTCACCCCATCGGAATAACAATAGCGAAACACAAAACGTTTAGTTTGTCTTGTGTAAATGGGGTTAAACAAATAAAAAATCCGGGAACTGAAAAAAAAACTTTGCAAAAACAAAGTGTGACTAGAAATAATTGCGTTGCCCCATAATCGTGCGATAAATAAAAAACATGAAACAATAAAAATGAATGGAGTTGCAAACAGATCATTGTTTACAAAAATCAGTGTCAGCGTCCATTATTTACTTGCTATATTGACATTATTTAGATAACCATACACATTTCCGTAATCATTTATTGGAATTGTTTGTACTGATGCATATAATCCTCCACTTCATTGTAATTCTGTAATATGCAAATTCGATGTTGTGGGGTCAGAACTAATACCTGTTCCAGCGTCATAAAAATTGTAAAATCCGAAAAATTAACATTCTACCAGTTATTCAACGGCGACTCAATTTTAATTACTCCTAATTCAATGTTTTCCTAACGTTGTGTAAAGGCCGGTTCATTTCGGTTAATTAAAACATGCTAATATAATCGGTTTTGTAACAATATGACAATAAAGAACAAGTTATGCAAATCAAAAGTGAAAAAAGCTGAATTGAACCGATTTGGACTAATGACACCAAGACCTTCTTCATCGCCGTTAACTACTCGTTACCCAACACTGCGTAGGGTGGCAGCTCGCCCTAGCGTTAACTTTTCGCTTTATCTTTATATTAAATCGCGAACGCAGTTAATTTATCACTCCAAAACACCAAATTCATCCGTTAAACTTTTAAAACAACGCCGTCTGTGCTCCCAACCAAACCTTAATTAATCAACGTCCGGCCGACGTTATCTTACAATCTACTGCACTTATTAATCCGGATGCTAGATAACATCTCTTCAAACAATGCGCCGGATTTTTCCGGTCGACTCGATAATTTTTCACGTTTGCACAATCCGCGTCTGGAGATTTTCTTCCGGATATGGCGAACTGGCGCCTACTATCTAATCCGACTCTCGCTGAATAATGCACGTTTCACTCGAGATAAGAGGACTGAAAATTGCAGCCTGAAGACACCGGTGTCGAACCAATTAGCTCGGTTAATCAGTCGGAAATAGAAATCTGCATGTCTTCGTTTGACGGGGAGTAATTGAAACAATGTGGTTGGAATTTATTGCGTCTGACGTGTATCAGGTGTGAACGCAGCTTTATCTGCGACGAGCGAGCTTGTGAAATACGAGGGGAATCCAGAAATTAAATTTCGTTTTAACTTTCGTACGCGTTAATTAAGATAAGATTACGTTAAAAGTAGGTCGTGGTAAGCGTTAAACTTGTTTAGGTTTATCAGACGGCTCGCCGACTGCGAATACTGCCCGGCTGGGAGAACATCATAATCAGTTAATCAAAGTGTCAGGTTTACGACAAACATGTGAATAGTGATGTTTCGTAATTAAATGGGTCAAACTCTTGTAAAAAACATCCAATTCACGATTTACTCAGTTTTTAAAAACATTCTGCATGACGCTATTCACAGTGATTAAATAAACACGCAGCTGATTCCCTTGAAGTTGGAGTCAGACGCAGTTTATGAATAATCATTTTTATCAATAAACTTGAATCGCATAAATAAATATTTTTTGTAAATAAACTGATTCGCATCCTGTGGGATTTGGAAGGCGGGTCAGCGAAATGGGGGATTTGTACAAAAGAGGGATCACAGATGGGTCAAATATTTGGTCGAAGGTTAGAAGCGCACAATGGTGGAGGAGGCTGTAATGTTCGATCACTACGTGTGAATCAGGGGTGCGAATATTTCCCAAACGAAATCCAGGAATTAAGAGGACTACGATTATTGGCCAACGTGGATGTTGGTAGAAGGCAAAGACGAGGACAGAAATGGAATGTGGAATCGAACCGAACCCTTGAAACATCGACGTATTTTTACGTCACGTTCAAATAATGTTTGACGTATCCGTTCACTTTTCGCGCAGGATACACCTTATAGTGTTTTGATGAGTCACGAAAGCTGCGGTTAACTTTCAACGTAATGCTTAATATGAGCTAAATTTAGCAGAAATCATGAATTTCAAAAATGTTGGTTTAATCAGAAACACGGATACGAATTGCATTTGAATGCGACTGCTTTTCTTTATTTGATGTAAACTTTAGTTCCCTCACCACAACGCCGCCAAAATATGGATGGATCAATAAACCACACGTCTAGACTGTATCGTCTTTTGGAAATTTTAAAGAGCGTTTACTTGGCAAACTTTTGAGTTGACGTCATTAGAATTTTGGTGGGGATTAGATAGTTTCTAGAATTTCTAAATTTTCTTACATATGAAGAAATTCATTTGCGCATCTCCAGTAGGATTCACTGATCAAAATTTGACATGTATTTATCATTTTTATCATCAAGATATGATTATCCAGTCGACAAACTAATATTGCCAAAAGCAAAATATTTCGTTGCGGAAATATAAATAATAATAAATAAAAAATGCCATCAATAACTGCACAAAAAAAAAAAAAAACAGGAAAAAATGAAAAAATTTCATCGGGTTCCTCGCTTGCAAAAAAGAGAGAATTTATTAATGTCATGGATGTGTTTGGGTCAACATTTTTTATTGGAACCCAACACGCCCACAGCATTAATGAAGACTGACCTTTTTCTTTTTTGTGATAAAAAAAACGAATTGTCAAAAAGGTTATCGCGTTCCACTTATAAAAACCTTTCCTGGGCAAAATAAGCGATAGTAATCTTAGTCGACGACTTTTTGAAACAATTTAAGTTCCATCGAGCTCTAAATCTTGTCATTAATTACAAAACAAAACAAAAGGAAACCTTGAAACTTTGCTTGCACAAAACTCAACGACTTCAACAGATTGTTATTTCGTCTTGAAGTTGGATCAAGGTGGGTTTTTAAACAAATAGGTGCTAATATGATGATTAATTCGCAGAGTAATTTAATTTAAACGATAATCAGAAAGGTCGGTCTTTGATCAATATTCGCCCGACACATCTTTTCAAAACCGTACTAAAATATACTGAACTTCCATATACAAATTCTCGATTTAATTAAGTTAATGGCCGAACTCCACCGTAGGTAACTTATCCGATATATCTCACCCTATCCTAGTCTAGTCTAGAACAGGGCTTTCCATTAACCAACTTGACAGAAAAATATTGTTAAGTTTTTGCGATCTTCAGTCAATCTGCAATTTTGCACCAAGATTGAGTCTTGACTTTGTTTAGTGTGTTAATCATATTACCCGGAGAAATTGCGTTCAACGAAATTTCTCTTTGCTTTTCGATTTAAAGAGACTCATAAAAATGCGGAAGATTTGACCTCTGGGAACTAACAAGACTTACGAGGCAACGCCTTGATTATACTTATGCGAAACAATTTTTACACAGGTTGCCCAAAATATACCACTTTCGTCTTTCCACCATCCGTCAGTGCAAAAATTTTGATTATAGTCTTCTCTTAGATAATCTCGATTTATCTTATTTTTTTGGTTACAAGTCGGCAATTACTAGGCAACCTATGATTAGACCATGCCGCAAAGGGGCCGCACTCCCGAACCAGAAGAAGCCACAGGGCCAGTTTTAATTTAGCCCTTATACATTAACCTCCACGCAAGACAACACTCCTCGATCATGTTTGTTGACAATGCTCCCAATTTCGTGCATTACCGTCCGTCAAAATTTTTGGGTCAGTGGATGAGTGACGACTTTTCGCTGATTACGCTATCACCGATCAGTTGCATGAAGGTTGCAAACTCGCAGCACGTGCGGACTTGGTCACTCTCGACTCCGAACTCACACTGGTCACTTTTGGCGCGTTTTCCTTACCTTCCCTTTAAACGGTACCCCGAGCGAAATCCTGGCTGTCGTGGGTGGCAAAAAATCCAAAAATCAAAAGATATGGGGCACCTGTACTATTTATTCGCACCTCACACTAGTGACGACAAAACACTGTAACGATTTTCGTTGGACGAGAGGGGTTCACGCACTCTCTTAACGAGATTCGAACGGCTAATGGCGTAGTCCCCGCGCGTTTTGCCGGTTTTACGGCCGCCAGTCTGAGTGGGGTCCTGTGCAGCGCAGCGCTTCGATTGGCCCCGGAACTACGTCACTATTCATAGTCCGGGTCGATTGTTAACGTTCTTTCTATTCATTTCATTTGCGGTGGTTTTGGTTTACCTGCGGTTTGTTTGGGTCCCGGGTTTAAGTCGGTGGGTGGTTGTCTGGGGAAGTGCTACTAGACGGGTAGCAGTGATGTTGGCGGATGACTACACGTGTTTCGATTTGTTAAAAGGTCGCCTTCAGGTTAATGCAAGGTTGTGCAATTGAGTCGAGATAAGAATAGCTGCCGATACCTTTGTACGAAAGTAAAAGTTTGTTTTGTTGGGTAGATGAATGGGGTCGGGAACGGTGATGGCGATGGTTTGTTTCGACCGGAGGGACTTCTGTGCGAAAGAAGAAATACGACAGGAATTCAAAAATTCGCGGCTAATTTTTTTCTTTTTAATGTGGTGGTTTTTTGTTTTGTTTACGCTTTGTTTGATGAATGATCTTACAAAAATAGACTGTCGAGAGAAAGCTCACTTGTGTGGACACGAGCATGATCCTCTAGCAAAATATTTCCCTCTTTTATGCAGCTGCTCGTTTTTTCACGAATATTATGTTGGACGTCCATATAATTAAAGTCTTAACGTTTCCTGCAATCGAATTTTACAATGGCGTCGTTGGCAGCAGGAAATTACTGTGTTTCCATTATCTGGTGTATTGTAATGAGCTCAAGCTTCGTCGGAGGATGGATAAATGTGATTCTCGATAAAACCCCACAACTGTTTGAAAAAAGTTTGCTCCCCAGTGTTTTTGCTCGGCAAACGCGACACTTCCTTTTCAAATGTCATTTCATAACCCTGTGAATAAGATATAAATTTAAGGACCTTGGCATATTATATTGTACAAAATATAAGTCTGTATTCTCAAATTCCCTTAATGAAAACATCATTATTATTATTATTATTAAACCAGTTAGATTATTATTTTTCGTTTTACCATGAGAACGGATAAAAGTATTGAAATTCGGTACACGCCATTGCTTTTAGCTTGACAGGGGAAGTTTAATTTAGTATACTGCAAATATGATGCAACTTATTTTTTTTTTTTGATAGACCATTAAATTACGGTTACAATTGTTTGGTCGTGTGGGTGCTTGCCTGGGAAGGAAGGAACAACTAGATGGTTAGCACTGATGTCAGTAATGACTACATCATGTTTCAATCTGTTAAAAGGTCGGCTTGGGGTTAAATGCAAGGTTGTGCAATTGAGCCGACATTAGAACGGGTACCGATAACATTGTAAGAAAGTAATTAAGAGTTTGTTTTGTTAGGTAAATGAATGGGATGGGAGAACAACAGTGGCCATGTTTTCTTTCAACTCAGTTTTGTGTGAGGGAGTTTCGACATGGTTTAACGAGGGCGCCTTTATGAAGGACTGTATTTTTTTTTAATACGAATGGTTTTTTGTTTTATTTACTCTTTGATGAGTGATTGATATTACAAGAGAATTATTTTTTTTAATAATTTTGAAATTTGAAAGCTAATACCACTCACTTGAATGGAATTATTAGACTAAAATTTTTGGTTTGGTTTTTCGACATTTCTCGTACAAGTGTCTAGCATTTCTAAAAATTTTGCGACCATGAAGGTTACAGCGAAGTGACTGCATGTTCAAAGCAGTTGGATTTAATATGCAAAATTCAGGAAAACATCCCAAAATATAGCGCACGGTCATCAGTATCTCTCATTATATTAGAGATAAGAAAAATTCAAAATGTACGGTTTTTTTGAACAGCTTATTTTCAACTAAGAGTGTTTTATTTTTGAAGGGCAGCAGATAACTTATTTTTTTTAAGTAAAGCACTCTATATTTTGCCTTTGTTTTCTTAACATACATAACCATCTTTTCACAACAAGAAACTTAGAACATGATTAAAATGGTACATTTTTGCAAGGAAATATAGATTTTGCAATTATGGGGCGCAGCTTAATTACAAAATTGATATTTCCGTATACAAATTTTCCATTTTGAACATGTTTTAGGTTTCATGTTGTGAAAAGAAGTCGACATATATTAAAACAAAAAAGCAAAATATAAGCCCGCCCACCCGCCCTATCTCAATTGTGATGATTTTTTTATTCGTTGTGAATCAAGTGGGCGGAGCTTATCGGCAAAATATTTGTTCCTTTACAAGAAATTAAAAATATGTTCTTGAGTATCGTCTTGTTAAAAAAATACAATGAATATTAAGAAAACAAGGTAAAATATAGACCCCGCCCACCCACCCCATCTCAATTGTGATGATTTTTTTTATTCTTAGAAACTTAAAACACGTTTAAAATAGTAGATTTTTATAACGCATTATGAATTTTGCAATAAGGATCCGGCTCTCGGCTTACGACGAATAAAAAAATCATCGGAATTAAGATATGGCGGGTGGGCGGGGCTTATATTTTGTCTTTTTTTTTTCTTAATATGTACGTAGCCATCTTTTCACAACAAAAAAAAACATGTACATTAAGAGAAAAAGGCTAAATACAGACCTCGCCCACCCACCCCATCTCAATTGTGATGATTTTTTTCATTCTTAGAAAGATAAAACACGTTTCCAATAGTAAATTTTTCTAAGGCATTATGGATTTTGCAATTAGGATCCGCCTCTCGGCTTACGACGAATAAAAAAATCATCGGAATTAAGATAGGGCGGGTGGGCAGGGCTTATATTTTGCCTTTTTTTTTTCTTAATATACATAACCATCTTTTCACAACAAAAAGAACATGTACATTAAGATAAAAAGGCTAAATATATACATAATATGCCTTTTAGCTTTATTAGATTTACGTTTTATTTTTGAAATTAGGATTATTAGGCGCGGTCATCCGGCTGAAAGGACCAAATTTATGTGCGATCTTTCAACCGTCTCAAAGTACTAAAATGATCATAATAATAGTTTATTGACAGAATATTGTACTTGAAATCAGATCCTTTAACAACGTTCCTAGAAAACCTCATAAATTTACATTTTTGCCTGTTTAGCTTAAGACTACTATGTGAACACGATGTTTTCAAGTCTTTTGGAACTAAAATATAATCAAGTAGAGAATGACTATTTTGAAGCATATGTTTTACGTCGTTAACATATGGATGAAAAGGATAGGCCCCAAATGGGAACCGTGTGGAACACCAAAACTTGCGTCAATTGATTTAGATAATGTACCATTAAATTCTGCCTGTAACTTACGATTTGACAAATAGCATTCCATCCATCCAAGCAAAGGATCGTAGATACCAAATAGTTTTAATTTATCCAATAAATGTTTAATGTTGACTGAATCGAATGCTTTGCCAACATCAGTAAATACATATACAATATAATTCAGATCCCAGCTCATTCATACTTGTGTGAAATTCCGTGAATAGAAATAAATTAGTGGTAGTTGATCTCCCACTGAAAAAAACATTTTGCTCACCTACAATAGTTTATTTTACAGTAGCAAATAAAATATCTGCAACAATTTCATCAAATATCTTAGGAATAAACGGTAATTTAAACACACCACGAAAATTACTAATGATATTTTTAGAGCTACTCGTAATATTTCCATGAGAAATTTTTTCCAAAAATCTGGAAATACAGATAAAGACAATGATTTATAGAACATTACTTGTAGTGGAGTAAGTAGAGCAAATAGACAATTTTTAAGAAAGATCGCAGGAATACCATCTGGTCCTGGGTCAAAACTTAAAACTAAAAGATGTATCACAAAAATAAGTATCACAGATATTAACATTGGGATCAAGATGACTAAATATACAGGGTTATTCAGCTAAGATGACCCATTTGTGATTTTAAAATAGGCAACGCATAATGCCGATTCCACTTGAGCCTGAATTACGAAAAATGTTTCATAATTGAATTGTATCAAGGTTTGCTTATAAGTGCCTCTTACGTCTCCTTATATGGCTCTCTAACAACTTGAATGGACTTCGGTTTTTATCCATCCTATCATTATACAAATTGTATAACTCCACGTTCGTTCTCCTCTGCCATATTCCTTCCACCTTTTTGTCCCCAAACATTTTTCGGAGCACTTTTTTTTTTTTGTATGTATGTTCTGACTTTGGTGGCTTTCGAAATATTAGTACTCGCTGGGATACTGTTTAGCGAGTGTAGGCACCTATTTCCCTGGGATAACCTAGTTGCTATCTCTTCACTCATACCCGGGGTAACTTCGTATTGAATAGCATTGGCGAATGGCGATAGTGGGTCCCCTTGTCTCAAAGCCTATTTTACATGAAATTATCTGGACTCTTCATACTAATCTAATTAGTTTGTTCTCTACCCCTATGATGACTGGTGTACCTGCTCTCTTTATCGTATGCCTGCTTAAAATCCACAAACATTACATGTGTCTTGAGCTTGTTGTCGTAGCTTTCAGCCTGGATTTGGCGTAGCGCAAAAATTTGGTCTATTACGGATCTACCTTCTCTAAAACCATACTGATATTCTCATATACTACTCTCGAGCTGTGCTGCTATTCGATTTTTTATACACGTCCGTATTTATTTTGTGGACCACACAATGTGCCTCTATAGGTTTCATATTCTAACTTTGATCCTTTTTTGTGTATTGGGATTAAAATTCCCTTCGACCATTGGCTTGGCATTTCCTCGTTGTCCCATACTACTGCTAACAGCTGATATATTTTTTCATAAATTACTGTTCCGCCATACTTAATGAGCTCTGCCGAAATCGTGTCTTCCACACTAGTCTTATTATTTTTTAACCTCCGTATTACGTCCATTACCTCCTCTCTTTGTAGTTCTTTTCTTTCTACTTCCCCATATTCTTCTTCCCTCTCCACTACCCTTACACTATCGTTGTCACCATTCAGTAGTTTCTCAAAATAATTCCGCCACCCTTCCATTAACTTTTGTTTACCCCCAATCCAATGTCCTTCTCTATCGTTGCCAAATATCATGTGTAGTTTTCGTGCGCCCCTTATGTTTTTCACCTCTTGGTAAAAGTTCCGTAATTCTTTATTTTTATACCTCTCTTCTAAATTACGCAAGCGTCCCTCTTCATAAATTCTCTTTTTACTTCTGCATAATAACTTACACTTCTTTCTTTGTTGTTTATATTTACTAGTTTTCTTCTGAGATTTTGTGTTTCCATTTCTTTAATAGCTTCCTTCATGCTTTGCCATCTAGTTTCTATTGGGCTTCCATTTCCTCCCGTTGTTCTTGACAGCTGTTCTTCCAATTTCACCCTATATTTCCTTTTTTCATCGTCGTTTTGTACCAAACTTGACATGTATCGTCGTTGTTTTAATGTTCCTTCTTTGACATTATATGATATGTTCTGTTATCTCATTTTAATACCCACCAAATAGTGATCTAAGTTTGTATCCGACCCTCTGTGTGTTCTTACATTTCTAATGCATCTCTAGTTCCTACGATCTCTTAAAACATGGTCAAAAAAAGTACTTTTCATCTTCATATCTCCACTTCTCGCAAATGAGATTAATAGCTTCCCATTTTCATTACTCACTTGGTACTTGTTAAAATTTCCTATTGTTTAATTTTTACTTGCACCCCTCGTTTTTTTGTTTCTCTTCCTTTCTCTTCAACCTTTTCCCTTGTCCATGTCCTTGCCATTGGCATTTGATTTGTTTCTCCAACTGTTTTGGCTGTTACTAGTTTTTTGCTCGTCCCCTCACTTTTTAATTCCTGGGCGTAAGTTAAGGAAGTATAATAATAGGGTCCAATCGCGCTTTCAGGTTTTTTCGACGTTTTGTGACCCCTAGAATACGAAGAAGTAGGTCTCCCGATTCCGTCTGTCTGTCTGTCTGTCTGTCCTCTGTGTCTTTTTTTATTAGGCAGATAATTTCCGAAACTACTGGATCTACTGTTATCAAATTATATATGATGTTAGGAATATCGTGTAAATGGTAAAACACCAACCAAAAATTACCTAGTCATCCCCAGCAACAATGGGATCTAAAATTTAGAATAGTAAATTTAGTATTTGTGTTGAATTGTTACGCTAGACCTCCAGATTTCTAGAAAAAAAATCAAAATTGTATAACATTTTACAGTTTAACTTTAACATTGCAAAACCGAATGCTCTGAATCTTTAAACAAACGTTTTAAAGTGAGCTTAGACATAGTGAATACTTATTCAAAAGTTGGGGAATAACTATTACCTAAATTTTATAAAATGTGTAATTTATGAATCCGTGTTGAGCTATAGTCCTACACATGCAGATTTTTTGAAAAAAGTTACAATAATTATTGTGTAACAACATGTTACAATTTGACTTTGAAATTACAAAGCCAAATGTTCTGAAAGCTTGTAGACATGTTACGGTTGTCATAACCGTGACGAATCCGTAATCAAAATTTATGCGTTAACCTGCTCCAAAAAATGATGGTCACCTCAAAATTTGGCTAAATAAACGTTATCTAAAATACTCATAAGAGTATGACTCTTTACTTATAGTTAATCAATGGATTAATAGTTTTTAATACAGGGTTTCTATAAATGATTATAGCGTCGCAGTAGGTCATGTAAACGTGCCGCCTCTTCGATTTGAACTCTACTAAATGCCCAAGGACGCATGACAAGGACTACACGCATCTGTATAATTGGGTGCCTAAATGCTTCATATATTTTTAAAAAATAAAACGAATTCATTCAAATAAAAAAAAACAAATTTATTGCGGTTAAACATCACAGTTAATGTTGAAAATGTTCACCATTTTGTTTAAGACCCATTGTTCAATTTCATGTTGCAACAGAAAACTCCTGACTGCAGAGGAAATGTCAAAGATTTTGCTCAAGTCGTCTCAAATCATCAACAACTTCCTTAGATACTCGACGTCTTCCCCGATGTTTCTCTTTGTTAATATCGCCAGTTCCAACAAATCTCTTGATTACATCTTTAATGTGTAATGTGAGCCTCTAACGATGTTTCTTGAATTATTGAAACACGGTATTTGGCCAGATATTCTTGCTTACAGCGGTTACAGAATACACGAACTCTTCGTTTACGAAGTCCCATTGCGATAACAAGAAACAACAATGAAAATATCTTATTCAACAGAATAAACCATTTTCACAGTGTTCGCTTCCTAGCACCAAAACATTACTTATACAGGGTAGCACAAAATTAATGAATTAGGAAATTGATGTTTTCGTCAAATCATGGATGGTTCACCCTATTCAAGTTAATATACATGTCCTTGATAAAATGTTGATGACGTCATTCCAAAATTTTGTTAGGGAAGAACTTCACTTGAAACACACGCGTAACATGCTCCTTTACCTGTACTTCAACAGTGCACATTTATCTTTATTCTAATTTATAGGATTTATCACTAAAATTTTATAATTTTGCGAAGGAGTCGTATTTGTTCGATTGTACTTTATAGGCAAGGGAGGTTCTGTAGAAATAACCTTCGTTCACATTTTTTTTAGTGTGCGCCGGTTAAATCTTATATAATAACACGTTACGCCATCAATTTCAGTTTTCTAGAAGATAAATAAAGAGATAGTTATATCTTAGTTAAACGTTTTCCCTTCTACATGAAAATTATGAAAGTACTTCTAAATTATTATGAAATTTTGAAACTTAATAAAATAAACAGCAGTTGCTTCCATATTTTTTCCACTTATTTTAGTGCTTTCGAAAATACACTGCCAGACAAAAAACCGGACACTTAAATGTGTGATTACCTGCAACTGGTCGAACTTTTGTAAAAAATATTCCAAAAAGCAAAACATTTATATTCATTAACAGAAAATATAACTTTGTATATACATGTGGAAATAGAAAAAAAAGCAAAAAAAGTTATTATACTAAACATGGCGTAAAGTTACAAATATTCAAATGTCCGGGTATTTTGGTCTGACAGTGTATAATATAATTTGGACGGTAATGAAACCGTAAACTTAAAAGTTTAAGTTGAAGTTTTTTTTGTCCCACCATTAATTTACAGTGAAGTTTAGAATTAAAAGATTCTTATTACACCGCTTTAAATTTAAAACTCAGCCTCGTAAATCGTTAAACAATTCCCTTAAACACCTTTGCTTTACTCTAAAGTCGCATTATTAATCCCCACAACTGTGCCTGTGGTTAGCGACAATATTGATTGCGGTTTCGAGTGAATTTATCGGGCGTCATAATTCAAAGAAATTTCTCGAAGTTTGAAATTACTTAGCTTGTAGTTACAAAATAATTATTATTAATTAGAAATAATTAATTGTAACAATGGAGGCAGAGTGGTGGTATAAAAAGTGTACTGAGAAAAGGAGAGAAAAGATAACTTTCAAAGTTATAAGTGGAATGAAAACAAAAAAACTATTAAATCTGGGGATACTTTTATAGATCGTAGTACAAGCGTGTCGTTAAGGTTAAAAATTTATATAAATATGTGACTTTATAATCAACATATTATTAGTATTCAGTTATTGCCCGTTGGGTTTAGTTAAATTAAATAGTCACACGCACAAACACATATCAATAACAAAATGAGATCTTTAATTTTGCAATAAACTGTATTTATTTATGACGTAATTATGAACTTAAACCAAAGTCAATGTACTCGTATGCATTTATAGCAACATTTTTTCTTAACACAAACATTATTGAAATAGTTTCTCTGCTTTTAAACAAACCTTGAAAATACTGAAAGTCAAAAAAACTCGTGTTTGTTACACCTTTGAGAGTTCAGCGCATTTGCAACTTAACACACTTACTTAAGTCACACTACATACTAGACTAGACTATTTTCAAAAAAATCCTCCATGTTTTCCAACACTACGTGGAATGCGAGAAGTGCTAGATGTCTAGCACTGATTGCCTGCTGTCGGCATTTAACGACTACACATGTTTCGATCTCGTAAAGGTCGCCTTCAGGTTAAAAGCAATGTTGTGCAATTGAATCGGCGATAAGAATAGGTGCCGATACCTTGGCAAGATAGTAAGAAAGTAAAAGTTCGTTTTGTTGTTGGAACGAAAGCCATCTTTGTTTCGTTTCAACTTCTCAAACTTTTGTCTGGTGGAGGTTTGGCTCGAGGGAGGAGACATCTACATTTTTGTGTGAAAAATGAAGTTATAAAGTGTAAATGAAACTTGTTATGATAAAATGATGTCGTTATTTTTGAAGTTTATGTGCACTAGACGAAATAAATTATGCTTGAAATTGTTACTGTGACATCAGCTAACAATAGGAATTGGATAATATTCGGGTTTCAGGTAGTTGTAAACTTTTTATGACATCATAGTTAATTTAATTTACTGAAAAATAATCGTGTCGCTGCGAGGTTGTTGTCTCATTTGTTTCCATCACACATCTACATTAGGCAAACTATTAACATTTAAAGGAGTGCAGGTGGTTTGTTACATAACTAAGAATTGTTCAAATAATATTAGCGATGTGTTGGGATTTTTTGTTTTATGGTGAGATTGTTGGTTTCATTTGAGGGATGGCAATTATGACGTGAGTTCAAGGTTCGAGATTTTTGAATTATAATAATTAAGAGATTAAAAACAAACAAAAAGTAATAAATGCCCGGTGTTGTTAAACGTAATTAATAAAAATTTAAATCAAATGTTATTACAACTTTTTACTTACTTTCAGAATCAGGAATATAGACATTGTACGTTATACAGGCTAATTTCAGCAAGCTACATATTTTCTTATAATTTCAAACAACGTTTTCGTGCTGCACAAACAAACGAAAAAAATTGAAAGGGTAATTTTATATGTAATATACTGAGAAAGTTTGTGTATTCATAACAATAGTATTATTTTCAGTAAAGGCTAAGTGAGACGATTGAGAAGAAAGATCTGTTTCGACACAATTGGTCTACAATAACAAATACAGGGCCGTACTCGGGAAAAGCATCTTAAAAAACATTTTGCTTACCCTAAAAAAGAAACTCGACGGATTTGTCAACTGAATAATTATTTGCATCATTAAACCGTAGAGTGACATTTACAATACATTAATTAAATTCACTAATTAGTTTGAAAATGTCAAAACTTTACGTCACTTAGTAACTGATTGATGTTACGTTAATTGGTTGATTTTCATCATGTACTTTGAAAAAAAACCGATTCGGTTGGTTTTTTTTTTTTTTTTTTTAATAACAAAACAAGTGTGAACAAGTTGCCTGTTAACGTTAACATTCATCCATTAACATTACAAAAATCTTATATAGGTCTAGTCTTGACCTGAGTCAAGATGACGTGACCTGGCCTACTACAGAGACAGTCTTTGTGAATGAAAATATCCTGATTACAACCCTGTTCTTCTCCAGAACAGAGTCACCGAACAGTTTACATTACACCCTTCGTTATGGGATAACAAGATAAATTGATTTTTGTCGTCTTACACATCTGTTCTAGAACTTCGTTTACAAAAGAGAGAGAAGGAAAATCTAGGGGTAGTACGTGAATTGTCATCACTTTTGCAATTATATTTCAGTAGTTTTTTCCTAAGCTCATTTTAAATATTAAATAAAAAACTAAAAACTGTGACGAACGGTACATTTTTTATTATATATTATATTATAATCTTTTCTCGACGTTTCTGAGCTCCTAGAATATGAAAAAGTAGGTCCCCATCTCTGTCTGGAACTTCTGCCATATTTAATGGACGCGATTCTGAAAAAATGTATTAATTTTTGAAGAAATGAAGCCGAAAATTACTTCTGGAAGTCAAAAAATCTCTTTAGGTAGTTTTAGAATGTGATCGAAAAAAAGTCGAAATTTTCATAAGGGGGGAAAAAGTACTGAAAACTGGAGCTTCTGGAAAAGTTGCCATATTTCGTTGGACGATTCTGGAGAAGTGTCGAAGAAAGGAGAACAAAAATAATTTCTGGAGGTCGAAATCTACAAAGGTGGTTGAAAAAGATCGAAGATGTGAAAGGGGAGTTTACAAAAAATTCTGGGATTCAAATCGCAATGTGCTAAATCAAAAAATATAGCGTGTTTATGTTTCTAGAGCAAAATTTTCGGAATATTCGGTTTAAAAGCATATTTTTCTTTTAATCTGAAAATTGCTATACCATTATACTAAGCGATTCTGGAAAAATTGTAAGAGTTTCCGAAGAAGTGAGGCCGAAAATAAATTTTGGAGTTCGAAATAAAAAAAAAATCTAAAGAGACTAAAGAGGTAAATTTCGAAGGTGTGTGAGAAAAAGTCGAAAGTTTATAAGAGGATTGAAAAACTGGACTTTTGAAAAAGTTTGCTCAAAATCACAAAAATTCTGGGATTTAGATCTCGATATGGTGATTCGAAAAATATCGTCCCATATTTAATCCTAGAATTTCCATATTTTATTAGGTGATTTTGGAAAAGTGATAAATTATCAAAAGAATGAATCGAAATCCACGAAATCTAGGTAATTTTTGAAAGTTGTCCAATAAAGTCGAAATTTTCTTCTTCTCAAAAAGTAGAGTTTTGTAATAAAAAAAGTTCCCTTAAAATCCACAAAAATTTTGGGAAATAAATTTCGACGTTCTACTTAATTTGAAAAATATATAGTGTTTATGTTCCTAGAGCAAAATTTTCGAAATATTCGGTTTGAAAACATTTTTTTTTAATCTAAAAATTGCTATACCATTGTACTAAGCGATTCTGGAAAAATTGTAGGAATTTTCGAAGAAATGAGGCCGAAGATAAATAAATTTTGGAGTTCCAAATTAACAAAAAATCTTTTTAGGTATTTGTCCAAGGCGTGTGAAAAAAAATCGAAAGTTTTTGAGAGCATTGGAAAATTGAACGTTTGAAAAAGCTCGCTCAAAATCCACAAAAATTGTGGGATTTAAATCTCGATAAGGTGATTCGAAAAATATCGTCCCATTTTTAATCCTAGGATTTCAATTATTTTATTAGGTGATTTTGGAAAAATGATAAGTTATCAAAAGAATGAATCGAAATCCACAAAAAATCTACGTAATTTTCGAAAGTTGTCCAATAGAGTCGAAATTTTCTTCTTCTCAAAAACTAGAGTTTTTTAATAAAAAAGTTCCATAAAAATCCACAAAAATTCTGGGAAATATATCTCGGCGTTCTAATTTGAAAAAATGTATTAATTTTTGAAGAAATGAAGCCGAAAATTACTTCTGGAAGTCAAAAAATCTCTTTAGGTAGCTTTCGAATGTGATCGAAAAAAACTCGAAATTTTCATAAGAGGGAAAAAAATATTGAAAACTGGAGCTTCTGGAAAAGTTGCTTAAAAGTCGACAAAAATTCTGGTATATGGATCTCGACGTACTAATTCGAAAATATATCGTATTTATGGACCCAGAGCAATCAATATTTTAGAAATATTTGGGTTCAAATTAATTTCTTTTTAATCCTAAAAATTTCCATATTTCGTTGGACGATTCCGGAGAAGTGTCGAAGAAACGAGACCAAAAATAATTTCTGGAGGTCGAAATCTACAAAGGTGGTTGAAAAAGATCGAAGATGTGAAGGGGGCGTTTTAAACGAATTGAGATTTTGAACAAGGGGTCTAAAATTTCACTAAAAAAGATCTGGGATTCAAATTGCCATGTGCTAAATCAAAAAATATAGCGCGTTTATGTTTCTCGAGCAAAATTTTCGGAATATTCGGTTTAAAAGCATATTTTTCTTTTAATCTAAAATTGCTATATCATTATACTAAGCGATTCTGGAAAAATTGTGGGAGTTTTCGAAGAAATGAGGCCGAAAATAAATTTTGGAGTCAGAAATTAACAAAAAAATCTAAAGAGATCTAAAGAGGTAATTTTCGAAGGTGTGTGAGAAAAAGTCGAAAGTTTATGAGAGGATTGAAAAACTGAACTTTTGAAAAAGTTCGCTCAAAGTCACAAAAATTCTGGGATTTCGATCTCCATATGGTGATTCGAAAAATATCGTCCCATTTTTAATCCTATAATTTCCATATTTTATTAGGTGATTTTGGAAAAGTGATAAGTTATCAGAAGAATGAATCGACATCCACAAAAAATCTAGGTAATTTTTGAAAGTTGTCCAATAAAGTCGAAATTTTCTTCTTCTCAAAAAGTAGAGTTTTGTAATAAAAAAAAGTTCCCTAAAAATTCACAAACATTCTGGGAAATAAATCTCGACGTTCTAATTTGAAAAATATAGCGTGTTTATTTTTCTCGAGCAAAATTTTCGGAATATTCGGTTTGGAAGCATTTTTTTTAATCTAAAGATTGCTATACCATTATACTAAGGGATTCTGGAAAAATTGTAGGAGTTTTCGAAGAAATGAGGCCGAAAATAACTTTTGGAGTTCGAAATGAACAAAAAACTCTTTTTGGGTAATTTTCGAAGGTGTGTAAGAAAAAGCCGAAAGTTTATACGGGGATTGAAAAATTGAAATTTTGAAAAAATTCGCTAAAAATCCATAAAAATTTTGGGATCTAGATCTCGATAAACTGATTCGAGAAATGTCGTCACATTTTTAATCCTAGGATTTCCATGTTTTATTTGGTGATTTTGGAAAAATGTTAAGTTACCAAAAGAATTAATCGAAGTCCACAAAAAAATCTAGGTAATTTTCGAAAGTTGTCCAATAGAGTCGAAATTTTCTTCTTCTCAAAAAATAAACTTTTTTAATAAAAAAGTTCCCTAAAAATCCAAAAAAAATCTGGGAAATAAATCTCGACGTGCTAATTCGAAAAATATAGCGTGCTTATGTTTCTAGAGCAAAATTTTTGAAATACTCGGTTTGAAAGCATTTTTCTAATCAAAAAATTACTATACCATTATACTAAGCGATTCTGGAAAAATTGTAGGAGTTTTCGAAGAAATGAGACCGAAAATAAATTTTGGAGTTCGAAATTAACAAAAAAATCCTTTTGGGTAATTTTCGAAGGTGTGTGAGAAAAAGTCGGAAGTTTATAAGTGGATTGAAAAATTGAAATTTTGAAAAAATTCGCTCAAAATCCACAAAAATTCTGGGATTTAGATCTCGATATGCTAATTCGAAAAAAATATCGTCCAATTTTTAATTCTAGGATTTCCATATTTTATTAGGTGATTTTGGAAAAATGGTAAGTTAACAAAAGAATTAATCGAAGTCCCCAAAAAAAAAACTAGGTAATTTTTCGAAAGTTGTCCAATAAAGTCGAAATTTCTTCTTCTCAAAAAATAGATTTTTTAAAAAAGTTCCTTAAAAATCCAAAAAAATCTGGGAAATAAATTCTCGATGTGTAATTTGAAAAATAAGTGTTTAAGTTTCCTAGAGCAAAATTTTCGAATATCATTGAAAGTTTTTTTTTTATCTAAAAATTGCTATACCATTATACTAAGCGATTCTGGAAAAATTGTTTAAGTTTTCGAAGAAAATAGGCCGAAAAATACTTTTGAAGTTCCAATAACAAAAACATTTTTAAGGTAATTTTCGAAGGTGTGTGTGAAAAAAAGTCGCAAGTCATTATGACGGGATTGAAAAATTGAACTTTTGAAAAAATTCGCCCAAAAGCCACAAAAATTCTGGGATTTAAAATCTCGATATGCTAATTCGAAAAAAAATATCGTCCATTTTTAATTCTAGATTTCCATATTTTATTAGGTGATTTTGGAAAAATGGTAAGTTATCAAAAGAATCGAAGAATGGAAGCCACACAAATCTAGCTAATTTTCGAAAATTGTCCAATAAAGTCCCAAATTTTCTTCTTTCGAAAAATAGAGTTTTTTAAAAAAGTTACCTAAAATCGACAAAAATTCTGGAAAGTAATTTTCGACGTGTTATTCCAAATACAGCATGTTTATGTTTCCTAAACAAATTTTCGAATATTCGCATTTTTTCCCCAAAAAATTGTGTGCCATTAATATAGGGATTCTGAAAAATGATAGTTTTCGATGAAATAAGACCGAAATAATTTTGGAGGTTGAAAAAACACTGTGTAATTTTCGAAGGTGTGTGAGAAAAAATCGAAAGTTATGAGGAATTGAAAAATTGAACTTTCATAAGTTCGCTCAAAATCCACAAAAGTTCTGGGATTACAACACGATATGCTGATTTGAAAAATCTAACATGTTTATTGTTGTCTCATTTTTAATCCTGAGATTTCCATATTTTATTAGGTCATTTTGGAAAAATGGTAAGTTATCAAAAAAATGAATCGAAGTGCACAAAACTCTCTAGATAATTTTCGAAAATTGTCCAATAAATTCCAAATTTTCTTCTTCTCGAAAAATAGAGTCTTTTAAAAAAGTTCTCTTAAAATCCACAAAAATTTAAATATAACGCTTTGAGGGTCCCAAAGCGAGATTTTTTTTTATTTTAAAATCACTGTATTTCTGGTTGTGGAGGATTCTGTAAATAGGGCAGTAATATCTAAGACATTAAGCCGAAAATCACTTCTGAGATCCAAGTCTACAAAAAAAAATTGTTTAGGTAATTTTAGAAGGTGGTCGGAAAAAATCGGAAATGTCATAATGGGGGACTATTGAGAAAATGAGCCTTTGGAGAAGTTGCTTAAAAATCCACAAAAATTCCGAAAATTGACGTGCTGATTCCAAAAATATAGCCTGTTTATAGTTCTGGAGCAAGAGTTATTAAAAAACTTTCTCTTGATATAATTCCAAAAAACTCCTTTA
Organism: Zophobas atratus; assembly: GCA_022388445.1. Taxonomy (NCBI): domain Eukaryota; kingdom Metazoa; phylum Arthropoda; class Insecta; order Coleoptera; family Tenebrionidae; genus Zophobas; species Zophobas atratus. The sequence continues at coordinate 48,694,997 of CM039445.1, read as the reverse complement.
ATAGTAGTTTCATAACTCACCCCTATTTCTATTTAGTTTATTATTTATTATTTATTATTTTCAATAGAAATGACAAATTTATCAACATCAATATACAATTGATCAAGAACATCAGACATAAATTTGAGCATTATGTAACTGGATGATGCTGATGGTAATTTCTACGGTTAAATTGACACCTGTTACAAACAAAATTTAATTGTGCAAATTGCCTTCACTCATTAACTTTTGGAGAGATCAAGTATACGCACAAGTTTTTTTTGTGCAATTTTGGATTTTTTTTAAATAATCTAAATTTCAAAAGTTAAAAATAAAGACGGTTTAATAAACCACAAATATAGAGCGATATTATTTTTTTATTATTATAAGGTTTACCTAGTAAAATTTTGAAGTGACTTCACCAAATTGTTTGTGGCGATGAACAAACAAAATTCCACAGAGACGACAAACGACAGACGGACGGGAACGGAAAACCGACACTTTTGAATTTATAAAACCTCAACAAAAATATAAAATTAGTCATTCATAAAATAACATAAAAATCTTACTCAGTATCAATATATCTTAATCACGTCATGCAAACTTGTGTGTACATATACTTAATTTGCAGATCGTATTAATACTTCACGCTACAGAGCAGAAAATTGGTACTTTTGTTTGAATTTTAAATTACTCTAGAACGAAATAAAGTTATTAGAATGAAACTTCAACAGGTCTTCACTGTTGTAGTTGCAGTTACCGAAAAGGAAAAAATTTTCTTTAAATTTTAGTGTGTATATGGTTTTAGTTGTCTGTCCTCAAGTGTGCTGTTGATGTGATTTCTACTAAAAGTTTGATGACGTCATTTCAAAAGTGAAAAAATTATATGTGTAAAATACGAGTTTGCGGTTTATCTCGGGATCTTATTTTTATTTTTCTCTCGCAACCTGCAGCTTCGCGAAACGGGGATAATCGCTCGAGGTAGTTTTTTCGTCACGGGTGGAGTGGAATTGCGGCTCCGTGCGTCATCCGCTTCGTCGTAGAAGGAATTGTGTAACAGCAACAGGGACGGTAAATGGACACAGACGGACAAACGAACAGACGACAGACACAAGGAAACGAGAGACCTTTGTTTTCGTATTCTAGGGATCATGAAACGTCAAAACATTGGAATATCTAAAATCTCCAAAACTGAAAAATTAAAATATCGGAAAATCGGACATCGATAATTTGAAAAATCGAAATTGGGAAACGTCAAAAATTGAAAGCGAAATGGGAAATAGCGTATATTTTATTTAAAGAATGGACATGTTGTAGCAAAATATTGCGTTAAAAGAACTAGACTCTGGCTTGTCTGTGCGATGACACATCGAATTGTTTCCAGATCAAGTAGAAATTCTTATACAGTTCATCGCTCCTTTTGAATTACAAAAAAGTTACATGCAAGTGATTGAACAATAAAGTCATCTCCTATAGTATTTCATCACGACCCTTTTCGTAAAAAACCTATTGTTTGAACTTCGAGATATTAATTTTTCACACCTTTTTCCGCGCTATTCAATTACCCGCATCCAACGTATCATTACAACACGATCCTCCGTCGAAAACCTGTAGTTAGATATTAATATTACATACCACAAGAATCTCATTCATACACTCTCCATGTGAAATCATCTCTCGAAGTCACGTGAGTGAATCCAAACCCTTCAATTCCCGTAGGTTATTTACACTTGAAAGGCTTCCATTCATAATTCCGAAACAACATCGTACTTCCAGTATGGTAGATAAGATTCAACAGATAGTTCCTTTCGCTGCAAAATTTAGCGAACAGCTTTCACAATACCTTTTTCTATTGATCACCTTTCAACCTCCCGGTAACAGCCAGCCCTTATCCGTTCAGTTAGCGACAGCTGGAGAGCAGTTGCGAATTTTACGTTCATTCCGAGTGACATCCCCCTTGGCTTCGTAAACAATTCAAGATTAATCACAGTGCACCGGGTAGATCAAATGCCCGCCGAAAGTTCACCTAAAATCATTTTTATGGACAGCACTAAAATACGCCGTGCGTTAAAGCTCCCCAGCTGAAATTGCCATTTTAGTGGACCATACGCTGTGCAAACACCACCCAATTTGCGAGAGGTAAATAGCAGGCACTCGAAATGACGTAATTTAAATGTAACTAAATATAAAAATGAAAGTTATGACGTCACTGTGGGTGACCCAGAGATGGGGACAGGGAAAATGCCACAGCGGGAGCACGATGGACGATGGGAGGTCAAAAGCTGCATTAAGATGCTAAAATTGGAAAGTTTTAGATGATATCAAGTCAGTACCTCGTCAGCCCGAAATTAAGCGCACTTTTGAAGTATTCTTAAAAAACAAATTGCAGCTAGAACTACACATATTATTAACAAGAGAAAAATATGAAATATCTAAATTTGTGTTTTTTTTATTGAATACACAATTACTTCATTGATGTGTATTTTTTTACCTAACTCAGTGCCCGAAGCAACAATTTACATAATTAAATAATAAATAAAAAAAAATTACTGTCGTCTAGCGTTCCACCTTAAGAAACTGTTGATTTGAGCTGTACGAAGTTTGTTCTTGACGAAGTGAATTTTACAAAGGCTGTGTGTCGAGGACGAGTTCTTTCATATTGTTTGTAATTTTTGTCGTTCCGGGGACGTTACGTAAGCTCAAACGGTAAACCGAGGAATTCTGTAATGTGGCATGAAACACGTTATGTCTCTGTTTTGCCCATTATTCCTCCTTTTAGCACGACGAGCTTAATGGATTCAGAGCTGTTACACAAGGTAGTTGGGCCTGAATTTTTGTCATTTCTCCTCAAACAACGTTGAGTCATCCAAAAACTTGTGTGTTTTCAAACAGTTACATAACTAGGTGCCACACCATGATGAAAACAATGATGTTTTAGTAAATATTAAGGTTGCTGACCTGGATTATTATGCAAACACAAACATCGAGTTTTTCAACGATTACTTACAGGCACAAGGTGCAGCTAATGTTAACCGTAAATGGTAATGTTGTTATTGCATACAACATGAAACGTTAAAAATAGTGTGATTTACGGCGTCAAAAGTCCTGCGGTCGAACAAAATAGCGCCACGGAACGAAAGGATTAGTCACACTAGATCACAGTTAGAGCTATAATTGAAATCCAAAAATGTTGAAGAATCAACAGGAAGCTAAAAAAGTTGCGACATGTCACCAAATAATTTCGATTGGGGCCAGATCTGGAAAACGTGCACTCAATTAATGTTTTAGTTTGTTTTTCACAAGAATTTGTTTACCGTGTTTGGGTAATTACGCATTTTCTTTAGGTCACTTTGACGTGTTGGCGCGTTTGATAAATCCTTACCGAGTTGAAATGTCAAGGCGTCTATCTGTCGCACTTAGCGATATGGAATACGAACAGAGGTATATTGTCCATATTAAGAACGTGACTCACTCTTCAACGAAAGTCTTTGATAAATCAGCGAGTTCGAGAATCCTTCCAAGTTTCTCCTGACGTCACCGGATACAACACGGATCGTACAATGAAATCATTTCTATTAGTTTGTAGTAGTGCTTACGATATGAATAATCATATTAGATTATATCGAATTAGATTTATTAAACGTCTGAATGCAGGCAATTGCCTAACGTCTGGTCTATGCGTTAAATTATCTCACTCTTGAAAGGTCTATTAAGTAAGTGAGTGAATTCGGGTCAAATCTATACATAATTTTTGCTCAGATTGACGAGTCGTAACGAATTACACCTGTTATCGCATTTCATTTGATTGATGTGAAAGGGGGCTAATTTAAATCACATTTTCGTGACGGTATTGATCAAAATTTTATTTTGATGCACTGTGATTCGGTAGATTTAAATAATGTATGTTTGAAGATCTCTCTTGGAAGTTATCACATCGGGACCCTCCTATTTTACAAAATCAATCTTGTGGGATGCGCGCCGAGGCATGCATATTTTATTTGGGATGATTCATCGAATTTGACATTCTTTGGCCTTTATTTTTATTATTTTTGGCATTTTATCTGTATTGTGATATGTTTAGGTCTAGCGGAAATGTTTGAAAGGTAACGGACAGACGATAGCTAAAAACATTTTTGTATATTCACTTATTAATCAACTGTTGTAATTTCTTTTATTTTAGCGTGGTGTTGTATATCATTTTATCATTAATTTATTATTATTTTATTCCAAAGCTATGTCGCTACAGTTCTTTCACCTCACACAATTATTGATTTGTTGTACAAAGTGGTGATAAGGTGACAAAAAGTAAAAATAACTGTCCAATTTTAAATGCGACATTGTTTTGCTAATTGCAGTCAAAGTGGATGATAGTAGTTGGAAATAAAAATTGCTGTTTATGGTATTACTAGGAATAGGATAAATACTTTGGTCTGAAGGTTAACGAAATTTCATCATTTAAATTTTAAAGGTATTTAATTAGTTAGAATCATAACACGATGTTGTGGTATCGGGTTTTTCCAAATTACTCTTTTATGAATTAAATACTTGTATTAGAAGATTCTCTTGAATAAGATTTTAGCATAAGAATGAGGAGTGAACAAATAAGTATGTATTATCTCGACACATACTATAACGACTATTATTGAATTATCAATAATTATCGTGTTGTCACGTATTTATTTAGTTGTGAATTTAATTTCTTTAGTTATGTGAAGTTTTTGGTCCATTTAATTTTTGTTATTTCTCCCATACATGAATTTACAAAAAAAAAAATACAAAATACATCACAACGTCTCGTGGGAAAACGAACACTCAAGACAGTGTTTCAAAACAGTTGCAACTAATAATAAATTAAAACTCCGGGTTTAAATTTAGATTCTGATGAATCTAAAAACCGACATTTGATTGCGACTGGAATATTCATTTTGCAACTTTCGTTAAACTTTTCAAAAGATGATTCAGAGCTAAATTGATAGTTGATGATGACTACTAACAAGGGGTATCAAAAACTACAGGAATACCAACAAATCTGTGTTATCAATGCGGCTATTGATAATGCTGGAAAAACAAAGTCAGTGGAAACAAATCTACGTATAGCGAGTGAGATTTATGATCCGGTTGTGGTCGGTTTTGACACGTCAATGATCGACTTTTTTTTACACTTTGATTAATACAGTATTTCACCCAACCTTAATTTGTTTATGTTTATAAATTACCAACTGTTGTGTATTTTTGTAACCGCAATTTAACGATCTATCAACATCCCTTAAATATATATATATAATGTGTTGCAATTTAAAAAAATATTTGCGGCGACGACGCGACGCCATAAATGTAGTATACTGCAAGATAATTTGATTATGGCAAGCCATGTTATCGAATTATCTTGAAATCCGTAATATTTGTGCTGCACTAAATTAAGCTTCCACCTTCAAGCTAAAAACAACGGCATCTACAGAATCCCTATTTGTTTTTAAGATATAAAGTCGTGGAGTTGTATATCCAAACGAAAGAACTTTAGATAAAAACGTTTATTCACGGTTAGAGCAACGCGCTAAGGGATACTAGAAACCAAAGAGCAGTGGGACGTATGGGCCTATGCCTCATGGTCGTCCAAGGACGATAAGAACTATGAAAATGAAAAAAGAGCTGCTTAGCATGATAGAGGACAATTCCAGAAGAAGCACAACAAATATTACTCGAATTAAATTTCCACCAAAGCTTAATATGGTCTGCTGCGACTCGATAATCCATATCAAAATTCCAAACCAAGGTACATGCTTTGCTTGTTGAAGATTTAGAAGACAAGTAAACTACACTCATGGTTGCTGCAGAAAGTTCAGGAAGACCATAAATAATTTCACCTTCCGGGTCATTTGGGAATGATGATAACCACTATTATTATTATTTTGAAAATCCACATCTGGTTCATGAAAAAAATCGTCGATTTTGTATACCTATACGAGAAATTGTAAATAATCCATGGATGCATGATGGATCGATCGAGACGGTCCCGTCGCTTGGTCACATTTAGCATCTCTTGATTTTTTTTCTGGTTGATACTAACATGGAATGCAAAATAATATCACCAGAAGAGCTTAGACCTACCCAGACCCCAAAGTCCAAATTTAGAACAAGTGTTGCAGGTTATTATTGTTATGTGGTGGCTTTTTTCTTATTTATTTTTTCATAATATTGATAAAATTATCACTTCTGCATAAAATTTCGAATAGAGAATTTGTTTATGATTCTTCGCAAACCTGGAGTAATAAACTTAATAATGTATGGTTGAGCTAGAAAGAACATAAAAGGTTCATGTTTGAATCTTATTTCCGCAATGGACATCGAGTTAACCGTGAATGGGTGTATGAAGGCAGACCTTGGAGTCCTTGGACATTCAAACTCTTCTTCAATTGGCCCTTATCTCCAACCTAATTCTACATTTCACTAAAATTTAATATCAAATTTAAGATACGAATGATCCTCTTGTGCATCAGTAACTTAAAATGATATTTTAACAATTCCTTCCAGTTGCTGTTCAAGTCCTAAAGTAATTTATAGTAACTGTGTTGTCAATGATTGTTTTGAATTTTGTAAGCAAAGGAAGTACTATTGCAATCGAGTCCGTCGGCCGACTCTACTTTTATGTTTTCTCAATTTTTCATGACTCCTAGAGTACCACTCCTGTTTCCGTCTGTTTGTCGACTGCGTCTGTCTGCCGTTTGTCCCGATTTTTATTAGACATATAATCCCTGAAACTACTGGACCGTTTGTTGTAAAATTTTATATGTGTATTACGAGTATCGTGTAGATGGTAAAGCGCTAACCAAAATTTGGACAATCATCTCCAGCAACAATTTGATGAAGTCCGCTCATTATATTGCATAATTAACATTACTATATTTTTTTATTGTTTAAATTGCCTTTTTCTTTATCAAGATAGAACGTCACGCTCACATAGCAGGTTTAGCTCAGTGGTAGAGATTCTGCTTCACAGACCTGGGGTCGAAGGTTTGAAACCACTGGGCGCAATATATACATATTTTTTTTTGATTAGATAAAATATATTTATTAAAACTAATCACTCCCTAATTTTTTATTGATCAAATTAAAAACGAGTCACCCCAACTAGTTTCTACGTGACATTCTTCCGATGTATGAACATAAACACTTTCAAGTTATTTTATTTCCAATCGGGCGACTTGGTACTTTCATATTTTCTTACACTTAGACAGGGCCGTAGCTAGGGCCAGGGATGCTTATGTAAATGCAAATTCTCGCTTTGTTTACCCTCTATTCGAGTTATTTAAGAAGTCCTTGTTGTCTGATACATTCCCAAAATTATGGAAGAGCTATTACATTGTTCCTATTTCCAAATCTGGAGAATCCAATAAAGTAGACAATTATAGAGGTGTCTGTAACCAGCGTTTGATCGTGTAAATCACAGTGTTCTAATTAGGAAAGTTAGTAAGCTTCAAGACTTACGGTTCAATGGTTATTATCGTTTCTTTCGGAGAGGGTGCAGATTGTGCGCATTGAAAATTACATTTCGACACTTTTTAAGGTTTCTTCGGGTGTGCCACAGGGAACACATTGTAGTCCCATACTATTCTTATCGTTCATCAACGACTTAGCGTCCTGTTTTCGTTATTCTAATTGTTTGTTATATGTAGACTATTTAAAGTTGTATAAGGTTATCGATTATCCCCAAGATTCTGAAACCTTCAGTTAGATCTGGATAAATTGTTCAAATGGCGTGGCGATAACTGATGCTTGTGTTTTAAGGTACATAGCATCATTAACAATAGTATAGACAATTCATTTTTATTAGCCAGAGTATCATTCTTAGTACCCACTATTGATAGCTGCAGTACTCGTAGTAAAAACATTTTCAGAATTTCTGCTTCAACAACGAATTTGGTTAAAAATCATCCACTGAAGCGAATGATGGTCGCAGGAAATTAATATTCCAGCCAAAGCACGGTATCACTTTTCCAGACTACTAAGTTTCAGTTTCGTAATGACTTAATCAGGTTACAAGTTATTATGGGAAAATTTTATTATTATTAATTAGTATTTATATTCATAAGTAATTACTTAACGAAGTAATTATAATTAATTCGTTTTTATTATTGTAAACTTATTTTTTGTTAATAGGAGTTTTTCCGTCAATAAATCAAATCAAATCAAATTACATACATATCTTTATTTTAACTTATAATGGTTGTCATAAAAAATAAAATTCGCAACGTCAAATCTTTTAATTTTTCAGAAGAGCTGGATTTGATATGCTGTACCTACTTTATGGGCGGGGGAAGTTCTGCTGAAATAATTTTCGACCAATTTTTGACATCTCGAGTTATTCATTTCTAGCCGGATACATTTTATTTTACAATCCGAATCATTTTTTTTGCAATTTGACTCGAGATTTCGAACACAGCACTGCTCTTCGGGTTTTTTTAATTGGAAATGTAGAAATTTCGGATGTAAAATTATAAATCCTTAAATATGTAAATTATTGTTAATACTTAGTTATTTAATACGAATTCGATTTGTTGGATGATTATTATAATTAGTAATAACGGTGAAACTGCTATATTACTCAACAGGAGGTGCTGAAGAATATCATGTTACAAAAACGAGGAATTGTAGATGTAATCTTAACAAAAATGTGCTGTCTTTAGCGGTTCGTTGACTTATAAATCACTGACAACTTTGTAAATTTTGGAATTTATATTTTTATTGTTACTTTGTAAGTGATAACTGGGAGAAGGGTTAGTAAATTAATTAGTTTTTATGTCTTCTTGGCTTTACCATCTGACAATTACATTTTTAGTGTTTTCTTTTTATAATAATTAATAATTAGTTTATTCACCAAGTAGATACAGTAATGTATAGTGTGGTTGTCATTAAAAATGTAGAACATAGTAACAATAATCATAAAAACATGAAACAACGAAGTAACAAGTTATACATACACATGCACATAGTGGACATAGAGCAATTAATAAACATTTCGATTTACGTTATCTGGGCACAAGAGTATTCGTCAAGTGAGTAAAAGCTTTTCTCTAGTAGCATACACTTTAAATTCGTTTTAAATTTACCTGTCAAAGGAGAAGCTTTTATTCTTTCAGGTAGGTGATTGAATAGTTGTAATCCCAAGTAATTAGGAGCACGTTTACTTAATTCTAACCTATATGTAGGTAGGTGAAAAAGTTCTTTAAAGCGCGTATTACGATTATGAATACTTGAATGTTTATTAAATTTATGCTTATTCTTGAAAATATATAAGCACATTTCAAGTATAAACAGACAGACTAAAGTTAGAATTTTGTTGTCCTTAAAAAGTTTCCTACAGGAAAACGAACTATTTACTCCGGCAATACATCTAATTATTCTTTTTTGCGCGATAAATACATCCGATGACTGAGAAGCAGAGCCCCAGAAGCAGATCCCATATGTAAGCCTGGATGTAATATGAGCATGATAATAAGTAATTAGTTGTTGTATAGTTAGAATATTTTTTAAATTTCTCATTATGTAACATTGAATATTCACTTTCGAAATAAGGTACATGCAATGTTCCTTCCAGTTTAAACATTCGTCAATCCAGACACCCAAGAATCTTACAGAGGTAGCTCTTGCAATTTGGGAACCATTCTCTCCAATACCCAGATCTAGATTAGATCTGTTTTGGTAGCAATGAAGTCTTAAATAATTTGTTTTATTATTGTTTAGGTAAAGGCTGTTGTTATTGAACCATTTCTGCAGTTGTCTCATATTGGTATTACACCGATCCTCTAATATTATGTTATTACTGCCCGATATAATAAGTGAGGTATCGGCGGCGTATATTGTAGCGTTGGAATTTGTATCTAGACTATGCTCCAGATCATTGATATACATAATGAACAGGATCGGTCCCAATATTGACCCCTGAGGAACTCCTAAGTCAATATTAATGGTACCGGAGTGGATAGATCCCTTATTGCCGAAATCGTCTGTGTGAGGAATGGAAACATATTGGAGTCGACCCCGCAGAAAGCTCGATATCCATCTATGAGGAATGCCTCTTACACCGTAATCATAGATCATGTTTAATAGCAAATCGTGATTGACACAATCAAAGGCCCTGCTGAGATCACAGAATATCCCAGCAGGGCATTCGCCACGTTCACGGCATTCTATAACTTCCTCATAAAATTTGTGAAGTGCTAGAGATGTTGATCGATTGGCTCTAAATCCGAACTGATTTTCAGATAAAAATTTATATTTATTGATCTAATCTTAAAATAAAACAGTACTCAAAAATTTTGAGGTTAACGCTATCGGTCTATAGTTGTCTATACGGTCTTTATCATTTTTCTTGTGAACAGGAATTATTTTTGATAACTTAAGTTTGCTTGGAAAATGGCCATTACAAAAGGAAAGGCTAATGAGAAAAACCAATGGTTTCACTACAGCCACTAGCACTTTCTTCAGAAAGAAATTTGGAATTTCATCTGGACCAGTGCTCATTTTGTTACTAACTTCAGACACTTCCTTTTCCGTAACTGGTTGTAAGAACAGATTATTTGTACAATATAACATCTTATTAAAATTGCAACTTTTGGGTAAGTGCTTGACAGTCTTACATGCAGCTTCTCTGAAAAACAAATTAAAGGATTCCGCTACCGACAATGGGTCATCGATTGTATTATTTGTCTTGTCTTTCAATTTGATAGTAGTTGCTTTCGAATTTTTGTTACTTAAGTCATTAATAATTTTCCAGGCTCCTTTGCAAGGATTAGCCGAGTTAAAATGTTTTTTTTTATAATAATCCTTTTTTGTGCATTTCACAAGTACTAGGTGCAAGCGTTTAGATTCTTGATAATTTTTAGACAAATGAGGGTTATGTTTTTTAACTGATATAAATCTTTCAGTGCACTGCTCGATTGACGAATACTATTGTTCACCCAATTTTTGTCATTTCTTTTTTTAAGAGGGATTTTCTTAACAGGAAAACAGTCATTAAAATGCGAAACAAATACATTATGGAATATATCAAATGCACAGTCCATATCATTGCTATCATATAGAGATAACCATGATTCACCTGACATAACATTTATAAATGATTCTATATTCTTGGTGTTAAACATTCTTTTAAACATATAAGATTTTTTATTATTACTTTTGCAAGACAGATTTGTATTTGCTATTACTGTATTATGATCAGAGGTGTAGTTCTTGATACTAAAACATTCATGGTCATTTGATACATTATTTGTAAAGATGTAGTCTATGGTATATATACCTCTAGCGGGTTGTTTTACTATGTTGTCAAGATAAAAAGTTTGTAAAATATTACATAGAGTGAAGTACTCCCGGTAATCACGTACGGGATCAACATTAAAGTCACCCATCACGTACATTGTGAAACCTGGGTGATAGACATGGTTTAACACTTCGAAAAGTCTATTACAGAAGATATGAAGGTCTCCATCCGGTGAACGATAGCACACTAGAATACAGACAGGGTTTCTGGCTTCAAGTTTCCACCTTAGACCACAAATTTCAAAGTGTTTTTCATCACAATACCTTTGTAAATTAATGGGTTCCATGTCGTATCCGCATTTTCCCCAGATTGCTACGCCTCCTCATCTATGTTGACTCCTACAGAATTCCGCGATAATTATGAACCCCGGAAAGCGAGCATACGAGTTGATAGTTATATAATTCCCTGTCTCTTCATTTAATGATTGACAGTTCATAAGTAATATGTCGAAGTTATTATTCAAGTTGGAGTTTTCTTGCAGTTCGGGGATGAAAAAAACCGTGATACAAAAGCACCACTCGACCAAATATTGGGGTCCATTGCCTTGTTGAAGTTATTCAGATTTACCATAACGTTAAATGAGGCATAAGATTGTGGAAACTTTGATTCCACTTGTTCGCATACCGCTTCTGGTATGACCTGCTTTAAAAACAATTCGACATCATTCTGTTTCGTTGAGGGATGCAGTCTTGAAACATACAAGAATGCTTTTTTGGGAATAGCTTTAATATTTAAGAACTTTTCGACGTTGCCTATGACGCATTGCTTCGGTGATTTTCTCCGTGTGACTTATTTCCAATCATCACCACCAACTTCTTCTTGTGGAGCTAGATTTTCAATATTATAGCTGTGCTCCATACTCTCTGGTTTGGATACATCACTACTCCCTTTTCTCACATTATGCTTTTTGTTGCCAGGCTTATCTGAGGTGGGAGGCACCCCTTTGCCAGATTTATTACGCTCATTTTCTTTAGTCAAGTGTTTCTTTTGATGTATTGCAATCAGCACTCTCTCTTTTTTGTAACAGCTCTATATGAGTATACAGGAGTTTAATTTTGTCTCGTAACTCATCTATCAATTCATCTTTCTGTCGTAGAATATATTTGAAAGTAGCTGTAGAATCGGTACCACTCTCTTTCGGAAAATCCGCCGCAGCATCTTCCCATACAGGGTCGTCAGTATCAATTAGTTCACAACACGTAAATAAGGACTCATTTATAAATTTTCTACTACTATATAGCTTTGCACAGCTAATGTGGAAAACATTGTCACAATTATTACATTTCACTGCGTTAGTTAATTTGTCTTTCTTGCACCTTTTACAAGCAGCGTTGCTTGGTACGTTTACACCGCCCGCGATTTCACAGTCTCCCTTTACATGAAAACGTCTGGATCATGCGGTATATCCTTCTGGCAAATATTTTATCAGTAATACTGCGTCTATATCCCCAAAAACCGCTTCCATTAGTTTTCTTGCTTAAAAGGCTGAGTGGACATTTTTGTGGGGATGGCGACCCTTACATAGACTTTGATTCGGTCTCAGGTTCCCTAGGTTACTTGATAGAGAGACGGGCTATTTTCTCCATAAATTGCAACGATCTTTGACAGACAGCCTTTGGATATTACCTTCTTTTATAAGAAACTTTACAGCGGTTTGATATTCCAGTCTAGAATCCCGCATTTTATTACGAAGAAAAATTTACTGCACGGGTGACAGTTGCAGAAGAGGTGTGAAGTTTGTAACTTAGGTTAGCTAGATAAATTATCCGAATTGCCCTCATAAGAATGAACTTCGTTGTTTTGAGAACTTTTTAAAACAATTCAATATTTTTACATATTTGTCTGTCGTCTGTAGTCTGTCTGTGTCGATTTTTATTACACAGATAATCTCTGAAACCACTGTACTGTTTGTTGTCGAATTTTTAATTGGTCTGATCATTGGTAACAACAATTTGATAACGTCACCTCAAAATTTCGCGTGGTAAATGCTACTTAAATTTCATAAAATAACATACTTTTATAAAAATATAAGGACCATATTACACCTATTACTAATTTTAGTGAATATATTATGTGTATTCGGTCAGAAAAATTGACTTTCTAAAATTATCAATGATCTCTTCTATTCTTTCCATGGCGTAAGCTCCGCAAGAACGCCAAGATTTGCCATAAAATAATTTTTTGCACACCAACCAATGCATTTACCGTAATGCAGTGGTGCGTCATCTTCGCTTTTAGTAATCAAACCATATGCAGATTAAAAACAACATTCTCTTATCCAAACCTCTCGCAAATATCAAAAACTGAACCAAGGTCAGCAGATTCCACCTCACGTGACCTCTGCTACCATTTCTCCGAAAATTTACACCACATTCGTCAGCCTTGTTTTTCTAATTTATCGTGTCCACATCTCGTAACCTTTTACCCTCTACTCCAAATAACAATCTGACACTGAATATTAGACAAAGGTCGCGAGTTACGTCTCAAGGCAAATTAACCTTAAAAGTATGCACTTTTTTCCGATTTCGCAATGCTCTAATCTAGACAGTGAAGTAATAGCGATAGAATTTAGCCAATAAAACAGAAAAAAACGAAATTAAGTGACTGCAATCGCCGGTCAAAGATGTCATCAGACCTCTAATGGAAAATTCTTGTTCTTATTCGGATGGCGTTTGCTCTCGACAAACGTACCAGTAATAATGATGATGCGTATGGAGTAATGCATATAAATTTCTACGGTTGTTATTAGGAAGAGGGCAATTGCACAGTACAAGTCGTGTAATGGTGATTGTTTATGATAGAATCGTAAGTAGCTTCTGCTTGTCCAAGTGGCCAGGGAGACATGCTAGACTTTTGAAGTGGTCTGGTACTCGATGGACCCGTGGGACTTTCGTACGATAACGATCAGCATTTTAATAGAATGCTCACGAGAAATGAGTAACTTGATCGGGCATTGTTCTTGGTTTTCATTGATAATGGCGACATTTTTTCGAGATCGAGATTGTTGTTGTTTTCCGTAGATAAGAAATAATGGAAATAATAACACGGTAAGGTCAGTTCCAGTTCCTACGTTTCACGGAATCATTAACAAATAGTACGCGAGGATGTGGTAAAGTCTATTTATAGCGTTATGATGCATCGTAAACCTAAAGTTTATGACAGTCTGTCGCTGTGTTTACATATTTTTGAAATTTGCATGAATATTAATTATTTAATTGTCTCTAGAATAAACTGTAGTACACATTAGCTAAAAAAAAAATTGAAGATTAAAAGGTGGACAGTTTATCGTCGGAAGCGTATGTGTGTTTCTGTTTACATATTTTATTTACAAGTTTACTGTTATGATGCAAGGAATTTTAAAAATGCATTTGGAATTTGGTTTGTTTAATTTTAAAGTCGTTTGTCTTCTGTGTCGTTTTAAGGTCTCGCAAAAGATAACGTATCATATAAATTTAAATGGTACAGAATTTTTGTTAAAATATGTAAATGCGATATGGAAATGTTCGTTTCATTTTTTTCAACCAACTTTATATATAAAGGTACTATTTTAATGTTGTTTTCTTTTAGATCGAATATCTAATTGATACGTTTATTGAGTTAATTAATTTCTTATCAGTAGTAACCTTGAAATAAATTACCTCGATATGACAGAGTGTAGACACCAAGTATGTTAAAATAACCAGAAAAGTAAGGCCCCAAAACTCCCCATTCAATTATACTAAAATATTAGACTGTATATATTTTAGCACCCTATAAATATGATTTGATGCCCTATAAATTTTTTGTTTGCCTGCTACATCCAACTTTTATTAAATGACACCCTATACTTTAATCACATATACTCCGCCACTGCCTTGCATTCGAACACGGGTTATGTTACGAAAACGTCAACTTGTTTATATTTTTGGTCTGGCGCACCGCTGATAGAAAACCGACACTTGATTAACAGTTGCTCCAAAAATATGAATCCCATTTGAAAATTTTGCGATCAACATTTCAGCACGGGCACATATGTCAATTCCGACACGTGTATTGTAATACAAAAAAAAAAAAAAAATAAAAAATAAAAACTGTGTGCACCGTTCTTGATTTGATTAATAAAAATTGGAAAATGGCTACACAGGTCTATGAATCAGGCTTACATAGCTTCGTATTATGTGACTGAAGAAAAAGAAGATTTAAACAAATAAAATTACGATAACAAATAAAAACAAGGCGGATTCATGAAGCGCAAGTACAGAGTGTAGCATTTTATAGAATTGAAATGGAGTTTACTAAGCAAAATTTGTAGGCGTGATTACAGCGTGGGTAGGCATGAGCAAACAAATTTTGGTTAGCGTTTTACCACCTACATGATATTCCTAACATCTAAAATGGGAAACAGTTAGACAGACAGACGTACGGAAACGGGAGACGTATTTTTTAGTATTCTTGGGGTCGTCATTTACTTACTTTCTTTCTTTTTCTCTCTCTTTCTTTTTTTCTTTCTTTCGTTCTTTCTTTATTTCCCTTTTTCCTTCTTTCCTTCTTCCTTAATAAAATAAAAGAAAACACTTAACCGCGTAAGCTAAGCAAGTATTGTAATCTGGTCCATCGGTCGACATCGCACCAAATCGGATGTTGTCAAATTTTATATGTGTACAATGTGATGACGTCACATCAAAATTGTATATAGTAAGTGGATTTTAAGTTGTATAAAAATAACATAGACTTACACATGTACTTTATGAAATCGTATTGAATTTTTACCTGAAATATCCAGAATTTTGGTAAAAAAATCAAAACCGTGTATCAACATTTCGCAATTTAATTTTGAATTTGCTAAACCTAATGCTTTGAAATCTTACAAACGTTTTAAAGTTATCGTAGGCATGGTAAATTTTTAATGAAAATATATTTGTTTGTACCCCCTCCAAAAATTGATGCCGTCATCTCAAAATTTTATCGAATTTGTGCAAAATATACCTCTTTCTTTTCTGTTAAGCACTTTCTATGTTTAAACTAATCATTTTGTAACAACCATACCAAAATTGAAAGAAAGAAAGAGAGAAGTGAAAGAAGTCTGTACGTGCGACTTATCACTGGATTCATATTTTTTCCACTTCCTTATACAAGTGACTCAAAAAATTCTATGAATGAATATCCATTGCACATCTTGAAAATCTCGGCCAAACACTTGTCGTGTATGAAAATGCTCAACCTTGATTAGAGTTCGAACAAAGTTGTGCACACCGTGGAATTAAAACTGCTTCGCCGCTCTCTATATCACAACAAAGAATGAAAATATCATACAGCGTGATCAACAATTGCTGTTTCAGTTGGTATCGATAAATTTTGCTTGAAATTGGTAGAGCCTATTATCAAAATTGACATGAATGACTTCGATTAAAATTTCTTATTGATTAATTTCAAAAGTTGATGCTGGTATAACCGAACTTTCTTGAACGCTTGAAAGTGTACTCGTATATAAAAGAATGTAAACGTTTGCCAATTTACTAAGTAAAGAATATTTAAAAAATTGGTCGAAAGTTATTTAGACAGAACTTCCCTCGCTCCTGAAGTACATACAATGAAACTATCCAGGATTTTTGAGTTGAGTTTTCTCTTTATACAATTTTGTTATGCCGTCATCAACGTTTTTGCAAGGACACGTGTATCAACTTGGATTTGTGCAGTGTAATACTAGAAATAACAGTATTGTGTTCCCAAAATTTTCTGGAAAAAATGGAGTGAGCCGTTCCTGATTTAATCAATAAAATAAATTGTCTCATTCATTAATTTGTTTTGAGTCACCTGTTTAACCAAATCTGAAAAATATGAATGGAATGATAAATCAGAAGTAAAGATTCATTATATTTTGCACATTTTGGGTAGAATTTATTCGGCAAAATTTTGAGATAATGTGATCAATTTTTTGGGGGGAATAAACAAATAGATTTTGATGAACAATTTACCATGCTTACATTAATTTTAAAACGTCTGCCAGATTTCAAAGTATTCAGTTTTGCAATTTTTTTTGCATTCAATAAAATAAATTGACTGATTCATTAATTTTTTTGAGTCATCATCTATAAACAAATCTAAAAAATGAGATTCTTAATTTGATCAGTAAAAAATTGGTCGCTGTAAAGGAAAAACCATAGGCATAAATAACACCCCTTGTCCATCAGCAGTAGGTAATAACAATCTGAAGCTCAAGTGTTTATATATGTTTATACATCGAAAGAATGTCACGTAGAAATTAGTTTGATTTGAATGAGTTTGTCTGTTCTGAATATTATAATTTTTATTTTAGCATTATTATATAAAGACGTGGATATTCTCACATTTTCGAGAAAATGGGATGACTCGTTCGTAGTTTGACCAATAACAAATTTGTGAAGACGTCATCAACATGAATAATTCTAGTCAGAGCACAAAAGAAAAGTAGTCACAGCGTTGTACCAATGCAAGAAAAAAAAAGGACAGGGCCAAGTTCGGCATCGAACCCACAATTGTAGTACCGCAGATCGCCGTTCTCTCCGATACACCCACTGCGCCACGGAGACATTCAAACCGTGTCGGAAATAAAACGTTATTATACCTTGCAAATGTTTTTGCGAAAATTTTAACGTTTAAACTGAAAGTGGATTCGTACACTACAAGTATATGAGTATATTTTTGTGTAACTTTCAAATCATTTTAGACTACCATTCATTGCAATGACGTCATCAAATTGTTGGTGGGGATGATTAGCCAAATTTTGGTTAGCATTTAACCATCTACATATTTCTAATATATAATAAAAAATTTGACAACAATCAGTCTAGCAGTTTCGGAGATTAAAAATGTATACAGATAGACAGACAGACAGGCAGACAGACAGACAGACAGATGGAAACTGGAGACTACTTTTTTCGTACTGTAGGGGTCATGAAACGTAGAGAAAAGTTGCCGTTTGTCCGATGGACTCGATTACAATACTTCTTTAGCTTACGCTCGGGAAGTAAAAAAACTCTGAAAATATATTGAACTAGAATGTTAGGTATCAATGTTAATTTTTTTTAAATATCATCATTAACATCAAGGGTAAGGGTGATACATTAGAAACTAAAGATATATGTATAAGAAAGATATATTGTTCAGTTTTTTGAAAGAATGAGAAGATAAATTTTGCATAACGTTTTAGCGTCGTTACGCTCATTGATTCACCCTGTATATTTACATGCAGTTTATTTTGTATGATATTAAACGTATAAAATCAACTTAAAAACCTAAAATTGGATTTAGATAGGTACTCAGTTAAGTACTTATAATAGGTACCAAACCCTAATCATAAAAGGGTGTAGTTGTAGGATTTATGTGGCTACTATCCTATCAAACTAAAAAAGAGAAAATATTCCCGAGTCCCGACTGCAGTGGCTGCAGCACAAACACTCGACATCAAACGCCACAGACCAATAAAATATCGTTACGTGTCAGGAGGCGTTTAACATTTATAGAAATCTTCTCTCCAACTGGTTATTTCAAAGTAGTGTTCAGCAATTACGTGGCGGTTTCAGCTGCAACACTACGGCACCTCAACTTTTATTAAATAATAAGTGTGCTGATACGCTGAAACTTGAACTTCTTTAAAAGTGAGCAATGCACAAATTTTTTCATGAATAAAATAATTTTGTACTTTAGTCTTAAATTGGCAAAAATGTACATCTTTCAAAGTCAATGAACACTATATTGAAACACTATGTAAAATAAAATAGCAGTTAGGCTTTTCCTTCTTTGCTGCAGACCGTTATTTTACTATTGATTCTTATGGAGACCTGGCTGGCGTCATTGCTTACCCATTTCGGCGCAACAACAGCCTTAATGTAGGAGAATTGAACGCTCTGGCAACGGAAACATGGTGATTGTAGAGATTATAAATAAAATACATTATTTTTCTGAGTTAGAGACACTGCTGGAGCTCTGAACATCATTACTAAAAAACCGTCACTGTTTGTTCTACAGTAATAGTTTTTTAATTATTTAATCGCTCAGTTGAAGCAACGTTGTGTATGATTTAATTAAATCGTTATTTCTCCTATTTCAATTAGTGACTTCTTCGTATTTACGTTTGTTTCGCCTTCGTAATTGTCCTTCATTGTTTAATAGTTTCAGACGCATTTCATTAAAATGCTGATTATAAACTGCTGAAACTTTCTCGCAATTAGGATCATAGCTATACAATTGGCATGAGACATGACGTCGGTTATTGCTTAATTTTGAAACTACCAGTGTAATCTATCTAGAGATATGTCAGTAACGTACCCACTAACATGAATGAAGTCTTAGGTGCACAAGAAGTATAAATATTTGTGAAGCAAATTTGCTTAAATAAACGTTGGTTTTTATCTGATTCTAACCCCACATGTTAATAAAACGTCGAAAACGAAACAGAGAACGAGGAAAAGAGGGTCTTCGTAAAGCGGAAGTATGATGTGCGAGTGGTCACCGCGAAAACATACAATATTTAGATTTTCGTAACTGACGCGATTCCAGCCGTTTGTAGCCGTTGCAAACAGTGTTTGTGTTTTCTTTAACATCTACATTATCATAGTACGGTGAAAGTTGTTTTACATTTGCTTTACTTGTATCTAATCGGTTCAACATGGCTTCCCAAATTGTTTGTGGTGCCGAGTATAGAAAGAACATGTGTATATTTTTTTCTGAAAAAAAAAAATTAAACCTAATTAGAATTAATTAAGTACGTTTAAATTTTACATCTCTTAAAAAAAAGGTTACAATGTGTCGGCAAACATTCACTTTGAATGAAACTATTTTAAACTCGACGGAATTAACAATAAAATCGTAATAATATACTTGTTTTTAAATTTTGTTGCATTTGATAATGTTATCTTTATAATTTAGTAGGTAATGTAGTTTAACAAATGTTTTAAGCTAGAGGCAGAATTTTGGGAAAACGGTACTGAAATAATAATTCATTGTTTAATTTAATTTGCATATGTTAAGAATTTTACTGCTTTGATGAAACAATATTTAACGGTGAATCAAACTGTTGTTTTTGAGATGTTTTTAGTTAATGATGGTTGATGTAAATTTATAACATTTTTTATGTTTCCGAACATTAATTTAAATTTATGGAATCGTTTCATGGTTTTTATTAAGGTGTGCCGTCATCCTGACTTCTGAAAAGACAAAAACACAATCTTCAGCAATACATATTTGTGTTGTGTTGGATTTATCCAAAATAGATATTAAGTATCAAAAATTTAATGGCTTTTTAAGGAATCATAATAGATACATTATTCAATCACTAACTGCAAAAGTATAAAAATTAATTAATTATAAATATTGTAAATACAAATTTACCTTAGGTCTTTTGACAAAACTAACCCTACTAGTGTGACCTGTGTAAATGTAACTTTCGGTATTGTTTTATTTTTTTTTTTTTAATACTTGAAGCACAATAATCTTATTTCGTTAGATTCAAGCAGAATTTTTCTATTATCAGAAGTAGTAATCCACTTAAACCCAATTTTTCTTAAAATTTTTATTGCCTGAGCGTAAGCTAAGGAAGTATTGTAATCGAATCGAATAAACCACTAGCAACTTTTATGTTTTCTCGACATTTCATGACGCCTAGAGTACGAAAAAATAGGTTTCCCGTTTCCGTCTGCCTGTCTGCCGTGTGTCCGAATATTTATTAGACAGATAACCTCCGCAACTACTGGACCGATTGCTGTCAAATTTTATACATACCTATTGGAAATATCATGTAGGTAAAACGCTAATCAATATTTGGGTAAACCTCCCCACCAACAATGGGATGACGTCATCTCCAAAATTTGCAATAGTAAATATTATTTTAATTTTATCAAAATTAAATAATCAAAATAAAATAATCCTTTACATATGGTTAATGAATCCGTGTTCAGTTTTTACCTTAGATATCCAGATTTTTGAAAAAAAATCAAAACTGTATAACATGCTTCATATTTAACTTTGAAACTGCAAAACCGAATGCGCTGAAATTTTGTAACGTTTAAAAATTATTGTAAACTTGGTAAATCGTTAATCAAAATTTATTCGTTTTTCGATTTTAGAATTACTTATGCGGGTGAAAAAAAATTAATAAATGAAGCAATTTATTGTGTTGATTGAAATCAAGAGTACTCAGTTCATTTTCCAGAAAATGTGAGAATTCAGTACTATTGTTATTAATTATACACTGCAATTATCAAAATTGATATAGGTGTTCTGGCAAAAAAGTTAATGACTTCATCGCAAAATTTTGTAATGGAAAACCCCACTTAAGCCCAGTCGCTATGGAATTTTCGATATATTTTCAAAATTTAATATATCCATTATTAACACACGTATGGTTGTGAAATTTTAAATATAAGCTATTCCATAACTTTCTTTAAACAACGTAAAGGCAGTTTTGTTAAAAACAGTTTGCGATAATTTTTTTTTAATTTTTGTTAAATTTTTGCTTAACGAATTTTTAAAAATCAGTATCTCAATTATTTAAAGAAATTTTGAAACACGGTTTTCAACACTATTTTCAGCTTGTAAAACTCCAGAAATTCTATCAGTAGTATCGTCGTATACATGATGCGAAAATTTCAACAAAATTTAAAAAATATAATAAACTGTCTAAACAAAACTGTGTAGTGAAAGTTGTGGACAAGTTACATTCAAAATTTTATAAAAATAAGTGTGTTAAGAGTAGAGACATTACATTCGGAAATTATGTTGACAATGCCATAAGAGCCAAACGTAGTGATTCCTCTTAAAACAAACGCGTAGCACACTTCTTTACCTTTACTTTACCATTAATGCACATATTTTTATTTTCACTTTATAAGGGTTATGAAAAAAAAATAAAAATTCGCAAAATCAAATCTTATAATTTTTCAAAAAATCGGTATTCATTTAGCTTGGACCAATTTTTTGTTTTTCTCATTTTCTTAATTTTTTCAAATTTTCGTTTCTTCAATTTTTCTGTTTCTCAGTTTCTCGATTTTTAATTTTTAACTTTTTATTTTTATTTTCCCCATTTTTAAATTTCATTTTCTCTATTTTATATCACTATTTTTCGTTCAATGTTACTTTCTATTTTATAATTTTTCGTGTATTCAATTTTTCAAATTTTCAATCTTTGATTTTTCCTTTGCTCGATTTTCCAGTTTTCAAATTTTGCAATTTTTGGATTTCTCAATTATCTAATTTTTCGATTTCTTTAATTTTCGATATTTTGATTTTACAATGTTTTCTTTTTTCGATTTTTAATATTTTTTTAAGTTTTAGTTTCTTCAATTGATTTTCCATTTTTAGTGTGTTTAAAGTTTTCATTTTTCTACTTTTGAAAAAATCGGAAAGTTAAAAATCAAAAAACTAAAAAATCGAAAAACTAGAAAAACGAGAAACTGCGGAATCGAAAAGTGGAAAATCGAAAATTTGCAAATGAAAGAATTGAAAGAAACGAAAAATTGAAATATTGAAAAAGTCAAATTTGAGAAACTTGATATCAAAAAAAAAATTAATCGAAAACGGATAACAAATATTGAAAAAAATAAATGAATGAAATTATAGAATCGTAAATTGAAGTCGAAAAAACTGTAAAATTGCAAGATGAAAATTAAATATGGAGAAATTCAAAAATTAAAAATGGAAAAATTGAAGATAAATGAATAAATGAAAAAATTTAAAAAAAAAAATGAAAATTGAAAAATTAAAATCGTAAAATTAAGAAATTGAAAAATATTTTAAATTATAATTAATTATTAATATTAAAATGAAAAATTATGCAATAGAAAATTGAAAAAAAAACAAAACAAAAAAATCGGAAGATAAAAATTTAAAAAAAAAAGAAAAAAGAAACAAATCAAAATTGAAAAAAAAAATCGAGAAGCAAAAATTTAAAATTGAAAAACGAAAAATGAAAAAATTAAAATTGAAAATAGAAAATAAAAACGAAAAATTGAAAAAATCAAGAAACAAAAGAAAATTAAAACAAATTGAAAATGAAAAAACTCGGAAAATTGAAAAAAAAAAGCTGCAAATTGAAAAATTGAAAATCAAAACTGGAAACAAAAATGATAAAAAAACAGAAATCGAAAATTAACATAAAGATAAAACAGAATGAATGCAATAAAAAAAAATTTAAAATCGAGAAACAAAATTTTAAATTGAAAACGAAAAATTAAAAAATCTAAATTGAAAATAGAAAACTAAAAACCGAAAATTTTAAAATAAAGTAAATAAAAACCGAAACGAGAAATTAAAAAATTAATTGAAAACTCGTGAAATTGTATAAATCAAAAAATTGCAAAATCTGAAATTGGAACAGTAAAAAATTTAAAAATGAAAACTCGAAGTTACATATTGTAAATTAAAGGAAAGAAAAAATTGAAAACTACAAGTCGAAAATTGAAAATTTAAAATTGGAAAAACAAAAATGATAAAATCGGAACTTTATAACAATAAAGATAATAAAAAACCAAAAAGAAAAATTGCAAATCGAAAATGTGAAGAAATGAAAAATTATGAATCGAAAATTGGAAAATTAAAAATGGAAAAATTGGAAAATCGAATAAATGAAAAAGTTTTAAAATCCAATAACATAATAGAAAATTGGAAAAATTCAAAATCGTAAAATTGAAGAAGTGAAAAATTAGTAAAATTATAATTATTATTATACATTTAAAATGCAAAATTGCAAACCAGAAATTGAAGAAACAAAAAATTGAAAAATCGAGAAGCAAAAATTTTATATTAAAAAAAAACGAAAAATTAAAAAATCTAAAATTGAAAAATAGAAAAAATAAAAACTGAAAAATTGAAAAATATCGCACTGAAAAAAAGACAAATTATAAAATCGAAACATTGAAAAACCGAAAAATTGAAAACTCGGAGAGTTACATATCGTAAAATTAAAGAGAAAAAAATGAAAACTGCAAATCGAAAAATTGGAAAAACAAAAAATGATAAAATCGGAACATTGAAAAATCGGAAAATTATAACAATAAAGAAATAAGAAACCCAACAGAAAAATTGCAAATCAGAAATTGAAGATACAAAAAATTGAAAAATCGAGAAAGAAAAATTTTAAATTGAAAAACGAAAAATTAAAAAATCTAAAATTGAAAAATAGAAAACTTAAAACCGAAAAATTGAAAAAATAAAGTATATAAAAAACCGAAACGAGAAATTAAAAAATTAATTGAAATTGTGAATCAAAAAATTGCAAAATCTGAAAATTGGAACAGTGATAAATTTAAACATGAAAACTCGAAGAGTTACATATCGTAAAATTAAAGGAAAGAAAAAATTGAGAAACTACAAGTCGAAAAATTGAAAAAGCCAAAATTGGAAAAACAAAAAATAATAAAATCAGAACATTATAACAATGAAGAAAATAAAAAACCAAAAAGAAAAATTGCAAATCGGAAATGTGAAGAAATGAAAAGTTAAGAATCGAAAATTGGAAAATTATAAACTGAAGAAACAAAAACTAATGAACAATGAAAAATTGAAGAGTTCAAGGCAAAAAAGCTGTTTAACTGTTTAACTTAAGGTCATAAGAAAATAAAAATCGCAAAAAATTGTTCAAAGAAGCGGGATTTGTTGGGCGCGGGAAGTTCTGTCGAAATTTTTTAATTTCTGATTTAACTGTTCTACTGTGAAGATCACATGTAGTCATACGCGTTATAAACTATTGGCCGAACTTGAGGATGTGTCACTTCCTTGTTACCAATGTATGACATTTTTTCGGAACTGACGAACATCTTTGAAAAAATATGAAAATATCTCCGCACGCTTAAAATGCGTCACAGTTATTTATCCTCACAACGTCAACCCGGTTAGTGTAGATCAAGAACACTCGTCATAATTGCAGTTCTGATAGCGGAAATAACTTCGTTTCACCAGTAATCGGAAGAGTTTAGAGTACGGTTTCCAGTAACAAAGCGAAGATGATAGCAGCTATTAAAATAAAACCTTGTTTGGAGACAGTCTGCAAACTTAAATTTAAATTAAAAATACCTCGTCAGAATGTGTCGACTCCAGATCACGTTTCCGACGCAAATAAAATCATGATGGACATCAGATCCTTTTTTTGTGTCTTTTCCTTTTGTTTAAATCACCAACTGGTGTTAAGAGTGGGGGAATGACACTACTCATGGACACCAAGAGCAACTTGACACAATTAAATTAACAATGATATAATGGTAGAAATACCCTAGGTAAAATTTTTTCTCTTCCTATCTTATGCACTTTGTGTGAGAAAAAAATCAAATTTTGAGTATGTCGTAGAAATTTTGTCAAATTTTGAAATTTGTCATCAGAATTTTTTGTCAAACAGAATCTTTGATTTATTGAACGTTTTACTACTCTGTTTAATTCTGACGCCTTTTTCTGGATGAAACATGGATATTTAGTAAAGGTAGTACATATATGTAAAAAAATATGGCAAGCACACTACAAAAACGTCACAGTCTAAGTATTTTCAACAGTGATATTTCCACAACTTTAATCCATAGCGATCCCGTTACTCTCACTTCGCCTTGTTACCTTACTTTAAAGGCGTTTCTGGCATCCAGGTAAACAAAACATCAATTGGCTTTGTTCGCAGGCAAGTTCAAGCGTCACGGATTGCAACGCAACATTGTCTGAACAATAATGGCACGCGAGCGTTCCAAGTCAAGGAGCTTCGTAATTATCATTACTATGCAAAGTTCATTGGATGATTATTATTTTTTGTTGAACGAAGAGTCTAGCCGGCGGCACTGACGTCCTTTAGTTTAATAAACAAGGCATGTTTTAAACGCATTTTTCATAATTTAATTATTATTCCTCAAGTTCCACCAGCTGCCGCTCGCCGGTTTCCGACATGGTGTTGAGAGTAGGCGACAACAAAACGAGCGGCACGAAAAAATTCTTGTAATTGTTTCAACTTGGCGATGTTGCACATTATTGCTTTAAATTAAAATGGAAATTAGGGTTTGTGAGTTGCGACGCTGGAGGCAGCAAGATGCAAGGAGGAATGCAGCTGACGTACGAATCAGAATTTCTAATTCTGGCATTGGTGAATTCCTGATGATCACTTCATGGTTTTTAATTCTGTAAATCGGGGATTTTTGCATATTAAAGGCGATGATGTTGTCTAATCTGGACTAATTAAGTGGATGTTAAATAGTTTTACTTCCTGAACGTAAGCTAAGGAAGTATTGTTATCGAGTCTATTAAACGAATCTCTAGTTTTATGTTTTCTCGACGTTGTGTGACTCCTAGAATAGGAGATAATAGGATCTCCGTTCCCGTCTGTGTGTCTGTCGTCTGTCCGATTTTTTTTTTATGTTGTCAAATTTTATATGTGTGTGTTGGTAATATTGTGTAGATAGTAAAACGCTAATCAAAATTTGGATAAACATCCCCACTAACAATAGGATGACATCACCTCCAAAATGTACATTAGTAAATACTATATATTTCAATTTTATAAAATAAGACATCACATGGGATTTTTTTTTTTCGATTTGATGTCACAAGGCGTCATTTCTTTGGATTTTTCAAAATTTCTTTCGATTTTATAATTTCCCGTTTATTCAGTTTTGCAGTATACGATTTTTCGATTTCTTTAATTTTCTATAAATTGCGGTTTTACGATACATATTTCGTTTTTTCGATTTTGCATTTTTTCGATTTTTAAATCTCTCAGTTTGCAATCTTTCGATTTTTCAGTTTTTTGTTTTTGATTTTTGAATTGTACAATTTTTTTGATTAACAAAGTTGAAAAATCAAAAAATTAAAAAATCGGAAAAAATTGAAAAACCGAAAAACTGAAAAAAATGAGAAATTGCAAAATCGAAAAAGCGGAAATTCGAAAAATTACAAATCAAAGAACTAAAAAACGAGAAATTGAAACACTGAAAAATTAAAAATCGAGCAGCTTAAAATCGAAAAATTGTGAAGAAGAAAAAACAAATTGAATCGAGTTATTGGAAAACCCAAAAATTGTAAAATCGAAAAATTATAGAATTGTCAAAATTGTGAAGTCGAAAAACTGTAATATTTAAAGATCCAAAAATTGAAAAATTAAAAAATCGAATAAATGAAAAAGTTTTAAAATCCAATAATTGAAAAATGAAAAAATTCCAAGATCATGAAACTTTAAAGGTGCACAATTTTTTAAATTGTAATTATTATTACATAGTTAAAAGGACTGCGTGCTAGAAAAATTGGAAATAAAAAATTGGAAAATCGAGGACCTGAAAATTCTAAAATAAAAAAACCAAAAGTTAAAAACTCTAAAAGTTGAAAAATCGAAAAACTGAAGAAATTAAAAATTAAAAAATTGGTCTAAGGAGTTTAGACAGTACTTCCCTCGCTGTCGGAAACGTGGCGACTGCATACCTATCATGTTTTTTTCGCAGTAGATTTCAAAGCAATCGGTTTTCCTGAGTAAATCAATAAAATAAATTTACGCATTCATTAATTTTTTTGGGTCACCCTGTATATGCAAATCCAAAAAATATGAATGGGATGATAAATTACAAGTATAGACTCATCATATTTTATACATTTTAGATAGGAAATATTCGGCAAAATTTTGAGTTGACGTCATCAATTTTTTGGAGGGGATAAGTAAATATATTTTCATTAAAAACTTATCATGACTTTTCTAACCTTAAAACATCTGCAAGATTTCAAAGCATTCGGTTTTCCAGATTCAAAATTAAATTGCAAAATGTTGTTTCATAATTTTTATTTTTTTTCCAAAAATCTGGACGATTCGGGTAAAAACTCAACTCGGAGTCATAAACTACATGTATAGGACTATGCTATTTTATACAATTTAAACCCCTGTACTATGTACTATTTTGAAGTGACGTCATCGCATTAGTACTGGGGATGATTAGACAAATTTTGGTTAGCGTTTTACCATCTACATGATATTCCTAATATAAGTACAAAATTTCACAACAATCGGTTGAGTACTTTCGGAGATTATCTGTATTATTAGACAGATAATCTCAGGACAGGCGGACAGACAGACGGAAACGAGAGACCTATTTTTTCGTCCTCTTGGGGTCATGAAAGGTTGAGAAAACGTAAAAGTAGAGAGTCGGCCGACGGACTCGATTACAATACTTCCTTTGCTTACACTCGGGAAGTAAAAATCGAAAAATTCGAAAATGAAACTGCATGTCGAAAAATTGCAAAATCTAAAAATTGAAATATCCAGAAGTTTGAAAAACTGAAAAATTTAACAAGGAAAACTGGGAGGGACACAAATCGTAAAATTGAAGAAACAAAAAAAATTTGAAAAATTGCAAATCGAAAAATTGATGAAAAGAAAAATGAAATAATTGACATTAAAAAACTAAAAATTATAAATCTGACGCATTGAAAACTCTTAAATTTGTAGTAAAAATGAAGAAAATAGACAGCTGAAAGAAAGTTTGAATAATTGACAAATTAAAGAATCGATAAATTGAAAAATAAAAAAACTCGAGGAATTTTAAATCAAGAAACCCCAAAATCTAAAAAACTGAAAAACTCAAAAGATGGGAAATTGAAAAACTAAAAAATGTATGCATGAAAGCTCGATAAATTCTCAAAAATTGAAGAATTGAAAAATTCAAATTAAAAAAGCGTTGTTTTGCACTGGTTTTAACTTTGGAGTAAGGAACAAATTTCGCAATTTTTTTTTATAATTTTTCAAAAAGCGGGATTTGTGGGACGAGGAAAGTTCTGTCGAAATGACTTTCGGTCATTTTTTTTGTTTAATTTGCGTAATTAGACAATAAAATGGTGAAAAAAAAACAATCTCCAGCTCCCTTATTTCTGTAAAGTATATTCTGGATATAAAGATTTTTCTTGAAGGAAAGCAAAAACAGAGGATTTAGTAATTTTTTTTATTGTTGTCGTTATTTTTAGTTGTTGAAACTTGAATCATACTGTTGTAGTATATTGTCAGTTATCATATGTTTTGTTGGAAGAGTTGGCAATTTTCATAATTTTTTAAGGACAACCACCAGTTGAATGAGGAAATATTCGATGTCAATTTTTTAAAATGAAACATTATAAGTCACAATATTCCCTTAGATTATAGAATTATGAAATTAACCATCTGATGAGTGAGGATCAAAGATGGTTATACAGGAAACACTCCACGTAAATATTTTAGACCGAACTTCCCTCGTCTCTGAAGTACAAGCGAAGAACTACAGATTCTTCGAAAAATTATAAAATTAAATTTTGCGATTTTTTGATAACCCGTACAAGTTAAAAGTAAAAGAACGTGTGGAATGTTAAAATACAAGTAAAGAAAAATGCTATGCGTATGTTTCTAATGAGTTTTCCCATAACAAAATTTTATGATTAACATTTTAACAAGTAAATTAATAAATAAACAATTAAATTAATTAAAAAAGTAAACAATACATCAATTTGAATAGGTGCAGTGTAACACTAATAATAACAGTACTCTGTAATGTGAATGCATTGTTGAACTACACGTATCAAGTCATAATATTTTGCATATGTCAGATACGATTTATTAGGCAAAATTTTGATTAAATAATTATTTACAAAGCTTATGATGACTTTAAAACGTTTTGCTAGATTTCAAAACTTGGACTGTTTCAAAGATTATCTGTCTAATAAAAATTGACACAGATGACAGGCGGTAGACAGAAACAGACAGACCGACAGACGTAAACGGGAAATCTAATTTTTCGTACTCTATAGCGCCCATGAAACGTCGAGGAAGCATAAAAGGAAGCAGTCGTCCGATGTACCCTATTACAATACCTTCTTAGCTTAAAAAGTGAGAAAATATATTTTAGGTGCATTGGGTAAGAAAAAGCATGAAAGTTTAGGATGCTGTAACTGAGTGATCGCATAATCAAAATGTTCGGAAAATTCCAACACAAATAAGCGACAATTGTGGATGAGGTCAAAGTATGACATCGATATTTGTTGTTTTGTGTTTTCTCTATCGGTTTTTGTAAATTATGTGTTAACTTGTTTTTCTTATCAACATAGAATATTGTATCCTGTACATATATACAACCTGATATTATTATTATTATTATTACAGAATATCTAAAATTACTCTTGAAGAAAACTCTAATTTTGAAGAAAATGGTATGTTTGCACACTACAATATAAATTAAAAAATAATAAAAAAAGAAGGTGGATTCATAAACCACAAATAGAGGAGTTTATTATTTTAAAAAATTTGAATAGTATGTACAAAATTTTGATATGACAACGTCACGATGATCATGCAAATTTAGTAGCATGAGAGACCGAGTCTTTTGAAGTATTATTTCATTCTACATATTATACCAAAGAAAAAAATCGTGAATTTCAAAAAAGAAAATTAAAAAAACAATGATAATTTTTTATTCTTCATTATTTCATAAATGTTTGTTTCTTTTTCGCATGTTTTTTTGTTAACTTTGGTATCACTTGTAACGAGGGGCCACTAGTTCAAGGTCACAGCGCATCACTATGACGCCATTTGATTCATACGTTTTAAATTTAAAAATTGTATTTCCAGAGGTTCCAAAGCTATAGAGTGCGGGAGATTACTATAAATACCCCTGGATATTAATTATTTTACTATAGATATTTGCTAAAAATTAAATTTGGTAGCAAGCTGAATATTAGGTATATAAAAACATAGTAAAATATAAAATGTAAAATGTGTGACGGTTATGGGTCCATGATACTAATTAATTTAGCCCCAAATGGGTCATATTTACGTTTTTTTTTTCAGGCGATGAAACCACACGCTTATTTTTTAACAACTAGAAACTAAAATTCTTTAGAATAATATTAAATTTCCATCTGGATCTGGTTAGTGGTTATGTATGCATGTAATAAATAACCAGTTCTTCAAAAAATGTTAAATAGTTTTAAATATTTCACACTTTTTATTACTGATTACCGTGTGCTTTTAGCGCCATTATATCTGACTGTTTATGTAATAATTGCCAAGGATGAATTATTGAAGTTGCCCACCGCAAGATGGGTATCTCCTACAACCTACGATAACATTCCATCTGTTTTCTTCAGCACGTCCAGTGCCTCAGTACTATTTCTCATACTTAGCACGACATTGTCAACTATCTGACCTAAAATTTTAATTCGTCTTCGTATCTCGCATCGCTAGACAAATATCTTCAGTAACGAGGAATTGTTCCAATTCTTAACCCATGAAGACATCACGCAATTAAACCAACGCTCATTGCTTATCCTGTCCCATCGGAAATTATTATAATCAAACCTAATTGTTAGGAAAATGATCCATAATTATATAACGAAGCCCATTACAGGTTAAAATTTACTGCTACCACATATCCTCTAAACAAGGGCGAATAATCGCCGCAATCAAGTTGACAATTAGGTGCTAAATATAGTAGCAGTAAATTGTGGGACCATGTTTTATGCACCAGAAAAATCCCAGCCTACTGCCATTTAATGACCACGTAAGGAAACCGCATATTTTAACCACTAGGCGGCTCCTGCATTGTATTGTTGTACTCCACATAAAATGGTAATTGGGTCTTTTTTCCGCGCGCGCTGACATTTCGATATGAGTAACGCTTCGGTTATCTTATTGTTATTTTCATTTTCGCAACCACGCATTCATTTCCGATAAGAAAAGTCACACGTTTCTGATAAATTCTATGATTATTTTTCCAGCTATGGAAGCGTTAGAAATGTGGATAAATACCAGAAAAATGTCTATCTAGTATCATCGTCCCCTAAAAATTACTACATATTATTTATTTATATCATTGCATCAGGTTATGGATCCAAGTTAAATTTAAAACAATCGTTTGGATCCACCTCGTTAAAAATCACCTATACCTATACTATTTTAAAATGACGCATTTCTAATAATACATTTGTTCATATTTTTCCAGCAATGGAAGCCTTGGAGACGTGCATAAATTACTGGGAAGACGCGTTAGCCTTGTACCGGTCGAGAGATGGTGGAGGAGCTTTGGCAGTGCTGGGACCGGAAGAGGCTAATTTCTGCAGGGACTTGCAACATCTCCTAGACGCCGCGATTGAATTGCAGGACAAATCGGAAATGTTGTTCTTAGATCAGAGGTCGGTTCTGTTCAGACCCGAGAGTGGCACACACCTTTCGGAAAATGGAATTGATGCGGATTTGTCGGGCGGAGAGAGCTTTGCTTCAGCCCAGGACGTTGTAAGTAGAAAATGGAAAATATTTACTTTGCACTCACTGTGATTTGTGTCATTGAACACTGGAGTGTCGTTGCTGTTCGAGGGCTGATTTTCAGTCTACGGTGTTGAGTTATTCTGGGCGTTATCGAATGTGGGGATTTTTTTTAAACTTGGGCTGAGTTACGTTTTCAGAATAAATAAGTACGAAATTCTTAGTCTATGTTTGATAAGTTTAGTTATTGGTTAAATAAATTTCAGTTAAGTAGAATTTTATCAAATTTTCATGATAATGTGTCGAAAATAAGGGGGTGCAGTTTAGGGTACTTCTTGATGACAAATTTTATTCAGTTTTTAAAAACACAGACATTTTTTTCTAAAGATAATGTTCACACATTTGATTATACTATTCTATTGGAAGGGAAAAAATAAATGTAAATCACAAATTAAATACAATTTTGCCTAAACTTTCATAAAATATGCATAAAATTGCGAAACTGCAAAATTTAATCATTAATTAATTAAAACATTATACCACGTGTTGTTTCATTTATTTGATACAAACAGTGTTGGGCAGTATCTAGATACATTTTTGAGTATCTAGTATCTGTATCTAGATACAAAATTAATGGCGCAGATACAGATACATTTTTTTATTTCACTTTTTTTCGGTAGTTATTAGTTGAGTTATAGTAGTAGTAATTTTTGATACTTCATGTTGATGATTTTGGTCACATAAACAAAAATAGAGATAAGAGGTCCACTAATAGTGTTCTGTCACGGAAATTTTCCATATTTTAAATACCATCATTTCCTACATTGTAGCCTTCAGTACTTATAGATCTTTAAATATTTAAACCTGAGGGGTAATAAATCTAAGCCATGATATAATGGTATTTTAAAAACCATAAACCACAATACACTATTCACTGCGTTTTACGCTTATCGGGGCAATGCATTTTATCTGTGTACCTGAGCAACCCGGGTCCGGTGGGCCCGCTGGTTATATTTGTGTTATTAAATAAGAGTAATTTTAATAGTAAAAGTATTTGTTTAAGGTATGTTATTATTTTTAGAAAATAATAATTGCGTGTTACATAAAGATTAATTTTTTCAATTAGCACAAATTAGTTCTGTAATCGACTAATCGAATGTTCAATACATACATTTCTCTCGCATAAATCGCATATTTGTTACTGTTTTATACCTTTATTTTTCAGACAAATGTAGCATTTTTTCCTGTTGCCACATGTGTCATTTCTTCACTTTTTCATTGTTCGACCTAACGCGAGGCGGGCTTGGCAGGTCCGTTTTGCCCTAGAATGTGCCGATTATGTTTAAGTGTAAATCTTGGGCAATAAAATTAATATTTTTGCAACCCTGGGTAGAATAATTTATCGTGATATATTCTCAGAAATCGTGAAACGAGATTAAAATAAAATGAGTTTCAACAAAAATCTGAAAATTTAAAGTTGCACTCTGGTGATTCCGACCTGCCAGGCAGCCTTTGATCCTACAAGGGGTTTAAATACCTTTCTAAGAAATTGTACTTATTTTGCCTTATTAAAGCAGCAATTCTTCCTAAAATGTATATACCTGCCGGACCGGGATAGACGATTACCGGACAAGATTTTTCAGTCTTGAATAACTATGCTACAGTAAAATGTTTATTTTTTAAATTTAATACCACAATCCCTTCTTCTGCACCTGTGGAACGGGTGTTTAGTAGCGGAAACCAAATTCTGACACCAAGAAGAAATAATTTAGGTGACAATGCGTTCGAAATGTTGTTAATTTAAAAAAATTCATTAAACAATACATAAAAAAATACATAAACATGTTTTCAGTTATTTTATTCGCCAAAGCTTCAGAAAGTATCTGTTTTCTTGTATCTGTATCTAGATACATTTCGAAAAAATCGAAAACAATCTGTATCTAGATACTTTTATCTTCCATATATCTATATCTGTATCAAGATACTTTTAAAAGTATCTGTCCCCAACACTGGATACAACCCCTGTAACTTTTTTGCTTTTAATGATAAATATATAGTTCTTTGAGCAAATTTGTATCATTTTAAAATATCACTTATAATGAATAAATGACATGAGTGTCAATTTTTTAAGGTACTATATTGTCATCAATAAATATGAATTTTATTGAATAATTTTTCGAGTATGATTTAGATTGATTGTTTTTGATTTTTTACAAAAATCAATCTTTCCATGTATGAAAAAATATACCTAGTGTTCCATAAAAAAAAGTTGGCGCTTCTACCGGAAGTGATAATCACCACATAGATCTTTTAAAATGATCCAATAACTACAGGTTTATCTTTAAGAATAAAAAAGTTACAGGGGTTGTGTCAAATAAAAGAGACATCCTGTATATAATCACGCAAAAACATATATTATCCAAAAAGTGGGTTTCTTTGAAGACAGTTCTATTTATTAAAGCCATCAAATGTATCAATCCAAAGACAATAAAAAATTACGACGCAAGTTATATTGAACTTCTATCTAGAAATATTCCAAAATTTTCAAATTTTGATCATTTTGTATATGCATGGAAACTCTTGTAAACTGAAATAATGATTTATGAAAGTAATATCAATATGAGAATTGATCATTTTTTAATATAATATTTAATTTTTAACTGTTAATAGCAAAACTAAATATTGTAATCTGCAGAAGAAAATCAAACACTTCTTTGTCTTGCTCATGGAAATGCAGACGTTGAGCGTGGATTTTCCCACTCAATTTGAATTCTCACTAAAAATCGAAGCCAACTAAACGAAAAAAACTTTCAATGCGATACTGACCGTATCTGATGCTATTAAAAACATCTACAACAATGAAATCCATAAAGTAGACTTTACTCCAGATTTGTATAAACTTTGCGTTCATGCAAATGCTGCATATGAAGTTAACTTAACAGAAGAAAGAAACAAGTGGAAGAAAACTATCAGAAAGAAAAACAACTAGAAGAAGAATTGAAAATTAAAGCTGGCGAGAAAAAAATTGCATTGTTGGAGATGGAGCTCCAAGACATTCAATCTAAAGAAAATAAATCAAAATAAGGGTGCCAATGAAAAATTATCAAAAGCTCTAAAAAATAACAATATTGTGGAAGTAAATGTCGCTCAGGCTCTAGTACAAAGTGCCCAGTTGATAGTTAAGCCTACATATAAAAGCTGGAAGGCTTAAAAAACTGTTAACAAACGAAAGGCTCATCTACTCGATTATTTTACGAAGAAGGCAAAAGATTCCCAATAAATATCAGTTGTGTTTGTGATTTTTTTTTTTTATTAAAAACTTATTTTATTTTATATACCTATATTTTATAAAAATAATTTTGCATTCTTCCTACGTTCTTGAGTTCGAATGTGTTATAACACGTTATGACGGTTGTTTAATGTTACAATTTTTAAGTTTTTTATTCTTCAAATTTTCCATTTACTTGTTATCATTTTATTGACTTTAATAGACTTGCATTAATTGAATTTTTTTATTGCTTTTCATAAAA
This sequence comes from Zophobas atratus, assembly GCA_022388445.1. Taxonomy (NCBI): domain Eukaryota; kingdom Metazoa; phylum Arthropoda; class Insecta; order Coleoptera; family Tenebrionidae; genus Zophobas; species Zophobas atratus. Next base: position 48,658,984 of record CM039445.1, on the reverse strand, counting down.
TCTTCATATTTTTAAAGATTATATTGCATATTTTCACATTATTCTGATGCATATGCGCTACGGACTTTGCTATTGCCAAGAAGTAAATGGAGAACATTTCGAACAATTATTGTAAAATTCTTGTTTTTCAAATGTTAATTTGAACAAAAATGTAATTTTTTATTTAATTTTTTTTTTAAAGCTTTCATAACAATGTATTCACTATTTGAGGAGTATTGTTTTTTCTAGAATATTTTGTAAATTATTTGGAAACAGCGTTTAAATCAGTGTGTTACGCTGGCACTTTTATTTCAGTTCTATTATTTTTACAATGATTGGGCCCTAGTTTAATTTTTAAATAAAGTGTCTTACGCCAGGACTATGACAGGCGATAGTATTATCAAGGCTAGCTACATTTTCTGGTTTTCGGTATTTTTATTTTGATAATCGCTTTCACTTAAAATCGAATAGTTTCTCTCATTTTTTTAACGAACCGTATTGATTGGGACACTCGTCTGGACCCCTGCATCAACTTCTGAAATGTTAACTTGGCCAAAAGGTGACATTTTTTCTAATTTTTGTGATTTTTTGAAATGTTTATTTTAACGACCATAAAATGAATTTCTTGTTCAGGCGATTTTCTAGCCGAATGCCCCACCTGCTCATTGTTCCGAAAATTTTCCCTCAGTGTCAAAAAGCACTTGTCAACTTGACATTTCGGTGCAAATTTTCCGAAAAATATCTTGCACTCGGAATATTAGGTACATTTGACAATTTATTTTGTCATGTTGGGAAAAAATAAAATAATGCATGCATTGCAAAGGCAACGTCAAATTTCAAAAAGATTCAACAAACCGTTCACGCGATACCCAACTGTTTCTATACTTTTTAGCAACCCTGTATATGTATTTATCAGGCGATCAGAACTCTTGTCTTAATATATAAAAAAAAAACACACACACACACACACACGACGTTCTTATTGCGCATGCTTAGATTCTGCCATTTGAGACCGAATTTCAACTTCGAATAATCCTTATTAATTTTCGAATGTACCTTCCGCATTATTATTTTTGTTATTTAATCATGTGGGACGAGTTCAATGTATAGATTACGTGTGTGAAACATGAGAAGGAATAATTTTTTGTCTTCCATATTTAGTTATGCATGATATGAATCTCTTTGAAAACAAATTTCTAATTCTTTTAATCAGACAATCAAAACCAGAATTGCTGGCGGAGTTATACAACATCTATCGATCACTCTAGCAACCAACTGGTATGTTCCGCTGATTTAAAAAAGTTCGTGAGATTTATATGTATTTTTGAAAATAAATAGTGTAGATTTTAAATTGAGTTCAAAAATTTAGAAATATCCATATTGTTTTTAGTTGGTAATCATGGAGTATTGTGCCAACATGGTATCAAAAGTACTCTCCCACTTTGTTTTTATTTAACTGGCAGTGATTTCAGAGTAGTTTTAATTAAATCTAGTCGTTCAGGTCTTTTTTTCAAAGTGGCCATAATTAGTATCATTAGTATCATCAATAGTAATAGTTCAAAAAAGTCTGTCAATAAAATATTTACAAGTCAAAATCAAAATTGAGAATCTAGTGCTAAAAAGGTAATTGCATCATAATTTTCAATAAAGTTCACTATATTACTAAAGTTAATATTTTCTAAACAATCGTTCCTTTAATAAATTCAAATCACCATCCCACCTCTAAGTTCATGTCTATGTTATTTTCTACCTTTTTTTAAGTCTTCCAAAAATCATAAATCTGATTGCCCTATAAACCGGTAGTTTCTTTTGCAAGTATTACGTTAAGAAGACTTCTTCCGTTTGACAAGAAATATGCCAATAAAAATAATTTTGACCTGGTTGAAAAATTTAAACATGTAATCATCCCTCCAGGTTCATTCCTCGTCTCTTTTAACGTCTCTAATATTTTCCCTTCGGTTCTCCCTTCTAATTCCCTTATATTAATTAGTGACCGTTTATTTGAATCAGATTTACCGCTTACGCAAATCTTTAACCTGATTACATTATGTGAGTTAGTTTTGAAACAGAATTTCTTTAGCTTTAACAATAGTTTTTATGAACAATGTATGGGTTTAGCAATGGGATCTTCCCAATCTCCATTTTTAACAAAAATTTTCAGAAACAATATTGAAACAAAAATCTTCTCATATCCTCAATTCATCTTATTCCTGTTTCAAGGCTCTCTTCACGATCTTAACTATTTTCTAAATTTGATCAATTGTATCCTTCCTTGAATAAAATTCACATACGAAATCGAAAATGATAATTCCATTCCATTTTTAGACTTACGCATTACAAAAAAACATGTCGAGTCATTAATTTTCTTATAGTGTTTACCGAAAATCTACCACTACTATACCATCATAGCTTGGTCTTCTTTTCACCCCTCATCCCATAAATTCGCAGCATTTAATTTCTTATTCTTTAGATTATTCCACTTTCCCTTAAGTCATGAAGCCTTTGACAATGAACTTGGTATCATTAAACAAATTGCCATTAATAATAAATTTCCTTTACACCTACATAGTTATGAAAATCTTCTATAAAACCCTGTGTCAATATAAACTCTCACAGTTTCCTCTGCTTTGCCTTCTGTCTCCTTCTTTAGTTTTCCTTCTCTGTCCATTTTCAAATTTTTAAAAAAACTAGATTATAACATTGCCTTTAGACTTCCTCTAACGTGTCTTCTTTGTTCATAAGAAATAAAGACCCTATCCCTATGTTCTCTCGTTCGGGTGTTTAGCAATCAAAATGTGCTGACTGCAACACAGTATATGTTGGCTAAACAGGCACAAAAATTTCCCTTAGAATTAAAGAACACAGTAAATTAATCACTCAATATTCAAACACTGGTATACTTACTTACATAATCCTGTTCCTCTTCCATCTTACGGTGTAGAGGAACACTAACACAAATTCAGTATAATTATGTTTTAAACAAAAGCACCACTCTCAATTTTTTGGAAAATTCTAGAAATCCCTAAAGCTGTTAGGGATCCCAAAGAGATCAGTACTCTTTTCCAGACTTTCCTCCTACCTATTTGTTAAATCTTTCTTTGTTACGGTACTCCCCACTTCTGATTTTTTCGCTTCCTGTGCTTTACACTTGGTTTTTCTTTTCCCAAAGACATTTTTAATTTTTTAATAATAATACATTTCTTCTACTGGGTATTTGTAGAACACTCGATAGATGGCGCCTAGTACCATTCTATTTCTAGAATACTCAATAGATGGCGTTTATTGCATTTTGATTTCTAGAATACTTGAACAGATGGCGCCAATTACCTTCTTAGTTCTAGAGTATTCGGTAGATGTCTTTAATTTACTTTTGTATTTCATGCTTGATTCCTTTCATTTCATAGTTCGAGTTTGAAGTTGTTGTTAACACCAGCTTTAAGCATAATTTGTGTAATTATGTAATCACTAAGTTTTGTACTTTGGGTAAATGTATTAACTTTCATGTTTTTGCAAACTAATTCCTGTTCATCATTTAGCTCTGATGATGGTACCAGTAGGTACCGAAACACATTAGCCCTCACTTTATAATCAAACCTTAACTTACGTGACGTCGACCTAATTTTCCCATCTCTTTGATATAAGTAGTTTTAATTATATCGATTCTAGTTCCTGTAGTATGCATGAAATCTCTATATGTTTGTCCATTATTGTTAGAGCTCTTTTGCTTGCTCCTCATCATAAATATGTATATATAACATTTGGTTATTTTTTGACAAAAGGATTTTTTTTAATTACCATTAAAAAAATATGGAACAAAGATTAAGACGTGCTATGTGCAGATCGATTTTTGAGGTTATAAACATTTTTATGTACTATCGGTGGAAATAAAAAATCGGATCCTGAAAATATTAGCATTGATAAAATGAAAATTTTATCTCGCAATCACAATTCATAAAATAATATATATTTTACTGACAAGAACCCAACTTACACGCTTTAAATTTCTAATTTTCAAGATTATGTAGTTACTAATTATCTCCCAATTTTTTCTGTCCACCCTTGGAACCCATGTCACCTTCCCTCTCTTCCGTCTATTTAGAATTTTAGCTAAAATTTAGTACATAATTTTCTTATATGACGGCAATATGTAAAGTTATATATTCATTCGTTTTGTCTTGTGGAATCTATTGATGATTTATTTAATTTTTCCAATTTCCTTTTTCTTGTTTTTCACATATCGTTTTGTATTTAGTTATAATTGTTATAGGGTTTCTATATGGAAACGTGCCGTCTCTCAGTTTTGGACTTCACTAAATGCGCAAGGACTCAAGATAAATACCACACGAATCAGTAGAAGTGGTTGCCTAAATGCTTCACAGCTTATTAAAAATAAAACTAATTAATTAAAAAAAAATATATGTTGCTGTTAAACATCACAGTAAATGTTGAAAATGTTCACCATTTTGTTCAAAGCACACGTTCACTCTCTTTTTAATTTCAAAAATGTTCTTTCGTGAATACTTCGGACCCATTGTTCAATTTCGTGTTGTAGCAGGAACTCTTGACTGCTGAGAAAATCTTATCAAAGATGTATATGAATTTTGCTCAAGTCGTCTCAAATCACCGATAACTTCCTCAGATACTGAAGGTCTTCCACGAGATTTCCCTTTGTCGACATTGCCAATTCGAACAAATTTGTTGATTATATCTCTAATGTGAGCCTTTAACGATGTTTCTTGAATTATCAAACTACTATTTTGTTGTTTTGAGCTTGTATCAACGATAATTACTGTAATTCACACTTGAAAGACATTAAAACAATAAAAATGATGACTTTAATTGACAGGCTACAAATGACAAGTGAGATAATGAGGCATAATTTCAGCGAAGCGGCATTTTTGAAATCTATAGCCAACTACGCCGTTAGAATCATTTATAAAATCCCTGTATAAACTGTTTGTGAGTGATGATCGACGAAAAAATAATACTACTTCCAAATCGCCAAAAATAACGGAAACAGGAACGGAACAGAACCCTCAACAATTTAAAAACTAGGTGACCTACGAGGTAAGCGCCAAATATTCTCGGCCTAACAAAGAAAGAGACCTGATGGAAAAAAATTAAATATTTATATTTCAACATAGTCTCTGTTAACTTCAATACATTCAAAACTACGTTCAACCAACTGCTCTATCCGCTTAAAAAAATTATTTGAATCTTTATCACTAAAATGATATAGTACTGCCGTTTGCACTTCCTTATCCGTCCCAAACGTTTTCCCTGCAAGTCGTTTTTTAACTTAGAGAACAGTTAATAATCGTTCGAAGCTAAGTCAGTACTGTAGGGTGGGTGCTCAAGTTACTCGAAGTCACAGGCCCCTATAGCAGCTTGAGAAAGACATGCGGTATGAACGGGCGCATTGTCATGAAGCAATCGAACGCCTCTTGCTAATTTTCTCGGCCTTTTTTCCCAAATACGTTTTCCTAATTTATGCAATAAGTAACCATAATATGTAGCGTTGACAGTGGTATTTCATCCTTTAAAATTAATCAACAACATGTCTTTAAAGTCCCAAAAAATTGTGGCCATGATTTTTTTGGAAGATTGATTCGTCTTCAAGGGTTTCTTACCCCATGCGAAATAACTGTAATAATTTTTTTTAGTAAAATGTGAAGGGCAAGCTTCAGCAAACACAAAAACCATCCTGCCCTTAATACCTTTTAGAGCAATTCCATCTTTTGCTAAGAATTTTATTGCCGTTCGATTTTCAATTTTAAACAGGCATGATGAGTCCATAATTTTTCAAAGATTACTCCTCAAATGTGTCAAAACTAATGGGCAGTAGGGCTTGAAATTTTACACACATACTGCGGGGACCCTCTAGTCTTCTATGAGTTGTACAAATTTCCCGATGAGCAATCGCAAATATATCAGGCCGAGAATATTTGGCGCTTACCTCGTATGTATACTTCGTTGTAAAGATCGTTTTGAAACAAAATTGGGCAAAGAAATACGGTGTTCGTCATTCAAGTACGGTATTCAAAATGTACAAAATACGACGTCCGTCGCTTATAAAGTACGGCGTTTAAAATGCACAAAGTACGGTGTTGATCTTTTATAAGGTACAGCATTAAAATAGACACTGGACATTGCTAATACAAAATTTTAAAAATCTGGCTATCTAGGATAGAAAATGAGGGCAGATTCATAAACCACAAGTATACAAGTGTATAATTTTATGAAATTTAACTAAGATTTACTATGTAAAATTTTGAGGTGACGTCATTGTTGGGAATGATGATGATGACAAAATTTGATTAGCGTTTTTCTATCTTCACAGTATTCCTAAAATACATATTGTATAGAATAATCAAATTGCAAACGTCCGAGTATCTAGGAATTGCGGCCCTCCGCTCAATTGACTCGCCGGGGATGGGGTTGCGTGACCTGCGCGTCGCTGCCTGGTGATTTCTATTTCTGTCTGCTGATTTCTTCGTGAATTTCTTTCTCTTGCAATTCAAAGAGGTGTTTATAGCGATGTTCAAGTTAGTCTTCACAACCAAATTTTGTACTTTTTGAAATACTTTGCTTCTCTTGACAAATGCGAATTAAACGTTTTAATTTTTGACATTTCATGTTGGTATTGTTGGTGATGCTTTTCACATGTAAACATCAAATGAAACAACAGATCTGACTGATTTTTGGGAAAAGAAGTTTGAGCCATTGAGGGAGATTGCCTATAAATATTTATTGGTATCTGACACTTTTTGTGCCTAGAAGGTAAATAGTTGAATTTTGATCAGGGATTTATCATGTTGACGAGAATCGTAAAGCGTGTACAAGCATGGATTTTTATAGTTTCTAAGTGAAATTGTAAAATTTTGTTGTATAATTTAGATGTTTTTTACCAAAAATCTACAACCATAAGAGTAGAAATGGGAGAAAAATGGAATGGTACGGAAGCGTATTATTTTGCACAATTTAAATTAGCAATTACTTAGCAAAACAAATCGGTGCAGTAGTTTCAGAGATTATTTGTCTAATAAAGTCACCAACAGACGACAGACAAACGAAAACGGAGGACCTAGTTTTACATGTTCTGAGAGTTATCAAATGTCGAAAATGCTTCCAGTTAGCTCTCGTCAAATGGGATATTTTACAACAACGGGATAGAAATTGATGTGCATGAAATCCTGACAATTTCTAATTAACGGACGTACTATTTGTTTAAACCGGCAGAGTTTCCAAGTTATGTATTATACAATTATGGCCATTATAATTTAGCAAAGTTACAGTTTTTTTTTTGTTATTCTTGATTTTTGTGAAAATCTGGACTTCAAGTTAGTTCAAAGAACTAGTACAAACAACGCAAATTTATTTTCACTTGTTCTGTAATCCAGTAAACGTTTTTTCTCCACAATTAAAATACTCCAACTTGTCATCTTTAATTAACAAAAATTTAATTTTTGGCTTTTTAGTGAAACGTTTCCCCGTACTAATTTTTTTTTCATTTGCGTCAATTGTTACTCAAACAATATACAGTGCTGAGCTCCCGTAACGAGCCTCGCTAACTTGGTTAGTATGGTTCGATATTAATTAAGTTTCGTCATTCTCATTTTGTTTCTAATTATGATATCGACTGGTGCTTTCATGTGAACAAAGAGTGCCTTATTCGAGTCTAGATTGTGTATTAAGTATCTCATTGATTGTAACATGTTCAATACACTCATTAAACAACTAACTTGAATTATTCAACTTCGGTGATTATCTAAGCGGTTCTGATGGACCTTGTTCCTAAAAATTAGACTAAAATCTTGTGAAACGTAAGATGAGTCAGAGATTTTTTTAACGTAACGTGTGACTAAGAATGGAAGTGATAATGAACAGTTATGGAACAATAGTTCGTGGCAAAAGGACGTTCACATAATCAGTAAGTCAGTTCGCTGTCGCTAAACCTCGGTTTTGGGTTTTGAGGTTATCATACAAAATTTAGACAGAAAATTTTGATAAAGAAATCTACTAATTTAGACATTTAAAATGTGTAAGGCGAAAATTTCGCGACTTCACAGTTATTGTCTCATATAACTGCCACTGTAAGAGAGATTAAGCGTCAAGCTTCTCAGAATTTGTAGAAACAGTGGGCGCTTTATTTAATTTGATGAACTCTGAAAATTAAACGAAAAGTACGTACTAAGAAGCTTCTCAAAATTACGAATATGGTACGGAAAAACACCTTTAAACATTATTAATGCCACAAATTCATTAAAGTGTTAACAGTAGCTGATTTCTTTTATTAACCATGTCGTTCGACGTTTGTTTCATACAAATATATTTTTTTTATTTTGTTGAGCATTGTATTAAGGAATCCCGTGCTTAGTATGTGGAGCCTCACTTTCAGTATCATTGTTGTAGTGGAGAAATGCTGCAAAAGGCGACAAAAACATAAATTCCGTGGCCGAGAAGTAAAGATTTGGTCGATTTAGAGACGATATGTCTGCGTCGTCGGATTTATCTCTGGAGTTTTTATCATAATCACCAAGTCTTTCAAAGACTGAGTGTGGAGAGTCCTTTCTAAACACATTTTTGTGCCGAGCTTTTATCTAGCTTTATCTTCGATATAGTAAATACCCGTACACTGTCTTATTCTCCGGCCATCTTTTCGCAAAAATTTTTGGGGTTGCACTAATACCTCTTTCGCTACAATTATTGCATAAAATTTTTAAACTGAATATTTTTGAATGTAATAAAATTTCTGGATTAATTTCAGTGTAATCCACATAAGTTTAACACATCTCTATTGTAATTCCTACCATCTTCTTTCTTCAAGTCGTAGGCGTAATCTTTTAAAATTTCATTAAGGGTGAGGAGTATTAAGTTATAGCTGCTAACCAGACAAAAGTTCTCGAACTGACGCCAAATGAAAACATGGCGTAATTTCTCGAACAATATTTTGAATTGTTTCATCGATTTCAGATTCAGTTGTTGTTCCAAAGCAATTCATATTCATCACGAAAGCATCAAATGAATTATTGAAACGAACGAGTAATTTTTTATTGTTGTTAAAATTGATGGGGAGACCATAACCAGTGAATGTTGTCGTATTTGGTTAAAATATTTTTTTTTTAATTTTGTGCTTTGAATTCTTTTATCAAATTCAACTCGAAATTATATGGTAAAATGGCAACTCTTACACACTCTCGTAGTTAGTTTGAATCAAAAGTACTTACTAGTAATACTACGCCAGCTAGTTTTTGAACGTTTGTAACCCTAAAAATTTTAGAAAAAAAAAATCTTCGAAGTCCCAAAATATTTATTAAACGAAACAAATCGGCTTTGTACAAAATCTAATTTCAAACCCTAAATTAAGTTAATATTCTCAATACTAAAAAAAAATAAATTAAACGTAATGAAAAGACGAGAAAATAAAAAATTTTCGAATTTTTGAGATCTAAAAGAGGTAAAAGAATTACATTTTTACACGACACTTAAAATTCAGAGAAACCAGGTTTCTCGATACGTAAAAATATATAATACTCTATGTCTAAATGTCATATTTCTAAAATATACGCAATAGTAGCGAATATCTAAAACATCATTTGAAATAGAAAAAAAAACTGCAAACTTTCGGTTACGGAGGAATACATGCTATAGATTTTACAAGTTGCAAAATTGGGGATTAACGATGTCTCAAAGCCCAAATTTATTATCGGAAATGAAAACTGTTACAAAACTACCAATTTTATAGTTCTTTGTTTTCAATAAATAAATAGTGTAAATAAGTCCAACTAAAGATTTCTTTTATGAACAACAAAGAATTTCCTGTGACGTCGTCTCCAAATTTTACAATAGTAAATGTTGCATAAATTTTATAAAATAACATACTCCTGCATTTGTGGTTTATGAATCTGAGTTTTTACTTTACGCATCATACAATTTTTTGGAAAAAATTCAAAATTGTTTTACAGTATTTTACAATTTAACTTTAAAATTTCTAAATCGAGTGTTTTGAAATCTTGCAGATGTTCTAAGGTTATCGGAAATACGGTAAATCGTTAACGAAAATTTATCTATTCATCCCTCCCCCAGGAATTGATGATATCATCCTATAATTTTGTGGAATAAATGTTATTTAAATGTTAAAATTCACATACTCTTGAACTTGTGGTTTCTGAATCCGTGTTGAATTTTTTTTCCTATACATCGAGATTTTTGGAAAAAAAAATCAAAATTGTAGATATAACAATTTTTTGATTTTCCAATTTTAGAATTTTCAGCTATTCGATTCTCCATTTTTCAACTTACAATTAGTCATTTTTTTGGATTTTTCAGTTTTTTTTATTATTCAACTTTTCGACTTTTTAATTTCTCGATTTTCTTCGGTTTTACGATTTTTCAATTTTTCGACTCTTCAATTTGTCGATTTTTCAATTTTTCAATTTTTCGATTCTCAATTTCTCGATTAATCGTTTTTTTTTTTATTTTCCCATTTCAGACTTCTAGACTTTTCAGTGTTTTGATTTTAATGTTTTTAACTCTTTTTTAATTTTAGATTTTTCGATTTCTGGATTTTTCATTTTTCTGTTATTTCAGTTTTGGGATTTTTCAATAATTCGATTCTTCAACTTTTCGATTTTTTAATTTTTCGGCTTTTATATTTTAGATCTTTCAGTGTGTTGATGTTTCGATTTCTCGATCTTTCGATTTTCTTTCGACGATTCTCAGTTATTGATTTTTCGATTTCGGTTTTTGAAATTTTTTATTTTTCGATTTAAAATTTTTCGATTTATCGATTTATTTTAATTAAATTTTTCAATTTTTAACTTTTTGATTTTTCGAACTTGGACCATTTAGATTTCTCAATTTTTCGACTTGTCGACGTCCCCACTTTTCGATTTTCATTTTTTGATTTCCCAATTTTTCGTCATTTCAGTTTTGGAATTTTTCAATTTTTCAATTTCTCTATTTAACAGTTTTTCGATTTTTTAAATTTCCGATTTTCCAATTTTTAAATATTAGATTTTCGTTTTCTCGATTTCTCGGTTTTTGATTTTTCGACTTCTTGATTTTTCAATGTCTCGATTTTTCAATGTCTCGATTTTCGATTTTTCAGTTTTTCGATTACTCAATTTTTTAATTCTTCACTTTCTCAATTCTGCAAATTTTTAAATGATCGATTTTTTAATTTTTCGATGATGCAATTTTCCGATGTTTCGATTTTAGGATTTTTCATTTTTTCAACTTTTCGATATCTCAAATACTCGATTACTCGATTTTTGATTTTCCCATTTCTTGACTTCTAGACTTTTGAATGTTTTGATTTCCCAGTTTTTCAATTCTTTTTTTTGATTTTCAATTTTCCGACTTTTCGATTTCTCGATTTTTCAATATTTCGGAATTTCAGTTTTAGAATTTTTCAATCATTCAATTCTTTAATTTTTCTATTTTTGAACTTTTCAATTTTTTAATTTTTCGATTTTTATATTTTAGATTGTTCAGTGTTTTGATGTTTCGATTTCTCGATCTTTAGATTTTTCGACTTCGCAGTTTCAAATTTTTCTGCTTTTCAATTTTTTGAATTTTGAAGTTTTTGATTTTTCGATTTAAAATTTTTGGATTTATCGATTTATTTAATTAAATTTGTCGATTTTTAACTTTTTGTTTTTTCGAATTTGGGTACCATTTAGATTTCTCAATTTTTGGATTCTTCCCTTTCTCAGTTCTCCAAATTTTTAAATTATCGATTTTTTAATTTTTCGATTTATGGATTTATTTAATTAAATTTGTCGATTTTTAACTTTTTGATTTTCGAATTTGGACCATTTAAATTTCTCAATTTTTCGATGACTCAATTTTTCGAAGTTTCGGTTTCACGATTGTTCAATTTGTCGAATTTTCAATTTCTCAACTTTTCGATATCTCAATTTCGTGATTAATAGATTTTCTATTTTCCCATCTCGACTTCTAGACTTTTGAATGTTTTGATTTATCAGTTTTCCAATTCTTTTATTTTTAATTTTCGATTTTTTCATTTTTCAATATTTCCGGATTTCAGTTTTTGGATTTTTCAATGTGTAATTCGATTCTTCAAGTTTTCAACTTTTCGATTTTTTAATTTTTTGGTTTTTATATTTTAGATTTTTCGGCGTCTCAGTTTCAGATTTTTCGATTTTTCAAGTTTTCAATTTTAAAATTTTTCCATTCATGAATTTATTGAATTAAATTTTTCGATTTTTCGACTTCTCAACTTTTCGATTTTCCAATTTTTGGATGTTTCGATTTTCAATTTTTCGATTTCCCAATTTTTCGTCATTTCAGTTTTGGAATTTTTCAGTTTCTCGATTTATCCGTTTTTCGATTTTTTAAATTTCCGATTTTCCAATTTTTCCATTTTTCAAAGTTTCGATTTTTCAGTTTTTCAGTTACTCAATTTTTCGATTCTTCACTTTGTCAATTCTCCAAATTTGCAAATTATCGATTTTTTAATTTTTCGATGACTCAATTTTTCGAAGTTTCGGTTTCACGATTGTTCAATTTGTCGAATTTTCAATTTCTCAACTTTTCGATATCTCAATTTCGCGATTAATGGATTTTCTATTTTCCCATCTCGACTTCTAGACTTTTGAATGTTTTGATTTATCAGTTTTCCAATTCTTTTATTTTTAATTTTCGATTTTTCCATTTTTCAATATTTCCGGATTTCAGTTTTTGGATTTTTCAATATGTAATTCGATTCTTCAAGTTTTCAACTTTTCGATTTTTTAATTTTTTGGTTTTTATATTTTAGATTTTTCGGCTTCTCAGTTTCAGATTTTTCGATTTTTCAAGTTTTCGATTTTAAAGTTTTTCCATTCATGAATTTATTTAATTAAATTTTTCGATTTTTCGAATTGTCAACTTTTCGATTTTCCAATTTTTGGATGTTTCGATTTTCAATTTTTCGATTTCCCAATTTTTCGTCATTTCAGTTTTGGACTTTTTCAATTTCTCGATTTATCGGTTTTTCGATTTTTTAAATTTCCGATTTTGCAATTTTTAGATTTCTCAAAGTTTCGATTTTTCAGTTTTTCGGTTACTCAATTTTTCGATTCTGCACTTTCTCAATTCTGCAATTTTTCAAATTATCGATTTTTAAATTTTCCGATGGCTCAATTTTCCGATGTTTCGGTTTTACGATTTTTCAATTTTTCGTCTTTTCGATATCTCAATTACTCGATTAATCGATTTTTTATTTTACCATTTCTAGACTTCTAGGCTTTTGAATGTTTTGATTTTTCAGTTTTTCAATTCTTTTTTTTGATTTTCGATTTTCCGACTTTTCGATTTCTCGATTTTTCAATATTTCGGAATTTCAGTTTTAGAATTTTTCAATCATTCAATTCTTTAATTTTTCTATTTTTCAACTTTTCGATTTTTTAATTTTTCGGTTTTTATAGTGTAGATTTTTAAGTGTTTCGATGTTTCGATTTCTCAATCTTTACATTTTTCGACTTCTCAGTTTCAGATTTTTAAGAATAAGAATAAGAAGAAGAATAAGAATAAGAATAAGTTTATTGCACAACTAGAGCAGCGTACAAAAAGTTAGAATGCAGGCTAACCCTGATACTAAAACGATTCTAACTCATACCTACACACATTAAAAACATACAATATACAATTAGAATACGTAAATAAGTAAAATAAATAAAACAACCTAACAAACATAGTCAAACTTAAAATCTACGAACATTAACATTTATGTCGTGACCATTTAAAATATCAGACTTAATTCTCTTTTTGATACAAGAACTGGATGCATTTAAATATATCAAAAAATTATTGTTAATATGTGATGCTAAGTAGGAGAAAGACGACAGAAACTTTGCAGTTCTGTGAACAGGAATCTCGAGTCGTTGATCAACATGTCTTAAGTCTCTTATATTTATTTCATTTCTTTTAATCATTTTAACAAAAAGATATTCAGGAACATGAGTTTCTAGAATCTTTTTAATGAAATTTACGTAACGTAAGAAACGCTGTTCATTTAGCTTAAGTTCTTTTAAAAGTTTTATATATGGTGAAATATGTTGAAATCTCGGTACGTTAATAATAAATCTCACACAACTATTTTGAATTTTTTGAAGTTTGATTTTGTCATACTCCGACAGACACGGACCATAGACTTGAGTACAATAATTTAAGTTAGACAATACTATTGATTTAACTAAAATGAGTTTAGTGTCCTGATCTAAAGATTGTCTGAGAGGAGCAAGCTGCTTTAGTTTAAAATAACTTGAACGGCATAATGCAGAAACATGTTGTGAAAAATTCAGACATGAATCAAGGATTACACCTAAATTTTTAACAACACTTTCACAGGGAATTTGTTGTTCGTTAATGACTAAATTAAGATGAATGTTTGCCGTTAAAGTAGAGGAACCGAATATTATGTTTTTACATTTTTTAGTGTTTAAATAAAAAGAATTGCAAGCAGTCCATTGAAAAATTTCTGCCAAATCTTCATTAATCTTAATCGGAGCTGTTGTATCTTGAGGATGAAAGCTTAAATACATTTGAATATCATCAGCGTACAAGTGCATGGTACAGTATTTAGGCACAAACTGAATATCGGATATAAATACTGAAAACAAGAGAGGACCTAAAATCGATCCCTGTGGAACTCCTCTTTTAATGTCACGAGTGGCAGAAGTGTCTTGACCTGTGACAGAGTTTATGCGACAAACCTGTTTTCTATTGTGCAAATAATTATTAAACCATTTTAAGGTAGAATTAGTTACACCGTAATAAGATAATTTTTCCAACAAGCAATTAATATCGATGGAATCAAAAGCTTTAGACAGATCTAATAAAGTTAATGCAGTAACGTTTCCCCTATCCATATTACGCAAAATATCATCAACAATAGACACTAGGGCTGTAGCTGTACTGTAGCCTTGACGAAAACCAGACTGAGTCATTGGTAGGATATTTATATTTGAAAAGTACTCTTTAAGTTGTTTATACATGAGCGATTCCGAAATTAATAACATAATTGGTTGTATACTTATCGGTCGTAAGTCATTTAATTCATTAACCTTAGATTGTTTGGGAATGGGTGTCACACATGATGTTTTCCATAGACTTGGTACAATACCGTTTTCAAAGCAGATGTTAATTATATGTGTCAAAGGTGCGCATACGAAAGGTAGCGAGAGTTGTAACATCTTAGCTGATATACCATCATGACCTGTCAAAGAGGGTTTTAACTTGAGAACTACATCCCTTACAGTTTCCTGATCTACAGGCGAATATTCAAATTTGTGGTTTTCAGAAACATTTGCACGATGAAGATATTCACGAAAAGAAAATGAAGCAGAAGTTTTTGGCACAGAGTCAACAAAAAAATTGTTTATAACATTAACATCCGAAAATTCAGGTGGAATAGAATTTTTAAGCTGTTTGGTATTAATAATATCCCAGTTTCTCAAATTTGCCCAAAAGAGCTTAGGATTTTTCGTGCAATTCTTCCTAAAATTGAACACTAAAAAATGTCGTTTCTCTTGCTTAAGAACAAAATTATAGTAGTTCCTAATCTGACAATAGTATTTTCTAGCTACAATTGATCGAGACTGACAAAAACGACTCCACGCTCTTTGTTTTAATTTTTTTAAGCGTCTTAAATTAGGTGTAAACCAGGGTCGATACCTTTTATGAGATTTTTTATTAAAAACTGTTAAAGGAGCATGAATATCAAATAAGTTTAAAAGGCAGCAATTAAAATAGTTGACTTTATCATCGATATTTTTGATCACATAAATGCAGTTCCAGTCAATGTTTTTAGCATCATCATAGAATGTTGCTAAATCGAAATGTTTGTAAGTTCTAATAATTTTAACATGTGACTGAGAATTATCTGAAAAACAAATTAGACAATTAACACGGTGATGATCTGAAGGAAGAAAATCAGAAACCCAAGAGCTAATAACATTCATGTTACTGTTAGTTATAATTAGGTCAAGTAAGGATTCACAACCGTCAGTGACTCTAGTGGGTTCGTTAATTAATTGAATACAATCTAACTCATATAAAAGATCCTTAACATAACTACTTGCAGAGTCAACAGTAAGCATATCTATATTGAAATCTCCCAACAGAATAAAATTAGAAAAATTATTTAACAACAAAAAAGTGATTACATCATAAAGTATTATCATATTGGCGTACGAATAACTGGGGGGTCTATAGAACTCACCTACCACTAGACATTGACTACCTACTTTAATTTTAACCAGGATAAAATTAATATCTCCATATTTACTAGTATTATTATCAAATTCTAAAATTTCGTAGTGATAATTAGATTTAACGTATAAAGCGACACCACCACCAAGAGAATTACGGTCACTTCTAGCTATATTGTACCCGGAAACAACAAAGTGAGCATCCGGAATATTAGCTCTGCACCAGGTTTCACTTACACCGATAACGAAGTAATCATTTTCACATACAAAGTCCTTAAATTCATGCATCTTATTACACAATGATCTTGCGTTTTTCTGTTTTTCAATTTTTAAAATTTTTGATTTTTCGATTTTAAAATTTTTGGATTTATCCATTTTTTTAATTTAATTGTTCGATTTAGATTTCTCATTTTTTCGATTTTTCGACTACCCAACTTTCCGATTTTCCAATTTTTATGTTTCGATTTTCAGTTTTTCGATTTCCCAATGTCACTTAAGTTTTGAAATTTTTCAATTTTCGTTTTGTAATATTGTATTTTTATTTATGTATGTATTATAATCTTATCCTGCTATTGGGCTTTAAGTCCATTGGACACTATATTGAAATAAATAATTAAATAAAATAAATTTCTCCATTCATCAGTTTTTCGATTTTTCAAATTTCCGATTTTCCAATTTTTCAATTTTTTAAATTTGGATTTTTGTTTCTCTATTTCTCGGTTTTTCAATTTTTCGACTTCTTGATTTTTCAATGTGTCGATTTTTCAAATTTTCGCTTTTTCAGTTTTTCGATTTTTGAATTTTTCAATTTTACAATTTTTTTATGTTTCGAGATCTCGATTTTTCAATTTTTCGATTTTTCATTTTTTTGATGTTTCAATTTTTTAGTTTTTCGATTCTATGATTTGTTTCGATTTCTTGACATCCCGGTTTGTCGATTTTTAAAATATTTCCACTTTTCGATTATTAGATTTCTTCATTTTTCAAGTTTTCAATTTCTAAAATTTAAAATTTTTAGATATTTTAATGTTTCGATTTTTGGACTTATCGAATTTCGATTTTTCGGTTTCTCAATTTTTCTGTTTTTTAAATTTTTGATT
Source organism: Zophobas atratus (assembly GCA_022388445.1). Classification (NCBI taxonomy): domain Eukaryota; kingdom Metazoa; phylum Arthropoda; class Insecta; order Coleoptera; family Tenebrionidae; genus Zophobas; species Zophobas atratus. The sequence continues at coordinate 48,641,688 of CM039445.1, read as the reverse complement.
TCTCAATTTCTCGATTTATCAATATTCCGATGTTTTAATTTTTCGATTCCCGTGGTTTTGCGGAACACAATTGTTTATCCCCAAAAAAAATTGATGACGTCATCACAAAATTTTGCCCAATAAATCCTATATAAAATGTGCAAAATATGATGAGTCCATACTTCTGATTTATCATTGTATTATTTTTTTTTAGAAACGCTTATACAGGGTGACTCAAAAAATTTATGAATAAATCAGTTTACTTTATTCATTAAATCAACAACGATTCACTGCATTTCCCGAAAATTTGAAAATAAGTTACTATTATTATTATTACAGTGTATTTATCCAAATTGATATAAGTGGTTATTATAAAAAATAAAATTCGCAAAATCTATTTTTTTATTTTTTTCGTTATAAACAAGGGTTGTAAATAATTCTATTATTGTATAAACTAAAAGAATGCTTGTAACAAATTGTCAGATTCAGCATTGCAAAGATAAATCAGAAAACTCATTACATCTTTATTTTCAAAATGGCGGCCGACTCCTGACTCATGACAGATTAAATGTAGGTATACAATGCAATCTTTTTCAACGAGACAATGAACGCTGAAAGGTACCAAAACAATTTGTAGCAACCCCTCATTGACCAGCTGCATGATGAATAATTGAAGGACGGATATTTTCAGCAAGATAATGCCACCGCCCACAAAACTCGTGAAACAATGGAACTGTTGCATGCATTCTTTCATGAACGTTCGATAGAATATTTTCCTCCAAGGTCTCCAGATTTAAAGCTTCTCGATTAATTTGCTTTTCCTTATTCAGACATAAAGACAATGTGGGTGATTCATAAAAACAATATTCTCACAGAGGTTTAAAAATTAATTCCACAGCCGTTTAGACGTTTTTTTCCATACTGTTGACTTTGTTGTTTACTTTGTCCTCGACAGTTTCACATATTTTACACGAGAATTCTCTGTTACAGGTAGCCGACTTACGTGAATTCGAGGAATTCGCTGACTACTTCCCTGACCTAGAGCAATTTCCTCTATACCAAACCGCCCTTCGACACCTCGAGAACGGCGGAATTCCCTGCAGGACCCTCAGAACGGAACTCGTCAAGTGCGGTTCGGACGGAGAATATCTCGGCAAACTACACTGTCTACGTCTAGCTTTCCAGAATATTCTCAGGGACAGAACCAACTACATCTGGTTCGCTGACGCCGGCCGCCAAATACTGGCCGATCTGTTGCTCTATGCGGACAGAGACCCCAAGGACTTCCTCATCGGTTACGAAGAAATGCTGAAGTACATCCAGGAGGGCAACAACTGGCGCGAGGTCGAAGAAGAACTAAGTATGAAGGGAGTCAAAGCTCTGACCTTTTATGACGTGGTGATGGACTACATCCTCATGGACGCGTTCGAAGATTTGGACTCGCCGCCGTCCTCAGTCACTGCCGTGGTACAGAACCGATGGTTGTCGAACGGTTTTAAGGAAACAGCGTTGACAACGGCCGTTTGGTCGGTTTTGAAAGCGAAACGACGGATGCTGAAGTTTCCGACTGGGTTCATGGCGCATTTTTATACCATTTCGGAGCAGCTTTCGCCGCTGCTGGCTTGGGGGTTTTTGGGACCCGACGAATTACTCAGGGATACTTGTGTATATTTTAAGGACCAAGTCATGGGGTTTTTAGTTGATATTTTTAATTTTCAAAAATGTAGATATACTAATGTGGAAGAGTTGGCAGAAGATGTTATACAAAACCTTAAGATTAGGATAGAGAATATTAGTCAGAGGTTGAGTGCCCAGTCATAGTTGTAATTAAAGTTGTTTTTTAAAGTTTGAAGTGCCCATTTCGTGGGTAGGTTGCCCCAGAGGTTTTGTATATACAGAGTATGAAAAATCTGGGGTAGGTTGTAAGATGTAAAGGAAAATAAATTTTACTAGGTGTACATTCCCGAATGTAATCCTATGAAGTCCATTAAGTAGTAGGGGCGAATTTTAAAAGTACGTGTTCATATGCGTTTCCACAAAAGCCTGTCTAGTGTAACGTTATTTTTATGTACAATAAAGTATTGGAAACATGAAATGATATTATTTCAGTTTCTTGCATTCATGAACGCAAAGCATGCATTTTGTTCTGAAATCTATTGGCTTGTGTTTCATGATAATACTTTTAGAAATATTTAACTACGTCAAGAAGAGTAATAATTGAACCTTCAAGAGATACCCAGGTGTAGTTTAAATTTATTTTATGTAAAGATTTCGTTAGATATCTTCTGACATTTTTTTTTGTTGTCTTGACTATTTTGTGTATGTTTGGTAAAAAATGAAAACGCATTCCATCAAATTGTGTTTATAAATTTAATTAATTTCTTAAAATCACATCAGTATTATCTTGAAGAATCTTTATAACATCTACAAAATTATAGACTTTGTATTTGGTACAGAAATATTAAATAATCAAATAATAAATTAAATACACTCCAAAAAACTTGTTGGTAATTTTCAAATCATTACATATTTCCTATCCCTTATCTTTGCTTTAGAAAAAAATCGTGATTTGATTATTTGTGGACCTTTTTATATTATATTAATTAAATTTAAAGCTGATTTCCAGAATCCAAATCAGCGTGAACGGCGCTTTAGGTACGGTGTTTCGTGTAAATGCTCCTTAATATAAATTTTAATAATATGCTTTTTAACCTCACTTTTTAAATGTCACTTATCAAAATATAACCTTAATGTGTCACATTCGTGTTTAGAATTGATTAAATAACGTTTTTAGTTTTTAAAGAACAGCAAAAAATGGAAGTAGATGCCGAATCGCCATCTACAAGTTTTGTGAAAGATAATTCACGGAACCAAACGAAATTGCCGAAACTACATTTCAACAAAGAGGACAAAAACACCGGCAACTGGTTTGCGAAGAACAAGAAAAAAGCCGAAAATGAGCTTGATCCGAAACACATTGTCCAAATTGACAAACATCTGGTACGTGTAGAATATCCTGGAGAAGTGAAGAACGTGGACCGAGCGATCGAAACTTTGGGAGGAATACATGATATAGAAGAAGTAAGTTATCTAAATGTAATACAACGTTACTAGCGTACAATTACAGAGCGTAGCCGAACATGGTCGTAAACTGCAGCTTAATTTTCATAACAGAAATAAATACAATAAAGGTTGTTTTGGTGAAAAAGATTTTAAACCGGGAATTTTGATTAAAGTGAAAAAACCAACTCCAGTTGAAGCACAGAGCGATAACGCTAGTCAAGAAAATATTAAATATGAATATGATATCGAGGGAGTGTCTGTGATAAATTTCACCTTTAACCGTAAGTAGCTGTAGAATTTAGCATCATTTTACATTTACTATGTGTTGTAGGACTCTGTGACTTTCAATATTTGCCACTGGTTGCCAAATATCCTGAAACAAAATCATCCACAACTGAGAACATCTATGAAAAGATTCTACCCTCTCATTTGCCCAATATTGACTGGCTGGAGTAGGTGATTTTATAAATATAAATATGTTTGTGTGACGTTTTCTTCTAGAACTGACGCTGCCAAGAATATGGATCAGTTTTTGCTACCTGTGAACTTCTCACACCATGACAGCGCCCAAACCAAGCAACATGTAGATAACAGCGATAAAAATGAACCAAAATTAAACTTGAAAGGGGGAACAAATCCTGTCAAGTTAAATCCAAAGCAACAGAAAAATGTTTGCAGGATATTTCGCAAGGCGAGGCAGCAGATATCAATTTTTGTAGCTTTTAAGGATAAGGAGATACCTACAAAGCCCCTGGAGAGCGCTGTTAGGATGTTGAAACACCGGAATTTGGAGAATGGTGTCTCCAAGATCAAACAGGTGAGTCTCTTCATGTAGTATGTTTCATTATTTTCCTTCTTGAACACTTGTCTTTGAACTGTATTTTTTGGTTTTGCTTTATATTATTGGCTAAAAAATGGAAATTGAAACTTCATTTTATCACATTGAAACCAGTTTTCAGTGAAAGTAGAAAAATGCTATTGTTACGTGTGTTAAAGTTAGTAATGAGCTGACCATGATCAAGATATTAAGTTTAACATCAATAATAATATTTTCACTATCATTGATATAAATAATAATTTGTATGCTGTAATTCTAGAATCTCGAAAGTTGTTCTGTTAATCTAATCAATGCATATCATTACTTGGTCTTAGTACCCGTAATGATAGAAGTCTTGCCTGAATGCCGGTCATTTCCGGGTCAGTGGTGGGTCTTAATAAAGAAATGGTACCCAATACTGATCCTTGAGAAGTACCATAATATATCAAGGTAGACAGGTCGACGATTTTACTTTCTCTGATGAGTATAAGGTTATTGTTCTTTCCAATGTCATACAGTGCCTTAAGGTTCAAATTCACCTGATCTCAAAAAACAACTGTAAGATAATTTTATTTGTGATGATAATAATAATAATCATCCACGAGCAATATAGAACCTGATAAATCACTTGAAGGAAAACATCTACAAATTTTTGTGTTGGTAATTCTGAATTATTGGCAGCAATGCTAATTTGTTACTTTAGAGTTATCAGTTTTGACACGAGCGCGCCTAACAACAAACATGTTGAGAAGATGGCAGCTACCGACTTGGTGACATAAATGTCAATTTGACAGTGAGGTATGCCATCATTAAATTTTAAATATGTTGCCAACTGTTGTTCACTTTCAAAACGGATCAACATTTAAAAATAAGTCTTGAATTATACAATTTACTATTTCAAAAATCTCGAATGAGAAGTTATTAAATCAAAATAATAACTTAGGAAAAACCATCCAACCTTTAAAAAAATTTTATTAAAATATTAGGCCTGAATCAGAGAATTTCTGACACGTGTTTTAAATTTTTCAAAGGCGGTTTCGCGTTTTTTTTTTGTGCCGCTAAATTTAATTTCAAAACGGGATGCTACAGTACTAATATTATTAACTGTTTGCGAAATGTTATTATTTATACTTTAACCCACCTTCTTAATCAACCCATGGGGATTTGTATCCAGATATATAAAAAACAAGTTACAGAAGTATAATGGTGATTCTTATAAAAATTTATACAGAGTTTTTATACCAACCAAGGGTCCAAAATATTGACGAAAGGATGAACATTTATGAAATTAAAAGAGACTGAACCTTGAATAAAATGATGAACAATTTCAACATTTATTGTGATGTTTAACCACAATAAATTTAGACAACTAGTTATAGAGTGTGGTATTTGTGGTAAGTCCTTGGGCATTTAGTAAAGTTCATATAAAGTGATAAGCGGCACGTTTCCATGACCTACTTCGACCCTACAGTCATTTATAGAAACCCTGTATTTAGGTGGTTTACAGCATGTCATAAGTGTGGCTTAATTGCCCTAAGTTTAGTATTTTCTTATTTAAATAGTAGATCGCAATAGGGAGTAATTATCGATCTATAAATCTGGGTACACCACGAGGCTGTCTTGCAACACCTTTGCTTTTTCTAATTTATATTAAAGACATGAAAAGTACATATGTTGATGGCAAATTGATACTCTCGACCTGCGTTATTGGACCGTAAGCGATGACCTTTATATACAAAGGTATTTCCGAGTGTAGTGTATCCCTTCTGCTACATTTCTAAAAAAACAAGGCCGAAAATTAATTCTGGATGTCGAATTCTACAAGAAAATCTCTAGCTCAATTTCGTAAATGCATCAAAATCAGGCATATCTTATAAAATGCTAGTCCCGCCCACCCGCCCTCTATTTTCTTGGAAGATATGTGATTTGCTAAAACTACGCTTATCTTAAGAAATACTAGCCCCGCCCACCCGCCCTCAATTTTCTTGGAAGTTATGTCATTTGCCAAAATCAGTTTTATCTTAGCAAATACAAGTCCCGCCCACCCTCACTTTTCCCATTCTAAGAACTAATTTTATTCCTGTTTAGTATAAGTTTATTCATTTCATTCAGAGCAGACATCAATCACTGAAATGGAGATGGGGTGGGTGGGCGGGGATAATTATGTCCTTTTGGGAAAAGAGAATGAAAACTAATAGAATTTAGGATATGAAAATAAAAAATAAAAAGCGCCCTACCCACTCGCCCTCAATTTTCTTGGAGGAAATTTGAATTGCCAAAATCAGTTTTATCTTAGCAAGTACTAGTCCCACCCATCCCCACTCTTCCCATTCTAAGCACTAATTTTATTTCTATTTAGTATAAGATCATTCATTTCATTCAGAGCAGACATCAATCGCTGAAATCGAGAAGGGGTGGGTGGGCGGGGCTAATTATATTCTGTGGAAAAAACAATGAAAACTAATAGAATCTACTTAGGTTGTGAAAAGAGAGAAAAAAAACGCTATACTATTTGCTATCAGATTTATTTCTTATTTCGTCCACTTAAAAAAATGTAAAAATGGCCATATTTCAATTGTCGATACTGGAAAAACGATAAGAATTTTCAAAAAAACAAGGCCGAAAATTAATTCTGGATGTCGAAATCTAGAAGAAAATCTCTAGGTCAATTTCGTAAATGTACCAAAATCAGGCATATCCTATAAAATGCTAGCCCGCCCACCCGCCCTCAATTTTCTTGGAAGTTATGTCATTTGACAAAATCAGTTTTATCTTAGCAAGTACAAGTCCTGCCCACCCAAACTCTTCCCATTCTAAGGACTAATTTTATTCCTGTTTAGCATAAGATTATTCATTTCAATCCGAGCAGACATCAACCACTAAAATGGAGATAGGGTGGGTGGGCAGGGCTAATTATGTTCTTCCGTGGAAAGAGAATGAATACTAATAGAATCTAGGATGTGAAAAGAGAAAAAAAAAGCGCTAGTCGAAACTTTTCTGGTATACTATTTGCTATCAGACTTATTTCTTATTTCGTGCACTTAAAAAAAAATGTAAAAATTGCCATATTTCAATTGGCGATACTGGAAAAACGATAAGAATTTCTAAAAAACAAGTACGAAAATTAATTCTGGATGTCGAAATCTACAAGAAAATCTCTAACTCAATTTCGTAAATGTACCAAAATCAGTCATATCTTATAAAATGCTAGCCCCGCCCACCCGCCCTCAATTTTCTTGGAAGTTATGTCATTTGCCAAAATCAATTTTATCTTAGCAAGTACAAGTCCGGCCCACCCTCACTCTTCCCATTCTAAGAACTAATTTTATTCCTGTTTAGTATAAGATCATTCATTTCATTCGGAGCAGACATCAATCACTAAAATGGAGATAGGGTGGGTGGGCGGGTCTAATTATGTCCTCCTGTGGAAAGAGAATGAAAACTAATAGAATTTAGGGTGTGAAAAGAGAATAAAAAAGCGACCCCGCCCACCCGCTCTCAATTTTCTTGGAGGAAATGTCATTTTCCAAAATCAATTTTATCTGAGCAAGTACTAGTCCCGCCCATCCCCACTCTTCCCATTCTAAGGACTAATTTCATTTTTATTTAGTATAAGTTCATTAATTTTATTCACGGCAGACATCAATCAATGAAATCGAGATAGGGTGGGTGGGCGGGGCTAATTATGTCCTTATGTGGAAAGAGAATGAAAACTCATAGAATCTAGGATGTGAAAAGAAAAAAAAAAGCGCTAGTCGAAACTTTTTTGGTATACTATTTGCTATCCGATTTGTTTCTTATTTCGTGCACTTAAAAAAAATGTAAAAATTGCCATATTTTAATTGACGATACTGGAAAAACGATAAGAATTTCCAAAAAAACAAGGCCGAAAATTAATGCTGGATGTCGAAATCTACAAGGAAATCTCTAGCTCAAGGGAGAGTTCTCTAGAGATGGATATGAGCCGCACTTTCTTAATGCAAGATTCCGCCAGGGGGTAACCCAGGTAAAGTGTGAGGGTGAGGAACCCGAAGCTGCTTAGGGCTCGTTAGTAGTTAGAAGATCTCACTCTGCGGTATGCCTTATCCGAACCTTGACACTTGTCCAGCGACTACTCGTGGCTCCCGCAGTAACTCTGAGGCTCTTAGAAGCCCAGAATCTTGGCCCCCTAGTTGGATCATCTGTGGAACAGACACATGGAATAAGAAACTTAAGGTTGCTGGGTAGTCAGAAAGACGGAATTTATACCAGTGTCACAGACTTAATCTGCTTCAGCGGGGCAGGCGAAGATCTCAGGTAGATATTTGACGTCTTCAAAAACCCTGAATATAAGGACGGCTAGCCAAGAGACCTATGTTTACAGGAAGTGTCAGTTATTGCTGATCCTATCGAATGTAAACCCGGGACATACCTCTACTTATCCAAACGGGTACAGAACCTTCCTTTGGAACACCTTTGCTGTAGTGATTTGGAGGTTGTCCCTGTCAATAGTGTTCTGCCAATTTACCGTGTATGGCTCTTCTGTAGTGCCACCCTGAACTCAGGTTTAGCAAAGCTGAGGGATGACCTCTCATGACGGGATGCGATGCTAATTTACCACACAGTGGGGAGTGGGAGTTTTGGTGTCAATTCTAAACGGGGGCTCTCCTGAATTACCTACCTTCGCCAATAAACTGAAGGAAGAGGTTATCGATATCATCCTGAGCTTATTAAGTCATTAAACCTGGCTCATGAAATCAAAGACTAACATGTGTCGACAGAACCGAGTTCATCGGATATTCGATACATCCTATTTTAGTTTTCAAAAAAATCAAAGTCGGAACGGGAGGATAGAGATGCAAGAGCGACAAACCGGGAAGGTTCTCGCAAAAAGGGTCTTGGGGTTGCCAAACACAGTCCGAAATGTAAAAGGAGCGGAAGAAATAGCCGCCTTGAGTCATAAGACCCATTGTCTAGTTTTACAGGGAGAATTTCCAAAACGTAACCCTCATCGGATCGAATGTGGCCCTTGGTAACCTGGCTCCTTCGGGACCGGGAAACCGATAGTAGTAAGCGTTATTTCCGTATGGGAGACGTACTATATGGAACAAAGAAGCGAACACCCAGCCTCTTTTGCTTTGTGTCAATTCCCACCTACCCATGGTATGGGTTGTTTTTACAAATCTGATCTCTGGCGGAAGCCAAATAAAGCCTTCAGTTTGTCATAGTAGGACTGACAATTTGGTAACGAGTACTTTTACCGTTTATTATTTAACTGGTGAGAGGCTCTGGGGCGCCTAGGAGTGAAAGGGAACCAATGGGTTGCGCGGACGGGGGGTATTTGTATCCTAACCCTCCACGAGTCAGTCTCAGCAGTACCTGAAAGCCAGGGAGTCCTTTCTGAATAGCCCGAGACAGGTATGAAGTGGTAGGGACTCCCACGACTGATCTGTCGACCTGCACCCAGGTTCAGTCCTTTCAACTGGATTGACTCAGGTTTTGAAGGTTGTGAGTTAACCTTTCCCGTATGGGAGGCAAGGAGACAGTGGAACCTCTAAAGGAGGGCACCGTGTAGGTGGAACCTATGGAAGAGAAGTTTTGTACTTACAATCCCGAGACGGAGCATTTGAGTATTGATAAGACTCTCCTGCGGAGTTATTGGGGTAGTATGATGACTAGAGCGAGTTAACTCACCAGTTGTGCAGTTTAGCAACCACCACTGAGTTACTCGCTCTTCTCACTTACTTCAGGAGTCTTGCAAGGCAAAGCCCCTGTGGCGAAGATTTACCAGTACCTACTTGACCAAGGTGTTGGCCCACATTGGTGTTGGACTCGAGGGATAGTGAAAAGTTTCTTAATGGTGGTTGTTCCTTCGGGGAAACCTTGAAACCTTAAAATCTTCAGGCAAACAAGGCGGCAGCTCTTTACTTCCAGGATTTGCATGTGCCCCATGATAGAACTTTCACCTCAGTAGGCTGAGACCCACTGCAAGGAAGAAGTTCTACAATAGGGTTCAACCTGACAAATCACCCAATCCTTGGCAGCTGTATAAGAGGGCTAAAAAAAATGCACAACACATAAATGGAAGGACGTGTGTAGGAAGGTATATAATCTTCCGCAAACAGCAAGACTTCAGAAGGTTTTCAGTAAGGACGCGTCTAATAAGCTTCACAGTGCTCAAGGAAGACACTTTGAGCCTCATATCAAGTACGCACTTCCCGAATTCACGAGAGTGAAACGAACATGTGCAGAAAACACAAATCACACTACTTCTCGACAGGTCTAGCAACTTGCACGTAAAATTACTCCATTTATTATAAATCAGTGAGCATGGATGATATATTTCGAGGTCTATTACAAAAGAGACTCTCTATTAAATTACTATTGCATTTTTCAAGAGGTTGCCCCATTCTGGGCTGGGTACCCATTGACTAGAGGGAAGTAAGAGCTGTCTTTATCCCTAAACCTAGGCGTACTACGTATACCGAGGCTAAGAGATTGTCGGACTTGTTCGGGAGGACGGGATGAGTTACTGGGCAACATGCTTCCACGGTGGGAAGTCTACTGAGTCGGTTCTCGCTAATGGAAACCAACTCCATCTTCAGGATGGAGGATGATAGCAAAATTCCCGTTGTAATACCAGATTACTCAAGAAAGTACTGATACCTTCACGAGGAGAATGGAAGGGACATACCGAAGTCATGACTCAAGGCATTACCTCTTATGTTGAAGGTTTGGTCTCCGGAAAGGGATCGGAGTCCAGCGTATACTCAAGTGGGGCAAATATCAATGTCTCGATACTATTGGGTAAACATACCAGTGTCTTTCAAGTAGAAATGTTTGCTTTGATTGAATGTGTGACAAAATGTATGCAGAAGGCGAATCTGCACTTTCACAAATAGCCGAGACTTCAGTGAGGGTTTTGTCGTTTGTAAAATAAAAAAGTTGTGCTCATCTATCTACCTGGACACATGGGCCTTAAAGAAAATGAAAGGGCCAACGCTCGGGCTAGAACTCCGATAAAAGCTTTTTTCAAATCACATGATATTTATTTAAGATGAGGCTGTAAATTGTGTCCTGGGCTTTATTCAAGACACAGGACTCTTTTAGGACTCGATATTATGAGGGGACACAATGGACCAAAACGCCTCCATGTGCGGCTCTATACACTGTGTTTCAAAAAAAAGTACCTTCTTGAAGGAGCACACTTAGAATACTTTAAACTTCCCTCGTTTAAATTGACCTTGAAGAAGTTTGAAAGGCCCGCGAAAAATTCAAAAATTCAAAATTTGGCCTTCGCTGTGATCGTCTAACAAATGGGAACCTACGTTGTGTTTTTTTTTTTTCTTGAAATGTGGCGGGAAGACGTTCTTTCATACAAGTGCATACACGGTCGAGAGCGCCAGAAATAATAGACAAAATTGTTTTAGAGGGGGAGCACGGCACCCCCTCGCAGGAGGAAAGACGCTGCGAAGATTTACTCCTCAGCGCAAAAACCCCCTTTTGTTTTATTCCCGGACATATTACATTTCAAACATCTTAAGACATATAAAAAAAAGGGACACTTGCGAACTGACAGACATACACATATGAAAAACGAACAAACGCAAAATTCTGTACATCTGTTTGGAATCAATGCAAATATTTAAATATCACAAATTTAATAAAAACAAAGCAAAATCCGACTTAAGTAACTGGATGCAAATGGGACAAAATACGATAAAGGGCAAAATCACTGAAAAGAAAAAAACAAAAACTAACATGTTTTAGGTGTAATTTTTTGTTATTAGATTAACACTACAGGATGTTAAAAAGCAATTTATAATAATGTCCGCGAAAATATTTTAATAGGCAGCAAATAAAGGACTAGATTTTATTTCTAAGCGAGGAACAGTTTTAATTATAAAATAATAATAAATTTTAATATGATAATAAAATTTATTTGGCCTTTGGTAAAAGGAAAGTTATTACAAATACAATTAAATGAGCATTCAAAATAACTTAATTCTCTACAAAATATGTTTTTTGGCTTCAATACTACACGTAATTTGGTGCATCGACGAGATGCCTGGAATGTTGAAAATATCTCTGTAACGCTTAGTTCTTAATTTTTCCTGCTGTCTTACTCGCATCTTTTCATTTTTGTTCATGTGATTTATTTTCTTTTGTTTTTTTAGATTGTACTCCGTGTCTTTCATTCTTTTTAAATTTCCATCTTTTTCCGACATTCTTGCACGTTTTTTTTTTTTCTTTTCAGTTCATATTCTCGTTTTCAGCTGCAGTTTTCTTCGTTTTCTAAAACATAAAATAATATGGCCGTCAGCCACTATAGATAAGAATTTATCGGTAAAAGTAAAAATAAGGGGACCGGCGTTACAGGGGACCGTCGTTACAAAATACGTTTAATACATATATTTTGTAATTCGCAATAATCTGAAATTTAGCACATAACCATTTAAACAAATTGTTTTCAATGCTTTATTGGACAAACATAATACTTACGCTATAAAATTGAACATACCGTTTATATCAGCGGGGACCGTCGTTACTTTAGAAAACATATTTTTTTAAATTACGAATAAATGATGTAAATAAAACGTGAAAACTACAACAACAGACAACTTACCTATTTGGCCATTTTTTTCACTCACTTTGTCAACTTGTCAGAAGTAGTTACAGCTTTTTCAGTTAAAAGCAATGATAACAATATCCATAAATGCTTACCAAATCGTAAATGATGCATTTGTAGGTACACATTTATTTATTTTTTTTGTGCAACAATAAAGCAATTAAAAGACTTTTAACCATGTTTAAATAAATTTTCACCGTATTGAGTTTACAAAAATAAATTATACGTAAATAACATGAATGCAGCAGTTGCCCACAATACGAAGCATTTTGTAAATATCGCCTGGGGACAGGGGACCGGCGTTACATTTGTTAAAAGTTTTATGGAAAACCACAACTGTGTACCACTTAATATTAGTAAACTGTGTAATATCTAATAATTATAAAGTCATTGTTTATGATAACATCAATATTTAAGAAAAAATTAAAAAAAAACACAGATAAATGTGGTAGGAACACGTTTTTGCCCATTATCGTATTTTGTCCCAAATACACAAGTTATTACGGGCGTGTGGCGGCAGATTTTTAAAGTTACGGCAGTTAACAGGAGCACAACAAGAGTACCCCTGGGCATTCTAGCATAAGCGTAGTTTGGGGCTACCGGTCTGGGACTGTTCTCCCTCCACGACGGTGATTCTATCTATCACAAGGCTTACCCGCACGCATATCTCCATTACGAACGTGCCCTGGGAAACTAGGCCGCTACGATCGCAGATCCGTAGTTGGGTCTCGGCTAGCACGAAGCCGACAGCGTTACAACACCGGTGATCGCCCCCTGACTTTATACAAACCCGCGGACTTGTGCAGGTGACGCGCTCAATCTCGCCAGCTCGACTAGGAACCGAACTTCACTTCTGCCACGTTTTCTGTGTTATTTAACCTCAATTCCATTTTTAAATATTCAATCTCTTATAACTCTGATATTAACAACAACTAAACAAGTGTCAAAGTTTCAACAAGCAATAAACAACATTTAAATTCGCCATACAATCTTGTGAAAATTTAAACAACAAATAATTCTTATGTGAGATTAAAAATGGGACATCAAACAATTTATATGATAGAAGCATTCATCAACAAAGTCCTATTTACAAAACAAAACTTAGCAAGGATTTATGAAACAAAAGATCAGGTGTGAAATAAACTTGTACAAATATAAATATTATGTGAGGTTAAAACTGTAGAACATGAAATTTACGTTCAATTAAAATTATACAACAAATAAAATTACTGAAGTTAAAACTGTGAGATTGAAAAATATTATATGAGGTGGAAAATTGCAGAGTTAACAAAATTTAAATGAGATTAATATTTGCCACACTTTATCAACGGTTCAAAGAAAGAGTTTACGTTATGTCAAATTAAATCATGATCTAAGTGATTGGTTACTTCAAAAAAACAATTTACTTTGAGAGTTTAAAATACCGCGAACTGGTTAACCCAACAAAACACATAATAAACAAACACAAAAATATCCAATCATCGCTCCGAGGGAGAAAGCGTCTCGGTGATGTAAATTTTAAAATCGTTGCGAGGAATTGCCTCGATGAATTAATCATGATAACGATGATAACCACCCAAGTGAAGAAATTATCATAACCCCCGCCAGTTCGCAGTATAATGAACTTATTTAACTGCCGTAAATGAACTATTCGCAATCTTGTGTGAAGAATTAAGAAGTGTTATAATGTAACACTTACGTATATGCATCCAGAAACTTATTCGTAATTAAACAACAAGGTGTTTTCCTGACTAAGTGAATTTCATGAAATCTTCTAGCACGTGGTTTATTTAAATAATCCTGATTGTTAAATTGTGTTTACACTAGCTGACGATTAAGAAAAACTAACTTGATTGGTGAATATACAAACAATGAAACAAATTTACAGCACGTGTTTCGCGTTGAACGGAAGTCCGCAAGTTTTCGATTAAAAGGCCGCAAGGATTAACCGCGCGGGTTGGGGACACCTGAGGGACGTTGGCTACGATTGATTGTCGTTAAACAAAGGCTTCCTCCCATTTTATTAACTACCAAACCAACTAATTTAAACCTAGCTCTTACCACGTGGTTACACTCACACAAGCACATTCAGACCAACCCTCCGCCATGCAGATTCTGTCTCTACCAACCCTCTAACTAAAATCCATTAGCGCTATTAATTGTCCGACTACCAAACAAGCGTTTCCGTGCACCAGGTTGCCTATGTTTAACGATTTTTTTTGTGATTGATTTTTTTTTTTTTTCAAATTCAAATTATTCAAGTGTGATTTCGCGCCGCTGTTAATTAATTTCAGCGCAAAAACTTTGATTTAAATTCGGTCACCACAGCGATATGAGTGTTAATTACGTTTCTGCTTTGATGTAGTTTGAAATTACAATGTTACCTTTTCATTGATAGCTGTTTGAAGAGAGACCAATCTGGACCAAAGCCGCCATCCGCCACATCCCCGGTCTCACAGATGAACATTCCAGAATAATTCTCCCCATTGTTGCCTACTATTTCACCAACGGTCCGTGGAGAATCACCTGGGTCAAGTACGGCTACGATCCCCGAAAAGACCCAAAAGCCCGCATTTACCAAACCCTGGATTACAGAATAAGAACCGCAGGTACGTACTTCACTATGACCTTTCACAAACCCCACATCGAAACTTTCATTCGCAGAAAGCAGCAAACTAAAGGTCAGCGCGAAGAGGAGCTACGCCAGCAAAACCTCGATATTTCTAGCCCCCAATCAAACAAAGAAAGTCTCTCTTAAGTACGACATGTCCGCCAGACCGAAGATGGAACTGGACGAACGCTACTACGTTTTGAGACCTCTGACGCTACCACCAGCTAGGCAGATGTTCTACCAGTTTTGTGACTTGCTGATTCCGGAAATCCAAGATATGATTTCTAGGTTACCGGAGAGTAGTGGAGGTTTTTGCCATGCGAAAAACGGATTTCTCCCGGATAACTTTATTGAGCACTGTCGGCGTATTGTGAATGATCACGTGCTAGAAGCGGTTCAAAAAGAGTTGCTTGAGGATAAGAAAATACTACAGGAGAAGGTTTCAAAAGAGACTGAGAGTAAAGATAGTGGGTCTCACTTAGACTACTACAACCAAATGTTGAGCAACATTAAAAAAGGTATATACAGGAATGTAGGTTTTCAGTACAGTAAGATACCGAGGGAAATCGACCCTGGACAAGACATAGAACTGATCAGTCTATCCAGTGACGAAGAAAACGACGAATACACAGTCGGTGAAATCATCCAGAGCTCAATGCCAGAGCGCTTAGATGTTGCGGAAGAAGAAGATGAACAACAATCAGACGTCAGCGAATCTTCAGACGAAGCAGAAATCGACATGGATGCAGTACAAGAGATCAACGAGATGATATCCCACTTGGGTGACAAATTATACTAAACATTGCAGTGCTAGATTTTTTTATTTTATAAAATTTTAATTGAGCCTACTTAACGTGTATTGTATAAACCTTAAAAAAATATTTACTTGCAACACCTACGGCGTGCACGATAAAAATTTATAACAAAACAAGAACCGTAACAATACCCTAAAATTACATCTGCGGTAATTGGTCGATAGGAGTTGCGAATTTGAAATCTTCAGGGAATAAGCTGACTGCGTGGGGATACATGAGTTTGTACGACTGTCTGATGGTGACGTCGGCCACTCCGGCGATGTCACCGATTTCTTTCTGGCTCCTTTTGTCCTCTGACGCCTGAAAATCGATTCAGTAAATCGCCAACCCACAAAATTATAGTGTATTTTACGAAAACGTTTTCTGGGTAATCATTTTTATCGCCGGTATGAACAAAAATAAAAAACGGAGTAATATAAAAAAATCACTTTCGTAATAAGTTAAATAAGTTCAACAGATATTTTTGATAAACTTCATTTTCTCATGTAATTTTTTTTTCGGCACACTATCAACCCAGTTCGTGACGTTGAGCTGCACCCTTTATTTACATAATTATCTTATATCACAGCTAACAAGGTCACTATAAGGTAATTAAAATTAATTAATTCAAAATAATTAAACGTAATGTACTTTTACGATTTGATAGAGTTTAAATTAACTTTTTTCGTCATACTTCGCACTATTAAACTTTTTTAATATCATAATTGAATTGTGGCTATTAAATTTGACACGAAGTTAAACAAGCGTGTGCAAAAAAAAAATAATAACATTTAAATTTCTAAGGCGTCTTAAATAGTTCTGAAAAAATAACGTCTAATAATAATAATAATAAATCAATATTTTTTGTAAAAGCACAAATGATATACTGAACTCCCTTTTATGGCAACGTTGTTATAGCAACCATTAATACCAGATGTATGAAAAAGGAAAATATTTTTAACTTCCATCACAAAACTCAAGTTTAAGATCGTCCACGAACATGGTGTTTATTATTATTTTTTGTTAGTTACATAAACAGTGACTACTTGATTTATTTATTTACTTATTTATGTACAGGTGTACCATGTAGTCAAAATTTTAATTGGTTTTATGGTGTTGAAAATAATTATAATTAGTGAGTTTAATCCTCAAAGATGAGAGCGTAGCTGTTTAAACACGTTGATAGTTTGTTGACATTTTCGGTGTCATTTATGAGTTTACCTATTTCTTTGCTTACATTTTTTATTCACCCTGTATATTCTGTCATTTCTTTCTTCATTATTGTACAATTGTACAATTATGTTTCATAATTCCCTTTTAAATATAGACAAATCAAATGACATTTTTAAAAAAATCCCGTAAGCAAGTCCTACATTACATTTTTCTAGAATTTCCTAGTATTTTCAAAAACTGCTAATGTTTTGTCAAATAACCAAGAAAAACAAGATATTGTCCAAAATTTTCCAAACAATGTTAAAATTAAAATGAAAATTACAATGGATCACAGAACAAATTCATTAAGAGTTTTTCCTAGATCATAAATTTGAAGCTACTTTTCATTAATTTATTCAAATAATGGAAAAATGGTCAAATTTTCGAAAATTTTCAAGAAAAAAGTTAAAACGAGCTCTTTTCTTTGGGGAAAAAGGGAAACTTTGCAGGGACATTTTCGTAGATTACGAATTTGAAGTTACTTTTTCTCTGTCGTTTCAAATAATGTAGAAAAATGAATAAAAAATTTTCAAAAAAAAAAAATTAACAGCAGAAGTAACAGAAAAAGATTAAATTTATGTAAAAATCTTCATAGATTACGAATTCGATGTAACTTTAGTTCTGCTTCTTCGAATAACCAAAAAAACTGGATATTTTTCAAAAATTTTCAAAAAATTCTTCAAAAAAACGTCATCTTCGTTTGAGAAAAAGCTTAGATTTATGGAGACATAGACAACGAATCTGAATTAATTTTACTTCTGCTTTTCAAATAACTAACAAAAACCAGGAAATTTTTAAAAAGTTTTTGAAAAAAAAAATTCAAATGAACACAATTTACAATGAGCTGAAAGGTGAGTTCATAGAGTTTTCCGTACATTACAAATTTCAAGTTATTTTTGTTCTACGTCTTGAAATAATGGGGCAAAATAGGGAAATAATTTTCGAAGAAAATTTTTCTTAAAAAAATTCAAACGTACGAGAAAAAGGTTACATTTATGGAGAATTCTTCATAGATTACAAATCTGATGCAACTTTAGTTCTGCTTCGTCGAATAACCAAAAAAACCTAGATATTTTCCAAAAATTTTAATTTACGGAAAATTCTTCATAGACAACGAATTTGATTTAACTTTAGTTCTGCTTATTAAATAACCAATAAAAACCAGGATATTTTTCAAAAATTAAAAAAAAAGAAGTAGAATGAAAAAAAATAATAAGCACCCAATCAGATTTAGGTTAAATTCATACGCGTTACTATGGAAATTTGCAATTTAAGACCTTTTAAATTTAACAAGTTTTTACAAGATTAATAGAGGCAAAATCAGTCTTATCTTAGCAAGTACTAGCCCCGCCCACCCGCCCCCTATTTTCTCAAAGGATATGTGATTTGCCAAAATAAATCTTACGTTAGCAAGTACTATTTTAACTTATATATCATAACAAAATAAAATTCGCAAAATCAAATCGTATAATTTTTCGAAAAATTTGGATTCATTTACCTTTGATCAAATTTTTGGTATCACAATTTTTCGTTTTTTTTTTCATTTTCTTTAATTTCTTTCAATGTTTGCTCAATCTATTGGTTTCATAGTTTTTCGTTTTTTCAACTTCCAAATTTTTCAATTTTTCGTTTCTTCAATTCTTCGATTTGCAGTTTTTCAATTTTGCAATTTTTCGATATTACAATTTTTCAGTTTCTTTTAATTTTTTGACTTTTCAATTTTTGAAGTTCTTGATTTTTATTTTTCATTTTCGTTTTCTAGAATTTATATATTAATTTCGTTTCTTGATTTCCTGTATTTTTTCAATGTTCCTTCCCATTTTATAATTTCTCGTTTATTCACTTTTCAATCTCTGATTTTTCGTTTTCTCGTTTTTGCAATTTTTAAATTTTTTAATTTTGCAATTTTTAGTTTCTTCGATTATCCGCTTTTCCAATGTTTATAATTTTCAATATTTCGATTTTTGTACTTTTTCGATTTTGAAGTTTATCAATTTTTAATTTTTAAATTTTTCAAATTCTTGTTTTCCCATTTTTATGAGTCGAAAAGTTGAAAAATCGAGAAGTTAAAAAATTTGGAAAAATTGAAAAATCGAAAAACTGAAAAAACGCAAAATTGCAAATCGGAGCAGTGAAAAACGAATGATTGAAATATTGATGCACTTCAAAATTTAGTAAATCGAAAAATTGAAAAAGAAGAAAAAAAATCGAATCGAAAAATTAGAAAACCCAAAAATTGTAAAATCGAAGAGTTATGGAATCATCAGAATTGTAAAGTCCAAAAACATTGAACGATCGAAAAATTGAAAAAAATTAAAAATAGAAAAAAAGGAAAAATTTTTAAAATCCAATAATTGAAAAAGTGATTTTTTTTTAAATTATAATTGTTATGACATTTAAAATGAAATCCAGAAAAATTGCAAGTCACAAATTGAAGAAACGAAAAATTGAAAACCGAAAATTTGCAAAATTCAGAAATTTCACATTGAAAAAATAAATAAATAAAATGTGAACATTGAAAACTCGTGAAATTGCAAATCTAAAAATTGGAACATTCAAGGGTTGGAAAATAGAAAGACTGAAAAACTTGAAATTGAAAAAACAAACAATTACAAGATAGGAAAATTGAAAAATCGAAAAATTATAAAAATAACGAAAATAAAGAACCGAAACAAAAGATTGCAAGTCGACAATTTGAAGAAATGAAGGATTAAAGAATCGAAAAATGAAAAATTGAAACCTCGAAGAATTTTAAATCGAAAAATTGCAAAATCTAAAAATTGAAGAAACAAAAAAAAAATGAAAAATGAAAATTGAAAAACAGAAAATTATAAAACCGAAACATTGAAAAATCGAATAACTGAAAAAAATAAAGAAAATAAAAACTAAAACGAAAAACTGCAAAACGAAAAATTGCAAATCAAAAAATTGAAAATTCGAAAAACTGAAAAATCCCAATGTAGAAAAATTGAGAAATCGAAATATCAAAAGGCCGAGATGTCGAAAAATTGAAAAATCGACAAATCTAATCTTAAATTTTGAAAAAAAAAAATCCAAAAATCGATACATCAAATTCTCGATAAACCGAATAATTTACAAATCGAAAAATCTATAATTTAAAGAACGAGAAATTGACAAACCTAAAAATAAAAAACGGGAAATCGAGAAAACGAAAAATATAAATTTTTAGAAATTTTTCGTTTTTGCAATTTTAAAATTTTTCAATTTTGCAATTTTTGGATTTTTCGATTATCCGCTTTTCCAATGTTTATAATTTTAAATATTTCTATTTTTGCACTTTCTTGATTTTGAAGTTGTATCAATTTTTAATTTTTCAATTTTTCGTTTTTTCGATTTTTCAAACTCTTGTATTCCCATTTTTAGATTTTTCAAATTTTTCATGTTTTTTATTATTCAATTGTACAATTTTTCCATTTTTATGATTCGAAAAGTTGAAAAATCGAGAAGTTAAAAAATTCGAAAAAATTGAAAAATCGAAAAACTGAAAAAACGCAAAATTGCAAATCGGAGCAGTGAAAAAAAAAATGATTGAAATATTGATAATAAATCGAAAAATTGAAAAAGGAGTAAAAAAAATCGAATCGAAAAATTAGAAAACCCAAAAATTGTATAATCGATGAGTTATGGAATCATCAAAATTGTCTTTGGACACTGAACGATTGAAAAATTCAGAAATTTCACATTGAAAAAAAAATAAATAAAATGAGAACATTGAAAACTCGTGAAATTGCAAATCTAAAAATTGGAACATCCAAGGGTTGGAAATAGAAAAACTTAAAATTGAAAAAAACAAAAAATTATAGGATAGGAAAATTGAAAAATCGAAAAATTATAAAAATAACGAAAATAAAGAACCGAAAAATGAAAAATTTAAACGTCGAAGAATTTTAAATCGAAAAATTGCAAAATGTAAAAATTGAAGAAACAAAAAAAAATGAAAAACGAAGATTGAAACAACAGGAAATTATAAAACCGAAACATTGAAAAATCGAATAACTGAAAAAAATTGAAAATTCGAAAAACTGAAAAATCCCAATGCAGAAAAATTGAAAAATCGACACATCTAACAGTCGGGAAATTGAAATAGCCCAAAATCGAAAAATCAAAATTTAAATTTTGAAAAAAAAAATCTAAAAATCGAAACATCAAATTCCCGATAAACCGAATAATTTACAAATCCCAAAACTCAAATAACGAAAAATTGAAAACTCGAGAAAAATTGCAAAAATATTTTATAATTTCTCAAAGAAACGCGATTTGTTAGGCTGCATTTCATGGGCTAGGGAAGTAGAGATAACATTCAACCAATTTTTTTTTAAGAAATCTCATTAGGGCAATCTTTTAGTTGATTTTTTATTTTTTTTTTTTTAATTAGCCGTAAAATTACAAAAAAATATACGTTGAAATATAAGTCAACTACTGACATACAGTTAATGGGGGAAAAAGGCATATAGGGCTTGTGTATAGTATTTTTTCAATGTCATTTGATCAAATAAGAATATAAACAAAAAAATAACATGGCTTGCGGCATTTTGGGTGAAACACCCTGTATTTAAAATATGTAACCAAGTATTTTAAAAACACCCGTTTTTGGACTTTCTCTTCATTATATTAAACTTTTGTCATGGTGATCATTTTATATTTTTTATTAACAAATAATAATCTTATGTCAACTTCAATAGACAAATCTGTCACTTTCTCGCTGCCTCTCTGTAATAACCCCAACAATTTTAGCACACAAAACCGGCAAAAAACAGTGCTCGCACTCCAAACAACCCACTGTACCTGTGAAGCCATATAAATCGCAGCCGCAGCAACCGAAATGGGTGACCTTCCGGGCACTATATCCAACTCCACAGCCTTCCGCGCGATATGCGTCGCTGCTCGTTGCACCATATTGGGCAACCCCAGATTTGAACAAAACCGCGACATGAAGTCGCCGGTGGTGATGAGATCAACAGAAGTTTCGAGTGCTTTGAGAATCAATTTGAAACACCGGCCGATTTCACGTTTGCTGATTTTACTAACTGCACAGATTTCTTTGAAAGTTCGAGGAACTCCTTCTTGGCGACAAGCTATATACAGACAAGCCGACGCAATGGCGTCGTTTGAACGCCCCTTTAAATTCCTGCCATCGTGAACTTGCTTGAATAAATTGTTGGCACGATCCACTATTGTTCTAGGCAAGTTGATCCTGTCGGCCATTCCGTTGATTTCGCGGAATGCGTTGATTAAAGCACGGTCTGAACTGCTCATGGTTTTGCGATTTTGGTAACGGGCGACCCCGAAGCTGTCGAAAGATGCGTCACCTTGAAAAAATGTGTAATTGGGGTTGAGGTTCAAGGGGGGTGTGGGTACCTCGGCCTGGGCCTATCATTGTGGTTAGGTCAGATCCGTTGAGAAGGGGGTTTTCGGGCCCGCCGACACGAGATGGATCCACTCCGGATTTTTCATTACTGAAGGTTCTCCATTCTGACCCTACATCAATTACTCTGGAATTAGATATGGTTAATGGGTTTGTGGGACAGGGACAGGGTGATAATACCTGTCACCTACTACTAAGCCACATTCTGAGCAAATTTGGTCTCCCGCCCTGTAGTCTTCAATTAAAGGGGCATCTGGATGTGAGCTGCAACACACTTTGTTGGCGTCATACCTGCAAAATTATTTAATTGTATTTATAGATATTATGTTGACATTATTATGAAAATTTAATTTACTTACTGCGACGTAACTCAATATTAATTACAATTGTAAATTGTCTTACCTAGACGAACTCGCCATCTTGATCTATTGTTGTTTTGACAAAAAATTGACGGCAAATAGAGTGCAGTGTCGATAATACAGGTATCTTCTCGGGACGGATGACAGATTATGAATTGTTGGTTGCTTGTTTCATTGTCTTTTTTATTATTTTCGAATTTATTTTAGCTATTTTTGCTTTGCCTTTATTCAAATATGGATCCTTTCTATCCTTGAGTTATTAACATAGCCACAGTGACATAATGCAAAGAGCTCAACATAATTACGTTGGTAACAATTTGTTTCAAATCAATACTCCTCTTCAAAGTCCATTTCAAATCAATAACTTCATCTCGTGGCCTATGTCGTGGCACACATTCTAGAAATATTTTTCTTTGGTAAATTTCTGATCTGACGTCTTTAAGTTCTAAGATTTCGTCAATTTGAAGGCCAACTATAAAATTTGATTTAAAAATTTTATTTTTCTGTTATGATCTGTATCCATATTGTTCAAAATATGGATAAACGATTAACCACATCACTAAGTTGAAGAGGATGATCAGATAATTATACAATACGCAACTATGGGTGCTCAATTCAGTGAATAACTGTTCTGCTCCGTACCACACGGTTAATAACTACTTGATCGTATTTTTTTCTGGAAAACACGCCCTAGAACTGTTGGAAGAGTATTACCAATTTTGCATAAAAATGCCAATTAATAAAATAAACATATTATATTTGATAAAAAAAAAACATTATCTACTAAATAGTTCACAGTGTCAAAAGATTTTGTTTTAAAATATTGACTCGTACCATAAATTCATAGTGAACAACGGTTTGTCTAGCGTTCTCGACGTGTAGTCTTCTTTTCACAACAAGAACCTTAAAACATGTTTAAAATGATAAATTTGTAAAGCGAAATATCGATTTTGCAATTACGCTCCGCCCTTCGGTCTGACAACGAATGAAAAATTCGTCACGATTGAGATCGAGACGGATGGGTAGGGCTTCTCTTTTGGTTTTCTTTTTTAATTAACACATTTAGTTTTCTTTACTTAAGAACATATTTCACATGGTAATTTCTCGTAGAATAATAAGAATTTTACAATTAAGCTCCGCCCCTCGGCTTACGACCAATAAAAAAATCATCAGAATTCAGATAGGGCGGGTGGGCGGGGCTTATATTTTGTTTTCTTTTTATTAATATACATAGCCATCTTTTCACAGCAAGAAACTTAAAACATGATTAAAATGGTACATTTTTGCAAGGAAATATCGATATTTCCTCTTATACAAAATTTCCATTTTAAATATATTTTAAGTTTTAAGTTGTGAAAAGAAGTCTGCACACGTTAAAACAAAAACGCAAAATGTAAGCCCGCCCGCCCGCCCTATCTCAATTGTGATGATTTTTTTTATTCGTCGTGAACTAAGAGGGCGGAGCTTAACTGCAAAATACATATTTCTTTGCAAGAAATTAAAAACATGTTTTGAGTATCGTGTTGTTCAAAGAATACTATGTACACTAAGAAAAAAAGGCAAGACATAAGCCCCGCCCACCCACCCCATCTCAAATGTGATGATTTTTTTATTCTTAGAAACTTAAAACACGTTTAAAGTGGTAAATTTTTTTAAGGAAATATGGATTTTACAATTAGGCTCCGCCCCTAGGTCTGCCAACGAATGAAAACTTCATTACTATTTAGATCAGGGAAGGTGTGGGTGGGGCTTAATCTTTGGCTTTCATTTTTTCTTAATATAAATAGAATTCTTTGAATAATACGATACTCAAAAATGTTTTTCATTTCTCGTAGAGAAATAAGGATTTTGCAGTTAAGCTCCGCCCCTTGGCTCACGACGAATACAAAAAATCATCACAATGGAGATCGGGCGGGTGGGCGGGCCTATATTTTGCCTTCTTTTTTCTTAATATGTGTAGACTTATTTCGGCAATAAGAAACTTAAAACGTGTCTAAAATGGTAAATTTTTGTAGTAATCGACTTAAATCCTCCACTTTTCTTCTGATTTCTTCGAAAAAGCAGAAAAAAACTGGATCTTTTCCAAAAATTTTCGAGAAAATTCGTCAAAAAAAAATCGAGTCATCTTCGGTTGAGACATAAACGAATTTGAGTTAACGTTAATTCCGCTTATTAAATAACCAACAAAAACCAGGATATTTTTCAAAAATTAAAAAAAAAGTAGAAGTAGAATGAAACAAAAAAAAACACCCAATCAGATTTAGGAATTTAGCTCGTTACTATGGAAATTTTCAATTTAACACCTTTTAAATTTAACAAATTTTTTTCCAAGATTAATATAGGCAAAATCAGTCTTATCTTAGCAAGTCCTAGCCTCGCCCACCCGCCCCCTATTTTCTCAGTGGATATGTTATTTGCAAAAATAAGTCATCTCAGCAAGTACTAGCCCCGCCCACCCGCCCTCTATTTTCTCAAAGGATATGGCATTTGCCAAAATAAATCTTACTTTAGCAAAGTACTATTTTAACTTATAAATACATATATCATAAAAAAATAAAATTCGCAAAATCAAATCATATAATTTTTCGAAAAATTTGGAATTACTTACCTTTGACCAAATTTTTTGGGATCACAATTTTTTGTTTTTTTTTTTAATTTTTTTAATTTTTTTCAATGTTTGCCCAATCTATTGCTTTCATAGTTTTTCGTTTTTTCAACTTCCAAATTTTTCAATTTTTCGTTTCTTCAGTTCTTCGATTTGCAGTTTTTCAATTTTGCAATATTTCGATATTACAATTTTTCAATTTCTTTTAATTTTTTGACTTTTCGTTTTCTAGAATTTATATATTAATTTTGTTTCTTCATTTCCATTATTTTTTCAATGTTCCTTCCCATTTTATGATTTCCCGTTTATTCACTTTTCATCCGCCCTTTATTTTCTCAGAGGATATGTCATTTACCAAAATAAGTCTTATCTTGGCAAGTACTAGCCCCGCCCACCCACCCCCTATTTTCTCAGAGGGTATGTTATTTGCAAAAATAAGTCATCTTAGCAAGTACTAGCCCCGCCCACCCGCCCTATATTTTCTCAAAGGATATGGCATTTGCCAAAATAAATCTTACCTTAGCAAGTACTATTTTAACTTATAAATATATCATAAAAGAACAAAATTCGCAAAATCAAATCGTATAATTTTTCGAAAAATTTGGATTTAATTACTTTTGACCAAATTTTTGGGATCACAATTTTTCGTTTTTTTTTTTTTCATTTTCTTTAACTTTCGTCAATGTTTGCTCAATCTATTGGTTTCATAGCTTTTCGTTTTTTCGACTTCCAAATTCTTCAATTTTTTGTTTCTTCAATTCTTCGATTTGCAGTTTTTCAATTTTGCAATATTTCGATGTTACAGTTTTTCAATTTCTTTTAATTTTTTGACTTTTCAATTTGTCGTTTCTTCAATTTTTCAAGTTCTTGTTTTTTATTTTTATTTTCGTTTTCTAGAATTTATATATTAATTTCGCTTCTTCATTTCCATTATTTTTTCAATGTTCCTTCCCATTTTATAACTTCTCGTTTATTCACTTTTCAATCTTCGATTTTTCATTTTCTCGTTTTTGCAATTTTTGCATTTTTTGAGTATCCGCTTTTCTAATGTTTATAATTTTCAATATTTCGATCTAATCTTTGGTTTTATTTTGAAACCTTGACTCTATCAAATAGCAAGTAATTGTCATAAATGTCTAATAAATGTTTATAAAAAAAGGCGTTTTAAAACAAAAAAAGTTACCAGTCGTCCGATGGACTCGATTGCAATACTTCCTTCGCTCACACTCGTAAAGTAAAAAGGAACCTATTTAATAAACAACGTCTTTTTAACGTCTCTAGTCCAGGCATTAATGACGTTGTCTACTCCATTAAATGTAGAAATTAAATTATTTTGAAAATTTTTACTTCTTGGGGACAGGGTACATCAGAGAAATTGCTGCTTTCAGGTTTTTTCGACGTTTTAAAACCCTTCGAGTACGAAAAAGTAGGTCTCCCGTTTTCGTCTGTCTGTCGTCTGTATCAATTTTTGTTAGGCAGATAATTTTCGAAGCCACCGATTGTTGTAAAATTTTATAAAAGTGATCAAAAAGTTTTTAGATTAGAGTTGACCATGGAAATATTTGTCAGGAGTGAGGGAAGTTCTGTCTATAATAAATAATCTTAAACCAATTTAAATATGTCGCCAACCAGACAAATTTTTAGAAAAAATATTGAACAAATGTAAAAAACACAAATATTTAATTGTCAAGGTGACAATTTTTCGCCTCCCAGAATCCCTTTTATGTTAATGTATAGTTTTTATTTCATTAAACTTAAACATATTTCTTTTGTCCTGTGTATCCCAAATTTATAAATTTCGCTACGCCACTGATTACTTAAATCACTTAAAACAATATAGATTGTGCGCCAGATGTTCTGTGTTTACAAATAGTAGAAATGGTGAGAATTTTGGATTTAATATTCATTTTTATGTGTTTAAAAATAATCATACAAAGCTACTGAATCCTGAGAAAAAATAAAAAGAGCACGGGATGCGGTGCTGTCAACTTAAAAAAATTAGTTCCTAACCAAAAAGTTTTAGCAGGTTTTAGTGAGATTCATAAGTGGCGTGGTTACTAAAGAAAAGGCGGGAAACTTTGACAGATGACAGATTGCGACTTTATGTGTTACTAAAATAATCAGGATTTGTTTTAGATACAAACAAGTGTAATAAATTATTATTTAATACAGATTTTATTACTACATACAACATGGATCACCCGGACCAAGTGTCGTCAGGAACGTGTACACACTGTGGAAAAAGATTTGCCAGTTGCAAGCTTAAAAATCGACACATCAAACGAATACATGGAATGGTTGCACAGGACACTCGGAGGAGTCACGTTTTATGTCCATTGTGTAAAGAAGGAAACGGTTTAAAAACATATGAAAATTTACGGCATCATATTGAACAAATTCATGAAGTACCAATAGAGCATGTGAAGTTTGAATTTTCTAGCGAACAACAATATGAAGGATGGAAAAATGCCGAAAAAGTGGAGGCAAAGTATGCAAAGTATAGAACAACCTCATGTAAGAGCTACACAACTGTGAATTATGAGTGTAATAGAAGCAATACGAAAGGTAAAATAAACATTTTATATATCAGTCAGTACAAAATAATTAATTACCGATGATGAATTGATTTTTTAGGCTATGAGAGCAACTACTGCAAGAGAACTGAGAAAGCTGGTGGCACAATAAAAATACCTGGAGTGTGCCCTTCAAAGTTAATTGTTAAAATTCATAGTGGTAAAATTTGTTAATCATTTGAGAAAAATGACATTACAAATTTAATTATTATTTAGGTGGAGAGATAACTGTTGACTATTGGAGAACCCATGTTGGTCACCAAGAGGATGAATTAAGATGCCAGCATTTGTCAACAGTAGATAAGAATATGGTGGTTGAAAAATTAAAGTCTGGTATATCAATAGACAAAATTTTAGAAGATACAAGAAAACAAGAAGGACCTAAATTGGAACGAATAAATTTGTTAAATAAAAAAGACATTGCATATTTATCCAATAAACACAATATTGAGAAAAAACAAGAAAGCAAAAACAAAAAAACTGCTGAAAATTTTGAACAAAACTCGCAAATTGGGGTTAATCATCAAGAAAAAACGGTGCAAAAGGAAGTGGATGAAGTGCCTGAACCAAATAGCAGAATAATTAAAACAGAATATTTAATGAATTGGATAGCCAAGTTAAATGATGAAACGTTTGGTAGCTTTTGGGAGGACATACAAGGAGCTATGAGAAAGGCAGATCAAAAAAGTAACAGAACAACTAAGCGGAAAATAAAGAATACTTTCCTACAAAAGAATGTAAAAAAATCGCATTTGGAATGGAAATGAACAGGATAAATGATTCTTAAATTAAGAAACTGGGACAAAAATGGTGCAAAGAAAAAATACCCATCTTGAAAATCAGGTGAATATGAAATACATGATTGTATGCAGTTTTACTTGCAAACAGAATATGAGAAGCAGTTTGACATTTTTCAAATTTAAAACCTGTAAGTGGTAGCAACTAATTTATTTTGCTCCTTTCTAAAGTCATCAAGTAGTCATCAAAATTGTCCCCATCTAGCGATAAAAAATTGAAAAACAAACGAGTCGTAACAGTGCCACCTAGTGGTGGTTGAAAACTTTCAACTATTTTGACAGGTGCTTTTGTTATCATTTTATGTGCGCCTTACATTGCATTACATAAGTATATTTACTTGTAGTATGTTAAATTGTTGCCTTTTAAGCCCTCAACAACCACCGAACAAGAGGTTAACCAAGGTCGGATCGAAAAAAAAAATTGTCTAGATAAAAATAACTTCTTATGTTGGCTGAATAATTTTAGGTAATCAGTGAAATTTTAGAATTTAGTTTGGTGGCGTTTGTTGATCGTCAGAATGTTCAATCTTATAGAGCCGAATTTATATTTGGGTTGTCGACAAGCAGCTGAAAACGTAAATATACTTAACAAACACAAAATTACACATATCTTGACTATTGAAGATAAACGATTATCGCCCAAAATCACAAATAATGAATCTTTCACTACAAAATTTATTTTTCTCTATGATTTACTTAACCAAAATCTACTAAATCACCTTGAGGACACCTACGCGTTCATCTTGGAAGGAATGTTAAAAGGAACTGTATTAGTTCACTGTCTCATGGGCGTCTCCAGAAGCGCCTCCGTTGTAATAGCCTTTATGATGAAGAAATACCAGTTAACATATGAAGAAGCCTATGAAAAAGTCAATCAAAAAAGAAGAATATATCCGAACCCAGGTTTTGAAGCTCAGTTAAAATTATATGAAGCAGTTGGTTGTCAGCTGGAGACTAAGGATATCAGTAACAAATTATTCAGATTATACATAGCAGCTAGAGAAATTAATAGTCATGGTTTTCTAAGTCAAGAGTTCTTAGATTTATTTACACCAGATCCTGGAGTAACTGCAAAGACTGAATTTAACTCTGAACAATGTGCCTATTTCTGCAGCCAGTGCTCGAGGGGTCTAGCGACCGAATCGAGTTTAATCCCGCATAAAAATAACGATGAAATTTGTGAAAAATCATATTTTGTAATGCCAATAGCCTGGATGAAGGATGCTTCTAAAACTATAAAATATACGCTATTCTGTCCAAATTGTGACACCAAAGTGGGGTCGTTTAGCTGGGGTGAAGACGGTATTCAGTGTGAATGCTCTTTTAAAATTTCTCCGGCCTTTTGTTTAACAGCGCCTCAGGTGAAATGTCTTTCAAAATAAGTTTGTTATTTTAATCGTGTTTCTTTGTAAAATATATATAGTTTGTTAAAAAGTGGTATTCTAATTTTATTGTCTCTATTTTAACCTATTTGTATTTGTTTCCAACCATTTAATTTTAATAAAACGATTTATATTCCTACTGCTCTGATTTTTATCGACTCGGTTTAAAATTCCAGTGTCTAGAGAAGTCTGTGTTCATTGCTTAAGCATTTCGTTAAAACTGGGACATGCGCACAATAGATACGAAACCCGCGAAAAATTAAAATGGAGAACATCGTGTTTAGAAATGGCGGAAGGTGGTCAGATTCAAAATTCCAACCCAAAAGATAACTGTGTTCTTAAATGAAAATGCAAAAGTATGAAGGGATTTTTTTATTAAATTTTGAAAAAGGGGGTCGGAAATATGGCTGTTGTCTGAAACGAGAAAAACTCATAAAATAAGTCTCCATGGAACTTTCTTTGTACCATGAGTTTCATAAATCATAATGTTTCAAATTAGAAAATCGTCAACTAAATGATCTTGCACTAATTACACTCGATGAGAGGGGCTATTTGCAATTTAATTTTGTTTTAACATTGCACGTTTGTAAAAAAAATATTTTTTTTTTAACCGGGACACCACTATATTTTTTTGAGTTATTAATCCCTAATCGATTCAAAACATCCTAATATAAAATGAATAATCTGCTATATAGTAAGATCAGTTATTATTTATGGAATCCATAATCACTTGTATTTGCAATTTTTTAGGTAGTGTAAATGCTCAAACATGCCACCAAAAACTTCGCACAAAGATTATTTAGTACTACAAATTGGCACGATGTGTTCAAAAGAACAGGGTAATCAAACCCCTGTGATAACCCAGACAATCCGCCATAATTTGACATGTGAACAAAATTTTAAAATCCGCGAAAAATTCAAATTTTGGAAGAGAAAAATATTGTTAATTCCTCCATTTTGACGAAAAACTGTGACTAAGTGCACTTTGGGCAGACTGAAGACCCCTTATAGCTCTTAGCTTCCAAAAGACAAACTGAAATCAACTCAGCAGATATTTGAATAGGTACTACAAATTTAAAAAATACAGGAATAGAGAAACAGAGAAAATAATCTGGATTAAAGTTATATATTAAACTGTGTTGTGACCGAATTTGAATTAAAATTTCGCGCTGAAAAAAAATTAACAGCGGTGCGAAATCACATTTGAATAATTTGAATTTGAAAAAAAAATGCAATCAAAAAAATCGTTAAACATAGGCAACCATGTGCATGTTAGCGCTTTTGGGTAGTGGGTAGTTCTGCTTGAAATTTTAGTTATAGGGTTGGTCAAAGAGAGCGGCTTGGTAGAGAGGTGAAAGCGTCACTTTTGGTGTGTGTGTTGTGAGTGAGTAGGTTAAGTTTAGTTGGCTTGGTGGTTAATAAAAGGGAGGAAGCCTTTGTTTAATGACAATTAATCACAACGACGACGACGCCACAGTTTCCCCAACAGGCATAGCCAATTCTTGCATTCTACTCGGAAAAATGCGAATTTTCGACCGACGCTAACACGTTGTGTAAATTTGAATCATTGTTTATCAATTCACAGTTCATGTTAGGAATTTAATCGTTAACTAGTCTTAACACAATTTAACAATCAGGAAATTGTTTAGATAAACACTTACAGGGGTTTTCATGAAATTCACTTAGTCAGGACTCGTTTGATTTTGTTTGTCTAATTAGGAATAAGTTTCTGGATGTTAATACTTAAGTGTTGCATTATAACACTTCTTAATGTTTCACACAAGATTGCTAATAGTTCATTTACGGCAGTTAAATTAACCTGATGTGGAAAAGACCGTAGAAAAGTGCAGTAGAATTCATAATATACTATCGTGGACTGACGGGGGGATTAAAAATTTCTCTCCTTAGACAGTTATCATCGTATCATCACCATATCATAATTACATCACCGAGACGCATTTTCCCTCGTAACACAGGACGCATTTTGTGTGTATTTATCATATGTTTTGTTTGGGATAAACAGTTCACGATATAACCTCTCAAAACAAAGTGTTTTAAGTGGTTACTTGGATCATAGCATAATTTAACATAATGTTAATATTTAAATGTTGTTTATTGTTCTTTTTGAAACTTTAACATTTGTTCAGTTGTAGTTTAATATCAGAGTCACAGAAATTGGACATTTAAATGGAATTGAGGTTAAATAATACAGAAACACGTGGTAGAAGCGGAGTGCGCGGTTCCTAGTCGAGCTGACTCAGCTGATGGGATTTATCGCGCCATCTGCACAAAAGAGGCAGGTTAGAATAGAATTCAGGGGCGGTCGAGATAACGTAACGCTGTTGGGTTTTATCCCATAGCCGCGACCCAACTGCGAGTCTGCGACCGTAACGGTCTGTTCGTCTCGGCATGTTCTTCGTGCTGGGTGACAGTGCTTGCGATAGATAGAATGGTGATTGGATTTTTGAATTTTTCACGGGCTTTCAATTTTGTTTTCACATGTCATATTAAGGCGGGATGTTTGGGTTATCACAGCTGCGTAAGTATTAAAATTACTTAAATGAATTACGACATACTCAAGTATTTCAATCAACAAAGAATTTAGATGATGTTAAATTATGCCACACTTTATCAACAGTTTTAAACAACGAAGAATTTACATGATGTTAAATCAGGTTTTATTTCAAGTGATTCATTATATCAATCACATATATAGATTACCTCGTGGACCAAATTTCCCACATCATATACAAAAAAAAAAATTATAAACGCATGTAGGTAAGCAGAGAAAAATGTTGTGCCTCGGTGGGATTCGAACCCACGTCTCCTTGCATTCCGGGCAGGTATCCTGACCTCTACACCACAAGACAACTTATCTTTACTCTGCTTACCGACGTGTTATTGTGTGCCACCACATTACTCCCCCCCCCCCCAGCGACACAGCGCGCGGTCGTGCTGGGGTGCGAAGGAGATAGTTGCTGCGGACCCCGAACACAGCGGGCACAGGGCTGTGGCAGAAGGATGTTGCGCGTGCGTGCGTGCGTGCTGCCTGTCGGTGGTCATCAATGTAGGTAAGCAGAGAAAAATGTTGTGCCTCGGTGGGATTCGAATCCACGTCTCCTTGCATTCCGGGCAGGTATGCTGACCACTACACCACAAGAGAAGTTATCTTTACTCTGCTTACCGACGTGTTATTGTGCCGCCACACGCATATTCAATACGATCAAAATCAAAATCAGCTGGTATCGGAAAATACTCGAGGCACTTCGAGGACAAAGGTTCAAATATAAGCCACAAGAGAAGTATTAACAAACTATTAAACTTGTAAGAAAATATTAAACCCCTCCCGTTTTTTCGAGTCCACGAGGGTATGAATTTTACTGCACTTTCCAAGATCGTTTCTCTAAAAGTAGACCAACAGTTAGTTCAGTTTAAATGCCATAAGTGAACTATTATTATTAGAGATAATACCGACGTGAGCAAGTTGTAAACCACACTTTAAAATAAAAATCATATGCAACCAACAATACTTCAAAACAACTGAAAGCATATACCGTATGATTTTTTTAAATTGAAAGTAAGGAAAGGCTTTGGAAACAAAAGATGTGAAAAACGTAGGGCGTAGATTAATTCGTTTAACATCAATTTGTGGTAATAACAGTGGCATTTATGTGTAAAACTATAATTAAATTACGCCTTTTTGTTTCCAGAACTTACTGTTACGTCAAATTTAAAAAAATTATACGGTATAGTCAATACTACCTTGAGAGAATTTTTTTTATTTGAAATACCGTCCAAAGATAAAGAAAAAGTTAGGAACTACGATCACTCATGTATTTTATTCTGGTTTAATTACAAATTACTATAACTCGTATTTTTTGAGCTTTGAACAAAAAGTAAATTAAAAGTGAAATTTTCAGCATTTATAATTTCAGTTGTCCATTGTTCATCTTCAGTTGAGTAATTCATATGTCTGAAGTGTTTTATTTCTTAAGAATTTCTACGTCTTGAGTTGCTTCGCAACAGCTGAAATACAAATTGGGTTCTATAAGATTAGTAGTCCGACATGAGTCTGACAGACGAACTGATCTGACGTCGATTTTTTTTTAATTTCCACTTGAAAGATTATTTAACTGTCACTTAGACATCTCAAAGAAAAACAAAACGTTATTTTCATATGAGCACTTTATTCCTGTACAGACCTGGACCTGGTTAGTATTTTTTCTTCATTTTTTTTCGTAGAAGTTGATGATTAAAAACTTAATAACACAAAACGTGAAAACAACAATTACAAATCCTCCTTTTATCAAAATATAGAGGGGTTATACCGCTATTTAAAAATAGGAAACGAACCGCTGTTTTCGATGTGTGTATGTATTTTTCTCACTAATAGTACTGGATGTAAATGTGTTAAAAATTGAGTTTATCCACAAACCGTATGCATAGTTTATTTCAGTAATTTTTATTTCGTTAAAAATTGAAATTTATTTAGATATCAGTAGAACCTGGTAGAACTATAGTAAGCGACGCCACTGATTATTGAAATCAATATCACCAGTGTCAATATTACGTAACTGGTAAAATATTGCGACACATGGTGGCAACCAACATTAAAGGGGATTGAGATTTGGCATTCGTTTTAAGTATAACAATTATAGTTCACAGTTGTGGAAAATAACTCTTAAGGCTGTTAAATCCTTCGAATAAACGAATTTCAACCCATTAATATTTCCTATGTATTTGTGCCATCTAGTGGGTGGTAGCAAAAATTAAAAAAACTTAACGAATCAGAACTGCGCCACCTAATGTTAGCTGAAAACATTTTATTTCGCTGATAATACGCTTAATTACTATTGGTGATTTTCTTATCGTTTTAGGTGTGTTTTATCTGGTTTTATACTTCACGATACAAGTAAGTTTACCCGGAGCATGTTACATGTTTAAGCCATCAACATCCACCAAACAAGACGTTAACCAGGTTTGAGTAGAAAAAAGAATGTTTATATAAGAAGAATTTCTTACATTAGCTGAATAATTTTAGGTAACTGGTGAACAGTGTAATTAAAAAAAAATCAGTGTTGTTCCTGGTCGTCAGAATGCTACAACTTATAGAACCGCATTTATATTTAGGGTGTCGACAAGCAGCTGAAGATATAAATGTTCTTAAGAACCACAACATTACACACATCTTAACTATTGAAGATGAACCGTTGTCAGAAGAAATTACAAAGAATGGATGCTTCACTACAAAACATATCTTTCTCTATGATTTACAATACAATCAAAATCTAATAAGTCACCTTGATGACACTTACACTTTCATCTCCGAAGGACTGACAGAAGGAACTGTATTGGTCCACTGTCTAATGGGCGTCTCCAGAAGCGCCTCAGTTGTAATAGCTTTTATGATGAAGAAATACCACCTAATGTATGAGGAAGCCTATGAAAAAGTAAATAGAAAGAGAAGAATATGTCCAAATCCAGGATTTGAAGCTCAGTTAAAATTATATGAAAAAATTGGTTATCAGCTAGATACCCAGCATACCAGTTATAGATTATTTAGATTACGAACAGCCGCTAGGCAAATCAATAATCATGGTTTACTACATCAGGATTCCTTAGATTTAATTATACCAGATCCTGGACTAGCTGAACCAAAGTCAGGACATTGTGCCTATTACTGCAGCCAATGCTCGAGGATTTTAGCGCCCAAATCGAGTTGTATTCCACATGAAAATGAGAATGAAATTTGTGAAAAATCGTTTTTTGTCATGCCAATAGCGTGGATGAAGCATGTTGCTAAAACTACAAAAAACAAGCTGCTGTGCCCAAATTGTAGCACGGAAGTGGG
This sequence comes from Zophobas atratus, assembly GCA_022388445.1. Taxonomy (NCBI): domain Eukaryota; kingdom Metazoa; phylum Arthropoda; class Insecta; order Coleoptera; family Tenebrionidae; genus Zophobas; species Zophobas atratus. The sequence continues at coordinate 48,605,651 of CM039445.1, read as the reverse complement.
GTCGTTTAACTGGGGTGAAGATGGCATTCAGTGTGAATGTTCTGTTAAAATTTCTCCAGCCTTTTGTTTAATGCCGCCTCAAGTAAAATATCGTTCAGAGTAAGTTTACATTTTATCTTTGTCTTTATATATAGCGTAATATTTTGTTAAAAAAATGTGACCTAATTTTAATATTTATATACTTTAACTTGTTTGTAAATTATTTATTTTATTGTAATAAAACTGTTTATATTTTAATAGTTGTAATTTTTTCGAATCAATTTACAGTTGCAATGTTTGGAGAAGTACACTGCATAGCCCCTAGAAATACATGTGTTTTCTAGGAGCTGTAGTATACTGGAATAACCTAAACATTCTGTCAAAATTGAGACATGCGCACAAAAATTATGAAACCCGCGAAAAAATTTTAAATTGGGAACCTACTTTTTTTTAAGAAAGGGTACTTGCGACGTAGAATGTAAGAACATTAAGAGAGGTTGGTACAATACAAACCCTGATAAAAAAGCAAAGCAATATAAAATTGATGTTTGGAAAAAACTAAAAGAAATCATTTCCAAGAGGGCCAAAGATATGTAAGGAAATGACTTGATGGCGAGTATCAAAAAGCAATATAGGAAAGATCAAGAATAAGAATAAAAATGCTAAAAAACAATTCAGTGGTGACGAATCATGAATAAGTCGGATTCCAGAAAAGAGGACAACCTAGAATCACAATAATGCAGATGTGGTGGTCTTGACGACTTTTTCTATAGTTTATTACAAAATTTAGTGTCTAAAATAAGTTTTTGCCATGTAATCGGTCGATGAAGTACGAGGGAAGAATATGTTGCACTCGCATAATTAATTGGATTACTGATAACCTACACGATAAGAGCCATCAGATCAGGTACTGAGTTGTATTGATGGTCGGGAAAAGCTCAAGGGAGGGGTTCTTCGGCTACGTAATGACAGTGGCTGATCAGCCATACTCGACACAACTATCTCAGTTCTAATGCCGAATTCTATTTACAGGAAGTTCGGGTTATGACAACAAGTTAGGTCAAAAAAAAAAAACTATACAGCTGGTCTTACTGCAAAACCAAAAGAAAGTTATAAGCAAAAGAGAGAAATGTCAACCAAGAAAAAGGTGGATGGGTGGTGATGAAGAAAAGTTACAAGAACTAGGAATTGTCAACTGGAAAAAAATAGTAGAGAACAGGAACGACTGGAAAGAGATAGTTGGGAAAGTAAAACAAGTCTAAACCTTGAGTTAATTTAAGGGATTACGAATGTGGCTTGCCATCACATCTAATGAGATACCGGCTTAGATACCCAATGGGACACCAACGTCCTTTACGGGCTACGAAGCCACGGGGAGAGTGAGAACCATAAAGATGGAAAATGGCATTAACTTAAAATGCAAAAATGGTTCCTTTGTGGAGAATTTTGTCAAGAATCATAGTCGATGAATCTTGTTATGTGAATTTAAAAGCACTATCATATCCAGTTCTAGTACAGAAACACGTACTTCATTTTTACATTTTTATAATTCTTCAAAAATACAGTTATCACACATTTTCATGTACAGTTAAAAAATCAACAACATCTTGATTTCCTTGATCAACCGCTAAATCAAGAGCAGTTTTCTTGTTCTTATTCCTAATACTAGTATTAGCTCTATGTAAAACTAAATATTGCACAACAGACAAATGACCGTTGTGTGCAGCATCGTGGAGTGGGGTGTCTCCGTCTGCATCAACTACATTAACATTAGCTCCATTTTCATAAAGAAACTCTACTGTTTTCAGATGACCATTAGCAGCAGCAGCATACAGTCCCGTCGTACCATGGTGATTCGGAACGTCTACTTCTGCACCATGTTCCATCAAAAGTTTCACAATGTCGATGTGACCACTATTTGCCGCAAAAGAATGATAAAGGCAATTCACCATTGACATTTTCAACGTTAACATCAGCTCCGTTTTCTATTAAATAAACTGCCACGTCATAGTATCCGTTGCAGCAAGCACTATGTAAGGCCGTAGATGCATTAGCTTCGTCTTTGTCTACAACTTGTGCTAACCCTTTATCGCACAGAAATCTTAAATTTTCGAGGCAACCCTTACTAGCGGCAAAGAGAAAAGTTCTTGTCCACTGTTTTCTCAAGTCATCATCTACAACAAAAACATATATATGGTATGTGGGTGGACTAAAATTAAAAAAATGTATGTAAACTTACTTTTGGTTATTCCATTTTTGGTTTCGCCGTCTTTCAAACCTCCAAATTCTTCAGCGAACAATTCGATAATTTCTAAATTGTTGAAGCTGGCAGAAATAGCTGTATTTCCAAAAATACATTTTATAGACAAATCAGCATTCAACTCCAATAATAATTTCACGATTTCCACATGGCCGTCTAATACAGCTGCATATATAGGGGTTGCATGTTGAATAGTAAGGGCATCAATATCAGCCCCTTGTTCAATCAAGTACCGAGTACCATCACGATTAGCACAAGTGACTGTTACGTACAAAGGTGTCACTCCATTCACATTGGCATGATTAACCTTTAACCCATTATCAACTAAATATTTCATCAGAGTTGTATGTTGTGCAGCTCTTGATAACAACGTATCTTTCGTACTATCTTCAACGAAGAGATCGGCACCATTTTGATGTAGATATTTTAGTGAATCCAAGTCACCATTGGTGCAAGCGTAGGCAAGAGCTGTTCTTTCTTCGTCATCTTTTAGATTTACGTTTATACCATGTTCCACCAACATTTTAACAATCTCTGTATTGAAGTAAGTATTCTCTAAAAATAGAAGACTTAAAAGATAATAACAAAGCTCACCCAAACTACTACCATCACCGTAACACATATGTAACGCAGAGTGTCCTTTATTGTTCACAACATTCACATCTACTCCATGCCGAAGCAACAGTCTGACTGCTTCTACACACTTGTCTCGACAAGCCATGTGCAGTGGAGTTAGTCCTTCGTTGTCCTTTTGGTTCACGCGAGAACCTCTTACCAGTAATTCCGTGATGCAATCTTCTTTATTCTTGTGAATGTATACGCTAAAATCGTTATCGCTTACTTTCTGTAGGATAGATGGGAATTTACTTTTTTGGCAAGCTGAGTGTAAAGGAATGCGTCCATTGTTGTCGCTTGCGTTAACGTCAGCCCCATTCCCAGCAAGAAAAACCAGACTAAATATGTCGCCCAACTCAGCAGCAACATGAAGAGACGTCACAGTTTCCAAACCTTGGATGTTAGCACCGGAATTTATCAACTGATTCATCACACTTGTTTCACTGAGACCAAGAGCACACAAGAGTGGAGGAATTTGAAGATCGGCAGTGTAGTTAGGGTCAGCACCATTTTCCAGGAGTATTTTAATACAAGAAGAATTGAAGAACATAGCGTAGTACAGGGGTGTAAATCCATTGGAATCTTTCGCGTTGATTTCTGCACCAAGTTCGATCAGAAGTTGTACACAATCCATAAACCCTACTTTCATTGCAGCGCATAGCAGTTCAGGATCTTTGACACATACACGTTGCGTTAGAAGATATTTTGTCATCGCAAGTTGTTTGTTAAGAATGGCAATGCATAAGGGAGTCCAGTTTGCGTTATTCCGACAATTAAGATCTGCCCCTCTTTCGACCAGTTCTTTCATTACTTCCAGTTTACCACCGTGCGCAGCAGAATGCACTATGGTCTCACCAGATTTGCTTGCGGCATTGATATCAGCACCATTGTCAAGGAGAATTTTCACTGTCGTAAGGTGATCTGTGGCGGAGAATAGTGGCGTTGCGCCAGATTCATCAGGACGATTTACTGAAGCTCCAGCTTTGATCAGTTCGACGACACAGGAGTCAAACTGACGAGAAGCAGCAAACTGTAAAGGAGTTAATTTGGATTTAGCAGCATTCACGTCAGCACCACATTTAGCCAATGTTTCAATAACGTCAGGAAAGTTTGCCATAGTTGCAAGAATGACTGGAGTTAATTCGCTAGAAGTGTATTCATTGACGACACTAGGATCAGCTTTAATTAGTTCTAGTGCTACTTCTTTCTTTCCGTTTATCAGAGCTACGTGAAGAGGTGTCAATAATTTCTTCGATTTGATTTTAGTGCTAGCACCGTGGTCTAACAAACATTTTGTTATGTCAGGATTGTCTAATTCACTGGCTGCATGTAAAGCCGTATAACCTGTATCTTCACATTGGTAATTGACATCAGGCTTGTACTTTAAAATAAGGCGAACGGCTTCTAAATTCATTCTACCAGCGGCACAATAGAGAGGCGCCAAATTACCAGAAACGTAGTTAACATCGCAACCGCTTTCTAGTAATAGTTCCATGAAGTCTATTCGGTTCATCATAGTTGACATTGTAAGAGCAGAATTTCCATCAGAGGCGGTTTCGTTTACGTCTGCGCCTGCTCCCAGTAATCTACTGAAGCAATCTGATTTTTTACCAAGAACTGCAGCATACAATGGAGGCATGACGTGGCCGTTGACTTTAGCACCGTTTTCTAGGAGACTATCGAGCATTTCCAAATTCCCGTGAAAGGCTGCTGATGCTAACAAATTTCCGCCGAAGGGACTCTGGTTGTTGATAACTTCTTTGTACGGTTTATGTTTCAGCAATTCATTGACGAATTTGAGGTTGTTTGCTTCACTTGCCATCTGTAATAAGTTGAGTCTTCCAAAATGGTACCTGTACTCAATGTATGGTACGTCGGTAATAGTGTCAAAAAGATTGTCGTACGAGAAGATCACTGAATAGTGTAAAAGTGTAGGGACGTGACTGTAATTATTTAAAGATTCTATAGTAACCTTATGATATTTAATCAGGAGGTTAATTACTCCAAGAGACAGAGACTGATCAGCGTACTGAAACACATCCCAATTAAGTAAAATGTCTTTCTCTCCCAAACATTACATTTATGATCTAAAAGGAATTTTAAAATTTCCAAGTAAGCTTCGTCGTCTAAATCAACTTTGGTAATACTATTGATGTTTAGTGAAATCGTACTTGCAGATGTAGTTGTGTTATCTTCACTGTGATACAGTTTGGTCAACCTTTGTTTTGTTCCTTCAAACACTAGATCTGACGCCTCAATAGAACTAGATCTTTTCAAAAATTGCGCTTGACGCAAGCAGTAATTATCAATGAACTCGTCACTCGAAATCACTGGTTCAATTTTAGTATCATTCTCCACTACTGCAACTAAAGGGTGTCTGCGCCCCCAAGAGCAAGCCACGTGCAAAACACTTCTACCTCCTTTGTCTTTGCAACTTTCTATATCTTCCTCGTGTTGCTTTATCACATCTATGTTACGATACAAAACAGCTAAATGAATAGGGCTATCTCTGGCCATCAATATATCAAACATGAGTCGAACGTTGCTATATTTTTCTTCAAACAAAATCTTCATCAAATCCGCGCAATTTTGCCAATTTTTGACCAACCACGACGCCACCAAAAACTCTTCGTATGTTTTGTGAGCAAAGACGAATTTCTTCTCCTTACTAACACCTGTGATCAATCCTAAACTATCGGCACCTTCTTCTAATTCTTCGGACAGTTCGTCGCATTCAAGATCAAGAGTGATGACTAGCTGATCGTCGAAAGATGCTTTCATTGCAGCTTTTTCATACAAAACCAACTGAGAAGCTATGTATTGGGAGTGAATTTCTTGCATGTAAGGGTTGTCAAGATCGGCATCTGCTTTTTCGAACAGAGTATCAAATTTCCCTTCGATGAATTTTTGATAAATGTCGGTTAAAGTGATGAGACTAGAAGTTGTAAGGTTGTTTGGTTTTCTTAAATGAATGTCGACGACCATGTGGATTTGCAGCGGAATTCCTGTGTAGTCAAAGTATCCACAGTTCAACGATACTGTAATATTTTTGTTTACTTCGTCTATAACTTCTTGGACTTTTGCGTCGTCTTGGTAGATTTCTTTGAGGTGATAATAGACATAATCAAACTGATTTTGTCGACTGAACTCTGGTAGTGTCAAGGAAAGTACGGTAAACGCTTTCTGGAGAAGCTCCCTGGAATTCGTTCTAGCCGTCACCCACTGAGGGTACCCTTCACTGGCCATATCTTTCACAGCTTTGACAACAAACTCCACACATTTGTCAGGCAATTCATCAAAACCGTCCCACAAGAACAAGACCTGTTTTTTTGAAGACAAAGCATCTGTGACATGTTTAACAAAAGGCGTTTGCTGTTCCATTTTCAGAAAGTACTTTAACACCTCGCTTGAGTCACGTTCTTGTTGGAAAAAAGTGGCATGTTCGCCGAGACTGATCATAACTACCCAGTGGTCGGAGGGGCAAGCAAGGGCCAAATTTTTCATGGTAACAGATTTTCCCATACCAGGTTCGGCACAAATCACATTGATCTTGTTCTTAAAATGAGAAAGGAGGTTTTTGTCTTGTACAAAATCTTCTGGTTTCAGTGTTTTAGAATCTACTGCGTATTTCTGAATATTGTCAATGCTGAATCGACTTTCAATCCACTCAAGTTTTTCCTCGTCAATGAACCGAACATGGTGACAATTTTTTCCTTCGTTCATTGAACAGATTTCCTCAAATTGCTGTTTTGTGCAACATCCATTCACAGATATGAAGAAGTTGTCGTCGTCTTGACTTCTGTTTTCTAAATTAGAAACTTTTATTTGCTTTGGGGTGTAGTTTTTTCCACGACCAAACTGCTTCAGGAGAAGATATTTGTCCACGTCGATTAGGTTTACCTTGAGATTTTTGTCGTTGATTGGGTGTGACGAACTGACTACAAATAATTCGTTTCCGAGTTCATTAATGGTGTTAATGCGGAGAATCAATTTTGGGAAATCCCTTGGTATGTAGTACTTTGGAAACGTTTTCTTGTAGTCAGTTCCAATGACAAAATCGTCGTGTGACATATGGATTATTTCTTTTGTTGAAACCGATTCTGATAGGCATTTATCCATTTTTAGAAGTTCTTTAAGAGTGATAGCTGGTCGTCCTTGAAAAGAAACAAAGAAATGCTCTTGGATAAGAGCTAAAAAATCTCCGAAACGGGTCTCCAAATCTGATATGGTTTTTAAAATGGTCCATTTTGGGTCAAAATTACCAATTTGATTGTCGCCAATCAAGAGAAATTTTTTCTTATTTCCGTTATTTTCACACAGTTCAATTCCCGAAAGAATATCTTCATTACGTGTAGGGTTTTTATCTAGTTTTAAGACCAGTGGAAAATTGGCAGCGTGCCAACACACCATATACAATTTCTTTAGTGACATTTCGTTAAAGTTTTCGCTGTAGGCTGAAACGGGGATTTGCAGATGTTTCGTGAAATGTGTAATATATAGACCAGGAAATGGCGTAGTCCATTGTTTAGTCATTTTTGTAAACTCCTTAAGCATAGGTTCCCATAACCTATTGATCAGTTCGTCGTCAGTTTGGACATCAACTACGACTATGTCAAATAACAAGAACACCATCTTAACCAGCTCTGCCTTTTTATCCGACAAATACTCCAGTTTTTCCATATCAGGATCGGGAATGTACGGCGTTAGAACAAGTTCAGCAAGTTTCACTCTAACATCTTCCTTTGTAAGTTTCAAAGTACCGTAGTCCCTCCTACACCAGTAACTAAAGTAGTTCATATAATTGACGGCGATATTCGGATCACAGTCTCTAAACTTTTTCAAAACGGTTTCAGCAATTAGCGCTTCCATTGCCTTAGCATCTTTCTGCTCCGTAAAGAAAGCAAATTGTTGAAAAAATTCTTCATCCGGTGAATCCTCTTTCTCCGATTTGAATTCGTACAAAAAGTTTTCTTCGCTTTGAGCCACCGCCAACAAATTCTCACCAAAACAGTTTTCGTTTCTTCGAATGCATAAGTCAGACTCGACCACTTTACCGTCTGCTAGTGGTTCTAGCTTCTTCCACTCCTCAGTGAAATCGTCGCCTTTTTCCAAAGCGGAATTACTGAAGAGAACAAAGTGAAAATTTTGGAAAGGTGCGGTGTAAGAGCGGTTTTTTTTGTAGGCGGCTTTTACTTTTTGGAACTCTTTGATGTATTTGTTCAGGCCGAATTTTTTGTTTTTTGTGATGAGTGTGATTTGGGCAATGGGGCGAATGACGTGTTTGAGTTGTAATGCGAAGAGGTGTTCTTCTCCGTTGCTCATGGTGCATTCTATCACGACATCGTCAAAATCGCCGAAGTCGTTGTTGTTTGTTGAGAGTTTGAAATCTTTAATTTCATCGCAGAAGCTTAATTTTAGGCCGTAGTAGGCGGCCATGAGGTATTCGTAGTCTTTTCCGAAGTCGATGGCTTCATCTCGAGAGGCGAAGGTCTGGAAAGAAAATGTTTTGTGTCGAAAAATGAGACAAATATTTTCGAAAAATTCCTATTTTTTTGTATTATAATTCGCAAAATGTAGGAAGTAAAAAAAATCTATATAGCTATAAGTCAGCTTTGAAATTTTTTGAATTTTGCCGCCACAAATTCTATCAATAAACTTTCTTAAGCTTCCTGATAGATAGGCAACCAATAATTTAGCTGAATGATTTATTACTACTAACTCGAAGATGCGAAAAATTCTTGTTAAAACTGTAGTAATCAATATTAGTTGGGAATTTTTGATTTCATCTTTTTGGTTACTGTACATTGGATGTGAATTTTAAAAAAGTATCCCTCTTTCAAAGAATATGGACATTGTAATTGTATTTCAATCTACAATAGCTCAGGAACACATACGGTGGTGTCAAGAGGTTTTAAAAACAGAATAATCCAAAACTCATTTTTGATTGCTTAGTAAAGCTGAAGTACTAAAAAGTTAAAGATTTTCTGTTACTCACCTCATCCCCCATGGCTCATCGGTTGCAGTTAATTGTTTTCCAACTGTAAGACAAAACACAAAGTTATTTATTTTATTTAATTTTAACATAACAAAAAAACTGGTAATTGGTATTCCCCTTTAACCGAACATCCTGTACCCGGTGATATGACGTTATCTTTTTTTTTGTGGAACTTTATGTACGTTTTTTTATTCTGTTTTGCTATAAACTTATTTACTCAGAAATTCTCTTTTGTCCCTGAATAAATACAGCTTTTTGACAAATGATAAAATTTATTTTTTATGATAACCCCTGTAAGTTAAAATAAAGATAAGTGTGGATATTTAAGAAGCATGTTATGCGCATGTTCCAAGTGAGTTTTTACCTTACAAAATTTTGAATGACATTTTCAACATTTTAACGAGAACTCGTTTTTCAGTTTGAACAGGGACAGTATAACATACAGTAATAATAACAAAAAAATGTCGGGGATGTAGATCGAACCCCGGACCTTTCATATACAAACCAAGAGCTTTTCGCAGGGCTACGACGTCGCTTATTGCTATGTTTCTAAAGAAGAGCTTTGCTGTTGGTATTAGACGACGTAAATAATAAAAATTTTATGCCTTACTAATTTCTACAAAATTTCAGCGTTCTAAATCTGTTCCTTCAAGGTGGTAAATTTTTACTTCCCAAACGTAAGCAAAGGAAGTATTGTAATCGAGTCCGTCGGCCGACTCTCTACTTTTACATTTTCTCGACCTTTCATGACCCCTAGAAGACGAAGAAATATCTCCCGTTTCCGTCTGTCTGTCGGTCTGTCCGTCCCGGATTTTGATTAGACAGATAATCTTCGAAAGTACTGGACCGATTTTTGTAAAATTTTATATTTATATTAGGAATATCATATAGATGGTAAAACGCTAACAAAAATTTGCCTAATTATCTCCACCAATAATGTGATGATGTCGCTTCAAAATTGTACATATTAAATGGGTTTTAAATTGTATAAAATAACATAGTCCTACACATGTAGTTTATGATCCCGAATTGAGTTTTTACCTGAAACGTTTAGATTTTTTGAAAAAAAATTAAAAATGTTTGAAACAACACCGAATGCTCTGAAATCTTCCAGATGATTTACAGTTATGATAAGCATGATAAATTTTTATTCAAAATATTGCCGAATAAATCTTATCTAAAATGTGCAAAATATGATGAGTCTGTAGTTGTGATTTATCATTCCATTCATATTTTTTTGATTTGCTTAACAGGTCGCTCAAAAAAATAAATGAATGAATCAATTTATTTTATTGATTAAATAAGGAACAGTTCATTCCATTTTCCCGAAAATTTGGAGATACAACACTGTTATTATTAGTATTACATTGTGCCAACCTGATTTGATAGACACAAAATTTTGTAAAGTAAAAACTCGTTTGAAACATAGGCGTAGCACGCTTATTTACATTTACTTTAACATTACAGACGTGCATTTGTTTTGTTGCGCTGACTAGGTTCCGTAAATGTGGTATAGACAAGTTATAATCAACCAATTGTGAATTACACCATCAAAAATTAAAATAAAATCCAATGTTTTATATATACAATAAGCGGAAGTCGAAGCAATAAAAAATTCTGGGTGACCATCGGTATTGTTTGCAGTTTTCTGTTTGAATCTCACGTGTACAATCTCAACAAGTGTTACCGCTTGTTGTCTTAAATTAAGAATGCTTATACATAAATGATTTTGAGTCGTCTTTGCTATAATACACGTGGCATACGTGAGTAAACTGTTTCGTTATTTTATTGATTATAAATCAATATTCAAGACGACCCAATTCACTTTCCCCAAAATTTGGGAATACAGTACTTTTATTTTTATTACACTACATCTATCCAAACTGACATACGTATTCTTGCAAAAATGTTGATGACGTCATCGCAATTTTTTTTTAAATTGCCCCGCTACAAAAATGTAATGAGAAGAAAAACATAATCGGCATGCAGTCGTCATGTTTCCAACAGCGAGGAAAGTACTGTCTAAACTCTTTAGACGAATTTTTTTGTTTCATTTTATATAGAAATATAAGTATATGTAGAAATTTAACTTTTTTCTATAATATCTGTTCCCACTCCGGGATTGATAACAGCGGAAATTGTTATCGCTTTCGTTAGACGTTTATCTGTTTTTCTTTTTTTTTAATGAAAGTTACCGTACATTACTGAGAATTAAGATACGGATTGCATTTTCCGCGTTTCTGTGAATACTTTAGTTATTAAAGTCACCTTCAGACTTTATTTGTTTCAGTTAACTGATCTTGTGCAAATAACACTGGAGACTGAAATTGTTTACATGTTTACATTCAATTTTTGAAATAATAATTAATCCCTTTCTCGTTTATAAAAAGGTCGAACATAAACAAGTTTTATTAAAAGTTCTGCAGCTTAGCTTAACTAAATATCAAGGAGAGTATGGAAGAATAAAATTCATTCTCGTGTGTGCCCAAATCGACGTTTCATGACCCCTGGAGTACGAAACTAGTACCCCGACTGTTGTCAAATTTGTATGATGTATACTAGGAAATATCATGTAGATAGTAAAACTCTAACCAAAATTTGACTAATCATTCCCATCAAGAATTTGATAACGTCATCTCAAAAGATTCTGTATTAAAATGATTTATGTAATTGTTATGCAATAATATAGTCCCAGATATGTGTTATACGAATCCACTTTGAGTTTTCTCCTAGAGATCCAAATCTTCACAAAAAGAAATCCAAAACGTATGATCATCTTCCTGAGCGTAAGCTAAGGAAGAATTGTAATCGAGTCCATCAGACGACTGCCTATTTTTTACAAACAAAACTGAGGCGGCAGCTCTTTGTCGTAGGTGGCTGTCTGTTTGCAAGTGATAAATTACTGGAACGTCGGGAAGTGACGTAAGACGGACAGACGGACGGACAGATAGACGGAAGCGGGAGACCTATTTTTTCGTACTCTAGGGGTCATGAAAGGTCGAGAAAACTTAAAAGTAGAGAATCGGTCGATGGACTCGATTACAATACTTCCTTTGCTTGCTCTCGGGAAGCAAAAATATATGACGAGAATTTTCTAGGAAAAAAATTGGTAGAAGGTTATGTGGACACATTCATTTTTTGTTTGACTCACCCTGTACAAGCAATTCCAAAAAAATATGAATGGAATGAAAATAAACCCATCATATTTTGCACATTTTAGGTGGGATTTATTCGGTAAAATTTTGAGATGACGTCTTCAGTTTTTGGGAGGAATTAACAAATATATTTTGGTTAAAAATTTACCATACTTACGATAAAACGTGTACAAGAGTTCAAAGCATTCGGTTTGGTAGTTCCTAGTTTAATCAATAAAATAAATTGACTTATTCATTAAAAATGTTATTATACAATTTTGATTTATTTTTCCAAAAATCTGGATGCCTCGGGTAAAAAATCAACTCGAATTCATAGACTATATGTGTACAAAACATCTACATGAGTAGATATACCCATATAAAATTTGACAACAATCCGACGGACGGCGGACAGACGGACAAACAGACATACGGAAACGGGAGACCTATGTTTTTGTACTCTAGGGGTCATAAGACATCGAGAAAGTGTAGTAGCCGCTTACCCGATGGACGCGAATACAATACTTCCTTAGCTTACGTCCGGGAGGTAAAAATTCTAAGCTTTCGTAATGTGTGCATTAGTTACGGATCGAAGTTTGATAAACCAGAAAATTTTAAAATGCGTAGCAAGCGATTTTATATATGTAATTCATCAACGGTTTCTCTAATATTATAAAATATATTTCATTTCCTAAATGGTGTTGTAAAATATTCAAAATTTCAGATGTAGTAAAAAGGAAAATAAACTTGTCAGTTCACTACTTTTAATTTAGTTTTTAAGTATCTGCTTGAGCACTGATCAGCAACGATATAACCAGATAACATACCTTTATGTTTCCGAGGTTTTCCAAATTACAATAGGCTCAAAATGCAATTAAGCAATATTCATTATTTCCATTTTTGATTGGCTGATGTTTCTCACCTACATTTATTAAAACAAGGGTGACATGAATATTCCACCCAGGAAATAACTTAATAGCTTAATACTCACAAATATAGTCTAATGACAAGCAGTTGATTAAAACCAGATTTATAACAATACTGACAGATTATTTGTGCAACTAACGCGAGAATTCAGACCGCGATGAATCACACAGGAAACTCCGGTGATAACAATACGATAAAATACCAGGATTAAAGAATAACGTTATCTCGTATAATTGATTTACTTTTGGTTTTATTGTTCTTCGAAATAAAAATACATATCAAATAATCAGTGTAAAGTAAGTGCAGTTTTTGTTCCGACAACACAAACACACATTATTCGTCATGAGTAATCAGGTAAGAACACTTACTAAGTTTAACTTCGTACATAAAAATGAACCCTTTTTGCAGAAATTTGACTCGCGTTCAGGTTGCCTGGACTATGGCAACAGCTACGAATTCTTAATGGCAGCTTATTATGCACTAAAATTAAGCTTAAATGAAGCCGTTTCCGACTTCAAGATGTCAACAAACAACAACGACATGGGTAATTTCGATGACGTCGTCCTTGAAGTTAAATACAGCGACGGCGATGAACACTTGTACGCTCTGCAACTCAAACACCGCGGAGTCAAAGAAGATAGCATAACCTTGCAAGCTTTCGACGCGGAAAAAGGAGGAAAGTTCGGGTTGAAGAAGTACTGCCAGGGTTTTAAAGATACGGAGAAAATCTGTCGGGATAACAAGTCCTACACTATACCTTTCGAAAAGTTCCACTTTATAACTCTACACGAATCAGGTACTTCCAAAATTTCACGCGTACGACAAAAACCACCAAAAAGTTGATTCTGACGAAGTTCAGCTTAAATCGAAAGTGACGATCTACAGACATGACGAATGTGTAGCAAGAGGGTTGTTAGATTTGAGTGAAACTGACGCTTTTTTTATTTACAAGTTTCGAAATGGCGATAAAACACAGTTGGATGAGGAATTCTTAAAGCAGTTTCTGCTTTACACCAAGCAGAAGGACGCTCAAGAGATCGAATGTCGGATAAGTAAGTTCATTTGCAATCTCTTCGACAACTGCGATAACACTGTTATCACTAATTATATAAATTTTTTCAAATATTGGTGGAGGCGTGATTTCGGAAATCTTAAGTTGACCAAAAGAGATATTATGTTGAAACTGTCCGAGTACATCTTGACACCTCATATTCCACAAGTCATTTTCACTACATTGTCACACAGGAAAAAATTTGATTTACTGGATCAGTCTTTTGCAAATTTTGACCTAACTGTTGTTGAAGAATCAGAAAGTCCAGACATTGACGAAACAATATGGACTGTCATTTTGAAAGACCACTTCGAAGGGGTGGACTTATCGTCATGGTCTCACCCATCTTCAGACACAAATATAACCTTTTTCGCGAATACAAACATCCCCATTTCGGCTCAAGGAGAAAATTTTATCGAACAGTCGTTGAAAAAAGTTTACGTTATTTTGTGGCACATGGATAAAGTGCCCCTTTTTATCAAAATCAACCCCAATTCCAAAAAAGCGATTTATGCCGCCATCAAACTTTGTGAAAACCACGAAAAGAAGAAGAAATTCGTTGTACTGGACCAAAATTTCGACGATGAAGAATTCAGCGACGAGGTGACAATTTTTCAAAAATTGTCAGATTTGGTTAGTTGTTCTGTGTACGACGAAATTTCTCACAGTGTGGAGGTGTCTCTACAAGGCCGCGAAAACATCCGTCTTGACCGACTACTAGACATTGATCCTGATTTTCATGAAATAATCTCAGTTAAGGAAATTATCAAAATGCTGAACAATAGCTTCGTGGTTGGCAACGACTGCAAGAAAGACGTATCAAAACACTACGTAACAAGATTTTGTCCAAAAATTTTGCTGGCCTCTGGTGCTATCGATGAAATGGTGGACGACATTTTTGTTGTCAGTCTTAACGGGTTCGTGAATTTTAAACCAAAAAGCCACACTTACGCTCTAAATAAGTACCTCGTCTTGAAAGAAAATGCCAGTGCCAGTCAATTTCCAAATAAGTTTGTGATTTTGGTTGATAATGTGTGCAACCAAGACGATTTCGCAAAAATCTGTCTCTTAAACCAAGATAGGAACTGTCATCATGTTAAAGTCGTTTCAAAGAATTCCATAGAGTGGTTGGAAACTCAAGGTAGTGTCAAGTGTCTAAAACCGCATCAATTAGATTTTCGTCATTTTGACAACAACGGTTTTGTGGAAGATTCAGACATGCTTCAGTATTTTTCAAACAAAATTAATATCCTGTGTGCCGGTCCTGGTATGGGGAAGTCTATTTTGCTGAAATTTTTAAAGTACAAGTGTCCACCAGATCGTTGGGTTATTCTTATCAATCTCAACGACCATATCAAATTTTTTAAAGAAGAACACGACTTTGACGAAATCGTCACCTATTTTCTAAAACACGAAAGTGAACAACGTTTTGTCAAAGACTGCATTAAAATATACGCAGCTAGACGACGAATCCTCTTTTTGTGGGACGGTTTTGACGAACTACCTGTCAACAGTGTCCAGAATGTGGTTTCTTCGGTTAAAAAAATAGCAGAAGAGGGTTTCTTTCAGTGGATTGCAGCGCGCGACAACTCGAAGGAATTTCTAGAAAACACGTTTGGTCTTCTAGCGGTGACGGTCACTCAGTTCAGTGAAAAAAATCAGAAGGAATATATCTACAATCACTTGACGGAGAAATATGATGACGACGAAAAAGTCCAGTTGATGGTGTCAAAGCTGAACAAAAATATGTCATCGTCTTTGAGCTGCGGATACTTTGACTATTCAGGAGTTCCTCTACAAATCTACATGGTGATGGAAATTTTTCTAAAAAACCCGGAGAAATACTTAGAGGAAGTCAAAATCGTTACGTTGACTGACATCTACACCGAGTTCGTTGATGGAAAATTTCGAAACTTATATGAACGGGCGAACGCTAGTAAGAACAATTACGTGATGCAGAAAATCCAGAAAAAGTATAAAGAGAGTCAAGTTCTCCTATACGAAGTAGCGGCGTTAAAAGCGTCGTTCGACGAAGCAACTTTTTCCTCATTGAATCTAGATTGTCACGATTTTTTGCAAAAAGTTGAACACGACAGAGATCGCTTGGGTCTGATTTTTGGCTTCAATGACGAAAGGAAGCCGATATTCACCCATAAGACGTTTGAAGAATTTTTGACAGCGTCTTGGTTAGTCAAAAATTACAAGGCCTTTCCAAAACTGTTGCAAGTGATACTTGATCATGACCAGAGGAATGTAAGATTGATGTTTGATATGATTTTGGCAAAAGACAGTCCGATTCATATTGCAGTTTTGTATCGACATTTGGACGTTTTGGAGGGTAGTACTGAAGACTTGTCAGTTTGTAAAGATAAGGGTGGTCGGAACCCGTTACACGTTGCTTGTGCTTGGGGAACGAAACACCCTAGAGTCAACGTTTATGACAAGAACATAATTTTGACTGATGAAATATCCAACAACCCTGACGAAAATGTGGAAATTGTTAAATTTCTTCTAACTCGTGGCTGCAATCCGTTCGAAACGGACAAACTATACCAGTGGAATGTTGTAGAGTATTGTGACCGAACACTATCACTTGCACTACTTGAAGTACTCGTGTCGTCTAACTGTATCAATCTAACTGATCTGCCAAACTTCGACATTATCAATTTGTTGTACTACAGTGTTCAATTTAATTATCCCAGTGTGTTCTACCAACTCAAAATTTATCCATACATCGAGATTCTCGAAGGCGAAGACACCCGAACGCTCCTCCAGCTTGCAGTCAAAATGGATAGAACTGATTTCGTAGCAACACTGTTATCTCAACCTCAGTATCAAGAAGTTATCAATAAACCATTTAAAGATTTAGGAGGTCCATTGTTCACAGCAGCTTCTCACGGTAATTTGCAGATGTTTAGACTCCTCCAAGAAAAAGGCGCCAAGTTGGGTCAACACCAAATATCGCCTTTGATTTTTGCCGCTGCTATGGGTTTCACTGATTTTTGTCAGAAGTTGTTAAGCGAAGACAAAATGGACCCGAATCAATATAACACCGATGGCAATTCTGTTCTTCAAGTGGCAGCCTTAAGAAATCATATTGACATTATGAGGTTGCTACTTGATCATGGAGCTGATGTTAATTATGTGAATTATATGGACCACACAGCTTTGGATTTTTGTATAGATAATAAATCTTTGGAAGGTGTTTGCTTGTTGATAGAATACAAAGGTAAATATGTAGTGATATTGTTGAATAATTAAAATCATCATAGTTTGTTTGCAGCTGATCTTAACAGAGTAAGTAAGACATTGTATGGTTATACCCCTCTTCACAATGCTTGTGAACTGAACGACGAAGAAATCGTCAAGTTGTTGCTACAGCACGGATCTGACCCCACAATTAAATCAAACATGCTGTACACTCCACTGCACGTTGCTTTAATCAACAAGCAACAGAACATTGCGAAAATACTAATCGAAGCAAATCCTAGTGTTATCAATGAATACTCTGAAGAAAAGTCAACCGCTGTGACTCTAGCTGCTTTGAACAATTACTACGACATTATCGAGCTTTTGGCTACATTGGGGGCAGATTTGGACAGTAAAGAGTGCAAAGATTCGCCTTTACGCATTGCCACGTTAAAAGGTTTTGACAAGTCTGTTGAAACTTTGATAAAATATGGTGCCGACGTTAATAGACGTGACAATCATGGATTTACCCCTTTATTTTATGCAATCGTCAATGATAACATTCTGAAAATGTTTCTAGATCACTCGACGACTGATGTGAATGCTAAAAGTTACTCGTTCGTGACAGCTCTTCATTTTGCTGCCCAGAATGGGAAAGTTCATGCAACTGAAGAATTGCTTCAACATGGAGCTGAAGTTAATGCCAAAGATTGCAAAAGTGAGACTCCTCTGCACTATGCTATCATTGCAAAAGATGAACGTGTGGTTAAATGTTTGTTAAAATATAGCGCAAACTTAGAAGACGGTATCAGTTTGATACGACTGGCTTGTATTTATGACGCTCCTGATTGTCTGCTAACTCTTCTTAATTCTGGTGTCGATATTAATGTCAAAGACGACCAAGGAAGGACTGCTCTGCATTTTGCTGCCACGGCAAGTCTGTACTGCGTTAAACTGTTAGTTATGAAAGGCATTAACGTAAATGTGTGTGATAATGTCGGTTTGAGCCCCCTATGTTATGCAGTTTTCTTGGGTAAAATTGATATTATTAGAGAATTGACTAACAGTGGTGACGATATTACAAAAGGTTTTGGTTCCTCAAACCCTCTACATCTATCAGCAGGAGTTGGGGACGTTGCCACACTTATACTTTTAATCAAAATTGGCTGCAATGTTAACGCTCAGGATGAAGCTGGAAGAACGCCTTTACATTGCTTAGTTGAAAAAATTCCAGGCCCGTTCGTTTTCGAAGTTATCAAATTTATATCAAGTTGTAAGATCAAGATTGACTTGGAACGCAATTATGAGAACTGTGCCTATGAACTTCTGGACAAAGATGCAGACGTTACTTTGAAAAATAACTTTGGGTGGAGTCCTCTCGTCACCGCTGTTTTGACTAATAACGTGGACATGGTGACTCTGCTTGTGAAAAAATTCCACCATAGAGGTAAGTCGATTGTTTTTAGTACGCTAAAGCTAACTTTTGTCTTTAGGTGACTTGGCAGACGAGTTTCAAAAGTGTTTTTTTGCCGCTGCTTCTAAAAACTTTTTGGACATTCTTCAGTTTCTGATCGAGAAAATGTCACTGATGTTAATACCAAAGAAGAAAGAACTTTGATGACCGCTCTTCATTATGCATGTGTTAAAGATGCCTATGATTGTGCTGCGTGTTTGGTGAAGAATGGTGCTAATGTTAACGCTGTGACAGTCGATGGTTGTACACCTTTATATTTTTCTGCTTCTGTGGGTAGTTTTCGTATTGTCAAACTCTTGGTTGAGCATCAGGCCGAAGTTGATGTTCGTAATTATCATGGGAATAGTAGTTTGTTTGCTGCTGCTGCTCAAGGTTTCTTAGATGTTGTGAAATTTCTTCACGGTTGTGGTGCTGACGTAAATATAGTAGATGACGATGGGGATGTTCCATTGCATGATGCTGCGGCCCGGGGACATGTGGAAGTTCTTCAGTATTTGATTTCGAACAAAGCAGATGTTAATTGTAGGAATAAAAGTGGTAAATTGCCGATTGATCTAGCTAGGAATAATGAACAAGATGAAATTGTGAAGGTTTTACAAGCATTTTGACACAAATTTATTAATGAATGATTTTCCACCAGCAATTTTTGGGGCATATTTATTTATGTGAGAATGCTTACATCAGTCAATAAAAATAGACATAAGAATGTCACCTATAAAGAATTTTAATTATTTACCTTAATTTTAATGAATTTTAAATTACTATTACATCATTGACGGCGCCTATTTGTAATACTCCCACAGCAGATCGTGAATTATTAACTGTCACAGGAAACAACTCATTACCATTGCAACATTTTTTTTCTAAAATTCTGGGCATTTCTAAAATATTCACACTGCTTGTGTGTATAACTGGTTTTTATTAGGTTATCATAAAATAATCAGCATTGATAACAACAGAGTTTTTATATTTATGTGTCTTTATTTTGTTTACTGCGGCGTTTGCAATAAAATTTTTATCAAAGAGGTGGAATTTGATACTCAATCGTGGACTATTTAGGTTACTCAGTTTATATTTATCACTACATTTTCTTCACTCGTTGAGTAAACATTCCATTAAAATAAAATAGCAATTAAGGATATTGTGGCTATCTTAATTACATTACCTTTAAGTATACTATTCGTTGTCTTATCTCAGTGTATAATTAAATGCACTTAAATATCACTTTATCTAAAACCGGAATAAATGCATTTTCCTTATCGACTATTGTTAACGCAGTAACAATCTTTCAGGAGTTAATTTTGTACATATTTTGACGATAATAATTTTTTTAAAACAATGAAAATTCTGACAGTTTTTGGAAGAATTGGACTACTAATTAATAAAAAATAGACGTTCTGGCGCTAACTCTTATTGACTTTATTTCTGTTTTATAAATGTATGTGTTCATATTTATGTGAATAATAAAATGTGTATTTCTAGTAATAAGCATTTTGGTATATTTATTCAAAAATAAACATATTATGTACATTAGGGTGATTCAAAAAAAAAAAATAATTTTTTTTTTTCGTGCAAAGAGGTTCAAAAGTTTCTTTTCAACGTAAAAAAATACCAGTTAAAATTTGAGCTCTTAATATTAATATTAAGACCGTCCGCATCGCGTTTTTCTATTTCCCATAAGAATAACATGGGAAAATTTTTGTTTGCACCTTCTGATTTTTATTGCTAGCCCGTCGTGTGTCGTGAAAAAAATTCAATCACATATTTTTATAGAGAATTGAACGCTCTACAAAAAGTGTCTCCTATGATTGTGCGAGAAACCTGATAGTTGAAGAGTTATTTTAGGCTAAAGTTAAATTTATCCAAATTTTGACGTTTTTGATGCATTACAATAAATTTGATGGTCTTATTGGAATAAATCACCACAAAAATTTATACACATTTTAAATTTAGTTTTTTAAACAGTAATTGTTTATAATTTTATGCTATAATAAGGCCAGTAAAACTCTTTCCGAACATTTTCAGCATCAGTGGGTTAAAAAATCATAGTCAGGTTTCTCGCAAAATCATAGGAGACACTTTTTGTAGAGCGTTCAATTCTCTATAAAAATATGTGATTGAATTTTTTTCACGACACACGACGGGCTAGCAATAAAAATCAGAAGGTGCAAACAAAAATTTTCCCATGTTATTCTTATGGGAAATAGAAAAACGCGATGCGGACGGTCTTAATATTAATATTAAGAGCTCAACTTTTAACTGGTATTTTTTTACGTTGAAAAGAAACTTTTGAACCTCTTTGACACGAAAAAAAAAATATTTTTTTTTTTTTAATCACCCTAATGTACATATTTGACCCATTTATGTGCACAAATTTTGTTAAAAAAAAACGTGCACATAATTCCGGTTAACAAGAATTGCACACTGTAGGAGGCTTAGCTAATTTCAAACGCATTTTTTTCTCAAACATATGATGTAATAAATAATTAATATCTACAATGTTAGAAGCTTGATATTTAGGTATCTGCATCAACCTGTAATTAACCAGTGAATCTTACATGAACGTCATAAGCATATAATTCCAAATGAAAATTTATTTTAATCCTGTCATTAAAGTTGAAATTGAATATCCAAAACGTTGAACCTGAAAAAGAATAAGTATTTTATAAAAAACACGATCAAAGACAGTCATGGGTTTTTGAAACTTTGTCTTTGATAGAATTTTCGTCTTATCAGATTACCGTCAATTTAAAAATTTGAGTAGAAAATGTAACAATCAAAGACACAATTTAAAAAATCCATGGTTGTTTTTATTGTTCTTTAAAGTTATGTATATAATTTCAAGAGAATTTATTAATACGTCCCGTGTTTGTAAACAAAATTTTTCAGACAATGTGCTCATGCGAAAGAATTCCAAGGAAGCATATGGAAAAGAACTGTTTTTGGTTCTAACGCAATATAAGAGTTATGAAATTGTGTTCATATAAACCACGTAGTAGGAAATTCACTTATTCAGACTTATAATTATAAGTTCCTGGATGTTTTTTCTGAAGTTTTACTGATCTTAAACGTTGGTCCATTTTGAGACAGAAGATCTTGAAGTTCTTGCGGCTTGAATTTGAACATTTATTCCAGAAGTACCTCGAGCGTTTTCCGACACCGCGTTCTCAAAGTACTCGTTTCCTAGATCATCTGATTTTGATTTAAATCGCATTGAATATGAGTTTTTACTTCCCGAGCGTAAGCAAAGGAAGTATTGTAATCGAGTCCGTCGGCCGACTCTCTACTTTTACGTTTTCTCGATCTTTCATGACCCCTAGAAGACGAAGAAATAGGTCTCCCATTTCCGTCTGTCTGTCCGTCTGTCCGTCCGTCTGTCCGTCCGTCTGTCCCTCCGTCTGTCCGTCTGTCCGTCTGCCGTCCCGGATTTTTATTAGACAGATAATCTCCGAAAGTACTCGACCGATTGTTGTGAAATTTTGTACTTATATTAAGAATATCATGTAGATGGTAAAACGCTAACCAAAATTTGTCTAATCATCCCCACCACTAATGCGATGACGTCACTTCAAAATTGTACATAGTAAATGGGTTATCAATTGTGTAAAATAACATAGTCCTACACATGTAGTTTACAACTCTGAATCGACTTTTCACCCGAAACGTCCAGATTTTTGGAAAAAAAATCAAAATTATAAAACAACATTTTGAAATTTAATTTTTAATCTGCTAACCAGAATGCTTTGAAATGTTGCAGATGTTTTAACGCTATAAAGAGCATCATAAATCTTTAGTCAAAAAATATTTGCTTACCCCCTCCAAAAACTTGATGACGTCAACTCAAAAGTTTGTGGAATAAATCATATCTAAAATGTACAAAATATGATGAGTCTGTACTTGTTATCTATCACTCCATTCATATTTTTTGGATTTGCATATACAGAGTGGCTCAAAAAAGTTAATGAATGCGTAAATATATTTTATTGATTTAATCAGGAACTACAAAACGGAATGCTCTGACATCTTGCAGATGTTTTAAGGTTATAAAGAGCATAATAAATGTTTAGTCAAAATATATTTGCTTATCCCCTCCAAAAACTTGATGACGTCAGCTCGAAAATTTGCCGAATAAATCATATCTAAAATGTACAAAATTTGATCAGTCTGTACTTGTGATCTATCACTCCATTCATATTTTTTGGATTTGCATATACAGGGTGATTCAAAAAAATAAATGAAAGCGTAAATTTATTTTACTGATTTACTCAGGAACTACAAAACCGAATGCTTCGAAATCTTGAAGATATTTTAAAATTATCATAAGCATGGTAAATTTTTGATCAAAATGTATTTGGTCGTCCCCCCTACAAAATTTATGACGTCACCACAAAATTTTGCTGAATAAATCCTATCTAAAATGTACAAAATATGGTGAGTCTCTTCTTGTGATTTATCATTCCATTCAAATTTTTTCGATTTGCATATACAGGGTGACTCAAAAAAATTAATGAATGCGTAAATTTATTTTATTGATTTAATCAGGAACTACAAAACCGAATGCTTTGAAATCTTGCAGATGTTTTAAGGTTATAAAGAGCATAATAAATTTTTAGTCAAAATATATTTGGTTATCTTCTACAAAAAACTGATGACGTCAGCTCAAAAGTTTGCCGAATAAATCGTATCTAAAATGTACAAAATATGATGAGTCTGTACTTGTGATTTATGATTCCATTCATATTTTTGGATTTGCATATGCAGGGTGACTCAAAAAAATTAATGAATGCGTGAATTTATTTTATCGATTTAATCAGGAATTACAAAATCGAATGCTTTGAAATCTTGGGAATATTTTAAAGTTATTATAAGCATGGTAAACTTTTGTTCAAAATGTATTTGTTCATCCCTCCTAAAAAAATTGATGACGTCACCCTTAAATTTTGCTGAATAAATCCTATCTAAAATGCAAAAAATATGATGAGTTTGTACTTGGGATTTATCATTCCATTCATATTTTTTAGATTTTCTTAAGAGGTGGTTCAAAAAAATTAATGAAGTCAATTTATTTTATTGATTAAATTAAGGGCAACACTTATTATTAGTATTACACCCCAACCAACCCAATTTGGTAGACACAAAATTTGTTAAAGGAAAAACTCGGTTGAAACATAAGGGTAGCACGCTTATTTACATCGACTTTAACATTACAGACCTGCATTTGTTTTATGCGCTCACTTGGTTCCGCGAATGTGGAATAGACATGTTTATAATCAACCAATTGTGAATTTCACCGTCAAGACTTAAAATAAAACTCAATGTTTTATATAATAAGCGGAAGTCGAAGCAATAAAACCGATGGTCGTTTTGTTTACAGTTTCTCTGTTTGACCCTCACGTATGCTGTTACGCTTGTCATCTTAAATTAAGAATGTTTATACATAAACGATTTTCAGTTGCCCCTCATATTACTAGACATCGGATTTCTGTCGGGCTACGTCACGATTATAGGGGGGGACGTGCTGGATCGCCGGGTGATAGATAATCACTGAATTTAACAATTCCATAAATATAATTAACGATTTATTAATCAAACGGCTAAGTAAATGAGAACGGGAATTAACAGCGGAGTGCAACGAAACAGCGTTATTCTAATCTCAAATAAACGAAGTGCAGTCCGCAACCGCAATGAATTCGCATCCCGTACGAGCCGTACCGAGTTTGGCCTTGCCTAGCCCGACAGAAATCCGCTCTCTAGATATTACACACAGGCGCCGTATACGTGAGTAAATTGTTTCGTTATTTTATTGATTATAAGAAATCAGTATTCAAAACGACCCAATTCATTTTCCCGAAAATTTGGGAATACAATAATTTTATTCTTAGTATTACATTACATCTATCCCAACTGATATACGTGTCCTTGCAAAAATGTTGATGACGTAATCACAATTTTTTTTTAAATTCCCACTACAAAAATGTAATGAGAAAAAAAACACAATAGGCATGCAGTCGTTAAGTTTCCGACAGCGAGGGAAGTACTGTCTAAACTCTTTAGACCAATTTTTTTTATTTGTATGTTAGGTAATTGGTGAACGCATTTTGATGTAATTATAACTTGAAATAACACATGATTTAACATCGTGTAAATTCTTTGCGGTTGAAAATGTTGATAGAGTGTGGCACAATTTAACATCATGTAAATCTTTCCATCAAAATCAATAACAAAAGAATCGAAATCAAGTTCCTCGGTCAATGATGGCAATGTTACAGGGGGGATTTTAGCTGGAGTTTGTTTCGTAAAACTGAAAATTGAGGAGAGCCTTATCACCTTGATAAGAGCCATCGATCCCGGACTTTGATTTTGTTCATATTTAAATTTACAGCCGCACATTCGTAATAACTTGAGTATTTGCATCCACTTACTTTAATTCAGTTTTCTCCCTTTCTTAGTGTTTTTAAAATTATGATATTCAAATATTTGCATTGATTCGGAACATTTGATTTAATTTCATTTTGAAAGCTTTTTTTTTTTCTTTTCTTATATTTTAAAATGGTTTGTACTACCATATGATCTAAGAAAATACTCTAGTCGGCCATGAAATGAATTTTTAAAATAATGATGTTGACAGTACCAACGCATTACTTGTTTCAGTTTGACAGTTAAGAAATTTCATCTCCTACAAGAGAACTTTTTTTCAATCATATGGTATTTTTGGAAATAATTAATAAATGAAATGTACATTTTTTAAGTAAATGATTTTTGGAGATTTGTTTTTCACAAACTTTTCAATTTGAAAGCTTGAGTTGAAAATGCAACGATCAAAGACAAACTTTCAAAAATCCAGGCAATCTTTGATCGTGTTTTTATGTCTTTTTCGATATTTTTCCTGTCACTCACGTGGACCAGTTCATTTCTCATTACCAGTGCCGAAACCAGAGAATATTTAGGTATAGGCGAACCTTGTGTTAGGCGCCCCTCCTCTATACATAAAAAAGCAATTTTACAGAACAGTTTTATTTATATTTTTTAATAACTATGCAAAACAGATACTATGATAAAATATAAAAAAAAGAAAAAAAAAATCGAAATTATACATATAGGTATATAATATGTATAAATATGTAATATGTTTCTGAGTTTCCGTTCAAAATAAAAAAAGATTAATATGACATAATTCTTGGTACAACATAATTTTTGGACGAATTTGGCGCCCCTTGTCGTTGGCGCCCCTAGGCAAGGGCCTACTCGGCCTATAGCTAGTTTCGGCACTGCTCATTACTACGGTTTCAAGAATCAAGAGGTATACAGAGTGATAATAAAATATTGTACATTAAGTTCAACACGTAACAATCTATCATGTTACGTGAATTATGTTGTGCCTACCTATCAGGCAGCAAACGTATAAAAACCTTAGAAAAAGCTTAAGAACGTTAGGTTATGATTGACATTTGTGACAGGCGACGACGAGAAATCATCAATCATCACAACGAAGCGGCAAAATTTACGAAGCCATCTTGATGTAAAGTTTTCTACAATGACTATGTATACGTTTAAGATAACAATTAACAACATAAGCAGACAAATAAACAAAAAGTCTGGCATCAAACAACCAAATCATACATGGTAACAGATCAATAAGTATTTTTATGTTTTTTTTTAATTTGAAAATTGTCAATACAATTTTATAGGGTACAAGGATATTTAGTAAACTATATAAAATTAAATATACATGGAGAAAAAATAGTTGTCATTTAAAACAAACTTGTTATCACACTTATTTCAAAGATAATTTTTTCCATGCCTCTTGTTTGGGTAAATTTTAAGGTGAATAACAATGGAGTTTTGATTAGAATTAATTAGAGTACAAAAAGTCAGGTCTTCTATTTCTGTCTGTGTATTACCTGCCTGTCTGTTCCCGGGAAAAAGTTAATGACGCCATCTGTAAATTTTGTTAAGCGTATATTTCAAATATGCAAAAAAAAAAATTCTGCACATGTAGTTTATTACTCTGCCTTTTTTTTCGTCCAAAATACGTAAGTAGATTATTCGAAAAGAATTCAACATTTTTACGTCCCGAGCGTAAGCAAAGGAAGTATGTATTGTAATCGAGTCCGCCGACCGACTCTCTACTTTTACATTTTCTTGACCTTTCATGACCCCTAGAGGACGAAGAAATAGGTCTCCCGTTTCAAATTTTGTATTTATATGTATTAGGAATATCATGTAGATGGTAAAACGCTAACCAAAATTTGACTAATCATCCCCACCATTAATGCGATGACGTCACTTCAAATTGTACATAGTAAATGGGTTTTAAATTGTATAAAATAACATCGTTCTATACATGTAGTTTATGACTCCGAATTGAGTTTTTACCCGAAACGTCCAGATTTTTGGAAAAAAAATCAAATGTATGAAACATTTTGCAGTTTAATTTGGAATCTCCAAAACAGAATGCTTTGAAATCTTACAGATGGTTTACAGTTATGATAAGCATGATAAATTTGTAATCAAAATATATTTACTTATCCCCTCCAAAAAACTGATGACGTCACCTCAAAAGTTTGCCAAATAAATCCTATCCAAAATGTACAAAATCTGATGAGTTTGTACTTGTGATTTATCATTCCATTCATATTTTTTGGATTTGCATATACAGGGTGACTCAAAAAAAATAATTTTATTGATTTAATCAGGAACTACAAAACAGAGTGCTTTGAAATCTTGGAGATGTTTTAAAGTTGATGCCGCCACCCCAAAATTTTCTGAAAAAATCCAAAAATGTGCAAAATATAATGAGTCTATACTTGTGATTTATCACTGCATTAATATTTTTTAGATTTGTTTATACGGGGTGTCTGAAAAAAAAACTGAGCCAATTTATTTTAAGAATGTGAAATCTTCTCTGGGGTCCCGACTTATTTAAAGAAGGCGAAGCCTTATCGAGGGCCCCGAGTGTCTTTTTTTAAGAATATTAAATCTCCGGGCGCTCCCATTTTTTTTTTCTAGTAGACTGTTACTAATACTTTGTATATGGTTTTTACTCCATAGAGGTTATGACGAAAAACTAAAATTCCGCAAAATTAAATTTTATAATTTTTCAGGGGAGCTGTATTTGTTGGACGGTACTTCTGGAGCGAGGGAAGTTCTGTTGCAATAACGTTCGACCAATTTTTTCATTAATCTTACAAAGCTACTGGTTTTGAAATTTTGTGAACGTTTTAATGTGAATAATGTAAATTGCTAGTCACAAATTATCTGTACTCCCTTCCAGTGACGTGATGACGTCATCCACAAATTTGCTAATCAAATCTCCCATAAAATTGCAAAATAGCACTTTTCTCTACATGCAATTTCTTAATCCACTCATATTTTTAGAATTCTTTATAAAAAATATCTACGTTCTACTGTATGTATTAAAACTGATATATTTGTCCCCCCTAAAGGCCAATGACGTCGTCACAAAATGTTAAATCTCAACTTAGAACTAGTAAAAAATTCCAATAAGCTTCAAAAACTTACCCGTAGCAACAAAGTTCTGTTTACTTGAAAAATCCCAGCTCCTGACATTTGCACAGGAATTTGTGCTTGAGCCATCCAGAAAAGAACAAATTTTAATATTTTTAAATTCGCATTGTACCAATCAACAGAATAAATTTCATCAGCTAAACGTGCACTCTAAAACAACAATTAAAACCTACTTACTCAATACAAATAAGTCATATTCGTCTTACAACAATTTCTACTTCATCTATTGGAATAATTACCAAAGTAAACATAGCGTTTGTTATTGTGATGAAAAATACCCCCTCGGCAATTTGACCAAAGCTTGAACTTCTAAAAATTAGAAAAAAATAATTTTCAATCGATTTAAAAAAAACACATCTCTTACGGATCAAACATGACGAAGAGAGGCAGACAAGTTCCTCCTATTGTCAGAAAATACGCACAAACGAAATATCCAGAAAAAATAGTATTCAACTTGTCGTGCATCCTGGAAACAAAATCAACTAAAAGGTTACACAAAAGTACAAAACTTACTGCAACAAAAAGTAGTGATATTTATAACAATGTTTAAGTTGTTGCCAGCACAGTTCTTCTCCTGTTTCTTCGATATTAATCGAAGACACCATCCGACACAACAATTCAAACTGTATCTTAAGCTCAGTACACATCATCAAAAAGAAACCAATCACTACAATTAGCAAAAAAGCGACTTCCACGTAGAACGTGACTTGAAGGACATAAACGACGATTCTGATTTTATTATTATTCCCTGGAATCCAACAGGGATGCGGCAGATCCAGTTTTTCCATAAAAAGAGGGGCAGCTGAATGTACACTTATTGAAAAGATTTCAGAAACTAATAAAAATTTTATGATGGATAGAGAGAGCGACATTCTTTTATGGCATTTTTTCTCAGTGAGTGTACCTAGTAAATGATATTTCCAAAACGAAGTGCGTTGGCTGATGAGATCTTCAAATATGGGTTTAAATATTATGAGCAATGTTTTAAATAGGACCATCTAAAATGAAAAATTAGTGGCACTGGTATTCGAGGCACTTTTTCTTCTTACATATCCAAAACTTGTAGCTGACATGAAAACTTCAACAATTCCACTTACGCTGTGGTAATTGTACCGAAAATTAATGATTGCCATCACAAACACCGTAAGTAATAGTGGATACAAAATATATAACGAAATAACTCGAGAAAGTGAGTTGCTGGATTTTTTAAGACCGGTGAAGTGGTAGAATGTTAAAACAAGCTGAAAATAATCTTCACAATAACGTGCCATATTTAGCCTAAAAACAACACATATCAACAGTATTTCTTTTAGTTTACAATTTTATTTACCACGTTATGGTCGTCAAAGCGTCTAGGTAAAACGTTGATTGAATCGTCAATGACCGGATCAGTCGAACTACACTCCTTATATAATTTTTAACAGTAGAATTTTATTACCCACAGATTAATAAGGATTTTTTTAATAAAATTGGCTTTGTTGTAATTTAAGGGAGCCCATTAAAAGAGGAGAACGTTTTACTGTTATTAATTACAAAGTGCGTCCTCGCATTTTTAAATAATTGATCAAAGTGTCGGCAACTCAGGTCGCACTAAATTAAACGGCTTTAAGTTCTAGAAAACTGTGTAATTTTTAATGATGTTTTAACACGAACGCAGAAGCAAATAATATCGTTAATTTTAGAATAATAAAACGAATATGCTACACAATTTAGAGAAATGTTACTATAGTAAGAGGAATTAAAAATTGTTGTAGTAATTATTGTTATATTTAATGGGTTTATGATTAATAAATGTCTGAAAAATAGGCATGATATTTGCGGTAGGTACATATTATGATTCTTTCTATTTAACTGTCAATTAATTAAATAAAGCTTCAAATTTGTCTTCATGTTTTGCACTGAATCATTTAAATAAGAAACGCGTCACACTTGAACTACATAAATGTCTTAATGAAACGAATGACCTTGAAGGTCATAAATATCGAAAAGTAGTCCTCGAAAACGCGAATTTAAATTAAAATCTCATTTTTTTTATTTATTGATACTTATTATAAATGCTTGTGGATACCAACAGATGACTAAAAATAAATGAAAAAATTAGCAGTGAATTAAAGTTGACACACGCAAATATTGGATGTGTAGATAGTTACAGTATAAGAATTTTTTGTGCATATAGAGATTTTTGAGAAATAACAGTGTTGCAAAATGTGTAAAAAATTAACACATTCTAAGTTCTAGCCTTTCTTTTTCAATGGAAATTTGTTTGTCATTGACTCCCGAAGGATAGATATGTAGAGTAAATATTAATTTGTTATTTTTTCAAACGTTGAATTACAAGTTTTTTTTGCCATTACACAGCTTGTAGAATACGAAAATGCAGGTTTTCTGCTTCGTGTCCTTGTTATTGTCTGTCCGCAGTTCTTTGACTTCTTTATTAAACTATATTCTGCAAAAATGCTAAACTGAAGGCAGGTTTTTGGAAAAACATAAATATAAAACTATTATAAGGTATTATGGAAATAGATCAGAATATATTTATTCAACGTCTTGAAAAATTTCCTTGTATCTTAAAACGATGACTGAATGAGTATTAAAATCTTTTACTTAAATTACCAGCAAAGGATTTACAAGATGTTAAATTAAGCCACACTTTATAAAAAATTTCAAAAAAAAGGATTTACATGGGATTAAATTATGTGCGAATTCGTGTTACTGATTATGATTAAATCAAAATGCATTCGCAGATTTCCTCTGAACCGAAACCCCACATCGGATTAAAAAAAAAACATATTCAATACAATCAAAATCACAATAAGCTGGTCTCGGAAACGCTGCGCCATAGAGCGGTGCCATCGAGAATAAATGTTCAAATTCAAGTCGAAAGAAAAATTATTTAACCTACGAGAAAATAATTACACAAACTAGTAAACCCCTAAAAAAATATTGATGTCCTTCCATTTTTTCGAGTCCACGAGAGTATGAATTTAACGGTAAATTTTCAAGGTCTTTTCTATCAAAACCAAATTTGAAGGCAGTTTAGATGCCATAAATGAATCAGCCATCAGTCTCAAGTGAGAAGTGTGCTAAAATAATACTTAAGACATCCAGAAACTTTGACAAAACGTGATAAAACAAAGGAGTGAAGCCTGAATAAGGGAA
This sequence comes from Zophobas atratus, assembly GCA_022388445.1. Taxonomy (NCBI): domain Eukaryota; kingdom Metazoa; phylum Arthropoda; class Insecta; order Coleoptera; family Tenebrionidae; genus Zophobas; species Zophobas atratus. The sequence goes on along the minus strand of CM039445.1, from coordinate 48,574,340 downwards.
TTTCCTGACATATGCTTTATATAAGCATAATTTTATTTCACACATTGCACTATTTCACATTAGAAAAGTATTAACGTGAGATCTATTTCTTCATTCTCTAGAAGTTATGAAACTTGGACAAAGTATAAAAGTAATTGCTTGCTTATAAGATCGTAGCCCCACCCACCCACCCTTATTCCGTTTTGATAACCCTTTTCATTGGTTCTGAGATGGAAGTTGGATATAAATTGACAAATAATAGAACTATTTTTTTTAAATAAAATTTTGACATTTATTCGAAAAACGACCTTGCCACCAAAAAAAAACATAAAGTAGAGACAATGTAGTATAAATTAGCGCCGCCCTTGTCTCCGCGCCAATGAAACGATATTTTAAGGTGGCGCTTGAGCGAGTGGGAGGAGCATCAGGAATATTGCTTTTTAAAATGTACTTCTCACATTTGATATTTTGATTTAATATCATTTTTTTTGTCAACGGTATAACATATTTTCCCAAGATCCTAATAAGATAAGAATTTTACATTAATTAACAGTACTAAGATCAGTCACTAGAATCAAGAGCTGGGCGGGTGGGCGGGGCTATTGCTTGTTTATAAGACTGTAGCGCCACCCATCCGCCCTTATTCCATTTCGATGACCCTTTTTAAATTTCTGGTATCCCGAAATTTTCGATTTTTCCATTTCTCAATTTCTCTATAAATCGATTCTTTGATTTTTCGACTTTTCAATTTACCGATTTCTCGCATTTTTCATTTTTTGACTTTCCGATTTCTCAATTTCTGTTTTTCGATTTGTCAAGTTGTCGATGGTTCGGTTTTAGGATTTTTCAGATTTGGGATTTTCGATATTTCGTTTTTTTGTGGTTTTGATTTCTCGATTCAATTTTTCGATAAATATATATATAATAATAATAATAATACCTTAAACTTTGTTATATCAAAGTGGTCTAGTTTTTTCTGTGGCCGAGACTGTAATTGAATGTAATTCCCAAAACTCACTAAAAATTTTACAACCAGATTATCTGACAGATGAGAGACGGAAATGGGGGACCTATTTTTTCCACTTTAGGGGTTACGAATCGTCGAAAAAACATAAAATATGCTATTCTAGTACTGTTTTTAAAATGTTCATTTTCGTGTTAGTAGCTTATCAAGTTTTGTGCTACAAATTTTAAATTTAGGCGGTATGTTCTTCTGATAAGAGAACTGCTATAATAGCACGATTAGGAAGAATTTTCTATATGATTTAGTGAAAGTTTTATCAGCCTCCACTTTTGAATACAGGTTTCTTAATTTATAACTTTAGAGACCGTTCCCTTTTCTTGATATTCCTTTCACATTTAAATGTATAAAAGCGTCGTGTGCTTTAATGAAAGAGGGAACGTTAGAGAGATAAATTTGAAAACTCTTTGTCTGACTAATGAATGCCAAAACATTCTTTTACTAGAGAGTGTTTTTAGCAAGTCATGGAGAATGTTCCATCTTTATCATACCGATTTTCTTGCAATTGAATTCTGTCATCACAACTTTATATAAAGATTTGCTCAGATTTTGCGTTTATAAAAATTTGGTAAAACGTTATTTCGACACGGCGGGGAAGGCCCTTGAAGTAAAGCCCAATAAATCCCGCTTTTTTGAAAAATTATAAAATTTGGTTTTGCGATTTTTGTTTTGTAAAGTAAAATCCAGTAGCGTAAGTAATAACTTCGAAAAATCGAACATCAAAAAATAGAAAAACCGAAAACTAAAAAATCAAATAATTAAAAATCGAAAACCGAAAAAAATAGAAAAATCTTCTGTAAAGTCAAAAAATCGATAAATAGAAGGGTTGAAAATGATAAAAATCAGACATCAAAAAATCGAAAACTCAAAAAATCAAAAAATCGAAAAGTTGAAAGTTGAAAAATCGAAAAACTGAAGAATGGAAACATTGAAAACGAAAAATCGAAAATTGGAAAACCGAAAATTCGAATTTCTAAAAACCGGAAATCAAAATAAAAAGTCAAAAATTCTAGAATCTTAGAAATAGAATAACGGAAAATCAAAAATTCCAAATTTCGGAAATTGAAAATTTGAAAATTCAAAAAACACGAAATAACGAAAATTCGAAAGTCGAAGAATCATCAATTTGATGTATCAAATACTGGAAAAATCGAAAACTGACAAAATGAAAATTCGAAAAATGGGAGGTCGAAAAATTTTAAAAATCGAGAAATGAAAAAGGAAAAACTAAAAAAATTGGAAAATCGAAAAACAACTTAAAAATTCGGGAAATCGAGAAGCAAAAAAATTGGAAAGTCCAAAATCTGAAGAATATAAAAATAATTGAAAAATCGAAAATTCGAAGAATCAAAAAATAGGAAATTCGAAAATACTAAAAATTCCAGTATACCTAATTGAAAACTTGATAAATCAAAAAATCGAAAAATAAGAAAAATGAAAAGTTGAAAATCGAAAAGTAAAAAACTGGGAAATCCAATATCGAAACATCAAAAAGTAGAAAAAATTAAAATTCTAAAAGGTGAAGAATGGAAAAATTGAAAAATTGGAAATTCAAAAATCAAAAATCCAAAAATCGAAGAACTGAAGAATTGAAAAATTGAAAAATCCAGGACTCGAAAAGGAAACAATTTAAAATCCAAAATTCAATGAACCAAATCTTTGAAAAATCCAAAATTTGATAAATCCAAAAATCGAAAGTGGAATTCCAAAAAAAAACGAAAAATCCAAAAATCAGATAGAAAAAACGAAATATCTAAAGTCGAACAATCAACAATTTTAAAGCGAAAAATCGAGAAGTCGAAAAACCAGAAATTGAAAAATCAAGAAATCGAAAATGCGAAATTACGAAAATTAAATACATATTTGAAAAATCGAAAATTCCATGAAACAGAAATGAAAAATCGAAAAGTAGAAAGATTGAAAGTTCGAGCATCGAAAACCGAAACTTGCGAAATCAAAAAACAATTGAAAAATCGAAAAATTATAAAATTGAAAATTTGAATATCGAAACATTTAAATTAAAATAAATAAAAAGTGTAAAAACTGAAGAATGGGAAAATTGAAAAATTGCAAAATCAAGAAATCGGAAAAAAAAACAAATTAAAATTCGAATATTGAAAAATCTAAAATTCAATTAATCAAATACTCGAAAATTGAAAAATCGAAGAACTGAAAAATTTAAAAATCCAGAAATCGAAAAGGAAACAAATTAAAATTCGATGAATCAAAATTTAGAAAAACCGCAAATTCGAAAATCTAAAAATCGATAAACCAAAAAATTGTGATGTCGAAAACGGAAAAATTGAAAAAACCAAAAATCGAAATAAAAAAAAATTGAAAATTTGAATATTGAAAAAATCTAAACCTAAAAGAATTGAAAAGCTAAAAGTCGAAAAAGTAAAAAACTGACGAATTGAAAAATTGAAAATTCCAAAGATCAAAAATTGAAAATTCGAAAAATCGAAAATTTGAAAAATCGAAGAATTAAAATATTGAAAAATCTCAAGGGAAACAAATTAAAATTCGAATATTCGAAAAATTGAAATTTTGAAAAATCGGAGATTCCATGAAACAAATATTCGAAAAATCGAGAAACTGAAAAAGTGAAAAATAAAATAATTTCGAAAAATGAACAAATCAAAAATCGAAAATTTGAAAATCGCAAAACCGCAAATCGGAAATTCCAAAAATCGAAAAATAAACTCGAGAAATCGAAAATCTAAAATTTCAAAAGTTCCTATAGCCTTAAATCGTTCATGATTTCAGAGCACGGGGTTTTGCAATTTCAAAGTTAAATTGTAAAATGTTATATACAGTTTTAATGTTTTTACCAAAATTCTGGACATCTGTGGTAAAAGCTCAGCACAGATTCAGGATTCACCCATGCAGGCAAATTTGTAAAATGAGGTAAACATTTTTGGGAAGGCATAAACGAAAAGAATTTGATCGGAAAATGTTGTAACATTGATTTAAAAAAAAATGTGGATGTCTAGGGTAAAAACTCAACACGGATTCATAAACCATAAGTGCAGGAATATATTATTTAAAAAAATTAAATAACATTTACTACCCAATTTTGGAGATGATATCGTCCTATTATAGGTGGGGGATGACTAGCCAAATTATGGTTAACGTTTTATGATATACACGACAATAATAATACACATACATATAAAAATTAACAACAATCGATCCAGTAGTTTTGGAGATTATCTGTCTACTGAAAATCTGGACAGGGGAAAGGTACTCTTGGAGTCATGAAACCTCGAGAAAACATAAAAATCGCTAACCGCCCCTTGGATTCGATTACAACACTTCCTTAGCTTGCGTTTGGGAAGTAAAAATATAAGAGTGCAAACATGAGAGTATTTTTATGTAAGCTTTAATAACTTCCTGTCTGACTGATTCATCTCTAAGTTGGAATCATACTTAAAAAAAAACACACTTTGAAATTCCTGCATTTACTAATATCAATTTCATGCATGAGTGTGCGTAGTAATAAAACTCAGATGTGCCATAACTTTTAATTCTTGTTACGCTTTTGTTCCTAGAGAATATTGAATCCGTCTACCGTTTTTTCAGCAAAACGATATATGATCCGTCGGTCGTAAATTTTGGTTTATGAGATTGTCTGTATCCGATTTTTATTGGATCGTCGCAATAAAATTAAGATTTATCCTGTCTGTTTACAAAGGTTAGCAAATAAAACATTTAAGAAAATTAACAAACTTGTATTGTCCAATTTTATTGCATTATAGTCGCAATTGGTGAGCTCATCGACGGCAACGACGCCTATAATCGAAACTGGGTTTTGTTTACAACTATCATAAACTAAAAATAAGCTTAATAATTCCGACTGGTGTGGATGTCCGTTACGGTTTCAAAAACGCTTATAATATGAAAATATTTGCCAAAACCTGTTACAAAAATTCGAACCAGTCTTTGATGTGCAGCGGTTGTTTTGGTTTTAAAAATAATTTCGACAAATTCTTGTCGTTACTGTGTTTACCACACTTTTGTATGTTTAACTTATTTCGGACGTGCACCTCATAAAATTTTGCAACATATCAAAGATCAACTTGGAAGTATAACTCACTCGCAACAAACGACTTTTATTACAGATGCGGTTTCCTCACATTTTATGATTTGGATTGCAGAATAGTGCGCAATAATTTTATAGAGGGTTGTATTTGTGTGCGTGACGTAAGCGAAGAATACTGGCAAAGAATTGTTGGGAATTATACACAATGATGATAATGTCCGTGACATTATGCTACAAGTTTGCGTAACAATTAGATTAAGTTCAACTCCGACTTAATGAATGAATAACAGGCTCCTAAAATAGATACGGATTTTTTGATAGTGGCTTTACAAACGTGACATACGTTGTGTATCTGACCTGATAAAACACAGTGTTTCCGATTGTTTGTGGTAAACCCAATTCGTAGAAAATTATCACATTTTTAGTTCAAGCAAAATTATGACCGAGTCTCAGAAACTACACTTCTTACAAGCGAAAATAATTGTGGTTTGTGGTTGCGTTTAAATTGATGACCACATATTTCTCAACACTTTTTTGTGCTTCTAAAAAACAAAGTGTAAATAGATTGTTAATTGGAATAAAAATAATAAACAATCCACGGGAGTTCTTTGACGCTGATGAGTTAGACGAGCGGATTTTAGGCTAAAAAAAGCCAGAATATACCCTAAAATACGAAAAATAGGCGTTTTACGCAAGAAGACGCGGAAATAGGTCTCCCGTTTCCGTCTGTCTGTCCGTCTGTCTGTCCGTCTGTCTGTCCGTCTGTCTGTCCGTCTGTCCGTCTGTCCGTCTGTCCGTCTGTCCGTCTGTCCGTCTGTCCGTCTGTCCGTCTGTCCGTCTGTCTGCCGTCCCGGATTTTTATTAGACAGATAATCTCCGAAAGTACTGGACCGATTGTTGTAAAATTTTGTAATTATGTTAAGAATATCATGTAGTTTATTACTCCGAATTGAGTTTTTATCCGAAACATCCAGATTTTTTGAAAAAAAAATCAAAATTATGAAACAACATTTGGCAATTTAATTTGGAATCTGCAAAACCGAATGCTTTGAAATCTTGCAGATGATTTACAGTTATGATAAGCATTATAAATTTGTATTCAAAATGCATTTACTCATCTCCTCTAAAAAATTGAAGCCACTCCAAAATTTTACTGAACATGTCCTATCTAAAATGTACAAAATATGATGAGTCTCTACTTGTGATTTATCATTCCATTCATATTTTTACTTCCCGAGCGTAAGCAAATGAAGTATTGTAATCGAGTCCGTCGCCCGACTCTCTACTTTTACATTTTCTCGATTTTTCATGACCCCAAGAAGACTCATCATATTTAAACATTGTAAATTATATTAATTATGTTTAAAAATTATTTAATTATATTGCGGAAATTTGTAGCGTTGACAGACCAACTTCAGTCGTTTCGAAAATTTCCCCGAAATTTAAATATTATCGAGTAAACGAATCACGGAAGCCGATAAATTAAAATTGAAGTCGTACTTACCCCGCTTTGAGTCCTTTTCGGAAAAATATCTATTTTCTTTCGTGTTTACAGCACCAACACAACACATTTTCACTAATATTTATCAATAATAAATTAGAAATCAGCGAAAAGAGCTCTAATTTTAAACCAAACGGGAGCTCCAATGTTGCTACCATCAGACCTAAATTTAAACTGAACACAAGGGGCCGATAAATGCGACTTTTGAACAGGTAGCTCACGTGCCAGTGACGTCATCGTACGTCACGATGAGATTGCAAAAATTATTTTTCATATTTTGGCCGGGAAATTGCACATTTTGTCACGGTTGAGTTTTGACTTCCGTGATAAGCCACATTTCTTCTCTCCTTCGCCTCTTCATGTACGGTAAAGCGCGCCTGTAAGAAGGCAACCAGTAATACATAGCTGGTTTGGGAACGCTCTGCCCTACTAGAATTTTTAATTTAAGCTTTATTTTATTTACTTAGATTGGAGCACTTACGAGAGGTGATAAGATTTTACATGAGCGGGTCCTGAGTTCCTTAAATTAAGCCCTGAACTTTATCCTGTAGGAGGGAAGCGTAGTTGACGGGCAAGGGTTGTTGGCCTACGAAGAGCTCGAAGGCCATTTCTGTTTGCATTGTAAATACGACTCACCCGATGTTGGGGGTGGCTTTCCTCCCTCTTTGCCTTGCTACTCCTATCGTTTTGAAATTCGATTTGCGTTATTTTGGCGCGTGTATTGCTGTTGACACTTGGATTAGGAGGTTAACTGAATGTCAAAAACTTGACAGAGGTTGTACGCAGGAGCAAAGCAGCGGAAGTTGAACTATGTGTCAAATTTGAAATAGTTAGCCCTTTTTCATCATAGCCTTTATGGCGGAAATTTCCCGCCTTTCTCCCCCTTCAAGGAAAAACCTTCGAGAAGCCGGGGTAGGGTTTTTTAACATCCGTTTTTGAGTCGCCATTAGTCTCTTTGGTTGGAAAATTTTTGCCACGTGCGGGAGTGCTGGTGCTGTCCAGGAATTTTGAGCAATTTGCGCTCGCCAGTGGATGGGATTGTCCGGGCAAGCACCGCCCAGTTAGACTCGGTCCAGGAACGACGTCCTGAGGGACATTTGTGAAGGTTCCGGCCAGTCTTCGGATTTGTTCCGGATTTTGGGGCCTAGCTGCGTGCCAAACACATTAGGGTCGCCTGCCACCAGAGTAAGACCAGACTATTTCGATTTCATTACGCTACAACTGTTTTTTCCCTCCTTGCAGGACCCTTTTTTTTTTTTCCTTTTTCTTTTTGTCTTATCTTCTGACTGCTGTATTGCTTATCACTACGTGATTTTCGCCTGCGAATCTGATCCCTGTTGACCCCCGTGGTTCTTCGACGCCGTGAATTGGAGATCGCTGTCCGTTCGACACTTTGCACCCCCCGGAGCAGCCTGGATTTGCATTTGCCACTTCGAGACTGTCGTCAGACTTCGCCGATAAGGAACAAGGTCAGAGCGTATCACGCAGTTGATGTAGTTGACATCGTGGCAGTAATTCTATTGATAATTTAGTTAAGCAAGTTTCTTTTTTTTGTTGTCCGCTCTGTAATGTAATCGGGTGCGTACGTATTCGTCTAGGACTTACGCGAATTGCGCCTGCGGAGTTTGATCAAACGGCCTATGGTGGAAGCGTAGTAATGGTAGTCGTACCGATTACAGTGGCGGCGAGTCGGAATAAGATTGCAAGTACTTAATTTAAATTTCACCTTGTCAGACGCTGCTGTGCTGGCGTTTACTATTTACTTAATTATAATTAATTGATTATTTTTTTTTTTTTTTCCTTTTTCTCAATATACAACTCACACCCACATTTCTTTTTTTTAACCCGATAGTTCAGGTCGGCTCGAGAAGTGCTTTAGGTCCAAGCACTTCCCACCACCGTTTTGCCGGAGGACCTTGGCGCCCAATTAGAGATTAAGTTACGTATCGTTTTCCCCTGATTCAGGCCAAACCTAATCAACCCTCGGCCCCTGAGCGTAACAATAGCCGGCACCAATTGCCACCAGCTGGCCCTGAATCGGATTCGACCTTTTGGTTAAAAATCGTGTGGCAATTTTGGCGCCCAACGTGGGGCCCTTGATTCACAGGGTGTTCGATTAAAAGGACACTCGACACGAGATTTTGAAATTTGGATTTCTTTTTTTTGTTTGTGCGGTGTGAGTTGTTATTAGAACGGTCGGCGAAAACAGCTAGCGTCTGGTTGAAGTTTTTCTTATTGGTTACGATCGGTCTCGACCTTGATGATGGCGTTGTCGCTGAAATATGAAGTAAATCGGCTGTCTGGGGACGAGCTCGCGTACGAGCTGCTAGTCCGCGGGATAACAGGCGTGGAGACGGTCGATCAGATGAGGAAATCGTTGAGGAGTCTCCTCAAATTGGAGAGGGCTTCTTCCCCGCTAGAGTACCCAGTGTACTCGATCAAGTTCGACGAGGATGTGACGGTTCTGCGGGACAAATCGGTCGAGATACGGGAGTTGTTAGATTGTTTTGAAGGGGAGCGTGACGGGCCGGCGCATTTGAAAATTTTAAGTAAATTGGCATGGGGACTTGGCAGAGCGAATCGGTCGCAACCCAAGTCTCCCGAGGAGAAGTCGGCCAAATCCCTCTTGATCGTCGAACTCCTGAACCTGCACTCGGTGGTTCAGTCCAAGATCCGCCGCAGAGAGCGGTCGTTGATCAATCAGTCAGCTGTAATTCCCGACCTCGATATGTTGACATTGGAGAACGAGGGTAGCAGTGAGTCAGAAGTCGAAGACCTGGCTGTCGCGTCACCGGCAGCTCTACCCTTAGCGGACTCCAGCCATGTCGCGCCCAGTCGGTGCGGAAGTTACGCACCAGTCGCCAAATGGAACCTTAAGTTCTCGGGGGACGGGACGGAGATGTCACTGAGTGCGTTCCTGGCGCGAGTGGAGGAGCTGCGGGTGGCCCGGCATCTCAGCAAACGAGATCTGCTGGATGGGGCCATTGATCTGTTAACGGGTCGCGCATTGATCTGGTTTCGGGCAAACCGGAAGCGGGTGGATAATTGGGATGCCTTAGTGGCCCTTTTGCGGCAACAATTCCAGCCCGCTGACTACAACGACCGGTTGTTTGATGAAATTCGGCAACGTACGCAAGGACCGGACGAACCGATGGGAATCTATTTGGCGGTGGTAGAGAATCTTTTTGACAGACTCACTTACGAGGTCCCGGAATCAACACGCCTCAAAATCGTGTTGCGGAATCTTGACCCATTCTACCAAGGTCAGTTGGGAGTCCGAACCATTAACTCATTCGCGGAACTCTTGGAGTTTGGTCGCATGGTGGAAGCTCGGAGATCCATCATGGAATCGTTTCGGCCCCCAAAGAAGCGTCATTCGCGTAGCCTTTTAGAACCTGATCTCGCCTACGAGGAAGCGGAGCTTGCAAAGCCGTCGAAGGGTTCTCGAAAGCCCGCCGCTGTGGCTTCTACTTCGTCTGCTGCTGCTGGTTCCTCAGCGGGTGTCATTTGCTGGAACTGTCGGAAATCTGGCCATGTTAAGAGCGCGTGTCAAGCCCCGAAGCAGCTTCGTTGTTACCAGTGTGGCAAGCAAGGGTTTATTTCGAAGACTTGCCCTGACTGTTCGGGAAACGGCCGGAGGGGACAGTAGACGGTTGCAATACTGTATCCCCTTCATCCCCATTTCCCCAGACTTTTGACCGCAACCAACTATTGTTAGATTTCATTCTGCAGCACGCGAAAGGCGACGAACGACCTTATCTAGACGTAACGGTGTTTGGATGTTCTTTCCGCGGTTTATTAGATTCAGGTGCTTCTCGTACTATCGTGGGTGGTCCTGGATGGAAAATACTCAAGTCCTCGGGTATTCGTCTGCATCCGGTTACGTTGGAGTGTACTGTAGCCAACGGGGCTAGGTGCCCGTGTGTAGGTTTTGTTCGCGCTCCAGTACAGCTCATTGATCAGGTGCAGTGGATCGATGTTTTGGTAGTTCCTGAGGTGCCGCATTCGTTGATTTTGGGTGTCGACTTCTGGAAGGCGATGAGGATCGTACCCGACTTGCGACAGAGTGTGTGGCACTTTGCAGCCGAGGATGAGAGTGCAGTTGAGTGCGGTAGTATTCAGGCTGAGAACACCTTGACCCCGGAAGAACGAACGGCTTTAACCACCCTTCTCGATTCTAGGTTGTCGCAGATGGAAGGTCCTCTCGGGTGTGTGAAGGTTGCACAACATCACATCGAATTGTTGCCGGGTGCAACTCCGCTTAAGCAACGTTACTATCCGATTTCTCCGTTGAGGCAGAAGGCAGTGGACGAGGAGTTAGGTAAAATGCTCGAGATGGGCGTAGTCGAGCCTTCCAATTCTGCATGGTCTTCACCAGTTTGTTTAGTGCGGAAGAAGGACGGTAGTTTTCGTTTTTGTGTTGACTACAGGAGGCTCAACGCAGTCACCAAAAAAGACGCCTACCCTTTGCCGTATATTTCCTCCATTTTAGATAGCTTGAGGGACGCAAGATACATCAGTACCATCGATATTAAGAGTGCGTTCTGGCAGGTTCAGCTGTCGCCCGAGTCACGAGAGTACACGGCTTTCACGGTACCAGGCCGTGGGTTGTTTCAGTTTCGGCGCATGCCTTTTGGTCTCACTGGTGCTCCTGCCACTTGGCAGCGGATTGTGGATCAAGTGATCGGTGTTGACCTCCAGCCTTATGTGTTTGTTTATTTGGACGACGTTGTTCTGGTCTCTCAGGATTTTGAGACACATTTGTCGTTGTTGAATCAGGTTTTTGATCGCTTGCAGAAGGCTGGAATGTTAGTTAGTATCGAAAAATGTCAGTTCTGTCGTCCCCAGTTGAGATATCTAGGGTATGTCGTGGATCAATATGGATTGCGTCCGGATCCGGAGAAAGTACAGGCCATTGTGGACATTCCTGTTCCTAGGAACGTGACGGAGGTGCGTCGATTTGTTGGTACGGCTTCGTGGTACCGGAAATTTGTACCAAACTTTTCCTCGGTGCTGGAACCCCTGGGCCAGCTGACGCGTAAACGGGTTCAGTTCAACTGGACGCCGGAGTGCGATGACGCATTTCGGAAGGTAAAAGAGTCTTTGGTCACAGCCCCAATTTTGAGTTGTCCCGATTTTAGTCGCGAGTTCGTGCTCCAGTGTGATGCTTCGGCGTTTGGGGTTGGCGCGGTTTTGAGTCAAAAATTTGAGGACGGTGAAAAGCCTATTTGTTTCATCTCCCGTTCACTTTCCCGGGCTGAGCGCAATTACTCGACCACGGAGCGAGAGTGTCTTGCGGTGATTTGGGCGGTAGAAAAGTTGAGGCATTATTTAGAGGGTGCTCGGTTCACGGTTATTACCGACCATTATAGTTTGCTTTGGCTCCACCGTCTAAAAGACCCGCAAGGTCGCCTGGCTCGATGGGCGTTGAGACTCCAACCGTACGACTTCACCATTGTGCATAGAAAAGGGAAGGAGAACGTGGTACCTGACATGCTGTCGCGTTCCGTGCCAATCTCCTTAGATTCCGTGGACGCGGTTTCGAATGATTTTCGGGGGACCACCGATAAGTGGTATCAGAAGATGTTGATTTCGGTCGTCGAGAATCCTGGGAAGTATCCGGCCTACCGTGTGGAAAACGGGCTGCTGTATAAGTACATCAAATGCAGCCTCCCTGAGTTCTATGGGGAGTCCGATTTTTGGAAACTGGTGGTGCCGAAGGATCATCGGAAGTCGATTTTGGAGCGTTGTCACGATATCCCCGCCGCTGGTCACGTGGGAATGTTTAAGACCTTTTGGAAGGTTCGCCAACAGTATATCTGGCCGAAGATGCAGGCTGACATAGTTCGATATGTCAAAGGATGCCGCACCTGTGCGAGATATAAGGTGGAACGGAAAGCACCCGCCGGGTTAATGGGAGGCAGACCGACTATCACGGCTCCTTGGCAGTTGATTAGCCTAGACTTTATTGGACCCTTTCCACGCTCAACACAGGGTTATACGTACACGCTTGTGGTAACTGACCACTTCACCAAATATGTTTTGTTGTTTCCGATTCGGACCGGCTCAGCCAAGATTCTGTCCAGGTGTGTCGAAGAAGGAGTGTTTTTAGTATATGGTGCCCCAAAGTACCTAGTTTGCGATAATGGCACGCAGATGCGCAGCAGGGAGTTTCGTAAACTCTGTGAGAGTTACGGAGTCACGTTGTCGTATACCCCTTTGTATTACCCGCGATCTGATCCGACGGAACGGGTAAATGGTGTCGTGAAGACAATGATCGCAACGACCGTGAAGAAAGACCATCGCCATTGGGCCGACAATCTCGCCGCAATAGGCTGCGCCATTCGATCTTCCCGACACGAGACTACAGGCTATAGTCCATATTTTGCCAATTTCGGGAGGGAACACAAACTTTTCGGGACTGACTTTGATAACTCGGTATCGGAGCCTGGAAGCGACTTGACGAGTCAGATCCGCAAAAGGCAAGTAGGATTCGAACAGCTGTACACGAACATCGTCGCGAAATTGAGATCTGCCTTCGTCCGCAACAAGCATGCTTATGATCTCCGGAGGAGGCCCGTGCGGTTTGAGGTTGGGCAGGAAGTATGGCGCCGCGACAAGAGTCTTTCCGACGCTGCCGCTCATTACGCTGCGAAGCTGGGTCCGAAATTCGTAGGGCCGTTTATAATAGCTCGGAGGGCTGGAGCCTGGACATATGAGCTGGCAGACGAACATGGTAACGGGAAAGGTGTCTGGCATGTTCAGGACCTCAAGCCGGTAGCCGAACCTTATGATGACGCTGGTTAGTTTCGAAGTGGTTAGCTCTGTCGATGGGGCTAAAGACTACGTCGATCATGGGTCGCCATGGGCGGTAAAAGTCCGTCAAGAGCCAACTGTAAGACTGGTGTTTCCATCGAGATATCCGGGTTCGGTTAGCGTAGTTTTTGACATTGCAGTTTCGGTTTTCGTTGAGTTTAGTTAGCGAGTTTGGTGCGAGCCACCCCGGAATCGATCAGTCTATTCTTGCTATACATTGGATTTGGACTTCATCTTATTTTTTTTTCCCGGATTCGACTTAATTTTTTTTTTTTTTCACCCGATTGTGAGGCCCGGTAGAGGTCGCAAATCCTGCCGTTTTGGAGCAGGTGGGGAAGGATTCCTAGTGGGGCGTCGACGGTGGACACGACCATTGTTGTGTATATTTGTACTCTGGTGGATGTTTCTTCTTTTCTTTGTGATGCCGCATGTAGTGGGGGACGGCGCCACTGCAACCCATTCCTGAGGGGATGGGCAGGGGCGACGTCGGTCTTTTTCGGACGTGTAGGTCGTACATGACGGTCGCGCGTACTAGGTATCCTGCCTCGAGTTTTTTTTTTTTTTCCTTAAGTGCTTTTGGGTCGTGGGTTCGGACACGTTCGTCCTAGGGAAGTTATTTTGAGTGGTGACCCGCCTGCGGTCCCTGTTAGTTTTGTCGTTAGTTCGACGTGTTAGGTTTAGGTTAGTTAAAACAAAATTTTATCCTTTTTGGCATTTTTCTTAGAATTTCTATTTAACCTTTAGTTTTCGTGGGATTTGGGGTATAAGGAGCTTGTTTGGAAGGACGGTGGCGTTCTGAGGATTCCGGTTGCGAGGGATGGATTTCGAACGGTGGCGTCGACGAGGGTTCCCAAGGATTGCTGAGTGCGCAACGGCGCGATGTTAACACCCATTCGCGACGCGCGTGGGAACCTCTTTTGAAGGCGGAACCGGTTCGAGATGCCGTTTCGCTGCCGGAGAATTGGTCGCTACCGGTTATACATGCTCCACCCGTAACTTTTACTTAGTGGCTTCAACGGGCTCATCTTCAACTAGATCCTCTCGTAAATTTGTTAGAAAATTTACGTATTTTAGGGAGGGGGCATTGTCACGGTTGAGTTTTGACTTCCGTGATAAGCCACATTTCTTCTCTCCTTCGCCTCTTCATGTACGGTAAAGCGCGCCTGTAAGAAGGCAACCAGTAATACATAGCTGGTTTGGGAACGCTCTGCCCTACTAGAATTTTTAATTTAAGCTTTATTTTATTTACTTAGATTGGAGCACTTACGAGAGGTGATAAGATTTTACATGAGCGGGTCCTGAGTTCCTTAAATTAAGCCCTGAACTTTATCCTGTAGGAGGGAAGCGTAGTTGACGGGCAAGGGTTGTTGGCCTACGAAGAGCTCGAAGGCCATTTCTGTTTGCATTGTAAATACGACTCACCCGATGTTGGGGGTGGCTTTCCTCCCTCTTTGCCTTGCTACTCCTATCGTTTTGAAATTCGATTTGCGTTATTTTGGCGCGTGTATTGCTGTTGACACTTGGATTAGGAGGTTAACTGAATGTCAAAAACTTGACAGAGGTTGTACGCAGGAGCAAAGCAGCGGAAGTTGAACTATGTGTCAAATTTGAAATAGTTAGCCCTTTTTCATCATAGCCTTTATGGCGGAAATTTCCCGCCTTTCTCCCCCTTCAAGGAAAAACCTTCGAGAAGCCGGGGTAGGGTTTTTTAACATCCGTTTTTGAGTCGCCATTAGTCTCTTTGGTTGGAAAATTTTTGCCACGTGCGGGAGTGCTGGTGCTGTCCAGGAATTTTGAGCAATTTGCGCTCGCCAGTGGATGGGATTGTCCGGGCAAGCACCGCCCAGTTAGACTCGGTCCAGGAACGACGTCCTGAGGGACATTTGTGAAGGTTCCGGCCAGTCTTCGGATTTGTTCCGGATTTTGGGGCCTAGCTGCGTGCCAAACACATTAGGGTCGCCTGCCACCAGAGTAAGACCAGACTATTTCGATTTCATTACGCTACAACTGTTTTTTCCCTCCTTGCAGGACCCTTTTTTTTTTTTCCTTTTTCTTTTTGTCTTATCTTCTGACTGCTGTATTGCTTATCACTACGTGATTTTCGCCTGCGAATCTGATCCCTGTTGACCCCCGTGGTTCTTCGACGCCGTGAATTGGAGATCGCTGTCCGTTCGACACTTTGCACCCCCCGGAGCAGCCTGGATTTGCATTTGCCACTTCGAGACTGTCGTCAGACTTCGCCGATAAGGAACAAGGTCAGAGCGTATCACGCAGTTGATGTAGTTGACATCGTGGCAGTAATTCTATTGATAATTTAGTTAAGCAAGTTTCTTTTTTTTGTTGTCCGCTCTGTAATGTAATCGGGTGCGTACGTATTCGTCTAGGACTTACGCGAATTGCGCCTGCGGAGTTTGATCAAACGGCCTATGGTGGAAGCGTAGTAATGGTAGTCGTACCGATTACAGTGGCGGCGAGTCGGAATAAGATTGCAAGTACTTAATTTAAATTTCACCTTGTCAGACGCTGCTGTGCTGGCGTTTACTATTTACTTAATTATAATTAATTGATTATTTTTTTTTTTTTTTCCTTTTTCTCAATATACAACTCACACCCACATTTCTTTTTTTTAACCCGATAGTTCAGGTCGGCTCGAGAAGTGCTTTAGGTCCAAGCACTTCCCACCACCGTTTTGCCGGAGGACCTTGGCGCCCAATTAGAGATTAAGTTACGTATCGTTTTCCCCTGATTCAGGCCAAACCTAATCAACCCTCGGCCCCTGAGCGTAACAATAGCCGGCACCAATTGCCACCAGCTGGCCCTGAATCGGATTCGACCTTTTGGTTAAAAATCGTGTGGCAATTTTCGGGGTTAATTTAATAATATTTAAACAAATTTCTTTGTTTTTAGTAACTTCGCGTTTTTAAGAAAACGGTGTTCGATTTAATCATCATATATTAACACTTATCGTATTTAAACATAATAAATAATATTAATTATGTTTAAATATTATTTAATTATATCGTGAAAATGTATAGCTTTGTTCGACCAACTTCAGTCGTTTCGAAAATTTCCTCAAAATTTAAACTTTGTCGAGTAAACAAATCACGGAACCTGATAAATTAAAACTGAAATCGTACTTACCCTGTTTTCGGGCCTTTTCGGAAAAATATCCATTTTCTTCCGTGTTCACAACAATAACGCAACACATTTTCCCTAATATTTATTAATAATAAATTAGAAATTGGCGAAATTGCTCTACTTTTACGCCAAAAGGACGCGACGATCTTGTCGCCATCAAACAGAAATTAAAACTGAACACAAAGGACCGAAAAACATGACCTTTGGACAGGTAGCTCACGTGACAGTGACGTCGTCGTAGGTCACAATGAGATTGCAAAATTATTTTTCATATTTTAGCCGGGAAATTAGACATTTTCAGGATTAACTTAACAATGTTTAAACAAATTGCTTAATACCATCGTGTTTTTAGTAAAACGGTTTTCGGTTTGATTATCATATATTAATAATTATATACTTACCATATTTGAGCATTATAAATAATATTAATCATGTCTAAATTTTATTTAATTATATCCTGAAAATGTATAGCTTTGACCGATCAACTTCAACCGTTTCGAAATTTTTCCCAAAATTTAAACACTGTCGAGTAAACGAATCACGGAACTTGATAAATTAAAACTGAAGCCGTACTTCCCCGTTTTCGGTCCTTTTCGGAAAAATATCCACTTTCATTCGTGTTCACAGTACTAACACAATACATTTTCACTAATATTTATTAATAATACTTAAATTAGAAATTCGCGAAAAGAAGTCTACATTTAAGCCAAAACATTTTGCCTTTTTTTCTTGTTCGTAATCTTCTTTTCGCAACAGAAAACTTAAAACGTGTTTAAAACAGGAAATATGGATTTTGTAATTACGCTCCGCCCCTCAGTCTAGCAACGAATCGAAAATTCATCACGAACTGAGATCGGGGTGGGGCTTATTTTTTTTTATTGTTTTTTTTTTTTAGTTAATACAGATAGTTTTCTCTGAGCAACACCGTTACTGAAGAACCAAGCAATTCTTGTAGAAAAATACGGATTTTACAATTTAATTCCGCTCTTTTGGCTGTCGACGATTTCTAAGAAATTGCATCTTTTTTTCTTCAATATATATATTGTTGATTCCCCATAACAAGAAACTGAAAACATGTTTAAAATGGTAAATTTTGTCCCATACATTTCTCTACAAATTTACCCTTTTCAGTTTCTTGTCGTGTCGTTAATATATGTTGTACGAAAAGTACGGACATATATTAAGGAAAAAAAAAAGGCAAAATACAAAACCAGCCCACCCACCCTCATCTCAACTGTGATAAGGTTTTTATTCGTTGTGAGCCAAAGGGCGGAGTTTATTGAAAAAGGCTTTTTTTTCTACAAGAAATTTCTATGTGAAACATGTTTATAAGTAACATGCTGTTGAAAAGAAACTATGTATATGTTAAAGAAAAAAAATCCAAAAAATAACCCCCATCCACCCACCCTAATCTCAATTGTGACAGACGTGCATTTGTTTTGTTGCGCTGATTAGGTTCCGTGAATGTGGTATAGACAACCAATTGTGATTTACAATAAGCGGAAGTCGAAGCAATAAAAAATCTGGGTGACCATCGGTATTGTTTGCAGTTTCTCTATTTGACTTTCACGCATACTTACAATCTCAACAAGTGTTACCGCTTGTCGTCTTAAATGAAGAATGCTTATACATAAATGATTTTGAGTCGCCTCTGCTAATACTATATACTATATGCATATGTGAGTAAACTGTTTCGCTATTTTATTGATTATAAATCAATATTCAAGACGACCCAATTCATTTTGCCGAAAATTTGAGAATACAGTACTTTTATTTTTAGTATTACACTACATCTATCCAAACTGATATACGTGTCCTTTTCGTTTTTCCTAAACGAATAGTATGTCTATTCTGTAACCGCTTGTAATCAAGAAGATCTGGCTAAATACCGTGATTTAATAATTCAAGAAACATCGTTAGAAACTCAGATTAGAGATGTAAATAAGAGATTTGTTCGAACTGGCAGTGTCAACAAAGAGAAATCTCGTGGAAGACCTTCAATATTTGAGGAATTTGTTGATAATTTAAGACGACTTAAGGAGAATCTGCAAACATCTTTGACAAAATTTCCTGAGCAGTGCTGTTGCAACAGAAATTGAACAATGGGTCCAAACAATGGGCGCAAAAAAGTAAAATAGGTCGAAAAAAAGCAAAAAAGGGACTCATGATCAAAAATAAGCAAAAACAAGTAGGGCCCAATTAAAAGGATTCTCTTAAAAACACATTTGTATTTTGTATACAACTTTCAAGCATTTGTCTACAACCAAAATGAAAAAGCGTTTGCACTTTACTCAACACTTTTTTCAGCTTCTGAAAAACCAAGTGTAAACAAATTGTTAATTGAAATAAAAACAATAAGCAAACCACGGGAGGTCTTTGAAGCTGACGACTCCTCATTTCGACCATTTAACCTTTCATTTAATTATTTGCGCGATTATTTGCACTCCAATGGTTGTTGAAGCTCTCAATTGTTTTACGAGCAATTCCATCGTGCATAATGTGCGATGTGTAATACCAGACATTGTTTATAACGTTTATTGTACATACGAAACGATAATTTTAACCGGCTTTATGTGTCATAAAAATTTGATCTAGAATCGCACATTGCACTTTCATTCCATTTTTCTACGAGATTGTTACTTTCAGGAATACGAAATGAGGCGAACCATCATTGCGTCACTTTTGACCGCTACCACAAAAACGCGATTATTTGATAACAAGTTTGCTCGAAATTTCAGGTTTTTCCTTGTATTTCGGTGCTTCGATTTGAGGGGATTTCCTGCAACAGTTTAAGTTTTTCTCGTTTTGTAAATTGTTTATAGGTTCGTTCTTGAACTTGGCTTCAGTGCTAAGAATACTGTATAATCAGAGCGTAAATAATGGTGAACACTTGGTAATCTATTCGCTTCGTTTATTTTTCTCTTGGCACGACTAACACAAGAAGTCAAAGTGTCGTTTAATATAATAAAATCTATAGTTTACGTTTGTAAACTATTGTTATATATTGCGTTCCTGAAATAGAGAAACGTTTTCCACTTCTTTCTTGAGTCGATAATTTAAGCTTGCAAAGCTTTTAAAACAGTTGTGATTTTAAACTAGTACCAATTTAATTTTGCGAATTGTATTTATTTATGAGAAGACAATAATGAATTTTTCAAGATTTGTCAGGGTATTAAAACAAAAACAAAAAGCAAGTTCCGAAAATTTGGGATTTTAATATTACGTTTTTTTTAGCCATATTTTAAATAAATTAGCACTCTTAAGAAAGTTAAAAAAATATCTTTACTTTTTCAGTACGCTAACGTATAATTTGTTGTGAACGGCGACGTGTCTTGTTTCCCTTACTCGAGAATTTCACGTCATTACACACGAGTAGGGGTAATGAAATGTGTAAGAACACATTTACATAATAAATTGGTAAATTATACAAGAGCGAACATTTGCGCCAGTGAAAATATAAAAATAAGAAATTATTATGCACAGGTTAACTTATCCCGCATAAAAAAAAATATTTCCAGGTTAATAATAACTGGACTTCACAAATCCGGCAGTTGTTAAATCAAAAAATGAAAACTTTGACAAATTGATCAGTAAAAAAATCTTTTAAGAAATCTGTTACGTTATACAGCATTGTAATGAACAGACACATTTTTGTAATAGTTCTGTAATGTTCTGGTATTTCTTTTGTGATCAGTTCAGTTATGCAGGCATTCACCATTCAACATCAAAACAAAAAAAAAACAATTAAGAAACTACTCCTTAAGAAAATAACGCAACACGTGTTCCATTCAGTTCTTTCCTACTAATTAATTAAGAGATCTTATCGGCGCAGTTATCAAGCTTTAAATGGATTATCATCTATTGTAATAACAGAGTACCAGCATATCTTAGCGAAATCGTTGCCAAGCCATGTTTTCATTATTTTATTGCCTGCTGCTATTTTACTGTCATCTCGCCTAAAATTAGCAAACGTAGCTAATATTGAATTGACTGCAACAGAACTAAAATAGGCTGCGAGTATTTGCAGAAATTGTATGAGAAAACTAACACGTATGAAATAGAGAAAATATCACTTGTCCTTACTACTAAAAAATAATAAATTCTCAAGTTTATTGATCAATTTCTGCGTTAAAATTGAACTGGACTAACCATAAAAATATTATCGTACACAATCTCTGACAAATACCGTGTTATACCTGGCCACTGAGAGGATTCTCAGGTTAAATTGATGGTGTTAGTGGTGGCAACTTAATGCAAACGATAAGTTTAAAACAGCAGAGAAAGTTCACATTAAAAAAAAAAACTGCAAAGCTCTGAAAGCTACAGCAATAAGGTAATAGATAGACAGAATTACTGCTAAAAAGAAATTTACATTGATTTGTGGAAAGTAGCAAGTTCTGACGTATAAGAAGGAGTAAGATACAAAATCGACATGCTCTGGCGAGATGTAAGTTTAGCCACCCAAGATAGGGTGGATTGATTCAGCAATAGGTTCTGTGAAATGAGATGTCAAGTAAATGGAAATATCTTCCTACACGAACATGAACACTAATTGAAAACTTGCTTAACAATTCATCCATCAAAAAGTTCATCTACAAGTTATTGGTATTAATCTAACATATTCTAGAAACATTATGGTAAGTATTTGTATTAAAGAGAACATTATATTTGCATAGATAATAGCATTATATAATATTTGGTAAATACGAATCACAATTCAGAGCATGGCCTTATATTTAAGCTTAACATTTTATTTGTTCTGGAAATGATGTAGTCGATATGTGTAGTGAATGTTAAATGGGAATCTAATAAGACACCTAGATCACGAAACTCGGATCTAAAAATATATTATTCAAATGATATAGTCAACGTACTTAGTTTACGATTAAACCGTAGCACTTTCAGTTTCGTGATTATATAGGTACTCAGGTTTATTAATTAAACACCACGGTAATTTAGTTTAGATTTATAGTGCGATATAATAAGCGACATTCATGTGATACTGAGATAAATATCGTCTGCAAAGAGAAGAATTTCGCGATATATATATTTATCGCATCATTAATAAATAGTGCAAAGAAAACTGGAACGAGTTGAGAGCTCCGAAGAACTCCAGAATTAACATTTATGCATTTAAATTCTTAAGTGATTAATAACAACATGCGCAATTTACCAAACTGTTTTATTTAAAGGTTACACGACATTCTTCCTGTCGGACCACTGTTTTTAATCTTTCGTGGCACAAAACCAATTACGGTTTTAATAAGGTTGTCGATGTAATCCAGATCACTTGATATAGTTAATGACTTCGATTTTTATCATTCTTATCTGAATAGTCTTTAATCGGTTTCTTAAAATTTAGTGGTAAAATGATGGATGTCTATTTTTTGACAACAAATTCATTCTTTCATTCATTAAAAAAACACACAAGTGGTGGTAGATTATTTTCGACCGAAATATGCATTTACAGAAGTAACATCATAGATCTTTGAGGAATAACTATAAACTTAGAGACACACCTACACTTAAATATAATTATGAAAATTTAAATTTTGGCTTCCGTTGTCCTCTGAAGGTTTTTTGACGAAGGCATACTTCGGTCGATTGCGTCCTATTGTCCATTTTTCTTCCGTTCTGCACTATCCTCGAGACATCCATGTAACTAAATCTTCCTATTTCGTGAATTTTTCTTACTTCTTTTGTCATAGTTTTTGCTTTTGCAGTTTCTCTCTTCTTGTTTTCCCTTTCCAAAAACGCACAGTTTATAGATTTAACAATATAGGACTCAGAATACATCCTTGTTTGAAACCTATTCTATTTACAAATTTTTTGACTTTTTATTTCTTAAAGGTATCTACGTAGTTTGTGGTACCATTACATAGACCTTTAGTACAAGTGACTAGTTTTCTCCATTGTTTTTTCTTTCTTTTTTGTTTCTTAGAGCTAGCTGTAAGTCTCCTTGCTTTGTATGGTCAAAGATCTTCTTCATGTCAATGAAGCTTACATGAATTTTTGTCTCTGTTTTGTGTTTTTTCCACTAATGTTTTTTTGCCTTTCGCTATACCGGGTGTCCCAGCGTACCTGTTCGACTCAAATACCTCAATGATTTTAAAGCATAAAAATTTGAATTTAGGCATGTTCAGTATACGTGATACAATCTATTAAATTAGTAGACTATTGGCATTGTATTAGCTTCAGTTTCACTGCAAATGACATCAATTTTTTTTCTAAATCTAAAAGAGTACAACGCGTAGTACTATAAAAGAGCGCATAATACCAAAAAGTTAGATATGGTACTTATTTACCGAGAGTGTAGGCGAAATAGAAGATAATCCAGAACATTATACGAAGAAAGATTTCCGAACAGACCAACCAAGTTGTATGTATTGTATTTCGCAAAATTAGCAACAAAATTAGAACAATCTGGGTCCTTCAAAAAGAAACGCAAAGTCTTTTTACGAAAAACGGGAACAGATGAAGAACATACCGTAGGTGTCTTGGGGAGGGTTAATGTAAATCCTCATATTTCCATCAGGCTAATACGAATATTTCAAAATCCTCTATACAAAGAATTTTAAAAGCGGCCAAATATGATGATTACATCAAGCTTTACTAGTACCTGATTTTGAAAGAAGATTGGATTTCATTGCTTGGCTAACGGAGGCACGTGAAGAGGGTATCCTAAGTAATATTTTATGGTTAGATGAAACTCATTTTGATAATAATGGAATTGTGAATCGACATAATTGCCATTACTAGGATTCAGAAAATCCTCACTGGCTAAGAGAAACTAAGTTTCAACATATTGGGGTATCAACGTCAGCAATTTCTTGCAAACGAACTTCCTGTGTTATTAGAAGCTGTTCCACGCGTCGTGAGAAAAAGAAGGTATTTGCAGCAAGAAAAAAAACAGATTATTTGAATAGATAGTTTGGCAAAAATGTAGCAATTCGGTGGTCTCCCAGATCTCCAGATCTAACACCTCTCCATTTTTTTTGGTGAGGCTATTGAAAGGACGTCTGACGGGCCAATTTCAAGTTGGATTTACGATTTCGCAAGTCGATGGCAGCAGTCGCGAACACTAATCAAATCGCGAATCGCAACAACTGTCATCGAAATTACCATAGCAACGGCACTTGCCATTTCGCAAATCCAACTTGAAATTACCCCCTTAGAAACTTAGAAGACCTTTAGCAAAGAATTAGGGTAGAATGTGATAGGATTAACCCAGAAATGTTACAAGTAGTAACAATTAGGGGTCTACTTCATCGAGCAGCATGTTGTTTAAAGACAGAATGTCGTCAGTTTGAAAATTTCATTTAAACTTATTGTTTTTGTATCGTTTCATCTTGGGTTAAACTTTGATTTTATTAAAATACTTAGTTGCACATGATCCCTGGAAGCAGAAGTCGCGAATGGGCGCTCCAGACAAGTCTAGAAGCGGTGACGTAGGCGTTTCGAGGAGGACCGAGTGCTGTTACAATGGGAATCATCGTCGGGAACAGTTGTCCAGGCAACGAGAGCTGAATTCAGTTAACAAGTCGAATCCAACGAGTGTCGAGAAAACTCAGTGAAGTTGCACCGGGATTATTTTGTACATAATCGCTCTGTAATTAGTCGTGTAAATCCGAGTTACTAAGAAATAAATTGTTGAGTTTAACCCACGCCGACTTTATTCACCGATAAACGTAACACTGGTGTCAGAAGTGGGATTGGAGATTAATAACTGGTTTTACGACGACGTCCGGTCAGATTGGACAAGAATTATGAGGAATTTATGCCTGTCGAGACGAGAGTTTAAGCGAAAATGGAGGAACAAGTAAAGCAGATGAAGGCTAGGCTCCCAGAAATGAAAAAAGAAATGAGCGCAAGAATGGAAAAAATGGACGAGAAAATGGACGCAAGAATGGAAAGAATGGGCTTAAGCATGGAAGAAATGAACTAAAAAATGAATGCAACAATAGAAGAGATGAACGAAAAAATGGACGCAAGAGTGGAAAAGATGGACCAAATCATAGCCAAGCAAAAAGATGAAATAATCACCAGCCTACGTGAAAAATTCCAAAAGGAAGTGGAAGTAAACAAGAATGGAATAGAAGAAATCAGAGAAGAAATGAAGGACGTAAAAACAAATCTGGAAAATATGGAAAATATTGTCGGTCGAAGAATGATAGCAATGGAAAACAACATAGAAGATCGAATGAAAACTGTAGAAGATCGGATGAAGACATTTGAAAAGACGTCAGCCCCTAGAACGATTCAACCACCCACTTAGAGGCCATCATAAGTAAAATCCAAGTAAAAATTATTAGCCTCCTGACACATGGTTGTTAAGGGTGGTGCTTTTCTGAGTAAATTCGTCCTCGTACTTGGAATTCTAAATGTAACAACATGACGAGTATTTGGACGAGGAACATGAAACCTTAACGAATTAACGATGTCACTGCAGTCCAACCTGTCATGTATAATCGTCCAAATAAATCTGGCACCAAATCGTCTTCTTCGAAAGGCTAACGATTCAAGATTGTGTGTATCTAAAAGTAGATTATAGTCAGTACCACGTGGGGGATAACTGCAACAATCTTGAAAGACAAAAATTTTAACAAGCGACGCTGTATTTTTTCTAGCACTAACTGGTGACAAATATAATAGGGAGACCAAATGTTAGAAGCAAATTCAAGTTTTGACAAAACAAAAAAAAATACAAGGGTTTTAACACTAGTGGACTATGAAATAGTTTAGCAGTTCGCATAATGAAGCCTAAAGTCTTAGAAGCAGCAGAGGCAATACTCTCAATATGATTTACGAAAGTCATATTAGTGTCAAATAGTACTCCAAGGCCTTTAATGATGGTTTCTATGGATAATGGTACGTCATTGATCTTATAAGAAGAAAGAACACTATGTTTTTTACGAGTGTACGAAACTATACGACATTTGTTAGTATTTAATTTTAGCTTATTACGAAAAGTACAATCTTATTCAAGTTGTGCTGCAGATAATTAACATCATTCACACACGAAATTCTAGAGTAAATTTTCAAATCATCAGCATAGGCAAGTGCATGACCAGACAATAATCTAAGGAGATCATCAATGAACAATATCAACAACGGTGGTCCAATATTAGATTCCTGAGGCACGCCTGATGTTGAGACATATTCTCGTAACTTATAACCATTGTAGGTGACATAATTAATTCGATTTGATATATATGACATTAAAACGGCCAGGAATGATTGAACAAAACCGAAAGAACTAAGTTTATCTAAAAGAAATTTGATGATCCACAGTATCGAAGGCGCTTGAGAAGTCGGTGTAAACCACATCAACTTGTCCGTTATTATCCAATTCTTCACAAATAAACTGGGTAATTGTAACAACTGTTGATCGTCCAGATATAAACCCATGTTGATAAGGAGAAATGTAAGATTGAATATTAATAAAAATTGATTTATATATAACTTGCTCAAAAATCTTAGCAAAGTTGGACAATATTGCGATTGGACGGTAATTTTTCAATTGCGACTGTTCATTCTTCTTGTGGATCGGAATTATCCTAGCTCGTTTCCACTTAACTGGAAAAGTAGAAGTCGATATTCCTTTATTTATGATCAGAACTAAAGGTTTAACTAATTTGAAAACTTCCTTAGGATTGCGCTGAACAAACATTTCAGCGTTATGCAAATATAAATTATAAGCTTCAGCTATTTCAGATTTGCAAATTGCACGGAGTCGTTTAAAGTTATCAAGAAACACAGTACTATTAGTTAAGAGCCATTTTTTTCTGTAATAGTTTTTATGTTTTATGTGTGAGATTATATTAGGCATAAACCAGGGAGGATAACAAGATTTATACGGCTTTGATGTAAAATGCATCAAGTGTTTGATTAACATCATCAAACTTATTTAAAAAAGTCCAATCAGTATTGATGAGATCATCATATAATAAAATAAGATTAGCTCTACGAAAGCTGAAAGTTTTATTAAAAGTACATGGAAAGGTAGAACGCTCAGGATGAGATCACATTTTGATCGATATGGATAAGGCTGGATGATGTGGATCTTCTGGAACAAATGGCTGTTGATTATGACTGACTTCCACTTTATGTTCAAAATTTGAAAAAACTAAATCAAATTGCTTATTATTACTATTTGCAATGTCACTGTGTTGTGTTAATTGGAGGGAGTCACAAAGACTGCGGAGTGAGCAAACTTTGGAACATGCATAACCATTATTATAAAAATTCGGCAGATTGAAATCGGCAATTAGTAAAACGGTTTTATCACAAAGAAAAGCCTCAAGATCTTCAAAAAATAGTTCGTAATCATCAGCAGGAACATAAGGAGGTATATATAACGCTACAAGAAAAAAAGTTAAAGTATCTAGATGACATTTGCAAATGATAAAATCAATCAGAGGTACAAGATTTGAGATGTTCGTAGTATTTACCGTTTCAACAAGAATATTTTTAGAGACACCAAGGAGAAACCACCACCATCAACTTTGCTTACGATATTGAATTTTCTGTCACACCTGAAAACATTATAGTTAGAAGGAAATAGCTCAGCGCTATTTATAGAGTTGCGTACTTGTGCGCTTGGGTACTTGTAGTTCATTTACTCTAATTACCCTGGGTTTCCTTTCTTTTAATTGTTCCATTTTATTGCCATTTACTTTAACTATTTACTTCTTATTCTTGCAGTTCTTCAAAATCCTCTTGCCATTTTATCATTGCTCCTTTTATCTTTCACAGATTTTTTTTTACATATCGATGTCTTTGTTTACTATTTCTGACTTTACCTTTATTATTCTTTTTTTGTATGTTTCATAATTATTTTAGTTTCTTGTTGTTAAACATCTTATCCATGTATTTTTCTTTTGTTTCACCGGTACTGTTATTTCTTTGGCTTTGTTTTTAGGTAGGCAGTAACTTTTTTTGAATTTCGGTTTCGGGACTCTGATATTGTAATTCGGCTCCATCTTGAATATAACGGTGCAATTAATTTTTAACTTATTTATTTAAGAACCAGTCTCAAAAAAATTCGTAACGCACAATTTTTTAACAATGAAAAATTATTCTATCGAAATTTTACTAATACAGAAAAAACTCAATTAACTGGTAGACTTCCAAGTTCGCAGGATTTAACAACTTTCTGGTCAAAACTTTGGTCTCAAGAATTTAAATTTAATAAATCTGCCCAATGGATTCGTCACATATCCAATAAACTATCCACGTTACACTAATGAACGGTAATCAAAGAACACTTGACGAACTGACGAGTCATCAATGGAACACAAAAACTGAAATCACCAGAACCCGACAAAATACATAATTTTTGGATCAAAAAATTCAACTGTGTACACACTCATTTGCTAAAACACTTAAACAAGTTCGTTCTTAACCTATCCACATTTCCAACATTTTTATGTCATGGTGTAACATATCTAAAATTTAAAGCTGATGACACAACAAATCTATCAAAATACAGACCCAAGTATCACATGTTTACTTACAATTTAAAAAACACTAACTTCATGGATAACACAAAAAATCTATCGTCACTGTTTTAAATCCGATATCATCAACAAAGAACAAAAATAATGTATTAAAGGATCTTTGGTTGCAAAGAGCAGTTAATCATAGATTCCATTATTTATGGACAAGCTATAAAACAAAACAGCGACATACAGAGAGTTCATAAATGATCGAGAACCACGTGATCAAAAATGTATGCAACCAAACATACACAATTGGCAATAGTGCAGATTAATGTCCCTAAATTCATTGGCGTCACAAAGGAGTTAAGAATAAAAAAATAAAGCATTTCATAAATTGTTTTTATTTAGGTATTTACAATAAATGTTGAAAATGGTTTCCTTCGTTAGCAATACACATATTAACTCTTCATATTATCAAATACTCGTTGAAGAGTGTAAGGAGTTATATTTTCAATTTCATGGGTTATTGCTTGTTGCAGCTCATCAATGGTATGCAACCTATTTTTGAAAACATTGTTCTTCAAATGACCAAACAAAAAAAAATCCGGCGCGGTGAGATCTGGCGATCTTGGGGGCCACAGTCCTTGACTTATAATTCGATCGTCATAAACTTCCTGCAAGAAACGAAGTGTGCTTCCTGCTGTATGTGCCGTCGCTCCGTCTTGCTGAAAGTAACCATACTGGCATTCGTCATCATGCAGTTGTTCGAAAAAGGGTTGTAGAATATTAGTGCGATATCTTTCAGCATTCACCGTATCGTGAAAAAAAATCGGTCCTATAATTCTTCTTCTTGAAATGGCTACCCAAACTCCAACTTTTATTGGATGCAAACTAGGTTCTACAAAAATATGAGGATTCTCAGTAGCCCACGTTCTATAATTTTGACTATTCACGTATCCACTCAAATGAAACCATGCCTCATCAGTGAAAAATGTTAAGTCTAATAAGGCATCATCATTTAAATTGTTATTAAACCATTGGCAATAATTTATTCTTCGCTTAAAATCCGGTGGAAGTAATTCATGGACGACTGAAACTTTATACGGGTGCATGTGCAGAACTTTATGTAGTGCTTTATGGCAACTTCCGACTGAAAGACCTGCAACAATTTAACTTTTAAACTGTATCATAAAATCTCTTTAATTCTTATGAAAATATTTAACGCCTTTAAAAAATAAAAAATCTGACAACCAATCTTTACCTGTCTGTGCTGATAATTTTCGTATAGATTTATTTGGACTTTGTTCTAACTGATGCTGGATGTCTTCTGTAACTTCTTCAGTCAAAACAGTTTTTCTGCCAGTTGTCTTTCCTTTGCAAATACAATTTTTAGTCTCAAAACGATGAACAAGGACCCCCTTATGATTTGCAAATGTTTGATACCCAACATTGGCATCTGGAAAGGCTTCCGTAAATTGGTCAATACACGACTGCAGTGAATAAGACCAGGTTCCGTCTGGGTTTCGGGTTCCACTTCGAAAGTGAGCCATCAGAATGAAAGCATCCTGTTCGGGTGTGAAAACCATTGTTAAACAACAAGTTTTCCTGAAAATGTCAAAGTAAACGTACTTAATTTTATATAGACATTTGGTGTGAAACTTCACACAACGCACCATTCGCCTTCGCACAAACCATTTCCACAGAACTCTTCTGCAGCACCCCTGAACACGTTTCTAACCTTCTGTGGGCGCGAAGAACCCGTGTGTCTATTAAAACTCAGACATTACCCTTCCGCGCATCCGCGCGTTGGTGACTGTAAAAAGTTAGGTTATATTAGCAACGGCTGATATTAAAGAGTGAAGGAATGCAAAATTTAACAATTTTTTGTGGCACTACATTTGAAGGTGAGGAACGTGATCAGGGGGTGCTCTAGAAGAGTTTTGTGCAAACAGTTTGTGTGAAATCGAACAGTGCCTGCGTTTTGTAAAATTTTACCAAATTTGATTACGTACCACACAGTTGTTAATTTCAAGTAGTTAGTTCTGAAAAGAACTGATTTGTATGTAAGTAAACAATTAGAAAACACTAAAAACAGAACGAGAATGGGAATTATTACTACAAGGACGCTACTGATCGTAAATGACACTAATGGCAGATAAACAATAACAATTTAGTAAAAATAATTGATCATTAATCAATAATGCCAATCGATTTATTAGTTACAAATAATTAACTGGTCACGTGGTTCTCGATCATTAATGAACTCTCTGTATATACTGCTTTTATTGATTATAAGAAAGTTTATGATTCAGTCCCGCATTCGTGGCTATGCAAAATTTTGGAATTATACAAAGTTGATCTCAAAATATGTGCTCTTCTCAAATATTCAATGGAATTTTAGAAAACCACCCTCCAAATAACCTTAAATGATTTTAATACTTCAATTAGATCCAATAATGATCAGAAGAGGAACCATTCCAGGCGATTCTATCAGTCCGCTATGGTTCTGTTTGGCAATAAATCTTCTTTCCGGCATTTTGAACAGCTGCAATTACTGTTTCAACACAAGAATTAACACCCAAACGGAAAGTAGGTTAAGTCATTTGTTATATGTGAATGATATAAAAATACTTATATGCAAGTACAAAAAATCAATTGATAAATCTAATAATAGAACAGGTTTCCGGTGACATTGGAATGAGCTTCGGTGACGAGAAATGTAAGACTCAAGTAATCAGAAGAGGCCTTCAACAACAAATACCATACAAATTTCTGGGCTTTCATAAGTCTTCCCATATTGATCATACCAAAACTAACAATGTCTGGCAAGATTAAAATTAATTTTGAAAACACAGTTAAACGAAAAGAATATAATGAAAGCAGTGTTCATTCTGTGTTCCACTGCTAACATATTCTTTTGGAATGATTAAATAATCAAAAACTGATTTGAAAAATTTAAAAATCTCAACAAGAAAATCATTCACACACTCCCCTGTCCGTTTTCTAATGACAAGTGCACTCCAAACCAAAAACAAGCTCTACAACAATTCTAAAAAATATATAGTGTCATTAAAAAAAGTTTCATCTTGTAGGCAAAAACAAAAAAAAAATAGGTTATCAAAATACATTTGAAATGGACAGTTCCCTATTTTTAACACCGGACTGACTCGACTATTTTGTTGGAATGTAGCTCTCAAATTAATTATGGATAAATGGACCACGCAAAAGATACTGCAGTGTGACGGAACATTTGCCTAAATGAAATATGAAATTAAAAAAATATGAATTTAAAAATAGTTTTTTTATAATTTCATTCTAGGCCACAATGTAATTTTGTAGAGATCTCAATAGTTTCTGTTCTCTATAGAAAATTTAGTTTGAAATTGAAATTAACACATTTAAAATTATTATAATACATAATTATAATAAAATCCAGCAGACGACACTAATAAAGCATAAATTTATTTGCCGTCTGAAAAAAGGTACACAATATTTGGGTCAAGGCCCTTATCGCAATTACTGCATAAATACCTACTGTGTGATACATAGATATTAATTTTCCAGACTATATACCGACCAAATGGGTTTCGCGCAGCTGCATGTTCTCGGAACCCTTTAAATCACACCGCCAATTAACCCAAAATCATCAGGAGTGGCCAAAATGAACCGACTGCAACAGGACTAAACCACCGCCTGAAAAATTGCCTCTCAATGCACAGAACCACCGTTATCAGACACTTCAAAATTAGACTCGTTCGTCCTCCGCCGAACAAATCGCCCGAAAATAGACATCTTCATTGTTATCCAACTTCGACGACCTACCCATCTGTCCCATGTCACGACTTTTCCCATTGTCATTCCGATTGCACGTCCGCGATAACTCCGAAATTAAAAATACTCCGCAACCGATGGACACAATCTCAGCCATCAGCAGAAAACACGACATTACGTGCTCATCTGTCTCCTGCATACAAATTTGTCCCGTTTATTCGGACTCCCAGCGATGTTCAATTGCGAAGACTTGCAGTCTGGTCGGCATTAATAAGAATGAAAAAGCCGCTATTCAACGAAGCGTGCCGGAGTCTTTGCTTACTATGCCAGCGGCTTGGCTTTGGCTTTAGCAGCATTTTGCGTCCAACTGGGTCGGTGGAGTGTTGTGCGTTCTGCTGTGCCATGGTAGGATAGTGGTCGGTGCGTTATCGTGGTCGGACGGGTTCGGACGCTCGCAGGATCTGCAGGATTTATAAGGTAATTAAAAGTAGCGGTAGCAAGTGTGATTTTTCCTGTTTTAAAAATTGTGCTTTCATCGGTTTAAAAAAAAATTGGACCAGTGAATTTAAAAAAAAAAAACGCTCGAAATTTTAATTAATTTTAATATGAACTACATTTTTGTTACAAATTTGAAAGTTTTTGCTTCATGTCACAGTTATGAGGTCGTTGATATTTTTTAAAATGGCAACCCTATTATTTATGTGTATTGTAAAAGAGAGTAAAAACTGGATTTAATTTTGAGACGTGTTTCTACGTTTTTTCTGTAAATTCGTCTTAATTTGTTATTCAGGACAGTTATTTTATCTTAATTTTGTCACGATAAAAGCTTTTATTTTACAATGTATTGTTTATGCCAAATACTTGATAACAAGAGTAAATACATATTTTAAATAAAACTGTTGATTGATTTTAAAAATAAAATGTCCCCTTTTAGCAACCAATGACATTTTACCGGGAAGAAATTCAGTGTGTTAATTTACAAAATAGTGAAGAATTATAAATAAAAAAATAAAAAATAAAATAAAAAATAGTCAGAAATATCCTAAAATATTTTTTACTATTATTATACAAAACAATAATGACAGTAATAATAAAAATGTTCCCAAAAATATATACATACTTGAAATTTATAATAATTATAATAAATATGCTGCGTCTGATCCAATAAAAGAAGCACAGAATGTAAATGTTTGATCAATGAAAATTATTTTAATAACTTTTGGGAGAATCTTCAATAGCATATTTCAAAGTGCAAAAGCTGAATTTTTTCCGCAATGAATTAACAGTGGTCAAGGTGTTCACTATTTGGTTCAACGTACTCTGAATCTGAATTGAAATTGCAGTGGAATAGAACAGTGATTTGCATTAAGTAGCCTCTAATTTTAGTTCTAAGGATTAGCGTTATTATAGTGTGAACAGATCAGGCGAATTATTTTTTAAATTGAATCGATGGTATTTTTTATTGAAGGAGTTAAAACAAGACATACAATTTTATAAAAATTAATATATCGAATATCTCAGATCTTCTTTCCTAGACTATACTATATACAGCTCTAGGGTAAAAGCTCGATTTAACGGCAGTTTATAGATTACGCTATAGAGGGTGTTTAATAAACATGCGGCAAAAATTCGTGAGGTTATCCTTTGGGTTATTTGAGGTTTTTTATCCTTGGAAGATTTTGGAAAAAACTACAAGGCGCTACAAAAACTGCTGAAAATGACTACCACTTTTTAAAAAATACCGGGGTTTTTCTATTGCATTACACCGCCCAATTAACCGATTTTCCAAATCTTAATTTTCCACCGAAGTAATGTACACTAATTTATTCGAATGACACCATATATAAAAATACAGCCATTTAAGTGTGGGGATCGGGTAGTTTTACTTTTCTTTTATCACCCCGTATCTTCGAAACAAAATATTACAATAATCCAAGAAATAACCACTTGTTTAGTAAACACCCTGTATAAAGTGAAATTTGACCTGCAAAATTACTGAAATACTGCTGTGACTGGTTTATCTTTAATAGAAATAAATTGTGTGGAATCTGGAGAAAACATTCTGAAGCGTAAGAATAAATAATACAATCCAAGTTAGATAATAGTTAACTATTAATGTACAGCGTGAGTCCTAAACATGCGTTCCTCGATATCTTGTTAATTAGTTATTAAAAATAGAAGAAGAACAAAGAACCAAAATTGTACGGTTCTTTCAGGATTATACTCTAAAATTATTTTTAGCTATACAGAATGTTCTGTTTCTAGATTTTACAACCACAATTTATTTTTGAAATTCCGGTACATCGTTGCCACGTTGTTCCAATTTTCTTGAATTCTTGGGCAATGGAAGGGTTCACAAAAAATCACAGTGAGGTTTTTTTTAAAATCCATGTTGCACTATTTTGTGGGGAGATAATTAATACGGAGGGTTTAGAAAAAAAATTAATTCTTACAATTTTCAAATGTCGATACATACTTCAGTTTTTTTTTTAATAGAACACCCTGATTTTATTACTGCATTTTATTCTACTTTTTGTTCAGTTTTTTTTTTTGTAAAATATTTTCAATATTTAAAGTTTATAGTTATTGAAACTTTTTACTTTTTTAAGAGGTATAGAAAAATGGGAACAAAAAATAAATTAAGCTACCGTAATAAACTACAGGGTGTTCTATTTGAAAAAAAAATGAAATATCGGTATTTAAAAATTTTAAAGATTTAGATTTTTTATTAACACTCTGTATATTAAAATTTGATTTAATTGATACCACAACAAAGAGCGTACATTTATTTATCCGTCCACAAAAGATCATCTTATTGAAATTTTTGTGAAGCCGTCCATTGTTATAAAATTTCACGAAAACTGGAATAATGTGGCAACGTCGCATCGGAATTTTAAAAATGAATTGTGGTTATAAAGCCTAAGAAGAAGTCAATCTGAAGAAGTATGTAAAAATTAAAAATATTTAAAAAACAAGTTACCTAATGTCTTAAAAACAAAACACTCTGTATAATCAAAATTTTAGAGTTTGGTCCTCAAAGATTACAATTTTGGTTTTTGACTTTTTTCTGTCTCTAAGTAATAATTAATCAGATACCGAGAATCGTCCGCCAAGTGACTCACCCTGTATACTAATTTTTTGGAGTATGTATTTGGTTTAGTAAATCTACAGAACTGGCGCCTATTAAATTATAAATTGTTTACGCACAAATAAATGTAGTTGGACAGTTTTATTGTCAGACTAATGGAAACAGGAAACGTGTGTTTTTATATTTTAAGTGTAGTGAAATCAAAACAAAAATTAAAGACTCGGTGATTATTAATTTAACAGCCGTATTATTTGTACATTAAAAAAAACGTTTTAACGTCCTAGACAGAATTTTCTTCGCTTTTCCCCGTTACTCAACAGATGTAGCTTCTAAATTAAAAGTTTGACATTCAGAGTTACAAACTTTCTATTGTAAAATTAAAATTACTACGTTAGCCGTTTATAAAGTCCGGTGTTCAAAATTTATGAGGTACGCCATTCGTCTATACTGCTAATATAAAATTGTAAACATCTTGTTGTGTAAGGGAAAAGATAGAAGCGGATTCATAAACCACAAGTAGAAGTAAGTTATTTTATGAAACTTGAGTAATGCAAAAAATTGAGATGAGGACATCAAATTGTTCCTTCTTGTTTTGACATATTGTCTGAGAAAGTAGGGGATAGGTGGGTGGGCCTAGTACTTGGTAAGATAAGACTGATTTTGACTTAGGAGTCAATTAGGAGTTTATTAGGATAAAATAAAATAAATATCTATTTTTCTAGTTTGATGAGCAAGCAGTAGACACGCCTACCCACCCCTTCTTCGTTCCCGTGAGTACTCTTTAATATTGTTCAGTCCTATCTTAGCAAGTTTTAGCCCCGCCCACCCACCCTTTACTTGATTAGAAGATATGTCATTTGCCAAAATCAGACGTATCTTAGCAAGTACTAGCCCCGCCCACCCGCCCTCTATTTTCTCAGAGGGTATGGCATTGGCCAAAATCTGAGCAAGTACTAGCCCCACCCACCCACCCTTTCTTTTCTTAAAGGATGTCATTTTCCAAAATCAGTCTTATCTTACCAAGTACTAGCCCCACCCACCCACCCTTTTTTTTCTTAGAGGATATGTGATTTGCCAAAATCAGTCTTATCTTATCAAGTACTAGCCCCGCCCACCCGCCCTCTATTTTCTCATGGGGTATGGCATTGGCCAAAATCAGTCTTATCTGAGCAAGTACTAGCACCGCCCACCCGCCCCTACATTCTCAGAGGATATGTCATTTGCCAAAATAAAACTTATTTTAGCAAGTACTACCCTCTGAGGAAAAAGGGCGGGTGGGGGGGGGGTAGTACTTGCTAACATAAGTCTTATCCTCTAAGAAAAGAAAGGGTGGGTGGGTGGGGCTAGTACTTGATAAGATAAGACTGATTTTGTCAGATCTCTGAGAAAATAGAGGGCGGGTGGGCGGTCCTAGTATTTATTAAGATAAAACTGATTTTGCCCATATTAATCTTGTAAAAACTTATGAAATTTAAAGGTGTTAAATTGCAAATTTTCATAGTAACGAGTGAAATTCCTAAATCTATACGAAATGTGTAAAACATGATGAGTGTTTACTTGTGATTTATCACTGTATTAATATTTTTAGATTT
The DNA here is from genome assembly GCA_022388445.1 of Zophobas atratus. Lineage (NCBI taxonomy): Eukaryota > Metazoa > Arthropoda > Insecta > Coleoptera > Tenebrionidae > Zophobas > Zophobas atratus. The sequence continues at coordinate 48,537,951 of CM039445.1, read as the reverse complement.
GCTTATACAGGTGGCCCAAAAAAATTAACGAATGTGTCAATTTATTTTATTGATTAAATCAGGAACAGTTCACTCCATTTTCGCAGCAATTTTGGGAATACAATACTGTTATTTTTAGTATTACAGTGCACCAAATTAGTTTTGGAGATTATATAACTTTTTGATTGCACAACCATCCCTAGATTATTCATCTGCTATGTTGAAGGGTACCATCCGTGGCAGTCCTGTAGCAGTATCTATTGGACATAATTCTGATGATGATACTAGTTTGTGTCGAAACATGTCAGCGATTGTAATAAAATGAGATTGATTCTTAAAATGCCCAGAAGTCCAGTTTTAAAGTATACCTATATCTGTGTTATTTTTTATTTATTTAGGACACTCTTCATGTATTCAACAGATTTTAAGACAAACCCTGAGTGTCATATGATACCTCAAAATAAGTAATTTTTTCTCAAAGTATCTGGAAAATTATTTAACGAGAAAGTAACCAAAGTTTTGTTTTATATTTTTGTATTTGTCTATTAAGTACACACTTTTTTTAACTTTGTATACCCAAAATGTCGACAGCAAATACAATTTTTGGGAATACTCATTCAAAGTGTGTGAGAACATCTTTTTTTATAGGTATAGATTTTTTAATTCCATACTTTTTGAGCTATTTGTACAATGCAATTTTTAATGCAAAGGTGTATGCTGAGATTCATGGACATAACTCAAAACAAAGCTTAAGGATTTTCCAAAAAGTTAAAAACAAGAATTTTATCATAACCACAACACAGAATTGCCAATAAAGGTTGTAAAAAAAGATATTTTTGCTAAATTTTGTTGTTATAACTGCTTGTATTTTATGGTAATAATAATATATAAATTTTGGTTAAAAAAATAAATCGAACTCGACAGTATTCATTTCTTATCATTTTTATTTTATAACTGCCTTATTAATATTAGTATTTGTATTTTGACCTGATTTAGGTCAATATAAAAAATATTGTAGGAAGCACTAAACAACAATAACACGATAAACGCCTACAAAGTTGTTTACTGTCTTCTCGAAAAAAATTTGGAGCCATTTAGAAAGAAAGGACAGCATTCAGTAAATTTGTAGTACAATGTTTAATGACCCTTAAAAAATCTTTATCAGCTGTATTCACTAATTAGCTATTTAAAACTATTTGACAATTTTACTCAAAAACAATTCAGTTCACATATCTTCTGACAAATGGCTGTTTATAAATAAACAATATTCTAATTTTAAATATTTTTTTCAACACTACTTACTATAATCGCCAGCCGTTAATAGTAATTGAGCGTAGCACTTATCACATTCGATCCAACGTTTGAGACTGATAAGAGGTCATAATTCTCATTACGGAAAAGTTTTAGGAGCCGGGAAGAGTATACACAGAAAACCGATAAAATAAACAAAAAGTATGAAGAGGATTTCGTACCCACCTTGTTAAGAGGTCTTGTGATTAATTAAATTTTAGCAGTCTTTTTAATTAAGCGCGTTTTACGGATTTACCGACGCGGTAAATAAATTCTCGTACCAAGCAAAATACAAGAAAAGTTTAATTATAGTTCGCGCTTGAGCGACTTTTAATGTACCCATCCTTATACATTTTTCGTGTTATTTTTGCCGCTAGAAAAACAGAACGTGGGAAAACTTCATTCTAGTGTTGTTTTCTTATTTCTTTATTTTTGTTGCAATTTTCAAAATGACATAATTTTTTAATCGAAGGTCAAAGACAATTTTCGCTCGCTTAACAATGTTCATTAAACGTTTTTGGAGCAAATGTCAGATTTTTTTCGGGTTTCAGGTTTATTTATTTGGGTGGCCTACGCCAGCAGGAATGCAAAGCAGAATGTCGTAAGACCAGAAATAATAATAATTAGTGATGAAGGTGATTTTTTAGCCGAGCTTTCGGAGCTTAGACTGTGAAATAATAGCCAGATGCACAAGAACGTTTGCGGTTAGTAGAACATTATGAGTCTGCATAAAATCGAATTAGTTCTGGTCCGGTTTGCTTAATGGATTCGAGAGTAAAATAAAAAGAATCTCCGCAAGCTCGTGTTCACTGCACTGTTGACTGTTTTTCACTCGAGTACCAGCACGGAAAAGAATTTGGTTTCTTCGTTCTCGTTCGAGGTCAACCGTATTATAAGGCATTAATATAAAGTACCGATTTTCGTATTCGTATTGAGAACGCCCTCGCTATTTTAAGTATGTTATCAGCGGATTTGTATCACTGATTTGTAATATTTATTTACTTTTGGGTACACGTATTTGTCTAGGAATCTGGTATTTGTTATGAATTGCAAATATCTTCCCACCTATTTTATATATCAGTCGAGAATAAAATACCGGGTTGACCTCATTTTCTCAAATGACGCCGATTTAGTCGCGATGATGTTATTAAAAAAACATGTTCTGTTTTGATTTCTATCTCAGTTATTAACACAAGTCAAATTTGGCTTCCGTTGGACAGCTTGAAGTAAATAGGTGTGTTGATGCGTAGGCGTTGGTGCATTTTTTGTTTCCTTGTAATGCAGTTGTTCTCGTTTTGAACAGCATGTTCTTGATTTTCTTTTTGCAATGGCATTACCGGTGAGTTAACAAGAGAGGAATTTGGTAAAAGCGGCTGCCAACAGCTAGAGAATTGTAGCGGAAAATGTTTGTTTTTGGATGAATCTGTGTTATCAATTTTATCATAGTTTAAATAGCAGCTGCGGTCCAACAAAAATCTTTTTCTGTAAATTTTGGCGTATTTGCTTAAAAGGGTACTTATTTTTGCAATGTTTACTGATAACCTGTGTTGTCATTTATCTATAGCGTCTATTTTTGGCAAGTTGTGATAAAATTGGGTGTATTGACCCAGTGAATTTTCCGGACAAAAAAAAAACGAGTTTTTTTATCTCTACATTCAGAAATTTCTTAAAACGCAACACAAAATATATTTTCGGAGCTTTTTCTGAAAAATGTTAACTGTTTAACATTTTTAATAAAAACCTCTGTTTATCTGTTTGATTCAAACTAATTTACTATTACTAAACTCGAAAATGTTAATTTGGAAACAAAAAAATGTGTGGTTTTAACAAGATATTGCACCTGTACCTTAGCATAGAACGGTGCTGGAGTGTAATATACGAAATTTCACACATTTAAAGATCTTTTTGTGAATTTCCACAAAAAATGCATCGCCGAAATTGGAATTACGAAAAATATTCACTTAGCTGAAAATTCTAGAACTGCAACTTTTGTGGTATTCATACTATTTGATTTTTTTGAGGACAATTTTCGTAAAACATTATTCAGTTTGAGAAATACAAATATTTATTTCTATTTATATTTTTGTAGATGGATGTATTTATTTAAAAAAGTCTGTTTCACAAATTTAAATTTCCCTTTTTATGAATTAAAAAAAAAAATGTAACGCCGCAAAGAGAATTACCAAAAATATTCAATTAACTTGAAAATTCTACAATTGCAACTTTTCAGTTATTTATACTAAGTATTTGATTTTTTCAGGACAGTTTTTGTCAAAAATTATTCAGTTTAAGAAAAACAAAAATTTAGTTCTATTTATATTTTCGTATTTACTGTATTTATTACAAAAAAACTGTTAAACTATAGATTTTTGGGATATTTATATTACAAATTTTCATACATAACATTCGAATTAAAAAAAAAACAGTAATTCCAAAAATACGTACCTATGTGGCGATATTACAAAAAAAAAAAACAGTTTTGAAATTTATTTTGATAGTCTATTTATTTTAATGTAATACCGACACTAAATGCTGACATTATTTTTCTATTGACTGTAAGATAAAATATTGATATACGAAATTTCACAAATTTAAATTTCTCTTTTTGTGAATTACCAAAAATATTCAATTAACTTCAAAATTCTAGAATTGCAACTTTTCAGTTATTTATACTATTTGATTTTTTTCAGTACAGTTTTCGTAAAAAATTATTCAGTTTGAGAAATACAAAAATTTAGTTCTATTTATATTTTCGTAGATTTATGTATTTATTATTAAAAAAAACTGTTAAACTATAGATTTTTGGGATATTTATATTACAAATTTTCATACATAACATTCGAATTCCAAAAAAAAAAACAGCAATTCCAAAAATACGTAGCCATGTGGCAATATTACAAAAAAACTCTTTTGAAAATTATTTTGATAGTCTATTTGTTTTAAGATTTGATGTAATACCCGCACTAGATGATGACATTATTTTTGTATTGGCTGTAAGATAAAATATTGATATATGAAATTTCACAAATTTAAATTTCTCTCTTTGTGAATTACCAAAAAAATGTAACGCCACAAATAGAATTACCAAAAATATTCATTAACTTGAAAATTCTAGAATTGCAACTTTTCAGTTATTTATACTATTTGATTTATTTCAGGATAGTTTTCGTAAAAAATTATTCAGTTTGAGAAATACAAAAATTTAGTTCTATTTATATTGTCGTAGATTGATGTGTTTATTACAAAAAAAAAAAAAAAAAACTGGTAAACTATAGATTTTTGGGATATTTATATTATAAATTTTCATACATAACATTCGATTTCCAAAAAAAAAACAGTAATTCCAAAAATACGTAGCTATGTGGCAATATTACAAAAAAAAACAGTTTTGAAAATTATTTTGATAGTCTATTTGTTTCAAGATTTGATGTAATACCCGCACTAAATGATGACAGTATTTTTGTATTGATTGTAAGATAAAATATTGATATATCAAATTTCACAAATTTAAATTTCTCTCTTTGTGAATTAGCAAAAAAATGGAACTCCGCAAACAGAATGACCAAAAATATTCAATTAACTTGAAAATTCTAGAATTGCAACTTTTAAGTTATTTATACTATTTCATTTTTTTCAGGAGAGGTTTCGTGAAAAATTATTGAGTTTGAGAAATAAAAAAATTTAGTTCTATTTATATTTTCGTAGATTGCTGTATTTATTACAAAAAAAAAAAACTGTTAAACTATAGATTTTTGGGATATTTTTATTATAAATTTTCATACATAACATTCGATTTCCAAAAAACAGTAATTCCAAAAATACGTAGCTATGTGGCAATATTACAAAAAAACAGTTTTGAAAATTATTTTGATAGTCTATTTGTTTCAAGATTTGATGTAATACCCGCACTAAATGATGACAGTATTTTTGTATTGATTGTAAGATAAAATATTGATATATCAAATTTCACAAATTTAAATTTCTCTCTTTGTGAATTAGCAAAAAAATGGAACTCCGCAAACAGAATGACCAAAAATATTCAATTAACTTGAAAATTCTAGAATTGCAACTTTTAAGTTATTTATACTATTTCATTTTTTTCAGGAGAGGTTTCGTGAAAAATTATTGAGTTTGAGAAATAAAAAAATTTAGTTCTATTTATATTTTCGTAGATTGCTGTATTTATTACAAAAAAAAAAAACTGTTAAACTATAGATTTTTGGGATATTTTTATTATAAATTTTCATACATAACATTCGATTTCCAAAAAACAGTAATTCCAAAAATACGTAGCTATGTGGCAATATTACAAAAAAACAGTTTTGAAAATTATTTTGATAGTCTATTTGTTTTAAGATTTGATGTAATGCCCGCATTAGATGATGACATTATTTTTGTATTGGCTGTAAGATTAAATGTTGATATATGAAATTTCACAAATTTAAATTTCTCTCTTTGTGAATTACCAAAAAAATGTAACGCCACAAATAGAATTACCAAAAATATTCATTAACTTGAAAATTCTAGAATTGCAACTTTTCAGTTGTTTATACTATTTGATTTATTTCAGGATAGTTTTCGTAAAAAATTATTCAGTTTGAGAAATACAAAAATTTAGTTCTATTTATATTGTCGTAGATTGATGTGTTTATTACAAAAAAAAAAAAAAAACTGGTAAACTATAGATTTTTGGGATATTTATATTATAAATTTTCATACATAACATTCGATTTCCAAAAAAAAAACAGTAATTCCAAAAATACGTAGCTATGTGGCAATATTACAAAAAAAAACAGTTTTGAAAATTATTTTGATAGTCTATTTGTTTTAAGATTTGATGTAATACCCGCACTAAATGATGACAGTATTTTTGTATTGACTGTAAGATAAAATATTGATATATCAAATTTCACAAATTTAAATTTCTCTCTTTGTGAATTAGCAAAAAAATGTAACTCCGCAAACAGAATGACCAAAAATATTCAATTAACTTGAAAATTCTAGAATTGCAACTTTTAAGTTATTTATACTATTTCATTTTTTTCAGGAGAGTTTTCGTAAAAAATTATTGAGTTTGAAAAATAAAAAAATTTAGTTCTATTTATATTTTCGTAGATTGCTGTATTTATTACAAAAAAAAAAAAAAAAAACTGTTAAACTATAGATTTTTGGGATATTTTTATTATAAATTTTCATACATAACATTCGATTTCCAAAAAACAGTAATTCCAAAAATACGTAGCTATGTGGCAATATTACAAAAAAACAGTTTTGAAAATTATTTTGATAGTCTATTTGTTTTAAGATTTGATGTAATGCCCGCATTAGATGATGACATTATTTTTGTATTGGCTGTAAGATTAAATGTTGATATATGAAATTTCACAAATTTAAATTTCCCTTTTTGTGAATTACAAAAAAAAAAATGTAACGCCGCAAATAGAATTATCAAAAATATTCAATTAACTTGAAAATTCATTAAATTTGCATCTTTCAGTTATTTATACTATTTTATTTTTTTCAGGACAATTTTCGTAAAAAATTGTTCAGTTTGAGAAGTAAAAAAAATTAGTTCTATTTATATTTTCGTAGACTGATATATTTATTACAAAAAAAAAAAAAAAAAAAAACTGTTAAACTGTAGATTTTTGGGATATTTATATTATAAATTTTTATACATAACATTCGATTTAAAAAAAAACATTAATTCCAAAAATACGTAGCTATGTGGCAATATTACAAAAAACAGTTTTGAAAATTATTTTGATAGTCTATTTGTTTTAACATTTGATGTAATACCCGCACTAGATGATGGCATTATTTTTGTATTAACTGTAAGATAAAATATTGATATATGAAATTTCACAAATTTAAATTTCTCTCTTTGCGAATTACCAAAAAAATGTAACGCCGCAAATAGAATTATCAAAAATATTCAATTAACTTGAAAATTCTAGAATTACAACTTTTCAGTTATTTATACTAAGTTTTTGATTTCTTCAGGACAGTTTGCGTCAAAAATTATTCAGTTTAAGAAATACAAAAATTTAGTTCTATTTATATTTTCGTAGATTGATGTATTTATTACAAAAAAAAAAAACTGTTAAACTAGAAATTTTTGGGGTATTTATGTTATAAATTTTCATACATAACATTCGAATTCCAAAAAAAAAACAGTAATTCCTAAAATACGTAGCTATGTGGCAATATTACAAAAAAACAGTTTTGAAAATTATTTTGATAATCTATTTGTTTTAAGATTTGATGTAATACCCGGACTAAATGATGACATTATTTTTGCGTTGACTGTAAGATAAAATATTGATATATGAAATTTCACAAAGTTAAATTTCTCTTTTATGAATTACCAAAAAAATGTAACACCGCAAATAGGATGACCAAAAATATTCAATTAACTTGAAAATTCTAGAATTGCAACTTTTCAGTTATTTATACTATTTGATTTTTTTCAGGACAGTTTTCTTAAAAAATTATTCAGTTTGAGAAATACAAAAATTTAGTCCTATTTATATTGTCGTAGATTGATGTATTTATTACAAAAAAAACTGTTTTAACTATAGATTTTTGGGATATTTATATTATAAATTTTCATACATAACATTCGAATTCCAAAAAAAAAAACAGTAATTCCAAAAATACGTAGCTATGTGGCAATATTACAAAAAAACAGTTTTGTAAATTATTTTGATAGTCTATTTGTTTTAACATTTGATGTAATACCCGCACTAGATGATGGCATTATTTTTGTACTGACTGTAAGATAAAATATTGATATATGAAATTTCACAAATTTAAATTTCTCTCTTTGTGAATTACCAAAAAAAATGTAACGCCGTAAATAGAATTACCAAAAATATTCAATTAACTTGAAAATTCTAAAATTGCAACTTTTCAGTTATTTATACTATTTGATTTTTTTCAGGACAGTTTTCGTCAAAAATTATTGAGTTTTTAGAAATACAAAAATTTAGTTCTATTTATGTTTTTGTAGATTGATGTATTTATAACAAAAAAAAAAACTGTTAAACTATAGATTTTTGGGGTATTTATATTATAAATTTTCATACATAATACTCGAATTAAAAAAAAACTGTAATTCCAAAAATACGTAGGTATGTGATAATATTAGGAAAAAACAGTTTCGAAATTATTTTGATAGTCTATTTATTGTGAAATTTGATATAATTCCCACACCAAAATGACGATATGTTTTCATCCACTGATTGTAGTATACGAAATTTCACAAATGTAGAAAAATAATGTATCGCCGAAATCGGAATTATAATAGGTATTCAGTTCACTGAAAATTTTAAACTGAACTGCAACTTTTCTGTTATTAATACCATAGATTTTTTTGAGGAGAGTTTTCGTCAAAAATTATGTAGTTTGAGAAATACAAAAATTTATATTTTTACTTTTATTTTCGTAGATTGATGTATTTATTAAAAAAATCTGTTAAACTATAGATTTTTGCGGTATTTATAATATAAATTTTCATACATAAGACTCGAAATCCAAAAAAAAAAAACAGTAATTCCAAATATGCCTGTGCAAAAGTTTTACGAAAAACTACTCCAAAGTTCTTTTGACAGTCGGTTTATTTTAAAATTTGACGTAATTGTTAACACGAAAATGATGTTTTTTTGGTCAGCTAATTATAAAATAATAAAATTATTATACGATATTTCATAAATTTCAAAAACATTTTTTTGCTAATTTCTATAAAAAAAAATCTTAAGAAAATCGGAATTTGGAAAAATATTCCATTTAATTGGAAATTCGGGACTGTCAATTTTCTGTTATTTATAGTATTTGATTTCTCTCGGAGGACAATTTTCAATGAAAATTATTTAGTTTGAGAAATACAAAAATGTATTTCTATTTATATTTTTATATATTGATATTGATATACATATTTATAAGAAAATAGTTAAACTATGGATTTGTGTCTTATTTATGTTATAGACTTTCTTCCATAATACTTGAAATCCAAAAAAAAAGTTATTCCAAATATGGGTGTGCAGAAATTTTACGTTTATTTTAAAATTTGACGTAACTCTTAACATGGATATGATTTTTTTTGAGACCTATTTTTTCGTACTCTGGAAGTCATGAAACGTCGAGAAAAGATAAAAGTAGTAGTCGCCCTATTACAATACTTCTTTTGCTTTTGCTTGGGAAGTAAAAGATCATAAAAAACAATTAAATAACTGGGAAGATATTTCGGCATTTAAACGGACACAAACGTTGATAATTTTTAGTCAAATACTTCCTCCCGTCTAAAATCTGACCGTAGTAAATTTACCAAATACAATTAATTTTGTCAAAAAGATCGATTTAGTGTATGGTTTGAAATATTATCTCAAAAAGCTTTAGTTCACTTTATTCCAGCTAAGTGGCTAAGAGATTATGAAAACCCACAGACAGGAGGCGGTGAAGTCTAAAACCCCTCGTTGCTGGGTGCTATTTTCAGTTGCTTAACTGTGGGCCCACCTATTGGACACCTACGTAGCAACGAATAACATTGCGGCTTATGGAAGAAGATAAAACACGGGTTGTCTTAATTTCATGATTTAAATAAACAATCTGTGATAAGAGTGATTGATTCTGTGTACTAATACCTTCGTCATACTGTAACCATTCCCACTACAGTGCTTTAGTTTATTGCATACATACCATGTTTTACACTCTTGATGTACTGTGTTACTTAATAATTAATTTCTCCTCTTCGTATGTAAGGAAACCTACAAGATTGTAATACCATCTTCTACGATGTTCAAGGCGTGTTTGATAAAAATTTCAGGATAAACTGCAACGTGTTTCTCCTTATTTTTATGTTCAGGAATAAATCTTCTTCAGAATCTAATGTCCGAGATTACAATGTTTCCTGTTTTTACTAAATACATTCAAATCAATGGATTTACTTATCTTGAATGTATTCTGGGTTGCCTTTCCAATTATGTCAGGCTGATTTTTGTCATGCACCACCCTGTACCTACTATAAATTTTTCAAAAATCCGTTTTCGGGTCTAGAAAACATACAATTACTGATTGTCGTTTTTTGTTTTGTTTTTAAACGTTTTGGAAGTAGTAGTTGCCAAAACGAAGCTGAAATTTTATATTTAATACGATGAAAATGCACACTTAATAGTAATACTCCTTTGGGTCTAATTACGTATATTGGAATAAGTTCAAAGTCTATGTGAGAAAATCAAATCAAACGGAAACATCATCACTCTGAGAAATTTGTTGCCAAAACAAAATGCCACAAGTGTTGAAGATCTGTACGGAAGCCGAAAAGCATGTTTTCGTTACGTCGAAACGTCTGTCATCAGTATACTTGAATCTGAGAATTTCACATGAATCTGATGTCATAAAACAAAGATTTTTTTACAAAAATTTCGAAAGGTTTACGAAATCGTAAATACCAACAGTCACAAAAGAAACCCTAAGTTATGTTCGTTCAAAAATGATTTTCTACATTGGGTTTGAAAACGGTGTATTTGATGGTTCGAAAGACAGAAAAGTATGAGTTGCGGGTGTGGCTCCATCCTGTTGGAAACATCTTCCAACTAATTCTTCATAGTTGGTTAATGAACACATCTAAAATCTTTTCCTTTTAGATTCCAACAGTAAAAAGATTATCAAAGAATTTTTCCTTAAAAATGGCTTCTATATCATTGCCGAATTCAAGGTTAAGATAAAAAATTAAACTTGTAGTTAATGTGAATGTTATTATTAATTTTATAATGTTTTATATGTTGTTACGTTGAGCGGGTATTTAAAAATTGGCGTGGGTAAAACTCAGTAATTTATTTCTCAATAACTCAAATTTACACGATTGATTACACAGCGATTATTTAGAAAATAAATCCAGCACAACTTGACTGTACTCTCGTGGACTGAACTGGCTGAATAATAATCGTTTCCGATGATGGCCCCTATTTAAACCTATATGTTTTTCTCGATGGATCGAGAACGCCGCTTCGTGGCTTTTCTGGGCCCCCCCAATCGAGACTTCCGGTAACCCACTCCAGACGTGGAGGATGACTCACTCATCATCGTCGAACATACGAGAAAGCTCTCGACGGCCCATAGGCGTCGTAGCGGGGCGGCGTTTGGGTTTATTTCGTAACAATATTATTCTGAACGCTTGTAAGCTTTTTTAAGTAATTTTATTTAAAAAATAAACTACAATAGATGTAAATATACATTTTTTTAACAATTAGGGATTTATACCTTTTTGTGTCTGTATAAAGCCCATCAAACAAGGTTGAGGCATATCTTATCATAATTATTATGTAAAATAAAGTGAGATAACGATCTTTTTAACTATTACTAAATCTGTAACTTTTAAATAATCGCTGTATAAAAGACAATGAATTGTATTTACTATTCGTGACTTTATCAACGTAAAGAGTAGAGAGAAATGGTCTTAAATTTGAGTCACGATATACACCTGATGATTGTAAATGGTTAACAGATTTACAGTTATTGTAGTAGACCACATTCAACTCTCTCTCATGAAGAACGAAACAAAGATAAGAGAGATAGAGTAGAGAAACCTCACTGATTTAGTTTACACAGAAGTTTCATATGACTTGTTTGGTCAAATGCTGTAGCAAGAATCTTTAACAAGAAATAATTCACATGAAGTTAAGTTATTCCACACTTTCCCAATTTTAATGCATTCACAGATTACTTCGTGGACCGAAACCCCCACATCACCCCGGTTTCGGAAACACTGCGCTTTGAGTGGAACCGTCGAGAATAAATGTTCAAATTCAAACGGCAACAAATTAAGTCTACGAGAGAATAATTACATCTGAAACAAACTATTAAACCTGTAAGAAAATATGAAAGCATTATTTCATTAAAAAATAAATCTAGGTCAAAAAGGAATGTACAGTTGAGGTTTTTTGCTTGATAGACGCCTGACTCTATTCCTTAAAAGTTGAAGGTATTTTTTATTAACACCGATGTATTTATCAAAAATAGACAACAATAAACTCATTTCGCAAACAATAAATTATATGTTATCTTATAATTTAAGACCCCACAGATCGACTGAATTAATAACACAATCTACGGACCCAGAAGCTATTACCGACATACTAAAACTAAAATTATAATCAAATTAATCAAAATCTGACCACTAGATGTAAAAGCCACACAAATACATAAATCTTGCTTAAGAGTCCCGGAAAAGATCAACCAGTAATTTAGCTCTTGCATCATTTTTCAATTTTGTGCACTTTGACACCAAAAAATAATGGAAGTATCCTTAACATTTATTTTCTAAAACAGAATTGTTGCTCAAGCAGACCGAGTGAATTTATGAAGCCGTGTGAAAGACGATTTCTCACTACACATCTTTCCCAGTAATCCGGGTAATGAATAAGAAACGAAAGCGCCAAACCCAGGCAAAAACACAACTTTCAACCTGCTGCAGCCGATGCACAAATTAAGTTTACTTAAAAGTCGTCATCGCTCATTACAGCATATCCAAACTGACAGCTTTATCCTGACTGAAGGATCCACTTGGTTCCCAGCTGTTCGCACAGAAAGGCCGCAATCACCACAAAGAAACGACACTCGAGGTGTGGTCCGATTCATGCTTTCGCTGCAGGACAGCTGGGGAACATAAACCTGACGAATTTGCAGGAAGCGCTCCACACCCAATTGCCAGGATTTGGCAGGAGTGGCGAATAATAATTAATTAAAGCGATGTTAATGTCTTAATAAACGCCAGGTCCAAAGCCCCGAAAAAATATTTAAGAACGGTTTTGTGTTGACTGAAAGATGTAAATAAGCCCATTCCTATTTCGATGGAATTTTATGAGGATGTTGTCCGTGACTTTCCGTCGATAGTATATCAAATTAATTCCACCTTTGCAAATTTTAGACGTTTTGGCAAAAAATCAAGGTAAAGAAGTCTTTGGATTAAAGTCGTTTCTTTTCAAGGCAAGATTCTCCCAGTCAATTATTTAAAGCGTTTTCTGGTTATTTTGGTTTGCGTTCGTGCCAAGAATTACTATTGAGATTTATTACAGGTAGCACTTTTCTGTTTGGATTTTTCACGGTATCGTCACTATTATTGATTGCGAGCCAAAACCATAATTGATACCTACTACGATATTTTGGTTATAATTTCTTCCCACTATCTCGAAATTGTTGATTTATGGTTGACTGGAATATAATTTGTTTAATCACCTTACGTAAACTAATTGTATGTTGTGGGAAATATAATTAAAAATTTACCAAAAACCTGTTATTTTTGCTTTTGTCAGCACCACCTTTTTCTAATTAATTATTTAATTAAATTTAATGGGTTAGCTTGAGAGGATCTAACAGCCTTAAAAAAATTATTTACATAAATTTAATGCAAATTTCACTCACAGCTATCGCACATCACTTAAACATTTTATTGTCAACATGGACGAAGTACCAAGATAATTTGAAAAATTTGCGAACAAGTTTCTGTTTTTAAGAAAGCTGGTCGAGAATCTGACCAGTTTTAGTGATGGGTGCTGGTGGCGTTAATTTAAAATAGATTTGGATAAATTCGGCAAACAAATTAAGAATCGAGATGGCACGCATCTCAAATATATTTTCATACGAGAGGGAATTTTATCAGCTATTTCAAATTATTTATTAAAATAAGGAGGAAAATCGCATGTGCACTACATAGTATTGTGAATACACAGTTTACTTGAGGTTTATTTTCAAACTTTACACCCGCATCATAAAAATGCGCTAACCCGCTAGTTGTTTAAAAGTACTTATCGTACTGTACGGTAATTTACAACGGAGAAATAACCTTCAAACTGTAAACATTTTTAGATCTTTGAATAAATGCATTTCAAAAATAGATAAACAAAAATTAATTTATGACTGATTTATGTTGCATTATGAAAGTTGTTACATAAACTAAGTATATGTTGATAATACCTAATCCGAAGTATTAAAGCTCTTAACGTGAGTTCGACAACATGGAACACAACTGTCAAATTCGATTTCGATATAAAAAAAATATATATTTAAAAGATAACGGGTTCAAGGAGGTAACTTTAACAAAATTATTTAAGAAAAAAGAAGGACCATCGTCAAAATATCACAACTCAATATCACGAATTAAAATAAAATTAGAAATTTACCATATGATTGAACAATGGTCGTCTAGTAAGCCATGAAATTTATTTTTAAAATAATAAAGTTGGCATTGCACTTATTTGACTAAATTGATTAACGCGAAGAAATAATACGTCGGTGTTGACAATATTTTTTTACATATGATTTCACAGATTGCTAGGTGACTTCTTTCGTTCTACAGGCTAATTCAAAAATAGTGCACTAGCTCAACGATACACTATTAAGTCCACAAGTCTTAAGTTTGAGTTGACGTTCACTGACAAAAAACGAAAGTTTCTTGTAATATTATAAAATAAATAAAACTACGTATATGGATAAATACATGATACTTGGTAGTGACTTCAAAAAAAAAAAACTATAAAGGCATACATTTTTTCTTTGTCGAACAACCAGTCCTTAACAACGTGTCAAAGAGTTAGTCTGCCATTTTTGAATCACCCTGTAGTAAAATTTTGTTTGCATATAGGATGTGTAGTGAAACATAAAAAAAATATTTTTAATTCTCCCAAATAAGTATTAAAAGTTTCTTCTGCACAAGAATAATTTAGTTTTGTGCATGCTGCATCCGAAATTCCCCGGAAATCACAAATGTAACCTTTTTTTTTGAGTTTTCGTGTCCATCTAGTGAATCATCATAACGAATGGTTAATTGTGTGGAAAGATAATGAGACGTAAATTTGAGGTAAAAACAATCCCATGATAAATGGAATTTCAATCGCCAAATTTTTAAATTCTCACTCACACCCTGTATTTTTATTAGTACCGTATATTACTCTGTTTTTGTTCGTGTTCTTCTGATGTGTCTTTTAAAAAAGTAACTTACAATTAACTTTAAATTTCGAAAATAGAAAAATTCAAATATAAAAGAACTGAAAACTCGAGAAATCGAAAATCTTAAAATTTTAAAAATTGCAAACTTAAAATATCGAAAAGTTGAAATATTGTGAAAACCGAAAGTTCAAAAAACGAAAAATTGAAACTCCAAAAAGTAAACGTGAAAAATCCAAAAGTCGAAATACAAAAAAATCCCAAAATTGAAAAATTGAAGAATCGAAAAACTGAGAAAACTCACAAAATTGAACGAAATATCCAAAAATTAGGAAATTAAAAAATTGAAAAACTGGGAAATCGAAAAGCCGAAAAATCGAAAAATTGAGGAACTGAAAAACTGAAAAATCGAAACCTTCGCAAGTCGAAAATGGGAAAACCAAAAAATAGATTAATTGAGAAATTTAAAAAATTGGAAAATCGAAAAATCGGAAAATTCAAAAATCGAAATGCCGAAAAATAAAAAACGAAAAACCGATAAATTGAAAAATCGAAACATTCAAAAACTGAGACAATCAAAACATCTAAACATCCGAATCTCGATAGATCGAGTTCTCAAAAAATTGAAAACTCGAAAAATTCACAAATCGAAATATATATAAAACAGTCGAAAATTGAAAAATGTAAAAAACGAAAAACTGAAGAATTGAAAAACTGAAAAATCGAAACTGCGAATTTGAGAAACGGTAAAATAAAAAAAATATATATAAAAATCGGAAAACTGAAAATTTAGCAACGTCAAAATTTGAAAAACTGTAAAATAGAAATACTGAAGAACTGGAAAATCAAAAAATCCAGAAATCGAAAAATCTAAAATTTAAAACATTGAACAATTGAAATTTCACAAAATTTAAAAATGGAGAAATCCAAACATAAAAGAATCAAAAAGAAAAATTCGAAAATCTAAAACTTAAAAATCGAAAAACTGAAAAATTGACAAATCGAAACTCCAGAATTTAAAAAAATTGAAAAATCAGATAACTGAAAAATTGAAACATCGAAAAATTGGAAAATCGAAAAACCGAGAAATCCAAAAATCGGAACATCGAGAAAAAGAAAAAAATTGAGAAATTGATAAATTGAGCAATCAAAACATCCAAACATGCAAACATCTGAATTCGATAAATCGAGAAATAAAAAAAATTGAAAAATTTTAAAAAAGAAAAATTAAAACATCGAAAAGTTGAAAACAAATTAAGAAATAGAATCTAAAGTTTAACGAAAAAAATGAAAAACCAAAAAGTAAAAAAGGGGTGGAAACCCAAAAACTGCAAACTGAAAAATTTTAAAACTGGAAAATCGACGAATTGGAATCGATTGGCCTAAAAATTTGAAAAATTGATTGAATAAACGAAAAATTGGAAAATCGAAAGAAACAACAAAAATTAAGGAAAACAAAAAATAAAAAATTGTGATATAAAATCGAGAAAATAAAAAATAAAAAATCAGGAAAATGTAAAATAAAAATCGGGGAGTTGAAAAATTGAGGGAACGGAAAATTGAAAAAGGGCACAATTAAAAATGAAGAATGTGAAAAATGGAAAATTGAGAAATTGTACTATTGAAAATTGGAAAATTTGGAAGTCGACAAATTGTAAAATTGAAAAATCAAAAATAAAAAAACGTAAAAGTGTATAATGTACAAAGTGAAAATCAAACTTGAAAATTGAAGAAAAATTGCTAAAAACCTGAAAATTTGAAAAATTTAATAAAGGAAAAATTGTAAAATCGAAAGAAACAACAAAAAAATAAAGGAAATCAAAAAAAAGGAAAATTGTGATACAAAATTGAAAAAGTCAAAATTAAAAAATTGGGAAAATGAAAAATAAAAATCGGAAACAAAAAATTGGAAAAGGGAAAAATGAAAAATTGAGAAACTGAAAAATCTAAAAAATGAAAATCTGTAATATTGAAAAATTGCCAAATCGAAAAACTGATGCAAACCGAAAAGTTGAAGGAACGAAAAATTGAAAATTTTGGAAGTCGAGAAATTGTAAAATTGAAAAATCAAAAATAAAAAACGAAAAATTACAAAATGAAAACTTGAAAAATCTTAAGAATCGAAAAAGTGAAAAATCAAAAAAAAGAAATATGTATTATGAAATAGAAATATTTAAAATTAAAGAAATTGGAAAATCGGAAGACTGGAAATCCAAAAACTGCGAAGTGAAAAATTTAAAATTCGAAAAATTGAAAAAACGAAAAATTGAAAAATCGAAAAAAACAACAAAAAATAAAGGAATCGAAACAGTGAAAATTTGTGACATAAAATCGAGAAAATTAAAATTAAAAAATCGGGAAAGTGTAAAATAAAAATCGAGAACTTGAAAATTTGAGGAAACGAAAAAAATGACAAAAAATTAAACACTGAGAATGTGAAAAATCGAAAAATGAGAAATTGTAATATCGAAAAGTTGCAAAATTAAAAAATTGCAAATCGAAAAATTGAAAAATTAAGTCAAGAAACTGTAAAATTGAAAAATCAAAAATAAAAAAAACGAAAAAGTTTATGATGAAAACTTGAAAAATGTAAAAAGTGAAAATCAAACATGAAAATTTGAAGAAACAAAAATTTGAAAAATCGAAAGATTAAAAACTGAAAAACTTAAAAATCGAAAAAGTGAAAAATAAAAAAAAAGACTTGTAAAACCAAAATATTGAAAATTAAAGAAACTGAGAAATTAGAAGACTGGAAATCCAAAAACTGTAAATTGAAAAATTTTAAACGTGGAAAATCATGGAATTGAAAAATGAAAGCCTGAAAATTTGAAAAATTGAATAAATAAAGAATTATAAATCGAAAGAAACAACAAAAAAATAAAGGAAATAAAGAAACCAAAAATTGTGTTATAAAATGGCGAAACGTCGAGAAAACATAAAATTAGTCATTCGCCAGATGATCTCTTTACTGCATTATCAGCAAAAAAAAATCTCTAAATCGAATCTTACAATTATCTGACAAAACTGAATATGTTATACCGGACTTCAAGAGCGAGGAAAGTGCTGTCTAAATAACTTTAGACCAATTTTTATAATTCAACAATTTACATTGAGTATCAAAAATAAAACACCGATCGCTTTCGAATAATTTTGAATGTGTTGTGCTGATTTTTTTTAATTCCACCAATATTTTCTATTTTGACAAAATGACGAAAGAATCGAAAGTGGAGAGTTATACAAAACGAGTAAAATTTGAAGCCTCTTTTGTCAGGGTAGGTATTTTACCCTGCATAATCTCCGCCTTCCCAATTTCACATTTATTAAAAAACGTATTGATGCAATCTGTTAAGAAAGGTTCGTTGTGGATACCTCTTTTTTTAATTTTTTTCGCACTACAAAGTGTACGTTGTAACAGCAATGTAAATGTCGTCATTTTTGCATGTTTTTACTTTTTTTTTTACACAGAAACAGAACTGAAAATCAAATTTTAATATAAGAGGGACAAAATATGTCTAATAAGGATTATTAAAAAAAAAAACTATGGTCTTAAGTCAGTTTCTCTCGTTTTTATAGGACACTTCAAATGGGATGAAAACTGTCCCAACATTACCATTAGTACATTAACAGTACATTAACAGATTTATTGTCATAAAATTTTAAATATAACCTGTCCACAACTTTCCTTTTATTACGCGACAGCAGGTTATCATAATCTTTTTTTGGCGAGATTTCTAATATTCAAAAATTAATATCTCAATTATTTATGGAAATTCCGGAATGCGAGTTTCACCAATGTTTTCATCTTAAAAAATTCCATAAATCTGAAGGAAACCATAGGCGACTTTTGTTGTCAGTAGGGCTTCTTCTACATAAATTGCAAAAAAGCCGACAATGTTTTCTTTGAGACTTATAAAGTCTTTTTAAGTTGAAAAGAGTAGTAAAAACCAATTAAGAAAAATATAATATATAAATAAATTGACAATATCTAAAAGTAGAAATATCGTATACGTGTTTAAAGAAAGGCTAATTAAAACTTAATATCCGTAACCATATAAAAACTAATACAAAATTCTAACTTTTATGGCTTCTTCTTCTGCTATTGCTAGCGAATCCCCTCTTCTTCATATACGAACTCACTGCAACAAACACGATTGAGATTAACTTAAACTTTCTTAATACCCACTGCTAAAAACGATCGAGACCAACATTACAAAACTAGATTTAGATACACAATATTTAAACAATATTAATCGAAAAAATGTTTTATCAAAAGCATAAAAATTCAAGAGATTATCGACTTCTGAATTGTATAAAAAATGGTCTAAAAACATATTTAGACAATTTTTAGTATTCTTAATCACTTTAATTTAAATACGTATAATGCAACGGTATTATGACGACACCCTCTTCTACAAATTTTAAGGTACTTATATTCGTAGAACAGGTGCAGTGCGAATTTAAAATATTAACCTCAATTACAAAAATGTTTGCTAAATATTTCTTTTTTCAAAGATGATTTTATCTACAACTCTTCTGCCGATCGACTTTAAAATCTTCAATAATAAAAGAAAAAATTTTCAAAAGATGTTTAGTACAGGCGACAAATAAACACTTTTTTTTTATTTTAAAGGATTCTGAAACCCCACAGATGATCTTAATTTTAAAGTATATGAAAATTCATGTAAAACGGAGATTTACAACTACTATTGATAAATAAAAATTTAACTGTAATGCTAAACATTTTATGAAAATTGTATAGTTCATCTACTAGTTATAAATAAAAAAATATATTAAAAAGGAACCTTGACACACATTGATATCCATAATTTCCACTAAAAATTATTTTGTGAAAATGTTTACTCATTTTTTTTGACTTTATTTTAATTGTACTTAACTACTTACCAACCAAGAAGTAAATTATTATCAAAAAGCTCAAAATTTAAATATAATCATAAAAAATATAGATTTTTGTGAACACTGCAGTTTCTGCCCTATATTTAACATTCATTAATGTTAAATATTTCAAATAATTTCAGTTAAGATGTGGTCTTTTCACAAAATACATACATACCTACCCAAATTTGCTTAGTACCTACACATAATTCTAGTTTCACTTTGTTAAACACATATTTAAATAAAAAATCTAAATAACTACAACAAATAACAAACGGATAAATAAGCGAAACAGAATATTTACCCTTTAAATCCGGATTCCTTTTCCTTCCGCGCTGATCCCTGAAGGTCCCTCACGTCACATTTTATTTTAGCACAGAAATAAATTATTTTTAACAAAATTAAACCATATCCAGAAACCACTTTGCGAACTGAACACACACTCACTAAGGTCAAAACACATTTAATTGCGTTGGGCAACAGAAAGTAACAAAAAATTTCGCGTTTCTTATATTATCAGAGATTTTTTGTGAAACTTTTAATCGACGCAGCAGAAAGCAAATAAATGTCATTAATTTTACTGAAAAAGTTTTCTGCAAATAAAGCAAAAGTCCTCAGGCACTTTTGACGTATTTGAGATAAAAAATGTCTCAATATTTTGATGGTTATTTCTAAATTTCATGGCGTCTCAAATGGACAAGTTACAATTTTCTTTTCACAATTCGTAAAATTTGTGACAAGAATGACATTTTGAGATTGAAGATTTTCTACGTGGTAGTGTTCGTGTTGCGTTGGTCCTACCAGTATTACATATTATTGTATGCATTAGTATAACACGAAGCCCATAAATTACCGCACTCCCAACAAGCTACTTAGATGTGTGAATCAGGCGGTTTTCTGCACATTGTAAAACATTTGTTCAGGTCATTAAATAATTATTATTTGCGTCAATTATTCTCACAAAATATGACATGACATAATACGTGATGATCGCAACGTAGCATCTCAAAAATTAAGTTTATGGAAAAAACGACAACTGACTCCAAGTCGGAGTGATGACTTCATCATCGCTGACAGTGTGTTGTTCTGTAGGTGCATTTTGAAACATGTTATTACTGTCATTATTAAAATATTAATACGTCTCCTCTCTTAGAAGTTACGACATCCAATTACGTAATGTGGTCTTTGTTCTACATTTATTCGCACAATCGGCTGTGGCCGCCCTGGCAATCCCAAAAAATATTAAAGAAACGTATATATAGAACAACGCCCTGGGAAGTCTATTAATCGATAAAGTGATACATTTTACTTCCTAGGCATAAGCTAAGAAAGTATAGTAATCGAGTCCATCCGATGAATTGCTACTTTCATGTTTTCTCGATGATTCATGACCCCTAAGGTTGTCAAACTTTATATATTGTCTTCTGGAGATCATGTTGATGGTAAAACGCTAACCAAACTTTGTCTAATTATTCCCACTAAGAATTTGATGACGTCACTTCAAAATTGTACATATCAAATGGGTTTTAAAGTTTATATAGGTACTTAATAAGGTACTTTTACACGTGTAATTTGACATCTTGAGATTTAATTTTGAAACTGCAAAATCGACTCATTTGAAATTTTGCAGACGTTTTAAACTTACTGTAAGCATGGTAAACTTTTGATCAAAATATATCCGGTTATTCCCCAAAAAAATTGATGACGTCATCTCAAAATTTTGCTGAAGATATTCTACTTAAAATGTGCAAAATGTGATATACTTGTGATTGTACTCAGGGCGAGAGAAGTTGTATCTAAACTTTAGACAAATTTTTCAATTTTGCAAGTTTTTGATTTTACCATTTTTCGATTTTTCAATTGTCCCGTTTTTATTGAATCAGTTTAGAACTCCAAATTTATCCTTGTCGACTTGGTACAATGTTAATGTACTAAATTAGGAGAAATGTAATGCCGTCAGGAAACAACATGGTAGTGACCTTTGCATAAATAATGTACAGGGTATCCCATTAGGGCTACAATTAAAACTATCGTCAAATATACAATGTGTTTCGTCTGAACGCTGCGTTTATTAAATTTTATTTAATTTAATTATTTTTGTTTTTGTTTTCAAATAAATTTGTAACCTTTTTTGAACCTTGCTTGCTACTAATAAACACTTTGTTGAGTTTTAAAGCAACAAGACAAATTCACTAAGTAATCCCCACATCTGTCCAAATAGACAATCTTTTACATCCCAGATATTTTTAGCAGAGACGATCCCCCAGAAAACAACAATTTGCATATTTGACACCGCTCCAGCTCATTTTGAAAATAATTTGTGTTCCTCACCAGGCACCTGGTGCCGCACCCTTGAACCCAGAATCCAACAGTAAATGATCCCGCAGACTCATAATTTTGACAATATTTTCGTCCAAAACCAAAGGAAGTCGCAAATTAATTTTTACGATGTTGATACAATCTGAGTCCGGACGAAATACGAGCCCATTTACTCCGACTTAGATGGACCACAGACCGGAAAGACTCCCTACTGAGTAACTTAATTCGAAGTTTCCAAGTCATTAACATTCTGCTAATGTTTCAGTGCAACTTGAGCCCTCATAAATTAGCCGCTTTATGATGTTGAACAATTTTACAGGTTTTTGCTTTCGGGTTGACGATTATTCGGACAAAACAATTAAGTTATTAAATGATGGGTGTGGACGCTCCAGGCGATTCGGTCATCAGTTACGCCCCTTTCTAAAACACTGTTAGCAATTAAATCAGTGGCGTCTCAGTCATTTCCCGTTTTGGATATCGTCTCTTTGACACGCGATAATCGGTAAATGTGGAAAAATTATAGGTTTTAGAAAATTTAATTCGTTGGCTATTGTGCGTTCCGGTCTGACTTTGCAGCGTCCAAAACTGGTCAGCAGTGCATTTTAAATGGGATTACTATCCAAAAACCTACCGATTTCTGAAGAAGCAGATATATGAATCTTACACAAATTATTATAAAGTTTGTTCGAGTTAAAATTAGATTTTATATACCTACTAAAATTTCATACTAAATCGAATTATTTGTTGAATTTTCATAATTTTAAAATTGCGTCCTTTGGTTTTTCATCAGTCACATTTCGAAAATGATCCAAAGTTTTGTCTTACTTTTTTAACTATAATACCGGGTGTCTGGAAAATGGCGGATTAACTCTTCAGTACGTTATGTACGGGGGTTCGGGAGTCCCAAAAAACTAATAAAGAAAATTAAAGATTAAGATAAAACTGATTTTGGCAAATGACATATTCCCTAAGAAAAGAGAGGGTGGGTGGGCGGGTTTAGTACCTGTTAAGATAAGACTGATTTTCGCAAATGTATCGTAAATAAAGCCCACCGATAATTACCTACGGACGCAAATCTTTTAATCTTTAATAAAAAGGATGATACTTAGAAGGGGGCTACAAGATAACGTAAACTTGAAACTCAGAAAAACTCAAAATAAGATAAAAGAAGAGGCAACAAGAGAGAGAAATAAAGGAAAAATGGTTAGAATGGGATATAAAAAGTTAACTGTAGACGGCAGAAATTTTGAATGGAATGAAGAAGAGGGCAGACTTCAGAAGGCAGAAAATTTTTAGTAAAGAGCCAAAAGAGAAGGAAGAAAATGAGGAAAAAAGGAAGGAAACAAGGCAAAGGAAAAGGAAAAGGAATAAAGGATAATAATAATAGGGAAATCGGAAAAAGGGAAGCTGGTACAAAATTATGAGAAAAAAGGGTGAAGATACTGTTTTGGAATGTCCAAGGGTTCCGAAAAAAAGAAAAGGAGTTCTGGGACTACGTGGAAAAATTTGATGTTTTGGGGCTAGTAGAGACTTGGGTACAAAGAGAAAACTGGGAGAAATTGGAAGAGACACTACCACAAGAATATGTGTGGGAGTGTCAAGGGGCGACAAAGGAAAAGAAAAAGGGGAGAGCAAGTGGGGGCATAGTAATGGGAATTCGAAAAGAAATGCAAGAATTGGAAAAGAGAAGTAATAATAAAAACGGACTAATGAAGAAAGTAATACAGCTGGATAACAATCGATGGGAAATCATTATCCGTTTATAGCAAGAAAATGAAGGAAACCAAGATAAACATAGAAAAGGAAACAAAAGAAAAAGGAGGTGAAAAAATACTTATAGGATGGGATTTTAACGCAAGATTGGGCGATAAGGGGACAAGAATAATAGATAAAGAAAAGGGAGAGGAAAGATGATCAACAGATAAAGCAAATAACAAAGAAGGGAAAATATTGTGGCGGATAATAGAAGAAATGGGATGGGAAATTTTGAATGGAAACAAGGAAGGAAAAGAAGAAAGAGAATGGATGTACGTAGGGGCTAGGGGAGAATCAATTATAGACTATGGGATTGTCAACGAAGAGGCGTGGGAAGAAATAGAGTTTCAAAGTGAGGGAAAGGGTAGAACCAGACAACATGCCTCTAGAAATAAAAATCAAAGAAAAGAGCAAGAATACGAAAAACAAGAGAGAAGAAACGAAAGAAAAGAAATAGAAAAAAGAATATGGGATGAAGAGGGAATTTAAAGATACAGAAGTAGACTAGAAAAACAGAAATTCGAAGTGAAAGAAGATATAGAAGCTATGATAGCGGAACTGAGCAACCTAATTGTAGAAGCTACGGAAAAAAGAAAGATATATATATGGCAAGGGAGGAATAATGGATGGAACGGAGAATCTAGTGAGTTGAAATGAAAAGCAAGAGAAAAATTCAGAAAATGGAAGAATAACAAGGGGAGGAAAGAAGAGTATCGAAAAGCAAGAGAGAATTATAGGAGAAAATGGGAAGAAAGAAAAAGAGAAAAACGAGAAGAAGAAGAGAAGACAATAAAGTCTCTGAAAACAGAAGAAGAAGTATGGAGATATATAAACAAGGAACGGAGAAGGAAGACTAAAGTCAGTAGGAAAATCAAAATACATGAATGGAAAAGACACTTTATGGAATTATTGGGAGGTTGTGAGGAAAAATGCTGCAAAATAAATAAAGGAATCACAACGACGGAGGAATTGTGGAGAGGTTCGGAAATAACAGAAGATGAAATAGGAAGACAGATTGAAGACTGAAAAGAGGAAAGGCACCAGGAGGGGATGGAATTCAGAACGAAGCGTGAATATTCGGGAAAGAAGGAGTGAAAGAAAGGATATGGGAAGTGGCAGATGGAGTTTGGAAGGGAAAAGGGTTTCCTCGGCAGTGGAGAGAAGGTATAATAATCCCATTATTTAAAAAGGGGCAAAAAAATGATGTGAAGGACTACCGAGGGATCACCTTGCTCAATATACGGCGTTCAAGATATACACAATGATACCAGATGTGAGGTTACGAAAGGAGATGGAAGCAAGGGGTATGTTACCAGACGGTCAGGCAGGGTTTAGGAAAGGAAGAGGTACTATGAACAATGTGTACATCCTGCAGCATTTAGTGGGAAGAGAAATAAGGAAAGAGTGGCCGAATGTACGCATTGTTCATAGATTTCAAAGCAGCGTTTGATAGCGTGAATAGAGAGAAAATGTGGGAGTATTTGAGGAGAAATGGAGTAGATGCGTACCTGGTAACGAAAATAGAAGAAATATATGAAGAAACAGTAAATACGGTGAGAGTGAATGGAATAGAGATCGAAAGTTTTTATACAAATAGAGGAGTGAGACAAGGATGCCCCCTCAGCCCCGCATTATTTGCAGTTTATCTAGGAGATATAGATGAAATGTTCAAAAAAGCACAGACAGGAGGGGTGGTAGTCGGCAAAGACAAAGATGAATTGGTGATTGTGGCAAAGAAAAGAGAAGAAATGAAAACAATGATTAAAAGTTTGAAGAAGTATGTATAAAAAGAAATTGGGAGTGAATGTGGAAAAAACAAAAATGGTGGTGTTTGGGAAGAAAGTAAGAAAGGAGAATTAAGAGTGTGCATGGAGAGGGAAGAACATTGAACAGGTGAAAGAATTCCAGTGCTTAGGATATACACTAAAGAGCAAAAACTCAGATAGAGCGCATATTCAAGAAATGGTCCGAAAAGCGAACAAACTGATAGGAACAGTTTGGGGAATAGGAGAGAGAAAATTTGGACATGATTATAAGAGAAGAATGATGTTGTTTGGTAGTTTGATCAAAAGTGTATTTATGTACGGAGCTGAGATTTGGGGATGGAGGGAATATGAAGAAATAGTAAGAGTGCAAGAAAAATACGTGAAATGGACATTGGGATTGAAAAAGTATACGTCGGGGTATATAGTGAGAGAAGAAACAAAAAGGAAGAAAATGAGAGTGGAAGCGGGTAAAAGGGCGGCTGGATTTGAAGAGAACTTCAGTAAGAGAGGTGATTGCAAAATATTGCAAGAATGTTGGAAAGAAATAAGAAAGGAAGGGGGAAAACATGTTTGGAACGAAAGAGACAACTATTATGAAGGAAAGGGATATGCATGTGAAGAAATAGAGAGAATGAGAAAAATGGGAAGGAGTATGAAAGAAGAACTGAGTGTAAGAGATAAGCATATAGATAAGCAAGAACTCAGATCGAGAAGATCGGAGTCGAGATATAATGCAGAGTATAGAAAAATAGCAAAGGATGAAGTACCAAAGTACAGAGAGAGAGAGAGAGAGTATAAAGGAGAAAAGAATGATGGCGAGATTTAAGTGTGGAAATGAAGAGAAAGAGAATAATTTTTGGATGGATTAAACTGACAGAAGGTGTAGGATATGTTGGAGAGAGGGACAAACGATAGAGCATATGCTGGAAGGATGTGAAGGATTGAGAGAATCAGAGGAAAGTAGGGAAGAAGTGCTAAACGAGGATGGATGAGGACCGGACTGGATGAAAGAAGTATGGAAGGTAAGGGAACTGTGGCAAGGGGTGGGCAAGCAGTAAAGAATAGAACATTTATTATATAAAACTCGAATATTTATTGTAGTTATTTTCATTTTTATTATTAAGGCTGTAAGGCAAATAATAAATTAATACTACTACTTAAAAGTCTGTCATTAATTGCCTCTTACTTGGCGTTGTGACTTACAGATTAAATTTAGGAAACCTTAGAGTCGGATTGTCGGATTATGAGGGGTTTAAAAGGACGGGCTCTATTGGTTACCTGTTATAGATTTGGGTCATCAAAACTCAATTGTGTCAAGAAATTTTAGTACAAATAATTAATTAGACAAACGTAGAATGCGTAATTGTTGTTTATTCGTAGGATATGCAATTATTGTTTGTTGGAACTGTCAAAGTGTCGAAATATATATGGGTGCGCTATAATAATTGTTTTTCGTCATGGGCAAAAAAACGATCTAACAGAACGTGAAAAAGGACAGATTGAAGCATACTATGACCAAGGTTTGAGTTTTGCGGAAATAAGAAGACAGACTGGAAGAGATCGGACCCCAATCTCCAATTTTGTAAGAAAGAAATACAGTGAAAATGGACGACAAAATTATGGAAGAAAAGAAAAAGTCACTGCATGTGCAAAAAGATCCACTGTGACTCTGGTTACAAAGGATACCATGTCGTCTCAAAGGATAAAGACGACCCTAGAACTTCCTGTTCACAAAAGAACAGTTTTGCGAGTACTGGTTTGACGAAAATGTTAAATATGCCAAATGTAAGAAGCAACCAATGTTAACCAAAAAGCGTATTCAAAAACGTCGTGATTGGGCCAGAGAAATGGAGACGAAAAGTAAAGACAGTTTTCTCAGATGAAAAGAAGTATTTATGAAAACGAGTCCAAGGAGGTGGCAGTGTTATGGTCTGGGGTGCCTGTAGTAGTTTAGCATTTATTTCAAATCGAATGGACTCTCTGGATTACCAAGATCTGTTGGAAGTGCATCTCAAACCATACTTGAACCTATTTCAAGACCGCAAAGTGATTTTTCAGCAAGATAATGCGTTGATTCAGGTGTCTCATTCATCGAAAACGTGGTTTCAACGAGAAAATATAGCTTTGCTACCATGGCCTGCGAAAAGCCCGGATCTCAACCCTATTGAGAATGTATAGGGTTCTCTTGTACGAGAGGTTTACAAAGATGGGGAGCAGTACGCAACAGTTAATGAATTGAAAGATGGTACATATCTTGACGGATTGAGAGAATTTGGAGGTCAATTACTTTATCCATTTAATAAATTCTATGAAGAAACGCGTCTACAGTCTCATATTAAATTAGTTTTCATTTAGTTAATTAGTTAGTTCTCTATCAACCAGGTATCTTTACCTTCTTTTAATACATTTAGGTAAAAATTCTGCACCGTGATATTTTTTTCTCTCGTACCTTACATATAAGGAACGAACTCACCAAATCGAACTTTTAGCGAGGAGCAAAATTCGCAGCACCCACACGATGTCAATGTCAACGAGTTTGTTATAATAATTTTCTTTAGATCGTTTCTGTGTACAATCGGTTTTACATTTCAACGGTCGGACAAACGTCAGTATATCATGGAGTCTGAAACATCTGTGAAATGGAAACAAGAATACAAAACAAAAATTCAACAATACAAAGGTGTGGGTGTCAATCCAAGTAGATGGGACTTGGTTTGACACCCACGATGTGAAATCAAAGCGACATGCTGATAGCTCTTCAAACTGTGTATTGAAAGCTCATCCCTCACGTGGACAAAGAATCGTCATCATGCTTCATGCAGGAAATGAAATTGGCTGGATAAGCAATGGATTAATTCCAAATGTTCCCAGAATACAGTGCTTGTAATGGACAAGGCTCCATCACACTCTCGACAAATCAACAAGGTTCCAAATACCAGCACAAAAAATGAGATAATAGATTTTGTGGAATCAAAGGGAGTTTCAATGCCCGATGATATTAGATTAAAGAAAGATCCCATAGAGTTGGTAAATTTGGAAAATTTTTCAAAAACGTACGCTGTGGACGAAATGGTTGAAAAATATGGAACAGAAGTACTACGGCTTCCTCCATATTTTCCGTTTTTAACCCTATAGAATTAGTTTGGTCTGCCCTGAAAAGAAGAATAAAAAAATTAAATAGCAACCCTCAATGTTCCACGGCCGTTGTCACATTAATACGACAACAAATTGACACGATTTTATGGAATAATTGTGTGCAGCATGTTTTGAAAATAGAGAACTTTTTTACACAAAAAAATGTGAACGAAATTATGTTTACAGTTGGTTCTTCAGACTCCGATTCAGAATAAGTGATTTGTAATTTATAACGCTTTGTAAATATGTATATATTTGTAAATACCTGCTTTTTTTGTTTGCATCGTTAAATTATAAAATTTTGTAAATATTTGTATTTTTCTTTGTGCGTGTGTCTGTGTACTCGTATATAAATCATAATATTTTGTAAATGCTTATAAATATATCTATTTTATTTGTCTGTACTGTCTGTGTTATATAATCTAAGAATAGTGTGTAAAACGACCCCAAGCTTCATTAGACTAATAAAATGTGGCAAATGAATATAACAGTACAAACAACACAATTTTAAAATTATGAAAATTCAAAAAATAACCGATTTACTAAGAAATTTTAATACATAAAAATCAAATTTTAGCACGAATAGAAGCGGATTAACAAAAAGTCGGTATAAAATAAAATTGACTTAGATAGACTGCGGTCTCATTTGTTTCAAAGCGATTTCATTAACCGAGACTTCCTCTATTTGTTATTACAAAATAGTACATGTTGGTTTTTAATTACATTTCTTTATTTTTTTAATTTGTACTCCCGGTTCGTTGACTAGTTGATAAACATTTGCTTAACCTTGACTGAAACATATTTTAATTTTTCTAAACAAAACCAACATCGAACTGGGTTTCTGTGTTTTCAAATGTAAACTCCAAAACTGGGTTACCCGGCAATAATTAACAAAAAAGCAAACATTTTTTAATTGCTCTTGCACTAGTTGTTACCTCATCCTTCGTTCCCAATAACCTCCTAATTTATTTTTAATTGAACTGTAACAGGTTTTCGGTTCAAATTTATGGCAAATCCGTCCAAGACTTTTACTCCGAGTTAAATGAATAGGTCTCTATTTGTTTCAAAAAGAAACTAATGAAGTACTAAACCGAGTTACTATAAACGGCAAATTCAGGATTTACGTGCATTAAAATTAACTGCACTTTGATAGAGATAAGACGCGGTTTATCCATATAAGGTTTAAGAAGTTTTATTGTACGAGTAAACGTTCCAACAATAAATTACATGGTTACTAATTAGGGCCACACATTTCGTTATAAATCAGAGTGATGGTTTGCCATCTTGTTATCTCATTTTTGCGGTTGATGTTTATCTACACATAATTTGTGATTTTTTTTAAATATTTACGAAACTCGAGTTCACTCACTTGCGGTCGATAGCTGAAACACGAGAAATTAGTGTGGTGACTTTAAAACTGCATTTTATTACTAGAAAAATCTGTTGCGGTGAGTTTTTATGTTGGCACGAGATTCTTTTGTATTCCGCTTGTTAAAAGATTGTTAAGTTTTTACGATTGGTCTTTTATAGCTCGGATATTTTTTATATTTTTAGAAGAAAATAGGGGTTAGAACAACAACAGAAAACTTATTGCTTTTAAAGAACCTAACATTCCGTTATGGTAGAGCTTTCCTTAATTTAATTTAGAAACAGTAAATAAAAATCCGCTATTTTTACACACGTGTGCAAACGGTGGGTGTGTACTATTATTAGGTCTTTTGCTTCAATTATCTCTAATTGCACAGTAATTACTGCAAAATTAATACCTGTGTATCTAAATCAATATCCTGTCGTTAATTACTGTATGATATACACGAGCTTTCTATTCAAATGTGCGGCATTTGCTTCTGGTAATACCTGAAACAACGTAAAAAATTTTAATTGGGCAAATCAATTAATTTTGAATAAATCTAATTCGATTAACGAAAAAAAAATTGTTATGCTAATGTCAAATAATATATTAATTTTTATTGGTTTAAGGATTATGTGTTAATCACCTAATTAAAATACCGTTTCGTAGTGTTTTACAAAATTGTTAAATTTTTGTTGTTTTTGCTAAATAGACGAGAAGCTTGGTTATTTTTCGACTTGTTTTTTATTCAAGTTTATAATGAATGACTAACGTTGAAAGATAAAATTACTT
The DNA here is from genome assembly GCA_022388445.1 of Zophobas atratus. NCBI lineage: Eukaryota > Metazoa > Arthropoda > Insecta > Coleoptera > Tenebrionidae > Zophobas > Zophobas atratus. Next base: position 48,506,730 of record CM039445.1, on the reverse strand, counting down.
GGCAATGCAGTGGTATACAGTGTTTTTATTTACATCTACGTTGCATAAGAACTGTAATATTTAAGTGGCGAGGTGTTAGCATTACGGAATGTAAAGGTCTTATGATTTATTATTTATATAATGTTTTTTCACTGAGATACATTTAGATCGGTTAAAAACCGACAGCGTGTAACAATTGTTTGGTGCCGCTAAACGCGGTGGAACTTAAAAAGAGTGAAAAGTAAACACTTTATTTACCTTTTTGTATGTATTTACCTAAAAAAGGAACTTGTGTGAAAATTTGGTGTGTTTTCTAGGATTTAGAAGCGACTTTTAAGGAAAATAAATATTACGCAAGTGTAGCTGTATAGTGGATAAATTTACGTTTTTTTTTATCCACACCCTTTAAAAAAAACGTCAGTGTGTATTGTTAGTAACTTGGGGTCCTAGTTACACCATATACTTAGTTAAAATTAAAATATGTGGAAATAATTAAAAGTTTAGATTATATTTAAAAAATTTACGAGAAATGTGCTCATCAGAGGAAAATGTCCAGATATTAGACAACGTATCAAGAAAAAACTTGTTTTGAGATATATTTATTAATTAAAAACAAGTTACATTTACATAATATTTGCGTTGCTCCTAAATACATTTTCATTTACATAGATGATTAATTTTTTTTGGTGTCATTCATCCAAAGCTTTCAAAATACCAGAAATCGTGGTAAAACCTTTTGTTGGGCACTTTTTCCATTTTTCTGCTTCAGTGTTAAAGTGGTTTTTCAGATTCGCATAAAGCTTTTGTATCTTCTAATTTGGAAAAGCTTTGCCTTAATTTTGAGCTTATTACGATCACTCAAATTTTGATACGTATCATTTTCCTGTCTGTTGGTGTTGTATGCTGGAATTTTTTAAGAAATTTTAAAAACCTCTTAAGACTAATATACTAAATGCGACTTAAATGGTTTTAGATAAATTCCAATAGTAACCACGTATGCTGAACATCAATGAACATTAGTACAATTTGACCGAAACATTTTCAGTTTTTTTCAGTTGAGTGCATTTAAGTAAATTTGCCTGCAAAGTATTTAAATAAGATACCATTGAATTATTGATATTTCATCTCCAACAACATAAACTAAATTGTCAACCACACTGTTACTCTAGTTTCTTCCGATTTTTTAAGGAAGAGGTTGAAACTAGGGTTACTTAACTTAAGTAACGGATGTCTGATTCATTCAGCTTGGCCTGACATAAATCGAGCCTCCTCAGTTGGTGTTGAAGTAGCAACATTTCCTGTACAGATGTATACGACAGGATTTATTTCTGTAGACAGTGTGGTCTGAAAGTTTTTTTTTGTTCATAATATTTTTTATAGCATATTTCGTACGTATATGTTATTAAATTAATTGCTACAAAAACATTTGTATACACATTGTTAGAAATTTTGCAGTATAACGTGATATAAAATTTGTCTGTTAAACGATAAACTTCATAAAGAAGTACAACTGTTGCCAAAATAAATTTTTAATCCAGATTCTGATGTTAATTTGTTTTCTTTTAAATAGTAATGTTCTGAAACGCAAAAATTGGTTTAAATTTATTTAGACAAAACCTCCATCGCCTCTGAAGCATAACAAACTAATCTTTGAGTGCATTTTTGAATACAGATTATTTAAAAATCTGAAAAAAGAACAAAAAAGTGGCCCATTTGTGGATTGAACCTTCAACCAACGGGTTCCTTTTATATTATAGAAACTCGATGAGTGGTTATAATTTCTACTATAATTTTTTAATAATAAAAAAATTTGACTGCCTTATATTTAGTAAGCTTAAAGCAATTGTTATGTAATTTTGATAAAAAATCAAGGCGGGTTCATAACTAAGAAGTACAGGAGTACGCTATTTTATAAAATTTAAATAGCATTTACCATGCCAAATTTTGAATGAAGTCAAATTGTTGGTGGAGATGATTGAGTTCGATGAGTGAAAATCAATTTATGTTGGTTGTCGAAATATACTGGGTGAGTAATAGAAAAGCAACTTAAAAAGAGTAGGTCATCTGCCAAAATCAATCTTGTCTTGGCAATTATGAGACTGATTTTTGCAAATGACATATTCTCTAAGAAAATAAGGGTGGGTGGGCGGTGGGCTAGTACTTGTCAGGATAAGACTGATTTAAAATCAAGAAATGACAAATTGAAAAATCGGATAAATGAGACATCGGAAAATTGTACGACTGTATAATCAATCGGAAAATCAAAAACTGAAATATCGAAAAATTGAAAAAAAACAAATCTTATAAAATCGAATTCGAAATGACAGTTTTAATTTTATTTTTAGTTTTTAGATTTTTCAACTTTTGAATATTTCATTTGGTAATTTGTTTGACAATGTTGCAGTTTTTAACTCCAATTTTTGTTTTTTCAAGTTTTATCTTTAAAATTTTGAAATTTTTTGATTTTTAATTTTTCAAGTTCTCAAGTTAAAATTTTTCCTTTTGACGATTTGTCATTTTTCGATTTGTAACTAAAAGAACAAATTTATTCGAAACAAAATTTTCAGATGTTTTAAAGTTACAGCAAACATGGCAAATCGCTGATCAAAATTATTTTTTAGTCCCTTCGAAAAACTCGGTGACAAAAAAACGAAAATCGAAAATAAAAAAAATAAACATCTATTTTCTCGATATTTTTAAAAATCAAATAATTCAGAAACTGGAAAACTGCCAAAATTGTGACATTAAAAAATCGGAACTTTTTTCAGTTGCCCAGAGAAATCAAAAATCGAAAGACAGATCAAAAAATTGAAAATTTAAAAAGTGAGAAATTGAAAAATTCGAAAGTTAAAAAATCGAGAAACCGAAAAATCTACTCACCACGATAAGATTGATTTTGGCAACTCTCTAAGAAAACAAAGGGTGGGTGGGTGGGGCTAGCACTTGCCAAAATAAGACTTATTTTGGCCAATGACCTACTTTTCTAAGAAAATATGCTAAAATCAGTCTTATCTTCGCAAGTATGAGACCGATTTTTGCAAATGACATATCCTCTAAGAAAACAAGGGTGGGTGGGCGGGGCTAGTACTTGTTAAAATAAGACTGATTTTGGCAGATGACCCACTCTTCTAAGAAAATAAAGGGTGGGTGGGCGGTTTTAGTACCTTGTCTTAGAAGAGTAGGTCATTTGCCAAAATGAGTCTTATTTCGGCAAACACTAGCCTACTAGCAAATTTCGGCCCATTTTCGACGATTTTCGAAATTTAACTAAATAGTTTTTGTTGTAGATTTCGGGGTGCAGAACTCACTTCCAGCCTCATTTCTTCAATAATTTCAACCTTTTTTCCAGAATTAGATAATTAATTCAGTGCATTGAAATATCACACACAAAATCACGTACAGAAAGAAGATCTTGCGTCATTTTTGCAAGTAGGTGCATGTTTTCAAGTTCAGTTCGGACTTCAGAGTTTTTGTTCGGATTAATGAGATATCGACTTCAACTAGCCTCAATTCGGATTACTGGATGTTCGGATAATCGTGGGTTCCGATTATAGAGGTTATACTGTATTACTGTGATTTTTTGCGAACCTTTGCATGGCTAACAAAATCAAGAAAATTCAAATAACGTAACAATGTTCCATCGCAATTTCAAAATAAACTATGGTTATAAAGGCTAAGGAAAGGCAATGCATATTCTCATTTCTCAAAATATATAAAAAATACAAAAAACACAAAAATTAATTTGTGTGCTATGCTTAAAAAAAACCGCTTTGTATAGTCGAACATGGTTTTAATGTCTGCTACTCAAAGTTTGGTACACGCTCTGTGACTTTTTATTTTCTTTTTATCTCTAATAACCAGACTTGGGCATCGCGGAAGTGATGTTCATTGGCATCCAATCGTGGCCTACAACTTCGGGAATTCCTAATAACAATTACTACCTTTTCTAGGTTTTCCTCAGTTATACGAGTCTTCCTAGATGTTAAAACTGCTGTAAAAATTAAAAATGACTGTTCAACATCACAATTTTCGTGATGATTTTGATCAGATAAACCCTGAAGTGAATCTAAAGCCACTGAGATTGATTCCGCATCACTTCGGCTTTGCCTAACTCTGCTAATAACACAGGTCTGCGTTGCTCAAATTGCCTGAAATCTTTCTAGTGATTTTGTTAGAATTTTTGGTGCTAAAAAAGGAAAAACTAAAAAAAAATTCACTCAATGCGTGGTTTTTGTTCTGTCTATTAGGTTGAAGTTTTTAATTAGTTACATTCGTTGATTTTCACGCCGAATTTTCCATTCGTTTCGAATTGACAAACGGATATTTCGGAATTGCTGAGTATTGAAAAAATTCAAAAAAATTTAGGACATTCCGGATATATCTTTTGCACCTTGAGTCTTGTTCATAAGTGTTAATTTAGTAGAAAAAGCAATTTTTAGATAAATTAAAGTCCGTTTAAGTTAGATAGCTTGGTATGGTCTATATTCCTTTCGAAAAGATTATGTCAAAAACCTATTGTCTTCTTTTCCATAGCGTTGGAAACACCATTAATAGTTTCACACTAAATATTTCACAGCTCTTCCAATAAATTCTCCGGGTACTGTCTTAAAATCTGGTCAACATGTCTTTTCCATGTTTAAAATGGTAAATTTTACACCCACACTTCTCTACAAATTTATCCTTTTAAACATATTTTCAATTTATTGTTGCGGAAAGAAAACGATGTACAAATACTAAAAAAAAGAAGCATAATACAAACCCCGCCCTCTCTCAATTGTGACAAATGTTATTATTCGTCGTGAGCCGAGAGGCGGAGCTTAATTGCAAATCCTCATTTCTCTACAAGAAACTAGCATGTGAAATATGTTTTTAAGTATTATGTTGTTGAAAGAAAACTACATATGTCAAGAAAAAAAAAGTCAAAAATGAAGCCCCGCCCACCCTCCCCAATCTCAAATGTGATGAATTTTTCATTCGTTGTCAGACCAAGGGGCGGAGCTTAATTGTAAAATGTGTGTTTCCCAAAACAAAAATTTACAATTTTAAACGTTGTAAATATCTTGGCGTCAAAAGATCATTACATATATCTAGAAAAAAGGCAAAATTTAATCTCCACCCACCCGTCCTTATCTCAGTTGGGATAAATTTTTCGCCAAAATATGTTTTAAGTTTTTAAGTATTATCATATTGTTCAGAATAGATCATTTTGATAAAAAGGAGACTGTGTAACCTTCTCTCCCCTTCCAAGTCAACAATAACAAAAGATGTTGCACATGGTATTTTTTTGTAGAGAAACAAAGATTTTGTAATTAACCTCCGCTCCCTTTGGCTCGAGATGAACAAAGAAAAATCGTTACAAATGAGACAGGGTGGGTGGGCGGGCTTTGTATTTTGAATTTTGTTTTACTTAATATACATAGTCTTCTCTTCACAACAAAAAACTGAAAACATGTTTAAAATGGTAAGTTTTACCCCCACACTTCTCTACAAATTTACCCTTTTAAACATGTTTTCTATTTATTGTTGTGGAAAGAAAACGATGTACACATACTAAAAAAAGGAAGCATAATACAAACCCCGCCCACCCGCCCTCTCTCAATTGTGACAAATGTTTTTATTCGTCGTGAGCCGAGAGGCGGAGCTTATTTGCAAAATCCTCATTTCTTTACAACCCTATAAGGAACTAGCATGTGAAATATGCTTTTAAGTATTATGTTGTTGAAAGAAATTTTAATATGTCAAGAAAAAAGAAATCAAAAATTAAGCCCTGCCCACCCTCCCCAATTTCAAATGTGATGAATTTTTCATTCGTTGTCAGACCAAGGGGCGGAGCTTAAGTGTAAAATCGATGTTTCCCCAAAAAAAATTTACAATTTTAAACGTTGTAAATATCTTGGCGTCAAAAGATCATTACATATATCTAGAAAAAAGGCAAAATTTAATCTCCACCCACCCGTCCTTGTCTCAGTTGCGATAAATTTTTCATCAAAATATGTTTTAAGTATTATCATATTGTTCAAAATAGATCATTTTGAGAAAAGGGAGACTGTGTAACATTCTCTCCCCTTCCAAGTCAACAATAACGAACGATGTTTCACATAGTATTTTTTTGTAGAGAAACAAAAATTTTGTAAATAAGCTCCGCTCCCCTTGGCTCGACATGAATAAAGAAAAATCGTTACAAATGAGATAGGGTGAGTGGCCGGGGTTTATATTTGGCATTTTGTTTTTCTTAATGTACATAGTCTTCCCTTCACAACAAGAAATTGAAAACATGTTTAAAATGGTAAATTTTATCCCCACACTTCTCTACAAATTTACCCTTTTAAACATGTTTTCAATTTATTGTTGTGGAAAAAAAACGATGTACACATACTAAAAAAAAGGAAGCATAATACAAGGCCCGCCCACCCACCCGTTTCTCAATTGTGATAACCGTTTTTATTCGTCGTAAGCCTAGGGGCGGAGCTTAATTGCTAAATTCTTATTTCTTTACAAGAAATTACCATGTGAAAAAACTAGATAAGTCACTTAGTTATTTCTCCAATAGTTATGTTATGTTGTTAAAATTGGATGTGAAACGTAAAATTTTATAAGCTTCAGTACCAATAAAATTGAGTTCAAAATATTGTTCCAATCGTTCCAAATAAATTAAAAAATCTTGCCCAATAATGTATTCTTCAATATTTCACTCCTCTCTGACTCACTTATGTTTCCTTTTTCATAACGTTGGATACCCTGTTCACTAGATCATAGTTAATTTTTGGAACACTACATTTGTGGTGTTTCTCTACAGATTCTTCAAAATTATTTATCAAAAAATTCCTAAATAGCACAGAGCTCTTGAAAAACATCTTCTCCCCTTTACTTGCTCAGAAATATTGTTTATTCTTATCCTTTACTTCAATAGTTTGCGTTTTTCTGAAGCCAAGAGCAATTCTAAATATTTAGCAACCTCTTTTTGCAAAATCTTTTTATCTGGAACCGTTTGCGTTTATTTCTGGCTGCATGTATTCGTGAGAGAGCATATATAAACAAAATTGTAGAACGCCTAAGACATCATTCAGACCGCAGAGTTGTCTTGTTTTTCACAAAGTCGTATTCTTAGACGGAACTCTTATATTTAACGCAAAACCTGCATATCTTGGTCATTTCACTTTATTCCTGTAACAACGTAACAGCTGGGCACTGTACGCCAAGAATGTATTACCTGTTTGCGCTTGAATGTTTGTATGTCCTCCAGCATATCATTCATTACGCCATGTTATTTACCTCTTCAAATTATAATGTAGGTACACGTTCCGATTAGAACGGGGAAAAAGGTACTAGATTGGTACTTTATAACAACTTAGTACGAAAGCACTAACAAACTGGAACTAAACGAGCAAATAATGACCCCCATTCTTAAAAACGCTACTACAATGTTTACGCTGATGTAAAAACAGTTCGTAAATAAATCACAATTGACTTAAATGTGTCATAAATTTCATGCCAATCTTGGAAAACTTTAAACCCGCCATTAAAACATTAAGATTAATTATCGTATTTCCTAATCCGGTGTACACCATATTAATAATAATTTTCCAGTATTTTCATTTCGCATTTCAAGGTAAATTGCTGCACATGTGCACGCACCATCTTGGGTGAGTTCATTCCCGACCAAATTAGTGAAAGTTCCACATTACAAACACACGCACAAATAACATTATGGATTAATTTTTACGCAATCGAAGCTGATTTATGTGTTTTTTTCACTCACCATAAACACCTAAAAATAGAAGTTGCTTCGGAACTGTCTAAAAGAAGATTAATCTTTCAAGGAAGCGCAGCGGTTTTGATTTAATTACAACTTTAGAGCGATAATTATACATGATACCCTATGGTTAGGTTAATTGTAGCAGTTGTAAAAGAATTCATTAATGACATCATTGTTAATTCGAACGGATAACAAAGGAAGTAATAAAGCCATAAAATTAACGTTGGCACTTTCAGTAAATTTAAATAACTCAGGCTTCCTATTCGTTATCGAAACAGGAAACACGAACCCTTCGAATAATTCGCAGTTCTTCGTTAAAAGTAGATGATTTGTTTACGGATTCTATTAGTATGGCATACATTTACATAATTTCATCATAATAACGTACCGACGCATGAAATATCAAACCGTAGTTGGTATTAGCTGAATTTGAAAAATCCTGCTGCATTTGCAGGTGCGTTCCTGCTGCAATGGTTTCAGTGGGAATTGCAAAATCCCGTTGTTTTATTAGATGCAGTCACGGCTGGCAATGTGCCTACGCAGTTGGCTGGAAAAAATTATAATGGTTTTGATTTTACCTGGAATGCCATACACATTAATAAAGGGCGGATTTTCACTCATTTTTAACAAATTTGGAGTATATTTATTTGGAATTTCTTGAATATGTTCCACTCGTCGTGAAAGAATATATTTCCAGCAAGATGGTGCACCACCCAGTGGCGGCTCCTCAGAGGAGGCAGGGGAGGCTGAGCCTCCTCTGTTTTTTGGAGCTGAGCTTCCTCTAATTTTTTCGATGAAAGAATTTGTATTTTTGTAGACATTTGTTACTTTTCAGGATATTTTGTTTGATTTAATTTACTTTCATCATATATCAGGTCAAAATGTCGAAAAAAAATTATATTTGCGCCCTTACAATCATAATTCAGACCGCTCCGCGTTTGGCTTCAGCGGTAGAAGCTAGCCTCCGCCGAGAATGCATCTTGCTATTGAGACCGTAGACCTTGACGCATCGTCATTGAGTACTGCATTGGCTACAACGTCGATCAGGGTGCCGCTTCAGGCCGCTAGCCTCCGGCTAGTTTATCTCTTTTCAGATCAAGTCGCACGGATAATTTTATCTCTTTCTTATTAATTGGCGCCATCGGGTGTAAATAGGAAAAACATTGAGGTGGTTTCGCGTGCTCCCTATTCAGTGGTGAGTGGTGTTTAGTACCTACGTAAAGCCTAAGGTGTTTTTTGTATCATTTATTTGCATTTTATTTCTGATCGTTAAAAACAGTTGGTACAGTAAAACCTGTCTATGCCGGAATCGCGCGGGTCCAGAATTTTGATCCGTCTTAAACAGGGTTCCGGCTTTTACAGGAAACCCGCCTATGACGGAAAGTAAACCTCTATAAAACGGAAAACAATTTTTATTAAATTGAATAATTATTTGAAACAGCCGTTTATTATTCTTTGCTTCTTCGGCCATTGAGATATATTTTCAATACTTATTCTCAACTGCAAAGGGTTTTTTTTTCTTTTTTTTTTTTTTCGCTCACCACTTTGCCATTCTTCTCTAATTTATTTTATGTTTTATAATTGCTTTTTTTGCAACCCAACTTGTTGGCAAAGTTCTTTAACACTCAAATTTTGCGGCTCGTGTACATTAATTAAATCCATTTTGCTGTTGTTGTTGGTCTTGTTTTGGGCCATTGCGAACACACATACAACCAGGAGACACACTAATCAAATAAGAATTGAAAACAGTGACTTTGTGTTGACAAAAAATGCACCTGCAGGTCTACGAATTGAATTACATGTTTTTCGCAGAAATCATCAATTTTGGTCTCGCTTCCGTTTTACACAGAATTGGGTGCATGTATTTTGACACGTTGGGACTTACAAACATTTTCCGTTTCCATGTTATGCAGTTTCCGGCTTATACGGACCAAAATACATTAAATTGGGTATTTGAAAAAACGGGACTGCGGAAAATTTCCGCGATGAGCAGTTTTCCGCCTTCTACAGAGTCCGGCATAGACAGGTTTCACTGTATTATCGGCATATTAATATTATTTATCGAGAATGAGCAACGAAAATAATTCAGTCTCATGTGCAGATACGTAAATTATCTATTAAAAAATTAATTTAGTAGCTTTGATTGTGATAAAAAGATCGCTATAAAACAAAAGGGGAGACCAGCACCACCACTCCCATTAATGGTAATGACAGGTAAAAAGCAAAACAGAGCATTTCATGAAAATAATTATAACAAAACTAAATGGTTAACGCCTTCGGTTTTAAGAAACAAATTATACTGTTGGAATTGTGTATTATTCACAAGTGATAAATCTTCCGTTTGGGATAAAACAGGCTATAATAATTTACAAAATTTGTCAAGAGCTATAGAAAGGCATGAAAAATCACATCTACTACTTTAGATTCCGCTCATAAGAGGGATATTGAGAACTATAACCAGACAGTTGGTGAAAATAGGGCAATTTTGAAAAGACTAATCAATGCAATAGTTTATTTATCTATCAACGCAGGAGTGTTCTTCTCGTGGGCATGATAAAAAAATATTCAGATAATGAAAGATATAAAAAGTAGTGCTTTTCAAATTTGAGCCTCCTCTGAAGAAAACTTCACGAGCCGCCACTGGCACCACCACATAACGCGCGAATAATACAGATTAATTGGGACACCCGGTATACTTGCCTACAACCAAAATGAAAAGGCATTTGCCCCAGAATCCGCTCTTTACACATCATTGTCGCTTTTTAATTCATTAAGATTTGTCAATCTTCATTGAGAAATCCACACTCCGGCCCTGACCTCCGCCGCCGAGATAAATTTACCCACGCGGTCCATCAAAGCATACTGCGTTTATTTTCTCAATTGATTTATTATCGCCGATATTAGATTTTTATTTGTTATCATTGAAAAATCCAGTCTATTGTGTCTGGGTTGGTGGTCGTGCCAGGACCGGACTGGCCACTCGTCGTTTTTTCGTTTGCAAAGTGGATAAACTTGTACACATTATTCAGACGAGTTGTTAAGTGGGACGAAACGTCTGCTACTGAGATAAAGATAATATCCTGTCAGCAAATGTAAGGTTGCAAAAGTTGTGAATTATCAATGGCTGTGATTATTTTCATTGAGGTTCTGGACATGACGATCTATGTAGAGATTTTTTGTTGCGAAATGGCTCAGCGGGATACGAAATTTAAGAGCACTGGTGGTAATAATTAACAACAACAAAGCAACGACGTAATAATTAGAAATGTAATGAATGATGCGGGAAAAGGGGTTAGTGTTTTCTAACTGTACAGAAATTTTTTTCTTTGTAATTGGTCACGTAATAAGTTGTGTCATCCTGTCGGTGACCAAAAGCGACGAGGCGGCTTTTTACAACGTTCTAACGGCATTTTAAGACACAATTAACGCGTGTTGTTTTAATTTAATTAATGAATTGCAGTGGAATGTGCAGGAACCCAATGGGCAGGTGTTGACCGCTGGCGTTTTCGCTTTATTTATAACCGGTAATTAGAATATAATACCTCTGTTGTTGTGTTATAACAACATGTAAATAATACGACAAACATGTGGTTTTAGAATTTAAAATAATGGCGAACCATCGGAAATGGAAGTGCTTTTACTAGTCGGCATTAATTAACCAAGTTTAATTGTTGCTTGAAAATTATCCGATTTGTTTCGGAATTTTGAAAGAGTGGTTTTCTGTTTATTTCATTTTTTTTTTCTCCACTAGTTATAGGCACTTGTTGATGGTTTTTTGGCACTAAAACGGGTGTCTGCGTCTGCTTTGATATATGTTACAAAATGAAACAAAAAAAAATCAAAATTTTTTAAATTGTCTTCTTAATTCCAGTTTGTTTCAAAATTTTATTTTATTTAAAAGAAGTCCAGCCAAAACCTACTGAAGATTGCGTCTTTATATTAATTTGGTATTGGTTGTGCTTCAGGAGTGAGCAAAATGCAGTGGAAATAATTTTGCAGATTATTTTAAATGTTGTTTTACGTAAAGTGCAAAAAACTGAAACTATTCAATTTAGGTTTATTATATGGTTTGTATGTTATTCGAGAGTGTTAAGAAGTGATCATTCTATAAAAGTCGCATATAATTTTAATAGGTCACAAGTTAATGGCATCACAAACAAATGAAAACGTCAAAGAAACACATTCATTTGCTCGTTACGAGTATAAAATATTATTAGTTTATGTTATCGAATTTGTGTCAGACGCAGTTTCCGTACTGTAACTGCGATAAATTACTATTAATTTTTTGAAAAATGATGAATGAAAGTTTTTAAGGGAACTGCCAATTACGTTTTTCCTTACCTCCTGAAAATTATTAAATTTGTCTTATACATGTACCTACACAATGTACGAAAGTAAAATTAATTAAAATCAATGAAAATTCCTGCGCACTTAATTGCAAAAGACAAATTTAATTACACCAAGAGTTCAATGCGTCAAAGAAAACAGTCTCCCTTTTCAATTTTGTAACTTCGGTTTAATTAGTTGATCTTAAACTTTGCAAAATGAGTTTGTCGTGACGCTCTTGTGCTGAACAACATTATAAGACAAGAAATTCAATAATAATAAATTCACTTATAGTTATGCTGGACTCTTCACAACTACCATACTTATAACCATGAGTCTGACCCTGTAACAAAGCTACAACCATGGAAAAAGGCACAAATGTCGTGTTTTCGGAATTTTTGAAACTTTAAAAGAAAAGTTATTTCTTGCTCTAGCCGAACCACTTGCTTGACGTTTGCGTGCTGAAAAATAACATAAATAACACTTTTCAAGATTCAGACCACTAATGCCAGAGCTACATCTGAATCTGAAGCGGTTCAGGTCCGTTTAAATGTATCTTAAAAACCTGGAAACCTTTGTTCAACTCCTCTCTAGTAAATGATGATGTCCAATATTTTTCTTCTTTAGAAATGCCACTAGTTTCTTGAATTGATACATTTATTAATACCATTATTTAAGTTTATGTTACATTTAAGCATAGAATAAGGCTTCCAGGAGACTTCAGTCTTCTCTGAACAAAATAAGCCACCAGTTGTTTCAGTTGTCATTATTTTCTTTTTACACAACCCTTTTTTGAAGCTTGCATACATTTTCTCGTACCTTCCCTTCGATTTTCTTGGAATTGAAGACTGATAACTGGTCTCATAAGTTTCCTCTATTTCTAGATCAATTTCGGAATCGTCTATCTCGACCACTAGACTACAGAATCTTTTGCTATTCCAGTCAAAGTTTACAAATTTTATGTTCATGCAGTATTTGATGAAACTGATAATCACAAAATTATTAAAAATTGGATTTGTTTATTCGGTTTCCAATGCTTTTCTAACAAAATAAATATAAGGAATTTTAGATAACAGAAACCATTCCGTATATTTTGAAAATGTTTTTGTCCAAAATGTCAAATTAATTTAATCTACTTGTGTGAACTGCGCTCTCCGTGACCTGTACTTTAGCAGCACACAAATATTTTTATTTTAACTTATCGGGGGTTGTCAAAAAATAAATAAAATTCTCAAGATTTTTTTTATTAGGTACTTCAAGGGCGGGGGAAGTTCTGTCTAAATAACTTCGGACTATTTTTTCAAAAAAAAGATCCACTTAATTACCCTGAAATTCGTAGAATAGAGTAACAATGTGAATCTTTGTCGAGGAATACGCTGGAACATTTATCCAGAATGGATTCTGCTTCAGGGACGAGGAGAGTTCGATGAATAATTTTTTGACGCGTCCTTCAGGATTCAACAATATATGTATTAACCTTAGAACTGATTGCAAGGCATCGGTTCTTGTATTTTTATTTATCGACATTTGGTAGCTTCTACAACACGAAAAAGTAGATCTCCCAATTGTCTGTTTGTTGATCGGGTGGCAGTTTTATTAGACAGATAACAATGGTACTAATAATTCTGAAAATGAATTTATATTTAAAAAATGTATTCCTTCCAACTTTGTGGTTTAATCCACCTGGAAAAAATTGGTCGAAAGCAATTTCCTTGAAATATAATCGGATAAATCCAGTTCTTTAAAAAATATATAAGCTTTGATTTACGATTTTCGTTTCGTGATAACCTCTGTAAAGTAGCGGCTTAAATAACGCCCCCGTAATCCCTGCGCCGTGCGGACAATGTAAAATATATTTAAAGCACGTAACTAACGGGATAAAATGTCCTTCAGCACTAGGTAATCTGAACCTCAAGTGTGTTTTTTAAGTTTATACATGGAAATAATCTCACGTAGAAATTAGTTTGATTTGAATGAGTTGGTCTTCTCAAAACACAGGACTAAAATTATTATTTAAACCACAATAGAACAAAATGTTCTAAATATTAGAATTCAAGTTATATTATCATTATTACATAAAAACGTGCTTATTTTCAGATTTTCAAGAAAATGGGGTGACTCGTTCTTAATTTGACCAATTAAAAATTTGTAATAACGTCATCAACACTTTTGCAAGGACGCGTATATCAATTTAGATTGGTGCAGTGTAATACTAATAATAACAGTATTGTACTCCCAAAATTTTGTGGGAAAATCGAGTGAGCCGTCTCTGATTTAATCAATAAAATAAATTGCCTCATTCATCAATTTTTTTGAGTCACTCTGTATAAGCAAATCTAAAAAATATGAAGGTAATAATTTACAAGTATAGATTGATCATATTTTGCAAATTCTGAGACGGCACCATGAATTTTTAGGGGTTGATAAACAGACACATTTTACTTAAAAATTTTACCATACTTACAGTAACTCCAAAACGTCTGCAATATTTCAAAGTATTTAGTTTTTCAATTCTTGATTTAATCAATAATTTACTCAATCATTAATTTTTTTGAGACACCTCGTATAAGCAATTCTAAAGTGTGAATGCAGTGAATCATCATTTATTCAGGATTTATTCAGCAAAATTTTGAGGGGACGTCATCAATTTCTGGGGGGGGGGACACACGAGCAAAAATACATATTGATAAAAAATTTACCATGCTTATGATAACTTTAAAACATCTCCAAGATTTCAAAGCATTAGGTTTTGTAGTTCACAGACTCATCATATTTTGTACAATTTAGATAGGATTTATTCGACAAAATTTTGAGCTGACGTCATCAATTTTTTGGAGGGGATAAGTGACTATATTTTGATTATTACATTTATCATACTTATCAGAACTGTTAAACATCTGCAAGATTTCAAGCATTCAGTTTTGCAGGTTCAAAATTAAATTGTATTTTGTTCTTGGGTTAAATATATATTATTATTAAATTGCAAAATATTGTTTTATAATTTTGATTTTTGAAATCATAAACTACATGTGTAGGACTATGTTATTTCATACAATTTAAAACCCATTTACTATGTACAATTTTGAAGCGACGTCATCGCATTATTGGTGGGGATGATTAGACAAATTTTGGTTGGCGTTTTACCATCTACATGATATTCCTAATATAAATACAAAATTTGACAACAATCGGACAGACTGACAGACAGATGGATAGACAGACGGAAACGGGAGACTTATTTCTTCGTACTCTAGAGGTGATGAAAGGTCGAGAGAAGTTAACTGAAGCCATATTTGTATTGACTAAATCAGAAATCGCTTTTCTCATTTTCCTGAAATTCTAGAAGCATTTCTGTTATTACTTGTATTATACATGAAAAATTGGAAAAGCCAAATTTTATAGTTTTACCGAAGTAACGGCATAAATAATTTTAGATTAATATTTAGCAAAATAACAATATTAATTGGAATAAAATTAAAAAAAAATTAAAGTTGTCTAAAGCCAAATTTTTTGAGAAAATTTCCAATAAGATTAATAGATACTTCCTAGTACTATATGTGCATAATGTGCAATTTTAGACATCTGGACAACGTTACTATTGTGCCCTAATGATTTTAAACCAGAAAATTTAATTTTGGGCATTTAAAGCATAAAATAATTTAAAAGTACTTCTTGATATTAACAAATCCACTACAACAAAACTAAAAGTTATTGATAAATGCACCAATGAGTTTTTGAGAAAAACAATTTGAGCAACATTTAGGAATTTTCAGAAACATAAATAAATAAATAAAAAGTATAAAATTTCATTCCAACTATGACTTGACCTGACCTGAATATTCCTGCGCTTGTAAAAATTTTAATTTTAAGAAAAATGTTTTTAAATAATACTTTAACACATACAACACTAATTGGTCATTTATTTAGACAAAATTTGGTTTAAGATTTTTTCGACAGAACTTCTCTCGCCTCTGAAATACACCACCTGATATCCAGCTTTTTTGAAAAATTGTAAAATTTGATTTTACAAGTTTTATATTTTTATGATAACCCCTAGAGGTTAAAATACAAATGTGTGTGTAGTGTTAAAGTAAAGGGAAAGAAGTATGCGATTCGTATGTTTCAAATGAGTTTTTAAATACTTATAATAATAATAATAGTAGTAGTACTTCATTTCCAAATTTTTTGGAAAAATGAGATGAGCCGTTCTTAATTTGATCAATAAAAAAAATTGCCTCATTCATTAATTTACAGTAGTGATAAATTTTGAGATGATTTTTGGGGGACAAATCAAGACGGATTCATAATTCATACGTGTTATTTTAAGATGACGTCATCACTGTATTGGTGGGGATACACGATATTCCTAAAATACGTATAAAATTTGACAACAATGGGTTCAGTAGTTTCGGAAGTTCTCTGTATAATAAAAATCGACACAGATTGCAAAAGGCAGACATACAGACGAAAACCTATTCTTTCATACTCTTGGAATCATGAAACTACGAGAAAACATAAAAGTAGCTGTTCGCCGGATGGACTCACTAACAAAATAGAGTTTGGGTAATATGTAATAAGTTCTTAAAACAAATTGTCACATGGAAAAATTTTATGTAATCTCATGCCTTGTTAGTATTCATACAAACTCAAATATATTGTTAATGTCAAAATGTTCTATTCTATTTCTCACTCTGATCTAATTCCAAAAATTGTATATCCTTCTAGATTCAGAGACCGTGTGAATTTTAAGCCAAATGCCTCTATTCTGGACAGTATATAATAAAAATTTTCCTCAAACCACAAATCCCATCTGAAATATGTTGGTTTCCCGAAAAATATGTGCCTTCGCATTAATGCACGCATGCTCGTAAATTATTTCTGAGTTTTCAGAAATCCAGAAACTAGATTTAACGCAAACAAATAAAATTGGAATTGCGTACTAAGAATAAACTCCGTATGTAAAATCTTCCGCTCCAAAGCCGATGCGTGTAAATTTGCATAAGTGAATAATTAGCACGCAAATAAAACTTAAATATAGGTCAAGTTAATTTCTTATGTGGTAATAATTCACGCAATATTCCGTATGTGTATATTTCATCCAAATGTGACAAACTATTAATTATTTGACGACCACGCATGAAGATCGCGTCACAAAACAACGCCTTGAAGTAAAGAAACCGACTCTTGTTTAGAAGGACTTTGAAGTTCATAAATTGCCCGTAATTCAGAGACTTTGCGGCGTCTGTAATTATCCCGTTGAGAAGATGTGTTCTCGCCTAGATAATATTAGACCCTTTTTCCAAAAAAATCTCAGGTGGTATTCGTAATAACTTTAGTCACGTTAGCACCCTATCTACAATCTTATTGATATATAGACCGACAACAAGTAACGTCTGTGCTAACTTTAGCTCTTTGGCAAATCTACAATTAAAACACTTCCACTTGAATACCGTTTTGTAATAGCGCTTGACATTTTCGAGCCCTTGAAAGCACACTTGTTCTAATAAAATCCCAGTTCTCACTTTACCGCCTGAATCATCGTTTAGTTTTAACAGCAATGCCATAACAATTAGATATTAACGGAACAATTTGTACACGCGCTGCTTCTAATTGCATTAACCCATTAAGAGCCTATCTATCTAGAAGACAAATCCCATTTGCTGCGGCTACCTTTTTAAGTTTTCAACCATGCGTTAAGAATAAACGTAAACGAGCTGTCATCCGAGTTTCATCTCATGTGGGGGCGAATAACGCTGATAGGTGCTATTTTTGGAATGGTATATTGACTTTGGGTTTAGGTGGTTATTTGGAGAGGTTCTAATAAAGGACTCTGCGGCACGATTATTCTAATTTTAGCACTCGATTAAATGCAGCTATGTGTGTAATTAAAACGATGGTAATTATGGTTATTAAGACTATCCTTTCAAATGGCATAATTGCAACTGCGTTTATCTTAATCGACGTAGTGTTGGATGTGTAGAACTGTTGATTACGTAGGTTGTGATTACACAAGGTGGTTTGTTATCTGTTCCGAGATGTGATGATCTTGGCCTTCAGTTTCCTGTTCTGTGGGTAGTATTCTTTTAGTTGCCATTTTCAAGGTAAATTGATACAGTTGTTGGTGTTCAGATATAAAATTGTGTCTATAACCATTACGGTTTGGATCGTGGGGTGAAAAAAGATGATTTCTCATAAATTTTAATGTGGTTATGTTTAATTCAACTATGTTTTGATAATATAAATACATTTGTATCTCATAAATTGCATTAACAGTCGATATTTCATAAATGCTATGACATTCTATAAATAAAAAGGATTGAGGAGACTGGTAAATATGTTATTAAAATTAATTGATAAAATATTAAATTTGTATTAGTAATTTGTGTAAAACTTAATAAGTTGTTTTCTATTGAACTAAATATGTAGTTCTTTTTGTTTTGCTGATGGTACTGATTCATTTCAAAACCTGAATGAAGCTGACCGGTTCTAAATCACTATAATTATTGTATTACAAATGTTTTCTGCACTAAAACAATCACTGATATCATAATATTAGCGTTTATTGTACAAGATGTCATTTACTTTAGTCGTGAGGTTTAACTGATTATCATAACTAACTTACGATGATGCAACTGCCAGAAGCTAAATTTAAATGATCAATCAATATACATTTTCTTATCAATTAACATTTGTCAGAAATTTGTCTTTGGTCATTTTACAGTTAGATTTTGCAAAATTCGGTGATTTAGTGAGTGATGAATGGTAGTTGATTACTACATAACACTGACCTACATTCGAAAATTTGAGAAATGTAATTTCCTTGTGGATGTACCTGTTTTTAAATACTATCTACTGATAAATAGTAACCCAGTTTCACTAACATTTTAGTGCAAGTTGCATATTCATATAGATTTTAAAAATGTCTATTTTATTAAAGATATTGTCTGTGGAACCCCCAGGGGACTAGTATTGTCCACTCCAAATCACATTTTTGTTGTTACATTTTTTAAGCTAAATATTAATATTCAACTTTGTTGAAAATTTTAATACTTCTAACTGATTTATTAGTTAAGGTAATTAGGAAGTTACTTCAGTTTTTCCGAAAATTTTATTTTTTGACGTACGGCGTCTGTTTTTTAAACGACTAATTCATTAAAAACATTTGTATTTCACATTTAATTAAGTAGTTTAATCAATAAAATTGAAACTCGGACTGAGGAGACTTTTAGAACTGGATGTCTGAAAAAAAGAAAAAGCAGAATTGAAAGCCACATTTTTCTGTTCGTAGCTCTTCAGCTTTTGGGTTCCTCTGTTCATTTTCCGATCCCGTTATTCCCCTTCTCTATTCCCTCTTCTTCCAACTTCTTCCTCTTTCATCACGTCGCTTCCTACACTTCTGTTTTCTTCTCATTCTCTTTACCTCTTATTTCTCTCTCGTCCTTCTTCCTACTTCTTTCTGCTCTTTCCTTTTCTCTTTTTACTTCCTCGTTATCTCTGTCCATCTTCCTTTTTATTATTCCTCCTATTTTTCATGCTATCTTCGTTTTGCGTTTCTCCTCATCCCCTTTATTACTCTTATCGCCTTCCCTTTTCCTCGTTCTTTCACTCCCGTACTCCCCTTTCTCTCTCCATATGTCTCCTGTATTTTCCTTACTGAATCCACTTCTTCTTTATTTCTTTTCTTGTGGTTTTCTTCCTTTAGTTCTCTGTTTTTCTCCTTCTTCCTCCTTTCTCCCCCCTATCGTATTTGACGGAAAGTAATTCACCATTCGACATTGAAATATTGTTGTTTCTGTCCCTCCCCTCTCTCTCTGTATTCATCTTCCTATTTTCTTATTTCCCTTCTCTGCTCTTTTAACTTTCCAAACGCAAGCTGAGGAAGTATTGTAATGGCTCGTTTCATATTTTCTGGACGTGTCTTAACCCTTCCCTTCTTTGTTCCTTCTTCCTCTTCCTTGTTCTTCTTTTCCGTGCTGTTTTTTCCTTTTATCTGTGTATTTATTCCGCTTCCACTGCTTTCTCCTTCTAACAGTTTTCCTTCTCCCCTTCCCTTACACCTCCGTCTCCTTTATTCTTGACTGCCCTTCCTACTCTTTCTCTCTCTCTCCCTGCCTTTGATTACTCTCTCCTCTTTCTTCGCCCTTCTCTCTCCATCTTCCTTCTTTCTTGATCTTCTTTTCTTTCCAATTTTATTTTCTCCTGTCTCTTTCTTCCTCCTTCCTTCTATTCGTTTTTCCTCATTTTTCACATTCTTCTCGCATTTCATTCCCTTGCTACTATGTTTCTGTTCACGTGTCCTCTGTATCTCCGCTTCTTCCACTTCCTTCTCTTTCCCCTTCACGTCTCTTTCCCTCTTCTCTGTTCCCCCGTCGCCTACTTTTTCTTCCAGCGTTCTCTCTTTCCCTTTCTCTTCTGCTCGTCTTCTTCATCTCCCTCCTTTTCCTTGGCATTTCTCCCTTTTCGTTCCCTGTTTCTCTGTTTTTTTCTCCCTTTTCTCTCCTATCTCTTTATATTCATCTTTTTATTGCCCAATTCCCCTTCTCTGCTCCTCTTCCCTTTATTTTTCTTTTTTCTGATGCTCTCTCTTCCTTTTATCCATCTTCCTATCCCTCTTCCCTGCTCCCTCTTACTTCCAGTTCCGTCCCCTGCTCTCTCCATCACTTTTCTTCTCTTTCTTTCCCTCGGTTTTTTCCTCCTAAAAATATTGAATATGCATGGATAATAATAAAATTTACTATGAATTTGCTATATATATATTATGTGTAAATAAATATGAAACATATTATACAGGAAGGCACCTACCAGTTCAAACCACTTGGGGCTTGCATATACAGGGTGGTCACTATTAGAGATAAAAAAAGAGTAAAGTTGAACTAGTTTTAATTTTAGTGGAACACTCTGTATATTTTTAGATACGCTTATTGACCTCATTGTTGACTTTATGACCATGATTTTTTCTTGAAATTCCGATGCGACGTTGCTACGTTATTTCAATTTTCTTGATTTTTTTACATCACAAAAAATCACAACAGGAATATTGTAATAGTCTATGTTACATTTTACGGAGAGATATTGGTTGTGGTCAGTGTTGGGCATTATCTAGATAAAGTATCTAGGTACATATTTGGTTATCTATTATCTGTATCTAGATAAAATTAAATTTAAGCACAAAATATCTGTATCTAGATAAAAAATATATGTCACAGATACACTTTACTTTATTACTTCCCGAGCGTAAGCAAAGGAAGTATTGTTATCGAGTCCGTCGGCCGACTCTCTACTTTTACGTTTTCTCGATCTTTCATGACCCTTAGAAGACGAAGAAATAGGTCTCCCATTTCCGTCTGTCCGTCTGTCCGTCTGTCCGTCCGTCTGTCCGTCTGTCGGCCGTCCCGGATTTTTATTCGACAGATAATCTCCGAAAGTACTGGACCGATTGTTGTGAAATTTTGTAGTTATATTAGGAAAACCATGTAGATGGTAAAACGCTAACCAAAATTTGTCTAATCATCCGCACCACTAATGTGATGACGTCACTTCAAAATTGTACATAGTAAATGGGTTTTAAATTGTATAAAATAATATAGTCCTAAACAAGTAGTTTACGACTCCGAATTGAGTTTTTACCCGAAACGTCCAGATTTTTGGAAAAAAAATCAAAATTATAAAACAACATTTTGCAATTTAATTTTGAATCTGCTAATCTGAATGTTTTGAAATGTTGCAGATGTTTTAAGGCTATAAAGAGCATCATAAATCTTTACTCAAAATATATTTGGTTATCCCCTCAAAAAACTTGATGACGTCAGCTCAAAAGTTTGCCAAATAAATCCTATGTAAAATGTACAAAATATGATGAGTCTGTGCTTGTGATATCTCACTCCATTCATATTTCTTGGATTTGCATATACAGGGTAACTCAAAAAAATTAATGAATGCGTAAATTTATTTTACTGATTTACTCAGGAACTACAAAACCGAATGCTTTGAAATCTTGAAGGTGTTTTAAAGTTATCATAAGCATGGTAAGTGTTTGATCAAAATGTATTTGCTCATCCCCTCTAAAACATTTATGACGTCACCACAAAATTTTGGTAAATAAATCCTATCTAAAATGTACAAAATATGATGAGTCTTTTCTTGTGATTTATCATTCCATTCATAGTTTTTGGATTTGCATATACAGGGTGACCCAAAAAAATTAATGAATGGGTAAATGTATTTTATTGATTTAATCAGGAACTCCAGAACCGAATGTTTTGAAATCTTGCAAATGTTTTAAGGTTGTAAAGAGCATAATAAATTTTTAGTCAAAATATATTTGGTTATCTTCTACAAAAAACTGATGACGCCAGCTCAAAAGTTTGCCGAATAAATCCTATCTAGAATATACAAAATATGATGAGTCTGTACTTGTAATTTATCGTTCCATTCATATTTTTTGAATTTGCATATACCTGGGGACTTCAAAAAAAATAATGAAATCTACTGCGAAAAAAAAAACATAATAGACATGCAGTCGTCACGTTTCCGACAGCGAGGGAAGTACTGTCTAAACTCTTTAGACCAATTTTTTTTTATTTATTTTTTTATTGTGATAAAGTTTGTAGCTATTTAACTCAAAACAACCTATACTATAATAAAAGTGACAGTTTAAAAAACCGTTGGAACACTCTGTATATAATGCAACAACTATATTCCTTGAACTGAGTTAAGAGTTATCCTTTAAGACAGGTTTTATATACTTGTAAAAAATACGTAATATTTTATATTGTAAAATAATTTCTTGACCGATGTACATTTATCCAGCTGTGATTAGATTGTTAATGTCATACTTAGAGTATGAGGTCATGAAATGAAATGAGCATTTAATAAAATCACGTAACGTTGCAACTTGACAAGGCCATAACAATAATTGCTAATGCACAGATTCAGCACCCAATAAACTCCAAAAATTGGTGCCAGTTACAAAACAGGAAACACCGGATTAAACCGGAAGTGCATTTCTAATGTTAATGCCTCGCCACCTGGAAATAAACGTGAAATTTAGCGGTCCGCTCTATTTACTAAGTGCAACTTCCCAAACATCACCTATCAAGTTTGCTTTGACAGGATACGTCAAAATATAAACACGTTCGTGCAACCGTTAATTTGTTCCACGACCACTGGATCTAGAAATCTGACAGAATTAGACCACATGACTGAGTCACACGCACCGACTGTATAAACAAATTAATTTACATGTTGTTAATCGAAAAAATAAAAATAAAACAACGCAGAAAAAATCGCTTCCTTAAAAGGCTGTACGAGCTGTTAGTCCGACTCAAACGGTTGTGCAACCACTGAATGTGAACTGCAATTCATCGCAACATGTGCGCGCTCAAACAGCTTAATTTTGATTTTTTGCCAGAGAAAATCCGGGGTTTGTTAGTAAGATATTCACTTGCACTTTCTCTCCGCTCGTGCATATATTTGATGATAGTAAAACTGTTGTAGTAATCCGCCTTCGCCATAAATAAATGCAAATAGCTTGATTCATGTGTCATAAACAGAAATAATGGAGCGTGGGTGCGCGATTTCGATTTTTAAACACCAATAATGAAAGTAGAGACGAAGTAGTAAAATTACACTAGTCGACAAATTGAGGCTTTATTGGCACATTATTTTTTTCATCGTGTAGATTTTTACTTCCCGAATTTAATGAGAAAAATTAACCAGGAAGTCGGTTAACGATTTTATTAAACAGGAGTGATTGTTAAACAAACGCTAACTAAAATTGTCTGATCATCCCATCCAAGAGTCTGATGACATCATCTCAAAATTTTACCTAGTAAGGCTGATTATTATTAATTCGTCAAAAAATACGACTCTATGATTACAAAAATTGTGTCGCCTAGTATTTTAAACGAAGTATTCGTGGGAATTTTCCAATCAGACAATGATTGTTGAAAAAACATTCGGTGGGCAGGATGCGGAAAATATAATAACAATAAATAATATGGATATGATGATAGTAAAAGTTTTGTCGTATTATTACGGAAATTGCAGAGGCGTTCGCATTTTTCGTTTTATGGATCATTGCAAATATTTATGTTTTTGCTGGAAGTCATGGCTTTATTTCGTTTTTATTGTTTTTGTTTAAAAATAAACATTTTGTTTTTCTGTGGCTAAAATGTGTGATGAATGATTTTTCTGTGATCTAGTTAGAAACAGCTATTATTATCATCGTATTGATCATTATCTCGGTGATGACATATTTTATTTCGTGTATACAAATTAAGTGGGATATTATCGGTTGTAAATATTTTTAAGTAACAGCTTATTAGGTCGAGAAATAAAATTTATGTTTAGAAAATATTGTTTTATATTTTTATATTGTTTATTTTAAATTGTTCTCATTTAACAAAAAAGGAAATTAATTTGGAAATAAGATACTTAATTTGCACTGGCATTTCTGTGACGGCATCGTCGCTGTATCAGTGAAACATCTTTGCAACTTCGCTACCGTGACTAAACGTATTGCACTGCATTTCCTGTTGTTTCCGCATTAATTATCCTTATCGCGGGAAAGGACCAATCCACTTCTGATGTGAGAAGAATGTTTAAAACAAAGTTAATTAACACTATAACGAGCTTCGCATACCTATTTATACCTCTTTAAGTGGTATAAGAGCCCTTTCACACTTCTTCGATCCGAGCCAAGACGTTGCCAATTTTAGCCCCCAAGGTCAATAAATGAATCGCACATCGACTACAGTGCGATGTAGAATATTGTAGTATGAATTGTAATTTTTGTACTACAAAGTCTATGCTGAAAAGCTGAATGAATTTGAATGGGGATGGCTCATTAAAAATTTTACAACAAGCTATAGTGGTGGAAATGCCACAGATACAACTTTTCCTCTTTCTATCTTATGCACTTTGTGTGAGACAGAAAATTACCAAATTATTTGTATTGATGAGGTGGTTACTTGTTAAACTCGATATTAATCTTAATATTAAAGAAAAAACTTTAAGAATTTAAATAATTTATTAGTAGGCATTGCTACATGTGTTTCGGTACGCAGTACCGTCTTCAGGAGGAAGAGAAACTCTAAGTATATTGTTTTTATTTTCCAGAGGTTATCATACAAAAATTAAAATTTCGCAAAATCAAATTTTATAAATTATCCAAGAAGTGATATTTGCTGTGCGCTTTGAGGACGGAGGAAAGATCTGTGAAAATAATTTTTGACCATTTTTTTCTTCTTCGTTTCTCTTCTACCTTTTTCTTCTTCCTCATGCATTCCTTTCCCCTTATCCATGTTCATATTCTACTTCTCTAGTCCCCTTATTTCCATTTCCTTCTCCTGCTCCCCTTCTCTCCTCCTTCTCACTTCTCTTCCTATTCGTTTTTCACACCCCTACATATTACTTCGCTCCCCGCTTTTTTCTCTTGTTTTGCTTTCCTTCCAGTCATTCTTTCTTTCTTTTTCTCTATCTTGATTCTTCTCCGCACTCGTCCCTCCTCCTTGCTTCCCCTTACTTTTCCTTCACCGGTCCTTTTCTCATCCTTCTTTCACCCCCTTACTTCGTGTGTCCTCTGTATCGGCTCTTCCTCCTTTTCCTTCTCTTTAGTCCCTCCTGTCTTTTTGCTCCTTCTTTCTCTCTCTCCCGCTCTTTTACCCTTTCCCTCTCTTTTAATTTTTTCCTCTTCCTTTTGGTTTTCCTTTTCTTTCGCATTTCTCACTTTTCTTGCACTGTTTTTCCTCTTCTTCTTTCCTTTCCCCCATATCTTATTCTGGTTGAAAAATATTTTCTGTACTGCGATGTTTGACACAAAATAATTCATTTTTTCGCCATTGAAACAACTTCTTATCACCCTATTCACTTCCTCTGTTTCTTCTTCGTCTTATTTTTCTTTTTTCTCATGGCCCCCTTTTATCCGTTTTCTTATCCTGCTTCTCCTGCTTCCTCCCTCTTGGTCTTCCTTCTTTCTTCCCGTTCCACCTTTTTCTCCTCTATTCTTTACTGCCCATCCTGCTCTTTCTCTCTCCCCCTGCTTTTTATTGTTCTCTTCTCTTTCTTCACCCTCCTCTGTACCTGTTCCTTTCCTTTCTCTTTCCGCATTCTCCCACCTCTCCCTCCTCTTTTTCTCCCCATCATACATCCTTAACTTCTTCCTCCATCTGCTCTTCTTTTCATTTTTCTTTTTCTCCTGTTTCTTCCTCCTTCCCTCTACTCGTTTTTCTTCTTCTTTCCCCTCACTGTTATTTCACCTTTTCTTTTTCTCATTCTTCTCGTTTCATTCTGCTCTACTTATAAGAAGAAATTCCTCAAAAGAGTTGGCAAAGAAAAAAACCGTGCATGGTTAATCACAAAAAAGATAGATTATATTGAAACAGCGATGAAATATTAGATTTGGAATATTGTGCTCAATGGACTGCCCGAAAAATTGTATAATTTAGATCATTATGCTCAAGAACATGGACATTGTGTCCTAAGACTTCCGCCATACCACTGTCATTTTAAGTGAAATGGTATGGTCGGGATGTAAACGAAAGGACGATAAAAGTATTCCAAAAACTAATACTTCTCCTGTTGATGACTGAAAACTTTGGAAAACGTAATAAACTAAGTTTCCAATATACAGTGGGAAAATAATATTAAGTACACGAAAAAAATCAGATTCGGTATGGCAAACGGAAAAGATCCTGGACAATTGTGAAACAAATCAAGTCATTATCAATATTAATTTCGCTTCAGATGATAATGATATTGCAGATGATGACAGTAATGTTAATGATTTAGAGTCGCGTTAAAAATTAATTAAAGAATAAAATTTATAATTATTCAATTATATAACAATGTGTTATCATAGTAGTTTGCACAAGGTTATTTCCACGACTTTATTTAGATAAAATTATTGTTTATAAATTATTGCTCTTGTTTTTCCTTGATCCTTCTCACTAGCGTCCTTCACACTGGCCTTCCAAGGCTTTTGTCCTCCACATTTCGACTTTGATGTTTCAAAATTTTTCATCCCACTGTTATACCATCTTGTTTTTGGCCTTCATTTCTTCTTGTTTCCGATTGGTCTTCTGTAAAGTACCATTTTTGGCATTCTTTCTCTACTTATCCTCTCTATGTCTCCAACTAGTTCAATCTTTGCAGTTTAGCGAACCTATTTATTATGCTTAGTTCTTTGTACAAAGTTTTAATTTCCCTCTTTATTCTTCTTCTCCATCTCTCCTCAGTTTTTATTCTTCCATATTTATTTATGTATTTTCCTTTTCCACCTCTCTAAAATTGCCTCAGCTGATTTCTTTGGGTAAGTTACTGTACATTCGTTTAATGATTGTCTGGTGTATTATTCCTTTTGTTTCTTTTTAATAGGTATTTAGAGCTCATTAGCATGGACATACTATCATATTTTTGATTTCCTCTCGCTAACAACCTGTTCTTTATTTCCAAATTGTTACTAGGTCGTCCGAAAGCTCTAATACCAGATTTTCAATGTTTTTAGAATACCAGTTCTCATAACTACTTCTAGAAGTAGGTCTATTTTTTGGGCTAGTCGTTCGGCAAATTTTCTTCATCCCATACTTTTTTCCTTTTCCCCTTATTTTTTAACAGCATAGTTAGAATTTCACTGTTCCCGGGCTTCTTGTTATTTTTCATTCTCTTAATTATAATTTTCAGTTCATCATTACTTGGAGGTTCTATCGTTTTTATATCTTCCTTATTACCTTGGTGTTCTATTTCTCTTCTACCCTATTCAAAGAGATATTCCATCCATTTTTGCGTAATTTTTACGAGTTCACATACCAATTCTCCTTCTCTTGCTCTGTTTTGATAAAGTTATTTTTGTCACACTCTATTATTCGCTTCTTGATAAAATGATCTTATCTTTGTTTGCAATTTGTCTTCTATCATTTGTACCTTCTTTTCGTTGTGTTGTCTTTTCTTTGCTATGCATTCTACTTTTACCAGGTGATTTATATTTTGCCTTTTTTTTTTAATATACATAGTATATATTTTGAACAACATGATACTCAAAAACGTGTTTTTAATTCCTTGTAAAGAAATAAGTATTTTGCAGTTAAGCTCCGCCCCTTGGTTCTCGGCGAATAAAAAAAAATCATCACAATTGCGATAGGGCGGGTGGGCGGGCTTACTTTGTGCCTTTTTGTTTTAATATGTGTAGACTTCCTTTCACAACACGAAACTTAAAACATGTTTAAAATGAAAATTTGTATAAGGAAATATGGATATTTTCTCGCCAAAATATACCATTTTAACCATGTTTTTTGTTTCTTGTTGTGAAAAATGGCAGTGTATATGAAGAAAACAAAAGGCATAATATAAGCCCCGCCCACCCGCCCTATCTCAATTCTAATGATTTTTTTCTATTCCTCGTGAGCCGAGGGGCGGAGTTTAATTGTAAAATCCTTATTTTTCTACGAGAAATTACCTTATGAATTATGTTCTTATGTAATCGTGTTATACGAAGAAAACACACATGTGTCTAATAGATTTATTTCTGAAAATCCATTACATACTGAAGTAATTCTTTAGCTAAAAACTAACTTCTCTTTAAAATTTTCTCCAGACCTAGAAAACATTTAACATTAATCATTTAAATTAATCTTATCTAAGAGTTGCAAAATTTTGGAATAGACTTTTTCGTTACGGTAGCGCCCATGAGAAAAATCCAGATGATTGAAACCTTCTACCATCAGTTTCCTATAGACGGTCGTATTTTTTGGCAACGTGTTGTATAATTTTTCAGCTGCCTAAAAACCTCATTCCTGCTGAAGTGTTAAATTGGTATTAGTGACTTACAGAGGGACATTCTATGTTTTTAATAATTTCCAGCGGGTACGGCGTTGGTTCCTTGTCACCATATAATAGTAAGTTTCTTTCTTCCCCATAGTCATACCTTCGAAATTTCCCATCCACAGCGTACACTCGATAATAATGGTAGCTAATTTTTAAAGGATATTCAGATCCACATGCTCGGATGAACATATTTATTAAATCCTAGAATTGTCAGTCAAATAAGGTTTTAAAAGGTACTAATCTTACTGGCTCCATGTCATACTTGGAAAACCCAAAAAACAAATTCGGGAAATATAAGTAGTGTCTTTTCTTATAATAATAATTTAATTAAACTTCTTAGAGGATGCGTCATTTACCAAAATCAGCCTTATCTTAGAAGGTACTAGCCCCACCCACCCACCCTCTGTTTTTTTAGAGGCTCTGTGATTTGCCAAAATTGATCATAGATTAACAAGTACTAACCTCGCCCACCCGCCATGTGTTTCTTAAAGGGATCTCATTTGCCAAAATCAGTCTTATCCAAGCAGGTACTAGCCCCGCACACCCACCCTCTCTTTTTTTAGAGGGTTTGTCGTTTGCCAAAATGAGTCTTATCCTAGCTGGTAGCTGCTAAGATAAGACTGATTTTGGCTAATGAGATGTCTCTAACAAAAAAGAGGGCGGGTGGGCGGGGTTATAACTTGCTAAAATAAGATTGATTTTGGCAAATGACATACCTTCTAAGAAAAGAGAGTGGGCAGGCCTAGTAGGTGCTAAGATAAAACTGATTCTAGAAGATACTAGCCCCGCCCACCCGCCCCCTCCTGGCATTTTTCACTTTGTTTTCTATGCGATAGTCCTAAAATTCAAAGCAAAATTCTGCTAGACGAAACGTTGTTTTCAAAAGGTAAAAACGGTAAGATAACGTTAACGGTTTTTGTTGAAATTTTAATAATTTCTTCCATGGCTGTCCCCATATCGGATCCGACAATATGAACAAAATGGCTCAATTCCTTCGAGGTGTTCGGAATTTTATGGAAATCAGTGTATATTCTTACAGTATTGATATTGATATATACAGGGCTTTTATAAATGATTCTAAGGGCGTGTTGGCCATGGATTTCGCTGAAATTATACCCGTGAGGGTATACTTAGTATTTGTTGAGAAATCTTGTACCAAATAGTATACCGAAAAAATTAGAATTAGCACTTTTTTATTTTTTTTTAACAGCCTACGTTCTATTAGTTCCAATTTCTACTCTACGAGAGAACATATAATTAACCGCGCCCACCCACACCGCCTCCATTTCAGTGATTCATTTTATCTAGTCTCAATGAAAGGTGGATATTATACAGAAGAGAAATAAAATCGTTAGAATGAGGACAGAGCTAGTGGGCAAAAGTAGTAATTATCTGCTGCGGTAAGACTGAATTTGGTAAATGTATACCCTTTAAAAAAATAAAGGGTGGGCGGGTGGGGCTAGTACTTGCTAAGATAAGACCAATGGTGGCAGATGACATAATCTCTAACAAAATAAAGGGCGGGTGGGCGGGGCTAGTATTTGCTGAGAGACTAATTTTTGCAAATGACTTATCTTGTAAAAACATAGAAGAAGGATAGATTGGGCTAGAAGTTGCCAAGATAAGACTAAACAATATTAAGACGAGTCACTAGAATGGAGAGGGGGTGGGTGAGCGGGGCTATTGTTTGTTTTTGAAATCGGCACGTCAAGATCTATAACCCTGAATTTTTTGAAAGTTTTTAGACGAGTTTTCTCAAAATGAAATTTTCCGCTGTGTATGTATATAGATCCCAACCTAACCACGCCCACCCGCCCCGCCCCCATTTCAGTGATTCATTTAATCTGCTTTCAATGAAAATTGTCTTATAGTGAACAGAAATAAAATCGTTAGAATGAGAACAGGGCGGGTGGGCGGGGCTAATACTTACTAAGACAAGACTGATTGTGGCCAATGACATAACTTCTAAGAAAATAGAGGGCGGGTGGGCGGGGCTAATATTTACCAAAATAAGACTAATTTTGATAAATGACTAAACGATATTGGGAGTAGTCAGTGGAAATGTCAAACTTAACCCCACCCACCCACCCGTTTTTTAATTTGTTTCTTCTGAAATAAAAATGAACAGGGCGGGTGGGCGGGGCTAGTACTTGCTAAAATAAGGCTAATTTTGGTGAATGATATACCTTCCAAGAAAATAGAAGGCGGAGCTAGTATTTGTTGAGATATTTTTGTAAATGATTGAATAATATTAGGAGTAGTTCCTGGAATGAAGACGGGGTGGGTGGGCGGGGCTATTGCTTTTTTTATAAAAGGCTGAAAAAATCAAACTTAACCCCGCCCGCCCACGCGTTCTTTAAATTTTTTGTTCTGAAATAAAAAATAAATCTTGTAGCAAATAGTATACCGCAAAAATATGACGATTAACAGGAGGAAATTGTTGATGATTTGAGACGACATAGGTCGAACACTAACAAAACTCGATGTTTTTATATTTCCCTATTAAAATGGGTATAAGTAATACACGCGTGACACCAAAAGATGTGGAAAGAGATTATATTTTGTAAAAAAGTTCACAAATACCACTGGCATAAATTGGGTTTTACGAAGTTGTTTTTCTTTATTCTTGTTAAGGAAAGTTTTAAACCAAATTTCAAAACCTTAAAGTGATATTTATAGATTTTAGTTTAACAAATAACAGAATATCACGAATATCAACCAAATCCCAGTCTTATTATTCAGAGAAATGCACAATGCAAGTCACAGAAAAATACATCTCAAAGTCCTTAAAATAGAAATGAACCAGGTATAACAATCCCAACAGAAAAACAAAACAATACTTTTGAGTTAAAAGTAATTGTAAAAATAATTGAATTATTTAGAGACTACTTAGAGAAAAAGTTACTCAAACTCTATCACAATGGCCGAAATTTGTTTAACCTAATTTTAAACATAATGCCATAAAGAACAGCTGAAACATCGTTATCTGAGCACGTCTGACATTCGCATATTTTATAATTAAATCCGCCATGTTCGGTAGGCGAATACGCGTCAGATGTGACGACGACTGGAACTAAATACGTATTAAGTATGACGGTCGAGCAAACGCAGCTGGTATCTAACGTATTTAATTAAAAATAAATAAAATTATAACGTCATGGTTATAGCCATGATCGGATATGATCTTTAAATGTGTATGCTATAATATATTATCATCTACCACAACATACACGAACTCAAAGTACTACTATAGTATCCATCACAAAATCTCGTGCGAAGCATCTATTTGATCAAACTGATGCCATAAATTTTCCGATTTTAAATCTTAGATCGCACAAGACTTGATAATGCGATATGTAGTTTCCATAAAACCTCCTAATTGCATCAAGTTCTGCACGATTTCCCCCATCACGCTCAGAATCCGCAAAGACACCTATTAGAGCTCGTCCATCTCGCATTTATCAGATCATCATAAATCGCAGAAATTACAGTTCATGGGACATGACAAAGATAGATGATAATCACTAAGCCCAGACGGTTTATTTATGGCAATGGATACAAAAGAACAATGCCGGCTATATTTTCATGCTCGCAAATGCACAAACGTGAAGTATTTTAAGTGCAAACCTTCGTACGATCCGCTAAAATAGAAATCAAAATTCTTTCCGCTTCCAGACAGTAGACACTAGCCCGATAAATTTCCTTTATGGCCCATTAACCCCAACAATTCACTTAATTAATGTGATATTACGATGCATTAAACGATCAATTCTGCTCCGGTTATTCTGCTGGTGACGAATTAAGCGAATTTTCTTCCACTGGGTGGATCCACTTGTGTGGGTTAATAATGTGTTCGTAGAAGCTTTTCTTCTGCAATTAGCAGTCATTGGAGTCGCAGTGAAGTAGTAAAATGTTAAACTAAATACTTTATTTTATTGTTGTTTTATTTCATTAAATGTAATGGCATTTAATGTCGCATAGTAGGGTGTAACGTATGATTGTAACAAAAGTTTCAGAAACAATTGCTCTTTAAATACAATTGTTTCATTTTGATCTTGCAACGATTAAATAAAGTGAACTTTGCTCTCTCTTGCAGTGTGTCATTTGTGCCAAACTGGTTGTAAACAATAACAAAAATAATTCAATTACTAATTGATGTCTGTAACTTGTTTAGGCAATTAGATGAATCCAAAACTATTGAGTGATTGCATGAGTGTACATATCACTTAGATCTTATAGAAAATAGTAAAAGTGTGTAATAATACTATTTTTCTATAAGTGTGTCAATCATAATCCAATTTTTTTAAGCTTTTTCGCTGTGTTTAACACCTAATAGGTAGGCCACCAATAATCAAGTCAGAGATAGATTTGCTATCTACCGCAATGAAAAATCCATTGACATTGAATAATTCAGTAAAAATACTTATGTTGAAACAGATTTTAGACAGAATCGGGAGCCTGCATTTGAATTAAATACGGAATGTTCGTCAAAGTTTATTTACTTAAGTAGCATTAAATTTGCAACTGTCATATAAAAAATGGTGTAATTTATTTAACTTGTACAAGACACAATTAAAATAATATAGAAAAATATTTTTTATCAAACGAACAAAAGTTTACTCGTTCCATTTCCGATTAAAAAATTTTCTGTGTTGTGTTAAAACGGCTCTTAAATTAAACACTATTTAAAACGTTAAAAATGGCAAATACATTTTTGGAATATTTCTATATTTTTTTTATTAATGACTGAAATGATGCGTAACTAAAATTACAGCGATCGGAAATTTTACCGACATAATATGTCAGAGAAAGTTTCAAGTACATCTTTCATCGTAAAAATATATTTATTTGTATTATTAACATCAATGCAGCGGCAGCGCAATTATGAGCTTTCATTTCAGCTGAAATTTCTCTTATTTTTAGCCTAGTTTATGTTCAGCACTCTTAAATTTCATTGGATTCTCCAATGGTGGGCGGGGCTAGCATTTGATAAGATAAAACTAATTTTGGCAATTTTGACACTTTCGTCCAGGTTTCAACTATTTTCGAAAATAATCCAGAGTCTGGTCAGTTCTTTTTTTACTTTTTTTCATATCCTAGATTCTATTAGTTGTCACTCCCACTCGACAGAAAAATATAATTAGCCCCACCCACCCACCCATGTCTCCTTTTCAGTGATTGATTTTATTCAATCTGAATAAAATTAATGATCCTATACTGAAAAAAAAATAAAATTAGCCGTTAGAATGAGAAGAGGGCGGGTGGACGGGGCTAGTGCTTGCTAAGATAAGACTGATTTTGGCAGATGGCATACATCGTAAGAAAATAGAGGGCGGGTGGGCGGGGCTAGCATTTGATAAAATACAACTGATTTTGGCACTTTTGACATTTTCGTCCATTTTTCGACTATTTTCGAAAATTATCCAGAGTCTGGTCAGGTCTTTTTTAATTTTTTTCACATCCTAGATTCTATTAGTTTCCACTCCCACTCGATACAAGGACATAATTAGCCCCGCCCACCCACCCTGCCTCCTTTTCATTGATCGATTTTATTCGATCTGAATAAAATTAATGATCATATACTGAACAGAAATAAAATTTGCCGTTAGAATGAGAAGAGGACGGGTGGGCGGGGCTCGTGCTTGCTAAGATAAGACTGATTTTGGCAGATGACATACATCGCAGGAAAATAGAGGGCGGGTGGGCGGGGCTAGCATTTGATAAGATAAAACTGATTTTGGCACTTGACATTTTCGTCCATTTTTCGACTATTTTCGAAAATTATACAGAGTCTGGTCAGGTCTTTTTTATTTTTTTCACATCCTAGATTCTATTAGTCTCCACTCCCCTCGATACAAGGACATAATTAGCCCCGCCCACCCACCCTGTCTCCTTTTCATTGATCGATTTTATTCGATCTGAATAAAATTAATGATCATATACTGAACAGAAATAAAATTTGCCGTTAGAATGAGAAGAGGACGGGTGGGCGGGGCTCGTGCTTGCTAAGATAAGACTGATTTTGGCAGATGACATACATCGCAGGAAAATAGAGGGCGGGTGGGCGGGGCTAGCATTTGATAAGATAAAACTGATTTTGGCACTTGACATTTTCGTCCATTTTTCGACTATTTTCGAAAATTATCCAGAGTCTGGTCAGGTCTTTTTTAATGTTTTTCACATCCTAGATTATATTAGTTTCCACTCCCACTCGATACAAGGACATAATTAGCCCCGCCCACCCACCCTGTCTCCTTTTCATTGATCGATTTTATTCGCTCTGAATAAAATTAATGATCATATAATGAACAGAAATAAAATTAGCCGTTAGAATGAGAAGAGGGCGGGTGGGCGGAGCTAGTGCTTGCTGAGATAAGACTGATTTAGGCAGATGATATACATCGCAAGAAAATAGAGGGCGGGTGGGCGGGGCTAGCATTTGATAAGATAAAACTGATTTTGGCACTTTTGACATTTTCGTCCATTTTTCGACTATTTTCGAAAATTATCCAGAGTCTGGTCAGGTCTTTTTTAATGTTTTTCACATCCTAGATTATATTAGTTTCCACTCCCACTCGATACAAGGACATAATTAGCCCCGCCCACCCACCCTGCCTCCTTTTCATTGATCGATTTTATTCGATCTGAATAAAATTAATGATCATATACTGAACAGAAATAAATAAAATTAGCCGTTAGAATGAGAAGAGGGCGGGTGGGCGGGGCTCGTGCTTGCTAAGATAAGACTGATTTTGGCAGATGACATACATCGCAAGAAAATAGAGGGCGGGTGGGCGGGGCTAGCATTTGATAAGATAAAACTGATTTTGGCACTTTTGACATTTTCGTCCATTTTTCGACAATTTTCGAAAATTATCCAGAGTCTGGTCAGGTCTCTTTTTATTTTTTTCACATCCTAGAATCTATTGGTTTCCACTCCCACTCAATCTTTAGAGCTTGATGTTTTAAAATGTGTGTCGTTTTTTAGAAACATGTCATAATTAGACAGTAATTATGAAACAAAAGCAATTAATTGTATAATTCTTATAAAAATTAAGGTTGGCGAGTCATTTATTACAGAAACAACAATAATCATAAAAAATAGAGATTAATCTTCTTATGAACGTCCTCTCGTCACGGATTTAATAAAGTTGTGGCTCTCCGCGCAATTCGCTCTTCTCGGAAAGTATTGTATCACTCGGCGCAAGGGCACTAGGAGTATTTATGCTACAGTATAAAAAAATATGAATACTACAAAACTGCATTAAGAAGAATAGGTAGTGTCATGGCATTTAAAAATCTATTCAAATAAAAAAAATTGTAAAAATTTTAATTTTGAAGTTCGGTACTAACTATTATTCCATATCCAGTTTATATATTTGTTATCAAGATATCAAGGCCAGGTGTATCATATTTACGAATAATTAACATTAACTTTCACATTGCTTCCATATTACTTTGTAAAAAAGAAAAAAACTGGTGTCCGTTTTGATAGTTTGTCAATAGTATCCTGAGAAAGAATCGGGAACATTTCGCTTTCTTTAAAGTGGAGTTTCAAATAAATATGCCGCTTTTCAGAAAATTGTTGTGTACTATGTAGTTAATTTTAAAATATATTAGAAGAAGTAATAAGTTTGGCTTTGTAATTTTAGAAAAACATCTAGACGTGCTAAATGATATTATTTTCTTGTCATTTGCAAATCGAGTTATATTGTAGTATGGTGCCTCTCGGATAATTGACGTATACTACGCGTAAAATGTAGTGCGAAAAGTAAAAAGTTTTAAAATGTGTTGGTAACATTGTGTAGTATTCTTGATTTTTAGCGATTTGCCCTTTACGGGTGTCCCATATAAGAGTCACGCCATTGTTTTTAGCTTGACGGGGGAAGCTTAATTCAGTACATTGCAAATATGATACATATGTGGCGTCGGTACCGCGATGCAAACCTGTATACTTATTGGAGTTTTAACTCCTTTCTTTTGCTATTATAGAACACGTATACGACGCGCGCCGGAATTAGGTGTAGAGTTCGACACCGACACCGACATCGACACCGGTCTGAACTGAGTCTGAACATAGGCATGTAACGCCGCGCTATGTTTTTATATACAATTATAATAATTAGATATTTCTATATGATAAATAAATAAAAAAGTTATAACAACGGAATTCCTCAAAATGGCTTTTATTTCCAGTTTATATACATGTGACGAACCACTGCGCATGTCCCCTAAAATGATGCACGACGAGACGCGAGGGGACTCATACGGCAGCAGAGATGCAAGAGAAATGCAAGAGAGTGAATCGTTTTGCGAATTATAATTATCCTTTCAAATATATATACGAATAAACTTAACAAAGCAGCGGCGGGATACCCCATGTGTCTTACGTGCAGTGTAGTGATAGGGTGTAGTGCAATTGTACGTACGAGTTCCGTGGAAGCACGAATTGTGGTGCAAACCACCGACCGTACTGCGCAACAATTGGTTTGTTATACGGACAACCAATTGCAATTTTGACTCGTGCTTTACGGGCACTAAAGCCAGGCTATACGGGCCAGTATTTTGTTTGACTTTTTGTGTAACTAACAGTTGAACCTAAACGGGGAATTCAACTGCTACGCAGCTGTTATACGGATAGCGCCATTATGGGTAAGCGCCGACGTACTAAAACGTCTTCGTCGAATTCGTCATCAGAGTCTGACTCATCCGGCACGTTCAAACGTGAACGCCGAGATAATAAACGAAACCAAAGAAAGATGCCTAAGCGCCCGACTGTTTCCACTAGTACGCCGATCGTAACCGACACTATAATTTCGACAATGCCAAATGAAGAACGTATACGTCAACTGGAAGAAACGGTAAGAAATTTGACAAGTTGTCTAGCTTCAACTTCCAGTGAAACGCAGGTGCATACGGTACCGCAGAGACCAATTTCATATAAGACCGCAGCGGATTGTATTCCGTTATTTGATCCTGCAGATCGCAAGATAACAGCAGCTAGATGGGTTGCAAAAATCGAACAATTAGCGGAAATTAATGATTGGGACGAACGAATCATGGTTCAACACATGCATAATCGTCTCGATGGAGTTGCACGAAATTGGTATAATGACCTTTTGGACTACAACCATACGTGGGCAGAGTGGAAAGATCTTTTTATGAAGACTTTCCCCGAACACAATGATTTTGCTCATTTATTAAAAACGATGATCGAGCGGAAGAAACAGCCTGATGAATCGTGGGCAGTATATTATTTCGATAAGGTCGGATTGATACGAGCATGCGAGATATCGGAAAAAAACGCAGTGTCATGTATTATAGATGGCATAGACGATGTTGTGGTGCGAACTGGTGCCAAAGCAGGGAGATACGGCACTCCTGAAGCACTATACGCAGAGTTCTTTACGACGTTAACCGAAAAAGATTCCTACAGGAAATACGAACCTAAAATAAAGAGTCGCTTGGGTGAAAGACGTTTTCCCAACCGTTTTAGACGAACAAATGAACATGTCCATCCAAAAGGGAAAGCATCAAACGAACGCGAAGGACATTCTGATAAAAGAGACATGAAACATAAGAAATGTTTCAACTGCGGTGAGACAGGACATTTTTCGAGCAAGTGTCTTAAACCCAAGAAGGAATGCACGAATTGCAAACTTTTGGGACATTTAGCATCAGAATGTCGTAAACGTACGACAACGTTGGTAACTGACACTTCCGAAAAGGGAACAAAACCGCATGGTAGCAATACGTGTTACTATGTTGATTGTGAGATCAATGGAAAAACATTCTGTGGTTACATAGACACAGGAAGTTCTATGGTGATAATCAAACATAGTGTTGTTAAAGATTTGGGGTTGACTATGAACCCTTGTTCGTACCTTATAAGGGGGTACTGCAATGGCAATACTTCGGCCATTGGCAAAGTCTGGATAGATCTTAAAGTGGATCTTGTCCATGATAAAGTAGAAGCTGTCGTGGTTCATGATGAGGTGCAAACGGTACCCATCTTGGTTGGCCAGACATTTATAAACGCCAAAAATCGAACTTTAGTAGTTCAAGATGATGACGTGAGACTCATTGGTAAGGAACTTTCGAACATAAACCTAGATGCTGTACCACCGAAAAAGATGACGTTGTATTGTCAAGAAACAACTGTTATTCCACCACACAGCATTGGATTTGTACGGGTCCAGTGTGACGATGACGCCTACTGTGGAGCTGCTTTTGTGGAAGATCAACCACGGCTTTTACCAAGTAAGGAACATTTTATAAATACTTGTGTCACATCATTACCAGTCGGGGTAATTTCAATAACCAACGTATCCGAAAATCCTATAGAGTATCGAGCGTCGACAGTGGTTGCTCGGGGACAAGTCTGTTGTCACGAGGAGTCACTAGTCGAGCCAGAATGTATTGTTTTGCGAACGGAAATGTTAAAACCATTTGTTTTGTCTGAAATAAGTGATCAGATAAACGTTGATTTAACGGCAGACCAAAAGCAGAAGCTATTAGACCTTTTAAATGAATATCGCGGTTGTTTTGCCGTTGAGACAAGTCAGCTTGGGAAAGGCTCAGGCGTAGAGTTGGAAATTAATTTGGCAGACGACAAACCAGTGTCGTTTACGCCATATAAATTATCTTTTGCTGAACGATCACAGGTAAGAGATATTGTGAAAGATCTGCTCGATAATGGTATTATACGTGATAGTCACTCTCCTTATGCAAGCCGAATCTTATTAGTGAACAAGAAAACGGGCGAGATGAGGATGTGTGTCGATTACAGGGCACTGAACGCAAAAACAATAAAAGATACGTATCCCTTGCCAAGAACCGATGAACATTTAGATCAACTAGCGGGTTGCGAGTTTTTCACGAATTTAGACCTGGCGTCCGGGTATCACCAAATTCCGGTAGCTGAGAAATCGATAGCAAAAACAGCATTTATCACACCAGACGGGCATTATGAGTATCTGAGGATGCCATTTGGGTTAGTAAATGCTCCGTCAGTTTTCCAGAGAATGATAAATCACGTGCTAGGACCATTGAGATTTACAAAAGCTTTTGCCTACATGGATGATATATTGGTACCATCATTAAGTTTTGAAGAAGGTGTGGATACATTGAGAAATGTTTTCAAAGTACTCAAAACGGCCGGATTAACGCTAAGATTATCAAAATGCTACTTTTTCAAACGAAAAATTGACTATCTGGGTCATGAAATTAGCAAAAGTGGTAGTCGACCCGGTTCAAGGAAGATTAAGGCAGTCGAAGAATTTCCAATTCCAACGAATGTCCATGAAGTTCGGCAGTTTGTTGGTCTAGCGAGTTACTTCCGCAAGTACATTAAAGAATTTGCAAATATTGTGAGACCCCTGACGCAATTGACAAAAAAGAATGCAGTATTTGAATGGGGTAAAAGTCAGCAAAGTGCATTTGATGAGTTAAAGCAACGATTAATAACACGACCAATCTTAGCACTGTACAATCCTAGTGCCGAAACCGAAGTACACACTGATGCTTCTAAAATGGGTTTAGGTGGCATGTTAATGCAAAGACAAACTAATAATGAAATGCATCCGGTCCTGTATTTCAGTAGACAAACTACAAAAGAGGAACAACGATATCATTCTTATGAGTTGGAAACATTAGCAGCAGTGAGTTCTCTGAAACAGTTTCGGAATTACCTCATTGGGTTGAAGTTTACAGTAATCACTGACTGTAATGCCTTAAGAACTGCTATGACGAAAAAAGACCTTTTACCACGCATTGGTCGCTGGTGGTTGGCACTCCAAGAATATGATTTTACCGTAAAGTATAGACCAGGTGCGAAAATGGCACACGTAGATGCTCTCAGCAGAAATGCTATAGTAAACGAGGAAATAAACGTCCTGAACGTGGACATAACTTCAGACGACTGGATACTTGCAATTCAATTACAAGATAGTAGATGCAAGTATATAAACGATGTGCTTAGACGGAGGCCTGTTGATAAAGAGGAAGAACAAATTCACGACGAGTACCAACTGCAAGATAATAGGATTTATAAGAAAACGAATGAAGGGTTGAGATGGCTTGTACCTAAACATTCTCGAAGGCAAATAGTATCTCAAAATCATGATGAGAAAGGCCATTTTGGTGACAACAAAACGTTTGAGGCTGTAAGTAGCTTATATTGGTTCCCATCTATGCGCCGTTATATAAAACGATATATAAGAGGGTGCTTGAATTGTACATATAATAAAGTGCCGCATGGTCAGCAGCCTGGATTTTTGAATCCTATTGATAAGGGTAAACGACCCATGGAAACATTACATATCGATCATCTTGGTCCATTTGTGAGTACTAGAAGAAAGAATTCATACTTGATAGTAGGCATAGATGCTTTTACAAAATTTCTGTTTATGAAAGCTGTACAAAGTACGAAAGTTGGTCCTGCTACTAATTTCTTGAACGAAATCATCGAAACTTTTGGTGTTCCAAATAGAATAATCTGCGATAGAGGCGCAGCATTTACAAGCAAACGATTCGTTGAATATACAAAAGGATTAGGAGTCAAAACAGTATATAATGCAACAGCAACACCACGGGCAAACGGCCAAGTAGAAAGATATAATCAAACGATTCTTAATTCAATCTCTGCATCCATGACAGACGAAGAAAAATGGGACAAAACGGTTCCAAAGGTAAGATTTGCCATTAATAATACAATAAATGCGACTACAGGCAAAAGTGCCTATGAACTGTTTTTTGGTTATCGACCAAGAGGGGTTGGTGAAGCTTTTCTGCAAAATGAGATAGACACGAACGACAATTCCAGAGATTTAGATGAAATACGAACAGAGGCAGCCATAAAAACGATAAATGAGCAGCAGAAACAAAAACAAAGGTTTGACAAAAGTAGAAGGAAACCTAGAGAATATGCAATAGGAGAACAAGTATTGATTCGATCTCCAGCTTTAACGAATGATGGTAAGAGTCGCAAATGTATGCAAAAAAATAGAGGGCCATTTGTTGTGACTAAGAAGTTACCTAATGACCGATACTGCATTGAAGACATGCCAGGGTCTTGTCGGTCCCAAAAGCCATACAAAGGTGTATGTGCAATAGACAAGATGAAGTTGTTCAGTGTGGAACAATTTAGTGACAGTACATCTTCAATGAGTGAAGAGTGCTAAATACAAGGTAAACGGCCTTGGTGAAACGAAATACAAGGTAAACGGCCTTGGTGAAACGAAATACAAGATAAACGGCCTTGATGAAACGAAATACAAGGTAAACGGCCTTGGTGAAACGAAATACAAGGTAAACGGCCTTGGTGAAACGAAATACAAGGTAAACGGCCTTGGTGAAACGAAATACAAGGTAAACGGCCTTGGTGAAACGAAATACAAGGTAAACGGCCTTGGTGAGACGAAATACAAGGTAAACGGCCTTGGTGAGACGAAATACAAGGTAAACGGCCTTGGTGAAACGAAATACAAGGTAAACGGCCTTGGTGAAACGAAATACAAGGTAAACGGCCTTGGTGAAACGAAATACAAGGTAAACGGCCTTGGTGAAAGGAAACACAAGGTAAACGGCCTTGGTGGAATGAAATACATGGTAAACGGCCATGGTATTTCTGTAAGGGGTTTGTATGAAAAAAAAAAACACGAAACGAAAGGGCCCAGATGTCCTTGAGTTTTGAGTAGAAATATTGCATGAGATGTAATGTATAATTTGAGTAGGTATTGTAAGTAATATAAGTGATGTTCTAGTTCAATACCATTCACTATGGTCTGCGAGGACGCAGACTAAGGGTAGCATGGCCGA
Source organism: Zophobas atratus (assembly GCA_022388445.1). Lineage (NCBI taxonomy): Eukaryota > Metazoa > Arthropoda > Insecta > Coleoptera > Tenebrionidae > Zophobas > Zophobas atratus. Next base: position 48,464,030 of record CM039445.1, on the reverse strand, counting down.
CTGTGACGAACCACTGCGCATGTCCCCTAAAATGATGCACGACGAGACGCGAGGGGACTCATACGGCAGCAGAGATGCAAGAGAAATGCAAGAGAGTGAATCGTTTTGCGAATTATAATTATCCTTTCAAATATACACTGCGTTTCAAATAAAATGCACCACCTAGAAGGAGTAGGCGTAGAATGTTGAAATTTGGTGGAGAAGTCTATTGCGTATAGACAAACATTTGATTAAAATTTGAAAGAAAAAATAAAATGTCTAATACAAGAAATGTTAATAATGAGTTAAAATTACATGTGCGCGAATACAAGACTGTATTCTTCTAGGCATGCTTAAAATGAGATGATCTATTGCCTGTCGGGGTATCTCATTCCAGGCATTTTGAATTTGTTGTAGCAATTCTTCCAAAGTCTTTGGAGGATGTGGTAAATTGCGCAGCCTTCTATGCATTACATCCTAAACATCTTCGATTGTTGATAAATCTGGTAATCGGGCAGGCCAGGGTAAGAAGTTGACGTTATTTTCTTCAAACACTCTTTAAGTTAATATGGCCACATGAGGCCACGCATTATCTTGTTGAAAAGATGTTCTTCGACGGTTCTAGAGGTAAGGAAAAAGAATTTGATTTAACACGTTATCGATGTAACGCCGGGCATTTAGCGTGCCTGGAATGAACACTAAGGGGGTACTTCAACAGATGTGTATACCACCCCATATCATTACTCCAGGTGTTAGAGCGGTATGACGTCTCTGTACAAATTCCAGATTTTACTTTTGGCCTCGAGGCCTTCGAACACGTATGCGTCCATCAGAGTGCCACAAACAAAACCTAGACTCGTTTCTAAACATTATGACATTCCACTATTACAGCCATTGCTGCCTGTCTTAGTACCAGTGAAGCCTGGTAGTTTTGTGTTCTTGTGGTAAGGGAAGTTTACAGTTTGGACCATAAGATCTCAAGCCAAAGGAACGAATTTGGTGGTAGATGGTACTCCTCGGATTCTGTGCCCAATTGCTGTCATCCAGTCCACCCAGACTGATCGTTATGGTTACCAAGGGTATTGAATAACACTTCTTCTTAGCAAATGATCTTCGCGTGCTTGGGTTACTCTGAAACGGTCGGTACCCCTGCGACGCATTTGTAGCTCTTCGCTGTTCCATTCTCGACTCGTTCTTAATATCGTAGAATGCGTTGGGCCTAGTATTCTGGTGATTTCCCGAAATGGTAAACCAGCCTCATGCAACCCAATAATTCCCCCTGTTTCAATAGGTGTTATCTGTTGAAAATTACCTCGTGTGCGAACTCGTAGCATTTTTGCAAGCACAGTCATGACAAATGTCAAGTCAAATTGCAAAAGAATCTTACTCAAGTGTCTTTAAAATATAATCAAAAAATTAATAAAAATCGAATAACACCCGGTATATTATCTAAACAAGTTGTAGTTTTTAGTTCAAATTTTAATCAAATGTTTGTCTATATGTAATAGTCTTCTCCACCAAATTTCAACATTCTACACCTACTCCTTCTAGGTGGTGCATTTTATTTGAAACGCAGTGTATATACGAATAAACTTAACATACATTACAATATTTTTCAAACAATGTGTACATGAAACGCCTCAGCGGGTGGTGCTGATTCCGTCTCTTAGGACCCCCAGGATGCTGTAAGAGAACACAACGACCATCAGGATGCAGAAGTGATGCACAGATAACTCTTGGAACTCAGTTTGAGTGGAGAAGTTGCTTGACGAATGATTCTTGCATCCACGTATATTGCGGTGTGGCGATTAGTGTGCGTAGGCGTTGACGGGCAGTGCCTCCTGGCCGCAGCGGTTGTAACTAGTGACTCGAGCGAGGTTGGGCCGAGGTGACTGGAGGCGCGAGAGTTGCGTGGGCGTGATCCAGAGGGCGCTACGGTCCATGCTACAAAGTATTATTTTATAGTAAACAACAATTAACAATACATGGATATTTACTTTAATTAACCCAATCATTAACTGAAAATGATATAATACATTGCAATATGTAATTGAAAAATAGTCGACGGTTATTTCGACATAATTTCCCTCGCTTTTGAACTAATCCTGTATCTTTGAAAAACTATAAAATCTGATTGTGTTAAATTTTATTTATTATAACCTCTACACATTAAAAAAAACATAGATAATAGTAGGCGTATTCATAAACCACAAATACAGGGGTATGTTATTTTATAAAACGACGTACTGTACTATAATAAATCCAAGATTCAGTGTGTCCCGATTTTTTTTAAACACCGCCATATATGTTTTTTTTAATTTAATAAATCATTGTTTTGAATTTTTATTTTCTCGAGAAAACTCGCTGTCATGCTCTTAACCTTTTGTTTTTCTTCGTAACAGACGAACACACTGTATATGTAAGTGACCTTTGACTTCATAAACTGTAAGACATGTGGTTTAGCTTAAATTATAAGAAAATGTGATAATTGTTGCCGACTTTTTTTTCAAAATTTTAGTCATCTGTTTTATTTTGAAGCAATGAATCATGTTTGAAACTACATAATAAGAAACTACGTGACGCGATGCACGCAACCTATTTTATAGCCTACTAAATTATTCTCGAGTAGCAAACATTGAATTTATTTTTCCCAATAGAAACCACGTTTTTTAACATTTTTGAAAAAGAAAAATGTTTTCAATTTTGTATTACACTGTGCGTTAATTTGCGTGTGTACTTACTTTAGCACCTCAAATTTTTTTTTGCGCTTTTAAGGTATGTTTAGTAAATTGAGATGGCCTTTAACACAATCTCATTTACATTGGATAAAAAATTTGCCATAATTAAAAAATTGGTTAACAAAATTTTTCACCCTAAATCTAGTGTTTTGAAATCAATATTTTTTACAACAGAACAGAATCAATTTATTTTTTTTTAGAAAAATTCTGGGAACCGAAAATGTTTAAAAAATTTTGTGGACCCATTAAAATTAAAGGTTTCTGAATTTGTAATTTGTAGTCTTTCATTAACACCAAGCTTGACAATATGTGTCACCGATCTTCTTCTCTCGACCCACTGATCCATTCACTGTACCAACTATGTATGACGTACTAAATACAAACGATCCATAAATTAATAAATTAATTGAAAGCGATAGTTGAACGATGACCAATTCTGAAAATTTATCTTTGTTCCAGCCGTGAACTTCCATTAAATATGCGCTGAACTCAAAGTGGGCATAGTTTGACGATGACGGCACATCCACCGTGGTGAAAAATGAAGATTTCTGAAGATTCATATTAATAGTTTAGAAGAAACTGTAAACATGAAACTGTTCCTGCTAGTATTAGCGGCTTTGGCACGTAAGTAACCTAGAGCCATTTATCTTCCAAGGGTGGCATTTGGGTGTATCAAGAAAATGTTTCTGCAGTTGGAAAGTCGTTTTGTTCTTGCGTAACGCCTCAAAATAATTTTACATTCTGGTTAGTTGAGCTTGCAATTTCAGGAATTCGAAGGGGTCATTGGTGTTTGTTTTGATTGCGTGAATTGATTTGTCCAGATGTCAGGTTCCGTGATCGCCGATGTAAATTATGGAATGGATGTGTTTTATGGCGATTTTAGACAGTTTTATGGAGGTGTTTTTTGGGCTCACAGCGTGTATTGTGTTTTAAGATTAAAGAAAATTTAGTCAAATTTGCTTACACAGTCGTGAGTCTGCAAAATAAGTGAAAAGTGAAAAATAGGGAATTTCTAATTTAAGAATTTAAATTTGCTTATTTGCACATATTAGTAGAAGGAAAACTTACGCAGCGATTATTTTTTGCCTTAACTGTAAATTACGCAAAAATTATTAATTACATTTGTAATTAAAATCGAGTGAAACCGTTTTTGACCTCAGTTCGTTTAAAAATAACTTTTCTTTATATTTCCAGTGGCGTAACTAGCAATTTTTAGTTGTGGTAGTCAATATAATAAGTTAATTTTGACGATTGCAAGTTGGAGAATCCGAAACTGCAACTTCTCCTGTTCATTTAAGCGTTGTTTGTAATTTTATTAAGAAGTGATACAATTTACAACTGTGTGTACGTTGGAATTTTTGTCGAGATAATAAAACACTAACCAAATTTTGCCTAGTCACGTTCTCGTACAAATTAATTACGTTCCCCAAAATTTTATTAAGCAGATGTTACTTGATATTGCACTGTGACATGCTTTTGTATTTGTTGTTTAATAAACTATTCTTATTTTTAGCTTAACACCTTAACTCATTTTAAGCTTCCGGTTGTAGAATCTTAGAAAAAAAATATTTGTGTGTATTTCTCATACTTTGGCGATTTCAGTCAAAAATAAGTTTTAATATTTTCGCAGACACACTTAAAACTGTTTCTTCGAATTCAGCATGAATTAAAACACGTTTCGGTCCAATGGTTCAATTACGAATTCTTTGCTGAGGTTGGTTGCGGTTTCTTGTTTGACATTTTCTTCAGTAAATTTTGTTTCGGAATACCAACAGAATTTTAATAGCGTCGATCATTTTCCTCGTCGCCTCTTGTACTTTTAACTACTGTACGTGTCTTGAAGTTAAACTGAACCAGTGTGAAACCGTCTATCTGATTTGTTTGGATCATTTGGTGGTCAAAATCAAAAGCAAAATTTTTCATCAGTGGAAAATAGAGCTTCCAATTTGATTAACAAGGTTGTTTGTGTACATAAAATTCTGTGACTTCAATGCAGCTTGTTTTTGCTTGAGTGATGTTTATAAGCTCCACTGCCCTTGGCTGACGGAATCAAATTAACATTAAAATTTTTGTTACTTTTATTTGCCATTTTGGTCCGTATAAATGACTTATACGCGTCGCATTTATGTCGGTCGTCCTTTTGTTCCTGTTGTGACGAGGTGTTTTTTTAATCAATATTGTAAGCACGTTTTCTGCACTGGAATGAATGACCCTTTATTTTGCAATAATTACCATTTTGGACGCTAATTCCATTATAGTTATGGACAATGCTAGATAATATAGTCGGATGATAAATAAGAAAGAAGTAGATATTTTAATTTTTCTGATTAAAAATACTATTAAAAACATGACCTGGACTTACCTAATCTGTCTGCGATGAAATTGTCAAAGAAAAGTCATAAAGAAAGAATTTTCATTCCTTATTCGGATATGTTGGAACTTGACGAGACTAACTGACTCTGTGTTATTTTCATATAAGAACTTTGTTACACAATGATTTGATTTTAGACCTTCCGTAAAGTATTTCACATCCCACTTCTGACACCAATTTGGTAATGGTTCGAGTGTTCATGGTTTGAAGTTCTTTATATGAACCGTTAACACCAAACACACATTTAAATGCCGAAGATACCTTTATTTGTCTCTAAGATTTTAGCAGAATTCACAATAATGAAATATCTTTTTTTTTTTGACAATAGTACAAATATAAACCTACAATAATACAATTATAAACCTTTTCCATAAGGAGGGAAATACTGGTTGTTTTAGTATAAGATTAAAAAAATTGGTCTAAAGAGTTTAGACAGTACTTCCCTCGCTGTCGGAAACTTGACGACTGCATGCCTATATTATGTTTTTTTTTCTCATTACATTTTTGTAGTGGGAATTTAAAAAAAAATTGTGATGACGTCATCAACATTTTTGCAAGGACACGTATATCAGTTGGGATAGATGTAGTGTAACACTAAGAATAAAATTATTGTGTTCCCAAATTTTCGGGAAAATGAATTGGGTCGTTTTGAATATTGATTTCTTATAATCAATAAAATAACGAAACAATTTACTCACGTATACGGCGCCGGTGTGTAATATCTAGAGAGCGGATTTCTGTCGGGCTAGGCAAGGCCAAACTCGGTACGGCTCGCACGGGATGCGAATTCATTGCCGTTGCGGACTGCACTTCGTTTATTTGAGATTAGAATAACGTTGTTTCGTTGCACTCTGCTGTTAATTCCCGTTCTCCTTTACTTAGCCGTTTGATTAATAAATCGTTAATTATATTTATGGAATCCAGCACGTCCGCCCCTATAATCGTGACGTAGCCCGACAGAAATCCGCTGTCTAGTAATATGAGGGGCAACTGAAAATCGTTTATGTATAAACATTCTTAATTTAAGATGACAAGCGTAACAGCATACGTAAGAGCCAAACAGAGAAACTGTAAACAAAACGACCATCGGTTTTTATTGCTTCGACTTCCGCTTATTATATAAAACATTGCGTTTTATTTTAATTCTTGACGGTGAAATTCACAATTGGTTGATTATAAACATGTCTATTTCGCATTCGCGGAACCAAGTGACCGCATAAAACAAATGCAGGTCTGTAATGTTAAAGTCGATGTAAATAAGCGTGCTACTCTTATGTTTCAACCGAGTTTTTCCTTTAACAAATTTTGTGTCTACCAAATTGGGTTGGTTGGGGTGTAATACTAATAATAAGTGTTGCCTTTAATTTAATCAATAAAATAAATTGACTTCATTAATTTTTTTGAACCACCTCTTAAGAAAATCTAAAAAATATGAATGGAATGATAAATCACAAGTACAAACTCATCATATTTTTTGCATTTTAGATAGGATTTATTCAGCAAAATTTAAGGGTGACGTCATCAATTTTTTTAGGAGGGATGAACAAATACATTTTGAACAAAAGTTTACCATGCTTATAATAACTTTAAAATATTCCCAAGATTTCAAAGCATTCGGTTTTGTAATTCCTGATTAAATCGATAAAATAAATTCACGCCTTCATTAATTTTTTTGAGTCACCCTGCATATGCAAATCCAAAAATATGAATGGAATGATAAATCACAAGTACAGACTCATCATATTTTGTACATTTTAGATATGATTTATTCCACAAACTTTTGAGCTGACGTCATCAAGCTTTTGGAAGGGATAAGCAAATATTTTTTAACTAAAGATTTATGATGCTCTTTATAGCCTTCAAACATCTGCAAGATTTCAGAGCATTCGGTTTTGTAGTTCCTGATTAAATCAATAAAATATATTTACGCATTCATTAATTTTTTTGAGTCACCCTGTATATGCAAATCCAAAAAATATGAATGGAATGATAGATCACAAGTACAGACCCATCATATTTTGTACATTTTAGATATGATTTATTCCACAAACTTTTGAGCTGACGTCATCAAGTTTTTGGAGGGGATAAGCAAATATTTTTTGACTAAAGATTTATGATGCTTTTTATAGCCTTCAAACATCTGCAAGATTTCAGAGCATTCAGTTTTGTAGTTCCTGATTAAATCAATAAAATATATTTACGCATTCATTAATTTTTTTGAGTCACCCTGTATATGCAAATCCAAAAAATATGAATGGAGTGATAGATCACAAGTACAGACTCATCATATTTTGTACATTTTAGATATGATTTATTCCACAAACTTTTGAGCTGACGTCATCAAGTTTTTGGAGGGGATAAGCAAATATTTTTTGACTAAAGATTTATGATGCTCTTTATAGCCTTAAAACATCTGCAACATTTCAAAGCATTCTGGTTAGCAGATTAAAAATTAAATTTCAAAATATTGTTTTATAATTTTGATTTTTTTTCCAAAAATCTGGACGTTTCGGGTGAAAAGTCGACTCAGAGTTGTAAACTACATGTGTAGGACTATGTTATTTTATACAATTGAAAACCCATTTACTATGTACAATTTTGAAGTGACGTCATCGCATTAGTGGTGGGGATGATTAGACAAATTTTGGTTAGCGTTTTACCATCTACATGATATTCTTAATATAAGTACAAAATTTCACAACAATCGGTCGAGTACTTTCGGAGATTATCTGTCTAATAAAAATCCGGGACAACAGACGGACAGACGGACAGACGGACGGACAGACGGACAGACGGACGGACAGACGGACAGACGGACAGACGGACGGACAGACGGACAGACGGACAGACAGACGGAAATGGGAGACCTATTTCTTCGTCTTCTAGGGGTCATGAAAGATCGAGAAAACGTAAAAGTAGAGAGTCGGCCGACGGACTCGATTACAATACTTCCTTTGCTTACGCTCGGGAAGTAAAAATTGGTCGAAGAATTCGACAGAAGTTCCCTCGCTCATAAAATACAGCTTGTCAAATCCAGCTTTTTCGAAAAATTAAAAGATTTGATTTTGCGAATTTCATTGTTTTTACTTCCCGAGCGTAAGCAAAGCAAGTATTGTAATCGAGTCCGTCGGCTGACTCTCTACTTTTACGTTTTCTCGATCTTTCACGACCCCTAGAAGACGAAGAAATAGGTCTCCCGTCTGTCTGTCCGTCCGTCTGTCCGTCCGTCTGTCCGTCTGTCTGCCGTCCCGGATTTTTATTAGATAGGTAATCTCCGAAAGTACTGGATCGATTGTTGTGAAATTTTGTAGTTATATTAGGAATATCATGTAGATGGTAAAACGGTAACCAAAATTTGTCTAATCATCCCCACCACTAGTGTGATGACGTCACTTCAAAATTGTACATAGTAAATGGGTTTTAAATTGTATAAAATAATATAGTCCTAAACATGTAGTTTACGACTCCGGATTAAGTTTTGACCCGAAACGTCCAGATTTTTGGAAAAAAAAAATCAAAATTATAAAACAACATTTTGCAATTTAATTTTGAATCTGCTAATCTGAATGTTTTGAAATGTTGCAGATGTTTTAAGGCTATAAAGAGCATCATAAATCTTTACTCAAAATATATTTGGTTATCCCCTCCAAAAACTTGATGACGTCAGCTCAAAAGTTTGCCAAATAAATCCTATGTAAAATGTATAAAATATGATGAGTCTGTGCTTGTGATATATCATTCCATTCATATTTTTTGAATTTGCATATACCGGGTGACTCAAAAAAAATGAAATCTACTGCGAAAAAAACATAATAGACATGCAGTCGTCACGTTTCCGACAGCGAGGGAAGTACTGTCTAAACTCTATAGACCAATTTTTTTATACGTTGTAATGCACATTTGGTTAATTATAGCTTGTCTAGATCTAGAGGAGGCTCAGCATCCCTTAGCCTCCCCCTAGCTACGGCCATGTCTAGGGGTTATGAAGTATCGAGAAAATATGAAAGTACCAAATTGCCCGATAGAGTCCATTACTGTACGTCCGTATCCTCGATAAAAAAAACAACTTGAAAGTGTTTATGTTTATACATCGGAAGAATGTTATATAGAAAACAATTTGATTTGAATGAGTTCGTCCCCTCAAAACAGAGGATCAAAACTATTAAATAGTAAGTTACAGTCGACAAAATGTTCTGAATATCATTATTATAATTATTGTTAAATAAAGAGGTTTGATGCAAATTGGGTAACTCGTTTTTAATATGATCAATAAAAACTATGAATGCATTGATGAATTTTGAGCTAACGTCATCAATTTTTTGGGGGGAATAAACAGAGATATTTTGATTAACAATTCACCATGCTTACAATGAATTTAAAACATCTGCAAGATTTCAAAGCATACCATTTTCTAGATCCTGATTAAATCAGTAAAATAAATTCACCCATTCATTATTTTTTTTGAGTCACCCTGAATACACAAATCCAAAAAATATCAATGGAATGATAAATTACAAGTACAGACTCATCATATTTTCTACAGTTTAGGTAGGATTTATTCGACAAAATTTTGAGCTGACGTCATCAATTTTTTGGAGGGGATAAGTAAATACATTTTGATAAAAAATTTATTATGCCTATCGTAGCCTTAAAACATTTGGAAGATTTCAAAGCATTTGGTTTTGCAGATTCAAAATTAAATTGTAAAATGTTGTTTTATAATTTTGATTTTTTTTTCAAAAATCTGGACGTTTTTATACAATTTAAAACCCATTTACTATGTACTATTTTAAAGTTACGTCATCACATTATTGATGGGGATGATTACATACATTTTGGTTAGTGTTTTACCATCTACGTGATATTCCTAATAGAAATACAAAATTTGACAACAATCGACCCAGTACTTTCGGAGATTGTCTAATAAAAATTCGTGACGGCAGACAGACAGACAGACAGACAGACAGACAGACGGACAGACAGACGAACAGATAGACAGACAGACAGACGGAAAAGGGAGATCTATTTCTTCGTCTCTAGGGGTCATGAAAAGTCGAGAAAACGTAAAAGTAGAGATTCGGTCGACGGATTCGATTACAATAGTTTCTTCGCTTACGCTCGGGAAGTAATAAAAATATATAATATGAATATATAAGAGCCACAAGGATTTATTTTATTATATATTAAACAGCACTAAAATAAAATTAAAATAACAATAACAAATGTATTATATTTTAAATTGTTTTAATTTTTATAGCATCTTCCTGTCTCCTTTGTTCGCAATATTTCTATTTAATTCAATTATAAATTAAGTAGAGAGTTTGTTAATTTTTTGAGACATTCTGTAGAAATATATTACTAAATCACAACAATGTTACGTCACCTATCATATTTTTTAGCAAATTACATTGAGATGACGTCATCAACTTTCTCGAGGGAATGAATCAATATATTGTAAACGATCTGTTGTAATCATCAATGCTATCAAAATAAAAAAAAAAATTAATAAATTGGTTATGTGTATTCTAAAACGAGTTGTAAAGTTTTGTTGTAAAAGTTTAATTTTTGGGATAATTTATACAGGTTAAGTTAAAATAGGAATATATAACCCACAAATAAGGCAGCATTAAATCTTAGATGTGGCTGGCTAGCGCTTTACTCCCCAAGTTTTATTAATAATAATCATAATTAATAATTCGTCAAGATAACAAAATTACAGGCCTTTCTGGATCAGGACCCAGGAATTAAAAATGTTATTGTAATCATTATTTTCGAAAATCAAAACTCTTCTTTCCTGGTGGGACAATTTTCAGTTAAATAGAATAAAAGTTCGATCGTTTTGCTTTGGCAATGCATATTGCATTTTTGGCATGCGATCAACTTGTCTTTAAATGTGGCACTCTCACTGGTACACATTATTTATGGACGATTTTCAATAGAAAGTGCTTGAAAATTATATGTTATTTAAAATTATAAAATAAACGTTAAATCGGTTCTGAGACAAAAATAAAAACTAAAAAACTTATTTCGAAGAGATTTTATTTTTAAAAAAGTAAATAATCTTCCTTGAAACTGAATTTTGTTATTTCCTACAGGTTACACCACAAGCCCATAAAATAAATAATTTCGACTGTGACATTAAAAACACGAAGAAAGAATCAACTAAAAGAATATAAATTTTTTATGTAATGATACATAATCTCGCTGAATGAGCTGTTGTGAATTTGATTAACATTTAACGACATGTAGTTAGTTCAGTTATATAAATACTGACATAAAAAGTCTTCAAAAAAATTGTCGCTGCAAAAGATCTATAGGGTTGGGACATCTACACCTTTAACAATTTCGACATGCTCGTGTAGTTCCTCAAATACCATTTAGAAAAGTAGGTGGTAAAGTTCCTTCCAAAATTAAGTGGTGAAAGTGGAACATTAAGTATCTATATATATACAAATTAATGATTGTTGTTATAACGCAGATCTGATTACCTTTTAAGTTGAATGTACAAGAGACTAATGGATACGAAAGCTTAAGTGTGTGCGGTATTTGTTTCTCGCTGTTGTTTTGGCCAAAACTGGTCTCGGTTTCATAGAAAACTAGTACTACATGAACAATGACTAATTGTTATTGGTTTCAACCTAAAAAAGGCATGTCTGAAACTTTTAGACTCTTATGTAATACCTACAAACATACAACTAAACTTTTGTTCTTGCTGTAGTTCGTGCAATTTAAGTGTCAAGAAATAGTACAGCTCTCGAAGGACCTGCTGCTTTCGCAACGATTCGCAAGTTAATTTCATTCACCCTTCAATTTTTCCACTGGCTAACCATCAGACACTATCTCCAGCCATAAAATTAAAAGCCTTCTCGAGTTCAAGTGTTTAAATAAACACATAATAAGGTGTAAAATGATTAACATCCACCAACATTAACACCAAAATAAACTTACTCGATAAAGTATAAATTTGTTGCCGTAATTCCACTTGATAGAGGATGTAATAAAACTCAAGTGACTCATCCAACATCCAAGGCTGCAATAAATTTCAGAACTTACCTAATACATTAACTTACAATGTACGCCCACTCGTAGTAAAATCTCGGGTGATACCCAATTATCGTTAAGATGTTTAAACATTTACGAAGCGAAGCATCTCTAATGACTACCTTGCTTTTTTACAGTGTCAAGTGCACAGGAGCAACAACCGTCAAATGCCACTACCACCACACCAGTGAAAAAAGTACCCAAAAGGAGTTACGTGTGTCCTCCGAACTTCATCAGACTTAGCCATAGATGCTACTACTTTAGTAAAGAAGCGGCCACCTGGCAAGACGCGTATTTTCAGTGCAGAGACCTCCATAGTAACCTTGCCATCATCAAAACCCCAAACCAAGATAAACTAATTCGGAGGACTTTAAGCAAAAAACCTCTAGGTTTGTATATTTTGCAATATCATGAAATTAGTATTAAACACCGTTTTATAGAACCCCTTGAGAGATGGCTTGGTGGTCTCTATGACTGGGAGCAAATGACCTGGAAATGGGCGGCTTCTGGTAAACCTTTAGTCTATCAAGGTTTTTCTAGAATGGAACCCGAAGACAAGGAAAAGTTGCGTTGGCACTGCATAATCGTAGACCCCAATTTACAATTCAAGTAAGATTTGTCCCACTTCTGTTGCCACTTCTAACTGTCTTTTTTTGTTGCTTAGATGGAATACCCGAAGCTGTGTTGAACAAAAGCACTTCATCTGTCACACCAAAATCAAGATTGTCACAAGCAAAGGAAAAAAGAAGCTTTTGCGGCAATACAAAGTGAACAAATACAACAAATTGAACGAAATTCCGGTCCCTGATCTACCACAAGACGCACGTTACAACACCACGATCTTGAAAGGTCATCATCCGAATGGCGCTAGCCTAAACCACGCACAGTATGCTAGAAAACCAAGGGATCGTAGACGCAGGGTGCGCAAAAATAGAAAGAAGAAAGTAAACGTTCTTTCCGATAATGATAACACTCTCAACTCGACCCACTACGGACAAACTGAAAGAAAGCGACGACAGAAAACCAAAGAAGAGGGCGATTTGTCGATGGAACGAATTAAATGGAAGACGTACTACAAAGATTCAAATTTGAGTCCGTTGCATCCGAAGGCCATAATCGAGGAATTTAACTATGTGAAGGAGCCATAAATGCACAGTGCTAAACTGTAAAATGGTGTCTTTTTTGTGCTCTGTTCAGTTTTGTATCAATACTTAGACTATTTAGTTTTTAAGGGCAGTGTTTTATACCGTCGCTTCACATTATTTATGTATGATCATGTATGTATGTAAATATATTTTTTATAAAATTAATTTTTTTAAGGAATTATTTTATTTTTGAATGTTATGGTGCTATCAGGAGTGGATTTAGAATGTGGTACTTACGAGGCAACCACCGAAGTTATTGCTAGATCTGCTCCTGTTAAGAAGTATTTTATATATTTTTTTGTTGTTTTTCTGTTTGTGTATCTAAAATTTATTAAATATATAGATGTGTAAGTCTATTTTGTTTAATGTTTTTTATTGTATTTATAATTTTGATGGTTTGAATAAGCGTTGTGTACACGTGCACGTTTCAAGTGAGAAAGTGCAGCGTTCTGCGACTGACTGGGAAGAAAACTTGGACGTGTATGAAAAAAGGTTACTCGTCTGAAAGATCTCATAAAGCATTTCCGAGATCTCCAATTTGAGGGCGATTCCTAGGGTCATTGTCTCGTACAAAACTTCAAAGGAAAGAACGTTTTTGAGCCAACTGTTTCTGTCATTTGATGAAACCCCACCAAAACACCTTCGTCTTTTTCCACACCTCTGAATACCATCTCCTTAAGCAATAATGTAATCCAGACTTCAGTTTCACGTAAAGTATGGATATTTTAAAAGTTCCAAGATTTTCTCTATGATCCAACACTATTTCTTTTGTTCAAAAAATTCAGAGTACTTCCGAAAAAACGTATCCTGTAGACCTTGTCATCGTCGATTATTACGGGTCCTTTTTGCAAAGTCATTCTAGAGTAAGTTGCCTACCTTTTTGTTCACTTTGTACTTATGCGCCATTTTGGTGGGATGTTTGGGTTATCAGTTTCACAGTATTTTGATTTCTTTATTTAGGAAACGGAAGTTTTTGACATCCAAGGAAATGGGATATTTTGGAAGCAAAAAATTAACTACAAGATGGTATGAAGAATAAAGCATTTATTATGAAAAAGTCCAAAATAACATTATTCACTATAAATAAAAAAGACATATCTGGAAGAAGTCAGTGTATTATGTGTTGCATAAATATTTTACATACATTTTTATTTACAATTAAATCAAGAATTAACTATACACAATATAATACTGCAATTTCCGTTTTTTGTTATTATTTAGAAATAAATAATAGCTTTGTTGGAGCAACGAATTCTAAACTTTAATTCTGGTAAAATGTAGCACATGTAACAGAATAACCAACATGTTATGACTGTGTTGCACGAGTGGTTGCAAACTTTTAAAGAAAAAAATTTACTGGTACAAATGAACTATTACAGCGACTATGTACAAACTATTTCCTGCGCAACTTGGCTCTTCTTAACAGTCGCTGGACTCGTGGTTTGACTGAATGCCTCTGTTCCCGACGGTGGCCTCTGTTTAAACCCATGCGTGCCTCTAGATAGATCCAGAACGCCGCATCGAGAGTTTCCTGGGCCCGACATCGAGACTTCCGGTAGCACGCTTCAGACTTGCCTTTGTGGAACGCGGCGTCGACACCGTCAGCAACGATGACTCACCCACCGACACCGTGCGTACTTCCAGAAAGCTCTCGACGGCCATAGGCATCCTACTGGGGCGGCGTAAGGGTGTATTTCGTAACAATATCCTCACGCAGGGACATCAATGCTGAGATATTATCTCTGGCTCCAGTGGTGTCAGATAATTTCTCTAAAATGCCGCCAAGAAATGGTAGAAAAGTCGCAGGTTTCAAATTTAATTTACAAATAAAACAGCAACGAAACTTGAAATTTTGTATTATATTTTATCAAAACAAAACAAAATAAAAAATACTGGTTAAAATCTATAGTTATTTAAATTGTGCACTTCCCGAATTGGTAGATCCTTGAAGACGTAGATCTCTTGCAATTAAATATCCTGATTACATTTTACATGTACAAAAACAAATAGTAATAATAATTCATTAGTAGAAGTGTTTTCAAAAAATTATTACATGGAACAGCAGTAATAGAATAGCTGCTGATGTACATACTTACATATAACTATTTATATTATATATTTATAGTCATCAAAATAAGTGTGGCGTTGTTGTGATGTTGAGATAGGTAATACAACATGCACGTACTGTAACCTCATTTGAGATACACCTGTTAAAACTTTTATGACTTAAGCGGCTGAAGTCAAACCACCCTTATAAGTCAAATTGGCTATTGTAAGTTTTGTGGACACGAACTGCAAGATTATTACTGTTCATTGTTGGCATAATGTAGCTGTGAACTGAGTTAAGTAATACAAGTTTGAGTTACAAAGGTGGTTTGGCTTAAGCCGCTTAAGTCATAAAAGTTTTAACAGGTGTATTTCCAATGAGGTTACTTTACAAGTGGTACAAGCTCGTCGAAAAGTCTATCCGAATTGCAACAAAAACACATTGATGAATAATTCAATTAACTGTTTGCTTTAGTTGTACTTATTATACCGTTTTATATCATTAATATGCGAAATAGAGTAATATATATTTTTGGTATTCGTACTTTAGTTATTCTCTTTGAGCAACCATTAAAACTTATTTTATATGCATGTGCTGTTACATAGAATTTTTTTAACTCATTTAATACACATACAAGTATTGTACAATCACATGTCTATACCGCTGTCACCATTGTCTTTGTAATCCGATAAAGGGAAATGCGTTTGACGTACATAGTGCCCGTAGGGGAATCTCGATTCTGTCATTGATTAAATACATATAGATAGACCCATGCTATTGTTTGGAGCGAACAAGCCAACGGCCGGCGAACAAGAGATGGCGCACCAACGGTCGGCCGTCAAACGCCGGCGAAAAGCTTGGACACCAATCACGCGCATAGGTAACACAAATCACACTAATAATATATTTAATAAATCTACCACTCGATAGAGGGCGACGAAAAAATGTGTAAAAATCTCATAGTTAGCATTTAAATAATTTGCAACGTTGCCAGATGAGCCTAACACAAATTTGCCGTTATTTCTAGCCAAGTAGGATTTATTTCGTTTAAAAGTTTCTGATAAAGAAATGGGATTATTATAATGAATAAAAATAAATAAAACAAACAAATTATTAAGTACTTGTTATTTTAAATACTTGTTAGTGCTAACATTATTATAAATACGGTCCGGTAACTCAAATTTTATAGAAAGAGTGAGATGTTTCAGGACGAGGCGACCGTAGGGAGCCGAGTTTTTAATTTCGAAACGAGTTCTGCGAAAAGAGTTATCGGAGGTATGTCGTTATGGATTTTATTTCATACTGTCAACATATTTTTTTTGTTCGATAAAATAATTACTATTTTGGAAAAAGTTCAAATCAAGTCACTTTTTCTGACATCGTTAGCAACCGCTGTTTGGCTAATGTTTTAATTTGTTTATTCGTGCAAATCAGCATCAAATGTTTAAACTAAAATTTATTAGTCTAGAGACGGACAGATATATACTAAAGACAAAACATATCCATTCATATATGTCTTAAAAAACGGGTAACATATGCCGCATAAACTAAAAAATAAGACATTTTCTTTCACATTTTATATTGTAAATGCAATTAAGTATATCGATAACTCGCTACTGAAAATTTATTGAAATATAATTTCTGCAAAAAAAAGATTGTTGTGGTTTTATGGTTTATTGACATAGTTTACTTATTTAAAATGAATATTTTTCATACATAGCACAAGTTCTTGATATTATTTATTTTAATTTCAAATAATAATTGTGTTTCCTTTAATTTTAACCAAGAAAATTTTTCGGTTATTATCCAACATACTTTTGTACATTAAGAAACTCCATTCCACGTCGCGGGACGTTACAGAACAATATTTAAGTAAATAAGCTTTTCCAAAAAGAAGTCGTTTTTATGTGTTTTAAAACTCACTCTTTTATCTCCGGACTTTCGGCTTTTTAGTGTTTCACTTCGACACAAGAATATAAACAGTGGAAAAATGGAACAGTTTTAAAAACTATTCATCTATTTGTTCTGTCTTGCAGCGAGAAAGGAATATAGCATATTGTACCCACATTTCATAGTAAAAATATGGATCCGGTTTAAAATTTTACCTACCTACTTAATTACGTTAACAAACTAAAATTTTCATTGAAGAGACAGGCTGTTCTAGGAAACTTTATTACAAATCTCTTCATTTACGAGCTGCTGAAGGACCGCCGCGTTGGCCTGTTCGCTCCAAACAATAGCATGGGTCTATCTATATGTATTTAATCAATGATTCTGTGAATCCAAGCGAGGTAAATCGTCTTGCATCTGGAGCAATATACCTTCCTCATCCGATAGTGGATAATACCTTTCTCGTACAAAGTGGCCGCAGTGGAATCTAGAGCCTGTGAAGCCAAGCCGGCTACCTTGGCAAACAAATCTTCTACTCGTTACAATTAGTACGTTGCATCTTGCGCAATACACTCTCGCCAATGTATGTATGTGCCCTATCCACATAGGACCCTTGTAATTCTTCGCGCAAAATCGGCAAAGAAATTGTTTGCTTAAATCGTTCCTCGAAGGGGCTTTCCGTCTAACGGAAAATAACGCAACACATTGATCTACAAAAAAAGAAAAAAACTTATAAGAAAGAACAATAAATTACATTCTTAAAAACTTGCTATGGGCCATCTCGTTCACAAGAATAAAACACACGTATTCAAATGTTTTGCAACAAAGGCAGTGCATGTAAAATTAGTAACTGACTGCACTTCAGAAGCATTTTTGAGCACACTAAAACGATTCATGATGCGAAGAGGGAAGATTTCAGCCATTCATTCTGACAATGCGAATTATTTTACCGCAGCAAATAAAGAACTAAACAAATTATTCCATTCGTCACAATTTGAAAGTGAAATAGTTCAATCTTTGGCGAAAAATAATATTAAATAGTACTTTTATACCAGCACGCTGTCCTCTTGTTAAAAACTTAATTTTTGTTTATTAAATCTATACGTCTATCTTTTAATGTAGCATATTTATTAATAATTTCGTCATAAAAGTCTGGTCTTCTGCTAAATTCATTTACTAAGCATTTTTCTATTGACATTAGTGCGAGTCCAGATAAACGTTCTTGCGACATGGTGCTTCTTAAATAAGTTTTAATACGTTTTAGACATGAAAAATTTCTTTCTGCAACTAGGCTGGTTGCTGGAATTGTTACTATTAAAGATAGCAGTTTATTTACTTCAGGAAAAACGTCTTCGAACTCTTTATTAATAATATTTAAACTACGTTGTATCACTATTTTGGAGTTGATCATCATAATGTACATATATTTGATAATTCATTTAATAAACGATCTTTTTGAAAATTTTTTGGATATGTTTTCATTAATGAGTTCAGTGCTTCATAAGGAAACTCGTTACGACAATCAGTATATTTGGCAGAATCCACAAGAGACAAAAATTCTAATTTATTTAGGTCTGTAAATCGCACGTCTAACTGAAATGTGATACAATTTAAAATTTCATAAAATAAAATGCGGTAAGTTGGAATTATTTCAGCATACTAAAACATATCTGCGCGTGAGTCACCAATGTACGTTGCATGCGAAAATAAAGGTAGAACTGAACCGCAAAATTCTGAACCTCTCGTATCAATAATTTCGGGACAAAAATCAGTGAAAAATATATATTGTCTTTTGTACAATACATGACTTTATTAATATTACGAAGTTGTATCTGAATTTTGGATACTGATAATTATGATGTCTTGTTGCATAGGTGAGGCTCAGCTTCACTTGGCTCATCTGGCGAGCCGCCTCTGTACGTCAAATCTAGTCAAAAACTAACAGGATCGTTGTCTGTCTACGAACTGCGGACAGTCGAATGATTATTATTCGTTTAGTTCAGCGGAAATCATTCTTCAATGAATATCATAACCTCAATAATTATAAATCATTGGGCAGCCGCTTTGGGATGAACGAGGATACCCGAGGAACAAGAAACAAGGCAACAAGTTGTTATTATTATTGTTAAACAGTTATGTTGATTAAATAAAACCATGTTTAAGTATGACTGCATGTCTGTGTTCAAATGTCGAAAATCAATAATTGGTGACCCTCGACGAAAGAACAGTGTTAATACCGCGTCGCGTCTCGTCGTAAGTACCACGTGTATCTATCAACGCAAGAATTTTTGACTTTCGGGGCCAATATGTTTGACGCCGAGCTTCAGCGACTAAGGAAGGAGCTAGATGAAGCGAAGGCGGCTTTGGAAAAGTAGAAGAACGAACACCACGAGGACGACGCGGTGAAATCGACCACCATGAAAGTACCACCGTTCTACCAGAAGACTCCTGCATTGTGGTTCTCCCAGATCGAGGCATAGTTCCACACTTACGGCGTGAAATCAAAGTACGACTGCATTTCTGTGTTCAAATAGCGAAAATCAACACATCTAAGAAGAGTTGAAGGTAACGCATTGCTTTCGTATGAAGAGCTTTTGACAGTTGAGGTTTGCGTTAATATCAAACCTCTTAGACCACTGTCCTTTGACTCCATTAACTCAAGTCCTCTCAGCTTACTCCCGGTTACCTCCTGATTGGAGATTGACAAGTGAAGAAGCCGACTTAACCACGATTAAAGAGAATCGGCACTTTAGATCGCAGGGCCTACAGCAGAGCACTCAGAACTTCCGAACACACTGGAACAGGGAAATCTTTTAGGAAAGTCTAAGTGGAGAGGTCTATTACCTACTAAAGGAAGAAAACCTGGATGCACCAAGGAAAGCAGCGGCGAGGGTTCCAGAGTGGTCAATCGGATTTGCCCGTTCCCACACGAGGAACTTTCCGAAAAAATGTGAAAAAATTTCATGGTAATTATTATGAACGAAATGTTTAGCCGAAAACGGTTGACAGGATCACAATAAGTATAAATTTTTAAATAAATATTTCATTCGATGGAGGACAAAACCATGCTTGTTTTAATAGTTCCTGAACTGAATAACCCGGCATATAAATTCTAGAAGATCCATTTTACAGTATTTGAAATGACGTCATCAATTTTTCTGAAGGGTGAATGAGCAAATCCCAGACAGCGTTTAACAATTTTTACAACAATCTTGGCATAAACTTAATATTGTAACATTGCCTAGTTACAGCTGTCCAGAATCAGAAAACCGTATACAGTACAATAACATTTCAAAAAAACACCAGTGGTGATTATGGGAAACAGTTTTATGGTACTTTTTTACTATACTTATATATGTATTTATGCACAATGTCAGTGGGGTTTTTCGAACAATATGTGTCATTTTTAATTTATTTTCAAATTTCCATAGTCAGTGGACAGGATTTGGTGCTCAACAGCGTGGACTGTCCATATAAGGCAGAAAAAAAACATAATTGCATGGACCAACAATGCAACAGCCATCGTCAATTTGTGCTGAGGACAATTGCCCGTCCTTTATTGTAAGTTAGATTATATTTAAACTTAAGTTTGTGAACATGCAAGGTCGCTAGAATGCATGGAAACGGTTAAATATTGTTAAGGTATTAAGGTATGCTTTATTTTCACTAGAACCTGAGAACATAGAATAAAGATTAACAACCTTACAAGTACAACAAGAAACAAAATAAAAAAATCGCGATTTTCTTGGCTGAAATTTTTGCCTGAGCGCGGCGGAGCGGATAAAGCTTGACAAACTTGGAGAATGACCACGAAAATGTAGGCGACCCTAGAACGACTTTGCGGGGGGGGCCCGTAATAGTCGACGGTGACAAGGTCGCCAGGCTTCTCGGCAATCACAGAGTGCATCTCTCCGGAAAGTGCTCTATTCGGAAACTTGGATTTTTGGCAGAGGTCACAAGACTTAACGATTCTCTCAATTCGAACTCGCATTTTTGGGAAAAAGAAATATCGGCGGATCAGAGAGAAAATCTTGGAGACACCAAAATGTCCATATTGTTCATGGAAGGTCTGGATTACGTCATCGACTAAAGCCTCAGGGAGTGGTAGCCTCGGCTGGCCGTCAGATGGGTGGAAAAAAATGAGCAAATCTTGGTGGATCTTCATGGACTGAAAGAAGCGATTTTCCCGAAGATGGTTTTTCCCTTGAAGTCTGGCTCGAAACAATGGCCCTAGAAATGCGTCCTCCAGTTGGAGAGATCTCAGATTTCGAAAATGTTTCGTGAGGTCTTTCAGACCCGAAGTGGTGAAGAGGGCTGAAATTACTTCGATCTCGTTCACGGAAACAGTGGCGACAACCGGAGAGTTATGGGAGCGAACAGGAACGCCACTACTTTCGTAGGGATACCTCGAAAGTGCATCGGGGACGACATTTTGTTTTCCTGGAATGTGTTCAACTTCGTAGTCGAACTCATTGAGAAGCAATGACCAGCGAGTGAGGCGATCGTTCAACAACCTGCACTGCTTCAGAAATTTGAGAGCATAATGATCAGTGCGGATGACTAATCTATGCCCAAGAAGAATAGTTCGATACTTCTGCAATCCGAAGATGATCGCCAGAAGCTCTTTTTCGGTGACGGTGTACAACAATTCCGGACCTCGCAACAGTCTGCTTGCGAAACCAACGACACCGTGTTCACCGTCCTCCAGGAATTGGTACAACTCAACACCCAGAGCTACACCGGAACCGTCAGTTTGAAGATAGAAAACTTTCTCGAAGTCGGGAAATTTCAGCATGACCGTGTCGAGGAAAAGCTGTTTGGTTTGATCGAAAGCTTCTTGTTCAGTGGTGGACCAAATCCAACGAACGCCCTTTCGAAGCAAGCGAGTGAGTGGGGCGATGCAGTCACTGTAGCGATCGCTAAACCGCCGATAGTAACCGCACACACCCAGAAAAGCTCGGAGATGTTTTTGTGTTTTTGGGGCTGGAAACTCTTGGATGGCCTTGATCTTGTCGGGATCAGTGGCAATGCCATTCGATGATAGAATGTGACCCAGAAAGCGAACTTCTTCCTGCAGGAAGGAGGATTTCTCGAGGTTGATGGTCAATTTGGCGCCACGCAGGCGGGTTAAAACCATGTCAAGATGAAGCAAGTTTAGTTTAGTTTAGTTTATTTATTTACGGAATTCTCCACTTTTACAATAAGAATTACATGAAGTGTTGATCAAATGAGTCGGAAACAATCAGCAAATCGTCAATATAATTGACGGTGAATTGGCGAACTTCGGGGCCGAGAATGAGGTCCATGGCACGGCTGAAGGAACCTACGGCTGTTTTAAGGCCGAAGGGCAAAACTTGATAAGTGTACGATTGACCGTTAAAAAGAAAGGCGGTGTACTGGGTACTCTCGGGACTCAGCGGGATTTGCCAATACGAAGCTCTCAAGTCAATCGTGGACATGAACCTGATGGACTGGAATGACTGGAGAAGATCTTCAGGGGGGCGGGGCGCTTCGCAATCTGCTACCATCTGCTTATTTGCCCAACGGGCATCCAAACAAATTCTCACAGAACCATCTTTCTTGCGAACAACAGTCATGGGGCTCGCGAACGGTGATGCCTCGCGTTTGATTACCCCCAACTCAAGCATCTGATTGATGACCTTTTCGACTTCGGGTCGCAGGCTGAAGGCGATTGGATACGCTTTCCTGACAAAAGGGGTGGTGTCGTGCATTTGGATGACGTGCACGTATTTATCGGTGCGACCGGGAAGTTCATTATAAACGGTCTGGTGTCGTGAAAACATTGTCAGGAAAAGGCGTTGTTGTGAGGGATCCAAAGAAGCGATGGAGCGGACCTTTTCTTCAAGGACAGAAAATGGGGTGATGGTTCTGGCTAAATTCGGGGGACCGGAATTCGTTGTGGTGAAGCTGTGGCAAACGTTCACAGTGGGTTCTGAATCGGACACGACGGAATCCACATGAAACGGGAAGTTCTGTGGGCGGCCGCCCGAATGGATCCGAAGTTGGCCACTTTGAAAGTGCAGGGAAGCATTGGCGCTATTCAACCAATCCATTCCCAGAGTTACTGGCCGAACTAGGTTCTTCAAACTAAAAACACAGCAGAAGAGAGAAAATTGCTACCAATTGAAAATTGCAACCATGCCTGCGTTTTGATCCGGTGGCTTTGATGACCCGTGGCGCCTCGGATGAAGGTGGAAGAAACGGGGAGTGTCGCGATTCTGCGCCCACTCGAAAGTGCGGAAAATTCCTCCTCGTTGATGCAAGTCACCTCGCTTCCCGAATCGAGCAGAGCCAGAAGTTCCCTACCAAAAATTGAAATTGAAATGTGGGGCAGAAGAGAGCAGCTTCCGAAATCTGGTGGGGGAGCTGAAGGGCGTTGCTGAAGTGTGGAAAAGCTGTGTTCGAAAACGTCCCCCACAATTTTCGTGCGCTCCAGGATGGAGATCACGGGGTGAAATTTCACACATAGCGGTGTTGAAATTCCTTCCTGATTGGGACCTAGACCTCCCAAAAGCCTGTTCCATCCCATCCGACAGACCTGAGAAAACCCACGAGGATACCTTCCCTTCAGTCTCCGAAGAGAGGGAGGGGCAGAAGGTGCCACCACAACCCCTCGGCGCACGAGACTCATGGGAGATTGGGCGTTAATGGGTTTGGGCGGAATGTACCCTGCGGGCACGAATTTAATCAATGGAAAATTCGAAGGCTTGGAGCTGGTGGACGGACACGCTTGCCTCACTAACATGTCCGGTCGGCATTTCCCGAAACGTTTGGTGGGGGAATAGAAAAAGGGTTAAATGCCATCAAAGGCGAAACAGTGGGGGCAGGAAATTGGATGTCTCGGCGCACGCTTTGGTCGGATGACCGATCTTCCACCGGGCTCGAGATCTATCGTGGCCTGCATGTCAATTAAGAAATGTTGGGCTGCTTTAACGGTTCTCATCGTGCGAGGAACAGCATTCCAGGCCCTTTGGATCTCGCCTGGAAAAAGTTTCATTAGGTCTGCCATTATATTCGACTCCTCTCGCGGTAGCATCAGTGACCGCGCGATACCTTGTACCGGTCCTCCCGGTGCGTGGTCGTCCAGAAGTTCCCCAAGAACTCCACCCGAAAGCCCTCAAAGGTGTCCCAGTCGGACTTATTGATGTCGTACCAGGACTCTGCGCCTTGCCTGAAACACAGACGGACTTCCTCGAGCTTGCTGGAACTTCTCGTCCGTGTAAAACGCCTCGAAATCCTCCAAAAATTTGTTGGGGTTTTCAAGGGTCCCCCCTGAATAAAACGGACGAGGCAGCGGTGCAGCTGGTGCCGGTGCCGAAGTCTCCTCCGGTTGCCGACTCTGCTCCAGCAAGTGGAGTGCAATGGTTTTCCAATCCATCTGCTCCGGACGGGACAGGGTCTCCAGTTGCTCGTCTCGGCCCGTTGTTGCTTCTTCGTGGACGGGGTCCACGGTCCTCTCCCTTCGTCGAGAGCTGGATGGTCGCTCGACGTCAGGCCGCCTCCTACGCGTCGTCTTTGGCCTCGCTGGTCTTCGCTGGGTTGTCGCCACCAGCGGTGCGATCCTTGGCGCCTTCACGTCCCAGGCGCCACTGGTATTAACTACCTGTCTCTTCTTTCCGAACATTTTCTTCGCTGGCTCTCTCTCTTGGAAACAAAATATAAATAAGTACATATGCAACACAAAATACACTCTTCCAGGGCAGTGCCTCGACATTGCATGCTGGGCACGCGGCACCAATTCTGTAATAACCCAAACCTCCAGCCTTTGATTTGACATTGAACAAAATTTTAAAAAGCCCGCTAAAATTTGAAATTTGGCCTTGGCTGTGATCGTCTACAAAAGTGGGACCCTACATTGTGTTTTGAAAACTGGCGGGAGGCGTTCGTTCATACAAATTGGCGCACTTTGGAGCGGGAAGAGTGACGGATTTAAAAAACTTATATTTGGAAAAAAAAAACTATGAAAAATAAATCCAATAAGAGCTCAAGAGACCTTGGCCAAGGGCCCCAGAAGAGCTTAAAGAATTTATTTCTCAGAGAAAAAAAAAGCTTTATTTTCACTAGAACCTGAGAACATAGAATAAAGATTAACAACCTTACAAGTACAACAAGAAACAAAATAAAAAAGTCGCGGAATTCTCAGAAAGTAAATGGATGGCAACGTTCCAGATATTAAGGCAGTGTGGCCTCTACAAACAAAATGGGGGGTGCACAGCGAGCGCAGGGCGACGGCCGCACTCCCCGTGAGGGCCCACGAGGTTCTCCTGCTTCACCACTTCACGCGCGTTGTCTTACGCACCCACCTGACATAGGTTGACCTTCCTGCCCCCGCCGATAAGGCAGCTGTGTAAACTCCGAGTCAGCCAGGGTCGGAAGTCTGGCAAGAGCCGTAACCACCCGCACGGAGTCGCCGACGCCACCGCGGCCAGCCCACACGACTCCCGAGTTACATAGCGCTATCAAATTGAGTATTTGGATTTCAGACAAACAATAAGCAAAATTTAATTGGCCACACTCCATCAACACTTGTTTTAAATAACAAAGAAATTTAAATGAGATTAAATTATGCACGTGTGATCAACAATCTTATACAACAAGGAAAATGAAATGAGAAATTACTCATGTTTTTTATCAATCACTTTAAAGAACAAGAATTTTGAAAAGGATTAAATTATTCACATTTTGGCAATGATTTTATTAAATTAAGCTACATTTACGTCGCTGATTCTTACCAAAGAAAATAAAGAAGCTATGGATTTTATTGAAATGTTTATCTGACATTAAACAAAGAAGTTACGACTGCATTAAAATGATCTGGGCAACGTTACGTTGTTGACCGAATTAAACAAACAAACCCCTCCCCCTCCAACACGTCCCTAAACAAAATACACATAAAAAACAACACATAAAAAACAACACATAAAAATACGACACATGAAATATGCAAAATAAATAAAATATAGGCAACCATAGGTGCACATTCGATTTGAATTATGTCTTTCTTTCAATGACATTCATTTTTTAATTCATCGACAAAGCTTTTGATCAACAACAAATCCCCGATGACTAATACAAAAGCTCACAAAAGACGCCCTTGAAATTCCCCGACCAACATCCCGTACTCCCACCCTAACACTTTCTCTTTCTATTTTAACGGTTGAATATTTGAAAACTTACACGAAATTTTCCAGAATTAGAGTTTATAACAAACGATTAATAAATCGAGGAAAAGCCATTGCAATACCTTAGACATTATAATGTCAGTCAAATTAATGTGCCTAATTAATCGATGTCACTAACACTCGTCCCCCAGACTATGATATTATTAATTTTGTAATGCCGTTCTCCGCGTTATTTTTGTTAAAGATTCACTTGTTCAGATTACGTTTGAATTTACTTTACTCACACGTGCTGAAATTATGCAATGCAAAATAATACCTCGAAAATTGCCATCCAACTTTCCGCATAACATTCGCTAAATAAAACTGCCCTAGCTAACGTAATTCCCTGAAAAGCCCTACTAAAACGGATTGAAATTATGTTGAAAAGGTTAGTACGAAAATTAACGGCCATGGCGTCATCCGGAAGTGCCGCCATTTTTGTAGCGTCCGTTCGCGTATGTGACACACACGCGAAGCTCACATGTGTGGTTCCCGCGTCTCACCTACTCCGTAACCATCGAGAAGCAACGCCGCTTCTTCCATCAGCACACACGGAATCACGTGGAAAACATACCTCCTGGATCTCCAAACCAAACACGTTTTCAGCACCGAAATAAGGCCTCTCTCTGTTCGAAATGGAGCAGAGAAATCTTACGTTCGTTGGTTCGTCAGGGGATGGAATCCCGTTGAAAGGAATCACTGCTGAAAACGGAAACAAAACGCACAGACACTTGGAAAACGCAGAGAGCACCAACTTGACGTCTTACTCGAAAGAAAGACGAAGTCAATATGGCCGCGACTCACCCTGCTCAAACACACCCTTCTGCGCATCTCCCTCTTAGTGGTTTTTGTTTCTTTCCATTTCTATCCCTTTTCTTACCAAAAGTTTGGCGCGCGGAAATTTGGTTCGAAACGGCTTACTACACTAGATTAACTTTTTTAATTTATAATTAAACATCATAGTTTGTATAAGTGATTCTGATTATACTTCATTATTATTATTATTTTGTTGTAGTACGAGATTACACTATGCACAACGAAGTAAATTCATTTTTTATTATTCAAATAACGTTTTTAAATGAATTTTTAATAATAATTTACATATTAGGTACTACAAATGTATTGTTAAGTAGCATGAGTATTCAAAAATTAATATTTACATTTATTTTCGGTGTTTATCCACAAGTGCTTTTATAAATTGATACCTGCCTCACCTGAAAATATAATTATTAGGGACAATAATTTTATAGATGTTTTTACACACTACAACATTGCATGTAATTGTCCTTTGATGAATCATAACCTGCCGGGATGATAATCTTCAGGTGCCGGTCGTATTAAGCGCTCTTACCAATCTAACCCGGGAGACAATTGCTAATACCTATACCCTTTTTGCTACCTGTTTTCCCAGCATTTACATTTCAGTTGAATTTCTTGAAAGAGGATTAACAAAAAGCTCATAAAATCATAAATTATTTGTCGGTCGAGTACAAATCGCTCGTTTCTCTCGCTAGTGTACCCGAGCAGTGGACAGGGTAGCAAATTTGCTAGAACTTGGGCTCTAGTTGGAAACCAAAGCTGTGCCTCTCTGGAGGTACTTTCACAATACGAACACGTTTCGAATTCCTACAGTTCTGTCCGCGAGTGGTGAGCTTTGCCATGGCCAAATTTGGATGGTCAAAAGACCAAACTGCAGAACTAATTGCACGATATGGAAAAAAAGGACTATAGAAATCGCGTAGCATACACTAAAATTATTTTCAACTATACAGAGTGTTCTGTTTTTGAGGCGTAATATTCAACGTACTTTTTTAAATAGAATGCCTAATTCTAATTTTCTAAAAAATTTTTGTAATGAAGCGGTTCACAAAAAATCGTATTAATTTTAAGATCTGTGTTATAATATTTTATTCAATTTTAGAACCATAATCTTATTTATAACCACTCAAATGCGGGCTTAAATTGGCCTTTTTAGCACAAATCTGTCAAAAATTGCTAAGCAACAATTGATTCATTTATACTAATCAATTAATTATTCAAACACGTTTCGATATTCAACGTTTTTCTTAAGTTGGAAAAATAATATTTTATCAAATCATTACCTGACCGACTTCAAATTCTTCTAAACTTTCGTTTGAATAAAGGTTTTCCGCTTCTTTAATTTACACTTTGAAAAACCAATTATCAAATAATCAACGTGGTATCCATAACAACATCAAAATAATAGCCAGCTATGTATGAAAATTCGCATCGGCACAATTCATACAGTCTTGCGAAAATATTCAATATTTCGTTAAAAATAGTTTAGAAACTAAAATAGAATAAAACGTTGTATGTACCACGTGCATAATTGTCGATTGTGGCACTCGGGAAATTAAAAGCCCTCCTTCGTCGGGCTTTAAACATTCCCTCGTGCCACAATCTCCTTGATTATGCCCTTAATACATAAATAACTATTATGGGGAGCTAAACAAAAGTACGTGCTTTGCTATGGTATCAATTAAATTAATTTCTAATATGCTGAGTGTTTATTAAAACAAAACTAAAATATTAACAATTTTCAAACATCGTTATTTCCGTCAGCCCATTCTCTACTTTTACGTTTTCTCGACCTTTCATGACCCCTAGAGTACGAAAAAATAAGTCTCTAGTTTCCGTCTGTCTGTCTGTCCGTCTGTCTGCCGTCCCGATTTTTATTAGACAGATAATCTCCAAAAGTACGGGGTCGATTCCAGATTATTTGGAAAAGAAAACATAAAACAACATTTTACAATTTAATTTTGATTCTTACAGCTGTTTTAAAGTTATGATAAGCATAATAAACTTTTAATCAAAATATATTTGCTTATCCCCTCCAAAAAATTGATAACGTCAGTTCAAAATTTTGCCGAATAATTTCCACCCGAAATGTGCAAAATATATATGATCAGTATAATACTTGTAATTTATTATTGTGTTCATATTTTTTAGATTTGCTTATACAGGACGACTCAAAAAAAAAATGAATGCGTGATTTTAGTTTCCTGAATAACACAAGAATTGCAAAACTGAATAGGTACTTTGAAATCTTCCAGACGTTTTAAGGTTATTGTAAGCGTGGTAAATTGTTAATCAAAACATATATGTTTATTCCCAACAAAAACTTGATGACGTCATCTCAAAATTTTTCAGAATAAATTCTATCCAAAGGAGCCAATTCCAAGTTGGTGGCGCAAGTCACTGGTGCAGCGCAACTTTATAATGCTAATTTGGGTATCAAATGCTGGTTGCCAGGGGTGACGGAATAAACAAGCGCAATTTTTCGAGATAAATTGCGCCAACTTGCACTGCCTACTAGAGGTGCCGCAACTCCATGGTGCAAATTTCAATGGAAAATTCGAAAAATTGCGCTTGTTTATTCCGTCACGCCTAGCAACCAGCATTTGATACCCAAATTAGCATTATAAAGTTGCGCTGCACCAGTGACTTGCGCCACCAACTTGGAATTGGCCCCAAAGTGTGCAAAATATGTTGAGTTTTTAATTGTGATTTATCACTGCATTCATATTCATATTCATCTACTGTTATTTTTAGTATTATACTGCACCAATCCAAGTTGATATACGTGACCTTGCAAAAATGTTGATGACGTCATCACAAAATTGTGTAAAGAAAAAACTCAACTGTTTCATAGTTCTTTCGGTGCGAGGGAAGTTCTGTCGAAACAACTTTCGACCAATTTTTTACATTTTTAAGAGATATGTGGAAAGAAGATTTTACATAATATTAAATAAGAGTAATAATTGCAATGGTGATTTAATCAAAATCAACTCTACATTAAAATTATATGACATTATAATAGAGGGTGGGATCATATGAATGTGACAACCTGTGATACAGAAAAGAAAGGTCCAAAAACCCCAAAATGTACGTGACATAACCTATGTAGAACACCTTATTTTGTTCAATGATTTACATAATACTTTTACATATGTACCTGATACAAAAAAAATCGTAATGTTACTATTACTCTTTCATGAATAGAAATAGCATCGTGCATTTGCGTATTTCTTAGCACAATTTTAGGTCCAGATAATAATTTATGTCCTCTTACTACCTGTTTTCACAGCTGCAATATTTTACCGTATTTCGTGAAAAATAAATTAACAAAAGGCTCGTAAAATCATAAATTCTTTGTCGGTTCGAGTAAAGAGGGTCCATTGTCCTCGCAAGTGCAACTGTGTAGTGGACAGGGTTTTGAGAGCTTTGTCTGATCGACATCTATCGGCGAGCAAAATTTGCCAAAATATCCTCTCAAATCGACAAGCCCTTGAAAGTAACTCTCGCGAATTCTCGCCAAGTCACTCTCCAGTGGACACGTACCTTTACGTTGTACGGGTGTTTAAAAACTTGAATGAATTCACTGACTGAATAATAATCGTCCCCGACGGATGGTTCGAGAACGCCGCTTCGAGGGTTTTCTGGGTTGTCCATTGCCACTTCCGCTTCCAAGCTTTTCGTCAGCGAACGTCGCGCGGTCTGGCCGATGAGTCATCACCGCCTTACATACCACAATAAACACATACATACTAGAAGACCCATAGGCGTCGTACCGGGGCGACGTATGGACTTCTTTTGTAACAATATTATGAATGCATTCTTGAATTCATTAATATAGCATAATCGTACTTTCTTTCTGAATGAAATGTCAAAATAAATTATTAAACATATTAAATAAGCTCATAATTATTATTGATTTTAATTAATATTAAACAATTAATGAATTAACTAATAACATTCGAAACCAAAATTAAAGAAGAAAACGTTGAATCACGCGGTGATCCTAGGAAAGCTGGATGATTGGTATGGCCCACAGCGGGGCAAGTCCGGTCCTGCCTCCATGCATATATGTATCTTTCTCCAGTTTGTTCACTTTGTACATAGCTGCAGAAGTATCGACACCACAAGAAAA
Organism: Zophobas atratus; assembly: GCA_022388445.1. Lineage (NCBI taxonomy): Eukaryota > Metazoa > Arthropoda > Insecta > Coleoptera > Tenebrionidae > Zophobas > Zophobas atratus. Next base: position 48,432,686 of record CM039445.1, on the reverse strand, counting down.
TAGAGCACATGTTTGTGTTTCATTTTTTCTATCATATTTCGGAACGTATGTATGAGTAACAATCATACACCCAACATTGGTCCTTCGAGCCGGATTTCTCCACATGTGTGATTAAGTACCGTGCATAATCAATTCGACAATAAAACGTGGTGTTGCCAATTTTGAATGTCTGGAGAGCAGCGAATCAGTCCATTCAGTCCAGCCGTCCCAGGTGCCAGGAGGCCTTATTGCGGTGAGTAGGTTCCAACCCTTCCTTTTTTTTATCGCTTCTCGTCAAGTACACATTCAACTTCAATTGCACATCATTTTATCTAAATCTCATTGGCAAGTACCATTACCTTGCCTGAGCTGTACCAGAGACTCCACACATGCCAGGCACGGAAGGCTAAGACAATGCCGAAACATTTTCGGAATCAAATCCTGCGCCTTAGGATCCACAGGTGGCAAATTTTACTTGTAAAAAAAGATTGAATTCACGACGAAATATCGCGTTTTAAGTTGTGGTTTGAAACAAACAAACTTGATGACGCCACCCCGGATTTAGAACAGGCTACAATAAAGCTTTATTTCGAAAACGCGTATTACGACTTATGTGAGATGTCGAAAATGCTATTGAGCAAAAACGCGTTGACACATCTTCACCTGCACCCCAAGCGAATGCACCTAGAAGCACACCGTCATCATCGGTGCAATTGCTCGACATCGTTATTAGACCTTTTAGCGAAGTTTATACAGAATGGCTACCTTTTTATAATACTTACCTTTAAGACGTTAGTTCATGACCAAAATACAGAAATTTCACCATTTAAAGTGTGGCCGCCTGGAAGTAGGCAACCAGATATACACACAGAATGCAGCCACCGGATTGGCAGTTACAACGCGCAAGCCCGAAGAGGAAACGCCATGGTCGAAATGTAGAACAAAAAAACCCTCTTCTTCTCCGACTACTCTTCGGGTGCAGACGCTCTCTTCTCTTCCAAGACCTCCACGTGGATATACACTTACAACCTTGGGCTGTATTATCACTTTGTAGTTGGTATTGTTGTAAATAAAACCCGTTTCCGTTAGTAATACGACGACGACAATTACAAAAGAATTCTTGGTGTAGCGACGCAGCAAACGCCATAAATTCATTAACAATCTTTGAGGCAAATTTTGACGTGGCGTGGAAATCGCTCAAAGACAGATTTGAAAACAAACGGTTAATCGTCCAGCACCACGTGGCCAATTTGTTCAATCTACCTCATGTAGTTAAAGATTCTTCTAGTTCAGTGCGACAGTTATTAGATAGTTTTAATACAGATCTTGAAGCTTTGAAATCTTTTGATATCGAAATAAATCCATCAGATATCTTATTCATTTATTTAATAACATCCAAATTAGACTTTATCAATCGCAAGGGTTGGCAAGAATCTTTAACTACGAACTTAATACGGTTACATACGGGATGTCGTCATCTTCCTATGCCGCGATCAAGTGTCTTACGATTATTGTCGGATCAAGTGGAAGCAACATTTCCAAAAGTTGCCGAAATAATCAAAGACAATTTTTACGTTGACGATGTGCTCTACAATTAGTGCACGTGCTTTCCCAAGGATGTTTCGCTTTAGCCAAATGGACTTCGAATAACCCAAATATTTTACCAACAAAAAAAAAAACACCTGCAATGTCGCCCCCATGGATCGCGCGTTTTGGATGTCCGCGACGAATAACGACAGACCAAGGAAGGCAGTTCGAGGCAGCCATCACGACGACTTTGATGAACCTGTTGGGAATTAAATGTTGCCGAACAACACCATACTGGCCACAGAGTAATGGCCTCATCGAGAGGTAGCACAGGACAATGAAAGCTGCGATAATGTGCCAAGAAAATGAGAACTGGGTTGACTCACTTCCAACTGTACTCCTGGACCTACGTACCGCCATTAAGGACGACCTGAAATGTTCGCCAGCAGAGATGGCGTACGGTACCCAGCTTAGTATTCCGGGAGAGTTCTTTTTTACGACAAACGATGTCTCAGCTGAACCATTCACATTCGTAGAGAAGTTGAAGCTACAAATGGAACAACTGTGACCAGTCCCAGCTTCCCACCATGACAGGCGACGCACATTTGTCCACCCAGAGCTGGATACATGCACCCACGTATTTCTACGTGACGACGCAGTACGAAGACCGCTGCAACAACCATACAGCGGACCACACCCAGTAACATCTCAAAGGGGAAAAACGCTAACCATTGTCGTACGAGGCAAGCCAACAACTGTCAACATCGAAAGAGTTAAACCAGCATTTCTCCCACAAGAAGCCGAACCGCCAATTTTACGAACAACAACGTTCTCTGGTACAACTCGCTCTCTCCGCCATCGTCCACAGAAGTAGCAAGAACACGCCACCGCTGAGTTCCAACGCGACTACGATGTTGAAATGTTATCTGTTGTAAATATGTGTATATAAAGAATAAATCCATATCAAAACATCCACACGTCGACTTGCCCTTCGCAGATACTTAAAACTATTTGCGGTAATGCACTCCGGCGCCTATTTTCTATTACTCTAGACTGAAAGGTTGTCTTAGCATGAACATGACATACAGTCACAGATGGTGTTCACAACAGCCATGCCATAGAATAGTAGCAATTGGTAGCATAGCATAGTAGATGTGTGTTTATAAATAGTTATTAGTAAAAGCAGTGGTGAGTAAAAGTGGTCGTCCATTTTGAAACTTGTTGGTGTAGCTGACAATCTTAAATAAAAAAATTCACGAAGAGAACCTGATCGAATTACTTAAACTTTATTATTATTATGTGCAATATGCAGTGCAATACAGAAATACAACAAGAAAATTGAGAAGGCTTAGGTTAGAATTTTGAATTTTCTCGCGCATGAGCCAACAACCAAACATTACACAGAAGTAGGATTCCATTCTACTTTCATGCTATGTCGGATTATTTCGAGCTGTGTAATGTCTATGCTAGTTCTGTGTAAAAAGTACATAAAGCATAACATAATGGCTATGTGAACACTCTCATTTAAATGTATTGTGTCTACTTCTATGTTTTTCATTAACATAGCATAGCACAGCCTATGTGGCGAGGCCTTTAGAGTGACTGTGTCATCTTAAATCGACGAAAAAATGAAGATGCCATAAACGTCGACTTGTCCATCGCAGATACTTAAAACTATTTGCGGTAATGCACTCCGACGCCTATTTTTCTATTACTCTAGACTGAAAGGTTGTCTTATCATTGTATGACATCAAATATATCCGTCTTTGCAAGTCGCGACAGGACTTACAGTCACTGTGCCATCATTTGGGGATCTGACTAAGTGGTTGGGTAGTGAGACATTTCTATGTAAAGTTATTTCTTCAAAAATATTTAAATGTACGGAACAATGTACATTGTCGGCTTAGTTAAATCATCTGGAAAAAGGTCCTCACCGACGTCTCAGACATTTAAAAGGGGTAATGCAATATTGGCGCCTTCTTTATTAGTATAGACAGAAAACTTATCTTAACTTTACATCATCTACTTCTTTAAGCGCATAAGTAATTGTCTCTTCAAGACCTTAGAGGACTTAACATTTTCTGTGTGATTACCTGCGAGAAGGTATTAGCATAGTGGCGCCCAATGTTAGTCACAAAGAAAATGTAACTTTCGGCAAAATTGTAAGACTCGTACCTGTCGTTACCCTATCCCTCCCTTTGTCAACCCTCTGAAAAATTAGTTTTACTTTAAACTTTAGAAAATACAGACGCTCCTATTCATTCAGCTTCGTAGTACCGTGTGTTATTCCTGAGAACGATATGGCCAACAGTAAGTTTTTAAGAATGTAATTTATTCCCATTTCTTATAAGTTTTTTTCTTTTTTTCTAGATCTGTGTATTATATTATTTTCCATTAGGCGGAAGGCCCCGTCTAGAAATGATCTTCGCAAAAGATTTATATGTCGGTCTTGTGCAAAAAACCGTAAAGGACCAATGTGGATAGGCCACATCCATACGTTGGCGAAGGTATATTGCGCTAGGTGCAATGTACAAATTGTGACGAGTCGAAGATTCGTTTGCCAAGGTAGACGGCTTGGATTCACGGGCGCTAGATTCAACTACACCCACTTCGTCAGAGAGAGATATTATCCACTATCGGATGAAGAAGACGACGGCGACAGTGGTGTAGAATTGTGATGTGTGTAACTGTATGTATATAATTATATAATTATTATTATTATTATTATGTAAACCGGCTGTTCGGTAATAAAAATATCTATTTAAATTTAAATTATTTAAATTCTATATCAAGTTAACAGTGATCTAATTAAATTTTTAATAATGGTATAATTAATTCAATTACGTTCGCGATTAAAAATTAAAGTGGTTAACGACTTCGGAGAGGGAGTACAACAAGAAAATACATGCAGAAACAAGTCTGTGCTTGTAGATGATGACTCGTCTGCAAAAAGTGCGTCGTCGGTATGTCTTTAATAACAAAAAGCTAATGGACAAACATCATAATGAGATGTTGCCGTGGGGCTAGTGATTAATGACTTCGGAGAATGGGTATAACAAGAAAATACATGCAGAAACAAGTCTGTGCTTGTAGATGATGAGTCGCTTGCATAGAGTGCTTCATCATTATTGAGCTATTGGCACGGGCTAATGGTCATTACGATCTAATTTTTAGTTAATAATGCAATCGATCAAAGAATTATCAAAACGCTTCAGATATTAACCCACATCAAATCGTATTATATTCAGAATGAATTAATGATGGTGTAATTAGTATTTTAATCATTGATTCAGTTGCGTAATCTTAAAACATTATCGTCTTTATGTACAAATGCATGCAACCCGCAATACACAATTAAAAATATATATTTAAATTTAAATTATTTAATTCCGCTATCAAATTAATAGTGATCTAATTAAATTTAATAATGATATAATTAATTTAATTACGTTCGCGATTAAAAATTAAATTATGAGTAATCAAAATCCATTAAGATCATTATCTTGATTGACAGCACACGTCAAAAATCCATTAAGATCGTTATCTTGATTGACAGCTTTCAAGATAACGTCACCTGTCAACATGATTTATTACCCCACTAATCCTAGGCACTATCTACTACCGCTGTCAATGGAATACTTCAATTGGAGGAGGAATTCTTTTCAGCCATTGATGTCCTTTGCATGTCATTAGGAACGTACACAAAACATTATGGGGAAATAGCTGCAACATGGAGTACACCAAATGGTAGGAGATGGTGACATACAAAAATTACTGAATCGCGTCCATATGACAAGAGAAAGTGGAACATCGAAACCATTTATTAAGAAAGTTTTCCACAAAATTGAAAGCAATTGTTGCCGATACTTGCTATTCTCTTAGAGAAAGAAAATTATTAGAAAAAAAAAACATTGTTATAGAAAACAAAAAAAAAAACAAATCCGAAGTTACACTTTCTCTATATATAGTAGTTGCAGTGATTTAATTAGTTTTTCGCACACAGACGTTATTTTAGCTGCTTAGACTTATAACTCAATTTTGCATAATTTTTAACAGGAAGCTGTGTTAAAATTCGTTTTTTGTACGATAAAATAGTTTTTTTGTTATCAGCCGAATCTTTACCTATTATATTAAACCTATAAAAATCCCTTCAAAAATACCTGAGTTATTGCGCCAGAAAATGTTACGTGGGACACCCTGTATAAACTAACCGAAAACGAATTTCTTAAAAAGAACTGATGAAGAATAAGATAATAATCTATAACAAGAAACACGCTAGTAAGTGGATAAAAGAAAAAAGTAAATTGTTGACGGCTTCGAATTTTGCTGGAGTGTGTAAAAAAAAAGAAAAATTCAAATAGCACCAAACTTGTAAATAATGTTTTACAGTTATAGATTTGAAATTATTTTTTAACTTGACTATTCTGACTATTAAATTAAAATGGCGACGTATTTACCGATAAAGAAATATCGTCTGAACACATAAAACATCCAACTTCACACTTTTTCCGACAAAACAAAAACCTAGACAAAACCCAGCAAAATTCATTTACGTTGAATGTTGAACCAGACACCACCTAAACCAAATCCTCCAAGAGTTTTCACTGTTTGTTCGTGAATTATTTGTGCTCAACGTATTTTTTTTTTCTGGAATCATGGATAAACCCGGCCCTTCGCGCGACTCACGTAAGGATGGTCCTCCACCAGTGCCTACACCTGTTTGCCCGGAGTGTAACAACATCTTGTATCCTAAAGAAGACAAACCAACGAAAACCTTGTACTACGCCTGCAGGCACTGTGCGTACAAAGAAAAAGCTAAAAGCAATTGCGTTTACGTGAACAGGGTACTTAGAGAAGTGGACGAGTTGAAGAATATCGTGCCGGAAGTAGTATCTGATCCCACTTTGCCAAGAACTGATTACCATCCGTGTCCAGCATGTGGTCACCGAGATGCGGTGTTCTTTCAGTCCGACAAGCCGAACAGTGAAATGAGGTTGTACTATGTTTGCGCTAAATGTCATGAATGTTGGACTGAATGAGATACTATTTGCAATGTAAATTAATACACAATAGAATAAAATATTACTTGTATGTGTTAGTATATTTATACAAAGTTTGGTTCACCTGAACTTGACCAAAAAAATATGAAAAGCAAATAAGTAAAATACATTTTACATACATTGTCAGTTTCGAAATAACTGTTTGGGTACTTCTCTAATTTCGGTTAATTGTTTGTTGTAAGATCACTTTAAATGTATAATAATGAAATTTTAGTCAAAGAACCAAACCCATAAAACTCTAAAATCATAAATTACACAGGAACGATCGCCAGAGACCGTCCACAGGACCGTATCAGCGAAACCTGTGATTTTTGTGGCGACAGTTACTTTGTAATTTCTGTAACAAATTTTGTTGGAAAACTATCACAAATCGTCCCATTAGTTGTGGTTATCTGTGATAATTTAGACAGATAAATACTCCCCCCACCCCCTCCAACGTTCTGTGTTTATTCCACAAAAGAACTGTAAAAATCATTTCTTCTGAACACTGCGTTGTCGTAATTTTTCACGAAATGACATTTTGGCGTCCACTTGTTTCGATAACAGTTGTCCATCATCATCAACCATGGACGAAAATATTCTTTTAAATAGCGCAGTCATTTTTTATTTTTTCCTGAAGATGCCTGTCGTTTTTGTTTTGTTTGCGGGATAACCAGGTTAACAGCGCCTTTTTGTGATCCTGAGATTCTTCATGACTGTACGAACTATGTTTGCCCAATCTGAATAACCACCCCATTAAAGATGTTTGTGTTCTAGACAATAATTTGCACACTAAACAGAAAACATTCCAGCACTGCATTTATTTTCTTTATATTGCAGAGCATATTTTAGATGTGGTAATCGTTTACAGTCATTTCGGAAGAGTTGGAAGACATGGTGTTAATTTCTCAGGAAAAAGTGAACGTTAAAGTAGAAAAATCTGTTTGTTGTTCTCCACAGCCAAGTATTTCTGCTGCTGGTAGCGATGCAATAATGCATCAAGAATCAATAGTTCCCCTTTCAGTACCAAATTCTGGAGCAACAATTCCAAGTGCAACAGGTTGATCATATGTTTTACCATTTTAAATTTTTTTCTTCCAAAGTTTTAATTTAATTGTAAGTAAACTTGAATAGGTTAAGGTTATAAATATGAAATATGTATCTGGCTACATCGGGAAAAAATTATAAAAGAGTAAAAGTATAAAAAATAGTGTATGTTCATTCAAAGAAATTATGTATTACAGTAGAATGGCAACTAAAAGAATGGGTAACATTTGTGAGGAGCAAAATCATATTGAGCGAATTTATTTCTTAAATGTGCAAACGAGTAAGTACATATTTATACTTATTACTTTTTAAATTTGGTGTATGGAGGCGCTTACTATAAACTGTGTGGGGGGGGGGATCAGTAGAAGTTAGCTACGCTACTGGAAAAAAGATTGGAAGTCGTGGCGTAAGATTAGTAACTATCCTATAAAAGTAATAAAAATAATAATGTGGCCGCCTGGAAGTAGGTAACCAGATATACACCCAAAATGCAGCCACCGGATTGGCAGTTCCAAGGCGCAAATCCAAAGGGGAAATGCCATGGTCGAAAAGTAGAATCAGAAAACTCTCTCTTCTCAGAGTCCTTTTCGAGTACAGACGCTCACAACCTCGTAACTATATTATTAAGTGCTAACTTTGTAGTTGGTATTATTGTAAATAAACCTTTAATAAAACCCGTATTTCCGTTAGTAATACGACGACAACAATTACAATAATAATGTAATACCAATACTGAAATTTTCTATTTTTATGTGGTTATCTAAATTAATCTAAAATTAATTTCATGTAGACTTGGCAAGATCAATGCTCCAGAGCTAAAAAGAAGAAATGAGAAATTAACAAATCTCGGAGAAAAACCTGGTGGCGAAGATGGTGGACAAACTTTAACTCTGTTTGAAGAAATGGTTGTGAATTTAATTGGAGTAGTACCAATCAATGGACATCCACAGACCACAGAAACAAAGGTACATTTGTCGGACGATGACGACGACATTGTAATGTCTGTTGGTAGTGTTACGGAGGAGACGTGTTTCAACTATGTTTCGGTTGTTTCACGAGTAAGGTTACCGTCAACATCGGAAAAACCGGAAGACTGCTTCTCGCCATCAACATTCAAAGACACCCCTTTAATAAGAAAACGGACTTTTCCCGAAAAAAAACTCGGTGAAAAGACAAGATAAAAGCGTTATAGCCGCCGAGCAGCGTGTCGAGGAAATGAAAGAAAAAAAACAAATTAAAAAAAATGGTATTACACACAGAAATTGGCGCTATATGATAGACATGTAAATGCGACTGCATCTTATTATAAAACCAAAACCAAACAATTATATAGTAATATATAATAATTGTTTTACACATATTTAGGGTTTTTTTATATGATGCAGTTTTCAAATAAAATGTCTATTTATAATTGCCTACACTGCAAAGTGATTTCTACAATTAAATTTAGTTTTTAGTTGTCTTCTACCCTGATTTAACAGCTGAAGAACATCACTTTCTCCTTGACAAAGATCTCCTAGACTAAAAATGCGGTAATCTATATAATTATCAGCAGCTTCAGGTGGTACATCAGGGAAGTTATTATTTATGCAAATATCATGTAGCACAGCATATACATTTATAATTTTCGATGCCCGTTCGGGAGAATAATATAGTACCCTATGTTTCAGCAAACATCTAAATCTACCTTTTGGAACATCATTACATTGTTCGAGGTATGTTTTGACCACATGTTTTTGACTGGGTACTGTTTAGCGGCGTGTTTTCAAGTCCCGACGGTGCTTCTGACGTATGAGGGCCCACACGCTCTGGAAAACACGTGGAAGATTCGGGCGACCTCGTGACTCATCGACGCGTACGTTTTTTTTCATTAATCACGCTTTTTTATCTTTCATTTAAAATCTCATTTGTTAGACGATCACTGCCAAGGCCAAACTTTGAATTTTTGAATTTTTCGCGGGCCTTTCAAACTTTTTCAAGGTCAATTTAAAGGCGGGAAGTTTGGGTTATCACAGAATTTGGTGCCGCGTGACCAGTATACAATGTTTGCATACTGCGTTAGAGGAGTGCATTTAATCTTGCATATATACTCATGTGTTTTGATTTAGAAAAGGCAAAGTGACCAACTGAAGAACAATGGCCGAAAGACGGGACCGCAGTAGCGACAACCGTGACGACTGCGACTTCCAATAGAAGCCGAAGAAGCCCTAGCGGGGAACGGGAGCGTTCTTTCGAAGGACGCTCGAGGAACCCCAGCCAGGAACGCGGCAGACGCGGAGAGCGGCGCGAGAGAAGCCCGAACGAACGACGCCATCGGTCCCAAGAGCGGAGCCGATCCAGGTACCACGACAGGGGCTGGCGGCTATACGCTTTGGACCTCCAACGACAATTGGTGGCGACATCTTTGCCCCGCCCTTCCTTTTCAGGCACGCGGACAAAGACGCTGGAGTTCCTGCGGGAATTCGCAGCAAGCTGGGAGAGGTGCTAAAGTGCCTCAAGGAAGACGCTAGGACATGGGCGATGGCCAGCCGAGACAGGTGGAGCACCTACGAGGACTTCCGCGATGACTTCGTGGAGTTCTATTGGCCCACACACCAACGCAGGGCCGTGGCCGAAGAGTTCCGGCGAGGACACTTTGACCCCCATCGAGACGGACTCATGGTGGACTACTTCATCAAGAAGTACGGGCTCTTGAAGTTGCTGATGTTACCAGACAGCGAGCTCGACATCCTAGATAACATCATGAGGGTGTTCCTAGACGACGTCTGAAGCCCATGGAACTCCATCCCACGGCGGGAAAGGTGTATTGCCAGGGCTCAAGAGTTACTCCATGGACGTGGGTTCGGTCAAGAACGCCATTATTCGGAGTGAAGCTGTTGCTGTAGGTAATTTTAATTTTTTATTTTTGTACTCAAATATATTAAACATAAAAATTATTCTAGGTCCAGTACAAACCTTAAATGTCCAACCTCTAGATGAATCAGAAAACAGTGTTGATCTGGCAGAAGAACGTGTTGTTCCGTCGGAAGACACTATAGATCAGCCAGAGAACAATACTGATCTTGTTCCTGAACAAATTCAGGATGACGGTAGGCATTCATGGTCTTATGACCAAACAAAAGCCCTAATAACTGCCGTTGAAACCCGTGATGAGGACATGTCCCATGTCCGTAAACGTAAAATATTCTGGGACACTATCAGACTGCCTACACACATGCAAGCGCTGCTGGCCGCACACAAGGACCTCACACTGAACAAGAGAGCCAAAGTCGCGGACTCCGTTGCGGAAGCATATGGTACCGTGGGTAGAATAGCTGAGACAACCGTACCACCCGCGATTCCGTTATCGACCCAGTGCGAATCAAGTATAGACAGATTGGCACGCACCTTGGTAGTCGTCCTACAAAAGCTGGCTGTAATGGAGGTCTCCCAGATATCGCGGCTCCAAGACCGTGTGTGAAGTCGAAATAAATTATTGTACCTAGATGACCTAATCACAGGCACTAATACAGTTGAGAAGGTCTAGAACACAGAAATACCAAAGTATATGCGACACAGCTAAACGGTCCTTCGATTAGCCTGCGGCGCAACGCCACATTTGGTCCTTCGAGTCTAGGGGTCATGAAACGTCCAAAAAACGTGGAACTAAAATTCATTTTTAATACTATAATTTATTCAGTTATTAGAGTAACGATCCGAAAAATGGTACTCCTGGTTTTACCACCGGGCAGGGATTAGTACTTATTGAGGAATTAACAACAGCCTCCTCTTATCTGAACCAATGGGTATTAAAAACACCCTCCCTCTTTATCTAAACCAATGAGGATGCAGGGCTCAACAAAGTACCACCACTTAATTAGCTTTCGTACTCTTGGTTTTATTTTTACTTGTTTTTATTCCACCTGCTACTACGAAAGGGTATAGACCTCCCTAGCAGTGATTTTGAAATCTTACGCCAAAATGTCTCGTAGAGTTTCCAAAGTGTCCCCTACAGTTTCTAGAGTGTCCCCTACAGTTTCCAGAGTGTCCCCCACAGTTTCCAGAGTGTCCCCTTTTACTATCGAGCGCCTTAAAGGCAATGTGTTTATCTGCAGACGTAAGTCCCAGAACCAATTGAGAACTGTTTACGTAAGCTTGAACCTCTATACGATGAATTTTTCGATGCTCACTGTGAAATAGAATAGTTAGAATCTTTGCTCAATCTACCTTCTAGCACAGTGCAAGTTACAGCATTTTTTAAAGATTATCATAACGCCCTTAGCGAATTACGTAATTTAGAAACCAAACACTGCCACCGGTTCGTGTATTCTAAAACTTCGCATTCAAGTCCGTCTAATCAGCGGCCCCTTTTAAAAGAAGTAGCTACTAAAACAGTAGCAAACGTTTCAACAAGTAAGGTTGAAAAACCAAACAGAAATACCAATAGATCATTTAGTTGCCCTTGTGGGCATGCAATTATCGTGCTCCTAAAGGGTAGCCAACCAACATTACACTGCCGCCGAATTCACTTCGGGATGAACGAGGATACCCGAGGAACAAGAAACGCGGGAAAAATAGATCGACGCTCGCTCTCTTCAATTCGCGCGGTCTACGAAAGTGGTTGTGTCCCAAGTCGCGTCCAACTCGTTATTATTATTAAGTTGTTATGTTGATGAAATAAAATACTATTAAAGTAGGACCGTATTTCTGTACACAAATAGCGAATAACAACAATTAGTGACCCTCTACAAAAGAACACAGTGTAAATACCGCGTCGCGTTTCGTCGTAAGTACCACGTGCATCAAGGAAGGAGCTAGATGAAACGAAGGCGGCTTTGGAAGAGTCGAAAAATCAACACCACGAGGTCGACGCTGTGAAATCGACCACCATGAAGGTACCACCGTTCTGGCAGAAGACTTCTGCATTGTGGTTCTCCCAGATTGAAGCGCAGTTCCATACTTACGGCGTGAAATCAGACATATCGAAATACTACATGGTTGTCAGCGCCTTGGACGGGATCATACTACAGACCGTTTCGGACATCCTAGCCAACCCTCCCGCAAAACACAAGTATGAAACGATCAAAAACAAGATCATCGCAGAATTTACGGATTCGCAGGAGAGACAAATTAGAAAACTAATCAACGAGCTAGAGCTTGGCGACAAGAAGCCATCCCAGAGGGCGCCGTTTTCAAAGACAACAATATCGCCCCCGGTCGCGAAGCAACTATCGAAACCATCTTCAGAACCCCAGCCTCACTTTTTCTCCGAGTCCTCTTCGAGTACAGACGCTCTCTTCTCTTCCAAAGAGCTCGACGTGGATAGACGCTCACAACCTCGTGACTATATTATTAAGTCCTAACTTTGTAGTTGGTATTATTGTAAATAAACTTTTAATGAAACCCGTATTTCCGTTAGTAATACGACGACAACAATTACAGTAAGAATGTAATGCCAATATTGAAATTTTCTATTTTTATGTGGTTATCTAAATTAATCTAAACTTAATTTCATGTAGACTTGGCAAGATCAATGCTCTAGAGCAAAAAAGAAGAAATGAGAAATAAACAAATCTCGGAGAAAAACCTGGTGGCGATGATGGTGGACAAACTCCGTTGTGAATTTAATTGGAGTAGTACCAATTAATGGACATCCACAGACCAAAGAAACAAAGATACATTTGTCGGACGATGACAACGACGACATTGTAATGTCTGTTGGCAGTGTTATGGCGGAGACGTGTTTCAACTATGTTTAGGTTGCTTCTCGAGTAAGGTTACCGTCAACATCGGAAAACCCGGAAGACTGTTTCCCGCCATCAACATTCAAACACACCCCTTTAATAAGAAAACGGACACTTCAAAACATTTCCTAAAGAAAAAACTCGGGTGAAAAGACTAGATAAAAGCGTTATAGCCGCCGAGCAACTTGTAGAGGAAATGAAAGAAAAAAACAAATTAAAAAAATGGTATTACACACAGAAATTGGCGCTCTATGAGAGACATGTAAATGCGACTGTATCTTATTATAAAACCAAAAACAAACAGTTAAAATAGTAATATATTATAATTGTTTTATACATACTTGGGGTTTTTTATATGAAGCAATTTTTAAATAAAATGTTTATTTATAATTTTTAACAATTAAATTTAGTTTGGTTAAAAATCTGGTAATCTATATAATTATCAGCAGGTTCAGGTGGTACATCAGGCAAGTTATTATTTATGCAAATATTATATAGCACAGAACATGCATTTATAATGTTCGATGCCCGTTCAGGCGAATATTGCAGTACCCTATGTTTCAGCAAGCATCTAAATCTACCTTTTAGAACACTATTACATTGTTCGACTAATAATAAAGGACTTTTGGGGCTTTGATTGTATCGAGCTTCAGGGGTGTCGGGGTCAACATTTTTAACTAGGGTTAACAGAGTCATCTAAAAATTATTGAAGATGATTTTGCCGATAGAGATAGGGAAAGAAAATTTTTTGATCGCCTGTCTACACGTGACATAGATGTGTGGCGACGAAGTCGCCCGCGCTATAGGCAACCAAACATACGACTGTAGAAGCCACCACTGATTGGTTGACGCGTCACGCTGAAGCAGAAACCAGGAGCTCAAGTAGAAGTGAGAGAAACACAATTCGCTCAATCCATCGTCATATGTGTATATAGAAATAAAGACTAAGGATCCAATTCGAATTTTTAAATTTCAAACGAATTCCGCGCGCACATGAAGTGGTTGGTAAGAAGAAGAGGTTGACAACAAACCACACCAAAAAAGAGGGACATGCGCGGAAGACGAGGGTGGCATCATCCCTTGCGAAAGCTCGGCACTTCCTTTTGACCGCTTCGATCAACAGGTTGTATTTTTAACTAGATTCTGTACCTTTGCTGTTGTTTTTTTGCTTTTCCAGTGTTGATTCCGGGAAAAACTAGCAGCCCCCTTGAGCCATCGGGTGTTCCAGTCTTCTCATCGTTCTTACGACGAGGGTTTTGTGTTCCTTTTGGAGCTAACCCGTGACGAAATCTTCGAATCTTTGGAGAGGTATGTTTTGACCACATGTTTTTGACTGGGTACTGTTTTGCGGAGTGTCCCGACGGTGCTTCTGACGTATGCGGGCTCACACGCTCTGGGAAACACGCGGAAGAGCGGCGCGAGAGAAGCTCCAACGAACGACGCCACCGGTCCCAAGAGCGGAGCCGATCCAGGTCCCACGACAGGGACTGGCGGCTATACGCTTTGGACCACCCACGACAATTGGCGGCGGCATCTTTGCCCCGCCCTTCCTTTTCAGGCACGTGGAAAAAGACGCTGGAGTTCCTGCGGGAATTCGCAGCAAGCTGGGAGAGGTGCTAAAGTGCCTCAAGGAAGACGCTAGGACATGGGCGATGGCCAGCCGAGACAGGTGGAGCACCTACGAGGACTTCCGCGATGACTTCGTGGAGTTCTATTGGCCCACACACGCAGGGCCGTGGCCGAAGAGGTCCGGCGAGGACACTTTTACCCCCATCGAGACGGACTCATGGTGGACTACTTCATCAAGAAGTACGTGCTCCTGAAGTCGCTGATGTTACCAGACAGCGAGCTCAACATCCTAGATAACATCATGAGGGTGTTACCAGACGACGTCTGGAGCTCATGGAACTCCATCCCACGGCGGGAAAGGTGTTTTGCCGGGGCTCAAGAGTTCCTCCTTGGACGTGGGTCCGGTCGAGAACACAGGAACTCTGGCAGGGGTTCGCCCCACCGGAGGCGTGAACGCTCCTGTCCCCGCGTTGCCTGCTCAGGCACCATTTAATCCTTTTTCACTTCCTCCGCCCAACACTTCGGAAAACGCCAGGAGGACACGTTGGTGAGGCAAACGTGTCTTGCAAAAATTTCCGAGTCCTCAAATAATTTCCCGATAATCAAATTTGTCCCCGAAGGGTACACTTCGCCCGAAATCGCTAATGCACCATCTATTTTAGGTTCCCGAAACCGAGGTGTTCGCCCTCACTACCAGCCCTCAAACTGAAGAGACGCTATGGTTGGGGGTAGGCTGGGGTCCGTCGTATGGGCTGGGGTAGGTTCGCCCGAGGCCTAGGCCCCAATAAAGCCGGAATTCCGACACCACTCTGTGTGAAGTTTCACCCGGTGATCTCCATCATGAGGCGCACAAACCTTGTGGGGCACTTTTTCGAACACAGCTTTTCCACGCTTCAGCAACGCCCTTCAGAGCACTCACCAGATTTCGGAAGCTGCTCTCTTCTGCCCCACATTTCCATCTCAATTTTTGGTAGGGAACTCCTGGCTCTGCTTGATTCAGGAAGCGAGGTGACTTGGATGAACGAGGAGGAATTTTCCGCACTTTCGAGTGGGCGCAGAATCGCAACACTCCCCGTTTCTTCCACTTTCATCCGAGGTACCACATGTCATCAAAGCCACGGTATCAAAACGCAGACATGGTTGCAATTTTCAATTGGTAGCCAAACTTTGAATTTTTGAATTTTTCACACAAGACTATAAAACATCCACAGATGCAACTCAGAAAAAAACAGTTAAGCAACATTCGTGTTCGGTCCACCCAGGTACACCGAAGGGGAAGGGGTGCATCAGACTCAACCCTCTCACCCACACGGGGGGATGTGTCCAGAAGAAAAAAAATCGATAGTCCTTCCTTTAGGTTAGCGTTTACATTCGCTACGCGAAGTTTCGCTCCGAAAACGCTGGGGGACGACTGAGGAAGAAGAGGTTGGCAACGAAAACAAACACCACAAGAAAAGCGACATGCCTGAAATACGGGGGGGAAGTGGCAGCGGCCATTTTTGAAAGCGCACCACACTTCTTGTTTACCACTCTGTACAACAGGTTGTATTTTAACTTTGAGCTATTCTTTGCCTTTGTTGTTGTTTTTCGATTTTTCAGTGACGACGCTTCTTCAAAAATATTGAAATGTACTGAACAACGTACATTATCGGCTTAGTGCAATCATTTGGAGAAAAGTCGTCACCAACGTAAACTCGTCCGTCTCAGACATTTAAAAGCGGTAATGCAATAATGGCGCCTTCTTTATTGGTGTAGACAGAAAGCTTGTCTTAACTTTACATCAAGTGCATAGGTAATTGTCTCTGCAAGACCTTAGAGGACTTAACATTCTCTGTGTGATTACTGCGATAAGGTATTAGCATAGTGGCGCCCAATGTTACTCACAAAGAAAATTTAACTTTCGGCAAAATTGTAAGGTTTTGTGCAAAAAACCATAAAGGACTAATGTGGATAGGCCACATCCATACGTTGGCGAAGGTATATTGCGCTAGGTGCAACGTACAAATTGTGACAAGTCGAAGATTCGTTTGCCAAGGTAGACAGCTTGGATTCACGGGCGCTAGATTCAACTACACCCACTTCGTCGAGAGAGATATTATCCACTATCGGATGAAGAAGACGACGGCGACAGTGGTGTAGAATTGTGATGTGTGTAACTGTATGTATATAATTATATAATTATTATTATTATTATGTAAACCGGCTGTTCGGTAATAAAAATATCTATTTAAATTTAAATTATTTAAATTCTATATCAAGTTAACAGTGATCTAATTAAATTTTAATAATGGTATAATTAATTCAATTACATTCGCGATTAAAAATTTAAGTATAAATCAAAATCCATTAAGAGAATTAGCTTGATTGACTCATGTCAAAAATCCATTAAAATCGGTATCTTGATTGACACATGTCAAAAAACACATTAAGATCGTTTTCTTCATTGACACCTGTCAATCGTCTTAATTACCCCACTAATTATAGGCACTATCTACTGGGGAGCAACATTATGGCAGGAAAAAATAAATAAGAGTAACTTCAAACAAGATATTTTGAATGGTTAGTCACATTTTTAGTGATCATTCTAAGTGTGAATCATATTTTTGTGATAAAGCGGAAGTAGTGAACAATATATTTTTTGACGATGATCACACTTTACTTTATTAAACATTTTTTGGAGATACATAAATCGCATAGGAAATCTGTGGCCTAGTTTGTTATATGATGTCGACAATAATGCCGCTGACATATTTAATGCTTTCGTTGATAAAATGATTGATGGTAAAAGAATCAATTTTTCATTAAAAGGTTCTTATGAAGGAGGATGTTATGCTGCTGCAATAGACTAACTCTAAAGCTAGCTCATTAGAAAAAAAATTTAAGTAGCAATAGCTGTATTGGAAGGTTTGCAGTACAGAATTATTTTTACGTAGGGAAAAATAGCATCTAAGCAAAAACAAAAAATGGAAAAAAACGAAAAAAGTTTTTGCATCATAGTGCTGATTCCGACTGCGGTTTGGATGATGTTTTATCGAGGAAAAACCTGATATGAATCAGATTTTGCTGATGCGGAAAAAAAATTTTTGGATCGCCTGTATACATGTGACAGATCTAATTCAGGAAAAAACAGTTGGGCAACATTCCACTTCAGAATAGTATTAGCAAAAATCTTTTCGACTGACTCGAAGTCATTTTGGAAAGATCTGTGATATGAAGGAAATAACTGACACGAAAAACACAGTTAAATTTATTTTATATCCAAAATGTATTAATAATATATCTTTAAAAAATTTACCAAAACCTTTGTAGCCTGGTATTACGCATATTTAGTGTAAAAATTCTAGAGGCGTTTATTCTGAAGAAACCAAAAAGATCCGTAGAACTCCTGAAAATTTCGCAAATTGTGCCTCAGAAGCCATCAAAAAATAGGCGAATTAAGGTGTACGTTTGAAGATTTAAAGCGGGTACAGTCGGATGTACGAGACCTTATGGTCAAGCATAATGGTATTTTCGGAGAACACGAGTAAGAAGGGATCTCAGAGACGTGCAAAGTTATATTCATGAAATATCGGAACTATCCATTGAAAAAGCTAATGCATTGAGTCATCTTTCTTTCTCTTCTATTTTCCCCAATTCATTTAAGGTAAATATCAACTTACCAACTACTGATCTCGAAAAACGTTGTCAAAATCTAAAGTCCCTAAAGTTACACAACATACGAAATGGAGAACCCATCAGCATTCATAAAACCCATACCAATCCTCCAGTTATATTGCGGTTTACTCCTACACTTTTCATCAAGCGGCAAACTATCAGTAAAAAATCCCTTCCTGGTTCCTTTGTTTCAAAAACGCATAGGATAATGTCGAATTCTCACAGATGTCAAATTCAACACCCAGTGAAGCGAAAAATCATCCTGATGATTATTCGTACAACTCCGTCGGCATGTCTCAATCTAAGTTAAATAGCACGTCTAATTCAGAATCATCCACCGCGTTAGTCCAAGTAAAAAGTCCTGCAGATAATTCGAAAAAGTTGTTTATTATTGGATATCGGCAACCAATCTGAATTTAAAACGGAATATTTGTGTAAATCTATAGAATGAGATGTCAATAAGGATAACATGTTAATATTAGGCAAGAAAAAATATATATTACTGGTTTAGCAGTAAAGTGGAAAAAATTATAGTAATGCGAAGGATAGGATTAAAATTTATGAATATTCGGACGTCACAACAGGGACTAGTCCACTACAAGGTCGTGAGAAATTTCTCGTGGAAGTTCTTAGTCGATTGTTTGACACTTTAATAACCGCACTCACCAGAAGAAAAGATGTGTGTAATGATTTAGGGAAGAAATTCAAATTCTTAACGGACCTTACAAATAAACATCTAGCACATATTGACGAAGACAGCGTTGACTGTGTTTTACAGTGTTACAACGAGGACAAATTAAGGAATATTTAAAAATTTCTGCTGACTTAGCTCAGAAACTTACTGTAACATATTCAGATATACCTACTCGACTGCATTTAAAAAAAAAATGTCATTGACATTTTACCGAATCTCCACACAGTAGTTAAGATCTTCTTGACACTACCAGTGAAGCTGAAAGAGCTTTTTCTAAATTGAATTTTATTAAAAATAAACATAGATCGACAATGAAAAACGAAAAACTAAGTTCTGTGTCGATGCTTGGCAATTGAGAATGATATCACAAGGTCAATTACGTATGACAGCGCCATACGAACGTATGCTGACATCAAGTGCAGAAAGAAAATTGTTATAGTTTGTTTCTGTTTGTTTATTATATTTTATTTTTGTATTTTTGTTATTGTTTTTTTATATTAAAGTATTGAAAATGTGTATATTAAATGCTTCTAACAAACTTCTATTCATAAATGGGGCCCCAATCTTATCTTAATATATATAAATCTCGTGTCACAATGTTGGTCCTCAATGGACTCCTAAACCACTTAACCGATTATAATAAAATTCGCACACCATGTGCAGTTCGATCCAACTTGAGGGATAGGATAGTTTAAATCTCAAATTATAGTCGCAATTTTAATTTATTGCTAATTATTTGTCTGCTATTATTTGACAGTCACAATTATCTGTTAACTCCAAATGATTCTAACAGATGTCGATACCTTTCGACTGGGTTTCTAATATTTAAACGATTAAATTATTATTGTCAGTCAAATGCCACCGAAAAAAATCTAACCTCAACAACGCGAGCAGCAAAGGGTCACGACGCAAACGTGTTGAAAGAGCTCAGCAATTACCAGAACAAATCGAAACAAGAAATGCAGCTGAAAGAATCAGGACTGCAGTAAGTCGTGCACAAGAATCTCAAGAACGACATGTTATCCCTCGCAAGCACAAACTTTGTGGGAAAAATATAAAAATTGTATGACAGAAGACATCTTGCACCGAATTAGACAAACATATCAATGCCAAAACATAGATTATACACCAGAGATGTACAATGAAGCATTGGTCTTGATCGAGGATTTATGTGTTCTTATTTCAAATTTACCACTTGATCATTATGGTATGCCATCACCTAATCGTCCAGCCACCGACTTAGTCAATACCGATTTACAACGAGAAAATCAATATGACCATGGAAGTTTAGCAACAATTATCATGAACAGTGAACCATTACTGACAGCAGAACAAAAAATTATTTATGATCGGATTATGCTGGCTGTTGCTGCTGAACAAGGCGGTTTTTTTTTCTTGGATGCACCCGGTGGAACCGGTAAGACATTTTTAATATCGTTGATTCTTGCCAAAATACGGTCGCAACAAAAAATCGCATTAGCAGTAGCATCGTCAGGCATTGCGGCTACTTTACTGGATGGTGGGCGAACAGCACATTCAACATTCAAGCTGCCATTGGACGTTCATAATAAACCAGATGCAATGTTTAACATCAAAAAGAATAGTGGAATAGCTGCAGTGTTGCGGAAGAGTTCTATAATAATTTGGGATGAGTGCACAATGGCACACAAATATTCACTTGAAGCATTAAACAGAACTATGCAAGATTTAAACAGCAATAATAAACTTTTCGGTGGTGCTATCTTACTTTTGTCTGGTGACTTCCGGCAGACCTTACCGGTTATACCACGCTCTACTTTCGCGGATGAGATTAATGCATGTTTGAAACAATCATTCTTATGGCGAAGTGTTGAAACACTTCGATTGACCATAAATATGCGAGTACAATTGCAAAATGATCCATCAGCACAAATATTTTCCGAACAACTACTAGATATTGGGAACGGTAAAATAGAACTGCAACCAAATACGCAATGCATTAAACTACCAGACAATTTTTGCACTGTTGTTCAGGATAAAAATGAATTGATTCAGAGTATTTTCCCGGATATACAGAATAATTATTTGAATCATGAATGGCTTAGTCAACGGGCGATTTTGGCAGCCAAAAACGTTGATGTTGACGAAATTAACTTCCAGATACAACAGTTGTTACCAGGTGATCTGATGTCTTTTAAATCAATCGATACTGTTGTTGATGAAAATGAAAGTGTAAATTTTCCGATTGAATTTTTAAATTCATTAGATATCCCTGGAATGCCACCACATAATCTTCGATTAAAGATTGGTTACCCTATTATTCTCCTCCGTAATTTGAATCCACCTCAATTATGTAACGGTACGCGTTTGGTCATCAAAAAGATCACCGGAAACATTCTTGAAGCAACCATTTTGGCTGGGAAGTTTAAAGGAAAAGTGGTCCTGCTGCCACGTATTCCGATGATACCATCAGATTCTACCATACCCTTCAAAAGGCTACAGTTTCCAATTCGTTTAGCTTTCGCCATGTCTATAAATAAATCTCAAGGTCAAACAATGTCCATTTGTGGTTTAGATTTGGAAAATCCATGTTTTTCTCATGGGCAACTATATGTTGCGTGTTCACGTGTTGGGAAACCGTCGAATATATTTGTGTTAGCTAAAGACAGGTTAACCAAAAACATTGTGCACCGATTGGTGTTAAATTAAATTGAAATTGAAAGTATTTATAATTCAAAAAAATAGATATTAATGTTTAAAACTTTAAGACTGTCTGCCTTGCCTACCTCATTCATGAGTTTAAGCGTCACATGTTATTTACTGTATTATACTGTAATATACTTATATTTGTTATAAAATTAAATGGAAATAATAAATCTGATAAATTTTTATTTTGTACCTATTGATTTCTGCTTAATATCAAGTGTAAGAACATTTTAATTATTTGTGTTCAACGTACTTCCCCTTCAAATCTCAATCCAGTGAATTTGTATACCAACATCAACATTTTCGTCTTTGTTCGTAAATAATTTCATTGTACTAAAGGGTTATAGTAGTAGAAAGTCAAATAAGGAGATCACCATATTTTTTTACAAATACCATCTGTGTGAAAAAGCATAGTGGACTCCGTGACTGATGTTCTCTTATTGTTCCTCTTAGATTGTTTACTATAATGTAATATAACAAAAACTTTAGCCACAGCAACGCGTGGCCGGGTCAGCTAGTTAAATAATATGTAGCATCAGGGCCCGACAGTTTAGATCCGCCTTTGCGTTACCTTATCCCTCCCCCAATCATCCCTCTGAAAAATTAGTTTTTACTTTATGCTTTACAAATACAGACGTGCCTGTTTTAACAATCTGAATTTAAAACGAAATATTTGTGTAAATCTATAGAGTCAGATGTCAATAAGGACAACATGTTAATCTTAGCGCGATATTCGGCAAGAAAAAATATATATTATTGGGGACAGTTTTGGGTGAAAACAGCCATAAAAGTACCGCCATTTTACCCAGAGGACCCGACGCTTTGGTTTCTTCAGCTAGAAGGTCAGTTCCAGCTAAACAATATAACCTCGGATAACACAAAATATTTTCACGTGTTGACGAATCTGGAACCACGCTACACATCCCTTTCACACAAAATTCGTTTAGACGAAATTATTTCTTGTTTCTAGGAAATTGAAACCGTTGAAACCATCGACAAAGCCATTAGCAAAGATTCACAAAGTACGCTTCGTGAACCCCATTTTAAAGACACCACGGGCCGTTCACCCGATGGTCGTTTTGTGGTGAAAGCCCCTTCAAGAAATAATTTAAGAAAACAAAACGCTAGAAAGACTAAGCGAAAAAGAGATTCGGGAGACTGCTTTGAGCAAGCAACCTCTACATCCGAACCAACATGCCTACATCCAAGGAAGATCCACCGATACGGCCTTACACACAGTTGTAAACCGTATAGAGTGGGCGATGGAGAACAAACTCTTCACCTTAGGAATGTTTTTGGATATTGAAGGAGCGTTTGATAAAACGACCTTCAAAAGCATAGAACTAGCCCTACGAAAGCACGACGTGGACCCCACCCTAAGTAGGTGGGTGGCCAGTATGCTGAGGAATAGGGAAGTAATGATTAATGTAGGTGGCACTGAGATCGAGGCTGTTGTAGACAGGGGATGTCCTCAGGGAGGAGTTCTCTCTCCTGTACTGTGGGATACTGTCGTTGACAGCCTGATACGACGCCTCAATGATCTTGGCTACCACACAATTGGATACGCGGACGATCTGGTCATTCTGCTAACAGGAAAAAACGGAATATTTGTGTAAATCTATAGAATCAGATATCAATAAGGACAACATGTCAATCTTAGCGATATTCGGCAAGCAAAAATATATATTATTGAGGGCAATTTTGGGTGTTTAAGAAATAATACTCCGAAACGAATAAAAACCCACCTAGTAATACCCCGTCAGTCGATCGCGTTGGCGTAAAAGTTTCACCGTTTTTGCCCCAGGGTCCTGAATTATGGTTCTTATTACTCGAGAGTAGTTTTGAAGCGTCAAACATTACGCAAGAGAGCACGAGACGCGAAGCGAAGTACGCGATGTACTCATGAAGCCTAAAAGTGAACGGACGTACGAACTGTTGAAGCGCGAACTAATCAAACACATAGGAACATCCAAGGAAGACGATACGCGCCGCTTCCTGAAGAACGAACCACTCGGCGACCGAAAACCTACGCAGTTCCTTCGCCACCTACGAGTTCTCGCCGGGACGGAGTTCCCAGAAGAGATCCTACAGACGCTGTGGATGAGACACTTGCCTACACACATGCAAGCGCTGCTGGTCGCACACAAGGACCTCACGCTGGCACTAATACAGCTGAGAAGGACTAAAACACCAAAGTATCACGACACTGCTAAACGGTCCTTCGATTAACCTGCGGCGCAACGCCACATTTGGTCCTTCGAGACGGATGAATCAACGAATAAACAAATCATCGAATCAAGAAACATCACGTGACCAAGCTGATTATTTTAAAAACCATAAGGAGCAATTACACGGAGGTCCAGCAGCGACTCTTGCTGCTGTTCGCGGAAGATATTGGCCAATTGCAGGCAGATCGGTAGTTAGAAATTTGCTACACAAATGCTATGTTTGTTTTCGCACAAATCCTCAATATGATGATCAATTAATGGGCAATTTGCCTGCTCTGACAGTGCAGCCATCCCGTGCTTTTCTTAATTGCGTATAGACTATGCAGGACCCATTTTTATGAAGGAAGGTGGTCGCCGTAGTAAAAAATCCACTAAAGTTTATATTGCATTATTCAAATAGCCGGCATTTTTATACTTGTGTGAGATCAAATTAAATTACTGTGCAATCTCCGATTCGGCGTGAAATCAGACATATCGAAATACTACATGGTTGTCAGCGCCTTGGACGGGACGGACATCCTAGCCAACCCTCCTGCGGAACACAAGTATGAAACGATCAAAAATAAGATCATCGCAGAATTTACGGATTCGCAGGAGAGACAAATTAGAAAACTAATCAACGAGCTAGAGCTTGGCGACAAAAAGCCATCCCAACTTCTCAGGCAGATGAAGACTTTGGCAGCACGGCAAATTACGGACGACGTACTGAAAACATTATGGCTGTGTGGCCGCCTGGAAGTATGCAACCAGTTATACACACAGAATGCAGCCACCGGATTGGCAGTTACAACGCGCAAGCCCAAAGAGGAAACGCCATAGCCGAAACGTAGAGCAAAAAAACTCTCTTCTTCTCCGACTACTCCCCGTGTGCAGACGTCCTCTTCTCTTCAAAGACCTCCACGTGGACATACACTTACAACCTTGGGCTGTATTATCACTTTGTAGTTGGTATTGTAAATAAACCTTTACTAAAACCCGTTTCCGTTAGTAATACGAAGACAACAATTACAGCTGTAAAGACTCCCGTCAGATGTCAATAAGGATAATATGTATGTTAATCTTAGCGCGATATTCGGTAAGAAAAAATATATATTATTGGGGACAGTTTTGGGTGTTTTAAAAAATAATACATCCCTTACGGGCACTATGTACGACAAAGGCATTTCCCTTTATCTGATTACGAAGACGATGGTGACAGCGGTATAGATGTGATTATACGATACTTTTATGTGTATATATATAAAGACCCACCACTGACCCGGAAATGACCGGCATTCAGGCAAGACTTCTATCATTACGGGTACTAAGACCAAGTAATGATATGCATTGATTAGATTAACAGAACAACTTTCGAGATTCTAGAATTACAGCATACAAATTAGTCTGCTATTATTCTCTAATCTCACCCCATCCCCAAAAGTCCAGCGTAACTACCGACCATTTATCCGCGCATCACATGAAAAGTGACCTACACTACTCTGACCTACTGGTGCTAATCTAATCTGACTGACATGATCAGACTGTTCAAGAAACTTACGAACAATATGACATGTTCCTAACAAAACAGCTTTTTGAATTTTGACAATTATTGAATCATTCAAATGCAAAGACTTTAAATTCTCAACTAAGCTATTTGGAACTACACCTACATTAGAGATAACTAGGGGTAGAATTGAAATTTTTTTAAGATTCAACATGGATTTCATTTCTATCGATAATTGTAGATATTTTGAAATCTTGGTGTCGTATGTTTGAATAATGTTGTTTGTGTTAGGAATAGCAATGTCAATGAGAATGGCTTCGTTCGTGTGTTTTTTGATAAGTATGATGTCTGGTCTGTTAGCTGTAATGTTTAAGTCTGTAAGTATTGTGCGATCCCAGTATAATTTGTATTTGTTATTTTCAAGGAATGGAGACGGAATGTAAGTGTAATAGGGTGTCGTATCTTCGATTAAGTTCATAAGTGTTGCTAATTCTTTGTGAATGATTTTGGCTGCGTTGTCGTGTCTAGCTTTGTAATCAGTTTGTGCTAGGATGCTGCAAGAAGAGATTATGTGCTGGATCGTTTCAGGTTTTGCTTTGCATAGGCGACAGCAGTCGTTTTTTATGTTCGGATCTTTGATGATGTATTTTCTATAATTCTTGGTATTGATTACTTGGTCTTGAATAGCAAACACAAATCCTTCTGTTTCGGCATACAAACTTGATTTTTTTAACCAAATCAATGACATCTTCTTATTGACATGATTATCTTCTAAGTCTTTGTAGAATTTTCCATGCAGTTGTTTTTGTTTTAGCCCACTTATTATTTTATCTATTGTTTGGGGGGTGTGGATTTCTTCGGTGTTCGACAGATTTAAGGGTGTGTGGTTCAAATCTGCTCTTGTGATGGTGCGAAACATTTCATTTCTTTCCGCTCGTTTCAAGAAATACTTCTTCAAATCTGAGATTTGTCTCTGATATAAGTTTTCTAAGTTCTGGAAACCCCTTCCTCCATTCTGTCTTGGTAATGAGAATCTTTCAATCGACGATTTTGGGTGATGCCTTCTATACTGTGTGAAGATTTTCCTTGTTGCGATGTTTAAATTTTCAAGATCAGTTTTGGACCATTTAATGACTCCAAAAGAATATGTTAGCAGTGGAACGCAGAATGTATTTACTGCTTTCATTAAATTTTTTCCATTTAACTGTGTCTTCAATATTAATTTTAATCTCGCTACGTATTGATCTTTCAACTGTGTTTTCGTTTTGGTATGATTGATGTGGGAGGATTGACAGAAACCCAGATATTTGTATGTATCGTTTCGTTCTTGGGCTTCAATTATTTCCTTATTCTGTGTTATATGTGGTACTTGGTGAAACACGCCTTTTCTGATTGCTTGGGTCTTACATTTCTCAATACCAAAGGACATACCGATATCACCGGAAAATTGTTCAGTCAGATTTAATAGGTTTGTTAACTGATTTTGTGTACTTGCATATATTTTTATGTCATCCATATACAGCAAGTGACTTATTCTGTTTTCTCTTTGTTTGTTAATTCTTATATTGAACCCATAATTGCAGCTGTTCAGGATATCGGAGAGGGGATTTATTGCTATATTATTATGTATGTATATATTTAAATTTTAATTATTTGAATCCGCTATCAAATAATAATAGTGATTTATTTAAATTTAATAATGGTATAAATAATTTAATTACGTTCACGATTAAAAATTTAATTATGGGTAACGAAGATCCTTCTTAACGTATTCATTCATAGTTCATCATTCGTTGTTCAAGCATGCAACATCACTCATTCCACATTCATTTGTGGACCCAACGGTTATATTCTATCCTAGAACTTGCCATTGTTAAATAAAATTTGTAAAGGACTTTTCGGATTTCTTATTCATATTTGAACAATTCAAGAAACATCATAGTTTAAATTACAGTAAGTGTGTAGCGCCACCTATCGGCGACAATTTAAATATTTTCAAATTGGCACACTACTCGTACCTCTACCAGTGAGAGGGTCGACGGAGAAAGGGATGTCAAAACGGAGTGACGATTCCTTCTTTTCCCCGACACCGAAGGAGGAACATCTACCTGGGAGAATAAATTGTTTTTGTTGATCGAAGTCTACTTCTTGGAGGAAACTGGCCACGATTACCCATAAGCGAAAGCGGAACATTATATTGAAAGAAAGAGACGAAATGTGGCTTGGAAGACGCGGTACTTTTGATAAATAAACAAAACATGTAGCATTTCTTAATGGTTTGTCAACAGGCCCGAAAGATCTGAACGGAAAATGGTTTAGTTATTTTCGAGTCAAAAACATAGGGTGATTATCACGAACAAATGAGAAGTGGTTCCAAAATATTTTGACAAATGTAGAGAAC